>CM051485.1:8142500-10542500 GCA_028015225.1 Carex myosuroides | reverse complement strand
AGGGGAGCAAGGAAAGACTGTATGTTCTGATTCAACCAACGATATATTGCCTGAGTTGTGTGGAAGTAAGGTGAACGCTTGAGGCTTGACTTGGTCAACTTGACAATTTGAGCCATGAGATGCTTATAACTATTGAAATTAATGTTTTTGAGATAATGAGAACTAGTATTCGGTCTAGTAGAAAAGACACATGTTTTCTGATAAGAATGAGTTTGAAATCCGGATTGGAAGTCCTTTATGAATAATTAAATGGAAGTTGGTAGGCTAGACCTCTACCTTTCTATGTATAAAAAAATGTTTTTGAGTTAGTATATGAGATGTAATATGAAAAAATAGTGGACTTTTAATTAGTATAACTATTGGTTTATGTTTAGGAGTGTTTAGATGGACTATATAAGTAAAATATTGATGTTGTAAATGACCTTTGTAAAACCTAAATTAGATTATGTGTAATTAAACATTGAATTAACTAATGGATGTGAGAGATTTTTCTACGAATTCCAGCAGCCTCCTTTCTGTTCCTTTCTCTTTCTCTCTACCTCTAAAAAGACAAAACCTAGAACACTAACTCAAAGCAACATAGGCCATAGATAGTCCGACAATAGCATGCTATGGTACTGTTCGTGGCATTCAAATGATGCTTTAATATGACTATATATTCAATTGATCTTGAAATAGTGCAATTTAGTTGTAACATGAAAGGGGAGCCAACACGGCTCGGGATTGGATCAATTAGCTAATGCAAATTTTTTTTTATAAAAAAAAAAGGCAAAAAAGCCCATTTCATTTCTGAAATATAATAATTATAAAGACCAGTTTTAATCTATCCATTAGGCTAGAAAGCTAATGCAAATTAAGAGGAGTAGAACTAAGATGTTTCTAAGTTCACTAAGTTTTTTTGTAAATTCAATTCTAAAACCTATCGGATTGATTTTAAATGACAAATCCGAACCATTGAAACTCATCTACGACCTTACGTGTTATGCGTCTACATGCAAAAAAAAATTAACTTTCAAATTAATTTAGTATAAAATCAAGTGGTCAAAATTAGAAGATTCATAAATTAATTTAAATGCATTCATTTTTTAAACATTTTTTTATTACTTGACTCTACACAAAATTAATTCGAAAATTTAAAAATTTTGTATGTAGACGCATCACTCGTAAGATAGACGGATTTCAACGGTTCGAATTTATTATTTTAACATCAATCAGATAGATTTTAGAATTGAGTTCAGAGAGAGTCTTGGAACAGCCCAATTCTACTCGACCAAGAGGGCTCGAAAAATCAATCAAACATGCTATTACAACATATTGGCTGCCTGTACAAGTGCTGGAATTTGCCGCAATGATTGAGGGAGTAGTTTAAGATCTAAAGCCGTGCCGGCAAGGCAAAATATCAAGCCAACGCTCCTCTTCAACGAATTTATTCCCTCTAGCCACGTGTTCAAGGATGATAGACAGAACAAAAAAATCTAGTGAACAAAGGATATGAGTGTTGGATTTATTGCCAACTTCGTTGGATTTAATGCTAACATTGAGCATATATATAATCTAATTATAGATTGTTTACTGTCCTATAAGGTTGTCAATTAAAGTGATCAAATAAAGTAATAAACAATCAATATATTTATTAGGATGTAGTTTATAAATGTGTAGAATAATTTAAGTAAAGATCAAATTATTGATGGACTGATTCTGAGATTTACAATTCAGAAAACTGTCATTTAAGAGGATTGTGTGAGTCACACACAGATATCAATGCGGCCGCACGGATTTTGATGTGACAGCACATTTTTTGACGTAGTCACACAAAATACTTTTTTCAAGTTGGCCGATAACCAGATATGTTACTATATATAAGGATTGGTCCCCAAGGCACAAGATAACATAGAAAAGCACAAAAACTGAAAAGACGTTTTTCTCTTTAGAAAAATACAACTCTGTGTGTCTTCTCTTCTTCTTCCACCATCAAAGAATAAAGAAGAGAAATTCATTAGGAAATTTGGAGAGAATTTCTCAAGGGCATATCTTGCTGTCTTGGAAGACTTATTCCTACGACCATACGACAAAACAACAAGAAGGGCTTATTGCCATTAGAGTCTAGTCTCGCGCTCACGGAGACGGTTGACGATCTCTCAAATGATTAAGTTATTCCATGCAAATATTCATGAAATCAGGTATTATGTTCCGCACTTAAGATTTATGTTTTATGAGTCGGCTTTGGCATAGGACGGTACTTAGGTTAAGGTGGGAAACTGTTTTTCTTTTTCCGGAATGTAAGTGTTTGACCCCTAGATGAGATGTAATTGTTTGATCTCTAGATAAGATGTAATTGTTTGACCTTTATGATTCCCCAACAATGAGATGGCATGAAATGATACCCTCTGTTCCCTCTCAATTTGAATTTCCTCCGTTGGATCGATCAAAGGACCAGGGACTCCATGATCAATTCTTCAGTTATCAAGACTGCTACGGTTCTGATTGAAGAAGTTAATGATCAGCTGCGTTTTCTGCTGAGAAAATTGTTTTTTTTTTTCCACACTGACAAGGCCAAAACTTTTATTCACTTTAACCCCTACCACTTTGTAATCCTTCAGTTAATGTGTTTCTTTTTCTTTTCTTATTTAACATTTAGCTCAACTGTTTTGACAGCTCTTTGCCTTTTAATGTAATGTTATAAATCTCCTGTAGCAATTGATATTAATGATAATGATATATGTGAGTTATTAAGGTTTTGAATGGTAAATATGTAATTATAGAATTTATAGTGGTATATACGTAATTTCATAGTTTTTGAGTGGTATATATGAAATTCTCCCTTTAAATTTCTATCTACAAGTTTTTAAATTCTAAGATCTAACTAGTTCAAATCTTAATTATTATTATTCTAACTAAAAAAAGAAAAGATCCATTTCACTCTTTTTTTAATCATAAACTTTTTTTACATGTAAAATTTAAAGTACTTGCATTTAAACCTTATATATAACTTATCAATTTTATTTTATTTTTACGGTAAAAGGTTTAAATGCCTTTAAAATTTTGTTTTTCAAGTCTTTAAACTTCTGTATGCAATCATTTAATGTATTCGTGTCAAACTTTTAAACTTTACATATAACTTGTTAATTTTTTTTTTACAGTAAAAGTGCGTAGACACTTTAAATTTTGTTCTGAAACCTTTAAACTTATGTTTTCAACATTTTAAAGTAATCGTGTTAAGCCTTTAAGTAACTTATAAAAAAAAAGTTATAGTAAAAATCTGTTGACACTTTAAATTTTGTTTCTCATTCCTTAAAATATCAGTCTACAACATTTTTAAAGTACTTGTGTCAAGTGTTTAAATTTTACACGTCACTTTAAGTGCAATCTTTATACATAGCATATGAAGCCTTTAAACCTACGCATGTAAGCTTTTAAATCTAGCATATGAAGTCGTTAAACCTAGCATATTAAGTTTTTATACGTAGTATATCTCTAAGAAAAAAACGACATAGAGTACAACTCAAAAGTACTTCATTATGGATCCAATTTGAAGAGAAAACTGAGTAGAAAACATTCATAATTTTAGATTCGCAACAACGCTGGAGCAAAAGGAATAAAAGCAACAACACTTGAGAGTAGGTCCGATGGGCATCGGACCTACTCTGGTTCGATGAGTTTAATCACCGTCGATTTGCTTTAAGATTCGTGCAGAACGCTTTAAACTTCGTGCGTGTCTGTTTCAATTTTGTTGCGAACAAATCTTAAATTAGATCGAACGGTCATTATGCTCGTTGAACCTAAAAGTAGGTCCGATGGGCATCGGACCTACTCCGTTCTCAAGCAACAATGCCATTAATGCTTCCATCTCCAAGGTAAGTTCCCTTTACCCAACCACCTTAGTCATCCCCCCAGCCCATAAAAACGCTGTCCAAGTACAGAAACGAGACGGCTGCATTGCAGCATTGTTCCCACGCCGGTATGGGGCCATAAATGGCAATAATGGCACACCATATCCATATTCAGCTACAAATTATGAACCCCACCAACGCCTCTCTCACAACATTAACTCCAAAACTCATTTCACACACCCACCATTAATGACAGGAGTAAACCAAAATCCCAATCCCCAGCAGAATTTAAGACAAATGAATTCCCCAAACCAGAATTTAAATGCATCAACTCTCAACTTGAATGTCCCACTGCTATACTTGAATGTGCCACCAGCCACCTACATTTCCCCCATCATATCTTATGCACAAACCACACGTACGCGCGCAACACCAAATATCACCTTCACCCCCTCTCTTGTCGGCCTCATCGCAAAGATACCAATCTCCTCCTTGGCCGCATTACCTTGACCACAACCCGTGGCACCTCACTGCATCCCAACCAACTAACTATCCACAGCTCCTTACCCATGCAAACAGCACGCCGGCCCCACTAATGGATGTGAGAGAATTTTCTACGAATTCCAGCAGCCTCCTTTCTGTTCCTTTCTCTTTCTCTCTACCTCTAAAAAGACAAAACCTAGAACACTAACTCAAAGCAACATAGGCCATAGATAGTCCAACAATAGCATGCTATGGTACTGTTCGTGGCATTCAAATGATGCTTTAATATGACTATATATTCTATTGATCTTGAAATAGTGCAATTTAGTTGTAACATGAAAGGGGACCCAACACTGCTCGGGATTGGATCAATTAGCTAATGCAAATTAAGAGGAATAGAACTAAGATGTTTCTAAGTTCACCAAGTCATTTTGTAAACTCAATTCTAAAACCTATCAGATTGACTTTAAATGACGAATCCGAACCATTGAAACTCATCTACGACCTTACGAGTTATGTGTCTACATGCAAAATAATTTAACTTTCGAATTAATTTAGTATAAAGTCAAGTGGTCAAAATTAGAAGATTCATAAATTAATTTAAATGCATTCATTTTTTGTTTTTTTATCACTTGACTCTATGCAAAATTAATTCGAAAATTTAAATTTTTGTATGTAGACGGATTTCAACCGTTCGAATTTGTTATTTAACATCAATGAGATTGAGTTCACACCGAGTCTTGGAACACCCCAATTCTACTCAACTAAGAGGGCTCGAAAAATCAATCAAACATGCTATTACAACATATTGGCTACCTGTACAAGTGCTGGAATTTGCCGCAATGATTGAGGGAGTAGTTTAAGATCTAAAGCCGTAGCCGGCAAGGGAGAACATCAAGCCAACGCTCCTCTTCAACGAATTTATTCCCTCTAGCCACGTCTTCAAGGATGATAGAAGGATGATAGACATAATTTATTGGTGAATACGACCAAGGATGATAGAAGGATAATAGACAGAAAAAAAAAGAAAAAAATCTAGTGAACAAAGGACATGAGATGGCATGAAATGATACCCTTTGTTCCCTCTCAATTTCAATTTCCTCCGTTGGATCGATCAAAGGGCCAGGGACTCCTTGATCAAATTCTTCAGTTATCAAGACTGCTACGGTTCTGATTGAAGAAGTTAATGATCAGCTGCGTTTTCTTCTGAGAAAATTGTTTTTTTTTTCTACACTGACAAGGCCAAAACTTTTATTCACTTTAACCCCTACCACTTTGTAATCCTTCAGTTAATGTGTTTCTTTTTCTTTTCTTATTTAACTTTTAGCTCAACTGTTTTGACAGCTCTTTGCTTTTTAATGTAATGTTACAAATCTCCTGCAGCAATTGATATTAATGATATATGTGAGTTATTAAGGTTTGGAATGGTAAATATGTAATTATAGAATTTATAGTGGTATATACGTAATTTCATAGTTTTTGAGTGGTATATATGAAATTCTCCCTTTAAATTTCTATCTACAAGTTTTTAAATTCTAAGATCTAACTAGTTCAAATCTTAATTATTATTTTTCTAAATAAAAAAAGAAAAGATCCATTTCACTCATTTTTTAATCATAAACTTTTTTTACATGCAAAATTTAAAGTACTTGCATTTAAACCTTATATATAACTTATCAATTTTATTTTATTTTTACGGTAAAAGGTTTAAATGCCTTTAAAAATTTGTTTTTCAAGTCTTTAAACTTCTGTATGCAATCCTTTAATGTATTCGTATCAAACCTTTAAACTTTACATAAACTTGTCCTTTTTTTTTTACAGTAAAAGTGCGTATACACTTTAAATTTTGTTCTAAAGCCTTTAAACCTATGTTTTCAACATTTTAAAGTAATCGTGTTAAGTCTTTAAACCTGACATGTAACTTATAAAAAAAAGTTACAGTAAAAATCTGTTGACACTTTAAATTTTGTTTCTCATTCCTTAAAATATCAGTCTACAACATTTTAAAGTACTTGTATCAAGTGTTTAAATTTTACACGTCACTTTAAATTTTTATACATAGCATATGAAGCCTTTAAACCTACGCATGTAAGCTTTTAAATCTAGCATATAAAGTCGTTAAACCTAGCATATTAAGTTTTTATACGTAGTATATCTCTAAGAACAAAACGACATGAGTACAACTCCAAAATACTTCATTATGGATCCAATTTGAACAGAAAACTGAGTAAAAAACATTCATAATTTTAGATTCGCAACAACGGTGGAGCAAAAGGAATAAAAGAAACAACACTTGAGAGTAGGTCCGATGGGCATCGGACCTACTCTGGTTCGATGAGTTTAATCACCGTCGATTTGCTTTAAGATTTGTGCGGAACGCTTTAAACTTCGTGCGTGTCTGTTTCAATTTTTTTGTGCACAAATCTTAAATTAGATCGAACGGTCATTATGCTCGTTGAACCTAAAAGTAGGTCCGATGCCCATCGGATCTACTCCGTTCTCAAGCAACAATGCCATTAATTCTTCCATCTCCAAGGTAAGTTCCCTTTACCCAACCACCTTAGTCATCCCCCCCAACCCATAAAAACGCTGTCCAAGTACAGAAACGAGACGGCTGCATTGCAGCATTGTTCCCACGCCGGTATGGGGCCATAAATGGCAATAATGGCACACCATATCCATATTCAGCTCCAAATTAGCAACCCCACCAACGCCTCTCTCACAACATTAACTCCAAAACTCGTTTCACACAACCACCATTAATGACCGGAGTAAACCAAAATCCCAATCCCCAGCAGAATTTAAGACAAATGAATTCCCCAAACCAGAATTTAAATGCATCAACACTCAACTTGAATGTCCCACTGCTAAACTTGAATGTGCCACCAGCCACCTACATTTCCCCCATCATATCTTATGCACAAACCACACGTACGCGCGCAACACCAAATATCACCTTCACCCCCTCTCTTGTCGGCCTCATCGCAAAGATACCAATCTCCTCCTTGGCCGCATTACCTTGACCACAACCCGTGGCACCTCACTGCATCCCAACCAACTAACTATCCACAGCTCCTTACCCATGCAAACAGCACGCCGGCCCCACTAATGGATGTGAGAGAATTTTCTACGAATTCCAGCAGCCTCCTTTCTTTTCCTTTCTCTTTCTCTCTACCTCTAAAAAGACAAAACCTAGAACACTAACTCAAAGCAACATAGGCCATAGATAGTCCGACAATAGCATGCTATGGTACTGTTCGTGGCATTCAAATGATGCTTTAATATGACTATATATTCAATTGATCTTGAAATAGTGCAATTTAGTTGTAACATGAAAGGGGACCCAACACGGCTAGGGTTTGGATCAATTAGCTAATGCAAATTAAGAGAAATAGAACTAAGATGTTTCTAAGTTCACCAAGTCATTTTGTAAACTCAATTCTAAAACCTATCGGATTGACTTTAAATGACGAATCGGAACCGTTGAAACTCATCTACGACCTTACGAGTTATGCGTCTACATGCAAAAAAAAATTAACTTTCAAATTAATTTAGTATAAAATCAAGTGGTCAAAATTAGAAGATTCATAAATTAATTTAAATGCATTCATTTTTTGAACGTTTTTTTATCACTTGACTCTACACAATTAATTCGAAAATTTAAAATTTTTGTATGTAGATGCATCACTCGTAAGGTAGACGGATTTCAACGGTTCAAATTTGTTATTTAACATCAATCAGATAGATTTTAGGATTGAGTTCACAAAGTTTTGAAACACCCCAATTGTACTCAACTAAGAGGGCTCGAAAAATCAATCAAACATGCTATTACAACATATTGGTTACCTGTACCAGTGCTGGAATTTGCCGCAATGATTGAGGGAGTAGTTAATTTAAGATCGAAAACCGTGCCGGCAAGGCAGAACATCAAGCCAACGGTCCTCTTCAACGAATTTATTGGTGAATACGGCCCGTACCAGAGACCAAACTCCATTAAATTTATTCCCTCTAGCCACGTGTTCAAGGATGATAGACAGAAAAAAAAAAAAAAAATCTAGTGAACAAAGGACATGAGATGGCATGAAATGATACCCTTTGTTCCCTCTCAATTTCAATTTCCTCCGTTGGATCGATCAAAGGACCAGGGACTCCATGATCAAAATTCTTCAGTTATCAAGACTGCTACGGTTCTGATTGAAGAAGTTAATGATCAGCTGCGTTTTCTGCTGAGAAAATTGTTTTTTTTTTCTACACTGACAAGGCCAAAACTTTTATTCACTTTAACCCCTACCACTTTGTAATCCTTCAGTTAATGTGTTTCTTTTTCTTTTCTTATTTAACATTTAGCTCAACTGTTTTGACAGCTCTTTGCCTTTTAATGTAATGTTACAAATCTCCTGTAGCAATTGATATTAATGATAATGATATATGTGAGTTATTAAGGTTTTGAATGGTAAATATGTAATTATAGAATTTATAGTGGTATATACGTAATTTCATAGTTTTTGAGTGGTATATATGAAATTCTCCCTTTAAATTTCTATCTACAAGTTTTTAAATTCTAAGATCTAACTAGTTCAACTCTTAACTATTTTTGTTCTAAATAAAAAAAAAGATCCATTTCACTCTTTTTTTTTACCATAATTTTTTTTACTTGCATAATTTAAAGTACTTGCATTTAAAATATATAACTTATCAATTTTATTTTATTGTTACGGTAAAAGGTTTAAATCCTTTTAAATTTTGTTTTTCAAGTCTTTAAACTTCTGTATGCAATTCTTTATTGTATTCGTGTCAAGCCTTCAAACTTTACATATAACTTGTTAATTTCTTTTTACAGTAAAAGTCTGTAGATACTTTAAATTTTGTTCTCAAGCCTTTAAACCTATGTTTTCATCATTTTAAAGTAATCGTGTTAAGCCTTTAAGTAACTTATAAAAAAAAAGTTACAGCAAAAATCTATTGACACTTTAAATTTTGTTTCTCATTCCTTAAAATATCAATCTACAATATTTTAAAGTACTTGTGTCAAGTATTTAAATTTTATACATCACTTTAAGTGCAGTCTTTATACATAGCATATGAAGCCTTTAAACCTACGCATGTAAGCTTTTAAATCTAGCATATGAAGTCGTTAAACCTAGCATATTAAGTTTTATACATAGTATATCTCTAAGAAAAAAAGACATGGGTGGGTACAACTCAAAAGTACCTCATTATGGATCCAATTTGAAGAGAAAACTGAGTAGAAAACGTTCATAATTTTAAATTCGCAAAATTTGTCACAAATCGCCAAGACAATAGATGAGAATGATCGGAGGAAAAACAAATGAGTGAATGGAATCTTTCCAATTTTGATTTGAAGACAAATTAAAATAGTCAGAAATTGAACTAGTTGGGGCACCGCTTTGACTCGAGGGACAAAACTTTTTTCTCTTAATAAAAATATGCACAAGGTATTATATACAAATGTGTACCATTTTGCAATGGTAGCAGGATATCTTGATGAATTAAGATTAACTACTTGCTGCTTTTGCATAATTCTCTAGATGGCTATTTGTTTTTCAATGTAACATGTACATCAAGTTTATGCCAAATTGTTTTCACCTAAAAATATACATAAAAGGGATGATGCTAAATTGCTAACGACCTCTGAGTTGCATAAAGCAGAAAGAATAAAAGGAAAATAAATAAAGAGAAGAGAAAGAAACAAAAATAGAAAAGAAAGCAAGCAAAAAGGGTTTAATATCAAATCAGAAAAAAAAAATTGAAGTGGCCAGTGAATGCAATAATAAAAGAAATGTGATGAAAATGGAGGAAAAAATACAGAGAGAAGAAAATAATCAGCTTTTGGTCTGTTTGGTCTGTTAACAATGGCAACGTCTATTAGAAAATAATCGCATGTTCGAAATAGGGTTGCTAATGAGTCAAGCTCGGCTCAAAACTCAGCTCAGCTCGTCATATAACTAAACAGGCTCAACTCGGGCTCGGCTCGATCTTGAAGAAAAAAGCTCGGCTCAATTTAATGAGTTTGAGCCTTCAGCTCAGCTCAAACTCGGCTCATGACTCACGAGCTCAACCCATGCCATAACTCGCGAGCTCAACTCATGCCAAGCATTAAAAAAAACAAACATTTGTAAAATTCATTACTGTTTTGGGCCATGAGCTCAACTCCTTTACTTTTCGGTTCTAAAATCTTGTGTACTATATTTTTGCAAAAATATATGTACAACTCCCGGTATAATAAAACATTTACTGTTTAGCATTTGTAAGCATTTACTGTTTTTCAAATGCAACATTAACATAATAAAGTTTCATAATTTTAGAACCAAACAGTAAATGTTTTTGTAGTAAAATAGAAGAGACTCTTTGGCTCATGAGCCGGCTCGGCTCGGGCTCGGGCTTGGCCCTGTTTGAGTGATAAAATATGAGCCGAGTCGAGTTCGGGCTTTATTTAGTTTAGGGCCTGGCTCGATTCAATTTATTGAGTTGTTCAACTCATTGGCTCATGAGCCGGCTCGGGTCATTAGCAGCCCTAGTTCGAAATCTAAATAGTGCATCCTATAAATAGTGCATCCTAAATAGTGCATCCTATATGGATATTAAAAAGTAGGCCAACGTCTATTAGAATTTTTAGGCTATAAATACATGTATAAACCTTGTAAAGATCAGAACACAATTTTAATAAAATCATTGTTCATCATTCTCTTTCTACTCAAAATTCAATACTCATGCTATTCTCTAAAGTGTAGAGCTACGATTCAAAATATTATATGCTCCATGGCTCTGAAAACCTGACATTCACAAAGGCAATCTCTCCAACAAACCTCAATTTTTTCTCTTAACGCCACAGTATAAATTTCGCTATCAAAAGAGCTTCGAAGATGGTGGGGCCTAGGTCACGGCCCGTCTCACAGCCTCGGTTCATACAACACAAGAAGGAAGCTCTCTGGTTCTACGGCCTTATCTCCATAGCATATGACACTGTCTTTAACCCTCCCCACTGGAACAAAGACATGAGAGATGGGGCATTGGAGCCGGCTGATTTGTCTGACCCGAGATTGAAAGTTGTGGATGTAGGAGGCGGTACCGGGTTTGCCACTTTGGGAATCATTAAGCACATAGACCCGGAGAATGTCACGCTCCTGGACCAGTCGCCACATCAGCTGGCCAAGGCCAAGGCGAAGGAGGCCTTGAAGGATTGCACCATAATGGAAGGAGATGCCGAGGATTTGCCTTTTCCGACTGATTCATTCGACCGCTATATTTCAGCTGGAAGGTTGATTTTGGTTCTCTATATATTCCCTCTGTTCTTTAGTTTATTCGCTGCTATGCTAATTTATGTTTATGAAATTTGCAGGATTAAATACAGATAGCCAAGGCTATATAAAAGCTAGTTTTTATATTATATTTGTTAAGAACTTGGCATGATGAAAGCTGTATTATAGAAGTAATGGATGTATTGGTCAAGGTAATAAGTAATGTAATTGAATCGTATTGACAGTATACTGATATCATTTGGTACTGTCAAATACATAAATGCTCCATGGATGTATTGGTCAAGGTAATAAGTAACTGTAATTCAAAATCTTTATTGCAAATTTGGTACTGATATCATATGTACTGGTGTAAATAAGATATCTTATACTGTCAGAACTGAATGCTATGTGTTTAGTATCAGAACAATAACAAAATTTTCACATCTAACATGTGCTTGTTATAACACTCTTCTTTTTTGTTCTTTTGCCCAGCATTGAATACTGGCCAGACCCACAGAGGGGAATAAGAGAAGCCTACCGGGTGCTAAAACCTGGTGGAATTGCATGCATCATAGGACCTGTTTACCCGACTTTCTGGCTCTCACGGTTCTTCGCTGACATGTGGATGTTGTTCCCAAAGGAGGAAGAGTATATCGAGTGGTTCAATAAGGCAGGCTTCAAGGATGTCAAGATCAAGCGCATCGGCCCCAAGTGGTACCGTGGGGTTCGCCGCTATGGCCTCATAATTGGCTGCTCTGTTACCGGTGTCAAGAGAGAGTCTGGCGACTCCCCTCTTCAGGTGTCCTATCATTTGTTTTCTTATACTTTTTTTTGAGTCTATTATATATTGTTCCCTAAAGTATCATATACCTACCAAGTACCTACCTCAAGAAACTGAAAATAGTCTTGTGATATTTGAGAAAACAAAACCAACTGTGCTACTCGAGCTTTTAAGTTTGAATCATTAAATTTGGTATTTAGCCGGTTGTTTGGTTTAAGCCTTAATTAGTTTTTTTTTATTTAAATATGAGAACTAAATCCGCATGGAAATTGAGAAGCAAAATAAGAAAAATGTATATATAATTCTTAATAAGGTTAAGATGGGTTTAGAGTTTGGATTATATTGTGGTTTGAATTTAACTAGTACTTACGATTATGGTAAAATATACATTTCTGAGTGGAATAGAGAAAGTGGCCAAAGAGAAAGACTAAATGAAAAAGAAATGTAATTGTAGATACACCTTTATGGTCATATGATTTGAAAAAAAAAAAATTCAAATACACTGTGAATTAAGATTCCATTGCATGTATATATATATATATATATATATATAGAGGAGGGATCAAGTTACAACAAAGTTACAACAACCATTGTTTTTCATTTTCAAAGTCCAAATCGTCGATCCAAACCGTTCAACATGATCTCCACAATAAAATGTGCTTGCAGATCAAATTTTACATTTTTTTGAATTTATTTACTATTTATTAAGTATTTTACAAAAAAATAGTCATATTCAGACCATTGAATTTTGTACCCATCTTAATAAATAGTAAAAAAATTCAAAAAAAATTAAAATTTGATATGCAAGCACATTTTATTTAGATAATCATGTTGAACGGTTTGGATCGATGATTTGGACTTTGAAAATGAAAAAAATGGTTGTTGTAACTTGATCCCTCCTCATATATATATATTCCGTATAGAATCCTTAGCATAAGGATTAAATTAATTACGATTAAACTAAATTCACACCTGGTTAAACTAAATCACCTAGGAAATTTAAAATTGAAATGAGATAATTTTATATTTGATTTTCATTGAATTAAGATGAATTTATCTTTATGTTAAACTGTAATTTTGATATTCAGCTATAATTTTAAGTTTGAGTAAAACATATTAAGGTTATATATATTTTTAAGCGAATTGATTTTGATCAACATCGATCTCGCCAATGTGAGCTTTGTTATTGAAATTAATTTATTTTAAAATATTATAAGTTTTATTATGCGTGTGTAATGAGTGTAAATATTCGATTAGCCGAAAGGAATGTTAATATTTATTAAAGTTGCATGTGCACCTAGTAGCACAGTGTAATTGTTTGGTTTTACATGTGATCAATATGACCGTTTGCTATAAGAAATTAATATTATCGCCCAAAGAAGTGATACATGTCTTTAATTACTAGGTTAGAGGCTTTTTAACTGCCTGATTTTTTTTCTGCTCTATTGTATAATTTTTTAATGTGTTGTTTTGTATCATTTTAATATATTTATGTTTGTACAGCTTGGGACAAAGGAAGAGGATGTGTTGAAGACTGTAAATCCATTTGCATTCCTGATGCGATTCATTTTGGGCACAATTGCTGCAATATACTTTGTTTTGGTACCCATTTACATGTGGATTAAAGACAAAATTGTCCCAAAAGGCCGGCCGATATAAACAACAAATGAAGATGCTGTAGAATCTGAATCGAGCTGCATATGAACTCTACTAAAACCCTCAAAATAATAATAATTATTATTATAATAATGATGATGATGATGATGATGATGGTGATGATGTTGTTATGTTGATTATCCTGTAATGTTATCTGTTTCAAGAGAGCAATTTGGTTAGGAACTCTTTGTATATTTGACTTATTTGTAAAGACCGTGGCAGATAGTGCCAGGTTTACTCTTGTATCTTGGTCACTGGTCAGTACTTAGTTTGTCTTGTTGGGTGTATCAATTTTAATTCGTAATGCTTGTTTTTGCCCAGTACTTTTGTATCTCCGGCTTGCTTTTGCCCAATGCTTGTACCGTTTCTTTTGAGTCTGAGTACACAACTCCCTCCCCATTTGCCCATATGCCAAGCATCTTATATATACCCTTCAAGTATTGCCCGTGCTTCTGCCTTAGCCGGGGACAGCGCCTGGATGAATTTTGAGACCCATTGGATTATCCTTCCTTCTCTTCTCTGACAAGAGTTATCCCAATGCCCGCACTCGCTCCTTCCATCCAAGAGCCATATGTTGGGAAATCATAAAGATCAAACAATTACATCTTATCTAGAGATCAAACAATTACATCTCATCTAGAAGTCAAACACTTGCACTCCGGAGAAGGAGAAACAGTTTCTCATCTTAATCTAAGGACCGTCCTATGTCAAAGAGACTCAAAACATAAATAAAAAATGCGAAACATAATACCTGATTCCATGCCGTTTGTCATGGAATATCCAAAGCCTTGGTAAAGCAACAACCGTCTCCGTGAGCACGAACAAGTCTTCAATGACAAGAAGCCCTTCTCGCCTTTTCATCGTATGGTCGTGGATCAAGTCTTCCAAGACAGCAAGATATGGCCCTTGAGAAATTCTCTCCAAATTTTCTAATGGATTTTTCTTTTCTATTCTTTAATGGTGGAAGAAGAAAAAAAGGCACACAGAGCTGTATTTTTCTAAAGAGAAAAATGTTTTTTCAGTTTTTGTACTTTTATGTGTTATCTTGTGCCTTGGCGACCAATCCTTATATATAATAACATATCTGGTTATATGCCAACTTGAAAAAGGTATTTTGTGTGACTGCATCAAAAACCGTGCTGTCACATCAAAATCCGTGCGGCTGCATTGATATCCGTGTGGCACACACAATTAAATGGCAGTTTTTTAAATTATAAATCTCAGAATCAGTTCATCAATGATTTGATATTTGCCTAAATTGTTCTATACATGTATGAACCACATCCTAATGAATATATTGATTATCTATTACCTTATTTGATCACTTTAATTGACAACCATATATGACAGTAAACAATCCATAATTAGATTATATATATGCTCAATGTTGGTATTAAATCCAACGAGGTTGGTAATAAATCCAACACCATCCACATAGCAACTGATGGCCCAGTTAAGCAATTCATCCGACCCATTTTTTGTACCAGTATTTTCATTGTGAACCCGATTTCCCCCTTTTGAGCTACCAGCAGTCTTGTTTCGCAACTTTTGTATTCCCACGTAGTACTGCTGGCATGCCTGTAGGGCTCTTTGCCCTCATGACCAGGGGCGGAGCTACATCAAGGAATGGGGGTCAATAGACCACCATTTATTTTCAAAAAATTTGTATTTATGCCTTATTTTGTATATAGTTTTAGAGTAAAATGCTATAGGCAATGTAAAATTGAACCCTATTTGTAGCAGAAAAATTTTATATGCTTGAACTCTCATTTACGTTTAGCTCCCATTGTCTCAAAGTCTAGCTCTGCCCCTACCCATGACCACATCATTCCTTCCCCGCTAACATGCCCACATCGTACAAACAAAATAACATACCTGTTGTGCGTTGATATTTAGCATCACCCCTTGAATAATCTCCGCAATGGTCCCTCTTAGCTCATCATATTGTATCCCCAGGTAAGAGCTAATCGACACTGCTCTCGCTCCATCGCATTGAAACAGCATATGTTGGATTGTCTCATTGCTCCGCGAGCACAATTTGCAAAGGGGGGAAACCATCTGGATTATGACGGAAATGATATCACTGACCGGCAGCGCACCTCTGACACATCGCCATATGAACATCTTTAGTTTCGGTGTTAAACCCGCATTTCCCCACAGTCGATCCCAGAAGGTCTTGTCAGTTGGGGTGCTTGTATCTCCTTTTATCAATTGGTATGCGCTTTTAAGTGAGAAGCTTCCGTTTTTGGCAGCAGTGAAAAGTAGCATGTCCTCTGCAGGGTATGGAATTGACTAAACGAAGTCATCAGATGCTATTAATAGCGCCTGAGTAAAGCCAAATAGTTGCAGCAGCGATTGAAAATCCCACCTGTTGGAATCTAGTTCAAAGAGAGAAGATACCAGTATCCTCCTATGATTGTTGTTGCTTGCGGCAAATTGCTTCCAGTTGGGAAACCAAGGCTGGGAGAAAGCCAGAATGCAATTTCCACTTCCAATTTTCCATAGCATATGTTCTTGCAACATAGGTTTGAGATTTATCAGATGCCTCCAAAGCGCCGAGCAAGCATATCTCCTTTCTGTTTCCAGAAAGCACTCTTGGGGAAAGTACTTTGCCGCAATAGCCTATACCCATGGCTTGTCAGGTTGAGAGGCGATGACCCATACATTTTTTAACATAAGTGTTTTGTTGGTATCCGATAGATCCCTTAATCCTAGACCTCCCATTCCTTTTGGTTTGGTTGAGATAGCTCAAACCTTTCATTGTATCATAGGCTCCTTGATGTATCTTTTTCAAATGTTGTAGAAAAGCAACTATGTGAGATATCGCAGTTTTGAAATTCTAAAAGAACAATTCTTTGTGGATATTAAATAATTTGGTAGCTTAACCTCTGACTTTTACTCATAAATGTTGCAGAAATAACTTTGGTAGTAATTCTCTGAAGAATCATAAAACTAGTACTCGTTGTTATTTGTACTAATGGGTTCACCGTTTTGCAATGGTAGCAATATATCTTAATGAATTAAGATGAACTGCTGCTACTTTTGCAGAATTCTCTTGATGGCTATTTTTTCTTTCATGTAAGTATGTAGCATGCACATTAGGGGTGCAAACGGATCGGATAATATCCGACTATATCCGGATTTGTCTAAAAATTTGATATGGATATCCGATATCTGAATATCCATGCGGATACAGATACGAATATGGTTTTGAATTTTAATTATCCGTATCTGAATAGTAGATATATACCATATAGTTTAATATATATTATAAAACATTATATATATATATATATATATATATATATATATATATATATATATATATATAGTAAGGCTACGGTGCTTTGCAAAGTAAACCACCCCGTTTACTTCGGGCCATTTTTTGGATTTTGAAAATCCAAACAACCGATCCGAACTGTTCAACATGTTCTAAATATTGAAATGTGCTTGGAGACCAAATTTTACATTTTTTGGAATTTTTTTACTATTTATTAAGCCACTTTGAAAGTTTCTGATCCGGTGGTCTAGAAAATTTTACTGTTTTTTACTGTTCAGCGACTTTCAAAGTGGCTTAATAAATAGTAAAAAAATTCAAAAAAATGTAAAATTTGGTCTCCAAGCACATTTCAATATTTAGAACATGTTGAACGGTTCGGATTGGTTGTTTGGATTTTCAAAATCCAAAAAATGGCCCGAAGTAAACGGGGTGGTTTACTTTGCAAAGCACCGTAGCCTTACTCTATATATATATAATCTGGCTAATATGCTACGCGTAGCATAGAGGGCCTTCGTGCTACGGCTCAATTTTTTAGTTTTCAAAATCCTAACGGTCGATCCGAACCGTTCAACATGATCTCCATATGAATATGTACTTGCAAACCAAATTTTACATTTTTGAGAATTTTTTTACTATTTATTAAGCCACTTTGAAAAGTGTTGATCCAATGGTCCAGAAGATTTTACTGTTGTGTACAAATTACTGTTTTTTCAAAGTGGCTTAAAACATAGTAAAAAAAATTCTAAAAAATGTAAAATTTGGTTTGCAAGTACATATTCATATGGAGATCATGTTGAACGGTTCGGATCGACCGTTAGGATTTTGAAAACTAAACAATTGAGCAGTAGCACGGAGGCCTCTATGCTATGCATAGCACCGTAGACACTTCCTATATATATATATATATATATATATATATATATATATATATACAGAGAGAGAGAGAGAGAGAGAGAGAGATGGGCTATTATACATTGCAATGCATAGGTACCCTTGTGCATTGGACCATAAATCACCGATTCAAAGTCCAAATGACCGATCCAAACCGTTCATCTTGTTCTCCGTATTAATATGTGCTTGGAGACCAAATTTTACATTTTTTGGAATTTGTTTACTATTTATTAAGCCACTTTGAAAGTTTATGATCTGGTGGTCCAGAAAATTTTACTGTTTTTTACTGTTCACCGTTGGATCAGAAACTTTCAAAGTGGCTTAATAAATAGTAAAAAAATTCCAAAAAATGTAAAATTTGGTCTCCAAGTACATATTAATATGGAGAACAAGATGAACGGTTTGGATCGGTCATTTGGACTTTGAATCGGTGATTTATGGTCCAATGCACAAGGGTGCCTATGCATTGCAATGCACCATAGCCCATCTCTCTCTATATATATATATATATATATATATATATATATATATATATATATAGAGAGAGAGAGAGAGAGTGGCTTAGGTCAAAGTGGTATGACCAAGGCCTTGGTGCTACCAATTAGTTTTTGCAATTTTAAAGTTCAAATAGTCGATTCAAACCGTTAGATGTTCAATATATATTAAAATCTGCTTGGAGACCAAATTTTACATTTTTTGGAATTTTTTTACTATTTTTTAAGCCATTTTGAAAATGACAGATCCGGGTGAACAGTAAAAACAGTGCAACCAAATTCTGGACCATGTGATCAGTAATTTTCAAAGTGGCTTAAAAAATAGTAAAAAAATTCAAAAAAATGTAAAATTTGGTCTCCAAGCAGATTTTAATATAGAGATCACATCTAACGGTTAGATCGACCGTTTGGACTTTGAAAATCCAAAAACGACTTGGTAGCACCAAAGGCCTTGGGCATACCACTTTGATCTTAGCCACTCTCTCTCTCTCTCTCTCTCTCTCTCTATATATATATAGACTATGGTGAGTTGTGAAGTAAAACATCGTTTTACTTGACGTCATATTTTCATTTTGAAAATTCAAACAACCGATCCAAACCGCTCAACATGTTCTTTATATTGAAATGTGCTTGGAGACTAAATTTTACATTTTTTTGAATTTTTTTACTATTTATTAAGCCACTTTGAAATCGCTGATCCACTGTGAACGTAAAAAATTCTGGACACCTAATGGCTAATGCACATCGAGTTTATCTCAAACAGTATGCACCTAAAAATTGCGCTATTATTATCTGAAGCTAGTTAGCTGTTTAACATATCAACAAGCTCAACAATTTGTTCATTGCTAAAATCAAGTGCTTGTTCTCAGCCCGGCCCGGTTTGACCACCGTCTGGACATTACACGATGGAAACCAAACTTTTGTCTGAGACGAAAAGATGGGCTTAAAAACTCGGTGGCTGGTGGCTACTTTGAAATTGGTTCGGAAAAAGTTCTTGCTCGATTCTGATTCAGCTCATTGTAATAAGAAAAAAATATTTGTCCATTTTTTTCACTATTTTATTTATGCTCGTTATGAGAAATAAAACTTAAATTTTCTTTTGCTTGTGATCTAGACTCACAACATCAAATCAATGAAATTCACAGTACGAACAAGCTCACAGTACGAACAAGCTGACTCGACTTGACTCGTAATTGACTCGTCTCATTTAGACATGAGCCCAGTTCAAACTTTGTCTTGTTCGGCTTGGCTCGGCTCGTTGACATTGGGTAGTGAAGCCAAATATTTTCCCATATAGTTTAGTATTTTTTTTTTCCAAAATTTGAAAAAAAAAAAAAAATCTTGATTTTGTCATTCCGAAGTTTCAATTTTACAATCTTTAAATTAAAGTTCTAGATTTTAAAAAATCTCAATGTCAAAGTTCCGTATCATACTTTGAGGAAGTACTGAAATATTACAAAAGTTAATGTCTTAAAGCACGAAAAAGCTAAAAATTGAAATTTTGGAGTTTGAGAAATGAAAATTTCAAGTTGTGCAAATATATAAAATTGAGATATTCAAATTCTAAAACTATCATGTCTTGTTGTATTGAATTGCTGAATACTATTAATTAATTTGGGCATTTTGATTTGTTAAAACACGAGATTGGAAATAAAAAATGAACTTTTGATTGTTGAAAAGTGAATGTCCGATTATGAAATAGTGAAATTTAAAATTTATAAAATCAAGTAGATTGCTTCTTATTTTTAAAATAATATTAGTCTGGATATATTGCATATGCGAGAATATATAATTAGATAAAGTAAATTTTCAACTTAAAAATTGAAAAAAAATTACATTATAAGTTGCGGAAATTATGAGTCTGAAACTATAAATTGTAATTATAAACAGATTATAGAATTTAATTAGTAAAAAAAATTGAGCAGAGGAGCACAGGTTCAAAATAGAAGTGGTGGAATACTTACTAATTTGGATGAAAGGATATATTAAAATTAAAGTGAAGTAAACTAAATTATATTAAAAAATATTTGTATTTGCTATTATTGAAGGAAATAGTAGTATTGCTGAATAAAAAGACGGAATTATCCTCATATATTGTATTAATAAGTGTAGTAAAGGCCGTCTATGCTATTTTTATAAGTATATGGGAACATATGCTTATAAATTATATATCTGTTTTCAAAGTTTAAATAGTGGATCTGAACTGTTCAACATGATCTTCATATTAAAATATGCTTGGAGACCAAATTTTACATTTTTTGGAAATTGTTTACCATTTTTTTGGAATTTTTGAAAATTAAGATTTTTCATAAAAATAATGAATTAAGATTAACTAAAAAATATTCATTGTTTGACCGCTTGACTTGATACTAAATAAATTAAAAATTAAAAATTTTTATATGTAAACAAAGATCTAGCGAAAGAGACCAGTTTGAATTTGTTGTTTGAAATTTGAAAACAAATGTATAATTTATAAGTATATATCATGAGATGCTTATATATATGAGCAGCATAGTCTGACTTGTAGTAAAGATAGAAATTATACAAAATTGAATGACTCATGTAAGATCCATGCACCTTAACATATTTCAATAATAAATACTTCATTTATTAGTACATACTTTATTTTATTTCAGATGAAGGTACTTCTATAAAAAATAAAAAAAATAAAAAAAAAAGACTCAAATGGAAGTCATGAATTTTCCAGCTCTGCACTTGAGGTTCCTCTCCATTTGTACGGCGGTAATTCTGAACCCTATGATCTGAAACAGACGGTCATAACATATCCATATCCATATCCATGGAAAGATCTTGGTACGATTGGAGAGGATCCGATACCCATAGCAGTATAGAGCAAGTACAACAACTATAGTAAGGTACTTGTAGCTGGTCCAGCTTCTAATATTTTGTTTTCTTTGTTAAAAAGAAGTTTTTCTTTTCTTTTTCTTTTCTTCTTCCATAAAAGTGGCAGCGAAGCGAGTAGCGATTTAGCGAGCATGCAGTTATGGCATCGCTTTTTGCATTGCGTTGGCTCAGTGCTCGAGATTTGAACGGCTCCTGCGTATATATATATTTCTTGAAACTAACAATTTTCTTCAGGTCTCTTTTAATTGCTCCTGTATTTTTGTCTCCCTCAGGGCTCAGGCTCAGGCTCAGGCTCATGAGGCTCAGCTCGTACTAATTTCACTAGACTATGCCTATTGCCTTAGCTAGTTTGCCTACTCCGATCCTATCAAAATAAAATTATTTGGACGGTAGCATATAAAAGTTGGAGACGGTATAGCAATAGCAATATAGCATGCATGGACATGAGATCACTGACTGGACTGCACCTCTTAATTTATTTATTTATTTATTTATTCTATAGTTAACAATCGCTACCTCGATAAACTTTTGTTTTGAGGAAAATTATCAGAGAATGATCGATGAGACTGTTGTTGTGAAGTGTGAACTGAATTAATAGTGTCTGTTTTGTAATCAAGGTTCTAAATAATTGTGGCAACGATCCTACGTAACATATTTATGTTATGAGTAAATACATATATAATTAACATGTCCTTCGGTTGAATATATATATATATATAGTCAGAATTAAAATCTTGAAATTAATCACCTTCCATGTAAAATATGACGGCTTAATCGAGTGTACTAGACATTATTATATGTAGTTTATCTAAATCATTATTAAAATGTTTATTTTGAATTTCTCGATGAAAAAACTAATTGGGTCAAACGGTCAAATATGATGCATAAAGCTAATTAATTACGAGTTTATATATGGGCTTATGGTATTGGTATATATTGTCTTCCAAGTTCCAATCAAGGTTCAATATATATATATATATATATATAGAATGGCTAATATCAAAACGTTTCCACCAAGGCCCTCATACAATCAAGTCGTTTTCGGATTTTCAAAGTCCAAACAGTCGATCCAAACCGTTAGATGTTCAATATATATTAAAAATCTGCTTGGAGACCAAATTTTACATTTTCTGAAATTTTTTTACTATTTATTAAGACACTTTGAAAATTGCTGATCCGGGTGAACAGTAAAAACAGTGCAACCAAATTCTGGACCATGTGATCAGCAATTTCAAAGTGGCTTAATAAATAGTAAAAAAATTCCAAAAAATATATAATTTGGTCTCCAAGCAGATTTAAATATAGAGATCACATCTAACGGTTTAGATCGACCGTTTGGACTTTGAAAATCCAAAAACGACTTGGTTGCACGAGGTCCTTAGTGCAAACGTTTTGATATTAGCCCCTCTCTCTCTATATATATATATATCCAACAGGAGATTGGCTGGAGATCTAGGAATTAGGAGATAGTATGGACTATGGACTATGTCTATGGGCTTGAAATTCTTTGGTTAATTATTTGATGAGAGGTTATTTATGCTACTGCAAATTTGCATCTGAATTTCTGAATCCGCTGTTCATTGGTGTTGGGAAAAATTAATGAAAAATAAGACAAAGTTTGGATAGTAGGAATCTGGTAATCTGCTAATCTGGTGTGAATATCAGCACATTATTATGAGGTGGTCCTTGCTTTGCATCAGAGAATTCAAGACTATGAAACCAAAATCTCTAGTTACTTCTGCCTGATATTGTATTTATTTCTCTCCTTTTTGTTTCACATATCACATACTTCAAGTCTTCAACATAATAAATAAGGTCTGTTTCCTCAACAAAATAAAAACAAATAAGGTCTGACAAAAAAAAAAAGATAAGTTCTGACAACAACAGCTAGCGAAAGAGATATGCTGTCAAAGTATCAACCGAATATATACTGCTCAATTCAGTCTGCCAAGGGTCACAATCAGAAAAAAAAAAAAAAAAAAAAACCAGGCCAGCTAAGACCTGTATGTATTAATTGTACAAAAACATTTTTGTTAACATGCTTACAAGAAAACAATAACTAATTTAGATCCAGCGTGAGTTTAAATATCCAATTTTAATGAATAATATATCTCATCATTTATAACTTGCTAACATAAATTTTGGTTATGCTTGGCAACTCTCTAGAGATGAGTCCATTAGGAATCACAATTTTAACGCCTACTCAACTGTCAACCTTTTTATATTACTCGTTAATTATAATTACATATATATTAAGTAAAAATATATAATTGTTAACTACTGAAATTTATTTGTTTTATATGTAATTCTATATAAATATACATATAAAACGATTCGACTAAATCTTAGTATATATCTTACTTAACAGGTAGCTACTTGTAGTTAATAAATATTTTACTTAACAGGTACCTACAGGTCAAATGGTTCTCTTTTGAAATTTATAATTAGTGTTACTTATGATCATAAATTCATGGTGGAAGCTCTAGATCTCAAATATATCCAGTAATTAACGCACCCAATAATTGAACTGTTTAAAAAACTAACAGTTCCTCCTGAAAAGCAGTCAACTCAAAATTTGTAAAAGATCTCAACCCTAACTTCACAGACAATGATATTTATATGTATATGGTTATCAAAATAAAACTTGTATGTATATATGTATATCGTATAGGAAGGTCTGCCTATTTTGTTGTCAAATCAAGTATATATATATATACAATTTACTGCTTATTATCATAATACTTAATATTCACTAACTGGTAAATCTATTTACTCACATAGTATACAGCATGGTAATATCACAACACAGAAGCAATAGGCCTGTATATTGCTTCTTTGTACAACTGTTTTTCAGCTCAAAATATATCAGAAAATTATGCATACATTTTCAAAGAGAGAACTCGGAATAGATAAGAATAAAGCTGTACCAACTAATGGATCTATTTTTCTCAATTTTGAGGGATCAATTGGTAAGAGCAATAAAATACTTGAGTATGGGAAACATAAAAATTTTAAAATTTTGATCTCATAAAAGCTAGACACGCTAAATGAAGAAGAACATCGATCGAACTGACCCAACAATTTAACAACTACCGCGTGCCACTGGTCCCGGTCAAAGAGCGCGGCGGAAGCCGTCAAAACTAACATAAAAGGTGCATGCATTTTTCAAGGATAACTTATCCCTTGATTGTTTACAAAAAGGTTCTATATTCTCTGATCATGGAGCAAATTATTGTCCAGAGAAGAAAGGTAATTTGGACCACAAGCCAACGAAGCATGCACCATTAATCCTGGACCACCTGCAAATGCTCTCAAGATCTAGCCATCTAGGTGTTTTGTTTACAATTTTCAATTTATGCTTGATTGAGAACCGAAGAAAGTATGTTTTATACATAGATATAAATAATCACATCGTGGTCTCATTGGGTAGAGATTTTAAAAGATCCAGCAGTTTTGGCTTCATGAAGTTAGGAATGGACTTTCAAATTATGAGATCAAGATGTTACTTTCACAAAAAAATACGAGAATCAATTTTATTGTGCTCGTAACATTTTACACTAAACTCTATAACAAAATAACTACTTTTGAAAAAAAAAAATGGAGGTCAATAATTGACCCCCATTTCTCCTTGTTAAATCCGCCCCTGCGCGCGGTGCATAAACTATAGAATCAAAACAGCGTGGCAGTATGATTCGTGTGTTGCATGAAGCCAAATTGCTCAAAATCTTTACCCTTCTTATCTCCCTGTTAAATCCGAGCCAAATTGCTCAAAAAATTTATCCGTCTTTCTCCTTATTAAATTCACCCCTTGCATGCAGTCCACATATATACTATGGAATCAAAGGCATGCATCATACGGTTCGTGTGCTGCATGAAGCCAAATTGCTCAAAATCTCTACTCGGCTTTTCTCCTTTTTAAATCCGCCCCTGCATGCAGCGCATAAACTATGGAATCAAAGTCTCATTCGGTACGTATCAGCAAAGCAGCAATGCTGTATGTCTATTTGGTCCATATACATATGAATACAGAACATTCTATGAAAGGATGAAAAGTTGGTAAAATAAAGTGAATCCATGAATCTACAAGTTCTATCATGATTCCTAAGAAAATACTAATTAAATTCTATTATTAGAACATTTCTTGTCAAATATTATTAAAACATAACGAAGAAGGTTCTTCATAATATTTTGTATATTAATAAATTTTCATCAATAATCTGTCAAAAACTTGACACTGTGGTTCAATTTTTTAATTTGTATATGGAATACGGATTAATTTCATATGCAGATGTACATGTGTGTCTATATATATATATATAATCTGGCTAATATGCTACGCGTACGTAGCATAGAGGGCCTCCGTACTACGGCTCAATATTTGAGTTTTCAAAATCCTAACAGTCGATCCGAACTGTTCAACATGATCTCCATATGAATATGTACTTACAAACCAAATTTTATATTTTTTAGAATGTTTTTACTATTATTTTAGATAGGTAGAAAATCACTTGATCTGAAAATTTTGTACCGTTCTAATCAAGTGTTTTTCTACCTATCTAAAAAAATAGTAAAAAAATTCTAAAAATGTAAAATTTGATTTGCAAGTACATATTCATATGGAGATCATGTTGAACAGTTTGGATCGACCGTTAGAATTTTAAAAACTCAAATATTGAGCCGTAGCACAGAGGCCCTCTATGCTACGTGTAGCACAGTAGCCAACTCCTATATATATAACTCAAGTAACTGCTAGGAAAAAGAAAAGAAAATTTCCCAAACGATGATGAATTTTGTAAATCTTTTTGTCCAATACAATGATGAATTATAGCAAGTTTGAGCAAGCAAAGTTCTGAAGTGGGACCAGATGCAAAGAGGCGGTACTGTCCCTTTGTACCACTTTCTACCACCTTGTGTCCTCTGTTCTGAACTAGCTGTAGCCTTTTAGAGCGAGGAAGCGTTAAAGGGAGATACTAATGCATGCTTGTCTTGGACCACTTAGCTTAGCTCTATTTCTAGCTAGGGTTTATTGCTGCCAGGGAAGCCATTTTGGAGCACATCTCCTTTTCTCAATCCTCTCTCCTAACTGGTTGACGGTGTAGCGAGTCAGCAACAGTGTACACTTGATAGTTGATACTTGATATGGAGTTATTATTTGTTAAAATAATTTTGTTAAAATCGTTCAATATTAGATATTCAGAAAGCAGTAAATGTTATCTATGATAAATTTCAAGTTGTCATGTATCCTCTAAATCCATATATATCATTCCTGCAAAAACTTTCTTCTTTAATTATATTAAAATAGCATTTTCGTTTGTTTGCTTCTCTTTCTTCATTATATACTTGATAATAATATGATTTTTTATTAATGAAGAAAAATGCCTAAAAGACTTACCGTTTTCACTAATTAAGTTTCTGAATATAATATCATGTAGTATAAATTTTTCTAACATCATTCTCACAACAATGGTACGGTAGGGTATTTCATCAAAATGTACACTGTTAATCTTATTGGTTGTTTGTATATTAAGTGTACACTGTTAATTTCAACAGTGTACTAATATATAAACAACCAATAAGATTAACAACATCTTTCAAATTAAATCAAAATAATTCAAAATAAAAAAAATATAAACAAACTGTTAATCTTATTGGTTGTTTGTATATTAGTTTTTAATTCAATTTGAATTTATCAATATTTCGTGAAGTTTCAACATGGACAGCGGTGAATTTTAAGCTGTTTGATGATCAATAATGGAAGTTTATCTGGTTTCATCATTTTTAACGTGCAAATAATTAAAGCATGCGCATAATATAAATTACATTGTAAATATTAAAGAATCAACAATATGTTCTCTTCACTTGATATTAGAGCAGAAAATTCACACATATATCCACTCACTACATGAAATGTTGCATGCTTGTCCCTAAGACCCTCCCTAATGGTCGATTGTAGCGAATCGGAATCTATAGACCCTTAGCTAGTGTTTTTTTTTTCTCAGAACAGGGGAAACTGTACATGCATGGAGGATCACAGTGCAAAGTGGTTAGTCTTATCACCCAAAAGGTTTCTCCACTGATTCTTTGAACAGATGTGAACTATATATCTAATTCAAAAATTTTACCAGTACCTCTATTTCCTGTAGTCCACAGTACTTGTCTTTTTCCGCCACTTTTTTTTTTTTTTCTCTTTTCAGTCTATATTTATTATTTTAAGAGAGAATGATAATTAGGGTTACTCAAAAAATGATGAAAATGTGGTCTTCGGTTGGCAAGGAAATCCAAAAAAGTTAGGTCTAGCTCTCTTTCGGCCATACAAAAATTATTGTTATCAACAAGTAAATATTGTTAATTTGTTTAAAAGAGATGAGAGAAAATAAAGAACAAAATAGTGCTCATCACGTTATAAAACATTATGAGAAGGAAATAAAGAAAATAGTTTAATTATCTTCTCTATCATTCAAGCAAGTATCTTTTTGAAAATATAAAAACTTTTCCAAAGAAGTGGATGATTATGTCTAGAGAATTAATGTTAACATTAATGCACAGCAAACTTCTAACTATAAATTAATATAACAGATAGTATCCTGTATAATGTAAGAGAGATAAAATTGATCGATGAAATGAATATTTAAAAATTTTAAGTGATAGAAACTGTCTCCTTGAAAATGAAAATAAAAACAACAATAACAATTATCTCATTATTAAATCGTTTCTGATAAATGTGTGCCTAAGCTTGGCAGTACAGTCAGGCAAACATCATGTCCAAGTCTTGCGATCCAGCAATTAACTATGTAACAATTGGTCCATGTATTCATAAAAAGCCGAAATTTTTAAATATACTATTTTCTGGAAAAAAAAAAATAAACCAAAGCACCCTGAATTTTGGGTTTTTCTGATTTTACCTAGGCCGCAGAACACCCGTGCGACCTAATTTAATGAAGTCTGCACTATGCCGATGCGACCCCAGCCAGAGGGCCACACAATGCACCTGTGGTCCCAGGGTCCACACTATGCCGATGTGCCGCCCCTTGTTTTTTAATCTGAAATCTGTTATTTGTGTTTTGGTTTTTGTTTTTAAAATTATTTTATTTGTTTAGGTTTTAGTTTCTAAAATTATTTTATTTGTTTTGGGTTTTGTTTAAATGTTATTTATTGGTAAAATATGTTTCGCTTGTAGGATCAAATATTTTGGAAATGTCGTTCGTTTGAATATTGTTTGTGTATGAAGAGATAATGATATAATAAACAAGCTAAATAAATAAAAAATAAAATAAATAAATAACAAAACAACAAAATAAATAAGTGTCAGATAAATCCCAGTATCTGACAAAATATCTAACAAAGTACAAATCAAAGCCTACGAGTTAGGACTAAATACCGTTCTCGCCTTCTTCTTCCTGAACCCTCGACCCCTCCTGAAGAGTGGCGTCTCGTCAGTATCTGCTGACGTCCTGTAGGGTGACTGTCAACTCAGCATAGGGGAGATGAAAGGTGTGCGCCTCGGGACGCCATCGCTCCATGAGCCTGGAAGATAAATTCTCATCATGGTTCTCCTCGGCCATCTGGGATAGCTGAAACAATCATATCGCACGCAATGTCCCTTCGTACGCCGGCTAGTACTGTAGCCACATGCGGTTGTGACAAACCGTAACTGCATCCAAACCCTGCATTTAATTAAAAATGCAGGTAAAGTTCATTCAATATTCATAGAAAAAAAATTATGTTATTAGTATTTTTATAAATATGACTAATTTAGAACTTACCCCAGCGGCAGTCTCTAGATTCCGGTGCTCCGCATTCGGGTACCACAAAAAGTCACTAACCCTATCAGTGCGACTCCGGGTACCCGGAACATCTGCCAACGCACCGTCGATGTACTGAGACATCTCGTACGGAGGGGCTATAGGGCCATGCTGTATACCTCTACTGGAAGATGATACACCCCTACTGGAATACGATATATCTCTACTAGATGTCATGTTGTATTTGATAATTTTTTGCTATTAGTGTTGGTACCAATTTTGGTCAAATATGAGGATTTCGGCTAGTGAATTTAATTTGACAATAATCAGCATCCTAAAATTGATACCGATGCTTTATGCACGGCCTAACAACGGCAGAAGTGCATCGATATTTTATTGCAAAAACATGAGCGATGCACCGATATTTTTTTAGCACTACCTTGCTTAATTGCCAATGCTAAGTCTAATAAAACATCGATGTTTCATTACAAAAATATCAGCGACGCACCGATGTTTTTTTAGCACTACCCGGCTAATAAAACATCAATGTTTTATTGCAAAAATATCGATGATGCACCGATACAAGCAACCGATGTAACACATGCATCTAACCAAATACATTTGTTTGATCTTAGCCAAACTGAGTGCAAACTTTAATCCGAGTTTCCTACAACTTTTTCTTCTAGCCAACTATGTTATGCTCATCCTAAAAATAAAAAAATTAAGTACCGGCCAGAAAATGACCGGTACTATATTAAAAAAAAAAATTTGGGTACCGGCTATTTTCTGGCTGGTAATGAATTAAATTGGATACCGGCCAGAAAATAGCCAGTACGGATATTTTTATAACTTTCCATCAGATTTTGATATATTAATTAATTTCTATTAAACTTTGAATATTAATAAAAATGTCGGCAAAAGTACAATAATATCTATTTTCCTCATTTAATTTTAGTAGAAATTCCCCAGTCCAATGTTGACCTGAGTCTGAGTGGCCTACTGATAGATCGGATCTGACCAGAAAAAGAAAATGACATGACCGGACCACATGAATTTGTTGGTAAATGACCAAAATGGTAGCACAGCTTGCACCGGCTATAGGCCTACAATTAACGAACTTTGGCTTAAATATGTTTCACTCCAGCAGTGCCTGTTCCTCTCCAGTACAGCTGTCCTAAAATATTAGATAAAGCCAACAACAAATCTGGACCGTTGATTTCAACTTGGACAGTCCACCTATGGTTAGCCTTTTCCAAAGAACAATTAATTAACACCAATGCAGATTTTAGGGATGTAGAACAAGTCATGCCGTAATCAAATATGTCACGGCACAATACAACATGCATCTATCGTGACAATTTTTTAGATGGCATTGTATTGTATGATACGGCATGATACTCAAACTAATTTGATTACGATATAAAACGTGATCAAACATAACTACACGTGATCAAAATAACATAAATTATATCATTATTTATTTTAAATAACAACTCAAATTCTGAACAATTAATATATTTATTTTTTATATATTAACTTTTTTACTACTTTCTTTATTTTATAATTATTTATAATTTTTCCTTATTTTTCGACCTTAATTTTTTAATGAATTTTTACTTAAAACTAATTCAAAATTCGATAAAAGATAGTTAAACGTCTCATTTGATCACAAAATGACTATTTGCATGACATGATCATTTTTATTATTTCGATCACAGTATATATAACATGACAATTGAAAACATAACTTGGTCAGAACATGTAACCTAGTCACCGTACGGCACGACACGCATTCTGGTCAGACCTGACATTGATATGCTTATCAACATGCTTATGAAATAATAAAAGTGTGATTGGAGAGGATCCGATGGGCGTAAATATCACTGGAATTGGAATAAGATTATGATCCGCATATATCCAAATTAATGAAACAACAGAACGTCTTGTTATTTTTATCTGCATGTGGCCAAAGTGGTTGATGAAATATTCTCCCCCACACCGGTTAGGTGCATCCACGTGGCAAATTAAGCATGCTTGCTTTAAACAATTCAGAAACAAGGACTCCCCGCTCTCACGCTCACACGCACCTTGAGACTAGAGAAGATAGAGAGAGAGGGGAGGCACGCCTCAATGCCTCATCATCTCGTCTCGTCTCGTCTCGTCTCGTCTCGTCTCTTGTGTGCCGTTTACAAAAGACAATATCTTAAATTAAAGCCCTTCCAATCCTCTTCTCTCAATCAACTCGATCATGACTCGTGGGATGATCAAAGATTCCTTCTCCTCTGCCATTCTCTATTTACAATATATTGATGTGTAGAGTGAAAAAACGTGCCGTGTCGTGACTAACACGCTGTGACTTTGGTCACGTGCCGTGCCGTGCCATAACCAAGTTAATTTATCACGTGTCGTGCCGTGACCAAAATATCAAGAGATGGTCGCGGCAAGCGAATGGCCTGTGACGGAGCCGGCTCCGCCGTGCCATTTTTTCCACTCTATATTGATGTGTGTATTTTTACGGGTTTTCTCTTTTATCACAAATAAGGGCTCAAACTATATTAATTACTTGGCCTTTTTTACTTTTAAGTATATTCAAATCAAATATAATACAAGTATTACAGGCATATATTATGACCAATCACGTATATTAATTAGCAATCACTAATTAAATTTGTATATATAATATTTTTTTTGAATAAAGGTTGGATGTTAAGTCTAATTATTCAATTAATATTCACAATTGATCTCCCATTTAATTTTCGAACATTTCAACCTCTCACATTGAGGACATTACTTTTGCTGCTAGATTAAAAATTAATTCTCATTTATATGTAAAGTGCATGTTAACCATGTTTTAATTTTAGGTTGAGAGAAATGTCTAGAAGTTTAATTAAGTACTATGATTGTTGTGAACTACCATGATTGTTGTTTAATTTTTTTTTTTGCATAAAACAAAATGTGAAAAACAAAAAAATGAACGATCGATTTCAATAATTTTTTTTTAAGGTTAGACGGCTTGATGATGCTAATAATTTCATTAATCGATTTTTAATATTTGCCTCAAATAATCTAGGTTAGCTCAAGGTGAGCCACAATTTGTGTTACAATTAGTAGCCCTTTGGTTTGAGAAAATCTTAGTTTTTTTTTTTTTACTTTAGTTAGAAGTTTGAGACAATATATATGTTATGTCAAAATATATATTCGATTAATTTAATATGGACCTTTAATAGTAGATACTTGGTGAGTTACAGAGTCAGCTAGCTAGGTTATTGACATATATAGGTATGTAAAGTTTTTAATTATTTCATTTTTTTTTCTTAAATCACAACTCACATTGTTTCCAATGCGGACATTATTCTTCTTCTCATTTTTCACATTGTTAGTATTTGTGTTGTTGTTCATATTGCATGCACACTTGTTACTAGCTAGAAAACACTGTAATATTTGTGTATGTAAAATATAGATTGAAAGGTGCTGCATGCTTCTTCTATTCGTATAATAAAATGGATTTTTCTTTTATTATTTCATTATAATCAGTATAACTAGCTTAGGATTTCAAAATGGTAAAGCTTCTCTCTATTTGTGTTAGTACAAGTCCACAATACCGATATATATATATATATAGATGAGCTATGCTACTCCATGGAGTAAAACGCGTTTGTACTTCACGCCGTATTTTTATTTTGAAAGTCCAAACGACTGATCCGAACCGCTCAACATGATCTCCATATTGAAATGTGCTTGGAGACCAAATTTTACATTTTTTAGAATTTTTTAGTTATTTATTAAGCCACTTTGAAAATCTGAAAATCCGGGTGAACAGTAAAAAAACAGTAAAAAATTCTGGACTGCCGGATCAGTGATTTTCAAAGTGACTTAATAAATAGTAAAAAAATTCTAAAAAATGTAAAATTTGGTCTCCAAGCACATTTCAATATGGAGATCATGTTGAGCGGTTCGGATCGGTCGTTTGGATTTTCAAAATAAAAATATAGCGGCGTGGAGCACCAACGCGTTTTAAAGTGACTTATTTTAGTGCCAGTAGCTAGCTAGCTAGGATTCAAAACAGTAAAGTATGTGCATATCAAATTGTAGAGGACTTTGACCTGATTTCAATTTAGCCCTTTTAAGATTCCCATGCATGCTTCTTTTCCTGTGATCTAACTAACCTAATCCATACCTTTTGCATGGATTAACGCTATCAAATAAAGGTATTTTAATGAACACTGTTACAACGACATATGAAAAACGACGGATATATATATATACGAAGTTATGATTTCGATAGTTTTTTTTTTATGAAACGCAACAAGTTCAAAAAAATATATATCCAGTTCTCTGAGATTTTGATAGCAGTGTATATATAACTTGAGATTTCTGTAACAAATGTCGGTTTTCGCTTTGATGAACATCTGGTGATATAAGTTAGGTCATCATATATATAAATAAAAATGACATCATAATAAAAGAAATAATAATTAAACACAGAGTTATGATTAAACGGGGCCACCAACTCACCAGCAACATGTAATGTACTCAATAAACTATTCGATAATAATCAACATTGAGTGAATATATGGTACCATGTATATGACATGTTGGTCCGTAATACGGATAAATATTTTCGTTTTCAAAATTCTAACGGTCTATCCGAACCGTTCAACATGTTTTTCATATGAATATGTACATTCAGACCGAATTTATATTTTTTTAGAATTTTTTTACTATTTTTTAAGATAGATAGAAAATCATTTGATCTGAAAATTTTGGACCATCCGAAAACAGTGATTTTCTATCTATATTAAAAAATAGTAAAAAAATTCTAAGAAATATAAAATTTGGTCTGCAAGTACATATTCATATAAAAATCATGTTGAACAGTTCGGATCGACTATTAGAATTTTGAAAACAAAAATATTGATCCATATTACGGATCAAATCATGCTACGCTTAGTACCATAGACTCAGTCGTCGACATTTGAGAATGTGAAAAATTTGAGTAGAACTGGGTTGTTTTTAAGCTCTTATCGGATTGATTTTAAACAAAGAATTTAAATCGTTAAAAGCAATCTCTTTCACAAGTGATTCATTGCATGTCAAATTTATAAAATCAAACGGTAAAAAATAATGAAAAAAATCATTAAAATTAATTATAAATCTTCTTTAGCTTTTTAATCGCTTGAGTTTATACTAAATTAATTCGAAATTTTATAAATTTGACATATAAACACATCACTCGTAAAATAGATCGATTTAAATGATTTGGATTCGTTATGTGAAATCATTCTCAAAGATTTTAGAATTAAGCTCGTCAAAAGACTTGGTGAGCTTAAGAGAACTCGAAAATTTAATATATAATTCGTTTGAATATTTAATTTGAAAATTTTAATTTTCATCTTATTTTTCAAAAAGTAACTTATAATGTTCTTGTAGAATATATATATATATATATATATATATATATATATTATGAGTGAGGCTACGGTGCTATGCGTAGCACGGATTGGGTCCGTGCTACGGCTCAAAATTTGACTTTTTAAAATTCTAACGGTCGATCCGAACCGTTCAACATGATTATAAAATGAATATGTACTTGCAAACCAAATTTTACATTTTTTCGAATTTTTTTACTATTTTTTTTAAAATCACTTGATCTGAACATTCTGGACCATCCAAAAACAGCCTATCTAAAAAGATAGTAAAAAAATTCGAAAAAATGTAAAATTTGGTTTGCAAGTACATATTCATTTTATAATCATGTTGAACGGTTCGGATCGACTGTTAGGATTTTGAAAAGTCAAATTTTGAGCCGTAGCACGAACCCAATCCGTGCTATGCATAGCACCGTAGCATATATATATATATATATATATATATATATATATATATATAGATAGATAGAGAGAGAGAGAGAGATGAGCTATGGTGAGACGTGAAGTAAAACAAGTTTGTACTCTACGCTATATTTTCATTTTGTAAATTCAAACAACCGATCCGAACCGCTTAACATGTTCTCTATATTGAAATGTGCTTGGAGACTAAATTTTATCTTTTTTGGAATTTTTTTACTATTTATTAAGCCACTTTGAAAATCGCTGATCCACTGTGAACAGTAAAAAACAGTAAAAGTTTCTGGACCACCGGATCAGCGATTTTCAAAGTGGCTTAATAAATAGTAAAAAAAATAAAAAAATGTAAAATTTGGTCTCCAAGCACATTTCAGTATAGAGAACATGTTGAGCTGTTCGGATCGATTGTTTGAATTTTCAAAATAAAAATATAGTGCCATGAAGTAAAAACTTGGTTTTACTCCACGTCTCACCATAGCTCATATATATATATATATATATATATATATATATATATATATATATATATATCTGTAAGAAGTCAACCAATCAGCATTTGAACGAATTATTTGCAGATCAGTGTATATGAACCAATCCATAAGCTATCAAACAACGAACTTGAACAATCTTTTAAAAAATTAATATATTTATCTGATCTTTTGTTGACCAAAGGATTCCGAAATCTCAACAAACCCAATACTTTATAATTAACAACAGAATTACCATAGTACAATAAAGTTGAGTATGTATACAATTTCAAATGGTAAGGCCAATAAAAATCTTATTATTTCCGTCACTTCAAGATTCCCCACCCACACAAACAAAAAAATTTTAAGAGCTAGCTTCATCCTCATTTTTTTTTCTAAAAAAAAATCCCCACAAAAGAAGTGGCAGATCAGAATGCTTTCATATTGCATCGAAAATTATTAGCTATTGGTTTAATATTTGATTTAATATAAAAGAGATTACTTTACGATATAAAGTCTCATTCTCTTATTAACATTCTCTTACTTATCTTACGCAACAACATAATACATCTTTATATATATATATATATATATATATATATATATATATATATATATATTTATGAACATTAAAATAAAGCTCTAAAAATTCGCACAGCATTAAAAGAAAAACAGAATTCTAAACATCACACTAAATTAATTCTGATGATAACACTTCACTAAAACAATCACAATTAATTTTATACTGGAAAGTCCATTTAAAATAGATTAATAAACCTGTACATGTACAATACTACTGGTCTATAAGATTATAATAATATTAACATAAAAGTAAATCTGCTTTGAGGCCTCGGTTGTATAAAAGGCTTTAATCCGCATGGCGGTACGGCTCCCTATGTCTTGCACCAATCCACCAAGGCCGACCTATCTCTCTCTCTCTCTCTCTCTCTGCAACCCTACTCCCACTACAACCCCTATCCCTATCCCCCCTTAGGCCTTAGCCTAGCCTAGCCTAGCCTAGCCTACCTAGTTCCTACTACCTAGCTACAAACCTAACCCTAACCTAAATCTGCATCTCTGTCGCGGATCACTTCTCATATCCTCTCTCTTTACTTCCCACTTTATGACCCACCCACCATCTTCTCTGAGAGTTCATACTAGCTACCTTCTTGTTTTCTTTCGTTTTTTTTTTTATATATTTATATTTAATTTGTTTATATTTTTGTGGAATCTTTACCATTTATTCTCTCTATAAAATCCTACATGCATACCCACACTTCAACAGTTCAACCCATGTTGGGGTGCTCCCGCTCTCTTAGTTTAGTTAGATATATCCCTTGCTGTTTCTGTGTATGCCTTTTACCTCACTTGGGTTTATTTTTGTTGAGATGTTGACGGTTCCATATTTTATGTGAAAATTCCTCTGTGGGGTTCCTTGCTAGGCAAAGGACTCCAATAATAGATCGCATAGTTAGATCAATTATTTCTGATTATCTATCTAACTATTCATCTATATACACATCATCATTTCTTATGATGTGGATCTATATATAATTTCCTCATTTCATGCTTCCAAATGATATAAGTACAGATATACTCTACTTTTGCTAACAAATTATAGCTATAGCCTCACATCAGAAACTTCTTTTCTTCCATATTTCACAATCCCCAAATCGAATACGAATCATATTACTAAGAGATGCATGATTGTACCTTCTTTTGCAATTGGAGATGCCCAAGGGAATGAGTGAAGCTGCCAGCATGATCTAGCTCTAGTTGATTAATTGACTTTTTCTTGGTCTTATTGGCTTAATTAGTTTATTAAGATAAATGATGATCAATTCTTGCTAGGTCATGCTGCGGCAGCCTCACTTCTTCCCAATTTTGGGTATTGCGTAGTTAAATATAGGGTAAAAGAGGAGAAACACAAGGATTCGCTATTAGGTAATAAGTTCACTCCCTGCTCTTGTTTTTTCTAGTGATATTTTCTCTTTTGTTGTAGGATACAATTGAAATTCCAATAGCTCAGGCAATTTGTTTTAAGCATTCCCAGGCTTCATGAAATTAGTATGGTTAAAATCATATACAAACCTAATCACACTAATATCTTTTCAACTATCTAAAAATAATTTTTTTTATGCACACTGGTGTAAGTGATGGATGATAATGATTAATCAAATAATTATTCTTATTATGTTGGACATTTATATGTAAGAAAATCAAATAATTTCCGTTATACCCAGTTATGCATTTAGTGCTCCTAATTCTTTTATTTTGCGCAATTTTTGTAGATCAGTTGGGTGTTTTGAACATGCTGTTAAAGTCTGGATTTGTATATCTGGTGAGTTGAAGTGTTACCTTTCAACAAGGTAAGGGATCTAAAATAGTATAGATAAGTTGACATGTGATCCATGCTGTTGCTAAGTAGCTGATCAGGTATTGAAGTTGAGATTGAAATCATGATGGGAACTAGAACCATATGATGCGTTGTGTTTTAAGAAATTAAAGATCTGAACTCCTTTTAGATTTATTTTATGAAATGAATGTTGTTATGTATACATGATACGCTCTACCATAATTAAGTACATCAAATTAAGTACTATTGTTAGCTTGATTAGCTTGATCTTGTTGGTCTCAGTTGAGTCAACTGAGTTTGAGTCTCACATGAATTTAACTGAGCTTGTGCATTTGTTTTGCCGATAATATCATAAGTTCAAACATTTGTGCATGACATCTAAACTCTTTAATCAATCATGAATTTTGCAAGTGCATGTGATGAGGTAAAAATAAATAGTTGGTATTATGTTAGAGGAACTCGATTGAAGTCATAACACGGTGTAAATTCTTATTTATGATTTATTATCAGCTGCATGTAGGTTTTTTTTGTCTATTATGGGATCCTTCTGAGTTGGCTGTCATTATGATGGCAAGATACTGGCATTATTTATCTTAATCGTTTGACAAGTTTATTTGTATGGACTTTTTCAATTTATACTATGGCATTGGCTTTGTTCTAATGACCATAATCATTTAATATCTGACCTTAGCTCCAATGGCAGCACTATTGTTGTCTTTATAGAGTCTTTCAAATATATTGGTATTTCTTGAACAAATTTTAGTTCCTGTTCGGTTCATTAACAGAGCTAGATCCAAATTTGGCAATTCCCCAATTTGTAGTTTCAGAACCATGGTATCAACATGGAAAGGTTTACCATATTGATGGTATCAGATAAGGCTGTGTATCAGTTCAGTACCCAACCACGGTATCAGTTCATTAATTTTTAAATCTTCCTTGTGCGTTGTTGCTGTTAACGTCAATTGTTAACAAATTTTTTAAAAATCCATCAGCATATTATCTATTTATATTTATTCATTGGCAATTATATTTTTGTCAGTATATTTTAAGCTTCTGAACGCATGGTTTCAATATAGACTAATGAGCGCATGTGTTCAAAAGCTTAACACAGTTTTGTTAAAACTTAATTAAAATTTCAATAATTAAGCATTTGAAAACTCGGGAGGTATAACAGAAACAGCTCCAATTTCCATATTTTTAAAGTGCACCTTCTAGATTGCTTTTTTTCTTCTCAAGGAGGGTTTAATATAAAACTATCACATTTTATGTATTATTTGTATAAGACAAGTTGAAATGTTGGAAAACATACTTCAAAAATACAAAAACAGTTGTGGTTGTCAAATTCTTATTGGAGCTATGCTAGAAAAAAAAATGAGCATTTGAGACCATCAAAGAGCATTGAAATTAGGTAAATAAAAGTTGGTAATTTGCCTACGGCTCATTTTATACATGGGAATGTTATAATAAAAAAAACATAAGAAGTAACTATATATTGATAGTTTATAGATGGGAATGTTACATGTACACCAAGTATACAAAGACACTTTCAATAATTTTATCAAAATTTCAGAACTAAGTTGTACCTAAATTTTCCAGAATTTGGTTGGCTTTGTATCAAACTTGTGGGAAATATTTTATCAATTAGTTATATCTCGAGTAGTTGGAAGTCCATGATTAGGTTTATCAATATTGATGAGTGAACAATTGAATCCCAAATCACAAACCTAATGCATTGATTGTGATGATTGTAAAGTAAATGTTTTGATAACATTGATTGTGATGATTGTAAAATAAATGTTGTCAACAGTAGTGTATTTCTACACTATTTTGCTGCCGAAATTTTTTATTTATAGCATAAAAAAAATAAACCAAATCACTCCGGTTTTGGGGAAATTCGAAAAATACTCGGGCCGCAGAACGCCGCTCAAGCGTTCTGCTGCCTCAAAGACTGGGGTCTGTCCAATGTCCCCACGGCTCTTTTTTTTTTTAAGCAGAAAGTGTTTTTTTTTAAGCAGAAAGTGTTTTTTGTTTGTTTTAGTTTTATGGTTTCTATTTGGCGGCCCCTTGGGTCCGCAGGGGCATTGGGCGGACCCTAGTCTTTGGGGCCGCAGAACATCTGAGCGGCTCAGGTATTTTTCAAATTTCTCCAAAATTGGGTGATTTGATTTTTTTTTTTATGCTATAAATAAAAATTTCGGATTTTGCTTCATATTCTATATATTTTCATTATTTTAGTCACATTTCAGTTGCAAGCGAGAATTAATAAATTAGGCACTTTTTTTTTTGAAAGGTGGTAAGACCATCCGTTTCATTAGAAACATGATACCGCACCTTAGCGTGATTCGGATCCAATCTGGACAAACTAATTTTTTTTTTTTTTTTTATGGTCAGCGGTTAACACCCGCCAACAATGATTTTCATTAATAAAAGGTTTGTTACAAAAACCGAATTATACTAGGATAAAGTAAATCACTATATCAAACGAACTCAATCAGAGAACGCTGAGACGGAAAGGAAGGATAATTGGGTGGAAATTAAGAATACGAAGGAACAGAACTTGATACAAGAACAATTGGAAATTCAACAAAATTGATTATTCATTTTCATAATCCTTGTCAGTGTTACATCAGCTGCTTCTATAAACGCTATAAACTGTGAAATACAAGCTAGCTAATTAACTGTCTGTTACACTAACAGTTTCACTAACAGAAATAACAAGCTAATTAATCATAGCTAATCACTAACTGAAATGGATGCTCTCTTCGAGACTGTCAGTTCGGTGCTCCTCGTCTCCAGTTCTCCCGGGTTACGACTGACCCGTTCACCCTTTCTTTCGCACCAGGGTCGTTGCAGAATCCAATCAGGACATTGAATTCAATGTCACATTTAGCGTCACTGTTCTATTGATGGTGTTTGGTTGAGGTTTAATGTTTTGTCATGACATAAGCTATTAAAAAATATTATAAACTAAAGAAGAGAGGGTAAAGAAATTAGGTTGTCATTGACAGTAGGGCTGCAAGAGGGCTAACTCTTAAGCCACCTAAGAGGTGGTTTAAATTTAAAGGTCAAATTTAACTGAGGTCTAAACCCTTTATTCTACAAGTATACTATAATCTAAATTCTAGTGCAACAAAAAAGTTGACCGCAACAGAAAAATTATAACCAAGTTCCAGTGCAAAACAGCATCATCAAACAATATCAAACCAACTAAATAAGGAACTATATCATATCAAGCCAGAATTAGAAATCGTCAGGCATAAGACAATCATGGTCTCATCTAGATCCAGGCACTTCTTCCTCTTGCTCTTTCTCTGGTGCCACAAAAGTTGTTATACTGAGGGAGTTCATAATTTATAAAGAAATATTGTGGCAAAATAGCGTCAGTCTTGCCGGCTTCATGGTGAGGCATTTGGACTGATAGCTGCAATGCAGAAAGCTCTATCGATCCGTCAAACTATTGCCGGTGCTTTTCTTCTCTGATTCTTTGCAGCTTATCAGGGACGAGTCTCGTAATGAGTTACTATGAGTGCAGCTGAGAGTATGAGCAAAATTTCTTGAATGAATGAACAGAGAACAACCGTGAGGAATTTTATTTTTATGAATGTGAATATGTGATGCTTGCCTGTGCCTAAATATAACTGTAGTATCGTACCAATAGATCGGTACAGGAATATAGTCGCTGCATTCTCATTTTTTAAATAAAATACAATATATACTCTTTGAAAAAGAATTGAAAAAAGAGATAAGATGATCGGGGTGTCTGCTATGAAAAAAGTAAACTAGTTTTGGTTGATCAAAACTGCGCGTAGGGTGCGTATTTATCATTTTAGTTTGAACTAAATTAAAATCTAGAAAAATCTTTGATTGATATTTAATTTATCACTCGCCGGTATAACAATATTGAAAGATGTAAGCCGGTAAAGAGATACTATTGGGAAATACATAAAATTTTACCAGTTTCCTGGAAAAAGAGCTGGTGACAAAGGATTTTTCTTATGATTGAGTCTATGGTACTATGCATAGCACGGATTAGTCCGTACTACGGAGTCATATTTTCATTTTGAAAATTCTAATAGTCGATCAGAAACCATTCAACATGATCTCAACATTGAATATGTACTTGCAGACTAAATTTTATATTTTTTTTGAATTTTTTTTACTATATTTAAAGATAGGTAGAAAATCACTTGATCTGAAAATTCTGGACCATCCAAAAACAGTGATTTTCTATCTATCTACAAAATAGTACAAAAATTCTAAAAAAAAAAAATTTAGCTCACAAGTATATTCTCATATAAAAATCATGTTGAATGGCTCGGATCGACAGTTAGGATTTTAAAAATAAAAATATTATTCGACCAATCCGTGCTATGCATAGTACCATAGACTCACTATTTTCTTATTCATTCCCTTGTCAAAAAGTTTGTCAAATAGGCTCAATATGTTTGCCCGTGGGCTCTATAGTAACTGAGCAGGCCTTTAATGTTATCTGTTAAAGGCATATACCATTATACGATTAGGGGTGTTCATCGAACACAGTTAAAATCGAAATAAAATAGACAAATTAAAGTTTTATTTGGTTTCTAAAAATAGAACCGAACCAACCGAACTATAGATTAGGGGTGTTTATCGGTTCAGTTCGGTTCGGTTAAAATCGAAATAAAATAGACAAACCAAAGTTCTATTTGGTTTCTAAAAATAGAACCAAACCAACCGAACTATACCTATCAACTGATTAAAACCGAATCAAAGTAAATTTCAGTTTGTTCGGTTAAACCAAAGTAATTCAACAACTCAGAGATCAGAGATGGTAAATAGAATTGCCGTGAGAAGTTTAAGAAATTCATCAAATCAATTCATAAACAACAACAACAATCCTCAATTACACAAATAGAGTAACTTAACTCTGTGATTTCTAAAAGCATCTACATCTCTGAATCTCTGAAACTATTAGAGTTTATAATCTGACGAGCACAACACAGTTCAGTCAGAGCGGCAATGGCAACAAAAGCTCAACCCAACATTTGATCTCACAAGGAAAATTGCAAAAATACAATTAACAACGATTTGGGTTCGAATCCCAGCAGCCACAATTGATAATTTTATTACAATTAACAATAATTCACAGCACACCAACAGAATAGAAATGTTTCTACTCTAAATGAGTAAAGAGGTTTGGAGGGGAGTTGTGCCAATCGCACAAAAGGCATACAGAGAGAGGGATTGAAAGAGGAAGAGAGAGAGAGGGGAGGGGGGATGTGAACCTGACAGCATCTGTCTAGGATTTTCAAAAAAAAAAAAAAAAAAGATAAGAGGGGATGTGACTCTCAGTAAGTAGCGTAGAGGGGTGAGGTTTGATCGTGGGCGACAGTGAAGAGAGAAATGAAAGATGCTGCTGCGACAGGGAAGAGAAATGAAAACACAGTTAGAGAGGGAAAAATGGCACGCCGGAGCCGGCTCCGTCACGGAACGGCACGGTTCCGTCACGGAACGGCACGGCACGCGAGTCATTCGCGTGCCGTGACTCGCGTGTCCCGTGCCGTGACCATTCGCGTGCCGTGTCCATCTTTTGAAACTTTGGCACGGCACGGCACGGCACGTGAAAAATTTAGTCACGGCACGGCACGTAGTCACGCGAGTCACGTGTAATTAGGATCATTAGATATTAATTTAATGGTGAATCTTGAATAAATTAACTTAAATTATGATTAAATGGTCACGCGAGTCACGCGGGTCACGGCACGTTTAGGCACGGCGTGACTCACGTGGCGTGACCATTCGCGTGCCGTGACCACCTCTTGACATTTTAGTCACGGCACGGCACGGCACGTGAAAAATTAACTTGGTCACGGCACGGCACGGCACGAGACCAAAGTCACGGCGTGTTAGTCACGGCACGGCACGACACGGCACGTTTTTCCCACTCTAAACACAGTCACTGAACGCAGAGTGTTCGGTCGGTTCGGTTTACATGTGTTTTAGAAATTAAAAACCAAATCAAATTAGAGAAACCGAATAACACTATAATTTGAACCGAACCAAACCAATTAAACTGAAAAACCGAATCATTTGAACCGAATTTTTTGGTTTAGTTAAAAACCAAATAAACCGGAGCCGATGAACACCCCTATATACGATGCAAAAAGAAAAAGAAATGAGTCCTCCCTACGACAGTACATCCAATGTCTTCAGGTAACACGGAAAATATAATTATGCTTTTCCACATCATCGAATATTTTCCCCTTATCCCAGGTTATCGTATAAAATGAAATATATATATACGTATAATTCATAATGTTTCAATCTCTAATTCTGGAGTCTGTAAAGAAAAAGATAAAAAGAGAGACTTCTTTCGACAGATAACACAGTTAAGGCAAAAAAAAATGCAAAAAGGTCTCCACAAATACCTTGGAACAAGGCATATAATTTCTTTAATTTGCAAAAACCAGGTAACAATATTTCATCCATAAGATTACATGAAATGTGAAGTATTTTGGGATGAAATTAGGGTTCACCTTCTCTCATGGAGAGGTCCCTATTTAATATAATGCACTCTTACAAATAAGTCCTTACAACATTAACTAATTAACTTAATATATAAATAACTCAACACTCCCCCTCAAGATGGGCGATAGATATCAATCATCCCCATCTTGTTACAAAAGATATCATACTCTCTAGAACCTGATCCTTTTGTTAAACAATCAGCTAACTGCTCTTCTGATTTCACATAGCTCAAAGTCAGAACTCCTCTATTCAGTTGCTCCTTGATAAAGAACCGATCAATCTCCACATGCTTGGTGCGATCATGCTGAACTGGATTGTTTGCAATATTAATTGCCGATTTGTTGTCACACCAAAGTTGTAGGGAGTCTCCTCTAAACAAGCGCAGCTCAAATAACATGTTTCTCACCCACATCAACTCGCACAGACTAACTGCCATAGCCCTGTACTCAGCCTCAGCTGTAGACCTAGCCACCACATCTTGCTTCTTGCTACGCCAAGATACGAGATTGCCTCCAACAAATACACAGTAGCCTGTAGTGGACCTACGATCATCCATACAACCCGCCCAATCAGCATCACAATAGCCTTCAATTCTCAGATGTCCAGATCTCCTGAACCATAAACCCTTCCCTGGGCTTCCTTTAATATACCTTAGAATTCTACGAACTGCCTCCATATGCTGCTCTCTAGGATCATGCATATATCTACTCACCACACTCACTGCATGAGTAATATCAGGTCTCGTATGACATAGATATATAAGCCGTCCAACTAATCTTTGATATTGCTCTTTACTCACCGAGTCACCACCCTCGGCACACATCTTATGATTCTGCTCGATAGGAGTAGATGCAACTCTGCAACCTAACATCCCCGTCTCTGAGAGAAGATCCAGAGCATACTTCCGCTGAGAAAGCACTATCCCCTTTCGCGACCTTGCAATTTCAATTCCGAGGAAGTACTTCAACTGCCCCAGATCTTTAACTTCAAATTCTTCTCCCAGTTTCTTTTTCAACCGTAGGATTTCCTCAGCGTCATCTCCAGTGATTACAATATCATCAACATAGACCGCCAGGATAGTGATACGAGCTTTGGAGTGTATGTAAAACATAGTATGATCCCCATTGCACTGCTTGTACCCCATACCACAGACTGCCAACCTGAATCTGTCAAACCATGCCCTCGGAGACTGTTTTAACCCATACAAAGACTTCTTCAACTTGCATACCTTCCCAGCTGCCTGAGAAGCAGCGAAACCTGGTGGGATCTCCATATACACCTCCTCCTGGAGATCTCCATGCAAAAATGCATTCTTGACATCTAGCTGATGTAGTGGCCAATTGAAGTTGGTAGCACATGACACCAACACTCTAACGGTGCTCATCTTTGCCACTGGAGCAAATGTTTCATCATAGTCGATGCCATACGTTTGGCTATAGCCTTTAGCAACCAATCTGGCCTTGTATCTGTCAATCTTGCCCTCTGGAGTTTGCTTAACCGTATACACCCACTTACATCCAACAGCACGCTTCCCAGCTGGCAAAGGTACCAGCTCCCATGTGTCATTCTTCTTCAAGGCCTGAAGTTCCTCTTGCATGGCAGTCAACCACCTAGGATCTTGCTTAGCTACCTGCCAGTTGTTAGGTACAGGCACTGAATGCAATGATGCAATGAATGACTTATATACAGGTGGAATTGATGCATATGAAATGTAATTCGCAATGTCAGTCTCCCAACTACCAAACTTAGCTGGAGGTCTTCCAGCATTGACTCTAGAGGTTCTGCGGGGTAGGACAAGAGTATTGGAAGTATCATGAAAGGAATCGTTACCTCTCGACTCAGGTGGAGAAGGTGAAGAAGGCACTGGAGAGGAGGAACTTGGGACATCAACATTTATGGGTATTGACACAGACACAGGAGGCGGTTCATGCTGCTCTCTCTGTCTCCTCGTGTATACTCTCAGCTCCCCCTGAACTTGACTGCCAACTCCTGAGTCACCACCACTACTCGGCGATGCACCATCACTACTCGGTGCCTCAAAAGGACATGGAATCATCCCAACCACAATGCCACTCTCATCCTCATTCTCCCCCTCTCTACAAGTATCAGTAGAGCCATCTCCAAATAAGGAGCTCAACTCCGTTTTTTCCCCATAAAAAGGTTCAAACTCCCGAAAAGTCACATCCATACTGACAAACAACCTTCTTTCAGTGGGACACCAACACTTGTATCCTTTCTGACTTGATGAGTAGCCAACAAAGATACATTTAACTGCTTGCGGATCTAGTTTACTCACCATCAATCTGTGATCTCTCACATAACATGTGCATCCAAACACTCTTGGTGGAACAACAAAAACATTCGAGCCCAAGAGCATCTCACATGGTGTCTTCATACCTAATACTCTTAATGGCATCCTGTTGATTAAATAAGCTGCTGTCATAACAGCCTCACTCCATAAAAATTTAGGCACATTCATTGTCAACATCAATGAGCGTGCCACTTCCAGTAGATGCCTGTTCTTGCGTTCAGCCACCCCATTCTGAGCAGGAGTGTCTGGACAGGTGGTTTGATGAAGAATTCCCTGACTAGAGATGAAAGCCGCAAACTCCTTGTTGACATACTCAGTCCCATTATCTGTTCGAAGAATCTTCACCTGCACTCCAAACTGGGTCTTCACATAAGCCGAGAAATCTTGAAAACATTTGTAAACCTCAGATTTCTGTTTCATCATGTATATCCAGGTCATACGTGAATAACAATCAATGAAAGTAATAAACCATCTAAAACCACTAATAGAGGTAGTAGGACATGGTCCCCAAACATCAGAATGAACAAGTGCAAATGGCTCAAAACTTCGAAGACCAATCATTTTATAAGTAGAACGAGTATGTTTTCCAAGTTCACAAGCATTACAAAATAACTCTTTTTTATCCACTTTCTTCATTAACTCAGGTTCTAACCTATTCAAACTATCAAAAGATAAATGCCCTAATCGGCAATGTTGAAGCATTGCTTCTGCCTCTGGCCCTCCACTAACAGCAGCAGCAATCATTGAAGTCTCCCTGTCCAAATACCAAAGGCCATCACGCCTGATGCCAGTCCCAATCCTCCTCCCCGTTTCCTTCTCCTGGAAGACACATATATCCCGATCAAACAACACAGTGCAATTCAATTGATCAATAAGAGAGCTAACAGAGAGTAAGTTGACTGGAAACGAAGGAACATGCAATACAGATGATAAGGTAACAGATGAAGTGCAATGGACTGAGCCAGTACCCCTGATGGGTTGGGATGTCCCATCAGCAGTCTGAACTGTCTCAGGATGCATTACTCGGATAATATAATGCAAACTCACCAGATGCCCCTGTAACATGCCTAGATGCACCTGAGTCTATGATCCAATCAACATGAGTTTTAGTGGATGCAAGTGCCTGAACCTGTGTACCTTTGTTCGCATGAGCATAACCAACAAAGTTACCAAAGCAGGTAGTGTTATCCAGATCCTGAGTGACCTGTCCCTTGCCCTTAGAACTCTCAGCCTGGAGCTTGAACTGACGTAGTTCCTCCAGCTCTGTTATTTCAGCTCCAGTCATCTCAACAGCAGTCTGGGACTCTTCTGCCACAGCTAGGTGAGCAACTCCTCGATTTCCACGTCCCCGGCCTCCTCGACCTGCACGACCACCGCCTCCTCTGTCCTCTGCCCCCTCGACTACCACCAGTGTTGCGGGGTTGAGGACAATTGTAGCTAAGATGTCCTTTCCTTCCACAATTGTAGCAATCTCTATCATCTCTGATGTGAGCATCGGGAACCACCAATGCCGAGCGGACAGCAAGTGAGGTCTCGCCTATCATCACTTTCTGTCTGATCTCCTCTTGTTCCATCGATGCAATAGCCTCATCCAATGAGGGGAGAGATGACAAGTGACACATTGCTGCTCTCCTTCCCTCAAACTTTGGGTTCAGGCCCTTGAGACAACGAGCCACACGCCTGCGCTCAAGATACTGCCTCCCAAGAAGAACATCTATCGGGTTCTGAAGTGATAGTGGATCATAGTGGTCCAAATCTGCCCATAAGTGACGTAGCTCAGCTGCATACTGGTGAACTGTCTTCTCCCCCTGTGTGGTAGCATCAATCTTCTCCTCCACTTCCATCATCATCATCACACTCCCAGCTCCTGAGTACATTCCCTCCAATGTCTTCCACACATCAATTGCACTTGAGATAGACTCCACCATCCCAGCTATGGTTGGAGACACAGAAGTCAACAACCAAGAAACCACCAGAGAGTTAGTGTTACTCCATGTGTTCCACTCAACACTCTCCTTATTCTTCGGCTCAGTGCACTCCCCCTTCACATACTTTTCAAGTCCTTTGATCCGAAGGTTCAGCAGTGCCCTTCTAGACCAACTCAGATAGTTTCTTGTCCCCTCAAGCTTGATGTCATTAGGCAGCAACTCTATCCTCTGCATTACCTGCGCCGACTCCGGTGCGGCCACAACTGTCCTATTAGAATTCTCCTCTAGTTTGGTCTGAAATACCCTGGTTACCCCCTCCAGGATCTCCTTCAGTTCCTGACTAGTCACAGGTGTTCCCATCTTTACAGTTGACTGCCTTTATCTCAAACCAAACACAGTAATAAGATCAAACACAACTCAACTACGGGTCGTGTGCCTACACACGACCATGACTTTCTCCATCTATGTCACTTACAACTCTAAGTCCATTTATCCCATTGTCAACAAGTATAACAAAACAGAAACGACAAAACAAACAATTTTTTTTTCTTTTTCCTTTTTTTTTGTCTGTATTCACCTCTCAGCCAGTTACCAATAATTCGTAGAAAGCTGGAATCGCTAGTTGGAAAGAAATAGCGATCAGAAGCCTTATGAAAGAATTGGCGCTAGATACATTGGGAAGAATAGCGACCAGATCGGTGGAGAGTACCGACCAAAATAGTTGAAGTCGCGTCGCTCGTCGCTGGCGCTACAGTAGAATCGCTACAGTAGTTTTGCAGTAGAATCGCCCAAGAGAAATCAGAGTCGCTCTGATACCATGAAGTATTTTGGGATGAAATTAGGGTTCACCTTCTCTCATGGAGAGGTCCCTCTTTAATATAATGCACTCTTACAAATAAGTCCTTACAACATTAACTAATTAACTTAATATATAAATAACTCAACAAAATGCTTCTCACTGCGAAGAAGCATTAATAATATTTACAGGCACTTGTATATAATTAGGGATACATAGGAACTCTTCTTTATTTAACAAGCCACAAATTCCAAAACTAATAAGCGGAATGATAACGTAACCGAAACCATCAGATAACTACCTAAAATCGGTATTTAATAGTTAGAATTTAGACCAATCAGATGCACTTCCAACCCGCGGCATACTGGTCTGCCTTTTGACTTTGGTATCAACTACGAAGGCGCTACCACATACCTCTCCTTTGCTATCAACCCTTGGTACCGGTTTGACCTCGTTCAAAGGATGCTCAAAGCTTTGTAACCCTTCAGAGCTAGTGTAGAAACAAGCTGAAAAATGACAAATTCTAATTTCAATACATGCTCGTCAGATTTAATACTGCACTATCAGGTAGGAAAATATTGAGATTTTGTTTTTTTTTCCCTTTGCTTGAATGATGCTTTATTTAACCATACCATTGCACGTGTTGTCCCCCCCCCCCCCCCCCCCCCCCCCCGGAGGTAAGTCGATTGGTCAAGCTAATAGGCTTCAAGGGTTGATTGACAATCAGGTGCTCTGTGTGTGTGTGTGGGTGGGGTGGGCATAGAGGGATGGCCTGTTTGCATGCATTTTCACTACTTTATTTGCAAATCAAACTCAGTATTGTCTCGTGTTAGCAAATAAAATGCAGCATTTTCCATGCTTACGACATACTCTCCACAACGCTTTTATGCATTTTGAAAATTACAAGGAACCATATATAACATAGTAAAAGATGACCTTATTGGCCCCAGGATGTTTCATATCCCTCGATCTAATTGCTTCCTGGCTCATTCACGGAGAAAACAGAAACTTGATCTGCTTATTTTGGTTCTACTGAGTCAAGTCTTTTAGAGGGAAAAAAGATAGACTTGTTGCAAAAGGGTATATTACTTTCCCCTTGCAAAATTGTATATTTAATTATGAAAATGTTTTGAAAGTTGTTACAAGTATATATATACCTTTAGGGAAAGGAGCAAAGTGATTCCCACAGTGCTTCTTCATAATTTCTACATCATCAGAAACAATCAGATGATCTTCCGAGTCCGTTCCCCAGAAAAACGGTACTGCTCCGTCAGCATCCTACAGATATGAAAAAAGTATCAAAATCACCAATGATTAACCTGGCAATATAAGCTTCAATAAGAGAACATATCTGTTCAGACTAAGAAAAAGTTCAAATAAAATAAGCAAAAAAAAATGAATAAAACCAACAAACAGGAACAACAACAGTATCTACAAAGTTCTAAGTAGTGTCGTAATATACTATAATATACCATAGACACAAAATCTCATCAAAACAAAAGGCTACCAAAAGATAAGTATTTTAAAACAAGAATTGTGTCAAAGAGTGTACTTACAGCTGCAATAAAGATAGAATTGGAGCTGCTATCAAACAAGATAAATGCAAATTTTCCATTAAGGTCCCTGACAACTTTGTCTACAGGATAAGGTCCTCTGTCTCTCAATGTTCGGTACACTTCAAGAACTATCATATCCTCAGTGGCATTTTTGCCTAATCCGTACTGTTGTTTCAGTAAAGGAATATTTATGAGAGCTCCTTGAAATATGCAGAATATGTCATCTACTGATGCAAATAATCTGTACACACGAAAGTCAAAATGTTATCTATTTGAAACTCGAGAGGGATAATGTTTATAAGGCCCCTATATTACAATAAATTGCATGAAAATTTCTCTCAATTAAGATTGACTTGCACCACACCCCAAATCCCACAATTTCCTTTTTCTTCTTCAAATAACCAAATCTACCAGTCAGACCTCATTTCTAGGATACTATCTAGGATTCTAAAAATACACTAACAGAAATTCAATAGACAAAACACATACCATGTATACGCCCTGAAAAGTACGGATCTTAAATTAGACTGTTCTTCAGTTATACAATTGTCCACTGGTAACTGTCTGAAGTTTGAATCAATTCAAGATTCAATGCTTGATCCATCCATTTAATTCAAGCATTACAATCTCCTGGATTTGAGAGAAATCTGAACTCTTTGTTGTCTTCTCTTATTGAGGGACCAAAAGTTCACCAGAATTTAATACTCTTACATAATGTTTGGGATAATTCATACAAGTAGCTGAGAATATCTATTTGAACTTCTCAATCACAGAAACTTCTTTGAAATTGCCTATCCCATTTCAAAGTATATGTATTTTAATATTTTTTAAATAACATCAACAAGTAAAACTACTATTAGCAAACTTATATGACTCAATTAGTCGTTTCTTCCAAAAGCAAAGCATAATTTAATTTTCAATATTTAGTACCTCGGCAAAAAAGGATTCTGCTTGTCAGTTGAGAAGGCTATAAAAGCAGCCGACCCCAATCGCACCGTGACCGCTCCTTCATGCACCGAAGAGAAGTCATCGAGAAGCGCCGTCACGCCACCGCTTTTCGTCCCATCCGCTACCTCCGGCCACCGTAGCCCCTCCGGGCACTTCGCAATCTTCTGATCAAAAACCGCCAGCATTTTCTCTCGAGAGTACAAAATTCTACAAATGGCAACTGTGCTCAGTATCTGAAATATCTGACCTTTGGCAATGAATTTTGTAGTGATGATCTGTGCTACTGAAATACCCTCGGATTTGAAGTTTATTACGAGAGAGGTTGGAGCAAGGATGAGGAAAGGTTGAGGGTAGTTATGGAAAGATAATGTTAGATTTGGACGGTGCTTGGTGGAGGCGCCATGTGTCATAGTTGAGTTGGCTAAGAACGATCGAGAAGAGGCCAATGGACCGGGCTTTTAGAATGGTCTGGAAGTATGCTGAAATTTTTATTCATATAAAAAAAATAAATTCAAAATCTACATTCAATGTGCATAAATTTCAAAATATGTCCAAACCGCAAAAACATTTAGCGAAAAATCAGCCTAAAACTGCAAATTAAATTTTCGATTTTGAAATTCTAAAACCGCAAAAAAAATTGCAGTTTTAGTATTGGAATTCCAAAACTGCAATACTCTTTTTGCGATTTTAAGTTTTTTTTAATTATAGAAATGTTTATAATTTATTTATTTTTTGTATTGAAATATTATAAATATTTTATATATATATTTTTTAAAATAGATAGAATACTATATGATTTGATTTATTAGAAAGACTGCGACAAATAATGCAGATAAACATTTTTGAGACCGAATTTTATGCGGCTGTAAGAAAAATTAAATATTTTTTGTGTGTTATTGGAAAAAAATAAAAATATTTTGAATTTGAGTTATTAATCCCGGTTCAAAAGTTAATTCTAGATAAATACAGAAAATATTTGGATTCTTCTATTTTCGAAAAAATAAGAAAATTTATCAAGAAAAAGTTTTTGAAAAGAATTTTTTGTCAGAACCGTATTAGAGAATTTTTTTAGTTTTTTCAAAAATTGAAGGATCACAATATTTTTTTTGTATTTACCTAGAAGTGATTTTTGAACCGGAATCAATAATTCATATTCAAAATATTTTTATTTTCTTGCAATAACACAAAGAAATATTTTAATTTCTCTTATAGCCGCAAAAAACCTGGCATGAAAAATGTTGATCCGGGTTATTTGTCGCAGTCTTTCTAATAAATCAAATTATATAGTATTCCATCTATTTTTCAAGAAATATATAAAATATTTCTAAAACCAGAAATTTATTTTGCGATTTTAGGCTGAATTTATGCATAAAATTTTTGCGGTTTGAACAGATTTCGGAATTTCGGGTGTAGATTTTAAACTTTAATATTTTTTTGATATTTATAAAAATTTCGGGGAAGTATTGTATGGAATAAAAAATTAAAGTGCTTTGATAAAAGTTAAAAGTTGTTCGCATAATCTTAATTGTACTATGTCGGCTGGCTCTTTTAATTTGTCATTTTAGAAATATTAAAATCGGAAATCAGACATAATTTGAGAACTATCTCATTTTAAAAAAGCACATATCGTGAGCTAATGTTCTGCACAAATTTTAAATCGACATGTAAATGCATTTGACAGGGAGAATACATGTATAAATATTTAAAAAATATATTTATACATGTATAAACAGTGTTTAAACATTTAAAAAAATATAAATTATTTATATTATGTCTGTTGTGATTAACATTACAAGGGAGAATACATGTATTAAAAAAAAATCTAAATATAGTTAATATAAATGAATTCAATAGATATAAAGAGGAGGGATCGAATGACACTCTTTTTTGGTGACATCGAATGATATCGTGCATTTTTAAAGTTTTCAAAGTCCAAAACAGTCGATCCAAACCGTTAAATATGATGGATATATTAAAATGTGCTTGCAGATCAAATTTTACATTTTTTTGAATTTATTTTACTATTTATTAAGTATTTTACAAAATATTTGTTTTCAGACCATTGAATTTTTGTACCATCTTAATAAATAGTAAAAAAATTCAAAAAAAATATAAAATTTGATATGCAAACACATTTTAATATATCAATCATATTGAACGGTTTGAATCGACTTCGCTTTATTTTGCAGATAGTATAATATCTTTCTATTTTAAAATAATCGTTGCCTTGTGCTGTACCTGTATGATATTATTCTATTTTACAATAATCAATATTCTTGGTACTTTTTAGTTGAATTTGGGAAAGAAAAATATCCACAGGAGCATAAAACATATTCAAATGAAGAAAAAAAAAATCTGAGAATATTTATCTTGGTCACCTGAATTTTTTTGAAACATTCAGACAATAGTTATTGATGGCAACGAATGAATTGATTGATGGCAACGATTCGGATCACCCAGGTACCTGACTCAAACAAATTACAATCAGACGGTCAGATTAATTTGTTAAACTTGACACGAATCTCAAAACAGACTCCTTATAGTTTTTATAGGCACCCGATTGACTTTTATCCGGCTGGGATGCAGTTCGACAATACATATATGTCCGGAGGGAGCAATTTGGGTCCATCATCCATCGGACTTAAAACCGATGGTTCCTAGTCCATTCGTTCTGTTTTATGATCTGTGCATGCAGATGCGTATGAATAGTGAAGCGGAGCGTACGAATATTATTTTAAAGCGGATCAGACAAACTAAAAACTTAATTTGCGGTCTGACAGACATCGGATCCAAATTGTTTCTCTAGAGACGTCAATGACATTTTAATTTAATTATATAACTTATTGATAAGACTAATATAAATATAAATATAAATAAGATTCTTTTTAATATGAAATTAAAAAAATCTTCCAAAATGAATTGATTTTTTTTTTTAAATAGACGAAACAATATTAATAAAACGGTTCTGTCGATAACAGGTTCTATCTACCGCACCAGTGATGATATTTGTTTTTTTTTTTTAATAAATTTTGAGAAATAGGAGCTTTATTTTCCGACATTTTTATTAATATCCAAAGTTTAATACAAATTATTAATTATACCCGGAACTCAACTCAATATCGATATATACCCAAGCCGGCCATTTTCTGGCCGGCTATGTTCCTTCCCTAAGCCGGCCAGAAAATGGCCGGCCATGTACCTTTTTTTTTTTTTTTTTTTTTTTTTTTTTTTTTTTTTTTTTTTTAAGAGAGAGAGACTATGAAGATCAAAATATTGAAATCTAACTCTGAAATACGATAATTTTTTGTTTAAATTATTTGTTATATTACTTCTTTGAGGAAGGATCAAATTACAACAATTATTTTTTTATTTTCAAAGTCCAAATCGTCGATCCAAACCGTTCAACATGATTTCCACAATAAACTGTGCTTGCAGATCAAATTTTACATTTCTATCATTCAATCCAAGTAGCTCAGTAAATTAGTTACATAATGAACTTGCAGATTACCAATTTTTACTATTTTTGGAATTTTTTTACTATTTTTTATGATTCATGAAAGATGAGCAAAATCAGTCTACTATAGCGTAATTTTGTGTAGTTTAGTGTTTTTTTACTGTATTTCAGCATAATTAGCGAAGTTATTGTAATTTAACGTAATTTAGTATAATTGAACATAATTTATTATAATATAGTGTAATTCAACATAATTTCAAGTATTCTAGCGTATTTTAGTATAAATATGCTAATTATACATCAAAAGAAGTAGAGGAGGGATCAAGTTACAACAACTATTTTTTTCATTTTCAAAGTCCAAATCGTCGATCGAAACCGTTCAACATGATTATCTAAATAAAATGTGCTTGCAGATCAAATTTTACATTTTTTTGAATTTTTTTACTATTTATTAAGATGGGTACAAAATTCAATAGTCTGAATATGACTATTTTTTGTAAAATACTTAATAAATAGTAAACAAATTCAAAAAAATGTAAAATTTGATCTGCAAGCACAGTTTATTGTGGAAATCATGTTGAACGGTTTGGATCGACGATTTGGACTTTGAAAATAAAAAAATAATTGTTGTAATTTGATCCTTCCTCAAAGAAGTAATATAACAAATAATTTAAACAAAAAATTATCGTATTTCAGAGTTAGATTTCAATATTTTGATCTTCATAGTCTCTCTCTCTTAAAAAAAAAAAAAAAAAAAAAAAAAAAAAAAAAAAAAAAAAAAAAAGGTACATGGCCGGCCATTTTCTGGCCGGCTTAGGGAAGGAACATAGCCGGCCAGAAAATGGCCGGCTTGGGTATATATCGATATTGAGTTGAGTTCCGGGTATAATTAATAATTTGTATTAAACTTTGGATATTAATAAAAATGTCGGCTTTATTTTGGAACCAACTCCGCTGCTCGTCAAATAGACGAGCAGGATCCTGTTTTTCTAAATCGAACCGTTCATTTATGTTGAGATCCGTGCTTGAAAAAAACTCAACGGTCTGATTTTAAATAGCAGAGTCCTGCTCGCCTATTGGCGAGCAGCGGAGTCGTATCCCTTTATTTTTGGTTCGGAGATGGTGGGGCCACTTTTTAGGCGACAATTTGTATTGTGATATGACCACAGTCATGTCAAATACATCACACTCCACAAGATGCAGTGGATTCACTATTCGACATATTCGGCAAATTAATGAAAGAAAAGGTGACATTTGACATATTTTTCTCGTATTATGTCGATTGCAATTGAAGGTGAAAAAGTAAAATAATAGAAAATAAAAAATTGTTAATGAATGATTAATTTTATCTTTTAAAAAAAGTCTACATTTTACAATTTTTATGAAATTAAAAATTAGCTCATAACGAAATAGATAAGAGATCAATTTGTAAAAAAAAAAAAAGTTTAATAATGAAAGTTCAAAGTCGATTCTACTGTATAATATTTTAATAATTTTACTTAATTTCATCATTTCTCCACTAATATAAAAACTCTATTCTAATCAATTCCGCTTTTGTTCATGACTTGAGCTCAACGGTTGCAATTAATCTCGATAAGTTATTGATTAATTCTATTTTTTACCTACCCTATCAAACTTTTGAGTCCGCCCAGTTACTTTTGTGTAAGAGTGAGGCTACGGTACTATGCATAGCACGGTTTGGTCCGTGTTACGGCTTAATATTTGAGTTTTTAAAATTCTAACGGTCGATCCGAACCGTTTAGCATGATTATAAAATGAATATGTACTTGCAAGTCAAATTTTACATTTTTTTGAATTTTTTTATTATTTTTTTAGATAGGTAGAAAATCACTTGATCTGAAAATTCTGGACCATCCAAAAATAGTGATTTTCTACCTATCTAAAAAAATAGTAAAAAAGTTCGAAAAAATATAAAATTTAATTTTCAAGCACATATTCATTTTATAATCATGTTGAACGGTTCGGAACGATTTTTAGAATTTTGAAAATTCAAATATTGAGCTGTAGCACGGACCAATCCATGCTATGCATAGTACCGTAGCCTCACTCTTTGTGTAAAGGATACAATTTGTTTCTGCAAGGACTGTAGATGATAAGGACCAACTGTTCACCTATTGTGACAGTGCTGTATGATTAGCGGACAAATATGCTCTCCGGTACCGTAAAAGATTCCCTGCACTTTACGGTTTGAGATTAACTCCCAGCCGCTTTGGGATTCGGGCTGACGGAGGGGACAGTATTATTGGGATTTGAGATTCGTGCCAAGTTAAAAAGAACGGTCCAGATCAAGTAATTGTAAAAGATTTTCTATTACGGTACCGGGGGTGATCTGAATTCATGATTAGCAGCCTTATCTATGCATCCAGCTCCAGCACTATAAAGAACTCCAGTATTATTACCTTCTAAGTATAATAAATTGTTCTCTGAAAAAGAACAAAAAAAGAAAAACCCTGATTGATTGCTTCAGGAGAGAAACAGATTGCACATACAAGGCAACTCAAATGGCGATTCCAAGAGTAAAATTGGGAACCCAGGGATTAGAGGTGAACCTTATTTTCCCAATATTGCATCCTATTTTTTTCAATTTACAAATTAAGTACAATTTTGAAATTTTACTTTGTACAGGTATCCAAGCTTGGATTTGGTTGCATGGGGCTAACCGGAGTGTATAACTTGCCGGTGTCTGACGAGGCCGGCATGTTGATTGTAAAACATGCTTTCGATAATGGCATCACCTTGTTTGACACCTCAGATGCTTATGGACCTCTGAATAATGAGATTTTACTTGGCAAGGTAGTTCTACTTTCAATTATATCGTTTATGCACATTTACCCTTCAATTTGAACTAATTATTTTCCCCTCAGATGAATATCATGAAGCACACTTGCAGCTAATAATTATCCATACAAGGAGAGTTAACAACTTGAGAGCTCTCATAAATCAGTTTTGATTTCTTATTTTGATTTATTATATATTTGTGTTGAAGTCATTCAAATTGAACAACTAAATGTATATATAACAAAAAAGAGGACTAAATGTAAGAAGTTGCGCCAACCATATGCTTCTATAAAATAGTAATTTCAAGTGTAAAAAAGAAAAACACTAAGACATGACTAGTGATTTCAAAATTTGCAAAAGAAATGGTTTTGTCAATGCAAAGGGGGGGGGGGGGGGGGGCGCTGGACTGACTGCTTCTTCCAAACCTCTAATGCTACATGTAACTAATTTGTTAAATTCGTTAATTGTTTCTTATTTCAAAAGCTTACTGAAAAAACCAATGGAGATGAAAATTATACGATTACAGAGATAAATATCTAGATAGAATAATTCTTGCACTTACTGATAAAAGTAAAATTTTCCAACTATTTTTTCTACATTCATATCTCTTTAGGCTTTAAAGTTTTTGCCAAGGGAGGAAGTACAAGTAGCAACAAAGTACGGGATCGTGAGTTATGATGCAAACCATGTAGAGATAAGTGGTAAACCAGAGTTTGTTCGAGCTTCTTGTGAGGCGAGTCTTAAAAGACTCGGAACTGAGTACATTGATCTCTACTACCAGCACCGGATTGATCAATCAATCCCAATCGAGGAAACTGTAAACTCCAACTTATCTCATATATCTAAAATACTTGATATTTTACACAGTATTTAATTGTCATTTGGAAAGTCAATTGTATAATAAGACAAAATAATTGACGGGTGCATTCAATAAAGGACAAAAAAATGAATACAAAAAAGTAGTAATCACAAATCCCTCATTTGGTTGTGGTTCTTAGCTTATAGGACCTGGTCCCTATTCTGAAAAAAATCCAACCTTTTAATTTAGGTCTCAATGAAGTAGAAATTGTATCCCAAAATTTACCTTTATTTAATTATCATGTTATATATGTATAGATGGGTGAGCTAAAGAAGCTTGTGGAAGAGGGAAAAGTAAAGTACATTGGATTGTCAGAGGCAAGCCCAGATACAATCAGGCGTGCACATGCAGTGCATCCGGTCTCGGCATTGCAGATGGAGTGGTCTCTTTGGACCCGTGAAATTGAGTTAGAGATAGTGCCTCTTTGCCGGTAATATTCACCTTTTCTTTGAAACGCCAAAAACAAGTCGGCAAAGCAATTTTACAGATTTAAATAGTCATAGACGTCAGTTAGGTTTAGGATTGCTATGTAGGTCTCATCCTGATGTATACTAATTAGATTCATTCTGATAGGGGTTCGGTTTCAGATTTTATCATTTATCTCAGATATCAGGATTTGCCCCAATCAATCTTAGAATTGGCTTATTCTTGCCTACTAAATTTGTTGAACTTAGTTAACCTCACTCAGATTTTTCTGCCCTCATGTGTCAGTTTTCACATTTTTGTTAGTTTTTTTTATGCATATTTCCAACAGTTATATTGAGGTATAAGTAATTAATTTATGTTGCTTGTTGATTTTATTTATGCAGAGAACTTGGCATAGGAATAGTACCATATAGCCCGCTTGGCCGTGGATTTTTCGGTGGAAGAGGAGTTCTTGAAAATTTGTCACAGAACACTTTCCTGGTAACAATATGCATTTTGTTTCATTGTTATCAAGTGTAAATTTTATATAGAAATGACATATCATAGCTCTGACATTAGTATAATCTTGGTACTTGTTGAGAACCAGTAATATCAAAGACTAAACAACTGGAAAACTTTCCTCAAAAAAAAAAAAAAAACAAAAAGAAAAAGAAAAAGAAAAAGAAAAAGAAAAAGAAAAAGAAAAAGAAAACTGGAAAACACAGGATTGAAAACTTGATTTCAAATACACTTGTCACATTTTCAAAAACTTGTTTCATTCATAATCCTTTGTACGCCATGCCTTATTAGTACTCAAATGAAAGAATGTGTGTAAACTCTAAGTTTGGTTTTAAACAGCACTTTCACCCAAGGTTTGCGGCGGAAAATTTGGAGAAGAACAAGCCTGTTTTTATGCGGCTAGAAAGCCTAGCCAAGAAGCATCAATGCACCACTGCACAGCTAGCTCTTGCTTGGGTTCTTCACCAAGGGGAGGATGTGGTGCCCATTCCAGGTACTCTTAAATGAAAATGAATATACCAAAGATTGATTACTTGACTGATACATAAGGTAATAGGTAGTATGAATGAGGCTGTGAACCTTTGCAATGCACACATAGGTCTGTATAAAGGTTTTAAATAGCGATTATCTTGTTATCGCGGAAAGGCTAAAAAAACAGCTACAGAAAATTTATTAATACCCTTCTTTTGAAAATTTTAGAACAAAATACCTTCTCTCTAAAATTCTTAACAAAATGCCCTTGTGGGCCCCCTTTTCCCCCTCTTTTCCCCTCTTTCCTCCTCCCTCCTAGTTACTTCCTTCCCCTCCTTTCTCCTTTCTTTTTTGTCAACTGTGTTTTCACACCACTTTCACGGTCTCAAAAGTTTATTGCTGAGATAATTTGTTGTGTAGATCTCTCAAAAATTGAGTAGCAACTATAAGTTGATAATTAACTTGAAATTTACCTAGACTAGTTCTGGGAGATGGCTCAGGAGTGAATTTTAGATGGTTGCATGACTCTTTTCAGTGACTTGAAGACGAATGTTAATCAACAATAATGAAGCTTCTGTTGCAAGTTTAGTTAGGCAACAGTTTTTTTTTTATTAATACGGTTATTGTGGTTCTCTCTCCATAGCAGCTTATGTGTTTTCTCAGCACTTGATAGTTGCACAATTTTAACGGATCTGACTTTGTTAATATTTTTTTCTTCTTTTTTTTAGAGTAAATTAAAACACACTTCACATTTTGGTTGTTAGAACCTTTAAACTTTCAATTTAGAAGTTAGAACTTTGAAGTGTACTAAATTGGCCCTGCAGTTTACACTGCTCAAGACAATGAATTAAATCATAATTTATTCAATTGCTTATTGATGTGCATTTAAACATTCATTTTAAGTAATGTACTGTGATACGGTTACACTGAGGGACATCATCCGTCATCTACACATACTACATTGTTTGAGTGGAAGCATCCATAATCTATATTGTCGATGGAACACTAGGACTAACTTATTAACTATGCCATATTATACCTGCTAAAGCAAATGTTTTCAATTAACTTGTGCACACATAAATAATGCCAGGAATAGATAACACAACTTAGCGCATTGCAAAGTACCTTTACCTCACTTCAGGTTGTATAGATAACATAAATAATGCCAGGAATATTCTTCTCTTTATCTAGAAATTACTGTTGTACCCCAAAAAAGAAAAAATACGGGGGCATATATCATCTACATCTAGTATGTTTCGTATAGTGCTAATTAAGTATCTGACAGGTACAACCAAGATCAAGAACTTGGACGACAACATTGGGTCATTAAAGGTGAAGCTCTCAAAAGAAGACTTGGAGGAGATAACTGATTTGGTGAAAGAAAATGAGGTGTTTGGAAAGAGAACATTTTTTAACCATGAACATGTTACTTGGAGATATGCAAACACTCCACCAGCAAACATTTCAGCGCAAGAGGATCAAAGCAAATGATCTTAATTTGATGACGCCTTAATTAGCATTATAGATAATGTTTGCATTCAACTGATGCATTTTAGCATGTTATTGTCATAATGATGCTATATATATATGTTCTCTGCAAATAAATGCCAGCTGGTACGTATCCAAGTTTGCTGGTACCGGTTCCTTGTTTCAAACATCAATCCATTTCTAATTTTTAATAGTATTACAATTTTGCCTTGAAATGTATTCAGTTATTTCCGCCAAATGCTAATTATATTTATTGCATTTAGATGGTGTTTATTTAGGGGTGACAATGGTATGGATAATATCCGATCCGTATTTGATCTGTATTCGAAAAATTAGATGTGGATATCCGATATCCAAATATCCATGTGGATATGAATACTGATATGGTTTTACGTTTCAATTATCCGTATCTGAATAGTAGATATATATTATATATTTTAATATGTATTATGAAAAAAATATGTTATTCACCATTTTAATTAGATAAATATTATAAATTTTTAGTATTTTTTAATAAATATTTGATAAGATTTGTATCCATATCCGTATTCGTCTGATATCCGATCCGTATTTATATCCAGAAAATTAAAAAGGAATATGAATATGCATGGTTTTACCACTATCACCTCCGTTTTCACCCCTTATTTACCACATCTTTTATAGATGCTCCATTATTTTATCACTTGCCAATGGTTCTGTTGAATAAGTTGTGTGGCAAAAACATCCCTTATGCTAACTATGTTGTTCTGGTTATGGTACCAGTGTGCCATTACCAGTGTTTTGGGTACCAGGATAGTTAAGTGACAGGTAGAAGTTTTAAATAGTTTTTAATTCCTTTGAGCAGGTAGGAGTAAACGTATGGTTTGTTGCCATGCACCAGTTGCCGCTTTTTTTATTAATACATCAAAAAAAACAAAATATCAAATCTATTCTCAATTTCAATTTTTTAATAAAAATATCCTGACCGCCCCACTGTGAGGCGGTCCACTATCCATATCAGACCGCCTTCCTGTGAGGCAGTCCCCTATCCTTACTAGACCGCCCCCTAGTGGGGCGGTCCGCTTATTTTTTTTTAGTTAGTGATATAATATCAGTGGACTGGATGTAATTTTATTCAATAAAAATTAAATTGTCTTGAATTTATTCAATTACATATTAAGTGATATTTGACAAATTTTGATCTAAAAGTAATGAAAATGTTGAGTTAAAAGTAGATCAAAAATTAAAGGACAGTGACAAAAATAAATTTTAATCAATATATTCTAAATGTATTGCAATTATTATGTTTCAGTGTAAAGTTAAATTCTAAATGTATTGCAATTATTATGTTTCAGTGTAAAGTTAAATTCTAAATGTATTGCAATTATTATGTTTCAGTGTAAAGTTAAATTATTAAATCATCAAGTGAGGTCTAACTTACAGAAAGTACAATTTAAATAACTAATTTAGGATGATTTAAAAAAAAATTAATCTCAACCGAAAGATCTCGCTTGATTTTAAATTGATATAATTTTGAAGGCACAAAATCTACAAATTATTGAAGAGAGAACGTGTTATTTCTTATTTGAGAAACAACTAAACAAGGATATAATCGTCCACTATCTAAAATTATATATTTAATATTGTTGTGTTAATAACATAAAATGATGTGAATATCACCTCTGAGTTGATTTAAAACAGTATTAAAAATGTTAATTATCAAGTACATGTTATTTTATTAAATCCTTAAACCCGTTGTTAAGTTATTTAAAATAAAATCTATTCCACAAACTGCCGATATTTTAATTTATAACATCCGGTGCGTCCATTGAAAATTCAAATCATACACTTTATGTTTGCAAGAATTTCAAATGTACCTATCCCACTAAAATAATCCAGCGGGTCAGATTTGACTTGACCCGCTGAATTATCTAGCAGGCTATTTACATACCTAATTTTCTCACAAAACCCAGTTCCTTTCCGCGGCATGAGAGCAGCCGTGAGCTCATTTTGCTTTGACTTTTCTTCTTTCGGGTACTGTTGCTCTCAAGTCTCATCTGATTCACTTACATAGTCATAGTTACATATAATTGTTCTCCGCCAGTATACTAAACTTGATGCCTCCAGTATTTCTTTGGGAGGTGAATATATCCTGACTACAAACGTGTCTGATGAGAATTTACTACGAATTATATTCATTAAACTACCAAACAATATTAAGTTCAATTAGTAGCAAGAATTATATTCATTAAACTATCAACGTTATATAGGTATTGATAACAAAATGGATTGCAAGAATTGTTTTAAAACTGGAGATGGTTTGGGTTATGATACTAACTATGATTCTATGACGTCACTGCTGCCCTAATCAATTAGTAGCAAGTATGCGGGGAAGGATTCTGAATTTCATACCGCTTATCCCAGGCAATGAATTCCAAAATAAGCTATCAAAAGATTTCCACCGTGACGAAAACCGAAATTCTGACTTGGACTCAAATTTGGAATCGAACTCAGGCTTGGACTCGGTACGGGTTAATTGTTCTTCAATCTTCGTGAATGGCTAGGCACAAGTATCGAGAAGGGGTCCCACTAGTTCATCATTTCCTATGATGATTAATTACAATATTTAATTATGTTGTGTTTTCTAGAAAACTTTATTATGTTACTATTTTTTATATTTGACTATTTATATTTTCTATGTCATTTTTAATTATGTTAGAGTTTCCAAGAGTTGGTTAGAATTTCTAAGTTCATTATGTGGTGTTAGTTTCTAAGTTGGACTTTTAGTTTTTCTAAGTTATTTATTATAATAGATGTATTATAAGAAGAGATGGCATGTCATCTTTTTCTTTAGACTTGATTAATATATGAAATGTTTTCTTATCTTCTCTCTCTTGTGATTTCCCTCTTCTTTGTCTAAATTCTCTTATCAAATTGTTCAATATCTCACTAAACCAAACAAAACTTGTACACGCGGAGTAGAGTTTGGGACGTGATGACGTCAAGTGGTATCAGAGCAACTTATCCCTCCTCCTACAAAACTGTTTCTAATTCCACTAAACCATTTCAAAACCCGTCACTAGCGGAGTTGAGATTTGGGGACCGAGTTTGGCGTCAAGTGGTATCAGAGCCAGGTTCGACAACCACCTTCGCGTTTGCGTGAAGTTGTATCTCCGTCAACCGCCAATTCCGACAACCAAGTTCGACAACCACCTTTGCGCTTGCGTGAAGCTGTATCTCCGTCAACCGCCAATTCCGACAACCAAGTTCACCAACCACCAAATTCGACAATGGCTGACCCAAACATTGCCGCCGTCCTTGAGCGAATGCAACAAGATGGTAATGCGGTAATCGAACGAATGCAACAAAATCATAAAATGTTGATTGAACGCATTACCGGGGGTAGAGAGCGCCTTAATTCCAACAAAAATCGCCAACAACATGACAAACCAACCCTCAACCGCAGCAATCCACCTCAAAATAACCCACCTCCAAACCAAAAGACAATCATTCCAATAGAAGAGCTCCTAGAACAAGCGGATGAGCTTGTTAATGAGCTTGTCACAGTTGAAGCAACCCTCAACCGCAACAATCCACCTCGAAACAACCCACCTCCAAACCAAATGCCAACCCTTCTGGTGGAAGAACGCCAAGAAGAACCAGATGAGCTTGACAATGAGTTTGTCACGGTTGAAGAAAGTGAAGAGCCCGATGATGAAGATGATGTCAATACCTTGACCGATGAACTCGACACAAAAATTGAGTCCATTGAGAACACTTCAAACTTTGATGAAAAATGTGTTAGTGATTTGTCGATGCTCTCGAGCAATCTTGGAAATACTTTGTCCATGGAGGTTAAATCTAATATTTTGTTGCAAACAAAACTTGTGTATTTGACCAACAATGAGGTCTCGAAATCCAACTATAATGATCCGTTCTTGCAACCAAATTCCAAACCAGAGAATGCGAGGTTTTTAGTCAACAACACTCTTACTTTTGTCATAAAATTTGAGTATGCCTTGTTGGACAAAGGAATCAAATCCTACCCATTAAAAATTGAAGTCAACTCTAGTTTGTTGATTTCGAAAGCGGTGCAGCAAAATTATTGCAATTTATTGGCACTAAATGTTTGTGCCCAAGATTTGATGAAATACATGCGTAGGACCAATGTGAAAGAGGTCTACAAAGATTTTATGGTGTTTGATATGAAAATATATTGTTTGAAAGAGATCTACAAGGATAATAAGAAGAACAGCCGAATTCGAGGTGAAAATACAAGCTTGAGGTCAAGCTTTTATCAACCGGGGGAGTATGACGAAAACCGAAATTCTGACTTGGACTCAAATTCGGAATCGAACTCAGGCTTGGACTCGGTACGGGTTAATTGTTCTTCAATCTTCGTGAATGGCTAGGCACAAGTATCGAGAAGGGGTCCCACTAGTTCATCATTTCCTATGATGATTAATTACAATATTTAATTATGTTGTGTTTTCTAGAAAACTTTATTATGTTACTATTTTTTATGTTTGACTATTTATATTTTCTATGTCATTTTTAATTATGTTAGAGTTTCCAAGAGTTGGTTAGAATTTCTAAGTTCATTATATGGTGTTAGTTTCTAAGTTGGACTTTTAGTTTTTCTAAGTTATTTATTATAATAGATGTATTATAAGAAGAGATGGCATGTCATCTTTTTCTTTAGACTTGATTAATATATGAAATGTTTTCTTATCTTCTCTCTCTTGTGATTTCCCTCTTCTTTGTCTAAATTCTCTTATCAAATTGTTCAATATCTCACTAAACCAAACAAAACCTGTACACGCGGAGTAGAGTTTGGGACGTGATGACGTCAAGTGGTATCAGAGCAACTTATCTCTCCTCCTACAAAACTGTTTCTAATTCCACTAAACCATTTCAAAATCCGTCGCTAGCGGAGTTGAGATTTGGGGACCGAGTTTGACGTCACACCGTTACCTATTACCAGTATTCTATACCTCTTCCTATTCTATCCAGGGAAGCAAGCAGGTATTTTCTCCTTCACCTTATTCCTGTCCCTATTTGCTTTTCCAACTACTACCTCGAATACATATCCCGGCTTACCCGTGTCAACAACTTGACACCCACGGAAAGGGCAAGCCATTCCTTGCATGCACCTTTGCATAAATTTCTTATTTGAAACTGGCCTACTCGCCTACCTTGCTAGTCGCAAGTTTGATTTTTGTGAAGGACAGGTTATTCCTAAAAAAGAAGCTACCTAAACGCTCTATTTATCAACCTGGACAAATATAAAATAATTGACTCTTTTTCAAAAACCTCTTCTTTCTTAAAGTTTCTAAACCCATTCTCCTTTTACTGTATATAAATATCAAAGCACCTCCTCTCGGTCTTGAAAACACAACACTTAATTGTTGAGGAGGATAAACAGAGCAAGCACAGATGGCCACTTGTAGAGTAAAATTGGGATCCCAGGGGTTAGAGGTACTATAGTCTATGCATAATTGATTATCTTAGTTCTATTTTGACACTTTTTTGTAATTTTTTTTTTTAACCCTTTCATAAAGTTTTACAGAAGCAATTAGGCTTATTTTTACAGGTATCAAAGCTGGGTTTTGGATGCATGGGGCTCACCGGAGTTTACAACTCTCCGGTGCCTGACGAGGTCGGCATATCGATAATAAAACACGCATTTGACAATGAAATCACCTTCTTTGACACCTCGGATGTGTACGGACCTCACACCAATGAGATTTTGGTTGGCAAGGTTAATTCTAGACTTTTAAGTTGTTTGTTAAATATCATATTTTGTTTTCATGCATGAGCAGGCTGCAGGGGAATTTAATTTCTTCAGAGTTTTCAAAAGAAAAAGTTGCTATTTTCCTAACTTACCAAGGTCTTCATTTATCAGGCTCTTAAGCACTTGCCAAGGGAAAAGGTGCAAGTGGCTACCAAATTTGGGGCTTCAAGAAATGCTGCTGGAAATTTTGATATATGCGGCAAGCCAGATTTTGTCCGCGTGTCCTGCGAGGCGAGCCTTGAAAGACTTGGAATAGAGTACATTGATCTCTACTACCAACACCGGATCGATACAACCATTCCAATCGAGGAAACTGTAATTAAGTTCTTACCCTATTGATTCTTTGTTCTACATGCAAATTGATAAAAAAATAAGGATCAAGCCCTCATTTGATTAATATAAATGAGTTACAAGGAGTTTGTAACAAAATATAAAAAGATCAATTCAGTTCAAAACATTTAAGCCTAAGAAATTAAAATGAAGAAATGAAAATACAAAAAGTCAACAGTAACTGCCAAGAAAAGAAGAAAGAAATAAGATCTGCTAATGAAATTAGGAGCAAATTTTCCATCTGCTTGCTGTGTGTTTTCCTCTATTTGGCTGCATGTACCAGTTGACCTTGCATCATACCCTTATTGGTACCAACTGCGTACCAGATCCATTCCTTTCATCTTCCAGTACCAGCACCATGTCTGTCCGTACCAGTACCTCCTGGATTGCCTTCTTAGTGTTATACCTGGTCCGAACCTTTCATTTGTATTTTCCTTTGTTAAGAATTATTAATTGATTGGGCTTGATTATGTTTGCCCAAAACCTTAAGTTGGTAGACAAATAGGTGCCATCAATTCTAGAGTAGCCAGAAGCCTTATGAGATCGAGTTTTTATTCTATAGATTGGAGAATTAAAGAAACTAGTGGAAGAGGGGAAGGTGAAGTACATTGGATTGTCGGAGGCAAGTCCCGATACAATTAGGCGTGCACATGCAGTGCATCCAATCACTGCTTTGCAGATGGAGTGGTCCCTCTGGACTCGTGATATCGAGTCAGAAATTGTGCCACTTTGCAGGTAATAATTTCTTCTTCTCTTTTTTGTTATAGAATAGTGAATTTTGCCTTAAATGACACACACATATATGAATATTGTTAAGGTTACTTATTAGTTGAATTTTTGTTCTACAGAGAACTTGGCATAGGAATAGTAGCCTACAGCCCCCTTGGTCGTGGATTTTTTGGCGGAAGGGGAGTTGTTGAAGAATTAAAGGACAGCTCATATCTGGTAAATTAGAAACCAGATTGCCTATTCTGTCCATTTCTCCTTCAGTTTATATATCAGTTTAAATATGTAGGAATGATTATGTTAATCTTTAACTTGGTAGCCACTACCAAGCAATTTAAAAAAAGCAAAAAGAAAAAAAAAAGATTATGTTAATCTTTCATATTGAGATTATCAAGAAGTACAAGCACCAATTCAAGACTGAAATTAGTAATATAAAATCAAATAATATAAATAACAATTTACTCAACCTAGTAGTTAATTTGGAAGGGCGCCCCATTGATGCCTTCCTGGTAACAAAATCCACAGGTGTGGTATAACATTCCAATCATCTTGTTCTATTTTTCCTTCTGATTTTTGGTTTACTGTATTAAACAAAAATCAGAAGGTGCCTACTAAAAGCTCTACAAAATAATGATACAAAATTACAGAGACCATCTTTCAAAGTACCAGAAAGCCGTGTGTGTATTGATTTGTAGCCTGAAGACATGTCACTGGTGCTAAACTAATAATTGCTCTTTTATGGGAAGTAGACAAATCACCCAAGGTTTTCTAGGGATAATATGGAGAAGAACAAACATTTGTTTTTTCGGCTTGAGAGCCTAGCAAAGAAGCACAAATGCACAACTACTCAGCTAGCTCTGGCATGGGTTCTTCACCAAGGGGATGATGTGGTTCCCATCCCAGGTTTGCTTGATTTACTTTCCAACATTAATTCTTTCTCATATTAAGTTGGTAGAAAATGCTTGTTGTTATTAACTTTTCCATGTGTTGGTTAATTGAAAATGTGATATAGATGAAGGAAATTGATCAATAATAACCAGCCAATTGCTATAATATCTTAAATGATACAGAAAAGCCGGTTTTGAAAACTAATAATAATTTTCTTTTTGTGGGTTATTTCAGGAACCAGCAAAATTATGAACTTGGATAGCAACATAAGCGCACTGCAAGTGAAACTATCAGATGAAGACATAAAAGAGTTAACAGACCTGGTAAGTGCAGATGATGTGGCAGGTGGTAGAACACATGGCGGACTGGAGCACAACACAAGCTGGAAATATGCAAATACACCACCTCTCAATCTTTGAGATGGTTGAAGAAATCAAAGAAGAACAATAACTAAAATAATAGGGCAGGTGGGCGGGCTATAAATGATTTAATATGTTGCAGTAAATTTATTCTTGCATTTTGTTTTTATTTTATGGGTAATATATTTCCTCTAATGCATTACAGCTTAATTTGTTGGTTTCAATCACATAATATTTATGGGCCCTCATTTTTCTTGTGTTCACCACTTTGTATTTTGGTTTTCGCCATTATTGAATCTTTTATTTTCTTACAAATTACAGTAATTTGTTAAACTATTCAGAGCCTAACAATAGATCGTCTCAAGTTCTTTCCGAATTTAAAAAAGAAAGAAAGATAATATTATCATATAGGTCTCAGTTATATTATTATAAACAATATATGTATTTAATTTTTTAAGTCACTTAATTTATGATAAAACATACATCAAATTTCATATATGGACCACTAGGTAGTTCAGCATTAACTACCTCCAATGTACCCTAAACGCATGTATGGATACTTAAACGTACATATATGGACCCTAAACGTCCCCCCAGGTAGTTCAGCATTAACTACCTCATGGACCACTAACAACCTGGGACCACTAATTACTTGGGGAACCACATATATTTGAAAAAAATTACAACTGGCACGCGCATGTATGGATACTTATGCACGTAAGTATTAATATATAATATATCAAGTATTCATACTTAAGACATCAAGTATTAAAAAAAAAATAGACATTAACTTTTTTTCTCTCTAATTACACACCCATCCTTTACAAGTTTTTAGAGGTAGTTTTTTTTCTCCATTTAATCTTGTCAATATTTCTGATAATCTGTGAGAAATTTTACGAATCTAAAATCACGAACGTCTTCTACGTAATTTTCTCTTTCAAATGAGATCCATGATGAAGTACTTTCGGGTTCTCCATCGTTCAAGTATTCATACCTCGTCATGTAAGTATTCATATCTCGTCGAGAAAGTATTTCATACCTCGTCGTGTAAGTATTCATACCTCGTCGAGCAAATATTCATACCTAAGATACCAAATATTTCTAAAAAAAATTGAACTTCTTTTATTTCTCTTATCACACACTCATCTTTTATACGTTTTTAGAGGTGAATAGTTCATGTATCAAATATTTGTATCTAACAGATTATATCAATTTGTTTTTTTTCCTTATGGCATTGGATGACGTTTGAAAGTATTAATATCAAATATTACAAGTATTTATACCTCGTGATGTAAGTGTGAATAGTTCATGTCAAATATTTGTACCTAACATATTAAACCAAATTTTAATTTTTTTTTTCATATGACACTGGATGACGTCTAAAAATATTAATATAAAATATTGCAAGTATTTATATCTCGTAATGCAAGTGTAAATAGTTCATCTATCAAGTGTTTGTACATAACAGATTCTATCCTTAGCTTGTTATTATCTTTTTACAAGCTGTGCCTTTCACAAGTTGTGCTGAGTTGCTGGAGGTGGAGTTACACAGCACTTGCACTTGCACTTGCAGCAGAGATGGAGTAATTAAAAAAAAATATTCTACTACCTAATTAGAAAATATTCAGGAAACTTACTAATAAATAAATTTTAAAATCCAAAGTTACTAAAGAAAAAGTTAGAAATTAAAGACTACGAAAATCAGAGACGGAGTCAGACTTTCGAACTATGGTGGTCAAATATATATGGGGGTCAATCATATAAAATTTGCGTGCGGAGAATGGGATCAATTTTATAGTTTCTTGACATTTTACTCTAAATTATATAAAAAATCACACATAAAAAGAAATATTAAAAAAAATGGAGCTCAATTGACCCCATACCCCTCTTTACCTCTGCCCCAAATTAAAAAAAATGGTAACTTTTTGTACAATCTAAGATAAATTTGTTATATTATGGAATTAATTTCACAATGTATCTAATTCGATTTAATTTGTAATAATTCAATCGAAACTTAATAAATTGTCACTACTTTTCTTATATTCAGCCAAATCATCTTTTATAACTTTCTCTTCTTTATGTTATGGCAAGTCAACAACTGCTTCTGAATTTAAAAAGAGATGGTACAAGATTACTAAAATAAGCACGCAGGAACAATTCATAACCGATCCAACACCAGTCAAACTTTGTAATACTCGCCGAAGAAAAAGAGTACAATTCGCGTTAATACTGCTGACGCGTGTTATGTGTTGATTAGAGCATCTACAATGGTGGTGATTTTTTTTAAATTGCTAATATGATGTGTCAATTGCTAATATAATTGTTGAGTTGTATGTCAATTTCTAAAAAAACAAATTTGCTTATAAAGCAAATGATTTTTTTTGGACATGTTGGTACTCTCTCTCTTTCCTATTAGTTCTGACTCCTTTGTTCTCTTTCCTATTGGCTCTGATTCAATTTCTGAGATGGAGGGATTAAAAAACTAAAAGGAACTTAATTTTTAAATAGTGCTTTACATCTGTTTTTAATTTTTTACGGATTGCTGAGTTGGAGATGCTCTTAGCTATATATGCTGATTGTGTTTGCCTCGTCTGACTGAAATTAGTTAGACGGTTAGAGGGACATTTAGGGGACTAAATAGAGGGGACAATATAATTACCCTATAAAATAAACGTTGTTAAGTGATCCATCGTCTTAAATAAAAAGAAACAAATATATTTATATTTTATAATTATTCATTAATTAAACAAATGAAACATCTATCAAGTGTTGAATGAATAGAATGAAAACAATCTACATCTGTATTCAATGTATAAAAATTGTATAAGTTATTTATTTTCGTCAGCAAGTTTTCAGTCACTAAGGATTATGTACTGATTACTCGTAACTGTTAATTAGGTCATTTTGTGATTTTATGTTATAATATAAGTTTTTTTTTCTTATTAACGTAATAAACTTTTAAGATACTTTAGAAAATAAATAAGAATACATAACCCTTAGTGAGGTTGAGTACAAAAAAAATGTTTCAACTGCTATTTTGATAGATTACTAATCATATGATATGATGGAACATTGTATTTTTATCAGTCATAAAAAGTTATAATATGATTCATGTCTGTTACATCTAAGATATATAAGATCATGTATGGTAACTTAGCAACCTTTGATTTTCTATAAAAATAATTACATTAAAAGAAATAATGGTTGATACAAATAAAAAAAAAGATTTAGCTTTTAATAAAAATATAATTGAAGGGTAAAATTGTTCACACAATTAAAATATCTAGAGATGCTGTATTAGTATAAAAAACAGTAGTATTAATATCATCACCCAAAAAAGCTTGTTGAGGCAGTATCTGATCCTCTGTGGTGCTTTGTTCATACACTATATAATGGTTAACTAATGACCCAATGTTGTGAAAATTACAGTGGCCGAGTAATTTAAGTTAATTTATTTGGAGAAAGAAAAATAGTTCAAATGTCTTCATTTTTATGACTTTATTACGTCTTTATTTTAAATCTTTAATAATTTAAAAATGAAAAGCTGAAATATAAAAATGATTAAATATGATTAATATCACTTTATATACACACACATGTAAAAGCTACCATATTTTGACCTGTGTTTGGTATGAAGAGCTTATAACAATTCACAGATGTAGATAATTTTAAATTAATTTTGTGAGTCTTTGATTCATATTTTTTTTAAACAAAGCTAGAATTTAGTAAACATAACTCCAAAATTTATCATATTGACTTCAAACGAGACAAATCTAAACCGTTGAAACCGATCTATTTTATGAGTGATGCGTGTACATATAAAATTTGAAATTTTCAAACTTATTTAGTATAAAGTCAAGCGGTAAAAAAATATGACTTTGTACATGCAAAAATATGAAAATTTATAAGTTATTTTTATTGCATTCACTTTTCATCAATGTTTGACTGTTTGATTTTGTATTAAATAAATTCAAAATTTTCAAAATATAAACTTTGTACTAATATTATATTTTTTTTCTCTGCAATTCATGTTTCTGTTTCTGTCGGCTGGTATCCTTTTTTATCGATCACAAACTGAAAAAGAATTAAAAACAATTTCTTTATTTTACATGCCTGTTCGCTTAGAATTTTTTTCTTTTATATATGCCGAAAGAAAAAAAATCCAAACTATAGAGTTAAAAACAAGAGAGTTATGAATTGTCTCACTTATTTTTACCAAATTGTCCATTTATCAATATTTTCGTATGTGTTTATCAAGTAATTCTTGAAAAATCAACAAACTATACTGAAATTGACAAATTGCATGAAAATTTGTTTATATGTTCTCTTTCCAAACATGTCTAAATATTTAATTTTTAATACAATATTATTAAAATTTATTTGAAAAATAATATTAAATAAAAGAGATTGTGAATTCTCTTTTATTTTCTCCCGAATTATTCATCAATGATGAAATTTTTTATACATATTTTAACACTTATCTCTTCTGAGCACGGCTTTTCAAGACTCATCTAACAGTTTTTGTATTCTAATTTCCTTATTATGTGCATATTTTTCATTTAAAGAAATACTTGTTTTACACATATCATGTAATTTTATGATCACCTCTTTAACCTGTTAGTTCAGATTCATTTTCCTGAGGCATATAAAATATACCTCCACATTCATCATTATCTGTCAATTCAGTTTCAGACTCAAAATTAATGTAATCTGGTTCTAGTGTTACCTCTTTAGCGGAAATTGTTGAGGCTTCACTAGATTCTTGTGAGTCTTTTTTTCTTTTCCTTGATTTGGCAATCTCCTTTAGCATTTCGATGGTACTCTCATTAATGATATGTTGGAGTGCGATGATCTCATCAATCTCAATTTCATTATGACTTTCATCCAAGATTGCCATAAAGGAGAAAATGGGCTCCTGATTGTTGATCAGCTCAGTGATCCATTCAATTCGAGCGTTTCCTTCAAATTTTCCTGTAAGTATATTCCACATTTCACGACCATTTAATGAATCATCTAATAAAAATGAAACCCATCCCCAATTGAAGTAATTATTGCATATTTTGCAATAAAGTCCTTTTTGTCAGTTTTTTATTTGGGGGTCAATTCATTCTTTTCATCAAATGTTGGTACATACCCAATTTCAATAATATCTCAAACCTCTAAATCATTAAGATATTCAACCATGAGCCCTTTCCACTAGCTGCAATTATTTGAGGTTTGATAAAAAATTGGGGGTTCGATACAAGTGATTGGTGCCATTTTGGATCTTTAAAATACCCAAATTAAGTAAGTCTTAATTCAAGTAAACTTGCTCTGATACCACTTTGTAGTCCCTAATAGCACTTAGAGGAGGTCTAAAGAGAGTCAAAAAAACTCTTAGACGTTTTTCGGTTAAGCCCTCTAAACTAACAATTCAAATAAGTGTGCGCAAGTAAAGTAAATAGAGTAGAGTTTAGAGACTAAATGATGAGCCAAATTATTGTACTTCCTTGGTAGACACTGTAAATATTGTTCTCCCAGTACATTGAACTCTTCTAAACATGCTTGTGCCTCTCATTTTCTTCCAGCATGGTAAAATACTGAATCAGTGACAAAAATTTGAAACTATGCAATTAGCAAAATGGCCCCTGACACCACACAAATGATACCAGAATCCAAACAAGGCTGGTACACCATTTTTACAGTCTCTCAACTTATCGATCAAGCAAGACATGACCAGAAAAGCAAAAAAAAATTTAAAAATCAACAAGTAACGGCCTCACGGGTTAAGCTAATTTGGCCATGAAACCACGTCTTTATTTCAATTCATTCAAACCGAAGAGGTAGCAATCATTCACAAAACAACAAAAAAGACAAGGAAATTGCACCTTTAAATTGCATTCAAAGCAAGGAAATTGCATTCATCAACAATCGTTCACAGAACAATAGAAAAGGCAGTAAGCCTTGCACATTTAAATTAATTCACATACCAATTCACATACTGACCAACCTCGGAGTTCACAAGCAGACGGCGGAGGAAGGGGTGGCAGCTCCGCCTCCTACACCCAGTTGTCCAGTGAAATTGCGAAATGTCCATAACAGAAATATACTCGTTGGTTGTTGCTTTGCTAAAAAAAAATACTGTCTCTCTCGTTGGTTGTTGCTTTGCTAAAACCTAGATAAAATCATAACAGAAATATACTCCCATGCAAATATACATAAAAATTACCCGAGGTTTGTGGGGGAGAATTTAGAGAAGAACAAACCTCTGTTTTTGCGGCTTGATCAGCTAGCTCTTGGCTTGGGTTCTTCCCCAAGGGAATGATGTGATTCCCATTCCAGGTAATATCGATTTCTTGCGGTAGAAGTTCAGGTCAATGCCGTATTAATTGTTGTTTATTTTTTTTTTATTGTGTTGGTCGGTTGAAATCACTGTAATAAATGAATGAGATAGACTTAATTAATCTGTTCACTTTAGTGACCCAATTGTTTGAAAATCTTACGCTGACAATGAAATGTGTGTTATGATTTATACTTGCCAAATCAATTACTCAAATTTCAATTTTAGTGGAAGTAGGTAGCAAGTTAGCAACAGTTCGTCCCACTTACTGTAACTAACTAGCAAGATATGCACGGTAGCTAAGCTAGTTTGTTAATATTGGTATATAGTAGTAATTCTGCACGTATATTATGGTTAGTTGGCTAAACTTATTAAATATTTAAATAAAGACCATTAGAGCAAAATGAAGTCAACAAAAGTATAAGAAGATATATAGTCAAATAAAATTGTATCAAAAAAAAAAAATAAGGCATCATTATCTTGTTTTTAAATGCGGTTTTTTTCATGCATGTGGATTACCACTGCATACTATAGTAACAAAATACGCGAATTATACGCGTATAATTTGTTTTTTATACATAACCGCACCGAACTCCGTTTAATACGCGGAAAAACGTATAATACGTTTTATTCGCGAATAAAACGCAAATTGCGAATTATTCGCGATAAAAACGCGAAAAAACGCCAAATTTTTTTTTTTTTAACGTTTTTTTTGGGGTTTTTTTTTTTTTTCCTTCCTTGTTGTACCGAATCATTCCCGAATTATACCCGAATCACGAATTTTTGACCTCGCCGAACCGAACCCGAACTTTTGATTTGTCACTATGCTGCATACCGCATATGTAGTATGAGACCGCATATGCAAATTTTAATGCCGACTTATATATACGGAGTTTAAAATGAGGATTATATATTTGTGTGTGTGTGTGTGTGGAGGTTGGCTAATATCAAAACGTTTGTCCCGGAGTTGTGGTGCAATCAATTGGTTTTTCGATTTTTGAAGTCCAAACTGTTAGATGTGATCTCTATATTAAAATGTGCTTGGAGACTAAATTTTACATTTTTTGGAATCTTTTTACTATTTATTAAGTCAGTTATAAAATCGCTGATTTTAATAAACAGTGAATTTTTTTTGGATCATTGAAAATAACAATTTTAATACTAGCTTAATAAATAGTAAAAAAATTCAAGAAAATGTAAAATTTAGTCTCCAAGAATATTGTATTATAGATTGAATGTTGAACAGTTTGGATTGACCATTTGGACTTTGAAAATGTAAAAACCAAAACATTTGTTCCACGGCCTAGGAACAAATGTTTTGATATTAGCCAACCTCTATATATGTACGTGTGTGTGTGTGATATTAGACACACACACACATACATACACATACACACACACATACATACTCACATACACACACATTCATATGCGTGCATTTGAATTTATTTCCACATAAATTTATGTAACAAATTTTGTATGCAACAATTATATATGTGGATCTATTCTAAACAACAAAACAGATTATACAAAAAACAATTATAATTTTGGGTTGGGCCTGCATAATGCATATTAAATTTGATTTCATGCCCTGCATGCTAAATTTTGCACCGTATATCCTCATATGCAGCCGCATATTCAAAAACCACATGAAAGAAACTGCATGACGTTCTGAACACAGCTGCCGACTACAAGAATATGCAACAGCATTTAAAAACACAGCCTTGAGTACAGTTCCCATAGTACTCAAACTAAACGATTTTGCTACAGAGGCAGATTTTCTGTCCAAGTTACTATTAATTAATTAAGCAAATAAAACAATTAGCTATCATGGGCCACTTTGATGTATACCCCTAAAAAAATTCGAAATTACGTATTTATCTTTCTAATAATTATAATATCATATGTATCCTTATAAATTTCAAATATTCATAAATATACCCCGGCCATTTGTTGTGTTAAAATTCATTTTAGATTTAGAAAATACTCATTTTATCATTTATTAAAAAAATAACAAAGTAGAGAAACAAACTATTTGTCTTTGAAAAACAATCAATCACTACTACAAAAAAAGAGATTATACACGGACAATAAAGGAAGAGCTACACGGATTTCCTACCGTGTTTAAATCGAGGGTGTACGATTAGTTCAATAACTACACACGGACTTTTGGCCGTGTGCAATTTTAAAGATTCTACACGTATAACTTCACAAACAGCCGTGTACAAAGACCAGAATGTGTCGCACTCCATTTACCGAGCTACACGGATATTACCTAAAAAACCGTGTACGATTCTTTTTGTACACGGACTTTTAACGAAAAAACCGTGTAGCTTAACTCTTTCTACACGGACATTTAGTTAAATGTCCGTGTAGCTCTCCTCTTTCTACACGGACATTTAACTAAATGACCGTGTAGCTATCTTTTTTCTACACGGACTTTAGTTAAATGTCCGTGTAGAAAGTACATTTTTTTTTTTTTTTGTATTTTTTGTTTTTCGGCTAGCCTCCAGTTTTGCTAGCCATTTTTGTTACAGAACTATATATTCCAGATTTTCCAGATTTCATATAACAAGAAATCCATATTTTCCAGATTAGCAATAAATCCATATTAGCAAGAAATTCATATTTTTCAGATTAGCCAGAAATCCATATGCAATAAATTATACAATATTCATATACACCAAATTATACAAAATTATGCAAATCCATATCGAGGATTACAAAATTCCATGGCAAACCACCTTGCCCACATGCACCGCACATCGTCGATCTGATCCTTGGTGTAATGCGCTTGTTTTGTCACATTCTACAAAATTATAATTTGATAATAGTTAGTATTTCAGAAAAGGTAGATATCAATTGCTTATTATATAGGAAATTCATATGAAGTACATACCGCATCTGGGAATTCGAATTGTATTCTTTCGACAAAGTCAAACATGAATATCATCGTGTAATAAGCGCATTCCCAACCCTCCTTCTGTTGCGGGCACTGAAATTTACATTTAGCGGCATTTGTTAGAATGACAATAATTTTTTTAACAAGATATGAAATTTCTAACTCAAGGCCGTGTGCTCACCTTCAAGTACTTCCAATTCAACTTGCTTTTCTTGCCCGGGCCCGTGCTATGTGATCCTCCCTCTTTAATATATTTCACAAAAGCCCTTACAAAAGTGAGTGAATGTAATTAGCAATTTTATAATTTGATATGATTGAAAGAAATGCAAACCTATAGAATTATTATTGCTTACTTATTCACAAAAGGCAAGATAACTTTGCAATTGGCAGCCGCGGTCCTTCCTCCTGGCTTACAAGAATCAATAATTATGCCCGTGCTTAAGTACGGCACAATGAGAATCGTGCACCAATGTTTGCTGTTGGATCGAGGAGAAGAATTATAGTACTTTAGCATGAGAATGAATTTCTTTATACAATTCTTTAATTAAAATATAAACAACACATAAGTTAAGATTAGAACTAACCCCTCGTGGTATGGCATGAGAATGAATTTCTTCTCCTCCGCCTTAGCACGATGCATCGCAGAACACATGTACTCGATAGCCATATCCGGATAATATGTCACTGCCGTAGAACTCACTTTCTCGGGGTCCAGAAACATGCACAAGTTCTTCTTTTCAACCATCTCATCACAGTTTCGGACTAGCTTCCTGAAACTCATCATATTGTAATTAGAATATATATTTGAGTTCTATACAATAATGAAAATATTTTAATATCACTAACATGAGAAAAATGGTGATGTGTGACACATCGAGCCATTTGTCGGATGACGAGTGATGGAAGAGGTCCTTGAAGTCTTTGAACGACAGCAGGAGATCCCTGCCTTCGTGTAGAAACATCCCAGGTGGGACAGGGATGATGATAGCCTCCATGCCTTCGGGCGCCGTCATCAAGTAGTCGTGGAGAAAGCGCAAATCATTGGGCAAACAGCTGTATTCTTCTTCTGTGACCATAGGACGGGGCGGTGATTGTGGCGCGTCAGCCCCGACGTCGCAAGCCACCTCCTGACGTACCGGTGACATCGCCGTACCGGTGACATCATCTCCTCGTGTCTGTATCAAGTTATAGATGTATTATTCTAGTATTTCAAAAAGAATGAGTTGAACGTAACAAAATAAATGAGTTATTTTATGGATTACCTGATCCAAAACAATCTGACTCTTGGGCCATTGGACAAATGACATCCGTGCGTCATCAAGCACAACCGCTTCGTCGGTAGGGACAGGAAGGGGTACGCGCTGCCATCCATCCAAGACTAACTCAACCTGCACGCATGCATGGTCGGGTCTTAGCTGAGTATGGTGTACACTTTTGGCGAGTGGATGTACAACGCCCTTAGCAACGAGTATAGAAACACTGCCATTCCGCAGGATGAGGTCGCATGCTCTGGGGTCCTGCAAATTTATAGGAAAGTTGTTTATTTTAGTGATGCGATATTGTATAACAAGGTTGCAAACATGTTTTAAATACCTTTAGATTATGAAGAAGTATTGATTACCTTGAGATTATCCAAATCGTCGTTCGCGCCCCACGTGCCGGATGCTTGACTACTTCGCCGAATTCCCGGCGAAATGGGAGGTGGTTGCTCGGATGGCTGCGTAGTTGCTGATCTAATTTGTGTCAACATTGCTTCCATCTCAGCAAACCTTGCGTCGTACTCTTTGCTCACCTCCGCGCGTATCTGCGCAACTATCTCGTCTTTGTTTACCTTGGCACGCGATTTTCTTCGAGGTTTTTGTCCCTCCACTCGGAACACCTCCTTCCAGCCCCTGTAGACCCCTACACCCCTTACTCGACCCGGGTGTTCTGGATTCTCGAGCGTTGCGGACAAGGAATCATTTTGTCGTTCGACACTCCGGGCACCCGAGTTGACCTCCTCCTCCACTTCCAACTGTTCAAGTAGAAGAATTAGTTAAAGCAAAAGAACAATTGATGTACTTTCGGAGTTATAAATGACTCTTACCATTCTTTGAGCCACGCTTTGCAAATCCGTTGGGAGTACTATCCTCCCGTCAGCGGTTACCTCGGCTCTACCCATGACCCAATCTTTGCCCCTAGGATTTTGGATCCTAACCACGGGTGAGTCAGAATCCTTGTTCGCATCCAGGACTTTCCTCCATTCTGCCGTCTTACCCTCGTAACCACCTGACCCTAGATGGTGTGGATACTTGTTAAAGGCAACGGTCATCCTGCCTTTATTACTTTTTGCCTTCACAGAAACAAGACAATAACGATCAGTTAGTTTTAGAAAAAAGAGTACATATCGAGAAAGAATAAGCATAAATTTGGCACGAGTTAGATACCTTGAACTCTTCGGTAGACTTCAAAGCTTGAAACGCATCCCAGTCCTCTTGTTTTAGCCATTTGTAGTAGCCGACCGGATTTCTCCCTTTCTCCATGAACTCCGTCTTCAACGTGCTCTTGTATTGCTTCCAACCATTGTTCATAATCTTCAAAGTCTTAACCTTTGGAACATCATTCTCGATGTTCCACTGAGCCTGATTGACACAAAAATTTAGTGTATTTAAGTATAGATCATACATGACCAATAATTCAAGAGAAGAGTTGTTAGGCACTTTACCTTCACCGTGTTCCACCACTCGTCCTTCAAGTCATCCTCAAAATGATCCCATCTCTCAACAAGGATACTCGCATTTTGCCTCACGAAGCTCGTACACCAATTTGAATATTTCTGCCGTTTTGGTCCCTGCGCACGCCCGTCTTCTGTGAACCAGATTTCTTGATGGGTCTGCTCGGACGTGCTCGTGCACATTGTCGGCCCTCTCCTCCTTCTTTCTGATGAGGCAGTAGCTTGCTGCTCCTCTTCTGCCATCATCTCGACGTACTCATCCTCATCCGACATGGTTCTGCATGAAATTAAAGATCAAATCATAAGTGACCAATAATTGATATGCTTGTACAAAAATTGATATTCTTGTTCAAAATATCATAGGTATGACCAATAATGAAAACCTAAATTGATATTATTGTACAAATATGCTAAAATTACCTCTTGCTAAAATGAACATAAAATAAAATTGACTAATCTAAACCTCTTGCTAAAATCACCTCTTGCTAAAATACCCTAAATTAATCAATTTTTGGCAAAATACCCTAAATCATATAACCTAGATTAATCAATTAACCTAGATTAATCAATTTTTGGCACAATTTTTGACATATAACCTAGATTAATCAATTAACCTAAAATACCCTAAAATACCCTATATCATATAACCTAGATTAATCAATTTTTGGCACAATTTTTGACACAATTAATGAATGAATTGATATCCGGTATAGCACCATTTTTGACATATAACCTAGATTAATGAATGAATTGAATGAATTGACACAATTTTTGACACAATTTTTAACAAGTACCATAATGTATTCAATACCAACCATGGCTAACGGGTTCAAACCCAATAAGAAAAATAAAGTAAAAAGAATATGACTTTCAGTCAATCAACAAGAGCTCAACTCAGTTTAAAGCACCAGAACCCCTATTGCAAAATAATAGTAGAGAGAGAGAGACGCTAACCAGAACCCCTATTGCAAAATAATGGTGAGGCAAAATGGCGGCAAGGCGGTGAAGAGCTCGGAGTAGGCTTTCGAGTAGCTCTGTGAGGGTTTTTGGAACTGAACCGCTTAATTCTCTGTGAGGGTTTTCGGACTTATGAAAATTTTGGCAGAGAAGGATTTCGAAATAATAGTGTTTTCCTCATTATACACGGACTTTTAACTTAAAAGACCGTGTACAAAGAGCTTTATACACGGACATATTCTAAAGTCCGTGTGCAAATATCCTTTCTACACGGACATCTAGCTAATAGTCCGTGTAGCTCTCTTCCATTTCTACACGGACTATTAGCTAAATGTCCGTGTATAAATAGGTCCGACAGGCGGGTCCCAGGTTAAGTAAAATTTCAGATTTCTAATATTTATAAAGTAATAATATATTAAGTAAAATTTCAGATTTCTAATATTTCTAAAGTAATAATAAATACATTATGTACCGAAGGAACACGGGTTCAAACACATTATGTCCGTGTAGCTCTCTTCCATTTAGCTAAATGTCCGTGTAGCTCTCTTCCATTTCTTCGGGTCGATGTCGGTTCCTTACGTATTTTTTCAAGATGCCCATGTATCTCTCGAATGGATACATATACCGAAGGAACACGGGACCACAAATCTTAATTTCTCTCACAAGATGAACAACAAGGTGAACCATGACATCGAAAAAAGATGGCGGAAAATACATCTCAAGTTGGCAAAGAGTAACGACGACCTCCTTTTGCAAAGAGTCCAATTTTAGAGGGTCTACCACTTTGGAATTTATTGCATTGAAGAAAGAACAAAGCTTCGTAATGGTTTGACGAACGTGCTTTGGTAAAATTCCCCGAATTGCAACCGGAATTATATGTGTCAGTAAAACATGACAGTCGTGAGATTTCAGACCGACCAGTTTCAAGTCCTTCATCGACACCAACTTCTTAATATTCGAAGAATATCCTGATGGGACTTTTATACCATTGAGGCATTCACAGAAGCTTGTTTTCTCTTTCTTTGACATTGTGCACAGTGCGGGGGGTAGGTATGTGCGCTTCCCTTTCTCCTGCGGTGCGAGCTCGGGTCGTATTCCCATCTCTACCATGTCTTTTCTCACTTTAATACCATCTTTCGTCTTCCCCGGAATGTTCAATAATAAACCAATTAAACTGTCACAGACATTTTTTTCGACATGCATGACATCTAGGCAATGCCTCACTTCTAAATATTTCCAGTACGGTAGCTCCCAAAATATGGACCTCTTTTTCCAAATATTCTTCGGTAGTGCTTTGGCGCATTTTCCAAAAACAACATCAATGTTTTTTACCCGTTCGAAGACACTCTCCCCGTCTAATGGATGACGAGCCACTCCAAGCTCAATTTTCCCGTTGAATGCCATCTTCTTCTTACGATATGGGTGATTAATAGGAAGAAACCTACGATGCCCCATGAATACATTCTTTTGACAATTTTTCAACCTCAGCACCTGCGTGTCATCTTCACAGATCGGGCACGCTTTTGCTCCTTTACAAGTGTAACCCGACAAATTCCCATACGCGGGGAAATCATTTACGGTGCAAAACACCATGGCCCGCAAGTTAAAGGTCTCTTTCATATACGCATCCCACACCGGGACGCCATCACGCCACAATTTTTGGAGGTCCTCGATTAATGGTGCGAGATATACATCTATGTCATTTCCGGGTTGTCTGGGTCCTTGGATTAGTAATGACATCATTATATATCTGCGTTTCATGCACAACCAAGGAGGAAGATTGTAGATGCATAAAAGAACTGGCCAAGTACTGTGCCGACTGCTCATACTTCCAAACGGACTCATTCCATCTGAGCTCACCACAATCCTAAGGTTCCGCGGTTCAGAACCAAATTCTTTGAAATGTCTGTCAATATTTCTCCATTGAGGAGAATCAGCCGGGTGCCTTAGTTTACCGTCATTTTTGCGCTCTTCTTCGTGCCAGCGCAATAATTTTGCATCTTTGGGATTCGCAAACAACCGTTTGAATCTCGGTATTATCGGCAAATACCACAACACCTTAGCCGGAGGTCGGCCACTTGTGTCCTCGTTACAATCATCAGTGTCCTGGTCCTTACGACGTTTATATCGTGAAACACCGCATTTAGGACAGACATGCATGGCCTCGTACTCGTTACGATACAATACACAGTCATTCGGACATGCATGTATTCTTTGGATCTTCAACCCCATTGGACATATCAACTTCTTTGCCTGATATGTTGTACCGGGTAACTCGTTGTTATCTGGGAGCATTTCTCCTAAAAGCTGTAATAAGGACGTGAAACTCTTATCGCTCCAACCATTGTCTGCTTTTAAGTTTAATAATTTCAACACAGCTGACAGTTTTGTAAATTTGGTACACCCGGGATACAACGGCTTCTTGGATTCATTAGACAAATTTTGAAATTTATCATAATTTTTATCACTAATTTCATCTTCCACATCACGTAACATATCCTCCAAATTTTCAGTAAACTCGTGTTCTACATTTTCATCAAAATTCCTCTCCATCTCATCATCGTCATTTTCGGGTTCGACGTTAATATCAGAATATTCGGCACTCTCATAATCCTCGTTCCAATCAAGTTCAAAATTATCAGAAATTCCAACATTCTCATCATTCAATTCACGATTACAATCCTTATTGGCACTACTACTTTCCCCAAATTTCTCACCATGCATGAACCAACATGTATATCTCTTCTTAAATCCCCGACAAATCAAATGAGCTCTAATTTCTTCGATGTCCAAAAATCTTAATAAATTTTTACAATCTTTACAAGGACATAAAATGTCTTCTTCTTTTTTATTCACTCTATAACTCTCAGCAAATTTTATAAACTCATCAACGCGAACCAAATATTCTTCACTGTCACGTCGCATTTCATACATCCAGCTTCGATCCATCTGTAAATTAAATTAAAAAAATGATTTGATCAATTAATCATGCATGGTCAACATTCTCCTTCGTGTACAAAATTTTGGGCTTACAAAGGGCCGGTTTACAATCCTAACCCACTCTTTGAATATTATGTCTCATATGTGAACACATATTAGCGAGATTTAATTAGTATTTGAGAAAAATTCGGCAGCATTTCCCCTTAACTCCCCAAGTATGCGTACGAACCACATACTCGTAGGAGCAATAAGGGAAAATACTGTCGAACTTTCCTCAAATACTAATTAAATCCCGCTAATATGTGTTCACATCCTAAATGAGACATAATATTCAAAGAGCAGTCCCAAAACGGGGACTATCCAAAATTAATCCCTATTGGATTAATTTTGAACGGGCATGGACCTAAAAGCATCTAAAGGTCGGTTATTGGACCACAATACACTAATTAATTACATCTAAAATTAAGAATTCAAGCATGCATGAAATGACCTAAATAAGCCTAAATAACAGAAAATTAGAGAAAGAAAATGATTTAAATACATATTACTAACCTTAGAAAGATGGAGAGGAGAAAATACAAACTTAATTCAAAGATCTCAGATCTCAGCTGCTGGCCTCGATCAATTCGCAGAAATAAAAAGCACAGTTCGATATGTATGAACTAAAAACTTGATCAAAACGGCGCTCTGGAAGGGAAGATAATAAAACCCTACACTATTATACACGGCTATTTAGTTATATATCCGTGTAGCTCTCCTCCTATTTCTACATGGCTTGTTAGTTATAAAGCCGTGTACAATTATAAGATTTATACACGGCTATTTAGTTATATATCCGTGTAGCTCTCCACCTATTTCTACACGGCCTTTTAGTTATAAAGCCGTGTACAATTATAAGATTTATACACGGCTATATATCAAAAAACCGTGTGTAATGTTCCTACACGGCTTTGTATTAAAAGTCCGTGTAGCTCTCTCAATTATTTGCACACACACTTATTTACACACGAATTTGTGGTTTCTAATAAACCGTGTAGCTCTCTATAATAATTCGACACTGATTGTTAACTAATTATCCGTGTAGAAATCGTTCAGATCTTTTGAACTCATATTTTGTACACTGTTTTTAATATAATTGCCAAATCCGTGTACAATGTGCAGTGTACAAAACCAGTTTTTGTAGTAGTGAATTAAAAGACTGAATATTTCTCTTACATGAGCTACTTATTTTTATTTTTTGATGTAAATGATAAATGGGTATTTATAAATTTAAAATGATATTAAAACAATAAATTGGGTGTGAGTTTTTGAAAATTAGAGAGGTAAATATGACATTATGAATTATAGAGAGAAAAATACATTATTGTGAAGTTTTTAAAGAATATAAATGAAATTTCCCTTGAAAGGTTATTTCGTTTTTGTTGCATATATCATGAATATAAGCACACTAGCTGGAGATATGCAGATACACCACCTCCTAATCTGTGAGAACATGGTGATTATGGAATGATTTGGAAAATTGTACGGATGGGACAATCTTTGTGATTCAATTAATTGGGCCTTTTCTTTAATTTAATATTTATTTTGAGGCATAGTGCAACCCTTTTTATTCTCAGATCGATTTTTAACCGAAATTTTTATTGTTACCACTCAAAAAAAAAAAATTAATTCATTACCACCCCGCTGGGGTTTTATTCAATACTACCACCCGCTAACCCAGTTCGCGCACCAAATTGGTTGGTGCGCGGACTGGGTTAGCGCAGCACCCTTTTCACCGTATAAGAGCTGCGCGCAGCTCATTTGGTTGCGCAAACGGGCATCCGCGCACGGGCTACAGTAAAAATGTAATTTTTTTTTTTAGTTATTTGTAGATTAGGTAGTTGGTATAGGTGTCCAAAATAGATCCAAATAGAGTAGAATTGTAATAAATAATTAGAATGGTGTCCAAAATAGATTCAAATAGAGTAGAATTGTATTAAATAATTAGAATAGTGTCCAAATAGAGTAGAATTGTATTAAATAATTAGAATGGTGTCCAAATAGAGTAGAATTGTATTAAATAATTAGAATGGTGTCCAAATAGAGTAGAATTGTATTAAATAATTAGAATGGTGTCCAAATAGAGTAGAATTGTATTAAATAATTAGAATGGTGTTCAAATAGAGTAGAATTGTATTAAATAATTAGAATGGTGTTCAAATAGAGTAGAATTGTATTAAACTATATTATGTTGTATTTTAGGACAAATTATTTTAGTAAATTATTAAAGTACCCTATTTGAGGTACTTCAGACCAAATTTGACTAGAAATGCACCAAATTGTAGTATGACGTCATCCAGCGGCACCAAGCACACCAGTCTGCCTCATGATGATGTGGATTTGGATGTAGAGTTAGCCCGGACCGTCTTTCCGCATTTGACGATCGAGTATATCAGTCCCGTTTGCTGGTTCCCGTACAAGGACCACAATATCAGAAACTCATATGTAAGTTTACATCTCTATACCACTTGCAAATAATATAAATTTTCATTTGAATAAAATAATAAATTGTATTTGTGTTTATTTTGAAATTAAATGCAGACTCATACTCTGACGTCGACGAGGAACAACCAGATGAATATCCTCTACGACGAGCGATTTGCACCTGCGTTGTAGAGGCTGGGTCTGTGGCTTGTGTCACAGCTCAGTGACTTAAATGCAGATGTTGCGTATGTAGGATTATTTATTTTTATGTACTTGCAGGTACCACTTGTGTTCTACCAGTTTGTCGAGCATTATTACCCTGGACGGGTTATGCGTCAGTTCGGTATGCGTCAGCCTTTTTCCGTCCCAGATCCCATCTCCAAAGACAAGTGGTACGAGCTTCACAAAGAACTGGCCACTACCAGCGGTAAGAATTGGCAAACCGTGCACACCGATTATGTGACTCGGCTTGAGGCGATAGGCGACAGGATCCCTGACGAGCTCCAGTCGTATGCTTTCGATACATACGATCAGACATATCGCACTTGGTATCAGGAGTATTATGCTTTCACGATGTACTTGCATGGTCAGATCACGGAGATGAACACGAAGCCGCTCCACGTATGACGCGACAGGTTAGTGATGAGTATGGCTTCATTCCTTGCGCTGGCCCGGCTGCACAGATTGTAAGTCTTTAATTTTTTTTGTTTAAGAAAATTATGAAAATTCATTTGCAATTCGAACTAATTTTTTTTTATTTTAATTCGCAGGTACTCATGAACATCAAGCAAGTGCTTAGGAGCGCAAGATACGCCATCACAAGAGGCTGGAAGGCTATCGGGAAGAAGTGGTTGTGTATGGCTGCACCGCCTGTCATCGTCGCCGGGTACCAGGATCAGCTCGAGAGGGTTCTCAGGCTTTCAGATCTTCCCTGCTATGAAGATTTAAAAGACATGGACGATGACGATTCTGCGGAGCCTATGAGCACGCTAGAGCCGGATTTGTCAGACCTACACTCTGCAGTGACTGTTGAGGCCGCATTTGAGGCTGCTGGGCTTGCAGCGGTACGTATATTTTTGTAATTATTTTTATAATCATCTTCATTGTGAAACCTAATTATCTATTTGTTTCAGGGAGATATACCCCGCGGAGATGAGGAGGACGAGCAGGACCCCCCCGCAGATTTTACGTTTCACTTGGGCTCTCAGTACGGTGCTTACACGCAGGAGTACGACTCTCCTACATTTTACACACAGGAGGAGCCATTCCCACAGTCCAGTGCAACAGCTGTCCAGCAGGATGTCTTCCACTTACCCGTGTACTCTGCAGAGCGTGAGGTTATTTTCGGACCTGCTGCAGATGAGGGACCACACGAGGAGACACTTTTTGGGGAGATACATGAGGAGACCCCACCACAGCCATCACGACCGTACACACCGCTGGTCGAGAGGGAGCGTCAGGAGGAGGGGCGGGGTAAGAGAATTAGGAGAGAGAAGAAGCCGTGGACACCCTCGAGCAGATATGATAGAGTTACTTGTTGTAGTTTATGTTTTTGGATATTATTTCGGTATTAGTTCTTGTTATTTGGATGTTATTTCGATATTATTTTGATATTAGTTCTTATGTTGTTTAGTTCTTCCGTAGTCAATTTAACACATTAGTTTTTACGTTATTTGCCTGCCTGCTGCCTTGCATCTGATGAATGAACACCGTTAAAAATAAAACAGGATTTTCAGACACCAGTTGCAAAAATAAAAAATAAATCCTAAAATCCAGTCAGTCCACTGAGCCCGCTAACCCAGTCGACCACCACTTGGTGCGCCAACCCAGTCCGCGCACCAGCCAATTTGGTGCGCGAACTGGGTTAGCGGGGGTGGTAGTATTGAATAAAACCCCAGCGGGGTGGTAATGAATTAATTTTGTTTTTTTTGAGTGGTAACAATAAAAATTTCGGGATTTTTAATAACAAAGAATAAAAAGGATTAAATTGCGAAAAATGGTACCAAAAAACAAAGATTTTCTATTTTAACCTAGTTTTTCGAAAAATTATTATTTTATCATTTTTTTTTACTATTTTTTTAATACAAAAAAAACTTTTTGAAAGAAAAAAATTCGAATTTTTGATCTGATTCAACCAATTCTTACTGTTTTATTCGATACCAATTTCATGGTCAAATAACTGATTTCAATTTTGATTTTGATTTTCAGAATCATGATTATGGGAACTGGCTAAAGAAGAAGAAAAAAACCAATAATTCAGTGATTTATTATGTCTATGTGGCAATTATTGGAATTTTATTTTTGTTGAAGTTCACTCTGGATGGGAGAAACTGGCTTATGAATATAAAGATAACAGAGATGCTAAAATAATTCCAATAATATGAGGCCATATATGTTAGAATAAAGTTTCGAAAGAGAAATATATTAATATCTTAACACTCAAATAATCAATATGTTAATGTGTATAGCTGTATAGTTTGCTTTTTTTTTTTTTTTTTAGAAAAACACTCTTTTTTGAATGGTCCAGAATTAATCCCCTCTAAAAACAGTTATTTTGTACCTTCTACAAAAATAAATAAAAAATTCCAAAAACTAAAATAAATTTTGGTATCCAAATTAAGCGATCATATATATTGAGTAGTTTGAATCAACTGTTTGAACATCGAAAATGAAGATAAAGATGTAAATCATGACTGAGACATGAAAAACACAAAGTATTTGAACCCTACCTATATTATGATAAAGCAAAATAATCAAAACGTGACAAACAAAGTCTTGTGTTAAGATTTTGTATATAATTAATAACACTAGTAATCCATATACAAGTGATCTTCTTCTCTTTTACTATACAAACTAAACCTGTTTCTTAATCTCCTCCATGATTAAATAAACAGATCAAATCTATCGCACTAATTTACACGAGAGGCCCACCCTTGAAATACTCAGTGAAAGCCAAGGCCACTAAGCCTAGCATGGCAAATCTTCCATTCCACATCTCGGCATTCTCATTCATGATTCCAGTGGTTTTTGACTGCACATTTTCTCCCTTGAACAAGGGTACCAATGAGGCAACTGAGAATAGTACTGCTGTGCCAAAAAACCAGGGGATACCACCTTTCGACAATTGCGCAAACAAATCTTCACCACTAGCGGCCTCAGCAGCTATTGCTGCGACGAAACCGAGCATGGCTAGCCGTCCATTGATTCTCTCTGGTGCTGGACCGCTGAATGCTAGCACGTCTGAGAACTTGGTGCTCACCTAAAAATATTTTTCAATTAATTTATCCAAGCATAATAAAGTAAGTTTATACAGTTATCTTTTTTATTTCAATTATATTGTTAAGGTACCTTAGGTGAAGGCTTTGGAGCAGGAGATGGAGAAGGCTGAGATGGTGGTGTTGAGGTTGTGGGTTGCTCCAGAGGTTGCTGCTCCGACTGCATAATTAATGAGAATAGAAATTGTAAGTTTCAAATCAGGTATACTGACAGTGATAAGAAATATGTACATTATATAATGAGTGAGGCTACGGTGCTATGCATAGCACGGATTGGTCCGTGCTGCGGCTCAAAATTTGACTTTTCAAAATCCTAACGGTCGATCCGAACCGTTCAACATGATTATAAAATGAATATGTACTTGCAAACTAAATTTTACATTTTTTCAAATTTTTTTACTATTTTTTCGAAAATCACTTGATCTGAACATTCTGAACCATCCAAAAACAGCATATCTAGAAAAATAGTAAAAAAATTCGAAAAAAAAATGTAAAATTTGGTTTGTAAGTACATATTCATTTTATAATCATATTGAACGGTTCGGATCGACCATTAGAATTTTGAAAAGTCAAATTTTGAGCCGTAGCACGGACCCAATCCGTGCTATGCATAGCACCGTAGCCTCACTCTTATTTAATACTCAATATATATAATTGTGACAATTTAAAATCCAAGATATTATACTGCTTTTAATAGCAAAAAAACAGGATGGATGAACAACTTGTATATGCCCGTGTACATAGAACTCGACAGTCGACACACCAACCATTACTTGTAGCAACTAATTTCTAAGTAAATTAAAGAAATCAGAACGAACCAAAAAAAAAAAAATATCAGGATACTTGCCTCACTTTGGCAACGAACGACGGCCCTCCGAGACAACGATCTAACGGAGGGGCCGACACGGCTCCTCTGAGCAACAATCGGTGCCCTCACTGACATGTAGGAGCTCATGAGCGCAAATGATGAAGATGCCATTATAAAAATTCTCTTGTAAATGAGATAGCACTAGCAGCTGAGGCTGAGCTCTTACTAAAGAGAATAGTACAGCTTGTGTCAAGTCACAGACTCACAGTGCAGATCTGCTTTTTAGGGTTTGAGCGAGGTGTCAAATATATGATGGTTGCTCCTGGGCTCCTCTCGTGGAATCCATATCCTCGACGGTACCGTAAAAGATTCCCTTTTACAGTTAGCTATTTACGGTTTGAGATTAACTCTCAGCCGGTTTGGGATTCGGGCTAATGCAGGGGGCAGTATTATTGGACTTCGAGATTCGTGTCAAGTTAAAAGGGTCCCGATCAAGTAATTGTAAAAGATTCCCTTTTACGGTACCGTCGGTGATATGAATTCTCCTCTCGTGACGAGTGGTGGCGCTAACAGAGAACACGTTGGTTCAATAATCAGGACCGCTGGATGGGTGCCACGTGGTCAGCATTGTGCCCTCATGGTATATGATAGTGACGTGGTCAGCATTGTGCCATCACTTGAGAACTTTTAGGAAGGCATCATGCAACACAGCTCTCGCTTTTTCTCGGAGTTTGTTTTGGTGCTTAGCGTGAGTGTGCAACGTGTAAGCTTTTGGCACATGAAGTGGGGCAGCTATTGGCGTTTGCCTCGTTTCTCTCTCTTTAGAGCTCTATCATGATTGATTGAGGCCAATTTGGGTTTGATATTCATTGGACTCAAAGTTAGTTTGATGCGTTCGATGATCGTCCGATCTGCTTTAAGATTTCTGTCCGTAACTTTCGCATATGTTTTAAAATTCATACGTACAAATTTTAAAGTAGATCGGACGGTCCCGAAACCCATCGGACCCAAATTTGAGTCCGATGGGCATTGGACCCAAGCAGCTCTATGTTTGATTTGCTACTTAATTTAAAAATATTAAGTTGGTTTACTTCGTATTTTTTTATATTTATATTTTATTTATTAGCTTATGTTTAATTAATTTATTTAGAAAACCAAGATCTTGAAAAATCTATCTTTGTCTATGACAGAGTGGATCTTACGTATGAAATAAGTGTGTAGAATAATAAGTTAATTCGTTTAAAGAGATGAAAATTTTTATTTCAGATTAATTAATTTTCAGATTTTATTTTGTCTTATTTCTATTTTATTTCTCATTTGATGCTAAATGTAAAATAGGGTAAATATAACTTTGTTGTAGGCGTGAGTTTGGCTAAATGCAAAATGAATATAAATTTTGATAAAGTAGTATATAGAATTCATTTTCATTTCTAATTTTTTTTAAGATTTTAATAGAGGTAGGAAGTTAGTTAGTGCTAATAATATTGTTAGGAAGTTGTTACAATTCTGTTAGACATAACAAACTCTTGTTGGAGATGTAATCAGGTTTAGAATAGAGATTAGGCTTCTCTATAAATACAAGCTGTAATTACAAACAGAGTATATCAATAAAATACAATTCTCCTATTCTCTCTTGACATTCTTATTCCATCTTAATTACTCCTATTTTAATTCTCATTTTATTTTTTAAGATTCTATTGTTTAGTTTATACATGAAGCTCTTATTTGACAACTTACATACGGAATAAGCAATTTAATTACTCATCACCTCTTACTCTACAATCAAACATGGTTGGAGAATAGAGTCAGATTCTCTGTTCTTTTTAGGAAATTTGTTTCATGTTTTCTGTATAAATCACTAATAACGGGTCTCAGAAGCATTTATTATTGACTTCATGAGCCGTTTTGGAATCGGAAAATAAATCTACTCTGATTCTCGGAGAACCACAGGACCCTGCGATCCGATCTCAACTGTTGGTCTTTCTCAAGATGCGTGCAGAAAAATTTACTTTTCCAAGAACGTTTCCGAGATCCATGCACGGAAAAGTTTGAACCGTTGATCTCAGAATTTCAGAATTCTACGATCCCTCTCAAAATCGCAGCAGATTCGGACTCGTGGAATCGTTATAAAGTGACATCTAATTAAAGTAGAAAGCCTTTTAATTTAGACCGTGCTGACCCAATATTCTGCATTTTTAGACCGAATTTTAGCTTTATAATAGGTGTTGGCCCAGTGGACCTTTAAAAATACTAACTTTTTATAGAATGATATTAAATGTACTATCTCAACTTCTAGTGTAGCCAGGGGTGTTAACGGTTACGAAACAGGTCGGGTGGAAATATTTTCATATTCTTATCCGTTATATTAACGGAAATTTTTTTACTCTTATCCGTATCCGTCTTATCGAATACGCGTACGTATGGGTCGAAGATGCAGAGGCACTAATAACCAATGGGGGTCAATTGACCCCATTTAATTTCAAACCTTTTTATGTATGCATGTTTATATATATATATATAGAGAGAGAGAGAGAGGGGGGGGCTAAGGTCAAAGTGGTATGACCAAGGTTTTGGAGCTACCAATTAGTTTTTGATTCTCATTCACACTAATTTGACTCTCATAATTTGAAAGTTTGGCTTTGCCTCTAACGAGTGGGGTAAACGTATAAAAAGATGTCACGAAATAGATATATATAACCTATGAATAATACTATATCATATCAATCATCATCTCCATATAAATAATTTTATAATTTTTGTTTTTAATTATCATCGTATAGCTAGGATAACGGACAAGAAATAGTACGTCTTTACCTGTACCCTTGGTCATTATATGTTAACTAAAATATACTTTCCTTTTATCTGTACCAGATAAGCTAAACGAAAACAAAACCTTATTCGTACCTGTCTAATCGAATACGGTCAGGGGTAAACGGGTAAAAGGATGTCATTGACACCCCTAATTAGTGTAGCAAAATAATCAAGAGTGACAAACAAAGTCTCCTGTTAAGCAATCTTTCAAATGAAAAACTTGACCCAAAATTTTGTATATAATAACAGTAGTCTCCTGTTAAGCAATCTTTTTTTAGTGTTCTTCTTCTTTTACTACTACAAACTAAACCTGTTTCTTAATCTCCTCCATGATTACATGAAAAGAATACATTGCACTAATTTACACAAGAGGCCCACCCTTCAAATACTCTGTGAAAGCCAAGGCCACCAAGCCTAGCATGGCAAATCTTCCGTTCCACATCTCGGCACTCTCATTCATGATCCCGGTGGTTTTCGACTGCACATTTTCTCCTTTGAACAAGGGTACCAATGAGGCAACCGAGAATAGTACCGCTGTGCCAACAAACAAGGGGAAACCACCGTTCGCTAACTGCGCAAATAAATCTTCACCGCTTGCGGCCTCTGCAGCTATTGCTGCGACGAAACCGAGCATGGCTAGCCGTCCATTGATTCTCTCTGGTGCTGGACCGCTGAATGCTAGCACGTCGGAGAACTTGGTGCTCACCTAGAAATATTTGTCAATTAATTTATTCATGCATGATTAAGTTTACTAGTTGTAGAAACTTAAGAAGCATGTAGCAGTAGTTTATACCGTTCTCTTTTTTATTTCAATTATTTTATATAAGTACCTTTGGTGTAGGTTTTGGAGCAGGGGATGGAGATGGCTGCATAATTAATAAGAACAAATAAATTGTCAGTTTCAAATCAAGTGTACTGAAGTGTGTGATGTACTGATGTGGGTATAATAAGCGTATCATAAGTGTCGGTGCGATGTAATTTTTTACGTGTCTATTCTGCCTTATAAAATAATAACACTAATATATATATATATATATATATATATATATATATATATATATATATATATATATATATATATATATATCCCCGTTCAATATAATTGTGACATTTTAAAATCAAAGATATTATATTTTTTTTAAAATGAACAAACAAGATGGATGAGCAACTTATAAATGCCCGTGCACCGTACACAGAACTCGACACAGTACCATTACATGCACCAACCATTAATTATATCATCTAGCTAATAAATTTCTCAGTCAAATATATTAAAGAAATTTATCAGGATACTTACCTCATTTTGGCAACGAATGACAGTCCTCCGTGGCAACGATCTAATGGAGGAGAGGCCGACAAGGCGGCTCCTCTGAGCAACAATCGGTGCCCTCACTGACATGTAGGAGCTGAGTGCAAATGATGAAGTTGCCATTATAAAAATTCTTTTGTAAATGAGATAGCACTAGCAGGTGGCTCTTACTGAGAGAAAACAGTAAAGCTTGTGGAATGCCTTTTAGGGTATGAGGGAGGGGTCAAATATATATATAATGGTTGCTCCTGGGCTGCTCTCGTGAGGAGTGGTGCTGTGGTGGTTCTAACAGGCAACACGTTGGTTCAATAATTAGGACCGCTGGATGGTTGCCACGTGGCAAGCATTGTGCCCTTAAGCCTTAAGGTATATGATAGTGACGTGGGTGCCGAGGTAACCAGAGATGGTGGTGAAGTTTGGAAAAAAAAATTGGGAGGAAATGGCCGGGGCCGACATTTTTATTAATATTTAAAGTTTAACAGAAATTAATTAATATATCGAGTTCCGCTGGAAAGTTATAAAAATACTCGTACCAGTTATTTTTTAGCCGGTACTCAATTTAATCTATTACCGGTCAGAAAATGACCGGTATTCATTTTTTTTTAATACAATACCGGCCGACCATTTAATGGCCGGTACCCAATTTTTTTTTTTTTAGATGGACATAGCATAGTTGGCTAGAAGAAACAGTAGTAGAAAACTCGGATTGAAGTTTGTACTCGGTTTGACTAAGATCAAACAAATGTATTTGGTTTGATGCGTGTGTTACATCGGTTGCATGTATCGGTGCATCGATGTTCTTGCAATGAAACATCGATGTTTTATTAGCCGGGTAGTGCTAAAAAAAATATCGGTGCATCGCTGATGTTTTTGTAATGAAACATCGATGTTTTATTAGACTTAACATTGACATTTAAGTAGGGTAGTGCTAAAAAAATATCGGTGCGTCGCTGATGTTTTTGCAATGAAACATCGATGCACTTCTGCCGTCGTTAGGCCGTGCATAAAGCATCGGTGCGTCATCGGTGTTTTTGCACGAAAGCATCGTTTTTTTTCTTTAAAACTTTAAACGGCCATAACTTTGGCTAGGAAAGCTTGGGACGAGATGGGGGCAATGGCACCCTCGGGGTTACCCCCAGCGGACCGACGTAATCATAATTGCAAAAAAACATCGTTTAGTGCCTCAAAAATTGAGTTAAAGTTTTTTATCATTGGTAGACACACAACGACCCGTATGCGGCTAGTGACAGTGCGTATGCAGCATACTGAAATTGTTAAAAGTTAGTATCTAAAAAAAAACGTAGTTTAGTGTTCGCATGCGGCTAGTGAATTAAATTTGACAATAACCAGCATCCGTATTATAAAAAAAAAATTGAGTACCTGCCATTTTTTAGCTAGTAATGAATTAAATTGGATACCGATCAGAAAATGACTAGTATGGATATTTTTATAACTTCCAGCGAATCTGAGTATATTTATTAATTTCTATTAAACTTTGGATATTAATAAAAATGTCGGTGGCCGGGGTCCTGCATGATAAGAGCATCTACATCCCTGAAACTCTTAGAGTTTCTAAATAACTGCTAACTGCTTTTAAGAAATTATAGCCTCTGGAGTTTCTAAATGTTCACATCCCTGAAATTAATTTTAGAGTTTCTAATAAGCCACATCATCAGTAAATTAAAATTGATAAGCCACATCAGCAGTAAAATAAACTAATTTTAGCGAATATAGGCCAATTGTTTTGCCACGTCAGAGTTTATAAACAATTTCTTAATAAGAAATTATTGAGCAAAATTGCTAAATAAGAAATCCATCTACATTCCTGAAACTGGTTTTGCAACTGCCACGTCAGATAAGAAACTCTAATAGTTTCAGGGATGCAGATGCTCTAATTTGGTGATGAAGTTTCTGAGAATTTTGTCTGTTAAAAATATTAAAAAAGAAGAATGAGAAATAGAAAGATATTTTTGAATTTCTATCGGTAGAAGGATCGATAATATTTGTACTATTCAAAAAGTTTAAAGTTTAAATCGGTGAGGTTAATACCGATCCAAATTCCTTTTCTTTTTCTTTTTTTGTATTCTTTATGCAATGAGAGTGGGACCCACACCATTTGAATAAAGAAAAAGGGAGTTGTGCCTTTTATTTTCGTCATATAGTAAGAGGTCGGCCCACTCTTTTTGTTATTATAGGAAAGAAAGAGTGAGTTTGGATCCGTATCAAATTCATCGATCTTTTCCTGGAGAGTTTTGGTGCTTAGCGTGAGTGTGCAACGTGTACGCTTTTGGCACGTGAAGTAGGTCAGTATTGGAGCTAACTGTTGGCGTTTCTCTCCCGTTAGAGATCATGATCAATTTGTTACGGTCTCAAATACTTCAAAACTTATCAAAACTTACGGTATAAATTTTAAATTTCGATCTAAATTTCGATCTAAGTAGTTTATTAAATTGGTATAATGAACTTGTCAAATACTATTTTTATTATTTTTGGAATTCTTTTACTATTTTTTATGACTTATGAAAAATGACAAAAAATTGCTTAAAAATAAAAGAAAATTATCAATATTTTAGGTCATTTTTTTTCTACTTTTCATAAATAATTAAAAATGGTAAAAATTGATATTCTTCAAGTTCATCTTATAACCAATTGACTTAACTACTTAGATCGAAGTTTAAAGTTCGAAATTTATACAATAGGTTTTTGAGGCCGTAGCACGGAAGAGCCTTACTCTTTATATTATATTTATTAGCTTATGTTATTTATTTATTTATATATATATATATATATATAGTATGGCTAATTTGCTTCCAGAAGCATTTCGACGAAGTGCTTACGGGGGCATATCTTAGTATTTGATATTCAAGCAACAAATCTAAACCGTTAGATGCTCAATCTATATTAAAATGTACTTGAAGACCAAATTTTACATTTTTTGAATTTATTTTTACTATTTATTAAGCTGGTTTGAAAACCGCGGTTTTTATAAAATTTCTGCAGCATTGAAAAGCAACGGTTTTCAAACCAGCTTAATAAATAGAAAAAAAATTCCAAAAAATGTAAAATTTGGTCTCCAAGTACATTTTAATATAGATTGAACATCTAACGGTTTGGATTTGTTGTTTGAACATCAAATACTAAGATATGTCCCCGTAAGCACTTTAGTCGAAATGCTTCCGGAAGCAAATTAGCCATACTCTATATATATATATATAAAGAGAGAGAGATGTTGACCCCTAAGGCACCTAGAGGGGGTGAATATGGGGTCTTTTAAAAATTAAAACTAAGTTCTTTTAACTAACGTGCGTGTGAGTTATTCTTGGCGGAAACTAGAATAACTATAAACTAAACAAGTGTGTGTAAAATAAATATAAGAGTTAAGAGACACTTGACACGAGAGTTGTTTACGGAGTTCGGCACTAACGCCTACGTCTTCAGGGCTCGCAACCTTCGAGATGGCGCGTCTTTCTTTACCCAATGAGAAAGGAGTACAAGGTGGAATCGGTGAGCCCTTACAAAGCTTGGGAAATCACTCGACCGGAGCACGGAAATGGCTCACGAGCACTAAAGGCTCAAATGTATGAAACAAACAAGATGATCACTCACGGATCACTCTACTTCTTACACAAGATTGATTGTGGTTGAGTATGCTTGAGATTGTTGTATGAATATTGAAGTTGTGTGCACAAGCAACAATAATTTTTTCTAGATCTCAAAGGAATTTGAAATATTATAGTTGGGGGCGGCTAGAGAGATAATCCAAATCTAGATTTTGCTTCTATTTTTAAAGAAAGAAACAAAATGAGGTAACTGGCCTTAACCGTTGCAGCGGTTAGCCCCAGTTAACAGGTTTGGCTGCGCTGGGAAACCCTAACGCTTATAAGCGTTACAACGGTTACTCTGTGGAAATTTTGAGGTCCAAACTTGATTTATTCCGTTGCAACGGTTATTTGAGCGTTGCAACGAATTAAATCGATTTGGTTGTGTTCTGAGGTATTGAATTAAGCCGTTGTGACACTTGATGAAACCGTGGCAACAATTAGCCCAAATTAGCACATTCTCAATCATACTTTATCAATTTTACAGATTTCTAAACCTAATCTTAAGATGATGCTTTTAAGTCCAATGCTTAGTTCTTCATGACTCATCCTTGATGTATGGCTATTTATCATGCATCCTTGATGTATATTTAGCAATTTATATCGTCATGAACCTGCACAATATCTCAAGACAATAAACTGTAAAATTCAACAAATATATGTTTTGCAAATCTAGTCAAACAGACAAGTAGATTATAGCACAATCTAACAATCTCTCCCTTTTGACGATTTGCAAAGCATATATCAAAAGTGAGTGCATAAATTGGTTATTCCCACAAATTCAAAATTTTTGAATTTTTGTGTTCCTGTTTTTCCCGTGGTGTTAGCGAATACCAATTTCAATGAACTTGTAATATCTCTCCCTCTTTTTGGAAATAGTCAAAAGGGAGAAATTATCACAAATAAAAATATGAGAGGGCTCCCCCTCACTTCATGCACTCCCCCTTAATTTTATAAAATTGTAAATTAAGGTATAAAAATAAAAATACAAATATGGCAATTAAAGCATACATATATGCACTACTCAAGAATATAAAAATTTAATATGGTGCAAAATATGTTAAATGAGTCATTTATTCACATTTAAAAAAAATTGGTTGTGAATATTAATTTGAAATAGTTGAAATTGATATTTGATCAAATTGAATTATTCTCTTAAGAAGATAATATTGCAATTATACTATTCAATTATTTACTTGAAATTTAATTGAATATGGAGGTTATTTAGCCCCTGTTATCAATTCTCATGGCAATAGATATTGCAATTTTTATATGAGATGAGAAACGTCATGTGGAAATGACGCACGATTGTCTTAGAAAACATAAAGATAGAAATTATATTAAACCCTAAGATACATCATGCGAAAAACAAAATAGACGATTCTAAGAAAAACAAAACAATTGAAAGACGCATAGCAATAAAAAATAAAGCCTAAGAGACTAGTTCTTCTTAGGCCTTGACTTGGCTTCAATTTCTTCAAGTGGCTTGCTTGCCACTTCCTCGGTAGGTTCTTCACTAGGCTCCCTCTTCCTCTTCTTGCTCATCTCAATGAAGTATTTATAATCCGCACATACCCAAGAGCGAAACCTTGGGTCTATATATATCGTCATTGGGTGGCTTGATGAGCACGCGTACACTTGGAATGAAATGCCTCGGTGCATTCATTGCATGTGAACATTTTGGTGGCTATGCCATCCCTCTTGCATGCAAGGCAAACGTAGTACTCGATAGGGGAGTCGGCATCGGACTCAAAGGCGGTGTAGTGTGCCCTATAGCGGATAGAGTCGTGAGAGTACACATTTTGAGAGTCTTGAGACCATTTGAAAGACATGATTGTTTGAGAGAAAGAGGGTTAGAAGGAAGAAAGTGATAAAATTGAAGTGTAGAGAGAAGAAATTTCTGCTATGAATTAATGTGATTATATGGTTCTTCTTATATAGGTTAAGCTTAATATCTAATGAATATCTCACATCTTTTCTCATTTAGCAATAAATTTGATTTTCTTGAAATATGGAAATTACTTGGAGAGCAATATGGAAGGTCAAGAATATGGAAGGACACTAGATTTTGAATCAATTTGATAAATTTCAGAATATTTGAAATATGAAAACAATAAATAAGGCGACAGAATTGGCACAGCCGCTGACAACCGTTACAATGGTTGGTTAACCGTTGCAACGGAATACAAAAATTACACATATCAAAATTAAATTGCATTTAATTCTCAAGAGATGTGACAATGGTTAAAAGCATTGCAACGGTTTTTGTAACGATTGTCTTTGGAGAAATTGAATAATCTGCAAGAGAGTGTGTCGATTTAATCCGTTGCAACGGTTAATTTGACCGTTGCAACGGAATAATTAAAATGGGTATTCCTGCTCAGTTTTTCAAGGTCAATTCATCCTAAGTGATTGCTATGCTCCTAAAACCTATTATCTAGACATAATTTTAGTAGAGAAAATCAATCTTCTAGGAATAACATTCCTAATTTGAATCGGAGTTCATTGTGTTGTTGAACACTTAATGGTTTGGTGAATATATCGGCAATTTGATTTTTAGTGTCAACATGATCTCATTTTTTCAACATGATCCCTAATAAAGTGATGTCGAATGTCTATGTGTTTTATTTTGGAGTGAAGGACCGGATTCTTTGATATTTGTATGGTACTAGTGTTGTCACACATAATTAGTACCTTTTGGAAATTTATTTCATAATCTTTTAAGGTTTGTATCATCCATAAGAGTTGTGTGCAACAATGATCGGCTGCGACATACTCGGCTTCCATGGTGGAAAGTGTTACCGAAGTTTGCTTACGGCTTAACCAAGAGACGAGAGACCCACAAAGAAATTGACATGAACCACTCGTGCTCTTTCTATATATATATTGATAATGTTTTACTTGACATTTTAGTCAAATACATTGTTTTTATGCTACTTTAGCAACAAGATCGGGTTACTGCGGTAATTTGGATTTTATATGTAGGTGTGAAAGATTGATGAAAATTTGAGTAAATTTGATGAAGAAAAAATGCTAAAAAGATCAACTTCATGAATGAGGCTGCAAGAAAGAAGATCACAATAAAAGGAGCCGAACTCACTGATCGATCGTGAGATCACAAGAACTTATTGCAGGCCGTAGAAAAGTTGGTCGATTAAAATTGCTTGCTAGCTGAAAATAACATTTTTCTTTATATGCCCGATTTAGATATTGACAGGAGCGGACGCATGATTTCAGTCAAAAAGAAATAGAAATCGGGTTCAAATAACTTATCGGTTTCAAACCTATTAACTAATCGGATACTAGATAAAAAAAAATCAACGTAATAAAAACAACAAAATAATTTCTTTTTCTTTTAATCTTCGCAGAAGCTGCGAAGTCGTGAGAGGGAATCGAACTCTCGACCTTTGGGTAACCAACAGTCTTAGGACTTTTTTCCTAACCAATTATGTTACCTCCCCTTTCTCAACAACAAAATAATATCATTTTACATATTAAAAAAGCAATAAAATTGTTCCGGACTCATTAACAGTGCTTTTGAACTGGCTTGACGGACTTTCCAGTTCTAGAGAGGAGCAAAATAATTTTCAAAGAGAAAGAAAGTGGTACCTGGCTCATATTTTTCTACTAAATTTCAAATTTTAGAAAAGGCAATTGCCCCTTGGCTCAAGGTAGGTTCGCCCCTGAATATGGAGACGATTTCTTCAAATCTCCACATATTCTAAAACTTCTCAAAATCATCACCCACGTCACAAAATTGAGTATCGATGTTTCTAACCTCCAAAAAAGCTAAAAAAAAAGGAGGGAATTAATGAAAGAAGGGGATAACTTTAAGGTGGAGTTAGATACAAACAAAGAAGCAGAATTCCCACTTTAAGGTCACGAAGAAGTACTGTAAAATTGAAGATGTGAAGACAAGGAAATCATAATCCAAGGGTTTCATTTTCTCGTCTTGTTCTTATACTTTTATTTTATGATGTATTACTTGTAATCGTTGTATTCGTGAACCTATGAGAGGCTGATTTTTCCTCCTAGCTAGGATTTTGGCATGTAAATATGATACTTTGAAAATGTTTTAGTTAATTTACTCCTAACCCTTGGGCTGCAATTTTCTCAATCCATCTCTGACTCCACAACAAAACATGGTCTAGCTTGATAGTAGAGTCAAATCCTCTGTTTTTCAGATTTGTTTCATGTTTTCTGTATAAATCACTGATAACGGGTCTCAGATAGGGGTGTAAACGGATAGGATATTATCGAATTTCATCCGGATTCGAAATCAGAAAATTACTTAAATTATCCGATTTGTATGCGTGTCCGAGACTATCTATATCCGTATCTGTATCCGTATCCGAAAAATTATAACGGATAAGAATACAATAAGATATTTAACTATCCGTAACTATCCATATCCGACTGTTTACACCTCTAAACCACAACAAATGTATTCTATGTTTTTAAATTGATTTATTAAATTGCATATACATACAATGATTTATTAAACTGCATTTACGTATATATTCTGATGACCAATATAACACTATGGCATAATTTGTAACTAATGTTTTGTAACTAGCAAACTTATTATGAAAAATGTTAGATCTAATTTATGAATGAAAAAAATTATATTTAGATGTTATTGTTTACTAGAATGTACATTAGTAATTTATTTTTAATTATCCGAATTATATTCATATCCGATTCGTATCTGCCCGATATCTGATCTGTATTCGTATCTGTTTAATATCCGATCCGTATCCAAGACTACCACCCGAAATTTTTATTTATAACATACTTAAAAAAAAATAAACCAAATAATCATTGTTCCCTGGAATTTAAATTTTCACCACGACCGCACCGGCATTCTGCGGACCCATTTCAGCGGGGACACAGAATGCCGATGCGAACCCTTAAATGGATCCGCACGGGCATTGTGCGGACCTAGGGTGTTTTATCGAGGCACCACGTGCATTTTTCATTTTTTTTTATGAATCCATAAGTTTTGACCCCTTTTATTTCATATCTTAGGCACCCTATTTATGAGCTTTGCATCTGTATCGAGGCAACACATTTATGAGATATCTCAAAGTTTTGAAAAAAAAAAATGGATCCGCAGAATGGTTTTGCGGACCCAGCCAAGAGTCCGCAGAATGCCTGTGTGGTCTCCAGCATTTGGGTCCGCATAATACCGGTACGGCCGTGGTGAAAATCTAAATTTCAGAGAACGATAATTATTTGGTTTATTTTTTTTGAAGTATGTTATAAATAAAAATTTCGGGTTTACTATTCTCAGAAGCATTTATTATTTACTTGGGCCGTTGTCCGTGATTGGTTGAATCGTGATAAAGTTTTTTTTTAAGTGATTAAAAAAAATAGAAATTAAGCTCTTTTAGATCAAGTTGACCGATATTCAGCATTTTTTAAAACAGCAGCATAGCCGGATCGTTCAGTTCAAATCTAGTACCATTAATTGGTTTGTGGTCGAGAATATATGGCATTTAGTTGCAAATTTTAACATATGAGGCTAGATGTCATTTTTTTCTTATTAAGAATTTTTGTTTTTTTTTGTTTTGCATGTTTCAAGCCCGTAGGCAGTACAAAATTTCCACCAATCCTTGAACTAAAAACCAAAGATTTTCTAACCCTCAGGAAACTCATCCTAAGAGAACTGAAAGAGAGCCCTGCTATTGCTAAGAACAGAAAGAACCAGTTAGCAAATTGGATAGGTGTGACCTACAATTTGGCCCCCTTCTACCCTACCCAGCTTTGCTAACGTATCAGCTATCCCATTTTGCTCCCTGTGAATAAAACGGCAACCAAACCCCTGAGTTTTCATCAGCTCTTCCCATATCCAGAATACTTCCGAGGATGCTTGCCAATCAACATAGGTCGGTGCTTGCGTACCAGTAACTGCCCCAACTAGAACTTGGCAGTCAGAGAGAAAAAGACAGTGCTGCACGCCCAGGTGTTTGGCCCGTCTCATTGCCGCCTGGAGCGCCGTAGCCTCCGCCTGTAGTGGACTAGACACCCGTACCGGCTCTGCCCCATATTCCAACAGTTCCCCTTCCTTGACAAACCAGTAACCAATCCCTCCAGTCCAAGGTGACACCCATGACCCATCTATGTGACACACTGATTGAACCGCATCCTGTGTTAGCTCAAAACCCGGATCCGACCCCCTTGCAGTCTGTACCGAACTCCCACCCGCACCGGAGAGGTTTGTTTCAAAGGAAATTTGTGAGAAGTACCTATTGAAAATTTCAAAAGAAACCTCATCCCCTTGGTACGTCTTCCCATTTCTGCATCTCCAAATTGACCATAGTGTGTTGGCCATATCTGTCCACTCCTCATCAGATAGAACCGAGGAGAAATTAGTAAGCACTTCGCAGAAACTAGCCGTCAGTGACTCAGATCGCAATGCAAACCTCCCTGTAAACCAACATAACCTGGCAAACGGACACAGAAAAGCAAAGTGGTTTACTGTTTCGTCTTGTTGGCCACATATAGCACATAAGGGATCCCCATTTGAGGTTCTCGATGCCAAAATAGCACCAAGTGGCAAGCCGTCATGCGCCAACTTCCAGAGGAACAGTCGAACCCTTGGTAAGATGGTACCTTTTCGCCAAATATGCTTCCAGACGGGTAAGCCTCGGAGATGGGCCCGCTGATTACCAGTAGGGGCAAGAGACTCCAATACCCGGTACGCATGTTTAACCGAGAAAGCTCCAGTTCTGGACGGATCAAAAATAAGCCGATCAGATCCATTTTGACCAGAAGGTGGCCTGACTTCAGAAATGATCCCCATGGTGACCGAGTACCCAAAAAATTGGGTTAGTAGCTGAACATTCCAATTGCCAGAATCAGGATCCTTCAGCTGACAAACTTTCAAATTCGCATGGCCTGGGGGAGCTGACAGCGATGGGGCTATACTCCGACACCATGGTTCGTGAAATACATCACACTTTTCACCATCCCCAATCTCCCAGTGGATCATAGGTAGTAGCTTTTCCCGCAAGTTCATGAGATGTCTCCAAAAAGGGGAGCAGCTGTATGCCCGTCTGGAAGACCACAGCTTACCCCTCTTCAGATATTTTGCTCGGACAATGCCTACCCACTGCGCCTGTGACTGCGATCCCAGTTTGAAGAGAGCTTTCATCAACAAAGCCTCATTTACCAGAGCCAAGTTCCTTATGCCCAGACCGCCGTCTTCAATTGGTTTCATTATTTTTTCCCATGAGATATATGCCAAATACCGATCCTTTTCAAGAGCCCCCCAGAAAAACCTCCTAATCATATTTGTTAGCGCCTTTGTAACTCCCACCGGAAGCTTGATTGTGGTCATGGTATATATTGGTAGAGATTGGAGCACTGCCTTTACAAGGACCATCCTGCCGGCCGGAGATAGAAGCTTGCATTTCCAGGATTGCAACCTAGCCGAGAATTTTTTGAGAATGGAATCATACAGGGTCTTGCCTATTTGTGTTGGCAGCCCCAAGTACTTCCCCTCACTGGCCAGCTGCGTACCAATACCAAAGATAGATTCTACCAGTGCCGCTTCTCCCTCAGTCGTGTTCGGTTGAACCACAGCTTGCTCTTTTCGGGGCCCACTTTCTGCCCCAAAACTGATTCGAAATCTGCTAAGACCCGGGCCACTAGCTTGGCTTCGTCTTCCGTGGCTGCACCAAATAACAACAGATCGTCAGCGTATATACAATCAGTAAGAGGACTAGAGGATGGGGATAGGCGAATGCCTCTCAGGTGGTAGGAGCGGGCTAACTCAGATAACCTGCGGGATAAAAGGTCCATCCCGAGAATAAATAGGTATGGAGAAAGTGCGCAGCCCTACCTTAAACCATATTGGGGTTTGAGAAAACCGTCCCCTACACCATTTACCACCACTGAGAACTCAGCGGATCTAACACATGCCATTATCCAGGATGCAAACTGAGCTGGAAATCCATACAGGGGTAGGATATCCTCTATGTAGTCCCAGTTCATCCTATCGAAAGCCTTCGATAGATCAGCTTTCAAACAGAAATCCTTCCCCTTATATCCCTTTTACTTGAATGAGTGTAACACTTCTCTCAGTAAAACCACGTTTTCAGTAATTTCCCGACCCGGTAAAAATGCCGACTGTGAGATAGAGATGCAATCGGCAAGAAATGGCCTTAGCCTGGCAGCCAAAATTTTGGATGCTACTTTATACACTGTATTGCAGACTGAGATTGGCCGATAATCCGAAACCGTAGCTGGACTGTCAACCTTGGGAACCAGAATAAGGTTTGATCTAGCAACTCGGGAGGGCATGTGGCCAGTGCTAAAAAAGGATTGAATTTCTGTAATCACTGCCGGCCCAAACGTGGACCAGTTTTCCTGGATCATGCGCGCGTTAAACCCATCCGGGCCCGGGGCCTTATCCGGGCCGAGACTCATTAGAACTTGTTTGATTTCCTCACATGTCGGCTCCAGGTCCAGAACTGTGTGAGCCCAGTGCGGCATCTTGGGCAAACCCAGTAGCAGTTCAGGTGAGAAAACCTGGTGCACGCTTCTCCTCTGACCCGATTGGTATACTGATTTGAAAAACGGCACAAACTTCTCCTTGATTTCCCTTTAACAAGTGACCCACCGATCTTCAGCCACCATGAGCGATTTAATGGTGTTCCTCCTGTGTCGCACTACTATTGTTGCATGGAAGAATTTGAATAACTTATCGGTTTCAAACCTATTAACTAATCGGATACTAGATACAAAAAACAATCAACGTAATAAAAACAACAAAATAATTTCTTTTTCTTTTAATCTTCGCAGAAGCTGTGAAGTCGTGAGAGGAAATCGAACTCTCGACCTTTCGGTAACCAACAGTCTTAGGACTTTTTTCCTAAACAATTATGCTACCTCCCCTTTCTCAACAACAAAATAATATCATTTTACATATTAAAAAAACAATAAAGTTGTTCCGGACTCATTAACAGTGCTTTTGAACTGGCTTGACGGACTTTCCAGTTCTAGAGAGGAGCAAAATAATTTTCAAAGAGAAAGAAAGTGGTACCTGACTCATATTTTTCTACTAAATTTCAAATTTTAGAAAAGGCAATTGCCCCTTGGCTCAAGGTAGGTTCGCCCCTGAATATGGAGACGATTTCTTCAAATTTCCACATATTCTAAAACTTCTCAAAATCATCACCCATGTCACAAAATTGAGTATCGATGTTTCTAACCTCCAAAAAAGCTAAAAAAAAAAAGAGGGAATTAATGAAAGAAGGGGATAACTTTAAGGCGGAGTTAGATACAAACAAAGAAGCAGAATTCTCACTTTAAGGTCACGAAGAAGTACTGTAAAATTGAAGATGTGAAGACAAGGAAATCATAATCCAAGGGTTTCATTTTCTCGTCTTGTTTTTATACTTTTATTTTATGATGTATTACTTGTAATCGTTGTATTCGTGAACCTATGAGAGGCTGATTTTTCCTCCTAGCTAGGATTTTGGCATGTAAATATGATACTTTGAAAATGTTTTAGTTAATTTACTCCTAACCCTTGGCCAGCAATTTACTCAATCCACCTCTTGACTCCACAACAAAACATGGTCTAGCTTGAGAGTAGAGTCAAATCCTCTGTTTTTCAGATTTGTTTCATGTTTTATGTATAAATCACTGATAACGAGTCTCAGATAGGGGTGTAAACGGATCAGATATTATCCAATTTCATCCGGATCCGAAATCGGAAAATTACTTAAATTATCCGATTTGTATCCGTGTCCGAGACTATCTATATCCGTATCCGTATGATAAGGATACAATAAGATATTTAACTATGCGTAACTATTCATATCCGACTGTGTACACTTCTAAACCACAACAAATGTATTTTATGTTTTTAAATTGATTTATTAAATTGCATATACATACAATGATTTATTAAACTGCATATACATATATATTCTGATGAACAATATAACATTATGGCATAATTTGTGACTAATGTTTTGTAACTAGCAAACTTATTATGAAAAATGTTAGATCTAATTTATGAATAATTTAGATGTTATTGTTTACTAGAATGTACATTAGTAATTTATTTTTAAATATCTGAATTATATTCATATCCGTATTCGTATCCGTATCCGTTTAATATCCGATCCGCATCCTTATCCGAGACTATCCGTATCCAATCCGATCTGATCCGATTAAGAATACAGTTTAACCACTATCCGATCCGATATGCATATGACCGTTTACCACACCCTAGTCTCAGAAGCATTTATTATTTACTTGGGCCGTTGTCCGTGATTGGTGGAATCGTGATAAAAGTTTTTTTTTTTAAGTGACTAAAAAAAAATAGAAATTAAGCTCTTTTAGATCAAGTTGACCTATATTCTGCATTTTTTAAAACAGCAGCATAGCCGGATCGTTCAGTTCAAATCTAGTACCATTAATTGGTTTGTGGTCGAGAATATATGGCATTTAGTTGCAAATTTTAACATATCAGACTAGATGTCATTTTTTTTTTATTATAATAGAATTTTAAGAAATGTGTCTCCCCTTCTAGCTAGTGTAGCAAAATAATTAAGAGGTAACAAACAAAGTCTCCTGTTAAGCAAATCTCTCTAATGCAAAACTTCACATGAGTAAGATTTTGTATCTAATAACACTAGTCTCATGTTAATTCGCAATATATCTTTTTAGTGTTCTTCTACTACTACAAAGTACAAACTAAACCTGTTCCTTAATCTCCTCCAAGATTAAATAAAAGAATACATTGCACTAATTTACACAAGAGGCCCACCCTTCAAATACTCGGTGAAAGCCAAGGCCACCAAGCCTAGCATGGCAAATCTTCCGTTCCACATCTCGGCACTCTCATTCATGATCCCGGTGGTTTTCGACTGCACATTTTCTCCCTTGAACAAGGGTACCAATGAGGCAACCGAGAATAGTACCGCTGTGCCAACAAACAAGGGGAAACCACCGTTCGCTAACTGCGCAAATAAATCTTCGCCGCTCACGGCCTCTGCAGCTATTGCTGCGACGAAACCGAGCATGGCTAGCCGTCCATTGATTCTCTCTGGTGCTGGACCACTGAATGCTAGCACGTCGGAGAATTTGGTGCTCACCTAAAAAATATGTCAATTAATTTATCCAAGCACATGATTAAGTTTACTGGTTGTAGAAACATAAGAAGCTTGTAACAGTAGTTTATACTGTTCTCTTTTTTTATTTCAATTATTTTCTATAAGTACCTTTGGTGTAGGTTTTGGAGCAGGAGATGGAGATGGCTGAGATGGTGGTGTTGAGGCTGTGGGTTGTTCCAGAGGTTGCTGCTCTGGCTGAATAATTAATAAGAATAAATAAATTGTCAGTTCCAAATTAATCAAGTGTACATGTACTGATGTGGGTATAATAAGTGTATCATAAGTGTCGGTGCGATACAATTTATTTAAAATAATAACACTATTAATTAATATCCTGGTTTTCATAAAAGAAAATTAATATATATCCTGGTTCAATATAATAGATTAATAGTCACGTTTTAAAATAGTATTTAAAAAACAACTTATATATATAGTTGCCCGTGTACACAGAACTCGATCGACACACCAACCATATATTGATGAAAGCATCGAATAATTTCTCAGTCAATTAAGTTAAAGAAAGTAAAAAAGAAATTTGTGAGGATACTTGCCTCGTTTTGGCAACGAACGACGACAGTCCTCTGTGGCAATGATCTAACGGAGGGAAGGCCGACAAGGCGGCTCTTCTGAGCAACACTCGGTGCACTCACTGACATGTAGGAGCTGAGTGCAAATGATGAAGTTGCCATTATAGAATTAATCCTTTTGTAAATGAGATAGCACTAGCAGCGCTCTGCTCTTACCAGTTACCAAGAGAGAATAGTAAAGCTTGTTGAATGTGTAGTGCTCAAGTCACAGTGCAGATCTATCTACTTTTTAGGGTTTGAGAGAGGTGTCAAATATATAATGGTTGCTCCTGGGCTCCTCTGGTGGTTCTAACAGAGAACACGTTGGTTCAATAATTAGGACCGCTGGATGGATGCCACGTGGCAAGCATTGTGTCCTCATGGTATATGATAGTGACGTGGGTGCCGAGGTAACCAGGGATCGATGGTGGTGAAGTTTCGAGAAATTTTTGGGAGGAGATGACATCATGCACGATATATAGCTCTCGCTTTTTCTCAGATTGGGTTTTGGAGCTTAGCGTGAGTGTGCAACGTGTACGCTTTTGGCACGTGAAGTGGAACAGCACTGGAGCTAGCTGTTGCTGTTTCTCTGTCATTAGGTCTCCACAGAGTATAGGCAGATTCTCTGATTTTCAGGATTTGTTTCATCGAGTAAAAGATTTTCTTCACTTTACGATTTGAGATTAATTCTCAGCCGCTTTGAGATTCGGGCTAATGCCGGGCAGTATTATTGGGCTTTGAGATTCGAGCCAAGTTAAAAAGTAACGGTCCAGATTCAATAATTGTAAAAAATTTCCTATTACGGTACTGAGAGGATGTGAATTCGTAGAACCAGGGTATTTTTAAGCTTATGAGCTTGTGTAAACGGATCGGATATTATCCGCATTCATTCGGATCCGAATCCGAAAAATTCTGGATTCGGATATTCGGATACGGATCCGGATTCGGATATTCGGATGCGGATCCGGATTCGGATAATTTTTTACTGGATACAGATGCGGATACGGTTCTGGATATTGAATCGGATACGGATAATTATCCATATCCGATAATTTATTTAATTCGGATATCCGAATTTCACTCCGACATTAATGAACCCTAATTAGTTTTTTCTCCATTCATCTCAGCCCAGTTGTCTACACCCATAGATAGTTTGGGCCACGTCATCATGGCCCAATTCAATGCTTGTTTCAGCCCATCCAGCAGCGAAGCAAAAGGCAATGCAGGTGCTTCAGTACTGCTGCGCCTGGCACATGAAATAATGGAATAGTCGGGAGCCATTTGCCGGATTCGGTTGCCTCTGAGTTCCATGCAAATTCAGATATAGGTGGTACCGCGTATTAAAATGTATATTACTAATTTATTTTTAATTATCCGAATTATATTTCTATTTGTATCCGTTTTCGTCCGATATCCGATCCATACTGTATCCGTTTAATATCCGATCCGTATCCGTATCCGAGACTATCCGTATTCGTATCCGTATCCGAAAAATTATAACGGATACGGATACGGTAAGGCCACTATCCGATCCGTATCCGACCGTTTACACCCCTAGCTTAACTTAAAAATTTATTGAATTGGTTTCAAGCGATGTATTCAAACCGTTGAAACCGATCTACTTCACGAGTGATGAGTTTTCATGTCAAGTTTTTAAAAAATTTCAACTAATTTAATATAACAAGTGGACAAAAAATTATGAAAAATGAACATATTAAAATTAACTTATAAACTATCTATTTTTGGCCGCTTGATTTTATACTAAATTAGTTCGAAAATTTATAAATTTGACATGTAAATGCATCACTCATGAAGTAGACCGGCTTCAACGGTTTAGATGCGTCGTTTAAAGTCAATTCGATAAGTTTTTGAGTTAAGCTCACAAAGAGGCTTTGTGAGCGAACACATTAATTAACTGCTGGTGAACAATTTTTTGGAGAAAACTTAATTTTTTTAATTTCTTGACTAAATTTAAAGTCTTTTTCGTTTGAAATAACATAGATTCTAATTAATTAGGAGGAAGCAGTAGAACTTGTTTAAAGTTGCGCAAGTTTCATTGTGCGAATGATGCCAAATTTATAATTTTGTGCTACGGTCTCAAAAACATATCGTATAAACTTCAAACTTCGATATAAGTAGTTCAGTAAATTAGTTATAAGATGAACTTGTAGAATACTAATTTTTACTATTTTTGAATTTTTTTACTGTTTTGAATTATTTATGAAAGATAGCAAAAAATAGTCTAAAATAGTCTAAAATTTTAACAATTTTTTTTATTTTTAAGCAATTTTTTTTCATCTTTAATAAGTCATAAAAAATAGTAAAAGAATTTAAAAAATAATAAAAATAGTATTCTACAAGTTCATTATATTATCAATTTAATAAGCTGCTTAGATCGAAATTTGAAATTGATACCATTAAGTTTTGAGACCATAACAAATTGATCATGATACTGCTCTAACGGGAGAGAAATAGGAATCCATATCCTGGACGGTACCGTAAAAGATTCCCTTTTACAATTAGCTATTTACGGTTTGAGATTAACTCTCAGCCGGTTTGGGATTCGGGCTGACTGAGGGAGCAGTATTATTGGACTTTGAGATTCGTGCCAAGTTAAAAACAACGGTCCATATCAAGTAATCGTAAAAGATTTCCTTTTACGGTACCGTCGGTGATATGAATTCGAGAAACAGCAACAGCTGGCTCCAGTGATGTTCCACTTCACGTGCCAAAAGTGTACACGTTGCACACTCACGCTAAGCACCAAAACTCACTCCAAGAAACTTCAAGAATTTTTTAATGGTAGAAAATATTAAAAATACGAGAGAAAAATAGAAAAAATGTTTTATTATTTTTACACACGAAAAGATCGATCAATTTGATACCGATCCAAACTCACTCTTCCTTTCCTATAATGACAAAAAGAGTGGGCCCACCTCTTAATAAAAATGACGAAAATAAAGGCACAACTCTCTTTTTCTTTATTCAAATGGTGTGGGTCCCACTCCTCATTGCATAAAGAATACAAAATAAAAATGAATTTGGATCTGTATTATCCTCACCGATTTAAACTTTGAACTTTTTGAATAGGTACAAATATTATCATCATTCTGCCGATAGAAATTGAAAAATATTTTTTTATTTCTCACTCTTCTTTTTTAATATTTTCAACAGAAAAAATTCTCAGAAACTTCACCACCAAATTATCATGCATGACCCCGGCCACCGACATTTTTATTAATATCCAAAGTTTAATAGAAATTAATAAATATATTTAGATCCAGCCAGAAAATATTAGTATGAGTACCGATCAGAAAATGACCAGTATGAGTATTTTTATAATTTTCCAGCGGACTTATATATTAATTAATTTTTATTAAACTTTAAATATTAATATAAATGTCGGCCCCGGCCATCTCCTCCCAATTTTCTTTCAAAACTTCACCACCATCTCTGGTTACCTCGGCACCCACGTCACTATCATATACCTTAAGGCTTAAGGGCACAATGCTTGCCACGTGGCAACCATCCAGCGGTCCTAATTATTGAACCAACGCGTTGCCTGTTAGAACCACCACTCCTCACGAGAGCAGCCCAGGAGCAACCATTATATATTTGACGCCTCCCTCATAACCCTAAAAAGCATTCCACAAGCTTTACTGTTTTCTCTCAGTAAGAGCCACCTGCTAGTGCTTTCTCATTTACAAAAGGATTAATTCTATAATGGCAACTTCATCATTTGCACTCAGCTCCTACATGTCAGTGAGGGCACCGATTGTTGCTCAGAGGAGCCGCCTTGTCGGCCTCTCCTCCGTTAGATCGTTGCCACGGAGGACTGTCATTCGTTGCCAAAATGAGGTAATTAAGTATCCTGATAAATTTCTTTCCTACTTTCTTTAATTTGACTGAGAAATTTATTAGCTAGATGACATAATTAATGGTTGGTGCATGTAATGGTACTGTGTCGAGTTCTGTGTACGGTGCACGGGCATATATCAGTTGTTCATCCATCTTGGTTGTTCATTTTAAAAAAATATATAATAACTTTGATTTTAAAATGTCACAATTATATTGAACGGGGGGATATTTATTAGTGTTATTATTTTATAAGGCAGAATAGACACGTAAAAAATTACATCGCACCGACACTTATGATACGCTTATTATATATACCCACATCAGTACATCACACACTTCAGTACACTTGATTTGAAACTGACAATTTATTTGTTCTTATTAATTATGCAGCCATCTCCATCTCCTGCTCCAAAACCTACACCAAAGGTACTTATATAAAATAATTGAAATAAAAAAGAGAACAGTATAAACTACTGCTACATGCTTCTTAAGTTTCTACAACTAGTAAACTTAATCATGCATGGATAAATTAATTGACAAATATTTCTAGGTGAGCACCAAGTTCTCCGACGTGCTAGCATTCAGCGGTCCAGCACCAGAGAGAATCAATGGACGGCTAGCCATGCTCGGTTTCGTCGCAGCAATAGCTGCAGAGGCCGCGAGCGGCGAAGATTTATTTGTGCAGTTAGCGAACGGTGGTTTCCCCTTGTATGTTGGTACAGCGGTACTATTCTCGGTTGCCTCATTGGTACCCTTGTTCAAAGGAGAAAATGTGCAGTCGAAAACCACCGGGATCATGAATGAGAGTGCCGAGATGTGGAACGGAAGATTTGCCATGCTAGGCTTGGTGGCCTTGGCTTTCACCGAGTATTTGAAGGGTGGGCCTCTTGTGTAAATTAGTGCAATGTATTCTTTTATTTAATCATGGAGGAGATTAAGGAACAGGTTTAGTTTGTACTTTGTAGTAGTAAAAGAGAAGAAGAACACTAAAAAGATTGCGAATTAATGTTATTATATACAAAATCTTACTCATGAGAAGTTTTGCATTAGAGAGATTGCTTAACAGGAGACTTTGTTTGTTACCTCTTAATTATTTTGCTACACTAGAAGGGGAGACTGGAGACACATTTCTTAAAATTCTATATAATAAAAAAAAATGACATCTAGCTATGTTAAAATTTGCAACTAAATGCCATATATTCTCGACCACAAACCAATTAATGTACTAGATTTGAACTGAACGATCCGGCTATGCTGCTGTTTTAAAAAATGCAGAATATTGGTCAACTTGATCTAAAAGAGCTTAATTTCTATTTTTTTTAATCACTTAAAAGAAACTCATTTTTAACTATTGACACGTCTATTTTGAATGACCACGATTCCACCAATCATGGACAACGGCCCAAGTAAATAATAAATGCTTCCGAGACTAGAGTGGTAAACGGTCATATACAGATCGGATAGTGGTTAAACCGTATTCTTATCCTTCTATTTTTTAGATACGGATAGTCTCGGATACGGATACGGATAGGATATTAAACGGATACAAATACGGATCAGATATTGGACGGATACAAATACAGATATGAATATAATTCAGATAATTAAAAATAAATTACTAATGTACATTCTAGTAAACAATAACATCTAAATATAATTTTTTTCATTCATAAATTAGATCTAACATTTTTCAGAATAAGTTTGCCAGTTACAAAACATTAGTCACAAATTATGGCATAGTGTTATATTGTTCATCAGAATATATATGTATATGCAGTTTAATAAATCATTGTATGTATATGAAATTTAATAAATCAATTTAAAAACATATAGTACATTTGTTGTGGTTTAGAGGTGTAAATAATCGGATATGGATAGTTACGGATAGTTAAATATCTTATCGTATTCTTATCCGTTATAATTTTTCAGATACAGATACGGATATAGATAGTCTCGGACACGGATACAAATCGGATAATTTAATAAGTAATTTTCCGATTTCAGATCCAGATGAAATTGGATAATATCTGATTTGTTTACACCCTATATGAGACCCATTATCAGTGATTTATACAGAAAACATGAAACAAATCTGAAAAACAGAGGATTTGACTCTACTCTCAAGCTAGACCATGTTTTGTTGTGGAGTCAGAGGTGAATTGAGTAAATTGCTACCCAAGGGTTAGGAGTAAATTAACTAAAACATTTTCAAAGTATCATATTTACATGCCAAAATCCTAGCTAGGAGGAAAATCATCCTCTCATAGGTTTACGAATACAATGATTACAAGTAATACATCATAAAAGAAAAGTATAAAAACAAGACGAGAAAATGAAACCCTTGGATTATGATTTCCCTGTCTTCAGATCTTCAATGTTACAGTACTTCTTCGTGACCTTAAAGTGGTAATTCTGCTTCTTTGTTTGTATCTAACTCCGCCTTAAAGTTATCCCCTTCTTTTATTAATTTCCTCCTTTTTGTTTAGCTTTTTTGGAGGTTAGAAACATCGATACTCAATTTTGTGACGCGGGTGATGATTTTGAGAAGTTTTAATTAGAATATGTGGAGATTTGAAGAAACTTTCAGAGGGGATCCATTTTGCTGATACCTTCCAATGTAAAGTAGGAACATTCCCTTTTAAGTATCTAGGCTTACCACTCCATAATCACAAATTAAGTATGGAGGATTGGCAATTCCTAGTTGATAAGATTGAGAATAGGTTACAAAATTGGAAAGGACAACTACTATCCATAGGTGGTAGACTTACTCTTTTAAACTATGTTTTATCATCTATACGCATATATACATTGTCAGTTTATAAGGCTCCTAAGACTATACTTAGAAGAATTAATTCTATTAGAAATATATTTCTTTGGCAAGGTTCAGATAAGAATAGGAAAAAATACACTCTAGTTAATTGGACTAAATCATGCTTAGATAAATCCCATGGTGGCTTAGGGATTGTAGATTTGCAGAATATGAATATAGCGTTGTTATTAAAATGGTGGTGGAAGTTTCAAGATGATAGTTATCACGGTTTGTGGAAAATTGTCATTCAACACAGCTATTATCTTGCAAACAACCTACCCCTTTCTTCTTTTTGGAAAGCAGTCATGAAATTTGAAAATTTAGGGAAAATTAGTGTTACCTTCGAACCAGGAATTAACTCCTCTTTGTCCTTTTGGGATACTTTATGGATAGGTAATTGTAGTTTAGCTACGAAATATCCCCAACTATACAATTTATGTTCTACTCCTTAGATTACCATCAGTTCGGTAATAAATTCGCAAGGATCTAGGTTACATTTTATAAGACGATTAAGTGGTATATTACTTGTAGAATGGCACCAGATTTTAAGTCTCATTAGCTCTTGTAGTTTTACACACTATGTAGACAAAATTGCTTGGAGATGGGAAACTTCAGAATTATTTTCTGTCAAATCTTTATATCAAATCATTAATTTTAGAGGGATTAGTAAAAATAGATTTGCTATTTGGTGGGAGCTACCTCTCCCACCAAAAATTAGGATCTTTATGTGGTTAGTCATGCATAATAGAATACTAACTAAAATAAATTTGCATAAAAGAGGTTGGCACGGTGATTTACAATGTCAATTTTGCCCTAAAATAGAATATGTAAACCATCTTTTTCTTAAATGTACAGTAGCTCAACAAATCTGGTTTTGGCTAGGTAATTGTCAACAAATATACTCCCAATGGAAAACTTGCTCTAATATTTTTGATTTTGCAGGTATATTATCCAAATATCAGCAAATTGCATTCTTAGTGATATTCAGTGCTGTGTGTTGGACCTTGTGGAAATATAGAAACTCGGTTATTTTTCAAAATTCACCTAGTAAAACAACAAGATCTATTATATTGCTCATCCTTTCTGTGTTTGAATACTGGACAGGACATATGGACAAGAGAATCAAGGTGGCAGTAACTCAGTGGTTGCCGGCTGATTTAGATGCTACCCCTTTGAGCGTGTGGGATCCAAATGACATGCAAATGGTTGTGTACCAGCCGGAGATAGAGCAGGTTCTGGGCATAGGAGGGGCAGCTGGGACTCCAGCAGATTGATGATATGACGCACGATACACATTTTTGCACAAATCCGATTTTAGGATTAGTTTACCTCAGCTCCATTTTGATAGGTGGCTTAGATAGTGTTATTTTCTATCACAGTGTTTTGGTGGACTTTAAAACGAATGGCATATGTCTTTTGCTCTTTGTTAGCTTTTGTGGTTATTTTCTAATAATTGGGATCTGATACTATTGGTTTGTAAGTTACTGTTATGTTCTTATATGAAACGGGCTCTCATGCCTTTTTTTCAAATTTTTTTTTTGAAGAAACTGTCTCCATATGCGTAAATGACCATAGCACCCGTGTGTAAATAATGGATTTACTCAAGTTGTTTGATGTAAATGATCAGAATCAAAAGGACTCATTTATCTTTTAAATTTATAATAGTAAATGCTACATTTAATGCATGATAGTTTCTAGATATCAATTTAAGGAAATATCGATCGTAGCAAAATCTGTTATAGTGAAGAAATTCAATGAACAACAAAGTGGCACTTAATATAACAAATTAACAATAAATAATTAATTACACACGGTAGGTTATCTCCTTTAAATTGATGATGATGATGATATTTCTTTGGTTGGTCACTTCACTTGGTCCTTGTTGAGGGCTATCTTTGACGCTTTTGGCGATTAAAGAATTAACATATACTGATCAATATGGGCCTAAATGGGCCTCATTGGTGAATATTAAGGGACTGAAACTCAATAGTGCTACTCAGAGCATTTACATATTTAGTACTATTGGAGTTTCTAATCTAATGGGTTTCTAATTCAGTTTTAGAGATTTAGAAGAGCTTCTTATTTATAACTATGCAGTAAATTTTCTTATTAAGAAACTATTTATAAATTCCATACTGATCAAATAATTGGCTCAAATTATTTCTCATTTTTAATTTATTGCTGATGTGGCTTAATAAAAACTAAAATTAATTTCAGGAATGTGAGAATTAGAAACTTTAGAGACCTTAATTTCTAAAAAATAATTAACAATTATTTAGAAACTCATTTGAGTTGCTGGGATGTAGATGCTTTTAGTAATGAGAAAAAGATAAAGTAAATTTCGCAAGATGTCACTAAATTTTGTTCTTTGTCACGAATTGATCATTCAAGCTTGATTTGTTATTTTATAGCTACTTAATTTTTTATTTGTTTCAATTAAATCACTCTATAATTTTTTCATACAAAAAATTAATTAAACATAACTTTTCCAATTGGTGAATATCAAGGGACAAATCAAACTTATGAATTTATTTCAAATTCATAAGACCAACTTAAAATTCTTGCGTTTTCTGAAAGATGAAATCATCATAAATCATGAGGAGGAACTTTCATGTTATTTTTTTTTTCATGTCAATAAAACTAAAATTTTCATGGTATTTTTCACACACGAAAAAAAAAATGATAACAACAACATCATCAGAATCTTCATGCATCCACTCATTAATATTGCTTCCAGAAAAGATCTGATATGCAGTTAATAATTCAAAATTTATGCATTGAGTCACAAGCATTGAAGCTTTAGTTTAATTGGAATGAGAAAAATAATATGAAGAAGTTCTTTTTTGTAAATATCAAGCTTTTTGTTTGTTTTTATTATATATCCTAATAAAAAATGGAATTGAAGTGAGAAAAGCGAGGCGAGATAAAACGATTTTTTTATTAATATCCAAAACAAATTCAAAATTTACAAATTTGCACAGATTTTACAAAAATTTCTGAAACTGCTCAAATCGTGAAATTATTTCCCGGATCCAGCCCCTAGATCCGAAAAATAATTTTCCGGATTTGGGCATTCTCTTTTCGGGAAATAATTTCACGGATATAAGATTTTTTTTTTAATTAAATAGAAAATGTTATGATTTATTTATTTTTTGTATTGAAATATTAGAAAAAAAAATATCATGGTATGAGTAAATAAAGAAAATATCATGGTCTGAGTAAAAATTATTTATTTGATGCTTTATAAAGTTCTTGCACCGTTTTCAAGCAGAGCATCTACTGTGAAATAGAACAAGTCTCGTAAATTCACAACTCAAATCCCCGAAATTTTTATTTCTACCATTTTCAAAAAATAAATAAACCAAATAACCACGGTTTTCTGACAATTCTAATACTAGCACGGCCGCAGAATGCCAGAGCGGACCCATATGGGGGAGACCGCAGAATGCCGGAGCGGACCCCCATATGGGTCCGCTATATGCCGAAGCGGACCCTAGGGCCGCTATATGTCGTGGATGGGTGCAAACACGTCCTCATCACCAGTGTAGGGGACATAGACATCGGGCTCGTCAGATATGTCGTCGACCGCATCAACACCGCCCAAGCCAGCGCACCTCAGTAGAGAGTTGAGGCGCGCCCTGTACCCACACTGGCACATCCGAGATTGAGGAGGTTCGCCAGGAGCCGGTTCAGTCTACGGATGTCCAGGCAGACGACTCTACATCCTCAGCAGAGGCTGACGAGACGCCACTCTGCAAGCGGGGTCGGGGTATAGGAAGAAGAAGGCGAGGACGGTATTTAGTCCAGAGCCGTAGATTTTCATTTGTTGTACTGTTAGATGTTTTATTAGATTCTTATTTGTAGTATTGATAGATGTTTTGTCAGATACTTATTTATTTCGTTGATTAGTTTCTTGTTTGTTTGATTTTGTTGTTATTTATTTATTTTGTTGATTTCATTATCTCAGTACACAAAAGAATTTCAAAGAAATCATATATGTAAAATATCTAAAATATTTCAAACGAACGACATATCTAAAATACGATACGACCAAAAATCAATTTAAACAACATTCGAAACTAAATAAATAACCCTTAACAAATTACAATTTCATATTTTTAAAATAAAAAATAATGGGTCTGCTCCGGCATATAGCGACCCTAGGGTCCGCTCCGGCATATAGCGGACCCATATGGGGTCTGCTCCGGTATTCTGCGGTCTCTCCCATATGGGTCCGCTCCGGCATTCTGCGACCGTGTTAGTATTAGAATTGTCAGAAAACCGTGATTATTTGATTTATTTATTTTTTGAAAATGGTAGAAATAAAAATTTCGGCTCAAATCCTCTTCAGTGGCGCCTTTTGGCACAATTAGACTTAAAAGTGCTGGTCACATGCCATGGAACCCCTGTAAATCTCATTTCAAGCTACAAATTACTCTAAACAAGTTTTAGTATCAATCTAGTTTATTAGACATTGATTCAAATCACTTAATATTATGAAACAATCATCAACCGATAGATTATAAAGTTAATTAAACTTAATAAAACTTGGTGAGTTTAAGAACAATACCCTAATTCTATTCGGATGTAATCATTCTGAATTACAATTCATACATATATATTTGGCTGATTTGACCCTAGACAACTTATACAAGCATATTTTACATAAAATCTGCTTCATCTGCAATTTAATAAATCTATACTAAATTGCAAAACTTTCTAATTTTTTTTTTCCATAAATACTATATTTCCCTTTTACAAATTGTCCCTACATTCATTGTATTTTCCTAAGCAAAACAATTCATGATTTTAGATCTAATTCCCATATAATATTTTAACTAAATCAGTAAATACATTTGCATACAAAATTTACTATAAGCCCCAGACAAGACATTGCACAATTAATACAAAATATGTACGAAATTCACTCCATTGATTCCTTAATTACTAGAAACTTTGCACACTTAACATAAATAAATTAAGTAGAGAAATAGTTCTTTTTTCTTGTAAATATAAATATTGTGATGTATGCTCGTTGAACTTTTAATATGAATACAATGCTCAAGACTTGAAATATAATGTCATAAACCTTTTTGTCAGGGACGGACCCAGAGTTTTCCGGGGGTAGCTGCCCACTCTGGATTTTGAGTTTTAGTGGAGATTTATCGGTTCCGAACAACTTTGCCCCTCCTGAATTTTTTTTTGCCCCTCTGGACGTTTAATTTGTAATTCGAGTTAAATTTAGGATTAAAATTGAAATAAATCTGTTGAATTTTGATTGGTAATTAGAAATATAAGTCAGAGCATCATAAATTACAAGTCAAAGCATTAGAAAATATAAGTTAAAGTATTATTTTTTATCGAGTACCCAATTGGTTAATAGATTTAAACCCGATTAGATATTTAAATCCAATTTGATATTTTTTTGCCCCCCTGACAAAAATCCTGGATCCGCCCCTGTTGTCAATGCTAGCAATACAAATATCTTACTCAATGTCAAATTTTATTAAAATTTGGTGAAAATTTTAATCTGGATTTTTTGGTGCCACCAAATTAAAAAAAAAGAAGTCAAACCTTCGTGGAGAAACATCATATTATAAATAATAGAGGATTAAATTAATTATAATTTAAAAGGTTGATGAGTAGACACTAGGTAATAACATATTACACGATTAATCTTATCAAATGACAAATAGTATTTACTTATTGCACCCGCTGGTGATCAGAGTCAAAATAATGATGATTTACGTAGGATTTTGGCTTAGGTTTTACATATTTTCTCACACTTATGTTTAATTAATTAGAGAAAAAGACTACTGTCACCCTTCTTTATGTTTTATTACAGAAAACAGGTTTTGGGACTATTTTACACCAAATGGAGCTAGAATCGGGTCAATCGGATCAGCGACGCTCATCGACTAAGTCTCTGTTACGGCCAGTATTGACTAATACGGACCAGGCCTAGAGACCAGAAGATAGCGCTGGAAGCATTAAACCCTAACTGCCAAGGTCCTAATACGGACCGTATTGCCTAATACGGTCCGTATCCGAAGGCGACCCTTGGGGAATAACTGCCGACAGCTGTTTCCAGATCAGTTTCTTAGCCCCTACTCAAACTCCAGACATCCCTCCACTCCTATATAAGGCCCCTGGGCAGAAGAGAAGTTATCTTTGTAATTAGGGTTAGATTTGATTAAAGTAAGAAGAGATGAGTGCTTGTAACAATGCCGTTCCGCGGCTAAGTTCCTTTTCTTAGGGCTAGGCAGTAAACCTTGTTACTCTTGATGTTTTGATTAATATATTTCTGTTGATTATGGTTTCTTGTTGTTGTACTAAAATGCTTTTGTGATTTACTATCTCTTCATCTAATTTCAATGATCTAGTTTGAGTCCGTTAGGGTAGTGACAGTACTTTAATAGTAAGAGAAACTATTTGTATGAATTAGCCTCGTTGAGATCTATTAGGTTTATGTGAAGAAAACCTTAGCGGGGAAACCATAAACCAGACCAACAAAACGCGTACTGAATTCTATCACTTGCGTAAAGTAAATCGCAGTGATCTGTGTAGTAATTGGGGTATTTGGGAGATCAGACATTTGCGTAAGGTAAATCGCAGTGTCCTATGTAGAATCTTGGTGAAAGATCTGTCATTCTTGCGTAACATAAATCGCAGTGACCTATGTGGTGTCTTTCATTAAAACAACAACAGGAAATCAGACGCAACAGGAATATATTGTCAAGGCGGATTGAGTGGCAATGGTGTGCCGAAACCCTAGGAATTCTCATCTCTATCTTTATTTTAATTACTTTTAATTGTTTCCTAATTTACATTGATCAACAAACATCTCTCAATTTTCAGATTTCGTCTAGCCTTTCGAAAGATTGTGATTCGATCGCTCAAAGCATTGAACCAATATTCCCTGTGGATCGACCTCGTATATACTACTCGATAAGGATTGTGCACTTGCAGTCCGAACCGATAGCATTTCCGAATTTATAAATATTAAAAGAAACATTGCTCTCTTTTGAGTGATCAGCTGGCCAGCAAATCGCAAGTAAATCTTACAATCAAATGATCAATCTAGCAATTAATTATTCAAATATTAACTCAAGAATATTTTAGACAAGATGAAATATTATTTAGTCCAGTCCCAAGTCCACACCATTTTTTTTTCCCATTTTAATCGATTATTCTCTCTTAGTTGATCCACCAGTGTTAGGTTAGGTGGGGTTGTTCTCCTCGGGTCCGGATCCCCTAAAGTAACTCAATATTTTAGTTTTGGATCGGACCGTCGCTCAAAAATCCGTGCGCTCCACTTCTTTGCCGCGGATTCAAATCGGACGGTCCCGATCTAAAACTCAAAAATTGAGTTACTTCACCAGATCTGAATTCGTTCTTCCTCTCTTCTTCGAGTCTTGATTCTCTAAAGTAACTCAAATTTTGAGTTTAGTTCACGGTCGTTCCATCAGAATCCGGGCCAATCCGGCCCGAGGTGGAATGTCCGGGATTCCTTTAATATTCGTGTTAAAGCAGATCGGACGTTCCGAATCTAAACTCAAAATTTGAGTTAACTCTGGTGACCTGAATTCCTCCTCTTCTCCCTTCTCTCAGTTGGCGAATCCAAAGATTTTGTTCTTTATATCAGTTCACCTTCTTTGGCTGCCCCTGAAAGCGACTTGTTCTCTAATTTAAGTTTGTTTTTGTCCCAATCGGTAGGTCTGTTTGAGAGGAAAAGCTCACTTCTTCTTCAGTTTCTTAGCTGATCCAGGTTACAGTAATTTCAAATAAGGGGCTTTTTCTTTAATTCCACGACCTTGTTGGTCGTTACTATAATTTAATAGCTCAATCTAGTGTGAGTAGGCGGGTAACTTATTTACTAATTTAAATTTTCCTTAGTAAGGTTCTTCTATTTTTAGCGTTGATTCAGGACTCCGTTTCTAAATTTTCATCCTTGATAGCTTAATTTACTACTGAGAGGTGTTTGATATTAGATAGAAAGGTGCTCCGTTTCTCTTTAAAATTTGTCCCAAGTTGGATGCGCTGAGAACAAGAAAAAGTTTTTTTTTTTTTGAAGGTTTTTTAATTTCTCCTCTGATCTAGGTCAAGCTAATTCTCACTTGTTCTCAAAAGATATATCACTTGTCAATTTTTAAAAAAAATTATAAGTTTTGTGTCCCATTGTGATCGGATACTGTGGAGATTTGGGAATTTTTCTCCCTCTTGTGCTCTATGAAGAGCATGTTGCTCTCAGAATCACACAGAGAGACTCAGGTCCACGATTTCAATCCTCAATCATGGCTTCAAGTTGAAAGAGGGAAGCTTTCAAAGATTTCATCATACTCTCCTTCTTCTATGTAAGTCTACTTAGCAAAATGATTCTATTAATTCTTAGTTAAATATTTGCAGACTGTACCCTGTTATACTCTGTGAACAAACAAAACCAGTCCTTCTACAAATTTGCAAACCAGTTTATTTGTAGAAAACACCTACAGATCCAAAATGTAACATCATTTCAACAATATGAAAATAGCGTCCTCCATAAAAATCTCTGGTTGCTTATCTTTTAAATAATGTAGTTGTCTGAGGATAAATATGGTCTTTTTCAATAATCCTAACAGAATAATTAGACCAGGTTCTAAATATCAAAAAAGTATATTGGGGTGTCTGCATATGTAACATGCATATTTTGCAAAATGTTTATAAAGAAGTTCGGCTTTCTTCAATGCATTTATAATTGTCTTATTCTACTTTGATAATTGTAGAGAATCCTTAATTAAAATAGTGGAGCCGCCAATTCTTCCATATTTCAAACCAGTAGACTATGTTAGCGTATTAGCCCAAATTCATGAGGAACTCGAACAATGCAAGCCAGAAGAAAAATCAGATCGTTACTTGCTTCAATATCATGTTTTCCGAGGGCTTGGTGAAACCAAATTGCTCAGGAGAAGTCTCCATTCGGCTTGGAAGCACGCATATACTGTCCATGAAAAAATCATTTATGGTACCTGGCTGCGGTATGAGAAGCAAGGAGAGGAGTTCATCACTGACCTCCTCTCCTCTTGTGGTAAGTGCTTGAGAGAGCTTGAGCCTGTAGAAGTCTCTTTGGAGATTCCAGTTGGGGCCTCTTTACCAGTTTCTGATACTAGTACCAGGAATGATGCACAAGAGGAGGCTACGATGGTGTCATTTCAAATAGGAGGAGAAATGATAATTTGTAACAGGTGCAAGATTGCTTCTTTGTCGATCCCTTTTCATACCATGCTTAATGGGCCTTTTACCGAATCAAATCTGGAGGTGATCAACTTGTCAGAGAATGGTATTTCAGCAGCTGGCATGAGATGCATTGCTAATTTTTCTGTTACTGGCATATTATCTGGCAATGGCTTATCAGCTGATATCTTACTTGAAATTCTCATATTTGCAAATAAATTTTGTTGTGAGAGATTAAAAGAAGCCTGTGATAGAAAACTGGCATCTTTGGTTTGTTCAAGACAAGAAGCAATTGAGTTAATAACATGTGCACTTGAGGAGAATGCTCCGGTTCTTGGGGCTACTTGCATGCAAGAGCTTTTACGGGAACTCCCGACATGTCTGGGTGATGATCAAGTGGTAAAGTTATTTTGTAGTGCTAACAAGGAACAACAATATGCCATGGTGGGGAGAGCTTCTTTTCCCTTTTATTCATTGCTGAGTGAGGTTTCGATGAAAACAGACCCAACTTCTGAGAAAACTGTAAGGTTTATAGAAAAAATGGTTGAGTCGGCTGTTGGTACATCGCAAAAACAAATTGCGTATCACCAACTTGGTTGTGTCCAGTTTTTAAGAGCGGAGTATGGGGAAGCAGTGTGTGCATTTAATGCCGCTCTCTGTTCAGGGCATGTATATTCTGTTACTGGTATTGCCAGAATAGCTTTTTTAAAGGGTGACACAATCTTGGCTTTTGAAAAACTCACCTCTGTTATGTCCTCGTCCCAGCCTCTTGGGTGGATGTTTCTAGAGAGAAGCCTGTATGCTGATGCCACTAGAAAACTAGAAGATTTGGATAAAGCAACGGAGCTTGACCCCACTCTGACATATCCATACATGTATCGTGCTATTAACCTCTTAAAAAAGCAAGACCCGAAAGCCGCATTGGATGAAGTAAACCGTATTTTGGGCTTCAAGATGGCACTTGAATGCCTTGAACTAAGGTTCTGCATCCACCTAGTGATGGAGAATTATGATTTAGCTCTTCGGGACGTGCATGCGATCCTGACGCTAGCACCTGGGTATAGGATGGTGGAGGGGAGAGTGGCGGCATCAAAAATAGCAACTCTTCTGGGTGCACAAGTGGATAAATGGAGCTCTGCAGATTGCTGGATGCACCTCTATGACAGGTGGTCGGCAGTGGATGATGTGGGGTCACTTTCAGTGATTTTTCAGATGATGGAGACTGATGCACCAAAAGGAGTTCTTTATTTCAGACAGTCATTGCTTCTCCTTAGGTCAGGACCTTTATTAAATTAAGTACTTTGTTGTCTCAAAGTAATGGTGCCTAAACATCATTTGTGTGAACATAAATATTTGCTCAGTGTACCCTTTTGATCTATTATACCTTTTCTTATATATAATATTTGCTCAGTGAACATAAACATCATTCTGTGTATTGCTTTTGATCAAGTGTGCATTGCACCTTTTTTTTTTCAGAAAAAATCAGGTATACCTTTTTGCGCCGTAGAGAATTTGGTGCTTACTTTGTCTGTTATTGTTTTGTATTCACTATCAGTTCTTTATGTTCTTATAAAATATTAACCAGCATTGGCAATAGCAAAGCATTGTTATTGTCATTTATGAATGGTCCTTCAGAATAAAAACTGGTCTGTTTAGGATATTGTCTATTGCCAAATTTCATGTTTTCTGAAGATTCTTCTCTTTAAAATTTTGAATGGTTATTTCTTCTAAAGATTATATAAATCATGCCATTAACTGCTGTTGGTATGGTATGTACCATTTTTACTGGGTTCACTAGGTCATAATCCATGCATATAGTAGGTGGAGATGATCCACACTTTCACTCAAATAAAAAAAAAGAACCAAAGAAGTAGGTGATCCACACATTCAATCAAGTAAAAAAAAAAAAAAAAGACCCCAAGAAATAGGTGATCCACACATTTAACCATTGCTGGTATGGTATGTACCACTAGCAAGGAGCAACTATACAGTCTGGGTATTATTCCAAATTTAATATCATTCATTTATGTTCTGTTCACTTGATATTCATTCTGCCTGAAATAGGTGAAAGAATGCTCAGTTTAATCAATTATACTACTTTTTTGGACTAATGAAATTGGGCAGAGTGTAAATACTTCTACATACCACGTAACCATGTATTCTTTTTACTTGTCCATTCAAAAGCAAACCTGAAGCCCAAGTCTTGGTAGTAAGTTTGCTTGATTGGGTGGTGGATCAGTACTGAATTATAAACCCTTGGTATTGCAAGTTTTGATATAACTTATTCGCTATAAAGCCAAAGCTTGATTTCTGAGTAAATTTTTATATTTAGGTTAAACTGTCCTGAAGTGGCAATGCGCAGCTTACAGCTGGCACGACAGCATGCCTCAAGTGAGCATGAACGACTTGTATATGAGGGCTGGCTTCTTTATGACACCGGCCACTGCAAAGAAGCATTGTGTAAGGCTGAAAAGTCCATCTCCATGCAGAGATCTTTTGAAGCCTTCTTTCTGAAGGCGTATGTGTTGGCTGATTCAGGCATGGATCCGTCATGCTCGTTGATTTGTATTTCTCTCCTTGAGGAGGCACTTAAATGCCCTTCTGACAGGCTTAGAAAGGGTCAGGTCAGTTCTTGTCCATTTGAATGTATTCTAATAGTTTGTTTTTTCTTTTTGCTATTTTGATTTTCTGGTATAAGTACCTGCTTGGGTATTAGTAACTGTAATTTACTCACTTTATTTACTGAATACTAAAATTCTGGCTAGCCTGCTATTGCTTCTCTTTTTTTTGCATATTTCATCAAGGCTAAAGTTGGGTGAAAGTAAAGACAAATTTAATCTTAATTTGAGGCATTTGCTGACTGAGGTTTCTTGATACAAAACTCATTATTTTTGTGTGCACACGGAAACTTTACTTTTGCAACTTCACAGAAACAAACACGCTTACACTCTTAATAATTTACAAGTGCTGATTGATTTTCTGTCACCAATAAAGCAGGCATTAAACAACCTAGGTGGTGTGTACCTTGACTGTGAGAAGCTGGATTTGGCAGCAGATTGTTACACAAGTGCTCTCAAGATCAGACACACCCGGGCTCATCAAGGCTTGGCTCGTGTCCATTTTTTAAAGAACAACCGGGTGGCAGCATTTGAGGAAATGACACAATTGATAGATAAGGCTAGGAGCAATGCATCAGCCTATGAGAAACGGTCTGAGTATTGTGACAGGGAGCAAACCATGAAAGATTTGGAGATGGTAACTCGTTTGGACCCGTTACGTGTTTATCCGTACCGGTACCGTGCCGCAGGTGAGATTTTTATTGACTGTTAATTAAGATTATGTATTAGAGAAAATTGTCATGCTGAGAAGTGTTGGGTCGGGTCGGGTTTGAATCAGTTGGGTTTGGGTTTGGGTTTGAGCCGTATCAGGCAAATTCTTTGGGTTGAGTGAGATTTGTTACTTCTAAAGTGGCATTAGACGTGCCAGATCATGTTCGGGTCGTGTAAGCTTGGGTCTGCTTGACTTTAGAGAATTATCGAGTCACAGGTTGGATTGGGTCAGGTCAGGTCTCGGGCTGTCCAACTTTGGATCAAGTTCGGGGTTTTGGTAAGTTCGGTTCTTCAAAAAATCTGGTCAAGTCAGATTGGACCGATTCTTCTGGTTGGGTCAGATTTTGCCACCTCTGGAGGCTGGTTCTGTGAAGGAAAGAGGGCAAAAGAGATATCATAATTACAGTTTGTGGTTGGGAATGACTAATATGGACTTGGGGTTCCAGAACTTCTAAGGTCCTTTAATCTTAAATTTTTTTTGGTGGAATTGATTTATGTGTTAGATAGAGCATTCTTTCCCTTTATCAGGGCATGTTAATGGCTAGAAATCATGATCCGTTTTGTACACGTTATGGGCTTCAAAGTACATGTTTTCATAATAAATTTTCTTAGAAATCTGAATCAAGTTTTATTGGTGATTTATCATCAGCTAAATCAGCACTAAATCCACTAAATTATGTAATTTTGTAACATTTTAGTGTGAAGTGTGCAAAATCCACAAAAGCCTTTTTTTTAATAGCTGCTTTTTAAAAACTTAGCTGGTACGGAAAGGGCTGGAACAGTACCAAAATATGGTGCAACTTTTGCTAAAATAAAACAATGACCGGAAAAAGTGCTTAGTATCCTCACTAGCATACCAAATATTAGAAATCTGAATAATTTTTTTTGTACCAGTAACTCAGCCAGTACTGTACTGAGATCATGGTATTCTCAGTAATGCAATGAGATTTTCTTATGTTCAGAAATCATTTTTTAACATGTTTGTGTAACCCAATGACCTTTATGTGATTTGAAAGTTGCATTTTGGTGATTCATACTGATTCCTTTTTTTTTTTCTTATTCTTTTTTAATTATGGTGCAACTAGTGTTAATGGATAGTCACAAAGAGAAAGAGGCTATAGCAGAGCTGACCCGTGCCATTGCATTCAAAGCAGACCTTTATTTGTTGCACTTGCGAGCGGCATTTCATGAACACATTGGAGATCTACAAAGTGCACTTCGAGACTGCCGTGCTGCACTTTCCCTTGACCCCAATCACCAGGAGATGCTTGAGCTTCATAAGCGTGTACACAACCAAGAAACCATCACCGGGTTTGACACCATGTAGAATGTACAGACATGCAACTGAACACAACCATGATTTTTTATTTCCTGAAATGTTTTATTACCAGAGAAACTGTCCTCTCCTGATTTTAAAGGAGCCTTGCTGAGAAAAAAAGATGTTTACAATATTTTATTTTATTTTATTTTTTATTTTCACTGGTCCTGTTCATGTGATTTTATTATGAAATGTCTGATGAATTAGGGTTATTATCTTGGAGCTGAGGAAGTTGATTTTGTGTCTGTTATATTGAAATCGCAGTATAAAGTAATTTAGTCAATCAAAATTAATTTTTTGTGTTGATCCATTTTTATTGGGAGGTATAAACGGAATCGACGAGTTGTTGGTCTTGGATTCTGGATCAGCATTTCCAAAATGAATCTAGATCCAAGCGATCTAACCGACAAATTGACGGCCCAGTCTAGATAAGGCCCACGAATCTGTATTCCATTTACTGGCCTTTCGAACCTGAGGAAAGGCAAAGTAGGTAACCCAACCTGATTTCTCTCTCCATTTTACAGTACTTTCTCTCTCCATTTTACAACACCTGGAGGCTGGAGGGTCGAGTCATCTCATTCCGAATCCATATCCTCGACGGTACCGTAAAGGATTCCCTTTTACAATTAGCTATTTACGGTTTGAGATTAACTCTCAGCAGATTTGGGATTCGGGCTGACTGAGGGGGCAGTATTATTGGGATTTGAGATTCGTGCCAAGTTAAAAAGAACGGTCCAGATCAAGTAATTGTAAAAGATTCCCTTTTTACGGTACCGTCGGTGATATGAATTCAGCAGGTAATCGACATACTCTTAGTCTTATCTTCTTGTACAGATACCTCCATTTGTTGAACTACCCGGGTACCACTTTATTCGGAGGAGTCGGTGAGCATATCAACGGATCCGCAACTCCCTCTTCCTCGGCCTTTCTGCTCCACTCGTCTCTATAGTCTATAGTCTATAGTCTATACTACGACCGACGCCCGCTTCATCCATCGCTAATCGCTCGTTTTCCACAAGTTTCCGCTGTTTCACCATGTCTCCGATTCGAAATTGGATGTCGACCCCACCTTTTCTCTAGAATGTTCCTTTCCTCCCCTTTGACCTCTCCCGCCCCCACTTTTTAAATCCAACGCCGCTTGTCTCATATTTTACTCATCAGCTCTGTTACCAAACTTCCTACTCTTTATCCCGTACCTCGGATTGAAATTCGTACTGCCTTCTGTGGAAGATTTCTCTGATTCATCGACTCAGGTCACTCAGGTCGCCATTTTGACATCTCAACTGGTCTTCTATCGGATTTAACATTTGCAATTAGATTTAAAATCTTCAGTTTTAACAGTTTCTTGACAACCCAAACCCTAGTTAGTTTGATTTCTGAGTAGATACATGGATCCTGTGCTGAACCCAGTGAAAGAGGAGTATCCAGGTGGTGAGCAATCAGGTATGGTTTTTTATGAGGGACCTGAATTTTCACCGAAGCCATTGGAAGGGTTGCATGAGGTGGGACCACCGCCGTTTCTGACTAAGACCTATGAAATGGTGGATGATGTGGCGACACAGCGTATTGTCTCATGGAGCCGGGCCGGGAATAGCTTTGTGGTATCGGATCCACATGCTTTCGCAACTACTCTGTTGCCGCAGTACTTCAAGCACAACAATTTCTCAAGCTTCGTGAGGCAGCTCAATACTTATGTGAGTCTTGGTTCTAAGATGCAAAATCTTTTTTGTGACATAATTTTAGGTTGTAATGCTCTCTGCATGGACCACACTTGTTTCTAAATTAATCATTTTAGTTTCATTTACTTCAATTTAAAGGGTAATTTGTTGCATGCACATTTCAGTGCATATTAGCATCACTAGAGAGTGGCTAACTAAGAATCTTGAACTAAAGGGGAAAAGATTTAATTTGATGCCTTGATTAATCAAAAGAAAGAAAAGTAAAATGTTCATGATGCTGTGCCCTTATCAATATTGAAAGAAAGTAGTCCTCAAGATGTCTGCAAGAGCAATCATAGGTGATGTGCAACAAGTTATTTTAGAGAAATGAAAATTATGTAGATGGAAGTAGAGAAATAATAAAAAAAAAAACAATGTAAACTTTTGAGTGTATTGACAATATTCATCACGATTTTGAGGATACATTGACAGTGTTAATCACAATTTAGAAAGGAGGAATGATAAATAGTGGAATTGATATGTAACTTTAAAAAACAACTTAACAGTAAGTTTATGAAACATGTTATTTCTGGAAGATTTCTGATATAGATTTTTATTTTTCTTTCTTTGAACAACACTTAAACCTGTAATAGTTTCCTTTTAATGTTTTTGCCAATATAATCAATTAACTGAATCTTTCAACTAGATGGTACTTAAATCTTTTGTTTTATGACCATTTTTCTGGTAATTTTTACCAGGAAACTTTTTCATTTTTATCAGTTTTTGTGCAAAAGTATTAGGCTATGTTTGGATGACACAAAAGTAGATGCTATTCTAGAATAGAAGCTATTCAGAATAGCAATGTGCATCCAAATAACATTTTTATTATTCGGAATAGCTAGAATAGCTGCAATTCTCTATTCTTTGTAAATGTTGGAAAAGTTACTATTCAGAAGTGTGAAGAGAAACAAAATTCTTCATTTTTGGATTTATGCTAACACAGTCCCGAAATAACAAATTTGACACGACTTCCGTTATCTCCACGTCGTGACAATTTGTTTGAGATCCCACTTGCCTATCTTTCCTCTTAATTAGTACATTGTTAACATTATTTTTTATTGGTTACAGCTATTCACTATTTATCATGTACAACCCAAACAACATCTTTACTAATCATCTGAAAATCACTATTTTTTTCTCTATTCTCATTTGATATTCTCAAATTTTGCTATTATAGCTATTATAGCTCCCATCCAAATGTACCCTTGAGAGTACAAGATATCAATTATTCTTCACCATAATTTGATATAAGCTACACATTATTTTGCACATTGCTGATAAAGAAAGTATGTACTAATAACTTATATAGCGTTTGAACTTTCTGTAAGAGTCATACAAACTTTTTTTGAACTCCAGTATGATATTTCTGGATGAGGAAACACACTCATTATTTAACTGACCTTATTCAACTATTACTTTTAGTTATAAGAAAGTAGAAACAGTAAATGATCTTTGTGTTATTGTCTATTAAAATAATAGAAGAAGGTGAAGAAAGCAGAAGAAAGTTGAAGAACCCCTTGCAACTCAAAAATGTTTCACCCAGGTTGTAAGAGGTATATGCAGCAGGTATATGCAGCATATATTTATTTTCTTTATACAAATAATTCAAAATAACTTTTTCTAGATTCAATGAGAATAATAAACCCAATAAAAAGTTGATCAAAATTTTCTTAATTAAACAAATGTGAACGCCGGATATTTGTAGTACATAAAAATGCTGGTTCATTTGCCCCTCCAATTTTTTAAATCTTTTTTAATCTGCTAAATTCTGGTGTTCTAACCAATTGGTTTACAATATTATGCAGGGATTCAGAAAAGTAGACCCCGACAAGTGGGAATTTGCCAACGAGGGTTTCTTAAGAGGCCAGAGGCACCTCTTAAAAACTATAAAAAGACGAAAACCACTAACACAACCTGTATCCTCGCAACAGTCTCATGGCCCTTACCTCGAATTAGGCCAATTCCAATATGAATCTGAAATTGACCGCCTGAAACGAGATAAGCAACTACTGATGACTGAGCTTGTAAAACTGAGACAAGAGCAACAGATGACCCGCTCCCACCTCAAGGTGATGGAGGATCGGCTGCAGGGCACTGAACAGAAGCAGCAGTACATGATGGCATTCCTGGCGCGAGTGATGCGCAACCCTGAGTTGTTGCAGCAGCTGATCTCTAAAAATGATAAGAGGAAGGAACTAGAAGAGGAGATATCAAAGAAAAGACGGAGAAGGATCGACCAGGCGCCAGAAATTGATGATGTGGGGGCAAGCAGCTGTACTGAGCAGGAGACTGCAATGAAGATTGAGGAGGGCATCACGGTGTCTGAGGGGTTGTTTGGATTGGAGACGGAGCAAGGGATGGGTTTAGGGTTAGGGCTAGATGAGGGAGGGGAAGATAGTTTGCAATTGGATCCCTTGGTAGATTTGCCAGAGGAAGAGGCTAAGGTGGAGTTGCCCGGGGAAGAATTAAACGATGATTTCTGGGAGGATTTGCTGAATGATGGAGTTGGAGAGAAGGCAAGTGGGTCCTGCATGGCAGAGCGGGGGAGAAATGGAGATCAGGTGAGTTTGTTTGCAGATAAAATGGGATGGTGATGCATGTTTTGGAATTATAATGCCTGGTCTGCACATATAAGGTACGTTGGCATGCTTTTTTGCATTCATCTGTGGGTTTCTTCATAATTTGGTAATCACTAATTAAAGTCGACACCTTTATAATGACCTTAAATTTTTCTGGTAGCTGTTTGGCCAGCTTGATTGCCTTTAATTGGGTCACTGATGTGAAGGAAGATTTCTTTTTTCGACTTGGTTATAGAATGCACGAGTCTTACAGATGAATTTGGAATTTTTTTTTAGTTTTTTTTTAGCTTAGTAGTAACCTTATCTTAGTGCTTTAGTTGTTTATTTATTACTGACAATTACATTTTTTTTGTTTGTTAAACTTTTTGCTCATGCATGGACATGGAATACTGATTTTTAAATGAGATAGCTGAGCATTCAATGTAATATTTGAAATTCATGGTCGGGATGGTATGGTCCTCAAATTTCACAGAATTCATTGAATGTGGATAGTTCATTGTGGCTTGAATTGCAATGCACTGTATCATGCGGTTATAATTCACATTTTCACATTACGAGCTTATCGCTACAACTTCCGAACTTTTGCTTTTTGAACATTATATTCAACTTGGAAGCATTTGTTATCTGGTGCATCCTAGTATTTGTGGTGCAGTTATTGAGTGGTCATGTTATGTATGTATCCAAAATCCAAATCAAGCATAAAATGGCTCTCTCATGCCGTGAGGAAGACTACAGATCTGCCGCGATTGAATTATTTACATCCAAAATAAGCATAAAATAGCTATCTCACGACATATATTGACACAACTCACATCTTTGGATTAAGACTTCTTGGATCGTTCAATTGGATTGATACATGTCGTGAGTATATCTATTCACGAAGCATTGGATGTAACATTCTGATTACGATTCAACTCGATTTAAAATAATAAAAAATTGACGGATCAAAAGTCGAACTTGAATACTTTCTGAATAAGAATCCTCTTCGGAAACCTCCTCTCCCTGACCTAGAGGTGTCAATGAGTAGGATATGTATAGGGTGAAAATATGTTCAAATTCAAATTCATATCTATTAAGAATTGACTTTATCCATAGTACATCCTTATTATTAATAATTAACTGTACCGTATTCTATCTTTATCCGTTAAAATTATCGGGTAATGAAACAATAACTGATGAATAATTAATAATATTAATATAATAATTAATTTTATTATATTTTAAATATAGAACATCAAAACTCATTTATTTCACACATATGTAATCATATTACTAATAAGAAAAAAAATACAAATGTACAATCAATTTCTACTACATTGTTTTCTTTTTTTTTATAAAGAAAGATGAATATATTTTTGGATAAATTCAATTATCTAACTAAGGGTGTGCTCCACAAGAGGACAGAGGAGGAGGTAACTGAGTACGAAATAGCCTTTATCCTTATCATTATCCATTTAGCTAACGGAAAAATTCTTTACCGATATTCATATAACTTACTCATATCCATACTCGACCAGCTACCGAAAAAAAAACCTTTGTCATATCCAGCTTATCAAGTACGGTACGAAAATGATAAACAATTAAGGGTATCATTAACACCCCTGCCCCGACCCGTAACACTTTTAATTGCAACTAACTATGAAGTTATCAATATATGTCACCACCTTTTTTCTTTTTATCATATCTAACAATTATTTATTATGGATCCATACGGATACCATGAAACTCGTAAGAATAATTATTTAGACACGGATTATTCAGCTATGGTGCGTATATTTATGATATCTACTTTTTTTTTCAGCTGGAGTGTGGGTCTCTGCACTCTTCTCAATTGTAATAAAATTGTTGGGTCAGCAATAAATACTGACCCAAATATTTGGTCTCATTTCATTCGTTTTTCCGATTTATTGAGCGCCTTGAATTTGGATCACCTCCGGTACTTTAATTAATTGTGACACAAATTTGGACCACCTCCGAATTTGAATCAACTCCGGTACTGTTGATTTTATGACTTTCTGAGGATAGCAAATATGATGAGAAAAAACATTTCATTGATTGAAAAGAAGCAGATACAGAGCCCTTGATTGATGTAAGCTTGAGAACATTGATTTGTTGTTTTTGTTTTCAAATATGAAATTATTACTAATGTCATACTGTGTAAATTTTTCTCTTGATCAAACTATTCACATAGTGTGTACATAAATTGCTATTACAAAAAAACTAATACTATGCACTTAAAGGTTGAAACTATTCCTATATAAAACAAGATTGTTAAGACTAACTGGTTGAAAATAAAAATTAATAGGTGAACTTAAAAATGGTTTGCACTTTGCACAAGTGTGAAATTAGTAAATTATAATTGAAAGGAAAAATGGGCACGGAGGACCAAGTCCGCTCCTTCACAATATGGCTTAGTGTTTTATTTACTAGTTGAGAAGTGTAAACTGAAATTGAAACATTTGCAAATAACTTTTTTTATCAATATATTTTCAGCCGGCTACTTACCAGCTGTCCTTCAAAATTTTTTTTTTGGTTTGTATTGTTTTGTCTTTTAATTTTGAAAATATTGATCAGCTTGGCTTGTCAGACACTACATTTGGAATCATTTAGAGAATGCCTCTTTTCCCTTTTTTTTTCTCTTTCTAAATGAAGGATGTGAAATAAAGAAAAAGGATAGAGCAAGAAGCATTCAATTTTTGTCTCAATGCAAGCAAGGAATAAGAGCAATAAGCGAACACTTTTGTATTGTATGTTGGGTTGTGCATTGATCACAATTGTTGCAGTATTTTAAATTTCTCACATTTGTCTGCAGATTATCAAAAATAAGAGAATAGAACTTATGTGGATCCTTGATAAAATGTGAACTAACCAGAGTAACTGTCTTGATAAAATCGACATTCCAATCCGACTCGAACCTACTAAAAATTTATAATTTTTTTTTTCTAAACTCGTAATTAATCAAATTCAAAAATATCTGAACATAAATAAATCTATAAATACTGAATAATCGAACATAAAATAATCTAAACCCAAATGATCCATGATCCATAAGATGTCCAAACCCGCAGCAATCAGACTTAATGGTTCAATTGCCTCCATTTTTTTGTGCTTCCATTATGGCTTCACTTTAAATTTTAAATAACTCAAAATTTAAAACTTAAAATTCAAAATAAAACGCTGGATATGATCTACATTATTTTATCTATGCACATGTATAAAATTATGATATTTCAACTTTGTTTTGGTTGTCATTCATAGCTTGTAAAAACGTACTAATGTGGATAATTTTTAGACGTTGACTTTTTAACTTATTGATTCACATAAAAACAAAACCGAAACGTGATATTTTTTTATGAACACAGAGAGAAAATAACATAGATCACATTTAACGGTTTTATTATGAAGTTTATGATTTAAATTTTGAGTTATTAACGTTTTAAAAATGGAGGCATTTGAACCCTCCTCTAAATTATAAATTTCTTTATTAAACCCAAAAAATATTTAGATCAAAACTTATGGTACACATACATGCATATGCACTAGACATTTTATTCTTAATCGATCTCTTCAATTTGAGTCCAATACATATATATCTATTAAACCCAAAGTAATCTGAATCTAACTCCATTCAATCCAAATACAACCGGACTTGTCTAATTTGCCAGGTCCATATATCACTTAACTATAATAAGTTTCATAATATTACTTACTTGCTCATATATATTGAAGCATGTAATTAAAACGTGTGTTGTAAGTTGTTTAATTCTGCTCTTTTCTTAATTATGAGTACTCAATATATTCAGTATGTAAGCTGTAAAGCAAGGTTAAATTAATATGTAAAGTGAGGGGGACCTGGACCTATGTATGCACATGATATGCTTTATCAAGGCTCGAAATAAAATGGGTTGCTTCAGTAGATTTGAAGCTTGTCTCTCCCAATGCTGACGTCACCAAAACAACACAATTAATTATCACCAGGGTTCTAAATAGCTAGCTATAGCGAAGCTATAGCGGTTTTTGACCTAAAAAGCTAAGCTACGGGGTAAAATTTCGCTAATCAAGCTACGACCGCTATAGCAGTAATAGCGGTCCGCTATGCTACATGGGCTTATTATTATTTATTTATTTTGCAATTTAAATGGGCTTTAAGGTCCAAACCGAAATTAAATTAGACGGGTCTATAATATCAATAAACTTGAACAATGTGCGTTGGCCTATATCAATTAAATTATTTGAATATGTAGTAAACTGATACTTAATATATGGTAGTAGGATATTTTGAATAGAAAATATATCAATAGTTTATAAATTAGGGATATTTTGAATGACAATTTGGACTTTGTATTGGTTCAATGTGAATATTAGAACTTCTTAATCAATTTGGTGTTTTTGTTACTTATGAGACTTTAGATAATGTTTATTATTAGTAGAAATATAAAATAAAATTTTTGAAAAAAAAAAGCTATGTAGGATAGCTTTCGTTATAGCTACGCTATTCGCGATAGTTTTTTTTTTGTCTCCCCGCTATGCCACTATAATCGCTATTTAGAACCTTGATTATCACCCAAATCCATCCAGACTCACAAAATGCATATGTACCAATCATACACAGCTCCCGTCTTTGCCCCCCAAATTATGTTCATGCATCATCTTAAGTAATTACTTAATCTTAATGCTAATTATCAAGATGCTAATTAATGCATGTACTAGTTCTTAAATAACCAAAATCTAGTTAAAATGCATTAAATTATGTATCACTATTTTTATTTTCTTAAATAACCAATATCCGTGTCATACATTAATTGAAATAATCAGAAATAAATCAAATCTAATACTTATCTCTAAGTCCAAAATTACGAGTACTCAATATATTCAGTATAAAAAATAAGAGGTCTACTAGTCATTTTGAAATTGATTTTACAAAATTATATTATATATAATAATTAAGTTGTACTTTTTTAATCAAATGTTATAATTTGGATGGTGGTAATTAATTGAGAGACTATATATATTGATATCTTAATTTGTTCTACACTTGAATAAAATTTAAAAAGAAAATATATATATCCTGTTTACTCCTATTTTTTATGAAGTATTAAAGACTCACTCAAAAACAAAATTATAACCATTTTATTTCAAGGAGACAACTCTTGAAGCACTTCAACACGCAAGGTTCTTTTATTCCTGGCCCAAGTAGCTTTCTCTTTTCCTTTTTTGTAAGGACACAAATATGATAAATCTACTACGTAAATGAGCATTGAACTACATGCTCTCCTTGCTAGTGTCTTCCTTATAAAAGGGAGCATATATAGTATCACTAGTACTCTCTACCTACCTATCTATCAAATGAGTCACATACAACTTAATTAAACTCTGATTAATACAAACAAGAGAGGGAGTAATAACAATATGTCCTTATCTAGTGTTGAAACCCCACAGATCATCCCAGAAAACCCCACAATACCAGAACCTAATTCTTATGACATCTCATTGTACAATCCGAGAAAGGATCTCTTCAAAGCAGCCATGAATCGCGAATGGAAAACAGTGTGCGAGCTCTACAAAAAAGACGAAAAAGTCCAAGGCGAGCATATTACACGTGCCAATGACACTTTACTTCATGTCGCAGTTTCTGGTGCCACGGAAAAAATAATTTTAGATCTCCTCGTTATCATTGAAAAAAACAAAGGTATTACTACTTTATATCTAAGAAGAAAAAAAACCAATATGCTATATATATATAATAGCTATATAACTAACAGGTACCATATACGGCTATGTAATGTATCATTTAAAAATTCTGCCTTTTTAATATCAGACAAACCCTTTGGTTCCTCTAGTTGCCAAAACTGTTGTGGGGACTGCAGGAAGTTACTGCTAACATATATACATTTACTAATATACGTGTCATATTTGTACGGTTTGATGATTCTTTTTTAAGTTGCCGAACTTAAAAATCTTAGTTTCTAATTACCCAATTACCTAGTTTCAAACAGCTAGGTACCTAATTAAAAAGTTGCAGAAAAGAATTTAAAATAATATATGTAATTAATTAATTAATTCATTCATGCTTTAACATATAATAATGAACCGATCGAGGCTAGGGGTGCTCGGATATTATCCGACCGTATCCGGATCCGTATCCGAAAATTAGATATGGATATCCGATATCCGAATATCCGTGCGGATACGGATACGGATATGGTTTTAAATTTTAATTATCCGTATCCGAATAGTAAAAATATATCATATAGTTTGATATATATTATGAAAAAATTTATATAATTCACTATTATAAAAAGCGGATATCCGTATCCGTATCCGTTTAATATCCGATCCGTATCTGTATTCGTCTAATATCCGATCCGTATCCGTATCCGGAAAATAAAAGCGGATACGGATATGGTTTTACCACTATCCGATCCGTATCCGATCCGTTTGCACCCCTAATCGAGGCTCGTGATGTTTATGGACACAATGCATTAATTAGGGATTTTCATATGGAATTAAAATGTTTTGCTTGTAGCTTTCACATAGAAACTATATGTAGAGTCCCCGGTACTCAATAATAAACTTTGTACAGGCAGTTTGAGTAGATTAAATACTAAAATAAGGGAAATTAAATGTAAAATGAGCCCTTTCTAAGCATTTGTAAATTTAGAGCAGGATCCTTCAAATGTATCATGTTATATTAGCAATGTAACCAGGAAACATATTCATTCATGGCGAAATACATATGAGTGAGGCTACGGTACTATGCATAGCACGGATTGGGTCCGTGCTACGGCTCAATATTTGAGTTTCAAAATCCTAACGGTCGATCCAAACCGTTCAACTTGATTATAAAATGAATATGTACTTGCAAACCAAATTTTACATTTTTTTAGATAGGTAGAAAATCACTGTTTTTTTTATGGTCCAGAATTTTCAGATCAAGTGATTTTCTACCTATCTAAAAAAATAGTAATAATTTATGAAGAGAGTCCTAAAGGTTTTTTTGGAAAAAAATAAAAAACTGGAAGTCGGAATTCTCTGTGTTGCTTAGGAAAAAGTGTATATATTGTAATAGTCATTTAGTTTTTTGTTGGAAAATTCAAAAGTTATATTAGGTCAATATATACATCATTTGTATGTGTAAGAAAGAAAATTGAAAGTTTTAGTGAGAAATTTCAGAATTTTGTATTGAACATGTCTCTCTATACTTCACTATAATATATTATATTTCTATCAATTACAAGGGTTATTTATGTTCATATCCAGTTTGAGAGGATACTGACAGAAACTTGACACAGCAGTGTTCTCGAGATTTATGAAAAATAAAGGACAATTGACCTTGACATGCTTCTTTCTTATAAGGAAGTTAAATATGATTAATTTAATCCATAATCATGTTGCCCATAATTGAAATTTCCATTTTGAGTTCTAAGAATATTTGATGCAATAACCACAGAGATGCCCAAAATCTTGAACTTACAAAACGAAGCTGGTGATACCCCACTTCATCTGGCGGCAGCTCTCGGACTTGAGAAGGTTTGCAGGAAGATGACAACAATGTGTCCAGACATGGTAACCAGTGCACGTAACAACCTTCAGGAGACTCCGCTCTTTTTGGCAGTGCGTCATGGAAATAAGAATACCTTCTTTGTGCTTGAGACTGCCATCCATAAGGAACAAAAAATGAAAATTGATGAAGGTAGCTTATCCTTGAGAGATATCACTCATTGTAGGAGAGATGATGGTAACAATATTCTTCACCACGCCATCAAAGGAGAACAATTTGGTATGCACTTACAGCAAAAAAAGAAAAGTAAAATAAAAAGTTAGCCACAATTAATATAACCATTCAAATTTATTGGCTGTAGATTTGGCATATGAGATCATTTGCCTATATCCAAAGTTGGCGTGCATGAACTATGTCAATTCAAACGGAGAAACTGCACTTCACACTCTGGCTAACAAGCCCTCTGTTTTCAAGAGTGGAGCTCGCTTTGGCTTATATGATACAATTATATATCACTGTACTCACCCCCCCCCCCCCCCCCCCCAAATAAAAGAAAATACAAAAACCCTGTGTTTCATATACAATACATTATAAATATACTTTTAGTTAGGACCTAAAAACAAGCTCCTTAGCATGCTTTAAGTTAATTTTAAGGGTGATACCATTTTCAATGATTGAAATCCGATTCTATTGTGAGTTTACCATAATAATAATTGCTATACTTTACAATTAAACTACTTTTTTTTTCCATAAATTAGTTTAATATTAATGGTGACACCATTTTCAATGAGTCAAATCTAATTGTTAATAGCGAGTTTAATAATAATAATAATAATAATGATAATATTTGCTATGTTTGATGCTTTAATTATTTGTCTTCAGAATGTTTGATTCTTTGATTGTAGGTACAATTACAGAGCCACTCACTTTTCAGTTTGTTGATTTCTTGGAGAATGAAAACAATAACAAGGAAAACAAATTAGACATTCAGGCAGATGAAAAGAAACTACCGCCGACATACACAGTTTGTATTGACATATTTTCTTTGATGAAGGATTCCATCAAATGCATATATAATACTGTCGGTATGAGGAAAAGAAACTCCATAGAATTTTCCAAAATAAGAACATAACTGTTTATATAAATCATTTCTTGTCTCTGCTCAACAGTAAGGCTATGGTAATATGCATATTACACAATGGCATTTGCTATGGAATCATATATATCTTCATTTTTAAAGTTCAAACAGTTGATTCAAATAATTAAATATGATCTTCATATGAAAATGTACATGCAGATCAAATTTAAATTTTTTTGAATTTGTCTACTATTTTTTTATAGGTACAAAATCAATTGATTTGAACATTCAGGACCATCCAAAAGCAGTGTAATCTACCTATTAAAAAAATTATAAAATTTGGTTTGCTCATATGGAGATCATGTATATAACAGTTCAGAGCGACTGTTTAAAATTTAAAAATAAAAATATGTATCCATAGCAGAGTCAATCCGTAATATGCATGTTACCATAGCCTCAATCACTAAACTTTCATGTGGTGTTGCAGCTTCTAGCTTAAAAACTGGTGTCTGTATGGCTTGCTGCGCTGATGAAGAAAACCAATGTATTGTAAACAAACCTTCATGATAATACCAATCAGTTTTTCATTGTTAGAATTTCTAATAAATCTTGGCTAGAATTCTAAGGTTAATTAAGAGAATTGTTTGTCTATAGACTGATATATATACTTTTGTCAATTAAGTCTTCTATAGGACTGATATGTTGTTAATAAGGATCAGAATCATCGATAATTTCTTTCTTGTTGAGTTAAGGATTATTTTCAGCAGTATGTCATGCTGATTTCTAAAAGCATAAAATGATTCATTAAGGACTCAAACAATTATGCAGGACGAAATTGAATTGCGGAAAAATGATAACATAAGAAGCTAATTTTAATGAAATCTTACTTATGTCCATTAATTTTTATTGTTTCCCTTCATTTTACGCTGCATTGAAGCTGGAGCAAAAAAGGAAGATGAAGATAAGCCATCTAAAAATCAGAAACCGAAAAGGTGGATCCCACCGAACTATGATATCATGATTTTCTTTTTCAAGATTATTGTGAAGCTCCTATTAGTTGTTCTTGGCATAGGTATGTGCATATATGTATTGCATAATTTCTTCAAGAAAATGTCAAGTTACTCTTCGACACCAATTAACTGCTGTAATTAAGTTCTTGGGATAGATACCCTGATTAAAAAGATAATTTAATAAAAAAGCACGATCCTTCCATTTAAAATAGGAATAAGATGAACTAGTTGTTCTTATATATATAGGTATATGAGGAAGTCACTAATTATAATATCAATATGCACTGTTCATTTTTAATTTCTAGATGAAGTAATTGATTGTTCTTTCCAAAGTTCTTACAAATTCTAGAATTGCAATTTTTGCAGCTGATAAAGACAATGTATTCATATTCGATACTTGCTTACAATTATTTGGTTTATGATGATGTACAAACTTCATTTAGACAATAGAAGACAAGTCTTTAGAAATAGAGGAAAGAATCAATGTATAACATAGTACCAACTATAATATCCCGCTGTATGGCCAAAGAAAGAAAGGAGTATGATTCTTGATATAGCTCGGAACAATTAATTAATTTGATTCTATTGAAGTGTAAAAGAAAAGTTGCCAGTTATTATATAGACCTAATTTTGCTCAGCTGTTTACACTATTAATTTAGTATATCACTCTGTGAATAACATCCTAAAGGGTTAAGGAGATTGCAAACAATTACAAAACTTAAACAAAAGCACAGAAATGCACTGATCATAATGAAGGAACTGGTGGATCGTTCAACACTCTGGGAGTACGAGGAAGCCAGTGGTGGACAGCAACCAGCTGTGTCTACATTACCATCTGATATTGGATCAAAATCCCCTCCAACAGTAGGAACTACTGATCTGGGCTTACATGAAAATACACCAAACCCAAGTGAAGGTATGTTGACTAGAAAAGATAATTAAATTTTCTTGATTCACGTTTTAGGAAGTTTTGTGTCTTATATTGCCGTGAATAAATCAGAGTGTAGTTTACTCCCTTATGTTAATTGGCCTGCATCTATGAAAAAATAAATATAATAATTAAATACATGTACTATTCAATCTACAAAATCAGCACTATGAAAGTATGAAGTATGACAATTATTTTATTCTCTTGGAAAAAATTGAGCAACTAACTCGTCTTCGTCATTCAATTACTTATAGAAGACTCGTTACATTTCCTTAATCAGACTAATGACATCTTGTATTTTGCTATGCTGTCATATACTTTTAACAAATACAGATGAAACCGTCCTGATGAAAGCCTTTAAAGAGGTAAGCATAGACATGCTGAAAAAATTCTTGGAGAAAGGTTCTCAAAAAATTGTTGAAGAGAAGGAATCAACGAATAGACCTGATACTGGTATGTTCATTAATTTTGCAATAGTCAAGCTTAACACAACATTAGTGAAATAAAATATATTCAGCTCATACTAAATTTCTCTCTTCTCTAGGCTTCTAACACAAATTTCACAATAATGAATAAGGTCAATTTTCAGTTCCAGCAGTACTTGTCCAAAAACACCCAACCAGGCACCTTGCTACTAAGATACTACCTATCTAAAAAAATTAATGAACACCCAATCAGGCACCTTGCTATCCAAAAACACCCAATCAGGCACCTTGCTACTAAGATACTACTAAGATACTACTAGATAGGTAGAATTTTGATGGTCCAGAATTTTCAGAAAACACTGATTTTTCTACCTATCTAAAAAAATAATAAAAAAATTCAAACAAATATAAAATTTAGTTTGCAAGTACATATTCATATGGATATCACATTGAACGGTTCGGATCGACCGTTAGGATTTTAAAAAGTACCATATTGAGCCGTAGTACACTAGTCATTGGTGCTATGCATAGCACCATAGCCTCACTCAATAAAAATTAATAGGTGGACTTCAAAATGGTTTGCACTTTGCACAAGTGTGAAATTAGTAAATTATAATTGTGGATCAAGATTTTGAGGAGTCGGGAAGCGACTTTCGCTTTTTTTTTTTTTTTAAAGAGCGATTCATATGGCGACAGATAGCAAACCCTAATATAAAATTGAGGAGGGTTCAAATGCCTTCATTTTTGTGCCTCCACCATGCCTCAATTTTTTAAAACTTTAATAACTCAAAATTTAAAACTTAAAAGTCAAAATAAAACCGTTGGATATGATTTACATCATTTTATCTATGTGCTCATAAAAAATTATTACATTTTGATTTTGTTTTTATGTGAATCAATAAGTTGAAAAATCAACGTCTAGAAATTATCCACATTATTACGTTTTTTACAAGCTCTTGATGACAACCAAAAAAAAATTCAAATGTCATAATTTTTTACACGTGCATAGATAAAATGATGTAGATCATACCCAACGGTTTTATTTTGACTTTTAAGTTTTAAATTTCGAGTTATTAAAGTTTTTAAAAATGGAGGCATGATGGAGGCATGAAAAATGGAGGCATTTGAACCCTCCTCTATAAAAATTAAGCCTAAATAACTTGGAGAGAGAGGGAGACAGAGACCGAAATACGAAGAGAGATGATTACCAAATGCATCTCTCTTTTGAAATACTTAATAGCAGCTACCAAATACAAAAAAAAATGCGACGAAAGAAAAATAAAATAATAAAATAATTTCATCAATAAGGTTAGATGGTGGCAAGAAAAACGAATAGAGATGATTACCAATAAGGTTAGTTTTGTCAGTTTACAAAGATAAACAATTAGTTTGTGAAGTTCAACTAGTATTAATTTTATCTTGTTGGTTTTAATGATAAATATTAAAGAAAAAGAAAAGTTAAAGAGCAAATATAAAAAAAATTTATAAGAAATAAGTAATTGAAGTAGTTTCCTAGAACAAATATAAAATTAAGCCTAAAAATTGTCAACCTTAATATCACAATATCAGGTTGGGGTGATAAGAGCGGAGAAACCGAGTAAACCTTAATAAGTTAATATCACTACAAACCAAGTAAAAATTGTCAACCTTAAGCGGAGAAATAAAAAGAGCCGGGTCCTCAATATCAGGTTGGGGTGATAAGAGCCAAGTCCGTATCCTCTACGGTACCACACTCGGTTCAATGAGCTGAGATTAACTCCCAGCTGAGCGAATCATTTGGGCATTTGGGCATTAAAGGTACCACCGCGAATCAGAGTTTTTGGGTGGCTAGCATCGCTAAATTGGATACTGACAACTGATAACTTGATAAAGAAAGGTTGGACACACTAGTCAACAGATGTCCCTTGTGCATGTCAGATTCGGAGTCGATACATCATATGTTCAACGAATGTGCCTTAACAAGGGAACTGTACTGGGACTTGCATACACAACAGCTTCTGACCTTACCGACAAACAATCTTCCTGCAATTGTTCTAAATAACACAATTCAATTGAAGACTAGGTCAATCCTGATGATTACTCAGTTCATACTGTGGAAGGAATGCTGCTCTAGGATTTTTCGAGAGAAGCAAAACAATACCAGAACTTCGGATGGATCTGCAGGCACAACTCAGCTTCATCACCTTTTAACACACTCAACTGGTGGCACAATGGACTGGTACAGCTCTGTGACACACTGGACTGGTACGGTTATGCATATCGAACTGGCACAACTCCAGGAACACATGTAATGCTGACTGGGACTGACACGGTACAGTGGCGAAGTGGATAGATACAGCCTGTACCGGAAAAAGGGACATACCAGCATTTGTGCAATGAAAAATAGTTACTGAAGAGGAACAGTTGAGACATACAAATCACTCCAGAGAATTGGCTCTAATCAGTCTCTAATTTCATGTTTTTTCTCTTATTTTGCTTTACCTACTTCTTTGTTTCCTTATTTCATGTCTTTCTTTTTTAATTTCTTTTTTAGTACTGTGTAACAAAACTCTTGTACCGGTTCTTAATAAATTAAATGTGAGCTTTGACTTGCATTTTTCCTCAAAAAAAAAAAAAAAATCCCAGCTAAGCGATAGAAATTCGGTGCCTATGTCGCTTACTTAGACATTGGCGGTCCGTTTTTGAAATTTGTGTCACAATTAAAGAACAGTCCGGATTTAATAATTAAATGTATTCGGGGCGCTCAAGAAAAAGTACCGGAGGTGATCCAAATTCGGAGGTGGTCCAAATTTGTGTCACAATTTAAACCGAAAATTTTAAACATAGCTCAGTTAAAAAAAAAAAAAAAAATCAAAAAATCATCGTTTTTGGTTAACTCAAAATCTACCATGACTGCTCCAGCATTGTGCAGTCTCATTTACTAGGGACCGCATAATGCCGATGCGGACCCTGAAATGAGGCCGCACAACGCCGGAGCGGACCTCTGGAAAGCCTATAAAAGGGGTCCGCAGATTTCATTTTTATTTCAATTCAAAGAAGTTTCAATCCTTTCGACTTCGGGTAAGTTTTCTTCTTCTTTTCTAGTTTTATTTTTTAGTTTAGAGTAGTAATTAGATTTAGGGTTTAGGTTTAGGTTTAGGATTTAGGTTTAGAATTTAGATTTAGGGTTTAGAATTAGATATTAATTTAGATTTTAGAATTAGAATATGACCAAAATTTAAATAGAATTGTACCAAATTTTAATTATTTGACCACTAAAAATTAAACTAGACTTGTACCAAAAATTAAATAGGTATATTTAATCAAAATTAATTGTTTTAGCACCAAAATTAAACTAGACTTGTACCAAAAATTAAATAGGTTTATTTTACCAAAATTAATTGTTTGAGTTAAATTAGATTTGTACCAAAATTTAATTAGATTTATTTTACCAAATTTAGTTAGGTTTATTATACCAAAATTGGTACCAACAATAATAGAATTTTTTTATCAAATACAACATGACATCTAGTAGAGATATATCGTCTTCCAGTAGGGGTGTACCATCTTCGAGTAGATGTACACAGCATGGCCCTACAGCCACTCCGTATTGATCACTCAAAAGAGAGCGATGTTTCTTTTAATATTTATAAACTAAAAAATGCTATCGGTTCGGACTGCAAGCGCACAATCCTATCGAGTAGTATATCGAGGTCGATCCACAGGGAATATTGGTTCAGAGTTTTGAGCGATCGAATCACAATCTTTCGAAAGGCTAGACGAAATCTGAAAATTGAGAGATGTTGTTGTGATCAATGTAAATTAGGAAGTAATTAAAAGTAATTAAAATAAAAATAGAGATGAGAATTCCTAGGATTTCGGCACACCATTGCTACTCAATCCGTCTTGATAATATATTCCTGTTGCGTCTGATTTCCTGTTGTTGTTTTATGAAAGACACCACATAGGTCACTGCGATTTATGTTACGCAAGAATGATAGATCTTTCATCGAGATTCTACATAGAACACTGCGAGTTTCCTTACGCAAATGACTGATCTCTTAAATACCCCAAATTACTACACAGATCACTACGATTTTCCTTACACAAGTGATGGAATTTGGTTCACGTTTTGTTGGTCTGGTTTATGGTTTCCCCGCTAAGGTTTTCTTTACATAAACCTAATAGATCTCAACGAGGCTAATTCATACAAATAGTTTCTCTTACCATTAAAGCATTGTCACTATCCTAATGGACTAAACTAGATCATTGAAGTTAGATGAAGAGATAGTAAATCACAAAAGCATTTCGATTCAACAACAAGAAATCATAATCAACAGAAATATATATATATCAAAACATCAAGAGTAACAAGGTTTACTGCCTAGCCCTAAGAAAATAAACTTAGCCGCGGAACGGCATCGTTACAAGCACTCATCTCTTCTCACTTTAATCAAATTTAACCCTAATTACAAAGATAAGTTATTCTTCTGCCCAGGGGCCTTATATAGGAGTGGAGGGACGTCTGGAGGTTGAGTAGGGGCTAAGAAACTGATCTGGATACAGCTGTCGGCAGTTATTCCCCAAGAGGCACCTTCGGTTACGGACCGTATCAGGTGATACGGTCCATATTAGGACCTTGTCGCTGAGGGTTTTAGTGCTTCTCACGCTATCTCCTGGTCTGTGCTAGGCTTGGTCCGTATTAGTCAATACGGACCGTAACAGAGACTTCGTCGATAAGCGTCGCTGATCCGATTGACCCGATTCTAGCTCCATTTGGTGTAAAATAGTCCCAAAACCTATTTTTTACAATAAAACATAAAGAAGGGTGACAGTAGCCTTTTTCTCTAATTAATTAAACATAAATGTGAGAAAATATGTAAAACCTAAGCCAAAACCCTACGTAAATCATCATTATTTTGACTCTGATCACGTACGCGATGTCTCAGCACATCGAGAGTGCGTTGGCAGATGTTCCAGGTATCCGGAGTCGCACTGACAGGGTCAGCGACTTCTTGTGGTATCCGAATGCGGAGCACTGGATTCTAGAGGCTGCCACTGGAGTAAGTTATAAATTAGTTATATTTATAAAAATACTAATAACCTAAATTTTTTTATGATTGGACTTGATCTGATTTTTTAATTAAATGCAGGGTTTGGATGTGGTTACAGTTCGTCACAACCGCATGTGGCTACAGTACCAGCCAGCGTACGGGGGACATTACATGCGATGGGATTGTTTCAGCTATCCTAGATGGCTGAGGAGAACCATGATGAGGGCTTATCTTTCTGCCTCGTTGAGCGATGGCATCCCGAGACGCACACCTTTCATCTCCTCCATGCTGAGATGACAGTCACCCTGCAGGACGTCAACTGTCTGTGGAGTATGACTATTATCGGGAAGCCGGTGACGGGCGTCGAGTACGGGGACTTCCGTTCATTGTGCTTGGAGTTGCTGGGTATCTCGCACAAGGAGCTCCAGAAAGAGAAGAAGAAAGGTGAGAGGACTGTGATCCGCCCAGTACCATCACCTTGTCAAAATTCAAGGATTATCCGGATCATCCATATCAGGTATGTAAATTGTACCTTATTTAATTTAAATAATATCTGATTTATTTACTTGTAAACAATATTCTAATTTCAATAAATAATAGGTGATTGTTGGCCGATACCTACGCGCGTATATTTAGAAGATGATCACTTGTCAGTTATTTTCAGATTCACATGGATATCAGGTGCGGCTGTGCTACCTTGAGGTTCTGCGCGATTTGTCCACTGCGGGCAGGTTCAATTGGGGTGGTGCCACGCTGGCATGCTATATAGGTAAGAAACCTATTCGTATAATTTTTTAATTTTTTCAAATATTATACATCTCCGTAGAAGTTGTTAGTTTAATAATCTAGAAGTCAATCAAAGGATAATTTTATTCTATATATTTTGTTCATGTAATGGGTGACTAATAAAATTATCATTTTGTTCTTTGAGTTTTATCGAATTATGAATCATTTCGAGTTCATGACTTGAAATTGTAAAACTTCATAATAGATGATAAATACTCTTAATTGTCACTAACCAAGGTAATTAGCAAAGAACACTAATTTACCAATTAAATGTTAGTATGTGGATTAAATGATGGTTAAGTTTTACAGACCATAGACAAGGAGTTGTCATTTTAATCACATAGATACATGTTAGAGAACATGGTATTTGACTGACCCTAAATGAAACATTATACCGAATTGTGTTCGTGTCATTAATATTTTCATTAAGTATTAAGTTCTAAAGTATGAGGTGGTTCTTCGTTTCCTACGTAAGAAATGTATATTCGTGAGTGTTGTTTAACGCTATCCGTAAAAAGTAGCTATACGTAAGAAATGTTCACCAAGACTACTATTGTCCCTAGTATTTAATACGAGTAATAGTATCACTGGGCCCCTTGATAAAGTAAGATTATCTGTGCACGGTATGATTAAAGAGTTAATCATATTTGATAATCTAACTTAAGATCAAGAAAAAATTAAGTTTGCAAGGATGACACATACCTACCTTGAAACTGATCTGATACTATGAGACATAAGAATTAACACGAGTAAATTGTTTACTGGATCGTGATATTGTATTGTACAAGATCATCTGTGTCAATTGGGTAGTCATAATGCATTCTGCCAGGTGCCGCTTATGATTTATAGAATTAAAAGGAGTTTTAATTCTATTGCCAACATAACACAGATCATATCGGGTCACACCAATAGGAAAGTAATTAGAGAATTAATTTATTTGATTAATTATAAATGTTATAATTAATAAATAAATGTCATAGAAATGACAAGCTTAAACACATTAAATTTATAAGCGTGTACGACACGTTGTATAAATTTATCGCAACAAGCACCTCCTTGCAAGCAACTTGCAAGCACCTCCGCTGCAAGCAGCTTACAAGTACATCTCTAACCCTATAAATAGAGGGGTAGGGGTAAGAGAATTCATAAGTTTGATAAGTTCAGAAAGTCTGAGTTCGATTCGAATCGGTTCAGTTATCGTTCTCTTTCTCATTTTCTCTCCCAAATAGTGCTTGCGAAAGAAAAGAAAGAATACGTAATATGATTACGTTTATCTTACGAGTTGTGAATAGTGTTCCTATGAATAGTGTTTACGGTGAATAGTGTTCCCGCGAAGTTTCGTGAATCTGTTTTTGCAAAAGTTGCGAAAAATAGTTTTTACGATTTTTGTGAATAGTGTTTTGGCATAAAAGTCGGTATACTGGCAAAAGAAATACCGACTCTCTGATTGTTCCTGGTGGACATCTGATAGAGGCATCAGATTTCTGGTGCTAAGCAACTGAGCCATACAGCATTCCAATTCGAATTTGGAAAAGTGTATAAATGTTATTTATATATATTTAAATGTTAAATAAATATTATTTTAGAAATCAATCGGGGAGTAGATCCTCAAAGGATTAAAAGGTTATGTCAAGGGAAAGACTGGAAAATAAACTTTTGGTGGTCTTCCGACGTACATCTTTTAATCCACGGTTTAAGTTAGACTAAAAATTTTATTTTACGGTCTTTCCGCAGCTTAAGCCTAATCAAAGGGTACATGATTCCCCAACATAAGTAACACTGACTTTTGCACATTGTAAAGGGGTCTTAACAATACTTGCCTGAAGGAAAACAAGACCTTTATTAGACCATGCATGTTACTACATCATTGGTCCTACGCACATCTGATTGTTGACCGTCCAGTCATGGCTAACAACACAGATGTGTCGGAGTGGGGCAATCCCGAGCCAGCCAACTGCTATGCATACGGCGCCAAGTACTGCTATCCGAAGATTTGGGTCGGGCAAGGACATGGCTCGTCACTCGGCATCACATTCTGGAGACAGGAGATCGAACAGGCCAATTAACATAAGGGAGTAAACTACACTGATTTATTCACGGCAATATAAGGCACAAAATTTTCTAAAACGTGAATCAAGAAAATTTATCTATTCTAGTCAACATACCTTCAATTGAGTGATAATTGTGGGACATATATCCTCCCAGATACCTGACTCGAGCAAATTGCAACGGCCGGTTCAGATTAATTCTATCTGGGCCAAACTCAATTCGGTGCATATTGAGACTGTAGGGGGTCTGTATAGAGATTTGTGCCATGTTAAATGAGCCGTCCGATCGTAATTTGCTTGAGTCAGGTAACCTGAGGTGATGTGAATTCATAATTGTGTTGCTTTGGTGACGTCAGCATTGGGAGAGACAAGCTTCAAATCTACTAAAGCAACCCATTTTATTTCGAGCCTTGATAAAGCATATCATATGCATACATAGGTCCAGGTCCCCTCACTTTACATATTAATTGAACCTTGCTTTACAGTTTACATACTGAATATATTGAGTACTCATAATTAAGAAAAGAGCAGAATTAAACACTTACAACACACGTTTTAATTTACATGCTTCAATATGAGCAAGTAATTAATATTGTGAAACTTATTATAAGTGATATATGGACCTGGCAAATTAGAAGAGTCTGTGTATTTACATATTTGAATAATTAACTATCACTACTAGAATTGGTTCTTTTTCTAAGGGCAGAAAATGGCTTGTTCCGTGGGCTTACCCTCGGAACAAGCCCTGAAATCGGTTTTTCCATGCGCTACCCTCGGAAAAAGGCCGTTGATACCTCGCATATTTAGTCTATTTTAGGCCTGTTTTAGTACCAGATTCGTGCCCTAATTCACCAGAATCATGTGCATTTCATCGATATATCTTTAGAATTTGGTACTGCTGAGTGTTTGTTTGTTTTCTGCAGGTTTGGAGCAAAACACACGAAGAAACGGCGATTCAGATGATGAGGTACGACCCTTACCAGGCTTGGTACGGGTCTCACCAGACTTGGCCATTTTTCAGCTCATCACGCCTGGTACGGCCAGGCCGTACCAATTTGGTACGGGCCGTACTTAAAGGCGGCCTGACAGATTCAAATTTTGGCAGAGGCTATTTAAAGCGGGGAACTCTCCAATTTCGACATTCATTCCATTCCAGATCTATTTGAGAGCACAGTAAGAGAGAGAAAGAGAGCTAAGGAGCTAGGAGCAAGAAGGAAGGAAGAGAAAAGAGGCGAAACTCGACGGATCAAGCTTCCTCCTCTCGATCCCTTCGATCCATGGCTTTCTCTATCCCTTTTATTGTATTTTTAGATCAGATCATGTGCTGTGAGTTATTTCAGTTTCTAGGGTTTAGAGATGGATTCTTGATTTGCTTTGACTTTCTTTGACTTGTATCTTGTATGAACTCTTTTGATTATTGATTGTGATTTTCTTTGTCATCTCTTGCTTTGATTGCTGTGATTGTGTATGATGAACCTCTAGGTCTAGATCAAACCTATCAAGGTCATGTGATCATCTCAATCTCTCAACCAAATCAATTGTTTAGGGTAGACTTGTTCGAATTGAAGCCGAGAGGTTGAATTCTCCTCTAATCGACAGATTAGAGGGTGCCTTAGGTCTCCAATCAACCAGCTAGGGTAGATCTGTACCAACACATGAGAATTGAGGTGTAGAAATCCCTAAAAGGCAATCAATTGCATTCCAACCTAGATCTTGATCCAACACACGACGGTTGAGGCTTAGGAACCTTAGGTATGGTCAATTGAACCTTTCTAAAGAGTTTAGCACAAGGTACCAGCAAGAAATGCATCAACTCGAACTGGTAAGCTCTGTTCTGGCAAGCCAGTACGGGTCTTACCAGAGTGGTGCGGCCTTGCCTTACCAAGTGGAGTACGGCCTAGCCGTACCAACTTGGTACGGGCCGTACCACTAGAGGCAGATCACAGATGAAATCTGAAACCCTGGAAACGCCTTTTATCCATAATCAAAACACAATTTACATTTCTTCTAGCATTTTACTACATTGTTTGAATTGCTTGAATTGACCTTTTTAGGAACTTAAATACCAAACCAAAACCTTCTCACTTCTAGTTTTTAATTGAGTTTGGTAGATTCTAACCTAACAATTGCCTGTCCCTGTGGATCGATACCCGATTATACTACTCGATAGGGGTTGTGCACTTGCAACCCTTACTCGTGAAGTGTAAGCGCGGTTTTAAAAGGTACGCCCTCAAGCGTACCGAAACTTGCGTTGCGCTTCTGCGCGAACAGCCGTCGCAAAAGCCTTCGATGGAAATACCCAGTATTTCTGAGGAGGTCATTGGAAATACTAATATCTGGCTTTTTCCATGTGCTTGCCCTTGGAAAAAGTACGCTCGGAAATACTTTTACATCTGACCCATGGGCTTATTATTTCCAAGGGCAACGTCTGTGGGTCCCACCTTATTTATTCCAAAGCAAGCAAGCATGGCCCCCCCAAAGTATTTCCAAGGGCAGCATATGTGGGACCTGTTAGTGTTATGATCTAGAAGCTAACCATTTATGGATGTATTCTATGTTTTGTTCATGAAATGAAAGAATTATTTTGTTCCTTGAGTATTTAATTACATTATGGATTTTTCGAGTTGAGAACTTGAAATGTAGAACTCTATAATAATAATATAAAGAATACTCTAAATGTCCCTAATCTTGGTAATTAAAAGGAACACTATTTACCGGTACGAGATTAGTATGTGGATTAAATGATGATCATGTTCTACGGATCATATGGTAAGGAGCTACCAATTTAATCACATAAATACCTGATGGAGATCAGGGGATTGGACATGACCCAAGAATGAAACATAACATGGATTGTGTTAATGTCATTAATGTTTCATTTGTGTCTTGAATTCTTTGGTATGAGATGATTATTTTTCCTACATGAGATACATGTATCTGTAGGTGTTGTCCAACGCTGACCGTAACTGGCAGCTATACAGATAATATCTCAATATGTGTGTCTTGTGCGGAGGAAAAAATATTTATCAAGAATACCAGTGTCCCTCATATTTCATATGTGAGTGATGATATCTTCGGGCCCCTTGATGGAGTAATAAAGTATGCATGCAATTATGATCAATTAGTTTGATCATTATTTACCAATGTTTTAAATAGCGTTTATAGCGTCATAGCGGGAAGTCTACAAAAAAAGCTATAGCGAATAGCGGAAGCTATTCCAAATAGCGTTTTTTTTTTACAAAAATTATATTATATATTTGTACTATATATTAACATTATCTAAAGTTTCATAGAACAATAAATAACACCAAATTAATTAAGAAATTACAATATTCATATTGAACTAGTACAAAAGTCCATGGTTCAAAATATCTATAATAATATCATAAACTATCGATTTTTTTCTATACAAAATATCTTAAGCATCATGATTCATTCTATTTTTTTTTTCTATACAAAATAAATTTTATGGATCTTTATTTAAGCTCATATAAATTGTCTAAAAAAGCCCAATATGCATAACGTGCTACACGCTATGCGCTATAGCGGACTGCTATTACCGCTATAGCGACCATAGCGCAATTAGCGTATTTTCATGCCATAGCTTAGCGTTTAGGGTCCAAAAACGCTATAGCGGCGCTATAGCGCGCTATTTAGAACACTGTTATTTACTGAATTACTTGGAATCAAGAAAAGAATAAATTTGCAAGGATGACACTCTCCTGCCTTGGATTTATTCCCGATATCATGTGACACGTGAATTGACACAAGCAATTAAATATTGCTTTAGGATTGTGATGTTGATTGGTTCATATCATATTTATCTGTTCAGTAATTATAATGCATATTGCTAGGTGCGGCTTATAATTTATAGAATTAAAAGAAATTTTGATTCTATTGTCAACACGATATAGATCATACGAGGTCACACCCAAGAGAGAAAACGAAACAAATAAAAGTGTCATGAAGATGACCAACTTGATCTTAAAATATATTTATTTTATGTTAGACATGATATATAAATTTATTTCCCAACAAGAATTGAGCAAAGACGATTAATTGTATTAATTGTCGGGTGGGCCAAAAGTTGGCATGAATGGCAAAATGAAAAATGACATAAATAGAAATTGGCCCAAGCCCAATTTAACATGAAATGGAGAAGTCCATTTGATGAAGTGATTTGGAATAAAGTGGGATAAAGGTGCATCTAATGGAGAGGTCCATTGGATGGCAAAAGTAAAAGTTACTTTATGATCATGTTTAAATCTAGCCATCCATTGTGGTTGAGATGATTAAAACATACCCTAAATTAACATTATAAATACCCCACCTTTTTCCAAACCCTAGCCACCATTCTAATCTCTCTCTTCTTCCTTCTCTTGTAAGAAAAATGGAAAAACGTTTTTGCAAGAAAAGGTGAAAAAGAGAAGAGTTTTTTTGCAATTTTGTCTCCACCATTTTTGCTCATGTGTTGAGCACAACTTCTACACTAAAATTAATAGTTGATTGAAGAGGTAGAAGCTAAGGTTAAGTTAGATTCTTGGTTGATTACCTCTAGCAAGGGAAAAACAAGAGTTTCGTTTAATCTCGGGTGGATACTCGTAGAGGCTTTGTGCGTTCGAAGTGGGTGTCATTTCGAGACCGACTTGGAGAAGTGAAGGGTCGACAAGGAGGCAACAACCCTACATCTCAAGTCCCTACTTCTTGGTTTATAGATCAAGATTTGAGGTATAAAGATTAAACAAGTTAAAATGCTAAATACGGTTCATCGTTAGTCAAATAAGTAGATCTATGTTGGTTTCTTTGAGTTAAATTTTTGAAATTTGCTCTTGCATGAAACTAATATTTCCTTCAGGACCCAAAGTAGTATTTCTAAGGGCAGAGTATGTGGGATCCATCGTAGTATTTCCAAGGGCAGAGTATGTAGGACCCACCGTAGTATTTCCAAGAGCAGAGTATGAGTTGGATTTTGCGGGTTCGGAATTCAATTTTTGGGCCATGTTCTCACAAAAGTGTACAATCCTATCGTATAGTTTAGTCAGGTATCGATTCACATGACGGTTCAAAATCTGATCTGGACTCTACTTAAATCAATTAGGTACTAGAAGTTAGAAAATGTTGATTTGGTTTGTTTAATTTTCTAAATTCAATGATAGAAATAATAAAAATGACATAAAGTAAATTTGGTTTTTATCAGATAGAGAAAAGTGTTTCCAGGGTTTTCGATTTCATCTTCAACTCTTCCTCTCGGTACCACACACGAACCGCGTACTTTCATACGCGACCCGCATGGAACACGCGACCCGCGTACTCTCATACGCGGTCCGCGTGGACCTCGAGTGAATGCAGCAGCTGTCTGTTTCTGCGTTGTTCTTTGGTGTAAGGATTCATTGACCGAACCTAATGTTCCTAAACCTCAACTCTCGTTTGTTGGCTTAATAAACTTGGTATCGGAAATGTAATTTCACCTTCTTAGGTTTTTAATCTAAGTTAATTGTCCGGTTTACTAAAGGTAACCACTACCTCTCGATAAGTGGAAAAGTTCACCTCTCAGTTACTATTTGGTCTCGCCTCACGGCTCGTAAACCTACCTCAAATACTAAGTTTGGTTGAGAGAAACATCAGGGCCAAATTACTAGAAAAGATGCTATAGACATCTAACAGTAGACAATCAAGAATCATTCAATCAACTTCAACAAAGCAATTAAAATAGTACTCAAACAATTAAACACTAACATTCAACACAAATTCAAACAACATGCGTACAAAACAAAGTATCAAACTACATCGTAACCCTAGAAACTAGTAAACTACTCAAGCGTAGTCAAAGAACAAACAAAACAAAAGATAGAAGAAATAGCCATGACAAAACCTGAAATACAAAGAAGATCCGTGAAGAACTTTCGTCTTTTGCTTCTCAACTTCGTCTCCAAGCTAGCCGTCAAGTCCAAACCCTAGAATCTGTCTCTTGCTCTCTCAAAATGTAGAATTAAGAATAGAATGAATCCCTCTGTAGCAAGGAATCCCATGATATAGCCCTTCTGGCCGACCTTTCCTTCTTTGAGCCTCTGTTTCCTTTTCTGTTTTACTTCCGGAATAGGCTGACGCGACCCGCGTGTCTGTGTCTCTCGCATGTGTAAGGAGTGATCGCGTCTGTGGTCGCGTCAGGGTTTGATATGGCATGCTTCGGATGCGACGCGGCCCGCGTGTAGGGTCTCAGAACTCACAATCTTCCCTGATTTCGCTCGTTTTCTGCAAAGTAAGAATAAAAACGCAGCAGTACCACATTCTATAGATATTCAATGTAATAGACACGATTTGGTGGTTAAAAACACAGATTTTGGTACAGGAATTGGTCGGATTTATAGGTCAAATATCGAGACATCAAATTCCCCCAAGCTTAAATCTTGTTTGTCCTCAAGCAAAGATCCATACTTAGGTACCGGGTTGGACTCTAATCTTACCTAAATGCAAACTAAGTTCCTAAATGTGAAGATTTACATGAGTTGCTTTAATCAAAAACTTCGAGAATCATTTTGGTATAATTCGGACTTTCCTTGATCAATTTTGATTCACCACACGAATTGACTAGTCAAACTTCAAATTCTGAAATGTTTTTAAAACTTGCAAAGTTAATTACCCGAATTGATCAATTTCTCATTCTTTTACTGAAACTATGCCCTCGTTTGTGGTGATTTTTTTCTTTTTGCTCCCCCAAGCTTGGAACAAGCTTAAGTCAGAAAGTCGCGGACTTCGTGTGTTGATGTATGCAAAAGTTCTTTTCTTTTCTAAGTTTGGGAGACGAGCTCAAAGGTGGGCAATTGGACTTATTGCCAGTACTCTTATGTTCTCCATCCTTTCATTTCTTTCATCATTTTTTATTTTTCGCATACACCATGGATACACACATCCAATGGTATTCATTCATACTAATGGATATCCCAATCTTTTTTTATTTTAAATCTCCATTTTCCTATTTAAAAGGCACAGTTCGGTTTCTAAATGGTTTTTCGATGCAATTCAAGTTTTCTTCTTCTCAAGTTCTCAAAACATCCCTTTCCTAATCAGTTCTTTTATCAATTGTGGGGTTAGTTCTAATTTCACAAGGTCATCCCAATCACAACCAAAAATTTTCATTAAGGTCCCTAATTCAAGCAATCATGCAAATTTTTCACCTATAAATGCAAGAAAAAGAAAACATGACCTAAAGTAATAAAAAAGTAAACAAGTCCTAAAAGTCAAAAGTCTCCCCCCCCAAGCTTAGTCTGAGCATTGTCATCAATGCTTCAAGATTGAAAGATAGAAAAAGTAAATAAAGCTAAGGAAAGAGAAGAACAAACCTGGTCAGTCCTGGGGAGAGGATGGCCCGGGATAGTACCCGTGCTCATCATAGTAGCGCCAGTCACGCAGCTCATCCTCAACACTGCTGAGCCGGTCGTGGTAGTTCGTCAGCTGAGACTGAATGTCGTAAAGTGTGTCATCATGCTGGATCTGAGTCGCCCTCATGTCAAGCTGAAGGGATCGCATGGCACGCTGAGTGGACTGCATGTCAAGCTGAGTGGACTGCATGGCTGAGATGAGGTGGTAGAGGTCTCGCATGGTGGGCTCTGTGGGGTAAGAGGTACTCGGCGGAGAGGAAGAAGGAGCCTCAGGCATAGGCGCATCATCAACAACAGGAGGAGGGGGTGGAGGCGCATCTAGTAATGGTCCAGTGAAAAGCCAAGTAGACCTGTCCTCAAAGGAGAGAGGCGCGTGGACGGGCAGCTTGTACTTAGGGGAGCCGTCCTGCATGCGCCAAAGGTAGCCGATGCGGCGGCCAAAGCGTGTCTGGATCTGGATAAAAGTCGCCAGATGGAAAGCCTCGGCATCCAGGAGTCGTGGACCTCTGCAGAGAGTATCACCCGTGGTCAGTACCTCTAACTACTCAGCAATGTGGGTGACGTAGGCACCGATGGTGATGGTGCCTCCGGCCCTCGTGGAGCGCTGAAGATCAAGCCAGTGGTGGATCATGATGAGCATCAGGTCGGGCCGCTCTATCTCTCCGTCTGGGCGGAGCATGTGATCCAGAAGATTGAGATCCTCAACGTTGGCACGGGAGACTGTCTCGCTACGTGCAAAGATAGTGACAGCAAGGACGCGCTGGATGCAGCGAAGAATAGGGTGAGGGATGTTGAGGCCCTTGAAGTCCTTGTTGTGAATGGCGCCCGGTGTTAGGCCTGAGATTAAGTTCCAGAAATGGTCCTTGTCTAGGCCCACACGGAACTCAAGAGAGGAAGTCTGGGGATTCGGCTAGAAACCGAACCACTCGCGGAGCTGAATGAGCGTGACGCGGCGAGGCTGACCACGGAGGAGGAACTTGATGTAGTGGCGGGAGTGGCTGCCCTGGTTATCCTCCTTGAGATGGAGAGAGGAGAGAAACTCAACTGTGAGTCTCTCGTAGGCAGGGTGGTCGATAGCCCAGAAAGCGAGGGTAAAGCCGATCCTACCAGTGAGAAGCAGGAAGTCTTCCTCAACTCCGAATGCGCGGAGGGTGGTCAAGTCAACCCGGCGCGTGTTTTCGAACTTTTTCAGGCGCAAGGACTCGAAGTGTTCGAACATGCGGCGGGTGGGGATGCGGTCTGATGGTCATCCGCCCTATCAGTGTAGTCCCCAGAGAGATGGTGGGAGTCTTCGGAGTTATAGCGCTCAGAGTGGTGCGAACTAGACTCAGGTGGAGAAGAAGCGCGTGCAGGTTGTGGCTGGGCACGGCTACACAGCTGCCTACGGTCCTTGGCTTGTTTGGATCGGCGCTCACGGTTCATTGCTTGGCTCAGGATATAAGGGATACAGGTCGAGTGGGGTTTGACGTAGGTCGGACAGGGTTAACGCGGGTCGAGTGGGTTTGACACGGGTCGCGTGGGTTGACACGGGGCGTGTATGTTTGATACGGGCCGTGTCAGGTTAGGGTTTCGGCGGAAATGACATGGCCGACTTGCCTGAGGTGGAAGAAATGGTGGTAATGGAAGAAATAAGGAGGAGGGTGGAGGGACTTACCTGAGGTGCGCCATCGGGAGAGAAGGTGCGAGCCGGGGCTGGCAGCCGAGAGAGAGAAAGCGGAGTGGCGGTGGCTACACGATGGCCCAAGCGGTCGGATCGAAGAGGTCGGTTGCACTGTGGAAGGAGAAAGAGGTGATGCGGTCGTGTTGAGAAGGAAAGAGGGGTCGGATGTCCTGTGGAAGGAGAAAGGCGAAACGGGGCGGGTTTAAGTAGAAGAGGTCACGCTGTTTCAACCCGTAATGGACACGCCTCTTTAATGCTGCATCGGTTGGCACTGACGCGGGGCGCGTCTATTTTCACGCGGGTCGCGTTGTTCTTTAACCAGGTCGCGTCTCTCAAGCGGGTTGTGTTGATTTCTCACGCGGATCGCATGATGTACTGAACCAGCAGTTCTCCCCTTTGACTTTCCTAGATGCAAAATACATGCAAACAACAGAAACGAAAATTATGCAGAAAGGAATATGAAATTACTCTAAGTGCAAGAAAATTAAAAAGGGCTTGGGTTGCCTCCCAAGAAGCACTTGTTTTAGGTCCCAAGCTCGACCACCTATTGCTAAGTTTCGGTTGAGGCAGGATCGGAGAGATCCTGAACAAATCGCAGTTGGGATAAATGGTCAACCACGGTGTTTTCGGCTCCTTTTTTGTCCCTAATTTCAATATCAAATTCCTGCAAAAGAAGAATCCATCTAATTAGACGAGGTTTGGCATCCTGTTTATTCAACAAAGACCTGAGTGCGGCGTGGTCGGTGTAAACAATTATCTTTGAGCCAACTAGATATGATCTGAACTTGTCAAGAGCGAACACTATTGCAAGAAGCTCCTTCTCGGTGGTTGTGTAGTTCATCTGGGCTGGATCTAGCACCTTGCTAGCATAGTAAATGGCGGATGGCTTCTTATCCTTCCTTTGCCCAAGAACTGCTCCTACAGCATAGTCGCTCGCGTCGCACATGATCTCGAACGGCAGAGACCAATCAGGTGGTTGCAAAATGGGTGCTGAGATGAGGGCTTCCTTCAAACTATAAAAAGACTTGACACAATCATCAGTGAAACCAAAATCAGAATCTTTAATGAGTAGATTGGTCAATGGTTTCGCAATTTTAGAAAAGTCCTTAATGAAGCGGCGATAGAATCCCGCATGACCCAGAAAACTGCGAACCCCTTTAACACAAGTTGGGATTGCGAGTTTCTCAATCACTTCAATCTTCGCCTTATCCACTTCAATGCCTTTGGAGGTCACAACATGTCCTAGGACAACACCTTCCTGGACCATGAAGTGACACTTCTCCCAATTCAGAATCAGATTAACGTCTTCACACTTCTGCAAAATCTTACAGAGGTTACTCAAACAAGAATCAAAACAAACACCATACACAGAAAAATCATCCATAAAAACCTCAACCTCATTTTCAATAAAATCAGAAAAGATGGCCATCTGGCTCTCTGAAAGGTTGCTGGTGCATTACAAAGACCAAAGGGCATCCTACGATATGGAAATGTACCATATGGACAAGTAAAAGTGGTCTTTTCTTGGTCTTGTGGGTGAACGGGTATTTGAAAGAAACCAGAATAACCATTAAGATAACAAAAGTAAGAGTGATTAGCAAGCCTTTCGAGGAGTTGATCGACAAATGGCAACGGAAAGTGATCCTTGCGTGTGGCTGCATTGAGCTTCCTATAGTCAATACACATCCTGTATCCATTCACCACACGCGTTTGGATGAGCTCATTCTTCTCATTCTTCACCACTGTCGCGCCTCCTTTCTTTGGCACCACATGGACAGGGCTCACCCATTTGCTGTCAGAAATCGGGTAGATAATACCTGCATCAAGAAGTTTAAGTATTTCTTTTTTCACTACCTCTTTCAGATTTGGGTTGAGCCGTCACTGGTGTTCAACAGATGGCTTGTGATCATCTTCAAGTAAGATCCTGTGTGAGCAGATGGATGGGTCGATTCCTTTCAGATCCTTGATTGAATACCCAATCGCGCATTTGTGAATCTTCAGCTTCTCCAGAAGTTTGGCGGTTTGATCGGGTTTAAACCTACATTCACAATCACATGAAAAGAGTTATCTGGACCGAGGAATTCATACCTGAGGTTGGCGGCTTGAGTTCAGGAGTTGGCTTCTCTGTCTGGGTATTGACGCGGTCCACGTCTGGTGCACTCGGCTCGCGTCAGTTTCATCCGACCCGCTTCCTCTAGTTTCCAGGTCCTCGGACTGTGGCACGCGGCCCGCGTGTAACTCATTCGGCTCGCATCTAAATTCCTCATTGTCTTCTGACTTCATGTCTACTGCAAAAACTGATTCTGTCTTATTTTGTTCAACCTGCAACTCAAACAAATAATTAGTGTGTTCATTCATACGCTCATTAATTTGCTCAAGAAAGTAATCGTCTGCCAAATCTGTTAAGCATTCTTCGAGCACATCTACTCGGAAATAAGATTCGGTTGAAGGATACTTCATGGCACGATCAATCTGAAATTGTACTTTTTCTTCTCCAATGTTCAAGGTTAGTGTTCCGTGAGACACATCGATTATTGCACCTGCAGTTCTGAGAAAAGGTCGTCCCAGAATAATGGGGACTTCCTTATCTTCTTCCATTTCCATAACAACAAAATCAGCAGGTACATAGAATTTACCAACCTGAACTGGAACATCTTCCACTATACCAAGTGGAAGTCTGTAAGGTCATTCGCGTAGGTCTGAGCTCGCCTACCCCCATTCGATCATAGATAGTGTGTGGCATGAGACTCACGCTGGCTCCCAAGTTGCATAGAGTCTTCTTGATCGTGGCTTTCCCTATAGTGCAAGGAATAGAAAACTTACCAGGGTCTTCCAATTTGGGTGGTAGCTCACTGCTCAAAATGGCACTACACTGCTCTGTCAATTTCACCGTCTCGTGCCCCCCCAAGCTTCGTTTGTTAGATAGGATGTCCTTCAGGAACTTGGCATAGGTGGGCATTTGAGTCAAGGCTTCGGTGAATGGAATGGTAATGTGCAGTTGTTTGAGAACATCGATGAATTTTGCGAACTGTGCATTCAATCTGGTCTCAGCTAGTCTTTGTGGGAAAGGTACATGTGGCCTGTATGGTGGAGGTTTCTCGGCCCCTGTCTTCTTCTGACTTTCGGGTTCTTTCGACGCGGCCCGCGTGTCAGTGACGCGGCTCCCGTTCACAGGTTCTTCGGGTATGACTGCCGGTCGAGTCGGTTTGACGCGGCTCGGGTTCTCTTCTTCAGGTGGTGACGCGGGGCGTGTGCCATTGGTGCGGCCCGCGTGCTGTGCGGTCTAGTCTGTTGGCTTGGCTGGTCCTTCGTATTGGGTTCCACTTCGCAGAGTGACCGCCTTAGCCTCTCCTCTAGGGTTGATCTATGGCTGGCTGGGTAGCTTACCAGGTTGTGGTTGGCTTGGGCCGGCTTTGTACCCCATTTGCTCCATTATCATCTTATTCTGAGCACCCTGAGCAGTCAGTTGAGCATTTATTTGTTGTATTTGCTCGAATAACATCTGGTGCATCTTTCCTTGCTCATGCATGAAATCACTCACAGCGGGAGCGATATATGGCTTGGAAGGGCCGGATTCACTACTAGAATCTGAGTTTTTTGCATGGTAAGGAAAATGCACTTGCAACTTTGCCATTGCAACAAGCTTCCTTGCAACTACTAAGTATTTGCATGAGCAACTATGCAACAAGTTTTTTCTAACTTGTTGCAAGGAATTACTCTTGCAACAACTAACCATGCAAATACTTTTACATCTGACCTCGTTCGGAGTATTTGCAAGGGGAGACAGCATGGGCCCCATCTGGTTATTTGCAAGGGGAGCGAACGTGGGTCCCACCTGACTATTTGCAAGGCTAGGAAACATGGGTCCTACCTGACCATATGCAAGGCTAACACACGTAGGTCCCACCCTGACTATTTGCAAGGCTAACAATGGTACTTTTTGCATGCTGCATAATTCTTAATATTTGCATGTATACCAACACAAATAATGGCCATAATATTTGCAATATATCAGCATGCCATAATTCTACAATTCTCTCTCCCTGTACCAATCTGATACCAACCCAATAATCTATTACATTTCTCATTGAACCAGATTTACATAAACACATTGAAATATAAAGATAACACATGTAACAAGCATTAATCAAAATAATATAATCATCATACATTGTATCAAAAAACATTACAACAAAGTACTAAAAAAAGATTTTATATATACCCAAAAGATGTCCTAATTCAAGATGACTAACAGTAATATTAAGAATTGACAAAATTCGCAAAAATGTTTTACGGGAATGATGCAGTCACTATTTCTCCTCTTGCTATGATGTCCTTACTGCAGTAAAAATGAGAAAGTGAGTTAGTTTGATTTGGAGAGTGGAGTATTGTTGATTATTGGATATTTTAATTTTTCAAGCATTGTTTCAATAATGTACAAAAAAAAATACATACATATAAGCATTTGACACAAATTTTGAATTTTATGAATTATAAGCCAAAAAAAAGCTAGGCTGACTAATATATATAACACTTGACACAAATTTTGAATTGAGCTTTAGTAAGTACATATATATAAATTAAGAATCTGCATATTATTAATGGATAGGATGAAAATAACATATATGAATAAATAAGGCTTACTTTTGTTTGGAAAAGGACAGCAGTCAACACCATCCTTCATTACTGCCCCAATTCTACAATTCTTCCTGTACCAATCTTGTACCAACCCGGTACCAACCCAATCTTGGCTCGTCTCATCAAAGTTATTGTTTCACCTGTACTTGTGAATCATAAAGGATAGATTTTCAAAGTATAAATATCTTGATAAAGGAAAATTGATCATATCATGTGCTTCTCTAAAAATTGTGAAAAAATTATTCAAAATATATGACATGTTCTTCCTGCTTTGATACCTAGCAATGTCACATGGATTATCATGTACTAACTTATATATCTGATGGAAATATGGTAGGTTTATATCTTAGGCGTCAAAAAGATTCTAAAAGTTGACAAAGATCAAACCTTAGAAGCCTAAGCTAAACGAAAGATATATAGCGTGTACTACTATTACAACCAGAAGCTAAGGCACTGGATCCATGTCAAAGCACTACTGTCTTGAAGAATATCACTTTCTAATTTCTCTCAGGAGACCAAAGAACAAACAATCAAGCCCATCGGATCTTGAATTTGCTAAAAACACAAAATCAAAATAACTAATAGATAATTTAAATTAAGAGATACGGAGTCTTATTAATTTACCAGTTACAGCTAGAGAACTCAAAGAGCTTGCCACGAGTGGAAAAGATAACCAGCGCCACCTCAGCATTAAAGGAAAATTTAACAATTAGAAAGTACATGTCATCTTGGGTTCAGTTTATAAGTATAAATATCTTGATATTCAACAATTAAATGTGTCTCTGATTTCAGAATTTGTGTTGTTTTTGCCTGTACCAGAACCGTTACAGATCTGTTTTCCTGCTGCACACAAATTGTTTGTGATATTGTCTAAGTGAACTTAATTACTGGTACATGAACTACATCATTTTTTTTGTTAAAGTTACAAGATGTTCTTCACGCTGTTTATAGTAGAAAACTCATATTCTACTATAAACTCATACTGGTCTTCACTATTACTGGTACATCAAAATCAATATCAACAATTAGCAAAAAGGGGAGCTCGAAGGCTCAACCCAAGTAATCACAGCAAACATCACAAGTAGAAACAAGAAAATTTATTCAATTACCCAAAATTGCTTCGAATCACGAAAGGGGCGAGGGTCGGTACCCAAGGTGGTCGACCTTTAACCAAGGCATCTCGCCTAAATCTCACATCGCCTCGCCTAGCCACACACTGGACGTCCGCCTTTGTGCCAGCAATCGCCTGAACCGAACCCACCTGAGCCGCCTCGCACGAGGGAAAGAGAGAGATAAGGAGTGAGAGGGAGGGAGACCGATGTAGTTTATCTCCAGTGTTTGGGTTGAGGGCGACGAGAGAGAAAGTGAAGGGAAATGAGAACCCTAGATATGGTTTTTGTGTCTCAACGGGGGAGAACTGTGAAGAGGAGAAAGGGGTAAGTGTGCGGCTCAGAGGAGAAAGGGGTAAGTTGCTAGTTAAACCCTAGATGAAAAAATAATGAATTCAGATCCTCCTCGGTACCGTAATAGGGAATCTCTTACAATTATTTGATTTGGTCCGTTCTTTTTAACTTAGCACGAATCTCAAAGCCCAATAATACTGCCCCCTCCGTCAGTCCGAATCTCAAAGTGGCTGAGAGTTAATCTCAAAGTGAAGGGAATCTTTTACATTAATGGAGAGGATACTTGTCCAAAAAATAATGGGGGGAAACTAAAACTTCTCTGAGTGCAGTGGGGGGAAACCAAATTTCTGGAGATCAATCGTTAACAGAGCAGTTTTAGCTTCGTGCAGAGTACTGAACACATTGAACGCTCTTTTCAATCTATAAGCCGTGCGCTGTATCAGGTCTTAACTACTCTGTCCATATTACATACCCAAATATCACTCACTGTGAGAGTAAAATGAGAGGGAAGTGAAATTAATTTCACTTGTAACTTGGTAAACAATCAACAGAGAAGTATAAATTTTGACAAAATAATTTGGACATATAGAATTAATTTATTTAGATTGAATTTTATCTAAGAAAAATAATATTTGCTAAAATTTAAGAAAGAATTGAAAATTTTGACAAATTAAGTTGAACATTTAAAATTAATTAATTTAGATTGATTTTTTTATTTTTTTATTTTAGTTTGTTTCATTATCCATTTTATTTTTCATTTTTATATGTACATAATTTTCATGTGAATCAAAATAATTTTTATGCCTTACATATGTACATAACTTATAAGGGATTAGTTAAATTTAGACAATTAACGAACAATTGCAACTTTAAATTTATAAAAAAAAATGCAAACGAAATATGAAATTAACACAATAATAAATGAAATAACATGTTTATAAATTACTAAATGATTTGTACAAAAAAAAATATATATAGCATAACATGCTTGTTGCATCAATAACCCACATCCTTCAAACATCAACATAGAACATAAACTCTCGTAATGTGAGTTAATGAAGACCCACAAGTATACACTGTCCGATAGTCGATCGGAACCGTTCAAATTGAAGAGTATCACATTCATTTCATTGTATGTAAGTTTGATGAAATTTTACGTTCAGTTACCTATCCATCAAGCCGACGAAAAATACAAACATCGTAGAGCCACAAACACTTCACGTTGAATCGAAGCTTCAACATATCGAAACCTCAGTTTTTTTTTGTTGGTTACATTCAATATTTTCCCTTGATCATTTAAAAGCTAATTTGGAATTATTTCATTGCAGATCGACCGTCGATTACTCATACGAAAATGAACGGTCCGCAATTATTAGCTCAATTTTAAGGGATAAATATTGATGAAATTATATAAAATTGACAAATACAAACATTATTTGGTCACATAGTATGTATAAATGTAGAAAATATTTTTTTAGGAATTTATTCATATTATTTGTTGTACAAAAATCACCAATTTAATCATCTGTTGATATGAGCCGTTTGATAGGCAATGAAAGGTCATGTTTACTAATGGATGTCTCCATTAGAGGAGTTGCGGGCAGGAGGTCTAGTTTTTAATGCCTAATTTTCGACTATGTTTCTGGTTAATGCCTAAATTTTAATATTTTTTCTTATTTCCTTTATAACCATTTTATATTCTTGTAAAAATAATTTTAGTTAGTTTTCAGACGAGTCTAGTTTCCAATTATGTAAAATTAGTTAACATTCTTAGAAGTTGTTATAACCTGAAAATATAAACTGGATTAACTAATTATAAATAATAATCACAGACAATTAAAAATAAACACATTATATCCGAAATTTCATTCGAACGCTTGAAAATTCTAATGAAACTAACAGGAATAATTGAACCAAAATATTAAGAAACTATTTAGAAGCGTTTAAGATCTCCAATAAAATTGAGTCTATGAAATAAGTGGCCCGCCTGTTAGACCGAACTACACAAATAGCTGTATGGCTCTTGCCTCACTCTTTTATCTTATTTTCTCTCTTTTTCTTTTTCTCTTCCAAGTGGATCCCACCCCAATAAAATATACTCCATCTCTCTCCCTTTATTTCCTTCCTGGAGAAGATGACTAACCCTCTCCATTTACAATTTTGCTCCAAAACTTCCAAAATTCCCAAACCAATTTTTTCATTTCGCTCCAAAACTCCCAAGCAGCATAACTCTAATTTTCATTTCCCTATAAAACTCCTGTACTTTTAGTAACTTCCCTCTACATTTTCCCTCCACAATTTTTGGTTGCCGCCAAACAAATTTTTTACGGTGAAATCGACGATTAGCGTTATTTCTACTGTTATTCCGTCGAGAGAGAGAGGGGCAATCAGACTCAGTGCTGGTGCGTCGCTATTGAAGACTCGGTGCTGGCGCGTCTCTCTACACCAATGATTGCGCAGTGATCTCTGATCGGTTTAGACCGGTGTCTTTGGACTCTTCAATGTTCCTTCAAAATTGTAAGAATCACTTTGTATCATAACTAATTTCTGTGATATGAACGACTTCAGGTCATAACTTCAACATTGTGAAAGGTACTTGATGAATTGCGATTAGAAACTGACTGTATGTACCTTGCGTGAAAGGTGTTTGATGAATTGTCTGACTTAGACAGATATCCTGCAGAGTGTACTAGTTGGGCACATACTCAAGGGTAATTAGTGAACAACAACAAAATCATACCAGCCGCTGAGAGAAGCGGGTTGCATTTGGATGCTTTGCAATGGGTGTATCAATTCTTTTTTTGAGAGAAAAGAAAGCATGCAAAGACATTTTGATGCACATGTCCAATACACTTTTGTTTGTTTATTAGCTAGCAGTTTGCATAGGTGTTATTGTGATTTGTGAATGTAACACTGGATCAAATATTTTATTCTTTTCTTATATGATAGGATATTGCTAGAGGTGGAAAGTGTGATTAGTGTGGAAAAGCAACATGCATAGCAGTCTTTCTGTTATTAATTTTTTAATTGTTAATTATGTAACATAATTTAAGGAGATTGTTCACATAGCCTTTAACTAATGGTGGCATGCAGCTTTACACAACAACATTAGGGAATTATTTATTATTTTTCTTTCTTACTTCTTTACCTATTTACTAATTTACAAGGTGAAAGTTTGGTGAAATTGATAATTATCCGCCTAATTTGCTACTGTCAGCTTAACATATATATTTGGTGAGTAATGTATTGATATTGGGTTAGCTAAACACTTATTGCTACGTTATTAACATATTCTTTTATGCATATCTTAGATAATTATGGATATTATTTTGAGGAGATAATCATTTTGTCATAATACAATATATATCTAACATGTGGTTAAGTATTTGCAAGGGCATGTGGTTGAGTTGTTGCATGGACCTCCAATTAAATATAATATCTAACATTCATAAAGTATTTGCATGGGGAGATAGATGAGTTGTTGCATGGACTTCCAATTAATTAATAATATCTAACATTCATAAAGTATTTGTAAGGGGAAATAGATGAGTTGTTGCATGGAACTCCAATTAATTATAATATCTGACCTTCATAAAGTATTTGCAATGGGAGATAGAAAACAGTTGCATGGTTGCACATCACACAGTTGCATGGCAGACATGTTGCATGGGCTTAGCCTTGCAACAACTCTGACGAATTCAGAAAAGTCACTACAATGCAACAAACTAGTTCTTACCATGCAATAAACTCAGATTCTAGTAGTGATTGGGCTGCTCGGTTGTTGTTGTTGAAGGATGCATTGTGGTAAAAGTTTCGGCTGTTGTTGTTGCTAGAGGGGTTGTTGAAAGAGTTGTTGTAAGAGGGGTTTGATCCACTGTTGAATGGTGCTGGGTTGTTCTGCTTCCATCTCCAATTTTGTTGCTCAACCGGATCTTTGGAGTATGTTCGGTTGAATGGAGGTTTTGGGAAGTAGGATGGCTCGCTGTTAAGAAAATTCACGTGTTCGAGCTCGTCATCATCCCTTTGCGTCAATGGACAGTGTTCATAGGAATGTCCCTCCCCACACATGGCACATGACTCCGGCTGTGATTGATGGCTACCAACAGATTTGACACTCATTTTGTCGAAAGCCTTTTGCATAGCTTCCATCTTGGCGGTTAGAGCTGTGATCTGATCGACCTCAAATCGGCCGCCTCCTCCAGGTCTGGAATTGTCGCGGCCGGACCACTGTTGGTTCTGAGTCATGCTGTCGATCAAGTTCATTGCCTTAAGAGGTTCTCTTGACATCAATGCTCCACCTGCAACAGCATCAACAGAAGTACGAGTGCTTTCTGTTAAACTATCATAAAAAGTCTGAATCAATAACCAGTCAGGAATACCATGGTGTGGACAAGAATACTGCAACTCCCTAAACCTTTCCCATGCTTCGTTCAGGGGTTCATCAGGCCTTTTCCTAAAACTGGTTAGTTGGGTCCTTACCTTGGCAGTTCTCTTATGTGGGAAAAACCTAGTCAGAAATGAGTTAGACAATTCCCTCCAGTTGGTAATCGAATCCCTTGGTAGTGACCCTAACCATTTTTTGGCTTTATCCCTAAGAGTGAAAGGAAATAAAGCAAGTCTGATATAATCATTAGTTGCGCCATTTGTTCTAATGGTAGTGCAACATTCAAGAAAAGTTTGGAGGTGAGAGTGTGGATCCTCATGATCCAACCCATGGAAAGTGTTTTGCTGCACAATGTTAACAACGCCCGGATTGAAGTTCTAACAATGTTAACAACCCATGGAAAGTGTTTTGCTGCACAATGTTTGCTGCACAATGTTAACACCCCATGGAAAGTGTTTTGCTACACAGATCTTGTGTCGGTTTCGAGAAGAGCTACGCAGCCCGCGTGCAAATCTGTGCGGTCCGCGTCGGGTATCGGTCCTCTGCTCCTGAGATGGTAATCACCTGTCGGAGGTGGTATGAAAGCCAGTGTGTTCCTGAGAGAGAGAAAAAAAAAATAAAAGATACAGATTAAAATCTAGATTAATTAAAATAAGCAAAAATCCAGAAAAGATAAATAATGCCGTCCCCGGTAACGGCGCCAAAAACTTGTTCGCACAAAAGTGTATCACAAAGTTTCACTACAGCAAGCTGTAGCTTTTAAACCTTGAATTAACTTCCGACTAGACTGCAAGTGCACAATCCTATTGTATAGTTTAGTCAGGTATCGATCCACAGGACGATTCAAAATATGATCTGGACTCTACTTAAATCAATTATGTACTAGAAGTTGGAAAATGTTGATTTGGTTTGTTTAATTTTCTAAATTCAATGACAAAAATAATAAAAATGACAGAAAGTAAATTTGGTTTTTATCAGATAGAGAAAAGCGTTTTCAGGGTTTTCGATTTCATCTTCAACTCTGCCTCTCGGTACCACACACGACCCGCGTACTTTCATACGCAACCCGCATGGAACACGCGACCCGCGTACTCTCATACGCGGTCCGCGTGGACCTCGAGTGAATGCAGCAGCTGTCTGTTTCTGCATTGTTCTTTGGTGTAAGGATTCATTGACCGAACCTAATGTTCCTAAACCTCAACTCTCGTTTGTTGGCTTAATAAACTTGGTATCGGAAATGCAATTTCACCTTCTTAGGTTTTTAATCTAAGTTAATTGTCCGGTTTACTAAAGGTAACCACTACCTCTCGATAAGTGGAAAAGTTCACCTCTCAGTTACTATTTGGTCTCGCCCTACGGCTCGTAAACCTACCTCAAATACTAAGTTTGGTTGAGAGAAACATCAGGGCCAAATTACTAGAAAAGATGCTATAGACATCTAACAGTAGACAATCAAGAATCATTCAACCAACTCCAACAAAGCAGTTAAAATAGTACTCAAACAATTAAACACTAACATTCAACACAGATTCAAACAACATGCGTACAAAACAAAGTATCAAATTACATCGTAACCCTAGAAACTAGTAAACTACTCAAGCATAGTCAAAGAACAAACAAAACAAAAGATAGAAGAAATAGCCATGACAAAACCCAAAATACAAAGAAGATCCGTGAAGAACTTTCGTCTATCGCTTCTCAACTTTGTCTCCAAGCTAGTCGTCAAGTCCAAACCCTAGAATCTGTCTCTTGCTCTCTCAAAATGTAGAATTAAGAATAGAATGAATCCCTCTGTAGCAAGGAATCCCATGATATAGCCCTTCTGACCGACCTTTCCTTCTTTGAGCCTCTATTTCCTTTTCTGTTTTACTTCCGAAATAGGCTGACGCGACCCGCGTGTGGTGTGACGCGGTCCGCGTGTCTGTGTCTCTCGCGTGTGTAAGAAGTGATCGCGTCTGTGGTCGCGTCAGGGTTTGATGCGGCCCGCATGTAGGGTCTCAGAACTCACAATCTTCCCTGATTTCGCTCGTTTTCTGCAAAGTAAGAATAAAAACGCAGCAGTACCACATTATATAGATATTCAATGTAATAGACACGATTTGGTGGTTAAAAACACAGATTTTGGTACAGGAATTGGTCGGATTTATAGGTCAAATATCGAGACATCAGACCAATCTTAGTTTGGGTTAATTAATTCAAGTTTTGGACCAATCTCAGTTCGGGTTCAAATGCCTCCATTTTTAAAACGTTAATAACTCAAAATTTAAATCATAAACTTTATAATAAAACCGTTAAATGTGATCTATGTTATCTTCTCTATGTGCTCATAAAAAATTATCATGTTTGGTTTTGTTTTTATGTGAATCAATAAGTTAAAAAGTCAACGTCTAAAAATTATCCACATTAGTACGTTTTTACAAGCTTTGAATGAAACCCAAAACAAAGTTGAAATATCATAATTTTTTACATGTGCATAGATAAAATAATGTAGATTATATTCAGCGGTTTTATTTTGACTTTTAAATTTTGAGTTATTTAAAATTTTAAAAATGAAGGCATAATGGAGGCACACAAAAATGGAGGCAATTGAACCATTAAGTCTGATTGCTACGGGTTTGGACATCTTTTGGATCATGGATCATTTGGGTTTAGATTATTTTATGTTCGAATATTTGATCACTCGAAAGAGAGCAATGTTTCTTTTAATATTTATAAACTCGAAAATGCTATCGATTCGGACTGCAAGCGCACAATCCTATTGAGTAGTATGTTCGAGGTCGATCCACAGGGAATATTGGTTCAATGCTTTGAGCGATCGAATCACAATCTTTCGAAAGGCTAGACGAAATCTAAAAATTGAGAGATGTTGTTTTGATCAATGTAAATTAGGAAGAAATTAAAAGTAATTAAAATAAAAATAGAGATGAAAATTCCTAGGGTTTCGGCACACCATTGCCGCTCAATCCGCCTTGATAATATATTCCTGTTGCGTCTGATTTCCTGTTGTTATTTTAATGAAAGACACCACATGGATCACTGCGATTTATGTTACGCAAGAATGACAGATCTTTCACCGAGATTCTACATAGGACACTGCGATTTACCTTACGCAAATGTCTGATCTCTCAAATACCCCAAATTACTACATAGATCACTGCGAATTTCTTTACGCATGTGATAGAATTTGGTACGCGTTTTGTTGGTCTGGTTTATGGTTTCCCCGCTAAGGTTTTCTTCACATAAACCTAATAGATCTCAACGAGGCTAATTCATACAAATAGTTTCTCTTACCATTAAAGTACTGTCACTACCCTAACGGACTCAAACTAGATCATTGAAATTAGATGAAGAGATAATAAATCACAAAAGCATTTTAGCACAACAACAAGAAACCATAATCAACAGAAATATATATATCAAAACATCAAGAGTAACAAGGTTTACTGCCTAGCTCTAAGAAAAGGAACTTAGCCGCGGAACGGCATTGTTACAAGCACTCCTCTCTTCTCACTTTAATCAAATCTAACCCTAATTACAAAGATGATTATTCCTTCTGCCCAGGGGCCTTATATATGAGTGGAGGGACGTGTAGAGGTTGAGTAGGGGCTAAGAAACTGATCTGGAAACAGCTGTCGACAGTTATTACCCAATAGAGGCCTTCGGATACGGACCGTATTAGGTGATACGGTCCGTATTAGGACCTTGGCAGTTAGGGTTTAATGCTTCCAGCGCTATCTTCTGGTCTGTGCTAGGCTTGGTTCGTATTAGTCAATACTGGCCGTAACAGGGACTTAGTCGATGAGCGTCGCTGATCCGATTGACCCGATTCTAGCTCCATTTGGTGTAAAAATAGTCCCAAAACCTGTTTTCTGCAATAAAACATAAAGAAGGGTGACAGTAGCCTTTTTCTCTAAATAATTAAACATAAGTGTGAGAAAATATGTAAAACCTAAGCCAAAACCCTACGTAAATCATCATTATTTTGACTCTGATCAATATTCAGTATTTATAGATTTATTTATGTTTAGATATTTTTGAATTTGATTAACTACGAGTTTAGATCATTTTTTTATAAATCTTTAGTAGGTCCGAGTCGGATTGGAATATCGATTTCATCAAGATAGATATTCTGGTTAGTTCACATTTTATCAGGGATCCATATAAGTTCTATTCTCTTCTTTTGATAATCAATCGGGTGCAGACAAATGTAAGAAATTTAAAATATTGCAACAATTGTGAACAATGCACAACCCAACATACAGTACAAAAGTGTTCGCTTATTGCTCTTATTCCTTGCTTGTATTGAGACAAAAATTGAATGCTTCTTGTTTTATCCTTTTTCTTTATTTCACATCCTTCATTTAGAAAGAGAAAAAAAGAGAAAAAAGACATTCTCTAAATGATTGTCTGACAAGGCAAGCTGATCAATATTTTCAAAATTAAAAGACAAAACAATACAAACCAAATTTTTTTTTTGAAGGTCAGTTGGTAAGTAGTCGGCGGAAAATATATTGATAAAAAAAGTTATTTGCAAATGTTTCAATTTCAGTTTACACTTCTCAACTCGTAAATAAAACATTAAGCCATATTGTGAAGGAGCGAACTTGGTCCTCCGTGCCCATTTTTCCTTTCAATTATAATTTACTAATTTCACACTTGTGCAAAGTGCTAACCATTTTTAAGTTCACCTATTAATTTTTATTTTCAACCAGTTAGTCTTAACAATCTTGTTTTATATAGGAATAGTTCCAACCTTTAAGTGCATATTATTAGTTTTTTTTAATAGCAATTTATGTACGCACTATGTGAATAGTTTGATCAAGAGAAAAATTTACACAGTATGATGTCACTACAGCATAATAAGGTATCTGCGACCAGTAACAGGGACCGGCGACAGCCCCGGTCGCTGAAAGTATTTTTTACCAAAAAAATAAAATAAAATCATTCACTTCTGAGACCAATATTTTCGGCGACTGTTCAGCGAATTTTCAGCGACCGAAATAGCACCGGTCGCTGAAAGTATTAGTAAAAAGATTTGAGCGCCAGATGGAAAACCCTCCCGCGTGAGAATCAAAACCCTCCCTAATCGAATCGTGATTTTTGCGCAGATCGAAAACCCTCCCGAGTCTAGGTTTTCAGTTTTGCTCATTTCCTCCGCCGCTCAGCACAACGTCGAGCCCCTCCCTCAGTCAAGGCAAGGTTCCCGTCAACCCACCCGATGGAGAAGCCGAGTCACAACAACCACAATCGCCCGATTCAGCCACGTGCGCCTTTCTCTCTGCTCCAGGCAGCGGCGCCGTCCGCCCCCGCCGTATCCACCTCCTCTACCTTTGGCGATGCCCCCTCTTTCACTGAGTTCACCCTGGCTGAGCTCAAAGTCGCCACTAATGGCTTGGCGGCTGGGCATATTGTGTCTGAAAGTGGTGAGAAGGCGCCTAATCTTGTCTATAAAGGGAAGTTGCCTAATCAAAGGTCTATAGCATTGCCGTGTTTTTAATTTAAATAGTTACAGTAGTAATTAAGTTGTTTAGCATTACCGTGTTTTTCTTCCCTCTTTTTGTGTTGTTTGAGTTATGGTTTGTGATTTGTTGATTTTGGGCAATGATTCGTAGGAATTGAAAGGCAATTGGCGCAAATTCACTTGGAACAATGCTGTGTCAGCTGCTAAGTGAGACAGATTTCTTTTTACAATAGACTGGGGATTAAATTAAGTTTTTTAGCCCGACTCTCCCATGTAAGTTTTAAGCTTGTTGTTCTCTTTCATCTCCTTTGAAGTTATGTCCTCATTTTGGTTTTGTCCTTGCCGATTTTCCCGATTCGGGTTGTTGATTTTCCTGATTCGGGTTGTTTTGGTGCTGATTCGGGTGCTTTGTTGATTCTGGTACAATAGTACCCCTTACCAAAAAAATGCTGGGATTTGGCCTTGTGCCTTGTTCCTTTCTGTTGTGCTATTCTGGTTGCCTTGTTTGCCTTGCTGGTAACCTGATCTGTGAAATGCGACGCGGGTACAAGTCGGTACCAGCCCAGTAGTGCCACTGGTACCGATTCTGTGCTTATACCAGACCTTGAAATGACAGGGACCAAAATGCAAATTGATTAATTCATTTTGAATTTCACTTTGAGGTTCCTGACTTTCTATTAAACTGTTAACAGATAACAGTAGATGACATTTTTTTGCTTTCAAAAATCGTAATTTGTAGGAAATTCAAAGGAGAGGCCTAAAAGTAGCAGTTGTTGGCATTCCCAAAACCATAGACAATGACATAGAGGTAATTGTAGTTTGTACTTGCGATACACTCTCTTAATAGATTCAACCACCTCTGGTGTTGATACTGCGGTGGAGGAGGCTCAAAAAGCAATCTATGCTGCACATGTGGAGGCCGAAAGCCACGAAACAGTGGTATGCTAAAAAAGCATTGGTTTTGTCAAATTAATGGGCCGCAACAGTGGTATGTTTAGTTGCCTGACCATGATTTATCTTAGACTAAAGATTTGGTACATTGGTGTTAATAGTATTCTTGTTATGATTTTTATTTTGTTTCTTAGTGCGTTTTGTTAGTTACTTTCAGAAATTTTTCTTTTTATGGTTTGCTTGAGGAGATCTGAGCCTTATGCACTACTTTACTGTCTTATCTTAATAGCATTGTACCTTTCACTATTGCAGGTTTTATAGTAATGTATGCTACTCTTGCAAGCCGAGACGTGGTAAGTTAGCTTGCTTGAAATTTTGATCGCATTTCTTTCATATTCAGTGGATTACCTTTCCAAATGTTTCACAATGCAATTGCAAATCCCTAAAGCAAGAAATTTATTCAATTCAATTTGCAGTGAATGGGCATATGGTAATTGTTGCTGCTGAAGGAGCTGACCAGGATTTGATAGCAGATAGTTTGCGCAACACGGATCATGATGCATCAGGAAATTTGTAGAAAAAACATATTATGTTACTTCTCCTTGGCCATGTTTTAGATTTGCATTACACTATAATAGTTGTATTTGGTGAACTATTTGGAATTGTTCATTGGTTTGAAATTTGGTGAACTATTGTATATATCGATGTTTATGTTTAAATTTGTTTGTATGTTTATGTTGTATGTTTGCATGTTTCTGATAATTAGCATGTTTGTTGTTAGCTGTATAATGTTGGGTAAATTGAAATTTTGAAACTTGATTGGGCTTAAATGGTGCAAATTTAAATAATAAAAAAAATTCCAAAAACCTGACAGAAGACTTTCTGCGACCGGTTTTAAGTATCAGCGACTGTTTTTCTTGGTCGCAGATACTTTTTTCTGACGTCAAAAAAAAAAACAACAGCGACAAAAAAAAAGTGGTCGCAAAAGAGTATCAGCAACCGGGTGACGTCATTCAGCGACCGGTGACGTCATCAGAAGAATATCTGTGACCATGCTTACAGCGACCGGGCTTTCAGCGACCGGAATCGGCTTTCTGCGACCAGGTTTATTATCAACGACCGGCGCCTTGACTTTCTGCTACTGGAAAACCGGTCGCAGAAAGTATGATCTGCTGTAGTGGACATTAGTGATAATTTCATATTTGAAAACTAAAACAACAAATCTGTGTTCTCAAGCTTACATTAATCAAGGGCTCTGTATTTGCTTCTTTTCAATCCGAGGTAATAAAATCCCACTAATGAAATACTGCCATTGTAATCTCCTATAAGCAATTTTTCTTGTTCAATCACTCAAATTGGATGATCAAAGCATGCCTTCTTCATGGACATAAAAAATAATAGGAATAACAATCCACAACCCAATCATGGAATGAGACAATTATAAATTTAAACAAGTTCTATACAAATGCTTTCAGAAATCGCTTTCCTTATAAGTATCTCCTACGAACTTTTTATTATTACCTGCATTAAATTGATCGACCATATTCCAAACCAAACGAAAGCATGAAGCAATTTCAGGAACCCTAAAAGGTAAAACAAAGAAAAAAATTGCAACAAACTTAAAATAAACAACAGAGACAAGAAATCCTGAAGTATTATTCTTTGTGCAACCAACACGATTAAACAAGCATCACTTAAAAATCAAAATTCTTAGTCTTGAATTATTATAAGTTAATAAAACATAAAACGAGTTCCTTAATTATGCCGAGCATATTATTGTGAAGCTAGCTAGTACACAACTACACATGCATCTTCTCAGTGCGCTCCGGAACTTTCTTTAGAGTTGCTTTGATGAGGTCAATGTATAATGGAAATTGTGCACCAGCAAAGAAAGTGACAGGAAAGCACATGACAGCGTATATGGGGTACACAGCAAATTTGAACTTTTTTTCAACAACAAAAAAGTCTCCAGCACAGAATGCGACAAGCGTAGAAGTAATTCCCAAGAAGAGGGAGGTCAGCCCCAGGATAAGCTTCACAGGAAGTCCCCTATTGAAATCTCTTACCTGATCAGCAAATGAATGAGAATTTCAGTTTCCAATGTTGAAATGTCAAAAGGAAGAAATTCTAATTAAGATAAGGGTTTTTGTAACCTGGTAACGGGAGGTAAGTATTGAGAGGAACATGACAAGAGATGTAACAGAGAAGCAAAGAGCGACAAGGGAAGAGATGGCGAACAGCTGAAAAGCTGGTCTTCTACTGAGGACTGGAAACCCAGAATTCTGGTCTACACCTCCTGGAACTGTGGTTGCAGATGCAAAGGCCACCGTAGCGACGAGAGCAGCTACTACAGAGCAAGACTGGGAAGTATTTGTCAGCCAAGTGCTTCCGTCTTTAACCAATGCATCATGACTCTCTATGAACACCTCCTCTGCCGTCTTTCCATGCTTGTTGATTCTTGAGAATATTTCTAGGTTCTTACTTTGCACGAACTGCACACCGCCATATTACATATGTTCAGTTTTTATTTTAGTTTATTACATTTTTTAGAGAGAAGAGAGAGAGAGAGAGAGACCACCTTGTACCACTTGCTCTCCCATTGCATCTGAAGTGCGGCTCCAGGGATGCTCCACAGCCGGTTATGGCTGAGCATGGCTGCGAGATGTAGAGCACTATTTTCATCTTTATCTACTTGCCGAAATACACTCTCCATAGTTTGAACACCCAGCATGTACGTGTACACGTCTACTTGTCGGTGCTCCACTGCCAATAAAACAATATTTTTCTTATCTTTGTCTTTGTCCATGACAGCCACTGGATACTTCTTAAGGATTCTTTTCACCATCTCTGTTATTCCCCTCTTTGCAGCTACCAAAACAGGGCTTGCTGAACCATATGTGGACAAAATTGTAATGTATGTTAACAAAACGTGTAGCAATGTTTCGATTTCTCATGTTGGTACATTGCATGGCCATAGTAGTATCTTAGTAGCAAGGTGCCTGATTGGGTGTTTTTGGGCAAGTACTGCTGGAACTGAAAATTTAGCTTATTCATTATTGTGAAATTTGTGTTAGAAGCCTAGAGAAGAGAGAAATTTAGTATGAGCTGAATATATTTTATTTCACTAATGTTGTGTTAAGCTTGACTATTACAAAATTAATGAACATACCAGTATCAGGTCTATTCATTGATTCCTTCTCTTCAACAATTTTTTGAGAACCATTCTCCAAGAATTTTTTCAGCGTGTCTATGGTTACCTCTTTAAAGGCTTTCATCAGGACGGTTTCACCTGCATTCGTTAAAAGTATATGACAGCATAGCAAAATACAAGATGTCATTAGTCTGATTAAGGAAATGTAACGAGACTTCTATAATTAATTGAATGACGAAGACGAGTTAGTTGCTCAATTTTTTCTAAGAGAATAAAATAATTGTCATACTTCATAGTGCTGATTTTGTAGATTGAATAGTACATGTATTTCACTGAATCACCGAACTGTTGGTTACAAATAACACTAAAAAAGCATTACAAATTATATGCGTAGAAAATTAATTAATATATTTATTTTTTCATAGATGCAGGCCAATTAGCATAAGGGAGTAAACCCAGATCATCATAATAACTGGTCAACATACCTTCACTTGGGTTTGGTGTATTTTAATGTAAGCCCAGCTCAGTAGTTCCTACTGATGGAGGGGATTTTGATCCAATATCAGATGGTAATGCCGACACAGCTGGTTGCTGTCCACCACTGGCTTCCTCGTACTCCCAGAGTGTTGAACGATCCACCAGTTCCTTCATTATGGTCAGTGCATTTCTGTGCTTTTGTTTAAGTTTTGTAATTGTTTGCAATCTCCTTAACCCTTTAAAATGTTATTCACAGAGTGATATAATAAATTAATAGTGTAAACAGCTGAGCAAAATTAGGTCTATATAATAACTGGCAACTTTTTTTTTACACTTCAATAATCAATAGAATCTAATTAATTAATTGTTCCGAGCTATATCAAGAATCATACTCCTTTCTTTCTTTCTTTGGCCATACAGCTGGATATTATAGTTGGTACTTGCACTATGTTATACATTGATTCTTTCCTCTATTTCTAAAGACTTGTTTTCTATTGTCTAAATGAATACATTGTCTTTATCAGCTGCAAAAATTGCAATTCTAGAATTTGTAAGAATTGCTTTGGAAAGAACGATCAATTACTTCATCTAGAAATTAAAAATGAACTGTGCATATTGAGATTATAATTAGTTACTTCCTCATATACCTATATATATAAGAACAACTAGTTCATCTTATTCCTATTTTAAATGCAAGGAGCGTGCTTTTTTATTAAATTATCTTTTTCAATCAGGGTATCTATCCCAAGAACTTATTAAATTGGTGTTGAAGAGTAACTTGAACATTTTCTTGAAGAAATTATGCAACACATATATGCACATACCTATGCCAAGAACAACTAATAGGAGCTTCACGATAATCTTGAAAAAGAAAATCATGATATCATAGTTCGGTGGGATCTGCCTTTTCAGTTTCTGATTTTTAGATGGCTTATCTTCATCTTCCTTTTTTGCTCCAGCTTCAATGCAGCGTAAAATGAAGGGAAACAATAAAAATTAATGGACATAAGTAAGATTTCATTAAAATTAGCTTCTTATGTTATCATTTTTCCGCAATTCAATTTCGTCCTGCATAATTGTTTGAGTCCTTAATGAATCATTTTATGCTTTTAGAAATCAGCATGACATACTGCTGAAAATAATCCTTAACTCAACAAGAAAGAAATTATCGATGATTCTGATCCTTATTAACAACATATCAGTCCTATAGAAGACTTAATTGACAAAAGTATATATATCAGTCTATAGACAAACAATTCTCTTAATTAACCTTAGAATTCTAGCCAAGATTTATTAGAAATTCTAACAATGAAAAACTGATTGGTATTATCATGAAGGTTTGTTTACAATACATTGGTTTTCTTCATCAGCGCAACAAGCCATACAGACACCAGTTTTTAAGCTAGAAGCTGCAACACCACATGAAAGTTTAGTGATTGAGGCTATGGTAACATGCATATTACGGATTGACTCTGCTATGGATACATATTTTTATTTTTAAATTTTAAACAGTCGCTCTGAACTGTTATATACATGATCTCCATATGAGCAAACCAAATTTTATAATTTTTTTAATAGGTAGATTACACTGCTTTTGGATGGTCCTGAATGTTCAAATCAATTGATTTTGTACCTATAAAAAAATAGTAGACAAATTCAAAAAAATTTAAATTTGATCTGCATGTACATTTTCATATGAAGATCATATTTAATTATTTGAATCAACTGTTTGAACTTTAAAAATGAAGATATATATGATTCCATAGCAAATGCCATTGTGTAATATGCATATTACCATAGCCTTACTGTTGAGCAGAGACAAGAAATGATTTATATAAACAGTTATGATCTTATTTTGGTAAATTCTATTGAGTTTCTTTTCCTCATACCGACACTATTATATATGCCTTTGACGGAATCCTTCATCAAAGAAAATATGTCAATACAAACAGTGTATGTCGGCGGCAGTAGTTTATTTTCATCTACCTGAATGTCTGGTTTGTTTTCCATATTATTTTTTTTATTCTCCAAGAAATCGACAAACTGACACTACTAGAATCTCCGTTTTTACCAACGGTAGTAAAACGCATTTCCAAGTGTGTGAAGGGCTCATGGAAATAAATCGACTTTTCTGACACAATAACTATTTCCAAGAGGCAGCCCATGGAACAAGTTACGCATGGAAATAATTCATGCTTGCCCATGGAAATGTACCATTTTCGCCGTTGGAAAAAGTTTTGCATGACCCGCGACCCGCCAAACAGACCAAAAATAATATTTTATTGAAGGCCCATGGAAATAATCAACCACTTGCGCATGGAAATAAGTCTGAACAAACTGGATAGCTTTTTTCCATGGAATGCCGTTGGAAATGCTGGGACAAATGCGCATGGAAATGTTTTACAGATCCAGTTTATATTATTTTATTCCTGGACATACTTTTTCCATGGGCCAGGCCGTTGGAAATGTTTTGTTCATTCTGATAATAATATTTTATAGTGAAGGCTCATGGAAATAGTGGGAGAAATGCGCATGGAAATGTTTTACAGATCCAGTTTATATTATTTTATTCCTGGACATACTTTTTCCATGGGCCTCGCTGTTGGAAATGTTTTGTTCATTCTGATAATAATATTTTATAGTGAAGGCTCATGGAAATAGTGGGACAAATGCGCATGGAAATGTTTTACAGATCCAGTTTAGATTATTTTATTCCTGGGCATACTTTTTCCATGGGCAAGGCCGTTGGAAATGTTTTGTTCATTCTGATAATCATATTTTATAGTGAAGGCTCATGGAAATAGTGGGACAAGTGCGCATGGAAATGTTTTACCGATCCAGTTTATATTATTTTATGGCTGGACATACTATTTCCATGAGAGCGCATGGAAATACTGGGAAAATGCGCATGGAAATGTTTTATTGATACAGTTTATATTATTTTATGGTGGACATACTATTTCCATGCGCTGCCGTTGGAAATGTTTTGGTTCCTGGAGACAGCATCATTGTGTATATTTTAGATCTCCCTTTGAATTGTCTAAATAAACAAATCACAGCAGCAAGCAAGATTTAATTGTGCTAAATTGAAACATTATATTGAAAACTTAAATTTCGGTATTTGGAATAACCCTATATATGAAATTTTGATACAAAACATTTTGGCAGCAAGCAATATTGAATTGATAGAAAACATTGTGGCAGCAAGCAACATTGCCTCTTGTGTACTCCTGCAAATGAGGGTGAGTAAAATTAGCTTCAAGATTGCAGCAACTAATTAATCATGTTTCAATTCAATCTTGGTGTCCCAATTCCCTAGAATATAACAAAAAAATATAATGTAAAAATTCAAATGCAAAAAGTAAACATCTATTGCTTAACCAATTAATATTCTTGATCGGATTGCTCAGAATAATCGGATTCCCACGAATCTTCTTCATCATTGTGATACTCTTGCTCCATGTCATGATCTTCGTCATTTCCGTCCCTCGCCATTGATTGTGGTGCATTTGATGTTGTTGGCGGAATTGAAGTTGGATCGTCTACTAGTTCGAACTCGTCCGCTCCAAGGACCATTCCATCCCAATCAAAATCTCGTGTATTTGGTGCCGAGATTGGATTATCCGGCCTTTCTTCTTGGTAAAATTCGATGTTTGCATCGGCGCCCTCATCACGAAACCTTGTTTTCGGGCTTACTTTCATCGCCACCCACCATGGGCGTCTATTTGCTTTTTCCGATGCATAAGGTAGGTAGCACACTTGGGTAGCTTGAGCTGCTAATACAAACGGCTCATAAGTTGCAAGTCGAGAAGTATGTTTAACCTCCACAATTCCATGTTCTTGGTCCACCCTTACACCGTTTACTATGTCGAACCAATCACACCTAAAGATAGCTACCCTTTGGGCATCATATACTAGCTCTATGACCTCTTGGAGAACACCATAGTAGTCGGTTGGTATGTCATTCTCCGATATCTCTCCTTTGATGCAAACACCGCTACTTTGAGTAGCCTTGTTTTGCCCATATGTTTGTGTGTGAAATCGATAACCATTGACTTCGTACCCATCGTAGAAGTATGCTTGTTTGCTAGGTGTGACTCCTGCCATTCGGATGTAGTCATCGCAATCTTCACGGGAATTTAGTATTTTTTTGCGTAACCAATCTGCGAACCCATTTTGACGAACTTTTGGCAAATCATGTGGGCTTGTGGCTACTCCAGAGTTGAGCATGCATATATCAAACTCTCTGCACAATCCAACATATAAAGAAATTAAATGTTGGTAGATTATTAATAGATACCTTTCAAAACATTAAAATCATAATAAATTATAAAGATTGTACCCCATGTACTTATCCGAGATCTCTGGACAATTGAGGACGACATAGGTGTGCGCAGCCTTCCAATCCTCGTCACTGAGAGGCCTCCGTCTTTCTCTGCCCATGGTACGGCCTGGAGTATCGAATATCGATAGATGTACCCCCGAAGAATCTATGTTAGATTTGTCTGCAAAATAGTGGGAGGAAAATGTACCAATTTCCTTGGCAATTGTAGCCTCGACAATTGAACCCTCAACTTGTGCCTTGTTCGTGACTCTCATCCTTTGTTCTTTCTTGCGCCTGTATTTGCATCAATGGTTTAGGGTTGTTAGGTACATGTCTAAGTATAGTTTACAAGTATAAGCAATATGTAAGCTAAATGTTCCGTTCTTTTGAAAAGAAAACAAACCTTTCACATGGATACATCCATCGGGAGCCCACAGGCCCACCCATTCTAGCCTCATATGCTACATGCACCACAAGATGCTCCATCGAATCGAAGAAACCAGGCGGGAAAAATTTTTCCGCCTTGCACATTGTGACGATGATACCCGCTTCTAATTGTGCCAAACGGGATGTATCAAGCTCCTTGGCACAAATCTCTCTAAAGAATGCTGAAATCTCACATAAAACATCCCATACGGGATCCGGAACAAAGTCCCGAAATGCAACGGGGAGGAGGCGCTCCATGAACACATGTAGATCATGACTTTTAAGACCGGTGAGGGTGCAAGTGGTTAGGTTAACACACCTATCCCAATTCGATGCGTAGCCATCGGGAAACCTTACCTTCTTGAGCCATGTTAAAACAACCTTCCTTTGATCGGGATCGAGTGCGAATGGTGCCTTTGGTTTTTTCAACTTTCCCGGGTTGGTTTCAGACGGAATTAGGTATTGGTTGGGACGATCACAATAAAGAGCCAAATCCTTTCTAGCTTTTTCATTATCCTTGGTTCTGCCACCCTTGCCTAGAAGCGTGTATAACAAATTTTCTGTGAAGTTTTTCTCCAAATGCATCATATCCAAATTGTGTTGCAACAGATTATCTTTCCAATAAGGTAAAGTCCAGAAAATACTCTTCTTTTGCCAATGGTGCGTATCACCATAACCTGAAATCTGTTGTAATCCCGACCCTTTACCCCATTCAATATCTGGGATCAAAGACACTATATCGAGCAACTGCTCTCCCGTCAATCTTGGTGGTGGCCCATCAGTCTCGACTCTGTCTTTTATGAAATTCTTCGTATCAAGACGGAATGGGTGGTCCGGAGGCAAGAAGCACCTGTGACAGTCGAACCAACATGCTTTTCCACCATGAGAAAGTTGAAAGGCCTTTGTCTTATCCATGCAATAAAACACCCCAACCGGCCTTTTGTACCCCACCCACATAGCATCTCGTAAGCAGGGTAGTCACTCACCGTCCAAAGTAGTGATGCATGCATCTCGAAGTTTTCTCTTTTATAACCATCCCATGTCATCTCTCCATGTAACCACAAATTTTTCAATTCATCGATTAAAGGTTCGAGAAGAATGTCAATGTCCCGACCAGGATGCTTTGGTCCCGGGATTACCAGCGCAAGGAACATGCTATCTTCTTTCATTATCATCTCAGGTGGTAGGTTATACGGAAAAACAAAGACCGGCCAGCATGAATATGGAGCCGCACTCGAGTTGAAGGGCATGAATCCATCCGTGGTTAACCCTAACCAAACATTTCTCACCTCTTCGGCGAAATTGGCATGTTTTCAAGCGAAATGCTTCCAAGCCTCACCATCCGCCGGGTGCACCATAAACCCGGGTTTGACCCGCACACCCTCCTTATGCCACCTCATATTGTGGGCAGATTTGGCGGACATGTACATCCTTTGCAATCGCGGTGTGATAGGTAGATAACGGAGTATCTTTTTTGGAACGGGTTTTGCCTTCTTATTGGGTCCGGGAGGCTTGTATCTTGATTCGCCACAAACATCACACCGTGTCTTCTTCTTGTTATCTCCTTTGTAATATAGCATACAAAAATTTGGGCATACATCTATTTTCTGATGCTCCATGCCCATTGCTTGAACTAACCGCTTGGATTGGTAGAAATTTTCCGGCATTCTTTCACCAGAAGGGAGAGTGCTTTTAATTAGACCCATTATATCATCAAAACATTTTTGGCTCAATTGATGTTCCGACTTCAAAGCTATAGCATGTGTCACAACCGACAAGACGGTGTGTGTCTCGCATTTCAAATCCCCCGCCGAGTTAACATTCCAAAGCGGTGTATTGGATGATTGCATCATATCGAAGAATATTTTGGCAGCTCCAGCAGGTTGTACTTCATTCCAGTCAAATTCTTGACCAGCAGCATCCCTTACCATGTCACCCATTTGATCAGTGGCATTGCTCGTTGGTGGACTTGGTGGCATCGCTCCTGGATGTGATTCCCCGTGTTTGTACCAAACATGATATAGGTTACAAAATCCAAACTGAAAAAGGTGTAGTTCGACGGTTTCCACGTCTTTAGTGAAGAGGTTGTCACATCTTTGACACGGACACGGTATGCACTGCCTTCCATCACTGTCGACACTCACAACCGAAGGTTTCGATAATGCTGTTTCGAGAAATTCAGTCACACCAGCAATGAAATTGGGAGCAAGACTCCCATTGGTATGTTGTTTGTACATCCATTCCCGATCAGTGGCCATTTTACTAAACAGTTCTTGTTTTCTGCCAAAAATGAGATTAAACTATTATTTAACAGTTCTAGTTTTCAGCTCCAACCTCGTGATACAACCTCAAATTTGACATTTATCCTCAAATATGTTGGCTGAATAAAGAAGCAAAACTGAGCATTTGAAAAAGGAAGCAAAACTGACCAAAGATGACTTGATTCTGATAGAGAAGCAGAAATGAGCAATTTATTGTTGAGCTACCCCTCTTCCTTTATCCATGTTGCACTGTAGCCTTGATTCTGATAGAAGAATAAGCAGTTCATTTAACTCGTCCACAGGAAAACCCTAAACTCAGCTCATCACAGTAAAATTGAATGATTTGAAAGAATGAAGGAAAAAACGGGGACAGATATACCTGTAGGGGCTGCGACGGCTACAACCGAGTATCTGACTTGATAAGGTCACGACAGTGGGAGGGGACAGAAAAACAAGGGCCCAGAGCCAACTAATGAGAGGAAGGGGACAAACAAGGTTAAGGTATGGCGATGGATTTCAAAAGCGAGGCGGCGGGGGCGATTGTTTGGGATAGGTTAAGGTATTTCTGTCGCTATACCGACGGAAATAGTGGCAACCATTTTTTGAGTAAAATCTGTTTTTTGTTGCGTACCCAGATTGTACGCATAAATTGTAACCATTCTTTGGAACCAATACAACATAATAAGCTATTGTAATTATTAACAATAGCATAAATTCACAGAAAAATACATCCTACTTTAAAGAAAAATACATCCTACTTTAAAGCTATTGTAATTTAACCATAGCATAAGTTCATTCTTTGAACCATAGCAGTTAACAGATAAATACATCCTACTTTAAAGCAGTTGAACACATATGATGAGTATATATATTAGAATTATTACAATAACTATAGAGTAGCAAGTCACAGTTGACATAGTTTTTTACTAGCAGACTCAAAACATTTAGGGAGTTGGTTCTTCCCCCCTAGCAGTATTGGTCGGCGATGGTTGAGGGTTCTCTCCACCTCCGGCAATGGTGGTTGATGGTTGGGCATTTTCTTCGACTTCTTTGTGCCCATCATCAGCAGTGCCCGCCGACCCTGACCCCTATAAAACAAGGGAAAATATGAATAACTGCAATGATGCTTGAAAATGCAATTGCATTAACATATTAACTCTAGAAACTGAGTATAAATGGCCTTGCATTAAACTGTGGAGGATCAATTCCTTGAGCACTGAAGAGCTGTCCAAAACACCGTCTTATGAACTCATTGTGTTTTCTCATCTCGTCCATTTCAGATTTGTGGCGCTCTTGTTGAGCAGCTAATGAAGAAGCAAACTCCTTTCGTTCAGCTGCTAGTAAATGCGACACCTCATTCTCTGTGTATTTCCTCGGTTGTGAGTCAGCTGATGTGGCGGTGCTCTTTGTAGGGTTCTCAAAAGAAGCTTCAACTGTTTCCAACACTCGGGTGGCTTCTTTCGTCCTTGACTTGTTGCCAAAGCCGAATAGCCGGCCTCGCTTATCCTCTCCTTTGACAACCTCCTCCCACAGTTCATACTCTCTTTTTTTATCACCATGGACCGCCTTACTATTTCTGAAGCTTTCCTGCATTGGTTACAAATATATGTCAAGTCCTAATTCATATGTAAGGAGTATATTATTTGCTTATTGGTGAAAGGATTTTGCCAATGTCAATGCTATAAACGCTTACCGCTGCTGCCTGTGCACGCGTGTTGACGTACACCTTTCCTTCTTCCGAACACCTCGTGTGTGTTCGGTCAAAAACATCCAGCAATCCCACCGACTGACCTGTCTCGGATATCTGAAATTTGTCCAATTGATATCAAAATATTGGTAAGATAACTAAATTTGTCCAATTGACATCAAGTACTGGCTTTTTTTTTTTTTACATTAACAGAGAAATATTAAAATAGCATTGAAGGGTGTTTTTTTTTTTACATTAACAGAGAAATATTAAAATAGCATTGAAGGGTGTGTTTTTTTTTACATTAGCAGAGAAATATTAAAAATTCACAGAAGGGTGTTTTTTACTTACCAGTGCTTGCTTGTGCTTGTACGTACTCCTGGATCCCGCCACATGGTATACCACGTCAGGTGATTTAGTTCTGTTCTCTCGGTTGGTGGTCGATATTTGGTCCCATTTTGTTGTCGACCAAATATCGCACAAGCTCTTCCATGCTTCTACGTTCTTGCACCATCTTGGAGGATGATTTTTCCACACCTCCTTATCTACTCCATGTTTCTTCTTACACGTGGCTCTTGTTTCTGTCAGTTCACGCGAATATGCTTCTGCCGCTATGTTTTCGAAGACATCAAGACAACGCTTGATGTCTTCCTCATGCCCCCACGAATACCTCTGCATGAACTGTTGTAGGATTAGCAACCTTGCCTTCGTAGGAAACATTTTGTACGACCTAAACGGTCCGGGTAAGTTCTCCAAAGTTAGAATCCGTATTGTGGTGATCACCTTTGTGCACATGGGCCTGGACGTGAACTCCCCGTCACCAACAACCAGCAGTTCTGGTCGGTCACCTGGTGCCGCAGGGTCACGAGGCTTTGCAAGACCCCGCCCACACCGGACATCACTTTTCTCCTTATTTCTCTTTCTTTTATTCTGGCCAGCAGACACCTCAGATGCCGACTCAACTAGCTCTTGCCCGCAGGCTGCCAAGGCCTCACGACACTCTCTAAGGGGCCGACGCAATATGCACCTCCTACCGCCATCGTCAACCCCGGCATAAAAGTGTGGTTCGCTTGACTGACCATCCTGACATTGCTCGTCAGAGGGTTCCGATGACTGGTCAGCACAGCCCTGATTGGGAGAGAGTTCAGCACCTTCCCAATTTTCCATGTTTGGTGATCGGTTAGTACCATCCCACGAAGGCCATGTCGAGTCTCGGGTCGAATCTGGTTCTGTCTGAACCGGTGGCTGGGAATCTGTCCACCCGGCATTACTCTTAGTCTGTGACATATGAGGCATCTCCACTACCGGAGGAGGTGACCATGAAGAACCCGTCTGAACAGCTGATGGTGACTGGGCAGTAGATTGCTCGGTCTGGATTGGGGATATGGAAATTTGCGGTGCTGCGGCTGCTGCGGCCTTCAGCTGCGACGGGTCTGCACTCCCCACTCCCCGAGGAGGTGACCGGGAAGACGGCGGCTGAGCAGCTGACAGTGACTGGGCAGCAGAAAGATCCTTCTCAGTCACCGGTGGCTGGGAAATTTGCGGTGCTGCGGCCTTGGACCCCGACGGGTCTGCACTCCCCACTCCCCGAGGAGGTGACCGGGAAGACGGTGGCTGAGCAGCTGACAGTGAATGGGCAGCAGATTGCTCGGTTTGAACTGGTGGCTGGGAAATTTGCGGTGCTGCGGCCTTGGTCTGTGACGGGACTGCACTCCTCACTACCCGAGGAGGTCTTGGACCCATCCATATTCGAGCGCCCGAACGTGTTCGTACCATGCGGCCGTGCCTACCCTCTGATTCTTGCTGTACTTGCTTTGTGACAGACGGATTACTCTTAGTTTTCGGCGGAGGCCTTGGGGGCAGTGAAGCATTTGCGGAGCAACTCGGATTGAGTCTCGGGGATTTTCGTCTGTGCAAGGACTCCTTCGTGCAAGCACCACCATCCTTATCCATTTAATCTGTTAAATATAACACATACATTAATATTTATTTTTTCAATTAAACAGAAATTCTTTCTATGCCCTGATGCAACTATAGAATGTATACAACTGTAAACATATACATATATACAAAGTTGAAAAACCAAGTTGAAAGAAAAAGTGTACTATATGCATGATAAAATCACACAAGTATGTTTTTTTATATAGCATCATGCATAGGACATAGTGTACTATACCGCAAGAAACAAAGAAGGGGACATAGCATCATGCATAGGACATGATGTAGTGCGCGGACATAGCATCCTGTTTGGAATTATTATTGAAGCAAAAATATATATTATGGTTGTATACATCTTAGCCAAGCTCTTCCATGTCTCCCACTTACCTCAAATCTGATTACAGGTTCCCGAATTACATGCGCATTACACATAAAACTTATGTAAAAAATCAACTTTTTCGATAAACCAGAGGTTGAATTAGCAAAATGAAATGTTTAGTAATATTGTTGTGTCAGGAGGACTAAACTAAAATAGTTGTTTATAAACCCGTGTGCTATGTCCCCTTCTTTTTTTCCTATATGCTTTCCATGATAAAATCCAAGAAACAATATAGCAAAAGCACACAAGTATTTTTAATATAAGAAAAACCAAGTTGAAAGAAAAAGTGAGTGAAACCAAGTATTTCTATTTTTTGGAGTAAACTCCTAATTAGGAGTAATTAAAGGCTGAACCAGCAGGAGATAGCTAAACAGTGGGTTAAACTCCTAATTTCTCACTGTGATTAACTATTTTGGAGGTGTCACTTCTATGTTCCTTACACTTCAACATAATTTACGTACAACAATACCATTGTCGGACTCCTTTCTTTCCAAAGACATATCACATTTCAGTTTCGAAAATTGTTCTAGAATATATGCTCATGCATCCATTTGATTCAACTAAGAAATACAATGCATATTTCCACTATAACCCACTGTTTCATTCAAATGCTCCCAATGCAATTATAACTTAACTAAATGCTCAATTTGAACATCATACTTCATTTTCAGACTTTTGCTATAAAAAGATATGATCATGCATCTTGATGCTTTAATCTCAAAATATAAAACTAGCACATGCTACAGTCTTATTTTGCTGTAAAGCTCTTCAAGTTATGTCACAATTCAGTTCTAAAATATATGTTCATGCTCCTTACAATAACTCATGCAATCGTGGTATGAAATTCTAAAGCACATTCAAGAACTTATTTACAACTAATTAGCAATTGAGCGAACAAGCAAGCCTCAACAATACAACAAATTAGCAACTAAACAAACAAACAAGCAACAACAACAATGCACATGTTATACAACTTAAAACCTAAACAGAACATTGTGAAACTTAAACCCTAAACAGAACATTGTGAAACTATTTGTCAGGCCCGAATCAGTAATTTGCATTTAAACCCTAAAGACGCGCAAACCAAGAATTATCTCGGCTTAAACCCTAAATTGAAAAATACCCCAAACCAGACGAGCAATCGACAAAAAAAACAAAATCCAAAGGAAGGAGGCTTTACTTACACGGATATCGTCGATCCGACCAGTGTGAGAAGAGTGGCTCTTGGGGGTGTTCTCCGATCGATTGAGAACACTGCGGCGGTGGGGTTTAACTCGGAGAGAGCGATTGAGAACACTGCGGTGATCGATTGAGAACTCTTGGGGGTGTTCTCCGATCGATGGAGCCTTTGATTTGGAGGAGGGAAATGGTCGGGGGAGAAGAGGGAGGGAGTTCAGAGGGGGTGGAGAGAAGAGGGAGTGGAGAGGCGGCGGCTTTCGTAGTTCGACGGTCGATCAGGGGAAGACGAGGAGCCGGGATGGAGCCTTTGATTTAGAAGAGGGAAATCTTTGATTTAGAAGAGGGAAATGGTCGGGAGAGAGGAGGGAGGGAGTGGAGAGGGGGTGGAGAGAAGAGGAGTGGAGAGGCACTTGAGAGTAGGTCCGATGGGCATCGAACCTACTCTGGTTCGACGGGTTTAGTCACCGTCGATTTTTTTAAGATTCGTGTGAAACGCTTCAAATTTCGTGCATCTCTGTTTCAATTTTCGTGAGCACAATCTTAAGTTAGATCGGACGGTCTTCATGCTCGTTGAACCTCGTGGATAACATCGAACCTACTCCGTTCGCGTGGAGAGGGGGTGCTTTCGATCCAAATTTTCAAAAAAAACGCTAAGTGACTAAGTTGCTTTCTGGGTATAGCATTCACTCACCTCACCTGTCTCGCTGATTGACTCTCTTAGGTAACATAATCTCCAAATTACATCGTGACCTTCTGATTCTAATTCTGCACCAAAATTAAAGAATCCAACGACTAACATTGGCTTGGATGTAATAAGAAATATTACTTTACCTCAGAGAATTTCAACATTGGTTTGTTGTGTTTGAAACGGAGGAGTCCATTGATAAATGCATACCCTTCATCACAGATCATACGGCCTATAGTGTACAGCCATAATCTGATTGCAATGCAAGTACCAAAAAAAATATGAAAAAAATTCAAAAAATTATAAAAATTGTAGCCCTACATATTATATTTACAAATCATATCAATTTTGTCATTTTTAATGAATTTTATCATTTTTACCCTCTTCAAATTGAGCCAGTGCTTGTTGACCATTGATTTTCGTATGACCGATCAACGGTCGATCTGCAGTGAAATCACGTCTAATTTTTTTTAAAATGATCAAGTTGGTATTACGAACCTTAATAATAAAAAAAATGAGAGTTCTGATATTTATAACCTTCGATCCAATGTATAATAATTGTAGCCCTACGATGTTACGACAATCCGTCGCTTGGATGGATGTGCAAATGAACATCAAATAAGTTCAAACTCACCGACATTGATATAAATGCAACACTCTTTATTTTGAACGGTTCGATCAACATAAAGACGCCGTTTGTCTTTGTTCCTTCATTGTACAATTAATCAAGAGTTGTTGTTCTATGTTGATAATGCATGACACAAGTCATTAATGAAACATATAGGTACAACTATACAATTTTATGTGTTAAATATTTTTTATAATGCCTCAAAACGTTTATAGCATTAGTTTTGGTATAAAATTTACAATATCATTTTCATTAGACACATTTTAAAATATCCTAATTGTTTTAGCATAATAAATAAAATTGAAACCCTCACAATTTAGGTTCTGCCCATCATCAAATATAATCCGCTGTTATTCCGAATGGATACAAAACGCTGTTATTCCTATCCCAATCATTAAAGTTCTTCATACGCGAATCTCAAGTAACAATATTGTGAAGTTATCGGAGTTACAGGGTCCTGTTATCCTTCTCAAATAACAGCGGATTTATTGTAGTCCATCACAGTCAGAGATCCAGGTTCCCAATTGTTCCATATACGCAGAGCATTTTTCACGTACTACAGCGCACTATACGTTATTTTGCAGTTCATCTTCAGAGTTCTTAGTTCTGCACGAAGCTGAAGCTACTCTGTTAATTGTTCCGAAATTTCATTTCCCCCCATCCCGGTGAGTGAGAGAAGTTCGTCTTTCCCCCCAAAACAAAAATATGCCGCCTTCTATTTCCCCCAAAATTTGCCCTCTACTTAAGTTCACGCAAAATTGGGGGTCTCCTGCCCTCAACTTTGCCCTCATTATCGTGTCGCCCAATGCTGCTCTACAAACAAATCCGAAGCTAGCTGACGAAACCCACTCACTTCGGAGACGACGGCTGCAGGTTAAGGACGACGGCCACCCAACTGGGTTTGCGGATTAACATAAATCCAAGATCTAGGGGTTCATTCTGGTTCACTGAAGGTTAGTTTTTGGTTCGGTCCCATTTTGTTCTTGTTTCACCTTTACGTTTAGTTTTCTTTCTTGGGGTTTTATAATCAACATAAATTTCAATCTAGGGTTTGATTATGGTTCACTGAAGGTTCTATTTTTTTTCAGGGTTTATTATTTTCCCCTTTACGTTCAACATTTTGTCACTTAGGGTTTAATTTGGCCTTTTGGCTTAATTTTATGTTTAATAATCCGGCTAAAGTTATTGTTCCAAATTAGGGTTTTGAAATTATAGTTTGATGTCCAGATTTGCAAATTAGGGCTTTGATGCTTATTTGATGTCCAGATTTGCATATTGAGCAACAATTTAGGTTCTTAGGTTTTCAATGGGGTGCCAAGAAATTTAAGCATCAATTGAAACAGTAAACAACCTGTGCTGACAAGTTCAGATACTACCAGAATTTAAGCTAAATTGGGATCAACTGATACGACAGACACATGCTCATACATTAATTATAGCAAAGGATATAAACCTTTTACTAGAAATTCTTATTGAAATTCTTATAGCAAAGGATATAAACATTTGGTTCAAGGGTTTTTTTGCAAATTATCTGAGTGATCCGGTAAGTAGCTGTAAGGAAGAGAGAACTAACCATTGATTTCGATTTCATGCTGCTGACTGAATACAAATTGTAGTGCTGATCGGAATTCAAATAATTGGAGTAAACCTGCACAAAAACATTACACTTAATTGTAAATGCTCATGGAGTTCATGTGAAGTTCATCTTAGAATTCAGAACTTAATTGCTCCACCAACTTATTTTCTAATATGTGTATATTATAGGTCATGTATGTAAACAAAGCCATCAAAATATCCAGAAAAGAGTTTAAGGTCTTGTATGAACTGGTACTGTGACATGTGGTAGCTGTATATGTTGCTTACCAAGTTAGCTCCATGTTTTGCTACTTTATTTAATGTCATCCTAGCTACAAAACCTACATGGACAAACTGGACATATATAAATTTTAATTGATACTACACCCAAGCCTGTGCAGAAGTCAGATATATACCCTTCATATATAACATGGAGCAATTAAATTTTAAAGTCCCATTTGTACAGACTAAGAACCTTCTTCCCGACTGCTACAATTCAATTGTCGTGTGGTTTTTATTATATATAAGACATCGGCCTCTTCCATAACAATAACAAACAATTTTTGTCTGTGTGTGTTTTTGGTTCATAAATGTTTTTGAAATTACACGACAATTGAATTGTAAAAATTGCCCTTGTCAGAGGCACTTGACTGTAAAAATTGCATTAGTGGTAAAAGGTTCGGATTTTCTGTTAGTGCCTAAATGTAAATGTGAATAGTTTACATTTTAGAGGTTTCATACTAAAATGTGTGACATACCTTGTCAGGGTTTAGTTTAGATTTTAAATGTGAGTACTTGACTGTGAGATATTGGACTGTGATAACCCTTGTCAGTTTAGTTTACTAAAATGTAAATGTGAATAGTTTAGAGTTTAGTTTAGATTTTAGAGATTTCAGTTCTTATTGTGTCCTCTTTTTGTTATTGCTATAGTGAGTACTTGACTGTGAGCCAACCCTCTTTAATTTGTTGAAGTTGACTGTTTCATATTAATACAACAGGCTATCATGCTATTTATCAAAAACTCAAATTATATATCACGTCAATGTTTATTTTTTATCATCTATCAGATGGCTCCCAGAAAGACTGTTCTAAGAAGGGCATATTCTAAAAAGGGAACGAAGAGAAGCCGTCAAACACAGGAACCACTCGTGGTTGGTGAGGGTTCAATTGCTGGTGCAGAAGGTGAAATTACAACAAGTGAACCCCCAAAGAAAAAGGGGCGAGGCCCTGGAATCATCAGAAGATCGACTGAGATATTGAAAGACCGACCCATCATCTGGCCAATCTCGGATCGTGCGTTCACTTGTAAAAGTCGTCCACAGGAGATAACAGCAGCAATCACCAGGTCACTCTTCCTTATTACACTATTCCATACTTAATGTTCTTAGAATGCAACACTTTTAAGTATCTCTCCTTTCAAAATATATTGAATAGAGTTCTGCCGCATGTGATCCGAGCATTATTTTCTGCTATAATCTAATGGTTTCATTTTGTTTAGATTAGTAACCCTAAATTTTCAAGAACTGAACACATATGATAATTGTGTTAATTGTGTATCTGTGCCAAAATTGGGTGTAATACAAGTAGTTCAGCTAAAAGACATATTTATTTAATTAATAATGCACGAGTACTTGCTCAACTGGATCAATTGATTATTTCCATATGACATTTCATTGTAATAATCACAATTGACGAGTCACACAAAATATTTTTGACCATTATGCAAAACAGCCACGTTGATTATTTAAAATATGGAAATAAGCCTTAAAGTCCCCACTTTTCTGTAGTAATGGTGCATTTCATCAGCTATCCTGTTATCCAATGAGAAAAAGCATGCAAGTCCCTAATTTTGAAAATATGAAAAAAGGGAGTATTTCCCTACTTGATCAGGTTTGACCATTGGACTTGTATCAGAATTCCTTTTAGGACCTGTAAATAAAATGAAAATCCCATGCTCATACTTCACCTTTCTATCAATAGACTTGTGCTGAACCACATGCCCGGGCCATTAAGGAGTTTCCATGCCTTCGACAATACCACGAAGAACAATATTGAGTTCATATTTCTAGTACTCTGTCTTTTAATATGTTTTCATGCTTGGAATTAGAACACAATACATCAACTGCTGAGGTCAATTTCTACTTTTACAACAACAATTACAACTGTCATACTAATGCTAATGGAAATATCTACATTTAATGGGTCCGAAAATCACCAAAACTGTAATTCTAGAACTGCGTCAGTTTGGGGCTGTTTGTAATAGGGTGCAGTTTGAAATTGTACATTACTAAACTGCATTTCTTGCTAAATACACCCATTGACAGATTTTAAACAAAATTACAACTAAAAATTCATTTGGGTCAGTGTGTACAAGACTACAATCCTTCACATGGCAAACAACATCACTAATGTAATTTTTATCAATTTTTACAACATGTACAGCCAATTGAAGCAATACACTCCTCTTTTTTTATAGAAGAAGTTTAGGTACCGTGAAGATGAAGATCCCCTCCATTGTCGGAATGTTCTGTATGCCATAGCAGCAAAAAGATACACCGAGGAGCTGCACGAGGCCAGGGACAGTTGCTTAAAAAAATTTGGCAATAACAAACAGGCATGGAAGACATGCATCCCACATTGGTGCCTTGACCATAACAATTGGCACGGCCTTTGTGATATCTTTGCCACAGAGGAGTGGCAAGGACTGAGTAAAACAAACAAGGTTAACCGCACAAAGACTGGACCCAAAATCTCCCACCACGGGGGATCAGCAAGTGCACATCAGCACTTGGAAAAACTGGTATGCTTCATTATCACCTTTGCAAATTAAAACTATTTGTAATTAAGGACACAATAGTTGATCATGTTCCCCGTGTTTTTTCCTTTTCATGTGTAGACAGAATTAAATAATGGAAAACAGCCACCAATGAGGGCACTTTTCATCCATCTTCATTGTGCTAAAGAAAATGGCAAATCACCAATTGTTGCCCAAATGGAAGCTGCTGCCGCTGCGGCCGCTGTCACCGCTGCCGCCGCTGCGGTGGAGTCTGGACCAGCAGATCTCAATGAGGCTAATGGGGTAATTGATCCAAGTACAACCGAGGCTAACACACAGCTTGAAGCTTTGGATATCGCCTCCTTGCATTTTACAAATGAACAAACACAATCAGTCTATGTAAGTGGTAATCTGTACATATATTTGCTGAAATGTCATACCTTAGTACATTATTTTAAGTAAACACGTTACTTCCCTGGTAATATGTTTACGGTGGTAAATGTTGTTGTCTCTAGTCAAAATTCCATTGTATGGCTGCTCATGGTAACCCACATCCAAATAGACTTAATAACTTGCATATATTACAATCACTATCAAACCTCAACTGCAACGCCTCAAATGACATAAATTTAGCAATCTATTATATCAATATTGCATGACCAAAAAAGGTACCACAATCAGGTATGTGATGTTCAATGTAAACCATTAAGCATAGCATTAGTTACCGACAAAAAACACAACTGGAAAAAGAAAGAAAGAATAATTGGAAGAAATGCAAAAGGGAGGTAGCTCACCACTCATGTGCACACTATGAATTATCAGAACATAGTAGCTATTTTAACTGAATTTAACAATATTACATATTTCTCGTATGTTGCAAATCATAGCAAAAAGTAAACGACATGATTGCTGATGAGGCCAATTCCAGCATGGATGAGAGCACCATGTTCTTGTCAGCTGTAGGCGGAGCAAGCCATGGCCGGGTGCGAGGATTTGGAAGTATGCTTGACGATAAGGTGCAAAAAGCAAACAAACAAACCAGGCCCAACCACACACCTTGTTCTGTTTCGGGCCTGACAAACGCTGGAGAGGAGAGAAACTTATCTCGGGCTGAATTACAAGAGCTCTTGGCTGACAGTGATCGTCGTCAAGCCGAGGAAAGGGCCGAGCGGAAAAGAGAACTAGCACAATATGACTTCTACATCAAAAAATTATTTTCCATGATAGGGTCACAAGTGCCCACTGAACAGGTAATTATGACAAATTTTATGACTAATTTATGGATTTGAATTTAGGTTGCTGTGTTGACAGATTCTAATATGACACTTTGGTTATAAGTTGCTTGTTAAAAGCATCATATCATCTATGTGATACCTGTTTGTGTAGCACATTAAGAAAGGTTTGTGTGACGCTTCTACATTAGCCATATTCATTACTTGTACAATTGTGTGCTGCTGCTACATTAGAAAATTTTATTACTTCTTAGCCATAGTGATTATAAAATTCATCAATCTAGTAAGGTTTGATTGGTGCTTCTACATTAGCCATATATATTAATTGAAAATTGTTATATAGAAATTCACAAATTAAGTCACCCCCCCAAGTTATTGACATAGTTGCACAACACTTACATATTTATTATTCTTTTGACGTAGTTGCACAACAGTAATGTGTTGCCTTTGCTACTGAGATGTAGTGGCTTAGTGGCATTCTATACTAAATAAATATTTTGTTGTTCAACTTAGTCTCAAGTACACAATTTAACTACTTTTACTTAAGAATTCATGTTGTAACTGTTATAAATCGTATCGTACTTTTGTCATTTCCAAATTATAACACACGTGCTCATATTTTCAATGCTTAGGGTCACGGTTCCACCTCTCAACCATCTCATGAACGTGCTTCACACACTCAGCCGGGCATCTCCTAGGTAAAGAGTTTTAAAAGGGGATCTTTAATTACAGACAGGAAAAATTAATTGAGGGAGGGGGGTTATAAATAAGAAAAGGTGAATTATAACCACATTGAGGGTTTATCTTGCTGTTGTTGTTATTTGTGATTCCAATTACCAAGTTCAGTCCAATAACTTACTATTGAACTGATATAAAATAACATGTTCTTTCCATATTATGTACTTAGGGTCTGCCATGTCTTACACCAGAAAATCAGGGAGGGTCTTTCACTGCACTATTAAATCAACCTGGAAACGATGAACTTGCCACAGATGGAGCTGAGATGAACCAATGGTTCGGTCAGTCTAGCTTCAACGTGAACCCGCCATTCTAGAGTGCAAATGTGTGCATGTTAGGACTTATATATAGTTCTAACAATTGATCAGCATAGCTAGGTACTACAATGTATATTTTGGTTAACATGTGGGGGTATATTTTGGTATATTTACAGGGGTATATTCTGGTATATTTACAAGTGCATTACAGAGATGTTTTTGTAATGTGTTTTGCACATATTTTGGTACTATAATGTATGATGACTGTGTAACCGCTAATTATATGCTTTCGATCAAATTAGATATCAATGTGTTTGTGTTTGTTTGGTGAGGGTGAGAAATGGGGAATATGGAACAGTACCGGGTTGGTACCGGGAGGACAGCAGAATAGAGTCAAACTGATAAAACACCTGTTAGTACGGCATTCCCATGGGTCTATCCACCGAAATAACATTCCATGGAAATATGCACCCATGGAATAAGTCAAGTGGGTCCCACGTGTCCTTGGAAATAACAAGATGGGTCCCACTTTGGATGCCCTTGGAAATAACCTGATCTACCCTTGGAAATACTCAGTGGGTCCCAGGTTCGCTACCCCTTGGAAAAACTCGGTGGGCCCCACCATAGTCTCCTTGGAAATACACAAGTGGGGCCCACCACATTCAACCTTGGAAATAGTCAAGTGGGGCCCACCACATTCATCCATGGAAATAGTCAAGTGGGGCCCACCTGAGTCATCCTTGGAAATACTCAGTGGGTCCCAGGTTCGCCAACCCTTGGAGATAATCAAGTGGGGCCCACCTCATTCATCCTTGGAAATACTCAAGTGGGCCCCGTTCACAATCCCTTGGAAATAATCCTGACAGGGGCAGGTGTTAAACTATTCCATGCGTACCTTTTCCAACGGCCGTCGCATGGAAAAGGCTTAAAAAACTATTTCCAACGGGTAGCGCTTGGAAATAACAGTTTTTTTGCGTTTTTCCATGGAGGCTTGTTGCGACGGTAGTATTTCCAACGGCGGCCGTTGGAAATGACGTTTTTTGGGCTTATTCCAACGGGTAGCCGTTGGAACAAGCCATTTTAGGACCGTTGGTATAAACGGAGATTCTAGTAGTGTGAAAAGTGAGTGGCTCTGTAATTGTACCTACAATCAAAGCATCAAACATTCTGAAGACAAATAATTAAAGTATAGCAATTATTATTATGGGGGGGGGTGGTTGGTGAGTACAGTGATATATAATTGTATCATATAAGCCAAAGCGAGCTCCACTCTTGAAAACAGAGGGCTTGTTAGCCAGGGTGTGAAGTGCAGTTTCTCCGTTTGAATTGACATAGTTCATGCTCGCCAACTTTGGATATAGGCGAATGATCTCATATGCCAAATCTACAGTCAATAAATTTGAATGGTTATATTAATTATGGCTAACTTTTTATTTTACTTTTCTTTTATTGCTGTAAGTGCATACCAAATTGTTCTCCTTTGATGGCGTGGTGAAGAATATTGTTACCATCATCTCTCCTACAATGAGTGATATCTCTCAAGGATAAGCTGTCACCTTCATCAATTTTAATGTTTTGTACCTTATGGATGGCAGTCTCAAGCACAAAGAAGGTATTCTTGTTTCCATGAAGCACTGCCGAAAAGAGCGGAGTCTCCTGAATGTTGTTACGTGCACTGGTTACCATATCTGGACACATTTTTGTCATCCTCCTGCAAACCTTCTCAAGTCCGAGGGCTGCCGCCAGATGAAGTGGGGTATCCCCAGCTTTGTTTTGTAAGTTCAAGATTTTGCTCTTCTCTGTGGTTGTACATCAAATATTCTTAGAACTCAAAATGGAAATTCAATTATGGGCAACATGATTATGGATTAAATTAATCATATTTAACTAATTCCTTATAAGAAAGAAGCATGTCAAGGTCAATTGTCCTTTATTTTTCATAAATCTCGAGAACACTGCTGTGTCAAGTTTCAGTCAGTATCCTCTCAAACTGGATATGAACATAAATAACCCTTGTAATTGATAGAAATATAATATATTATAGTGAAGTATAGAGAGACATGCTCAATACAAAATTCTGAAATTTCTCACTAAAACTATCAATTTTCTTTCTTGCACATACAAATGATGTATATATTGACCTAATATAACTTTTGAATTTTCCAACAAAAAACTAAATGACTATTACAATATATACACTTTTTCCTAAGCAACACAGAGAATTCTTTTTTTTTGAATAAAAATGGGGGTCATGCCCTCATTTGTATTGATGCAACACAGAGAATTCCGACTTCCAGTTTTTTATTTTTTCGAAAAAAACCTTTAGGACTCTCTTCATAAATTATTATTTTAATCATACATCTTCTTAATAATTAAGTTTATCATTAACTCTAATTAGTAGGGATTGACAAAGTGTGTTATAACCTTCTGCCTGATAAAGACTTCTTGGATCATTCTTTCTTGCAGGTCACTAGTACAAAAAATCCCTTCACCGACCCTCAATCACCGACTGTTTTAATATGTAACAGTCGGTGTAGAGACTGCTGGTAAAATCGTAAATAAGAACAATCTCAACACCGACTGTTTTCTTACAAAAAACCGTCAGTAAACCAACACCGACTGTTTTTTAAAAAAAACGGTCGGTGTTGCTCATACCCTACACCGACTGTTTTTCACAAACAACAGTCGGTGTTAAGCAGTCACCAACACCGACTGTTTTTATAAAAAACAGTCGGTGTTGCTCATACCTACACCGACTGTTTTTTACAAAAAACCGTCGGGCGTTGGTGATACCTACGCCGACTGTTTTTTAGAAAAACAGTCGGTGTTGAGCTAACAAAATTTAGTTCCCAGTTTTTATAACTTCCGATCAGCCGCGAAATATTTCATTTCCCTCTTCTTTCTTCTTTGCCGAAAACCCTCCCAAAATTTTGAGTTGAGTCGATCAGCCTCGCGATCTCCCAACGCACTCCTCTTCCTTGCTGCCTCCGGCTCCGCCAAGCACCCAAGCACCCGAGTCGCCTTGCTGCCTCGCCCCGCCCCGCTACCTCGCCTTGCTGCCTCGCCCCGCACCAGCACCCGAGCTCTGCTGGAGCGCGGAGGAGGAGTGCGTTGTGCGCCCGAGCACCCAAGCACTCGATCTCTGCTTCGGTGCTTGTTCGTTGCCTTCGGTTTGTGCAATTTAATCTCCTCGGGTAACCCTAAACTCATTTATTTGGTTTTCTGTTGCCTTGTGGCTTGCGGCTGATACGCTGATCTGTGGCCTTCGTGCCATTTCCCTTGAACTGTGGCCTTCGATTCGATTTTTCTACTGCTGGCTGTGAGCCCTTACTGACCTGCGGCCTTCGTGCCATTTTGCTGACCTGTAACCTTCGGGTTTGCTTTACTGTTGTTGGCTGTTGATTTGACCTGCGGCTTTGAGCCTTTTTCTGTGACTGTGGCCTTCGTGCCTTGTGTGGATTTGGTTGTTTCGATTTCAGGCATGACATTGCTGGTACCATTGTCAGTACCAGCCTTTTTGGTTGCATTTTTCTTCCTCTGTTGGTTCGGGTTGATTTTTTGGGGCTGTCTGATTATGCTGGTACCAGCTTTGAGGTGTTGCTTGAGCTGGTTGTGAGACATGTTTTGCGATTCTGTTGATGCTGGTACTTGGTACTAGCCCAGTGATACCCTGGTACCGAATTTGAAATGACAGGGACCTTGTTGTGATATTTTGAAAGTTGAGGTGCGATTGTGTAAATTTTAGGCCTTGCGTAATTTATTTTAATATAGGGGCTTAAGTGAGAAAATATGACACACTTGAAGGCTCTTTTTCCATTCAATTTCACAAGGGAGTCAAAGAGCTAGAAGAAGAAGATATCAACTGTGATGAGTGAGGCTCTTTTTCCATTCTTTTCTCTTATTATTCTGAATCTTACTTAAAGATTCAAAATTTTGTTGGCATTTATTTTTGTGTTTTCTTAAAAAAATTGCTATATCATACTCATTGGTATTTTTGTGTTTTCTTAAAGGCAACAAAGTTATTTTCAAGATTGCCAAATATCATTTGCACAGAATTTAAGGACCCTTTTCTTTGAACTCATTCCTGTACAACATTATACAGGTCTGATCGTTACTATCAATGGAATTGGAGAGAGAGCTGGAAATGCTTCACTGGAGGAGGTATTAAAATTATTTTATTTTATTTTATAGATCCTTTTTATTCATCTTTGGTACGTGTAATTAATTAATTACAAGTGTTTAGCACAAGCTCTAAAGCTTTGCTTATTTTGATCTGTATTGAATATTGTTCTTAATTATATTATTGATCTTGACTTAGGTTGTGCTTGCTATAAAGTGCCGTCAGAATGCAATGGAAGGAGTATATACTGGCATCAACACCAGGCATATCATTACGATTAGCAAGATGCACTAGTACAAAATATTAAATACTGGCATCATCTAATTTTTTGCTTACATTAGGTTGCGGTTAAAAAAATGAAGAAAAAATATTATTCTTGGGAGGAGTGCATGAACCTTCGTGAAGTTAAGGTGCCTTTTACATTGGGAATTATCTAGTTCTTTATGAGATATTTTACTAATTTTTTGCTAATGTTTTTATTTTGCTTGTTGTCTGTGAAGTCTTTACGCAGGATGAATCATCCTAACATTGTCAAGCTGAAGGAGGTCATAAGAGAACACGACATATTGTACTTTGTGATGGAATACATGGTAAGGATTAAGTATTGAATTTCCAGTGTCTTTGACTTCTTTTAATGTCTTTCAGTTTCTCACTCTTTCTTTGGCTGCACAAAATTACTTACTGGTTAGCCTATTTAAAGTTCCAGCTTGTTACCCCAAACTAACATATAAAAAGTTGTTGAAATTGCATTAGAAGATGATTTTTTTTACTAGAATTCTTTTTTCTAATTATATACATTTCAGGAATTTAATTATACTTGAAATGTAATATTTCAGGACTATAACTTGTACCAACTAATGAAAGACAGAGGGAAAGGATTTTCAGAGGCTGAAGTAAGGAACTGGTGCTATCAGATTTTTCAGGGTCTTGCTTATATGCACCAACGAGGGTTTTTTCATCGTGACCTCAAGCCTGGTATAATTCCAGTTCTTCCCTTATGTCTCACATCTTTTATACTTGACCTTTACAGGCATACATAGAAAAAGAAGATAGTAAGAAACTGAAACAGAAGCAGCGCGAGCGCATGCAACCCAAGATGGGAAAGATGGATATCGATTATCAGGTACTCTTTTACTCGGGATATATTATATTGAGTTTAACCAGTTGCATGTACTTATTAATAATTGCTTCTGCCGTCTTGTCAGGTTTTGCATGATGCATTTTTCAAGTACCAAACAAAGCCAAAGCTAACTTCACATGGTGATCTCTACAAAATCAGGCAAGGAATTTGAGGTAATTTTTTTAGTTTTTAAAGTTTGCAGAACAAATTATCATACTTGGCTTTAATCTGGTACTGCATGTTTATACAGGAATCTTGTAATCACTTATTTAGTTATGAAATATCATCTGGTAAAAATATCATGTTGTTCACCAAATTTTCTTCTTGTTGTGTATTTTGGGTTATATGTTCTGATTTAAACAATTATTGTAACTTTATTCTTTTCTCATTGACAGGTCAAGCTTAGGGAAATGAAACCAGGCATGCTGTCTAAAGAACTGAAGGAAGCTCTTGGTATGCCTGATGGTGCTCCCCCTCCTTGGCTTATTAACATGCAGGTTAATCTTGATGTGAAATTAATTCTAATTGTTGGCTTATACAACCTTGTATTGCTTTCTGTTGTTCTGATTGTTAAATTGTTTATATAAAATGTATGATTAGCAAATATTTCTCTTGCTTAAAGCATTTATGTTGCATTAGTGATGAATCTATTTGGTCATAGTAATTTTGCTATATAAATTGTTTATATTTCTCTTGTTGTATAAAAGTTCTATTTGTGAATTTGAGTGGAAGAATATGAGAGCATTAAATGAGTCATTTGACTGGGCTATCCTTTGATTACTTTCCAAAATACAAGTCACCGAATTTTGGCTTGCCAGTTGTCACGTCTACAGGTGCAAATTAAAAAAAAAAAAAAAAAAAAAAAATTCGGTGCTGGGCACCTATACCGACGGTTTTTTCAAAAAAAACAGTCGGTGTTGGGCGCCTACACCGACTGTTTTTTCCAAAAAACAGTCGGTGTTGGGCGCCTACACCGACTGTTTTTTCCAAAAAACAGTCGGTGTTGGGCGCCTACACCGACTGTTTTTTCCAAAAAACAGTCGGTGTTGGGTGCCTACACCGACTGTTATTCACCCGTCAGTAAAGATTTATCTATACCGTCGCCGCCATCACCGACGCCTCAATAACAGTCGGTAAAAGGGTTTTTTAACAGTCGGTGAAGGGGTTTTTTGTACTAGTGGGTGCATTATAGTAATTTTGTATAATCTGAGTTCTATTTGTTCACAATTGCCACTAGGGTGTCAATGATACCCTTTTACCCGTTTACCCTATCCGTATCGTATTCGATAAGGCGGGTGTGGGTAATGTTTTTTTCTTCGTTAGCTAATCGGGTATGGGTATGGGAAAGGTGTTTTTTCGTTAGCTAAACGGGTAAAACCTATTTCGTACCCATTACCCTATAGGGTAATTATATAAAATAAAATTATATTATAATGTTTGAGTAATAATTAGTGATGTTAAAATTTATTTGCGTAATATTTCATATGATAATGTTTGAGTAATAATTAATTACATATATTATTTCAAATTCTTTTCTGCAACTTTTTAACTTGGTACCTAGCTATTTGAAACTAGGTAATTGGGTAATTAGAAACTAAGATTTTTAAGTTCGGCAACTTAAAAAGGAATCATCAAACCGTACAAATATGACATGTATATTAGTAAATGTACATATGTTAGCAGTAACTTCCTGCAGTCCCCACAACAGTTTTGGCAACTGGATTAGGAACCAAAGTGTTTGCCTAATATTAAAAAGGCAGAATTTTTAAATGATACATCACATAGCCGTATATGGTACCTGTTATATAGCTATTATATATATATATATATATATATATATATATATATAGCATATTGGCTTTTTTTTCTCTTAGGCATAAAGTAGTAATACCTTTGTTTTTTTCAACGATAACGAGGAGATCTAAAATTATTTTTTCCTTGGCACCAGAAACTGCGACATGAAGCAAGGTGTCATTGGCACGTGTAATAAGCTCGCCTTGGACTGTTTCGTCTTTACTGTAGAGCTCGCACACTGTTTTCCATTCGCGATCCATGGCTGCTTTGAAGAGACGCTTTCTCGGATTGTACAATGAGACATCATCAGAATTAGGTTCTGGTATTGTGGGGTTTTCTGGGATGATATGTGGGGGTTCAACACTAGATAAGGACATATTGTTATTACTCCCTCTCTTGTTTGTATTAATCAGAGTTTAATTAAGTTGTATGTGACTCAATTGATAGGTAGGTAGAGAGTACTAGCGATATTATATATGCTCCCTTTTATAAGGAAGACACTAGCAAGGAGAGCATGTAGTTCAATGCTCATTTTTACGTAGTAGATTTATCATATTTGTGTCCTTACAAAAAAGGAAAAGAGAAAGCTACTTGGGCCAGGAATAAAAGAACCTTGCGTGTTGAAGTGCTTCAAGAGTTGTCTCCTTGACATAAAATGGTTATAATTTTGTTTTTGAGTGAGTCTTTAATACTTCATAAAAAATAGGAGTAAACAGGATATATATATTTTCTTTTTAAATTTTATTCAAGTGTAGAACAAATTAAGATATCAATATATATAGTCTCTCAATTAATTACAACCACCCAAATTATAACATTTGATTAAAAAAGTACAACTTAATTATATATGATTTTGTAAAATCAATTTCAAAATGACTAGTAGACCTCTTATTTTTTATATTGAATATATTGAGTACTCATAATTTTGGACTTAGATAAGTATTAGATTTGATTTATTTCTGATTATTTCAATTACCGTATTTCAATCACTCAATGCGGGGTCTACATATCAGTTAATTAATATCTCTCCAAAATATGTATAAAAATGAAAGAGTGTGTTACAAAAAAAAATAGTGATACATAATTTAATGCATTTTTACTAAATTTTGGTTATTTAAGAACTAGTGCATGCATTAATTAGCATCTTGATAATTAGCATTAGGATTAAGTAATTACTTAAGAGGATGCATGAACTTTATTTGGGGGGCAAAGACGGGAGCTGCGTATGATTGGTACATATGCATTTTGTGAGTCTGGATGGATTTGGGTGATAATTGTGTTGCTTTGGTGACGTCAGCATTGGGAGAGAAGCTTCAAATCTACTAAAGCAACCCATTTTATTTCGAGCCTTGATAAAGCATATCATATGCATACATAGGTCCAGGTCCCCCTCACTTTACATATTAATTGCATCTTGCTTTACAGTTTACATACTGAATATATTGAGTACTCATAATTAAGAAAAGAGCAGAATTAAACAACTTACAACACACGTTTTAATTACATGCTTCAATATATATGAGCAAGTAAGTAATATTATGAAACTTATTATAATTAAGTGATATATGGACCTGGCAAATTAGACAAGTCCGGTTGTATTTGGATTGGATGGAGTTAGATTCATATTACTTTTGGGTTTAATAGATACGTATTGGACTCAAATTGAAGAGATCGATTAATTAATTCAGAGTCTGTGTATTTTCATATTTGAATAATTAACTATATATATATATGAGTTGGATATATTTTGCGGGATCGGAATTCAAGTTTTGGACCAATCTCAGTTCGGGTTGATTATGATTTTTGTAATCTTGTGTTACGTGTAATTTAGTTCCATTTTTCATACATAAATCGGGTGCCAGATTGTGTTTGAATTGAATATATTAAGCTGGACCAGATTTAATTTTAGACTTAGATAAGTATTAGATTTGATTTATTTCTAATTATTTCAATTAACGTATGGCACGGATATTGTCCGCGATCTAGTCTTATTAATTTTGGATCAAGCCAACTAAGAATAAAATGTCTAGTGCATATGCTTGTATGTGTACATAAGTTTTGATCTAAATATTTTTTGGGTTTAATAAAGAAATTTATAATTTAGAGGAGGGTTCAAATGCCTTTATTTTTAAAACGTTAATAACTTAAAATTTAAATCATAAACTTCATAATAAAACTGTTAAATGTGATCTATGTTATTTTCTCTATGTGCTCATAAAAAATTATCATGTTTCGGTTTTTTTTTTATGTGAATCAAAGTTAAAAAATCAACGTCTAGAAATTATCCACATTAGTACGTTTTTACAAGTTCTGAATGACAACCAAAACAAAGTTCAAATATCATAACTTTTTACATTTGCATAGAGAAAAATATGTAGATCATATCCAGCGGTTTTGTTTTGACTTTTAAATTTTAAATTTTGAGTTATTTAAAATTTTAAAAATGAAGGTATAATGGAAGCACAAAAAAATGGAGGCAATTGAACCATTAAGTCTGCTTGCTACGGGTTTGGACATCTTTTGGATCATGGATCATTTGGGTTTAGATTATTTATGTTCGAATATTCAGTATTTATAGATTTATTTATGTTCAAATATTTTTGAATTTGATTAATTACGAGTTTAGATCATTTTTTTATAAATTTTTAGTAGGTCCGAGTCGGATTGGAATGTCGATTTCATGAGGATAGTTATTCTGGTTAGTTCACATTTTATTAAGGATCCATATAAGTTCTATTATCTTCTTTTTCATAAGCAATCGGGTGCAGACAAATGTGAGAAATTTAAAATACTGTAACAATTGTGATTAATGCACAACCCAACATACAATACAAAAGTGTTCGCATATTGGTCTTATTCCTTGCTTGCATTGAGACAAAAATTGAATGCTTCTTTGCTTTATCCTTTTTCTTTATTTCACATCCTTCATTTAGAAAGAGAAAAAAAAAGGGAAAATTAAAGAGACATTCTCTAAATGATTTCAAATGTAGTGTCTGACAAGGCAAGCTGATCAATATTTTCAAAATTAAAAGACAAAACAATACAAACCAAAAAAAAATTTTGATGGTCAGCTGGTAAGTAGCCGGCTGAAAATATATTGATAAAAAAAATTATTTGCAAATGTTTCAATTTCAGTTTACACTTCTCAACTAGTAAATAAAACACTAAACCATATTTTGAAGGAGTGGACTTGGTCCTCCGTGCCCATTTTTCCTTTCAATTATAATTTATTAATTTCACACTTGTGCAAAGTGCAAACCATTTTCAAGTTCACCTATTAATTTTTATTTTCAACCAGTTAGTCTTAACAATCTTGTTTTATATAGGAATAGTTCCAACCTTTAAGTGCATATTATTAGTTTTTTTGTAATAGCAATTTATGTACGCACTACGTGAATAGTTTGATCAAGAGAAAAATTTACACAGTATGACATTAGTGATAATTTCATATTTGAAAACTAAAGCAACAAATCAGTGTTCTCAAGCTTACATCAATCAAGGGCTCTGTATCTGCTTCTTTTCAATCTGAGATAATAAAATCCCACTAAAGAAATACTGCCATTGTAATAATCTACTAAAAGCAATTTTTCTTGTTCAATCACTCAAATTGGATGATCAAAGCATGCCTTCTAAATTCATGGACATAAAAAATAATAGGAATAACAATCCTCAACCCAATCATGGAATGAGACAATTAATAAATTTAAACAAGTTCTATACAAATGCTTTCAGAAATCGCTTTCCTTATAAGTATCTCCTACGAAATTTTTATTATTACCTGCATTAAATTGATCGACCATATTCCAAACTAAACGAAAGCATGAAGCAATTTCAGGAACCCTAAAAGGTAAAACAAAGAAAAAAAAATTGCAACAAACTTAAAATAAACAACAGAGACAAGAAATCTTGAAGTATTATTCTTTGTGCAACCAACACCATCAAACAAACATCACTTAAAAAATCAAAATTCTTAGTCTTGAATTATTATAAGTTAATAAAACATAAAACGAGTTACATTAATTATGCCGAGCATATTATTGTGAAGCTAGCTAGTACACAACTACACATGCATCTTCTCAGTGCGCTCCGGAACTTTCTTTATAGTTGCTTTTATGAGGTCAATGTATAATGGAAATTGTGCACCAGCAAAGAAAGTGACTGGAAAGCACATGACAGCGTATATGGGGTACACAGCAAATTTGAACTTTTTTTCAACAACAAAAAAGTCTCCAGCACAGAATGCGACAAGCATAGAAGTAATTCCCAAGAAGAGGGAGGTCAGCCCCAGGATAAGCTTCACAGGAAGTCCCCTATTGAAATCTCTTACCTGATCAGCAAATGAATGAGAATTTCAGTTTCCAATGTTGAAATGTCAAAAGGAAGAAATGCTAATTAAGATAAGGGCTTTTGTAACCTGGTAACGGGAGGTAAGTATTGAGAGGAACATGACAAGAGATGTAACAGAGAAGCAAAGAGCGACAAGGGAAGAGATGGCGAACAGCTGAAAAGCTGGTCTTCTACTGAGGACTGGAAACCCAGAACTCTGGTCTACACCTCCTGGAACTGTGGTTGCAGATGCGAAGGCCACCGTAGCGACGAGAGCAGCTACTACAGAGCAAGACTGGGAAGTATTTGTCAGCCAAGTGCTTCCGCCTTTAACCAATTCATCATGACTCTCTATGAACACCTCCTCTGCCGTCTTTCCATCCTTGTTGATTCTTGAGAATATTTCTAGGTTCTTACTTTGCACGAACTGCACACCGCCATATTACATATGTTCAGTTTTTATTTTTGTTTATTACATTTTTTAGAGAGAAGAGAGAGAGAGAGAGATCACCTTGTACCACTTGCTCTCCCATTGCATCTGAAGTGCGGCTCCAGGGATGCTCCACGGCCGGTTATGGCTGAGCCTGGCTGCGAGATGTAGAGCACTATTTTCATCTTTATCTACTTGCCGAAATACACTCTCCATAGTTTGAACACGCAGCATGTACGTGTACACATGGACTTGTCGGTGCTCCACTGCCAATAAAACAATATTTTTCTTATCCTTGTCTTTGTCCATGACTGCCACTGGATACTTCTTAAGGATTCTTTTCACCATCTCTGTTATTCCCCTCTTTGCAGCTACCAAAACAGGGCTTGCTGAACCACATGTGGACAAAATTGTAATGTATGTTAACAAAACGTGTAGCAATGTTTCGATTTCTCATGTTGGTACATTGCATGGCCATAGTAGTATCTTAGTAGCAAGGTGCCTGATTGGGTGTTTTTGGGCAAGTACTGCTGGAACTGAAAACTTAGCTTATTCATTATTGTGAAATTTGTGTTAGAAGCCTAGAGAAGAGAGAAATGTAGTATGAGCTGAATATATTTTATTTCACTAATGTTGTGTTAACTGTTAAGCTTGACTATTACAAAATTAAGGAACATACCAGTATCAGGTCTATTCGTTGATTCCTTCTCTTCAACAATTTTTTGAGAACCTTTCTCCAAGAATTTTTTCAGCATGTCTATGCCTTTCATCAGGACGGTTTCACCTGTATTCGTTAAAAGTATATGACAGCATTGCAAAATACAATATGTCATTAGTCTGATTAAGGAAATGTAACGAGTCTTCTATAATTAATTGAATGACGAAGACGAGTTAGTTGCTCAATTTTTTCCAAGAGAATAAAATAATTGTCATACTTCATAGTGCTGATTTTGTAGATTGAATAGTACATGTATTTAATTACTATATTTATTTTTTCATAGATGCAGGCCAATTAACATAAGGGAGTAAACTGCACTCTGATTTATTCACGGCAATATAAGGCACAAAATTTTCTAAAACGTGAATCAAGAAAATTTATGTTTTCTAGTCAACATACCTTCACTTGGGTTTGGTGTATTTTCATGTAAGCCCAGATCAGTAGTTCCTACTGTTGGAGGGGATTTTGATCCAATATCAGATGGTAATGTAGACACAGCTGGTTGCTGTCCACCACTGGCTTCCTCGTACTCCCAGAGTGTTGAACGATCCACCAGTTCCTTCATGATGGTCAGTGCATTTCTGTGCTTTTGTTTAAGTTTTGTAATTGTTTGCAATCTCCTTAACCCTTTAGGATGTTATTCACAGAGTGATATACTAAATTAATAGTGTAAACAGCTGAGCAAAATTAGGTCTATATAATAACTGGCAACTTTTCTTTTACACTTCAATAGAATCTAATTAATTAATTGTTCCGAGCTATATCAAGAATCATACTCCTTTCTTTCTTTCTTTCTTTGGCCATACAGCGGGATATTATAGTTGGTACTATGTTATACATTGATTCTTTCCTCTATTTCTAAAGACTTGTTTTCTATTGTCTAAATGAAGTTTGTATATCATCATAAACCAAATAATTGTAAGCAAGTGTCGAATATGAATATATACATTGTCTTTATCAGCTGCAAAAATTGCAATTCTAGAATTTGTAAGAACTTTGGAAAGAACTATCAATTACTTCATCTAGAAATTAAAAATGAACTGTGCATATTGAGATTATAATTAGTTACTTCCTCATATACCTATATAAGAAGAACTAGTTCATCTTATTCCTATTTAAAGTGGAAGGAGCGTGCTTTTTTATTAAATTATCTTTTTCAAACAGGGTATCTATCCCAAGAACTTAATTACAGCAGTTACTTGGTGTCGAAGAGTAACTTGACATTTTCTTGAAGAAATTATGCAATACATATATGCACATACCTATGCCAAGAACAACTAATAGGAGCTTCACAATAATCTTGAAAAAGAAAATCATGATATCATAGTTCGGTGGGATCCGCCTTTTCGGTTTCTGGTTTTTAGATGGCTTATCTTCATCTTCTTTTATTGCTCCAGCTTCAATGCAGCGTAAAATGAAGGGAAACAATAAAAATTAATGAACATAAGTAAGATTTCATTAAAATTAGCTTCTTATGTTATCATTTTTCCGCAATTCAATTTCGTCCTGCATAATAGTTTGAGTCCTTAATGAATCATTTTATGCTTTTAGAAATCAGCATGACATGAAACTAATCCTTGACTCAACAGAAAGAAATTATCGATGTTCTGATCCTTATTAACAACATATCAGTCTTATAGAAGACTTAATTGACAAAAGTATATATATATCAGTCTATAGACAAACAATTCTCTTAATTAACCTTAGAATTCTAGCCAAGATTTATTAAAAATTCTAAGAATGAAAAACTGATTGGTATTATCATGAAGGTTTGTTTACCATACATTGATTTTCTTCATCAGCACAGCAAGCCTTACAGACACCAGTTTTTAAGCTAGAAGCTGCAGCACCACATGAAAGTTTAGTGATTGAGGCTATGGTAACATGCATATTACGGATTGACTCTGCTATGGATACATATTTTTATTTTTAAATTTTAAACAGTCGCTCTGAACTGTTATATACATGATCTCCATATGAGCAGACCAAATTTTATAATTTTTTTAATAGGTAGATTACACTGCTTTTGGATGGTCCAAAATGTTCAAATCAATTGTTTTTGTACCTATAAAAAAATAGTAGACAAATTCAAAAAAATTTAAATTTGATCTGCATGTACATTTTCATATGAAGATCATATTTAATTGTTTGGATCAACTGTTTGAACTTTAAAAATGAAGATATGATTCCATAGCAAATGCCATTGTGTAATATGCATATTACCATAGCCTTACTGTTGAGCAGAGACAAGAAATGATTTATATAAACAGTTATGTTCTTATTTTGGTAAATTCTATTGAGTTTCTTTTCCACATACCGACACTATTATATATGCCTTTGACGGAATCCTTCATCAAAGAAAATATGTCAATACAAACAGTGTATGTCGGCGGCAGTAGTTTATTTTCATCTGCCTGAATGTCTGGTTTGTTTTCCATATTATTTTTTTTATTCTCCAAGAAATCGACAAACTGAAAAGTGAGTGGCTCTGTAATTGTACCTACAATCAAAGCAGCAAACATTCTGAAGACAAATAATTAAAGCAGCACCACATAGCAAATATTATTATTATTATTATTAAACTCGCTATTAACAATTAGATTTGACTCATTGAAAATGGAAAAAAGTAGTTTAATTGTAAAGTATAGCAATTATTATTATGGGGGGGGGGGGGGGGCGGTTGGTGAGTACAGTGATATATAATTGTATCATATAAGCCAAAGCGAGCTCCACTCTTGAAAACAGAGGGCTTGTTAGCCAGGGTGTGAAGTGCAGTTTCTCCGTTTGAATTGACATAGTTCATGCTCGCCAACTTTGGATATAGGCGAATGATCTCATATGCCAAATCTACAGTCAATAAATTTGAATGGTTATATTAATTATGGCTAACTTTTTATTTTACTTTTCTTTTATTGCTGTAAGTGCATACCAAATTGTTCTCCTTTGATGGCGTGGTGAAGAATATTGTTACCATCATCTCTCCTACAATGAGTGATATCTCTCAAGGATAAGCTGTCACCTTCATCAATTTTAATTTTTTGTTCCTTATGGATGGCAGTCTCAAGCACAAAGAAGGTATTCTTCTTTCCATGACGCACTGCCGAAAAGAGCGGAGTCTCCTGAAGGTTGTTACGTGCACTGGTTACCATGTCTGTACACATTGTTGTCATCTTCCTACAAACCTTCTCAAGTCCGAGAGCTGCCGCCAGATGAAGTGGGGTATCCCCAGCTTTGTTTTGTAAGTTCAAGATTTTGCGCATCTCTGTGGTTAGTGCATCAAATATTCTTAGAACTCAAAATGGAAATTCAATTATGGGCAACATGATTATGGATTAAATTAATCATATTTAACTTCCTTATAAGAAGAAGCATGTCAAGGTAAATTGTCGATCGTTTATTTTTCATAAATCTTGAGAACACTGCTGTGTCAAGTTTCTGTCAGTATCCTCTCAAACTGGATATGAACATAAATAACCCTTGTAATTGATAGAAATATAATATATTCTAGTGAAGTATAGAGAGACATGTTCAATACAAAATTCTGAAATTTCTCACTAAAACTATCAATTTTCTTTCTTACACATACAAATGATGTATATATTGACCTAATATAACTTTCGAATTTTCCAACGAAAAACTAAATGACTATTACAATATATACACTTTTTCCTAAGCAACACAGAGAATTCCGACTTCCAGTTTTTTATTTTTTCCACAAAAACCTTTAGGACTCTCTTCATAAATTATTATTTTAATCATACATCTTCTTAATAATTAAGTTTATAATTAACTGTAATTAGTAGGGACTGACGAAGTGTGTTATAACCTTCCGCCTAATAATTAGTTATGTACTTTTGTTATTTACATGTTTTGTTATTTAGTTAAATAATTGAATTTGTCCGAAGAGATATTCGTGTTTTTAAATTGACCCCCATTTGCAGCAAATTTTGTTTATATGATTGACCCCCATAACTTGAAAGTCTGGCTCCGCCCCTGATTATATTAGTATTATTCGTTATTCATCTGTTACCGTTTTATTACCCGATAATTTTAATATGTAAGGGTAGGGTAGGGTAAGATTAAATCTTAATGGGTAACTTAATGGGTAAAGGTATGGTATGTGTAAGGTCAATTCTTAGTAGATATAGGTATGAAAATGCTTCCACCCTACCCGTATCGTAAACATTGACACCCCTAATTGCCACCTTGTTTAAAATTCATCAATTTATAGCAAAAGGAAAATAATATTTATTTCGCCATGAATGAATATGTTTCCTGGTTACATTGCTAATATAACATGATACATTTGAAGGATCCTGCTCTGAATTTACATATGCTTAGAAAGGGTTCATTTTACATTTAATTTCCCATATTTTAGTATTTAATCTTCTCAAACTGCCTGTACAAAGTTTAATATTGAGTACCAGGGACTCTACATATAGTTTCTATCTGAAAGCTAAAGGCAAACATTTTAATTCCATATGAAAATCCCTAATTAATGCATTGTGTCCATAAACATCACGAGCCAGCTCTGTTCATTATTTATATGTTAAAGCATTAATTAATTAATTAATTACATATATTATTTCAAATTCTTTTCTGCACCTTTTTTAACTAGGTACCTAGCTAGCTATTTGAAACTAGGTATTCAGTAATTAGAAACTAATTAAGATTTTTAAGTTCGGCAACTTAAAAAGGAATCATCAAACCGTACAAATATGACATGTATATTAGTAAATGTACATATGTTAGCAGTAACTTCCTGCAGTCCCCACAACAGTTTTGGCAACTAGATCAGGAACCAAAGGGTTTGCCTGATATTAAAAAGGCAGAATTTTTAAATGATACATCACATAGCCGTATATGGTACCTGTTATATAGCTATTATATATATATAGCATATTGGTTTTTTTTCTCTTAGGTATAAAGTAGTAATACCTTTGTTTTTTTCAACGATAACGAGGAGATCTAAAATTATTTTTTCCTTGGCACCAGAAACTGCGACATGAAGTAAGGTGTCATTGGCACGTGTAATATGCTCGCCATGGACTTTTTCGTCTTTTTTGTAGAGCTCGCACACTGTTTTCCATTCGCGATTCATGGCTGCTTTGAAGAGACCCTTTCTCGGATTGTACAATGAGACGTCATCAGAATTAGGTTCTGGTATTGTGGGGTTTTCTGGGATGATCTGTGGGGGTTCAACTCTAGACAAGGACATATTGTTATTACTCCCTCTCTTGTTTGTATTAATCAGAGTTTAATTAAGTTGTATGTGACTCATTTGATAGGTAGAGAGTACTAGCGATATTATATATATATGCTCCCTTTTATAAGGAAGACACTAGCAACGAGAGCATGTAGTGTGTGATTGACTGCTCTTCAATGCTCATTTACGTAGTAGCTAGATTTATGATATCTGTGTCTTTACAAAAAAGGAATAGAGAAAGCTACTTGGGCCAGGAATAAAGAACCTTACGTGTTGAAGAGCTTCAAGAGTTGTCTCCTTGAAATAAAATGGTTATAATTTTGTTTTTGAGTGAGTCTTTAATACTTCATAAAAAATAGGAGTAAACATGATATATATATTTTCTTTTTAAATTTTATTCAAGTGTAGAACAAATTAAGATATCAATATATATATATATATATATATATATATATATATGCTCCCTTTTATAAGGAAGACACTAGAAGGAGAGCATGTAGTTCAATGCTCATTTACGTAGTAGCTAGATTTATCATATATGTGTCCTTACAAAAAAGGAAAAGAGAAAGCTACTTGGGCCAGGAATAAAGAACCTTACGTGTTGAAGTGCTTGAAGAGTTGTCTCCTTGAAATAAAATGGTTATAATTTTTTTTTTGAGTGAATCTTTAATACTTCATAAAAAATAGGTGTAAACAGGATATATATATATTTTCTTTTTAAATTTTGTTCAAGTGTAGAACAAATTAAGATATCAATATATATAGTCTCTCAATTAATTACCACCATCCAAATTATAACATTTGATTAAAAAAGTACAACTTAATTATTATATATAATATAATTTTGTAAAATCAATTTCAAAATGACTAGTAGATCTCTTATTTTTTATACTGAATATATTGAGTACTCATAATGTTGGACTTAGATAAGTATTAGATTTGATTTACTTCTGATTATTTCAATTAACGTATGCCACGGATATTGTCCGCGTTCTAGTCTTATTAATTTTGGATCAAGCCAACTAAGAATAAAGAACTATGGTGATTATTAAGTATATACTTAATATGTTATCAACAATTTTAATTAGATGCATGCATGGCCATATTTTAAATAACTATGGTGATTATTAACTATATACTGAAATTGAGACATCATTATATATACTTTCTTAATTAATTAATCAGTCATTAATTATTAGATGTATCATCTTGTTATATATATGTACTTTATTTTGTCATGCATTTATTTAACGAAAATCAGCCAAGTTATAATTATTTCACTCAATGCGGTGCCTATATATCAGTTAATTAATATCTCTCCAAAATATGTATACAAATGAAAGAGTGTGTTACAAAAAAAAAAAATAGTGATACATAATTTAATGCATTTTAACTAGATTTTGGTTATTTAAGAACTAGTACATGCATTAATTAGCATCTTGATAATTAGCATTGAGATTAAGTAATTACTTAAGATGATGCATGAACTTAATTTGGGGGGCAAAGACGGGAGCTGTGTATGATTGGTACATATGCATTTTGTGAGTCTGGATGGATTTGGGTGATAATTGTGTTGCTTTGGTGACGTCAGCATTGGGAGAGAAGCTTCAAATCTACTAAAGCAACCCATTTTATTTCGAGCCTTGATAAAGCATATCATATGCATACATAGGTCCAGGTCCCCCTCACTTTACATATTAATTGCATCTTGCTTTACAGTTTACATACTGAATATATTGAGTACTCATAATTAAGAAAAGAGCAGAATTAAACAACTTACAACACACGTTTTAATTACATGCTTCAATATATATGAGCAAGTAAGTAATATTATGAAACTTATTATAATTAAGTGATATATGGACCTGGCAAATTAGACAAGTCCGGTTGTATTTGGATTGGATGGAGTTAGATTCATATTACTTTTGGGTTTAATAGATACGTATTGGACTCAAATTGAAGAGATCGATTAATTAATTCAGAGTCTGTGTATTTTCATATTTGAATAATTAACTATATATATATATGAGTTGGATATATTTTGCGGGATCGGAATTCAAGTTTTGGACCAATCTCAGTTCGGGTTGATTATGATTTTTGTAATCTTGTGTTACGTGTAATTTAGTTCCATTTTTCATACATAAATCGGGTGCCAGATTGTGTTTGAATTGAATATATTAAGCTGGACCAGATTTAATTTTAGACTTAGATAAGTATTAGATTTGATTTATTTCTAATTATTTCAATTAACGTATGGCACGGATATTGTCCGCGATCTAGTCTTATTAATTTTGGATCAAGCCAACTAAGAATAAAATGTCTAGTGCATATGCTTGTATGTGTACATAAGTTTTGATCTAAATATTTTTTGGGTTTAATAAAGAAATTTATAATTTAGAGGAGGGTTCAAATGCCTTTATTTTTAAAACGTTAATAACTTAAAATTTAAATCATAAACTTCATAATAAAACTGTTAAATGTGATCTATGTTATTTTCTCTATGTGCTCATAAAAAATTATCATGTTTCGGTTTTTTTTTTATGTGAATCAAAGTTAAAAAATCAACGTCTAGAAATTATCCACATTAGTACGTTTTTACAAGTTCTGAATGACAACCAAAACAAAGTTCAAATATCATAACTTTTTACATTTGCATAGAGAAAAATATGTAGATCATATCCAGCGGTTTTGTTTTGACTTTTAAATTTTAAATTTTGAGTTATTTAAAATTTTAAAAATGAAGGTATAATGGAAGCACAAAAAAATGGAGGCAATTGAACCATTAAGTCTGCTTGCTACGGGTTTGGACATCTTTTGGATCATGGATCATTTGGGTTTAGATTATTTATGTTCGAATATTCAGTATTTATAGATTTATTTATGTTCAAATATTTTTGAATTTGATTAATTACGAGTTTAGATCATTTTTTTATAAATTTTTAGTAGGTCCGAGTCGGATTGGAATGTCGATTTCATGAGGATAGTTATTCTGGTTAGTTCACATTTTATTAAGGATCCATATAAGTTCTATTATCTTCTTTTTCATAAGCAATCGGGTGCAGACAAATGTGAGAAATTTAAAATACTGTAACAATTGTGATTAATGCACAACCCAACATACAATACAAAAGTGTTCGCATATTGGTCTTATTCCTTGCTTGCATTGAGACAAAAATTGAATGCTTCTTTGCTTTATCCTTTTTCTTTATTTCACATCCTTCATTTAGAAAGAGAAAAAAAAAGGGAAAATTAAAGAGACATTCTCTAAATGATTTCAAATGTAGTGTCTGACAAGGCAAGCTGATCAATATTTTCAAAATTAAAAGACAAAACAATACAAACCAAAAAAAAATTTTGATGGTCAGCTGGTAAGTAGCCGGCTGAAAATATATTGATAAAAAAAATTATTTGCAAATGTTTCAATTTCAGTTTACACTTCTCAACTAGTAAATAAAACACTAAACCATATTTTGAAGGAGTGGACTTGGTCCTCCGTGCCCATTTTTCCTTTCAATTATAATTTATTAATTTCACACTTGTGCAAAGTGCAAACCATTTTCAAGTTCACCTATTAATTTTTATTTTCAACCAGTTAGTCTTAACAATCTTGTTTTATATAGGAATAGTTCCAACCTTTAAGTGCATATTATTAGTTTTTTTGTAATAGCAATTTATGTACGCACTACGTGAATAGTTTGATCAAGAGAAAAATTTACACAGTATGACATTAGTGATAATTTCATATTTGAAAACTAAAGCAACAAATCAGTGTTCTCAAGCTTACATCAATCAAGGGCTCTGTATCTGCTTCTTTTCAATCTGAGATAATAAAATCCCACTAAAGAAATACTGCCATTGTAATAATCTACTAAAAGCAATTTTTCTTGTTCAATCACTCAAATTGGATGATCAAAGCATGCCTTCTAAATTCATGGACATAAAAAATAATAGGAATAACAATCCTCAACCCAATCATGGAATGAGACAATTAATAAATTTAAACAAGTTCTATACAAATGCTTTCAGAAATCGCTTTCCTTATAAGTATCTCCTACGAAATTTTTATTATTACCTGCATTAAATTGATCGACCATATTCCAAACTAAACGAAAGCATGAAGCAATTTCAGGAACCCTAAAAGGTAAAACAAAGAAAAAAAAATTGCAACAAACTTAAAATAAACAACAGAGACAAGAAATCTTGAAGTATTATTCTTTGTGCAACCAACACGATCAAACAAACATCACTTAAAAAATCAAAATTCTTAGTCTTGAATTATTATAAGTTAATAAAACATAAAACGAGTTACATTAATTATGCCGAGCATATTATTGTGAAGCTAGCTAGTACACAACTACACATGCATCTTCTCAGTGCGCTCCGGAACTTTCTTTATAGTTGCTTTTATGAGGTCAATGTATAATGGAAATTGTGCACCAGCAAAGAAAGTGACTGGAAAGCACATGACAGCGTATATGGGGTACACAGCAAATTTGAACTTTTTTTCAACAACAAAAAAGTCTCCAGCACAGAATGCGACAAGCATAGAAGTAATTCCCAAGAAGAGGGAGGTCAGCCCCAGGATAAGCTTCACAGGAAGTCCCCTATTGAAATCTCTTACCTGATCAGCAAATGAATGAGAATTTCAGTTTCCAATGTTGAAATGTCAAAAGGAAGAAATGCTAATTAAGATAAGGGCTTTTGTAACCTGGTAACGGGAGGTAAGTATTGAGAGGAACATGACAAGAGATGTAACAGAGAAGCAAAGAGCGACAAGGGAAGAGATGGCGAACAGCTGAAAAGCTGGTCTTCTACTGAGGACTGGAAACCCAGAACTCTGGTCTACACCTCCTGGAACTGTGGTTGCAGATGCGAAGGCCACCGTAGCGACGAGAGCAGCTACTACAGAGCAAGACTGGGAAGTATTTGTCAGCCAAGTGCTTCCGCCTTTAACCAATTCATCATGACTCTCTATGAACACCTCCTCTGCCGTCTTTCCATCCTTGTTGATTCTTGAGAATATTTCTAGGTTCTTACTTTGCACGAACTGCACACCGCCATATTACATATGTTCAGTTTTTATTTTTGTTTATTACATTTTTTAGAGAGAAGAGAGAGAGAGAGAGATCACCTTGTACCACTTGCTCTCCCATTGCATCTGAAGTGCGGCTCCAGGGATGCTCCACGGCCGGTTATGGCTGAGCCTGGCTGCGAGATGTAGAGCACTATTTTCATCTTTATCTACTTGCCGAAATACACTCTCCATAGTTTGAACACGCAGCATGTACGTGTACACATGGACTTGTCGGTGCTCCACTGCCAATAAAACAATATTTTTCTTATCCTTGTCTTTGTCCATGACTGCCACTGGATACTTCTTAAGGATTCTTTTCACCATCTCTGTTATTCCCCTCTTTGCAGCTACCAAAACAGGGCTTGCTGAACCACATGTGGACAAAATTGTAATGTATGTTAACAAAACGTGTAGCAATGTTTCGATTTCTCATGTTGGTACATTGCATGGCCATAGTAGTATCTTAGTAGCAAGGTGCCTGATTGGGTGTTTTTGGGCAAGTACTGCTGGAACTGAAAACTTAGCTTATTCATTATTGTGAAATTTGTGTTAGAAGCCTAGAGAAGAGAGAAATGTAGTATGAGCTGAATATATTTTATTTCACTAATGTTGTGTTAACTGTTAAGCTTGACTATTACAAAATTAAGGAACATACCAGTATCAGGTCTATTCGTTGATTCCTTCTCTTCAACAATTTTTTGAGAACCTTTCTCCAAGAATTTTTTCAGCATGTCTATGCCTTTCATCAGGACGGTTTCACCTGTATTCGTTAAAAGTATATGACAGCATTGCAAAATACAATATGTCATTAGTCTGATTAAGGAAATGTAACGAGTCTTCTATAATTAATTGAATGACGAAGACGAGTTAGTTGCTCAATTTTTTCCAAGAGAATAAAATAATTGTCATACTTCATAGTGCTGATTTTGTAGATTGAATAGTACATGTATTTAATTACTATATTTATTTTTTCATAGATGCAGGCCAATTAACATAAGGGAGTAAACTGCACTCTGATTTATTCACGGCAATATAAGGCACAAAATTTTCTAAAACGTGAATCAAGAAAATTTATGTTTTCTAGTCAACATACCTTCACTTGGGTTTGGTGTATTTTCATGTAAGCCCAGATCAGTAGTTCCTACTGTTGGAGGGGATTTTGATCCAATATCAGATGGTAATGTAGACACAGCTGGTTGCTGTCCACCACTGGCTTCCTCGTACTCCCAGAGTGTTGAACGATCCACCAGTTCCTTCATGATGGTCAGTGCATTTCTGTGCTTTTGTTTAAGTTTTGTAATTGTTTGCAATCTCCTTAACCCTTTAGGATGTTATTCACAGAGTGATATACTAAATTAATAGTGTAAACAGCTGAGCAAAATTAGGTCTATATAATAACTGGCAACTTTTCTTTTACACTTCAATAGAATCTAATTAATTAATTGTTCCGAGCTATATCAAGAATCATACTCCTTTCTTTCTTTCTTTCTTTGGCCATACAGCGGGATATTATAGTTGGTACTATGTTATACATTGATTCTTTCCTCTATTTCTAAAGACTTGTTTTCTATTGTCTAAATGAAGTTTGTATATCATCATAAACCAAATAATTGTAAGCAAGTGTCGAATATGAATATATACATTGTCTTTATCAGCTGCAAAAATTGCAATTCTAGAATTTGTAAGAACTTTGGAAAGAACTATCAATTACTTCATCTAGAAATTAAAAATGAACTGTGCATATTGAGATTATAATTAGTTACTTCCTCATATACCTATATAAGAAGAACTAGTTCATCTTATTCCTATTTAAAGTGGAAGGAGCGTGCTTTTTTATTAAATTATCTTTTTCAAACAGGGTATCTATCCCAAGAACTTAATTACAGCAGTTACTTGGTGTCGAAGAGTAACTTGACATTTTCTTGAAGAAATTATGCAATACATATATGCACATACCTATGCCAAGAACAACTAATAGGAGCTTCACAATAATCTTGAAAAAGAAAATCATGATATCATAGTTCGGTGGGATCCGCCTTTTCGGTTTCTGGTTTTTAGATGGCTTATCTTCATCTTCTTTTATTGCTCCAGCTTCAATGCAGCGTAAAATGAAGGGAAACAATAAAAATTAATGAACATAAGTAAGATTTCATTAAAATTAGCTTCTTATGTTATCATTTTTCCGCAATTCAATTTCGTCCTGCATAATAGTTTGAGTCCTTAATGAATCATTTTATGCTTTTAGAAATCAGCATGACATGAAACTAATCCTTGACTCAACAGAAAGAAATTATCGATGTTCTGATCCTTATTAACAACATATCAGTCTTATAGAAGACTTAATTGACAAAAGTATATATATATCAGTCTATAGACAAACAATTCTCTTAATTAACCTTAGAATTCTAGCCAAGATTTATTAAAAATTCTAAGAATGAAAAACTGATTGGTATTATCATGAAGGTTTGTTTACCATACATTGATTTTCTTCATCAGCACAGCAAGCCTTACAGACACCAGTTTTTAAGCTAGAAGCTGCAGCACCACATGAAAGTTTAGTGATTGAGGCTATGGTAACATGCATATTACGGATTGACTCTGCTATGGATACATATTTTTATTTTTAAATTTTAAACAGTCGCTCTGAACTGTTATATACATGATCTCCATATGAGCAGACCAAATTTTATAATTTTTTTAATAGGTAGATTACACTGCTTTTGGATGGTCCAAAATGTTCAAATCAATTGTTTTTGTACCTATAAAAAAATAGTAGACAAATTCAAAAAAATTTAAATTTGATCTGCATGTACATTTTCATATGAAGATCATATTTAATTGTTTGGATCAACTGTTTGAACTTTAAAAATGAAGATATGATTCCATAGCAAATGCCATTGTGTAATATGCATATTACCATAGCCTTACTGTTGAGCAGAGACAAGAAATGATTTATATAAACAGTTATGTTCTTATTTTGGTAAATTCTATTGAGTTTCTTTTCCACATACCGACACTATTATATATGCCTTTGACGGAATCCTTCATCAAAGAAAATATGTCAATACAAACAGTGTATGTCGGCGGCAGTAGTTTATTTTCATCTGCCTGAATGTCTGGTTTGTTTTCCATATTATTTTTTTTATTCTCCAAGAAATCGACAAACTGAAAAGTGAGTGGCTCTGTAATTGTACCTACAATCAAAGCAGCAAACATTCTGAAGACAAATAATTAAAGCAGCACCACATAGCAAATATTATTATTATTATTATTAAACTCGCTATTAACAATTAGATTTGACTCATTGAAAATGGAAAAAAGTAGTTTAATTGTAAAGTATAGCAATTATTATTATGGGGGGGGGGCGGTTGGTGAGTACAGTGATATATAATTGTATCATATAAGCCAAAGCGAGCTCCACTCTTGAAAACAGAGGGCTTGTTAGCCAGGGTGTGAAGTGCAGTTTCTCCGTTTGAATTGACATAGTTCATGCTCGCCAACTTTGGATATAGGCGAATGATCTCATATGCCAAATCTACAGTCAATAAATTTGAATGGTTATATTAATTATGGCTAACTTTTTATTTTACTTTTCTTTTATTGCTGTAAGTGCATACCAAATTGTTCTCCTTTGATGGCGTGGTGAAGAATATTGTTACCATCATCTCTCCTACAATGAGTGATATCTCTCAAGGATAAGCTGTCACCTTCATCAATTTTAATTTTTTGTTCCTTATGGATGGCAGTCTCAAGCACAAAGAAGGTATTCTTCTTTCCATGACGCACTGCCGAAAAGAGCGGAGTCTCCTGAAGGTTGTTACGTGCACTGGTTACCATGTCTGTACACATTGTTGTCATCTTCCTACAAACCTTCTCAAGTCCGAGAGCTGCCGCCAGATGAAGTGGGGTATCCCCAGCTTTGTTTTGTAAGTTCAAGATTTTGCGCATCTCTGTGGTTAGTGCATCAAATATTCTTAGAACTCAAAATGGAAATTCAATTATGGGCAACATGATTATGGATTAAATTAATCATATTTAACTTCCTTATAAGAAGAAGCATGTCAAGGTAAATTGTCGATCGTTTATTTTTCATAAATCTTGAGAACACTGCTGTGTCAAGTTTCTGTCAGTATCCTCTCAAACTGGATATGAACATAAATAACCCTTGTAATTGATAGAAATATAATATATTCTAGTGAAGTATAGAGAGACATGTTCAATACAAAATTCTGAAATTTCTCACTAAAACTATCAATTTTCTTTCTTACACATACAAATGATGTATATATTGACCTAATATAACTTTCGAATTTTCCAACGAAAAACTAAATGACTATTACAATATATACACTTTTTCCTAAGCAACACAGAGAATTCCGACTTCCAGTTTTTTATTTTTTCCACAAAAACCTTTAGGACTCTCTTCATAAATTATTATTTTAATCATACATCTTCTTAATAATTAAGTTTATAATTAACTGTAATTAGTAGGGACTGACGAAGTGTGTTATAACCTTCCGCCTAATAATTAGTTATGTACTTTTGTTATTTACATGTTTTGTTATTTAGTTAAATAATTGAATTTGTCCGAAGAGATATTCGTGTTTTTAAATTGACCCCCATTTGCAGCAAATTTTGTTTATATGATTGACCCCCATAACTTGAAAGTCTGGCTCCGCCCCTGATTATATTAGTATTATTCGTTATTCATCTGTTACCGTTTTATTACCCGATAATTTTAATATGTAAGGGTAGGGTAGGGTAAGATTAAATCTTAATGGGTAACTTAATGGGTAAAGGTATGGTATGTGTAAGGTCAATTCTTAGTAGATATAGGTATGAAAATGCTTCCACCCTACCCGTATCGTAAACATTGACACCCCTAATTGCCACCTTGTTTAAAATTCATCAATTTATAGCAAAAGGAAAATAATATTTATTTCGCCATGAATGAATATGTTTCCTGGTTACATTGCTAATATAACATGATACATTTGAAGGATCCTGCTCTGAATTTACATATGCTTAGAAAGGGTTCATTTTACATTTAATTTCCCATATTTTAGTATTTAATCTTCTCAAACTGCCTGTACAAAGTTTAATATTGAGTACCAGGGACTCTACATATAGTTTCTATCTGAAAGCTATAGGCAAAACATTTTAATTCCATATGAAAATCCCTAATTAATGCATTGTGTCCATAAACATCACGAGCCAGCTCTGTTCATTATTTATATGTTAAAGCATTAATTAATTAATTAATTACATATATTATTTCAAATTCTTTTCTGCACCTTTTTTAACTAGGTACCTAGCTAGCTATTTGAAACTAGGTATTCAGTAATTAGAAACTAATTAAGATTTTTAAGTTCGGCAACTTAAAAAGGAATCATCAAACCGTACAAATATGACATGTATATTAGTAAATGTACATATGTTAGCAGTAACTTCCTGCAGTCCCCACAACAGTTTTGGCAACTAGATCAGGAACCAAAGGGTTTGCCTGATATTAAAAAGGCAGAATTTTTAAATGATACATCACATAGCCGTATATGGTACCTGTTATATAGCTATTATATATATATAGCATATTGGTTTTTTTTCTCTTAGGTATAAAGTAGTAATACCTTTGTTTTTTTCAACGATAACGAGGAGATCTAAAATTATTTTTTCCTTGGCACCAGAAACTGCGACATGAAGTAAGGTGTCATTGGCACGTGTAATATGCTCGCCATGGACTTTTTCGTCTTTTTTGTAGAGCTCGCACACTGTTTTCCATTCGCGATTCATGGCTGCTTTGAAGAGACCCTTTCTCGGATTGTACAATGAGACGTCATCAGAATTAGGTTCTGGTATTGTGGGGTTTTCTGGGATGATCTGTGGGGGTTCAACTCTAGACAAGGACATATTGTTATTACTCCCTCTCTTGTTTGTATTAATCAGAGTTTAATTAAGTTGTATGTGACTCATTTGATAGGTAGAGAGTACTAGCGATATTATATATATATGCTCCCTTTTATAAGGAAGACACTAGCAACGAGAGCATGTAGTGTGTGATTGACTGCTCTTCAATGCTCATTTACGTAGTAGCTAGATTTATGATATCTGTGTCTTTACAAAAAAGGAAAAGAGAAAGCTACTTGGGCCAGGAATAAAGAACCTTACGTGTTGAAGAGCTTCAAGAGTTGTCTCCTTGAAATAAAATGGTTATAATTTTGTTTTTGAGTGAGTCTTTAATACTTCATAAAAAATAGGAGTAAACATGATATATATATTTTCTTTTTAAATTTTATTCAAGTGTAGAACAAATTAAGATATCAATATATATATATATATATATATATATATATATATATATATGCTCCCTTTTATAAGGAAGACACTAGAAGGAGAGCATGTAGTTCAATGCTCATTTACGTAGTAGCTAGATTTATCATATATGTGTCCTTACAAAAAAGGAAAAGAGAAAGCTACTTGGGCCAGGAATAAAGAACCTTACGTGTTGAAGTGCTTGAAGAGTTGTCTCCTTGAAATAAAATGGTTATAATTTTTTTTTTGAGTGAATCTTTAATACTTCATAAAAAATAGGTGTAAACAGGATATATATATATTTTCTTTTTAAATTTTGTTCAAGTGTAGAACAAATTAAGATATCAATATATATAGTCTCTCAATTAATTACCACCATCCAAATTATAACATTTGATTAAAAAAGTACAACTTAATTATTATATATAATATAATTTTGTAAAATCAATTTCAAAATGACTAGTAGATCTCTTATTTTTTATACTGAATATATTGAGTACTCATAATGTTGGACTTAGATAAGTATTAGATTTGATTTACTTCTGATTATTTCAATTAACGTATGCCACGGATATTGTCCGCGTTCTAGTCTTATTAATTTTGGATCAAGCCAACTAAGAATAAAGAACTATGGTGATTATTAAGTATATACTTAATATGTTATCAACAATTTTAATTAGATGCATGCATGGCCATATTTTAAATAACTATGGTGATTATTAACTATATACTGAAATTGAGACATCATTATATATACTTTCTTAATTAATTAATCAGTCATTAATTATTAGATGTATCATCTTGTTATATATATGTACTTTATTTTGTCATGCATTTATTTAACGAAAATCAGCCAAGTTATAATTATTTCACTCAATGCGGTGCCTATATATCAGTTAATTAATATCTCTCCAAAATATGTATACAAATGAAAGAGTGTGTTACAAAAAAAAAAAATAGTGATACATAATTTAATGCATTTTAACTAGATTTTGGTTATTTAAGAACTAGTACATGCATTAATTAGCATCTTGATAATTAGCATTGAGATTAAGTAATTACTTAAGATGATGCATGAACTTAATTTGGGGGGCAAAGACGGGAGCTGTGTATGATTGGTACATATGCATTTTGTGAGTCTGGATGGATTTGGGTGATAATTGTGTTGCTTTGGTTACGTCAGCATTGGGAGAGACAAGCTTCAAATCTACTAAAGCAACTCATTTTATTTCGAGCCTTGATAAAGCATATCATATGCATACATAGGTCCAGGTCCCCCTCACTTTACATATTAATTGCATCTTGCTTTACAGTGTACATACTGAATATATTGAGTACTCATAATTAAGAAAAGAGCAGAATTAAACAACTTACAACACACGTTTTAATTTACATGCTTCAATATATATGAGCAAGTAAGTAATATTTTGAAACTTATTATAATTAAGTGATATATGGACCTGGCAAATTAGACAAGTCCGGTTGTATTTGGATTGGATGGAGTTAGATTCATATTACTTTTGGGTTTAATAGATACGTATTGGACTAAAATTGAAGAGATCGATTAATTAATTCAGAGTCTGTGTATTTTCATATTTGAATAATTAACTATATATATGAGTTGGATTTTGCGGGTTCGGAATTCAAGTTTTGGACCAATCTCAGTTCGGGTTCAAATGCCTCAGTTTTTAAAACGTTAAAAACTCAAAATTTAAATCATAAACTTTATAATAAAACCGTTAAATGTGATCTATGTTATTTTCTCTATGTGCTCATAAAAAATTATCACGTTTCGGTTTGATTTTTATGTGAATTAATAAGTTAAAAAGTCAACGTCTAGAAATTATCCACATTAGTACGTTTTTACAATCTCTGAATTACAACCAAAACAAAGTTGAAATATCAAAATTTTTTACATGTGCATAGCTAAAATAATGTAGATCATATCCAGCGGTATTATTTTGATTTTTAAGTTTTAAATTTTGAGTTATTTAAAATTTTAAAAATGAAGGCATAAGGGAAGCACAAAAAAATGGAGGCAATTGAACCATTAAGTCTGATTGCTACAGGTTTGGACATCTTTTGGATCATGGATCATTTGAGTTTAGATTATTTTATGTTCGAATATTCAGTATTTATAGATTTATTTATGTTCAGATATTTTTGAATTTGATTAATTGTGAGTTTAGACATTTTTTTTTATAAATTTTTAGTAGGTCCGAGTCGGATTGGAATGTCGATTTCATCAAGATAGTTATTCTAGTTAGTTAACATTTTATCAAGGATCCATATAAGTTCTATTCTCTTCTTTTTGATAATCAATCAGGTGCAGACAAATGTGAAAAATTAAAAATACTGCAACAATTGTGATCAATGCACAACCCAACATACAATACAAAAGTGTTTGCTTATTGCTCTTATTCCTTGCTTGCATTGAGAAAAAAATTGAGTGCTTCTTGCTTTATCCTTTTTATTTATTTCACATCTTTCATTTAGAAAGAGAAAAAAAAAGGGAAAAGAGACATTCTCTAAATGATTCCAAATGTAGTGTCTGACAAGGCAAGCTGATCAATATTTTCAAAATTAAAAGACAAAACAATACAAACCAAAAAAAAATTTTGAAGGTCAGCTGGTAAGTAGCCGGCTGAAAATATATTGATAAAAAAAGTTATTTGCAAATATTTCAATTTCAGTTTACACTTCTCAACTAGTAAATAAAACACTAAGACATATTGTGAAGGTGCGGACTTGGTCCTCCGTGCCCATTTTTCCTTTCAATTATAATTTACTAAGTTCACACTTGTGCAAAGTGCAAACCATTTTTAAGTTCACCTATTAATTTTTATTTTCAACCAGTTAGTCTTAACAATCTTGTTTTATATAGGAATAGTTCCAACCTTTAAGTGAATATTATTAGTTTTTTTGTAATAACAATTTATGTACGCACTATGTGAATAGTTTGATAAAGAGAAAAATTTACACAGTATGACATTAGTGATAATTTCATATTTGAAAACAAAAACAACAAATCAATGTTCTCAAGCTTACATCAATCAAGGGCTCTGTATCTGCTTCTTTTCAAACTGAGGTAATAAAATCCCACTAATGAAATATTGCCATTGTAATCTACTATAAGCAATTTTTCATGGACATAAAAAATAATAGAAATAGCAATCCTCAACCCAATCATATTCCAAACCAAACGAAAGCATGAAGTAATTTCAGGAACCCTAAAGGGTAAAACAAAGAAAAAAATTGCAACAAACTTAAAATAAACAACAGAGACAAGAAATCCTGAAGTATTATTCTTTGTGCAACGAACACGATCAAACAAACATCACATCAAAATCAAAATTCTTAGTCTTCAATTATTTTAAGTTAACAGAACATAAAACGAGTTACATTAATTATGCCGAGCATATTATATATTGTGAAGCTAGCTAGTGCACATGCATCTTCCCAGCAGGGTGCTCCGGAACATTCTTTATACTTGCTTTGATGAGGTCAATGTATAATGGAAATTGTGCACCAGCAAAGGAAGTGACAGGAAAGCACATGATAGCGTATATGGGGTACACAACAAATTTGAGCTTGTTTTCAACAACAAAAAAGTCTCCAGCACAGAGTGCGACAAGCGTAGAAGCAATTCCCATGAAGAGGGAGGTCAGCCCCAGGATAAGCTTCACGGGAACTACCCTATCAAAATCTCTCACCTGATCAGCAAATGAATGAGAATTTCAGTTTCCAATGTTGAAATGTCAAAAGGAAGAAATTCTAATTAAGATAAGGGTTTTTGTAACCTGGTAACGGGAGATTTGTATTGTGAGGAACATGATAAGAGATGTAACAGAGAAGCAAAGAGCGACAAGGGATGAGATTGTGAACAGCTGAAAAGCTGGTCTTCTACTGAAGACTGGAAACCCAGACTGCTGGTCTACACCTCCTGGAACTGTGGTTGCAGATGCAAAGGCCACCGTAGCGACGAGGGCAGCTACTACAGAGCAAGACTGGGCAATATTTGTCATCCAAGTGCTATCGTCTTTCACCAATGTATCATGACTCTCTATGAACACCTCCTCTGCCGTCTTTCCATCCTTGTTGATTCTTGAGAATATTTCTAGGTTCATACTTTGCACGTACTGCACACCGCCATATTACAAATGTTCAGTTTTTATTTTAGTTTATTACATTTATCAGAGAGAAGAGAGAGAGAGATCACCTTGTACCACTTGCACTCCCATGGCATCTGAAGTGCTCCTCCAGGGATGCTCCACGGCCGGTTATGGTTGAGCATGGCTGCGAGATGTAGAGTACTATTTTCATCTTTATCTACTTGCTGAAATACACTCTCCATAGTTTGAACACCCAGCATGTACGTGTACACGTGGACTTGTCGGTGCTCCACTGCCAATAAAACAATATTTTTCTTATCCTTGTCTTTGTCCATGACAGCCACTGGATACTTCTTAAGGATTCTTTTCACCATCTCTGTTATTCCCCTCTTTGCAGCTACCAAAACAGGGCTTGCTGAACCACATGTTGACAAAATTGTAATGTATGTTAACAAAACGTGTAGCAATGTTTCGATTTCTCATGTTGGTACATTGCATGGCCATAGTAGTATCTTAGTGGCAACGTGCCTGATTGGGTGTTTTTGGGCAAGTACTGCTGGAACTGAAAATTTAGCTTATTCATTATTGTGAAATTTGTGTTAGAAGCCTAGAGAAGAGAGAAATTTAGTATGAGCTGAATATATTTTATTTCACTAATGTTGTGTTAAGCTTGACTATTACAAAATTAATGAACATACCAGTATCAGGTCTATTCGTTGATTCCTTCTCTTCAACAATTTTTTGAGAACCTTTCTCCAAGAATTTTTTCAGCATGTCTATGCTTACCTCTTCGAAGGCTTTCATCAGGACGGTTACACCTGTATTCGTTAAAAGTATATGACAGCATAGCAAAATACAAGATGTAACGAGTCTTCCATAATTAATTGAATGACGAAGACGAGTTAGTTCCTCAATTTTTTCCAAGAGAATAAAATAATTGTCATACTTCATAGTGCTGATTTTGTAGATTGAATAGTACATGTATTTAATTATTATGTTTATTTTTTCATAGATGCAGGCCAATTAACCTAAGGGAGTAAACTACACTCTGATTTATTCACGGCAATATAAGGCACAAAATTTTCTAAAACGTGAATCAAGAAAATTTATGTTTTCTAGTCAACATACCTTCACTTGGGTTTGGTGTATTTTCATGTAAGCCCAGGTCAGTAGTTCCTACTGATGGAGGGGATTTTGATCCAATATCATATGATAATGCAGACACAGCTGGTAGCTCTCCACCACTGGCTTCCTCGTACTCCCAGAGTGTTGAACGATCCACCAGTTCCTTCATGATGGTCAGTGCATTTCTGTGCTTTTCTTTAAGTTTTGCAATTGTTTGCAATCTCCTTAACCCTTTAGGATGTTATTCACAGAGTTGTATACTAAATTAATAGTGTAAACAGCTGAGCAAAATTAGGTCTATATAATAACTGGCAACTTTTCTTTTACACTTCAATAGAATCTAATTAATTAATTGTTCCGAGCTATATCAAGAATCATACTCCTTTCTTTCCTTCTTTGGCCATACAGCGGGATATTATAGTTGGTACTATGTTATACATTGATTCTTTCCTCTATTTCTAAAGACTTGTTTTCTATTGTCTAAATGAAGTTTGTACATCATCATAAACCAAATAATTGTAAGCAAGTATCGAATATGAATACATTGTCTTTATCAGCTGCAAAAATTGCAATTCTAGAATTTGTAAGAACTTTGGAAAGAACGATCAATTACTTCATCTAGAAATTAAAAATGAACTGTGCATATTGAGATTATAATTAGTTACTTCCTCATATACCTATATAAGAACAACTAGTTCATCTTATTCCTATTTTAAATGGAAGGAGCGTGTTTTTTTATTAAATTACCTTTTTCAATCAGGGTATCTATCCCAAGAACTAATTAATTACAGCAGTTAATTGGTGTCGAAGAGTAACTTGACATTTTCTTGATGAAATTATGCAATATATATATGCACATACCTATACCGAGAACAACTATGAGCTTCACGATAATCTTGAAAAAGAAAATCATGATATCATAGTTTGGTGGGAACCGCCTTCTCGGTTTCTGATTTTTAGATGGCTTATCTTCATCTTCCTTTTGTGCTCCAGCTGCAATGCAGCGTAAAATGAAGGGAAACAATAAAAATTAATGAACATAAGTAAGATTCCATTAAAATTAGCTTATTATGTTATCATTTTTCCGCAATTCAATTTCGTCCTGCATTATTGTTTGAGTCCTTAATGAATCATTTTATGCTTTTAGAAATCAGCATGACATACTGCTGAAACTAATCCTTGACTCAATGATTCTGATCCTTATTAACAACATATCAGTCTTATATATAGAAGACTTAATTGACGAAAGTATATATGTCTTAAAATCAATATATCGTACCAAAGTAATAATAATGAGGGAAATGTTGTAATCATGAGGGAACACCAAAAACATTGACATTGGATTTCATACAGTGGGACCCAATCCTCTTTTCATAGAATATAAAAGTTAGTTTGGATAGTGTTGAATCGGTAAAAATTCCACCCATCATTCGATGTATCGAAATTTTTTACCGATCCTTCTATGCATCAAAAAATAAAGGCACTCTTTCTCTTTCCCTGTCTTATTTTATAATATAATATTTTCTATAGACAAACAATTATCTTAATTAACCTTAAAATTCTAGCCAAGATTTACTAAAAATTCTAAGAATGAAAAACTGATTGGTATTATCATGAAGGTTTGTTTACCATACATTGGTTTTCTTCATCAGCGCAGAAAGCCTTACATACACCAGTTTTTAAGCTAGAAGCTGCAGTACCACATGAAAGTTTAGTGATTGAGGCTATGATAACATGCATATTACGGATTGACTCTGCTATGGATACATATTTTTATTTTTAAATTTTAAACAGTCGCTCTAAACTATTATATACATGATCTCCATATGAGCAGACCAAATTTTATAATTTATTTACATAGGTAGATTTACACTGCTTTTGGATGGTCCAGAATGTTCAAATCAATTGATTTTGTACCTATAAAAAAATAGTAGACAAATTCAAAAAATTTAAGTTTGATTTGCACGTACATTTTCATATGAAGATCATATTTAATTATTTGAATCAACTGTTTGAACTTTAAAATTGAAGATATGATTCCATAGCAAATGCCATTGTGTAATATGCATATTACCATAGCCTTAATATTGAGCAGACACAAGAAATGATTTATATAAACAGTTATGTTCTTATTTTGGTAAATTCTATTGAGTTTCTTTTCCTCATACCGACAGTATTATATATGCATTTGATGGAATCCTTCATCAAAGAAAATAGGTCAATACAAACTGTGTATGTCGGCGGTAGTTTCTTTTCATCTGCCTGAATGTCTGGTTTGTTTTCCATATTATTTTTTTCATTCTCCAAGAAATCAACAAACTGAAAGTTGAGTCGCTCTGTAATTGTACCTACAATCAAAGCATCAAACATTCTGAAGACAAATAATTAAAGCAGCACCACATATATAGCAAATATTATTATTATTATTAAACTCGCTATTAACAATTAGATTTGACTCATTGAAAATGGAAAAAAGTAGTTTAATTTGTAAAGTATAGCAATTATTATTATGGGGGGTGGGGGGGGGGGGGGGTTGGTGAGTACAGTGATATATAATTGTATCATATAAGCCAAAGCGAGCTCCACTCTTGAAAACAGAGGGCTTGTTAGCCAGGGTGTGAAGTGCAGTTTCTCCGTTTGAATTGACATAGTTCATGCACGCCAACTTCGGATATAGGCGAATGATCTCATATGCCAAATCTACAGTCAATAAATTTGAATGGTTATATTAATTATGGCTAACTTTTTATTTTACTTTTCTTTTATTGCTGTAAGTGCATACCAAATTGTTCTCCTTTGATGGCGTGGTGAAGAATATTGTTACCATCATCTCTCCTACAATGAGTGATATCTCTCAAGGATAAGCTGTCACCTTCATCAATTTTAATTTTTTGTTCCTTATGGATGGCAGTCTCAAGCACAAAGAAGGTATTCTTCTTTCCATGACGCGCTGCCAAAAAGAGCGGAGTCTCCTGAAGGTTGTTACGTGCACTGGTTACCATGTCTGGACACATTGTTGTCATCTTCCTACAAACCTTCTCAAGTCCGAGAGCTGCCGCCAGATGAAGTGGGGTATCCCCAGCTTTGTTTTGTAAGTTCAAGATTTTGCGCATCTCTGTGGTTAGTGCATCAAATATTCTTAGAACTCAAAAAGGAAATTCAATTATGGGCAACATGATTATGGATTAAATTAATCATATTTAACTTCCTTCTAAGAAAGAAGCATGTCAAGGTCAATTGTCCTTTATTTTTCATAAATCTCGAGAACACTGCTGTGTCAAGTTTCTGTCAGTATCCTCTCAAACTGGATATGCACATAAATTACCCTTGTAAATACAAGTTGTAATTGATAGAAATATAATATATTATTGTGAAGTATAGAGAGACATGTTCAATACAAAATTCTGAAATTTCTCACTAAAACTATCAATTTTCTTTCTTACACATACTAGTGATGTATATATTGACCTAATATAACTTTTGAATTTTCCAACAAAAAACTAAATGACTATTACAATATATACATTTTTTCCCAAGCAACACAGAGAATTCCGACTTCCAGTTTTTTATTTTTTCCAAAAAAACCTTTAAGACTCTCTTCATAAATTATTATTTTAATCATACATCTTCTTAATAATTAAGTTTATAATTAACTGTATAGAATTAGTAGGGACTGACGAAGTGTGTTATTACCTTCCACCTGATAAAGACTTCTTGGATCATTCTTTCTAGCAGGTTCATTATAGTAATTTTGTATAATCTGAGTTCTATTTGTTCACAATTGCCACTAGGGTGTCAATGATACCCTTTTACCCGTTTACTCTATCCGTATCGTATTCGATAAAGCTGGTATGGGTAAGGTTTTTTTCTTCGTTAACTAGCTAATCGGGTATGGGTAAGGTTTTTTTTCGTTAGCTAAATGGGTAAAGCCTATTTCGTACCCATTACCCTATAGGGTAATTACATAAAATAAAATTATATTATAACGTTTGAGTAATAGTTAGTGATGTGAAAATTTATTTGCGTAATATTTCATATGATAATGTTTGAGCAATAATTAGTTATGTACTTTTGTTATTTAGTATATAAATTTTTCTATAAGAAAAATATTAATCATAATACTTTTATATACATGTTTTGTTATTTAGTTAAACAATTGAATTCTCCGAAGAGATATTCGTGTTTTTAAATTCTCTTGCTTTATAAAAAAATAATTTAGTTGAAATTGATTACATATTAGTTTTTTTATTAGTAATGTGATTCTATATGTGTGAAATGAATGAGTTTTGAGTGGCGGAGTCACTCCAAATTAATGGGGGTCAATATAATTGACCTCCATTTTTTTACAATTTTTTTTATACTTATACTCTATTTTATATATAATTTAGAGTAAAAATGTTATAGGTAGTGTAAATTGACCTCCATTTGCAGCAAATTTTGTTTATATGATTGACCCCCATTCATATTTGACTCCCATAAGTACTTGAAAGTTTGGCTCCGCCCCTGATTATATTAGTATTATTCGTTATTCACCTCCGACTGTTTTGTTACCCAATAATTTTAACAGGTAAGGGTAGGGTAGGGTAAGATTAAATCTTAATGGGTAAAAGTAGGGTATGTGTAAGGTCAATTCTTAGTATGTAAGGGTATGAAAATGCTTCCACCCTACCCGTATCGAACCCATTGACACCCCTAATTGCCACCTTGTTAATTAAAATTCATCGCTTTATAGCAAAAGAAAATAATATTTATTTCGCCGTGAATGAATATGTTTTCTTGTTATATTGCTAATATAACATGATACATTTGAAGAATCCTCCTCTGAATTTACATATGCTTAGAAAGGGCTCGTTTTACATTTAATTTCCCTTATTTTAGTATTTAATCTTTCAAACTGCTTGTACAAAGTTTATTATTGAGTACCGGGGACTACATATAGTTTCTATCTGAAAGCTACAAGCAAAACATTTTAATTCCATATGAAAATCCCTAATTAATGCATTGTGTCCATAAACATCACGAGCCTCGGTTCATTATTTATATGTTAAAGCATGAATTAATTAATTAATTATATTATTTCAAATTATTTTCTGCAACTTTTTAACTAGGTATCTAGCTAGCTATTTGAAACTTGGCAATTGGGTAATTAGAAACTAAGATTTTTAAGTTGGGCAACTTAAAAAGGAATCATCAAACCGTACAAATATGACATGTATATTAGTAAATGTACATATGTTAGCAGTAACTTCCTGCAGTCCCCACAACAGTTTTGGCAACTAGATCAGGAACCAAAGGGTTTGCCTGATATTAAAAAGGCAGAATTTTTAAATGATACATCACATAGCCGTACATGGTACCTGGTATATAGCTATTATATATAGCATATTGGTTTTTTTTCTCTTAGGTATAAAGTAGTAATACCTTTGTTTTTTTTAACGATATCGAGGAGATCTAAAATTATTTTTTCCGTGGCACCAGAAACTGCGACATGAAGTAAGGTGTCATTGGCACGTGTAATATGCTCGCCTTGGACTTTTTCGTCTTTTTTGTAGAGCTCGCACACTGTTTTCCATTTGCGATTCATGGCTGCTTTGAAGAGATCCTTTCTCGGATTGGACAATGAGATGTCATAAGAATTAGGTTCTGGTATTGTGGGGTTTTCTGGGATGATCTGTGGGGGTATAACACTAGATAGGGACATATTGTTATTACTCCCTCTCTTGTTTGTATTAATCAGAGTTTAATTAAGTTGTATGTGATTCATTTGATAGGTAGAGAGTACTAGCGATATTATATATATATGCTCCCTTTTATAAGGAAGACACTAGCAAGGAGAGCATGTAGTGTGTGATTGACTGCTTTTCAATGCTCATTTACGTAGCTAGATTTATCATATCTGTGTCCTTACAAAAAAGGAAAAGAGAAAGCTACTTGGGCCAGGAATAAAGAACCTTACGTGTTGAAGAGCTTCAAGAGTTGTCTCCTTAAAATAAAATGGTTATAATTTTGTTTTTGAGTGAGTCTTTAATACTTCATAAAAAATAGGAGTAAACAGGATATATATATTTTCTTTTTAAATTTTATTCAAGTGTAGAACAAATTAAGATATCAATATATATATACTCCCTTTTATAAGGAAGGCACTAGAAGGAGAGCATCACTACTACAGAAAAACAGATTACACACGGACATTAATGGAAGAGCTACACGAATTTCCTGCTGTGTTTAAAGCCAGGGTGTATGAATAGGTCAGGAACTACACACGGATATTTGACCGTGTGTGATTATGATGATTTCTACACGGATATTCCCTAATTAACCGTGTACAAAGACCTAGCGAGCTACACGGATATCAACTAAATAACCGTGTACGATTCCTCTTTCTACACGGCTTTGTATTAAAAGTCCGTGTAGCTCTCTTAGCTATTATACACGGACTTTTGGTAAATATCCGTGTACAAATAGTTTTAGATATTTTGTATTACGCCTCCAGCAAGGCTATCATACACGGATTTTTAACAAAAAAACCGTGTATGATTAGTATTGCACACGGACAACTGTTAAATAGCCGTGTGCAATAGCTAATTTTTTTTTTTTTTTCTATCGTACACGCACAATTGTGAAATATCCGTGTATAAATACCTTTTTTTTTTGTATATTTTGTTTTTGGGCTAGCCTCCAGCTTTGCTAGCCAATTTTTTCAACAGAAATACAAATATTCATTCAAAACAGATTAATTGGCAAGAAATTCATATACTAAATTTATACAAAATTCATATAGCAATAAATTCATTCGAAACATATTTTTATTACAAATTAATCTATGCAAATCCATATCGAGGATTACAAAATTCCATGGCAAACCACCTTGCCCACATGCACCGCACATCGTCGATCTGATTCCAAGTGTAATGATCTTGATTTGTCACATTCTACAAAATTATAATTTGATAATAGTTAGTATTTCAGAAAAGGTAGATATCAATTGCTTATTATATAGGAAATTCATATGAAGTACATACCGCTTTTGGGAATTGGAATTGTATTCTTTCGACAAAGTCAAACATGAATATCATCGTGTAATAAGCGCATTCCCAACCCTCCTTTTGTTGCGGGCACTGAAATTTACATTTAGCGGCATTTGTTAGAATGACAATAATTTTTTTAACAAGATATGAAATTTCTAACTCATAAAGTGTGCTCACCAACATGTACTTCCAATTCAACTTGCTTTTCTTGCCCGGGCCCGTGCTATCTGATCCTCCCTCTTTAATATATTTCACAAAAGCCCTTACAAAAGTGAGTGAATGTAATTAGCAATTTTATAATTTGAATTGGAAGTAAGAAATGCAAACCTATAGAATTATTATTGCTTACTTATTCACAAAAGGCAAGATAACTTTGCACTTGGCAGCCGCGGTCCTTCCTTTTGGCTTACAAGAATCAATAATTATGCCCATAGTTAGGTACGGCACAATGAGAATCGTGCACCAATGTTTGCTGTGGGATCGATGAGAAGAATTATAGTACTTTAGCATATAAAAGTCACACGAGTATTTGCTATGATTGATGGTGTGATTTCATTTTTTTATGTTTAACTTTTAATTCCTTTATACAATTCTTTAATTAAAATATAAACAACACATAAGTTAAGATTAGAACTAACCCCTCGTGGTATGGCATGAGAATGAATTTCTTCTCCTCCGACTTAGCACGATGCATCGCAGAACACATGTACTCGATTGACATATCCGGATAATATGTCACTGCCGTACCACTCACTTTCTCGGGGTCCAGAAACATGCACAAGTTCTTCCTTTCAACCATCTCATCACAGTTTCGGACTAGCTTCCTGAAAACTCATCATATTGTAATTAGAATATATATTTGAGTTCTATACAATAATGAAAATATTTTAATATCACTAACATGAGAAAAATGGTGATGTGTGAAACATCGAGCCATTTGTCAGATGACGAGTGGTGGAAGAGGTCCTTGAAATCTTTGAACGTTATCAGGAGATCCCTGCCTTCGTGTAGAAACATACCAGGTGGGACAGGGATGATGATAGCCTCCATGCCTTCGGGCGCCGTCATCAAGTAGTCATGGAGAAGGCGCAAATCATTGGGCAAACGGCTGTATTCTTCTTCGGTGACCATAGGACGTGAAGGTGATTGTGGCGCGTCAGGCACGACGACGCAAGCCACCTCCTGACGTACCGGTGACATCGCCGTACCGGTAACATCATCTCCTCGTGTCTGTATCAAGTTATAGATGTATTCTAGTATTTCAAAAAGAATGAGTTGAATGTAACAAAATAAATGGATTTTTTTATGGATTACCTGATCCAAAACAATCTGACTCTTGGGCCATTGGACAAATGACATCCGTGCGTCATCAAGCACAAGCGCTTCGTCGGTAGGGACAGGAAGGGGTATGCGCTGCCATCCATCCACGACTAACTCAACCTGCATGCATGCATGGTCGGGTCTTAGCTGAGTATTGTGTACACTTTTGGCGAGTGGATGTACAACGCCCTTAGCAACGATCAGAGAAACACTGCCATTCCGCAGGACGAGGTCGCATGCTCTGGGGTCCTGCAAATTTATAGGAAAGTTGTTTATTTTAGTGATGCGATATTGTCCAACATGGTTGCAAACAGGTTTTAAATACCTTTAGATTATGAAGAAGTATTGATTACCTTGAGATTATCCAAATCGTCTAAGGCGCCCCACGTGCCGGATGCTTGACTACTTCGCCGAATTCCCGGCGAAATGGGAGGTGGTTGCTCGGATGGCTGCGTAGTTGCTGATCTAATTTGTGTCAACATTGCTTCCATCTCAGCAAACCTTGCGTCGTACTCTTTGCTCACCTCCGCGCGTATCTGCGCAACTATCTCGTCTTTGTTTACCTTGGCACGCGATTTTCTTCGAGGTTTTTGTCCCTCCACTCGGAACACCTCCTTCCAGCCCCCTGTAGACCCCTACACCCCTTACTCGACCCGGGTGTTCTGGATTCTCGAGCGCTGCGGACAAGGAATCATTTTGTCGTTCGACACTCCGGGCACCCGAGTTGACCTCCTCCTCCACTTCCAACTGTTCAAGTAGAAGAATTAGTTAAAGCAAAAGAACAATTGATGTACTTTCGGAGTTATAATTTTCGGATGAATGTCACAAAGTAAGTATAAAGGACTCTTACCATTCTTTGAGCCACGGGTTGCAAATCCTTTGGGAGTACTATCCTCCCGTCAGCGGTTACCTCGGCTCTACCCATGACCCAATCTTTGCCTCTAGGATTTTGGATCCTAACCACGGGTGAGTCAGAATCCTTGTTCGCGTCCAGGACTTTCCTCCATTCTGCCGACTTACCCTCGTAACCACCTGACCCCACTGTTTTGCATCGTGCTCTTATCACTCTGGGATTTAGTATAAAATGTATATACGTTAATCTCGTATCCTTGGAATGTTCTAACAACAATTTGGGGTCCTTTGCCAAGCAGTTTAACAATTTCAGGTACAGGGTGTGACTGCACTCTTTCTTTCAGCCATCCTATAAAAGAACGATTATGCTCGTTAGTAAGCCACTTCTGACTCCTCGTGTAGTTTTGTTGTTGAAGGATTGTCATGTGCTCATCTATATAGGGAGCAACATCTGTCATGTGTTGTAGTACAATAAAATGTGCCTTTTGTAGTTCATTTAGATCAGCAACTACGGCTCTCAACCCAATTGTCCCGACTCCTTGGAGCCTTCCCTCGTATCGAGATTTTGGAACGCCAATAGGACCCACACCGGTCAAGTAGTTGGTGCAAAAATCAATCACCTCCTCCGTAGAATATCCTTCTATAATGCTGCCTTCGGGTCGATGTCGGTTCCTTACGTATTTTTTCAAGATGCCCATGTATCTCTCGAATGGATACATATACCGAAGGAACACGGGACCACAAATCTTAATTTCTCTCACAAGATGAACAACAAGGTGAACCATGACATCGAAAAAAGATGGCGGAAAATACATCTCAAGTTGGCAAAGAGTAACGACGACCTCCTTTTGCAAAGAGTCCAATTTTAGAGGGTCTATCACTTTGGAATTTATTACATTGAAGAAAGAACAAAGCTTCGTAATGGTTTGACGAACGTGCTTTGGTAAAATTCCCTGAATTGCAACCGGAATTATATGTGTCAGTAAAACATGACAGTCGTGAGATTTCAGACCGACCAGTTTCAAGTCCTTCATCGACACCAACTTCTTAATATTCGAAGAATATCCTGATGGGACTTTTATACCATTGAGGCATTCACAGAAGCTTGTTTTCTTTTTCTTTGACATTGTGCACAGTGCGGGGGGTAGGTATGTGCGCTTCCCTTTCTCCTGCGGTGCGAGCTCGGGTCGTATTCCCATCTCTACCATGTCTTTTCTCACTTTAATACCATCTTTCGTCTTCCCCGGAATGTTCAATAATAAACCAATTAAACTGTCACAGACATTTTTTTCGACATGCATGACATCTAGGCAATGCCTCACTTCTAAATATTTCCAGTACGGTAGCTCCCAAAATATGGACCTCTTTTTCCAAATATTCTTCGGTAGTGCTTTGGCGCACTTTCCAAAAACAACATCAATGTTTTTTACCCGTTCGAAGACACTCTCCCCGTCTAATGGATGACGAGCCACTCCAAGCTCAATTTTCCCGTTGAATGCCATCTTCTTCTTACGATATGGGTGATTATTAGGAAGAAACCTACGATGCCCCATGAATACATTCTTTTGACAATTTTTCAACCTCAGCACCTGCGTGTCATCTTCACAGATCGGGCACGCTTTTGCTCCTTTACAAGTGTAACCCGACAAATTCCCGTACGCGGGGAAATCATTTACGGTGCAAAACACCATGGCCCGCAAGTTAAAGGTCTCTTTCATATACGCATCCCACACCGGGACGCCATCACGCCACAATTTTTGGAGGTCCTCGATTAATGGTGCGAGATATACATCTATGTCATTTCCGGGTTGTCTGGGTCCTTGGATTAGTAATGACATCATTATATATCTGCGTTTCATGCACAACCAAGGAGGAAGATTGTAGATGCATAAAAGAACAGGCCAAGTACTGTGCCGACTGCTCATACTTCCAAACAGACTCATTCCATCTGAGCTCACCACAATCCTAAGGTTCCTCGTTTCAGAACCAAATTCTTTGAAATGTCTGTCAATGTTTCTCCATTGAGGAGAATCAGCCGGGTGCCTTAGTTTACCGTCATTTTTGCGCTCTTCTTCGTGCCAACGCAATAATTTCGCATCTTTGGGATTCGCAAACAACCATTTGAATCTCGGTATTATCGGCAAATACCACAACACCTTAGCCGGAGGTCGGCCACTTGTGTCCTCATTACAATCATCAGTGTCCTGGTCCTTACGACGTTTATATCGTGAAACACCGCATTTAGGACTGACATGCATGGCCTCGTACTCGTTACGATACAATACACAGTCATTCGGACATGCATGTATTCTTTCGATCTTCAACCCCATTGGACATATCAACTTCTTTGCCTGATATGTTGTCCGGGTAACTCGTTGTTATCTGGGAGCATTTCTCCTAAAAGCTGTAATAAGGACGTGAAACTCTTATCACTCCAACCATTGTCTGCTTTTAAGTTTAATAATTTCAACACAGCTGACAGTTTTGTAAATTTGGTACACCCGGCATACAACGGCTTCTTGGATTCATTAGACAAATTTTGAAATTTATCATAATTTTTATCACTAATTTCATCTTCCACATCACGTAACATATCCTCCAAATTTTCAGTAAACTCGTGTTCTACATTTTCATCAAAATTCCTCTCCATCTCATCATCGTCATTTTCGGGTTCGACGTTAATATCAGAATATTCGGCACTCTCATAATCCTCGTTCCAATCAAGTTCAAAATTATCAGAAATTCCAACATTCTCATCATTCAATTCACGATTACAATCTTTATTGGCACTACTACTTTCCCCAAATTTCTCACCATGCATGAACCAACATGTATATCTCTTCTTAAATCCCCGACAAATCAAATGAGCTCTAATTTCTTCGATGTCCAAAAATCTTAATAAATTTTTACAATCTTTACAAGGACATAAAATGTCTTCTTCTTTTTTCTTCACTCTATAACTCTCAGCAAATTTTATAAACTCATCAACGCGAACCAAATATTCTTCACTGTCACGTCGCATTTCATACATCCAGCTTCGATCCATCTGTAAATTAAATTAAAAAAATGATTTGATCAATTAATCATGCATGGTCAACATTCTCCTTCGTGTACAAAATTTTGGGCTTACAAAGGGCCGGTTTACAATCCTAACCCACTCTTTGAATATTATGTCTCATATGTGAACACATATTAGCGAGATTTAATTAGTATTTGAGAAAAATTCGGCAGCATTTCCCCTTAACTCCCCAAGTATGCGTACGAACCACATACTCGTAGGAGCAATAAGGGAAAATACTGTCGAACTTTCCTCAAATACTAATTAAATCCCGCTAATATGTGTTCACATCCTAAATGAGACATAATATTCAAAGAGCAGTCCCAAAACGGGGACTATCCAAAATTAATCCCTATTGGATTAATTTTGAACGGGCATGGACCTAAAAGCATCTAAAGGTCGGTTATTGGACCACAATACACTAATTAATTACATCTAAAATTAAGAAATCAAGCATGCATGAAATGACCTAAATAAGCCTAAATAACAGAAAATTAGAGGAAGAAAATGATTAAATACATATTACTAACCTTAGAAAGATGGAGAGGAGAAAATACAAACTTAATTCAAAGATCTCAGATCTCAGCTGCTGGCCTCGATCAATTCGCAGAAATCTGATAGGAAAAAACGGCGCTCTGGAAGGGAAGAGATAAAAACCCTACACTATTATACACGGCTATTTAGTTATAAATCCGTGTACAATTATAAGAATTCTACACGGCTATATTATCAAAAAGCCGTGTGTAATGTTCCTACACGGATATTTAGTTATAAACCGTGTAGCTCTCTCAATTATTTGCACACCCACTTCTTTACACACGGATTTGTGGTTTCTAATAAACCGTGTAGCTCTCTCTAATAATTCTACACTGATTATTAACTAATTATCCGTGTAGAAATCGTGCAGATCTTTTGACTCATATTTGGTACACTGTTTTTAATATAATTGCCAAATCCGTGTACAATGTGCAGTGTACAAAGCCAGTTTTTGTAGTAGTGCATGTAGTTCAATGCTCATTTACGTAGTAGATTTATCATATATGTGTCCTTACAAAAAAGAAAAAGAGAAAGCTACTTGCGCTAGGAATAAAGAACCTTACGTGTTGAAGTGCTTCAAGAGTTGTCTCCTTGAAATAAAATGGTTATAATTTTGTTTTTGAGTGAGTCTTTAATACTTCATAAAAAATAGGAGTAAACATGATATATTTATTTTCTTTTTAAATTTTATTCAAGTGTAGTACAAATTAAGATATCAATATATATAGTCTCTCAATTAACTACCACCATCCAAACTATAACATTTGATTAAAAAAGTACAACTTAATTATTATATATAATATAATTTTGTAAAATCAATTTCAAAATGACTAGTAGACCTCTTATTTTTTATACTGAATATATTGAGTACTCATAATTTTGGACTTAGATAAGTATTAGATTTGATTTATTTCTGATTATTTCAATTAACGTATGACAAGGATATTGTCTGCGTTCTAGTCTTATTAGTTCTAGTCTTATTAATTTTGGATCAAGCCAACTAAGAATAAAGAACTATGGTGATTATTAACTATATACTGAAATTGAGACATCATTATATATACTTTCTTAATTAATTAATCAGTCATTAATTATTAGATGTATCATCTTGTTATATATATGTACTTTATTTTGTCATGCATTTATTTAACGAAAATCAACCAAGTTATAATTATTTCACTCAATGCGGTGCCTATATATCAGTTAATTAATATCTCTCCAAAATATGTATAAAAATGAAAGAGTGTGTTACAAAAAAAAAAAAAAAATAGTGATACATAATTTAATGCATTTTAACTAGATTTTGGTTATTTAAGAACTAGTACATGCATTAATTAGCATCTTGATAATTAGCATTGAGATTAAGTAATTACTTAAGATGATGCATGAACTTAATTTGGGGGGCAAAGACGGGAGCTGTGTATAATTGGTACATATGCATTTTGTGAGTCTGGATGGATTTGGGTGATAATTGTGTTGCTTTGGTGACGCCTGCATTGGGAGAGACAAGCTTCAAATCTACTAAAGCAACCCATTTTATTTCGATCCTTGATAAAGCATATCATATGCATACATAGGTCCAGGTCCCCCTGACTTTACATAATAATTGAAGTATTGAACCTTGCTTTACAGTTTACATACTGAATATATTGAGTACTCATAATTAAGAAAAGAGCAGAATTAAACAACTTACAACACACGTTTTAATTTACATGCTTCAATATGAGCAAGTGATTAATATTATGAAACTTATTAAAAGTGATATATGGACCTGGCAAATTTAAATGTGCATATGAGCAAGTCAGTTCGGGTTTAAATGACTCTATTTTTAAAACGTTAATAACTCAAAATTTAAATCATAAAGTTTATAATAAAACCATTAAATGTGATCTATGTTATTTTCTCTATGTGCTCATAAAAAATTATCACGTTTCGGTTTTGTTTTTATGTGAATCAATAAGTTAAAAAGTCAACGTCTAGAAATTATCCACATTAGTACATTTTTACAAGCTCTGAATGACAACCAAAACAAAGTGGAAATACAATAATTGTTTACATGTACATAGATAAAATAATATAGATCATATCCAGCGGTTTTATTTTGACTTTTAAGTTTTAAATTTTGAGTAATTTAAAATTTTAAAAATGAAGGCATAATGGAAGCACAAAAAAATGGAGGCAATTGAACCATTAAGTCTGATTGCTACGAGTTTGGACATCTTTTGGATCATGGATCATTTGGGTTTAGATTATTTTATGTTCGAATATTCAATATTTATAGATTTATTTATGTTCAGATATTTTTGAATTTGATTAATTACGAGTTTAGATCAGTTTTTTATAAATTTTTAGTAGGTCCGAGTCGGATTGGAATGTCGATTTCATCAAGATAGTTATTCTGGTTAGTTCACATTTTATCAAGGATGCATAAAAGTTCTATTCTCTTCTTTTTGATAATCAATTGGGTGCAGACAAATGTGAGAAATTTAAAATACTGCAACAATTGTGAACAATGCACAACCCAACATACAATACAAAAGTGTTGGCTTATTGCTCTTATTCCTTGCTTGCATTGAGACAAAAATTGAATGCTTCTTGCTTTATTCTTTTTCTTTATTTCACATCCTTCATTTAGAAAGAGCAAAAAAAGGGAAAGGAAGCATTCTCTAAATGATTCGTCTGACAAGGCAAGCTGATCAATATTTTCAAAATTAAAAGACAAAACAATACAAACCAAAAAAAAATTTTGATGGTCAGCTGGTAAGTAGCCGGCTGAAAATATATTGATAAAAAAAATTATTTGCAAATGTTTCAATTTCAGTTTACACTTCTCAACTAGTAAATAAAACACTAAACCATATTATGAAGGAGTGGACTTGGTCCTCCGTGCCCATTTTTCCTTTCAATTATAATTTATTAATTTCACACTTGTGCAAAGTGCAAACCATTTTCAAGTTCACCTATTAATTTTTATTTTCAACCAGTTAGTCTTAACAATCTTGTTTTATATAGGAATAGTTCCAACCTTTAAGTGCATATTATTAGTTTTTTTGTAATAGCAATTTATGTACGCACTATGTGAATAGTTTGATCAAGAGAAAAATTTACACAGTATGACATTAGTGATAATTTCATATTTGAAAACTAAAGCAACAAATCAGTGTTCTCAAGCTTACATCAATCAAGGGCTCTGTATCTGCTTCTTTTCAATCTGAGATAATAAAATCCCACTAAAGAAATACTGCCATTGTAATAATCTACTAAAAGCAATTTTTCTTGTTCAATCACTCAAATTGGATGATCAAAGCATGCCTTCTAAATTCATGGACATAAAAAATAATAGGAATAACAATCCTCAACCCAATCATGGAATGAGACAATTAATAAATTTAAACAAGTTCTATACAAATGCTTTCAGAAATCGCTTTCCTTATAAGTATCTCCTACGAAATTTTTATTATTACCTGCATTAAATTGATCGACCATATTCCAAACTAAACGAAAGCATGAAGCAATTTCAGGAACCCTAAAAGGTAAAACAAAGAAAAAAAAATTGCAACAAATTTAAAATAAACAACAGAGACAAGAAATCCTGAAGTATTATTCTTTGTGCAACCAACACGATCAAACAAACATCACTTAAAAAATCAAAATTCTTAGTCTTGAATTATTATAAGTTAATAAAACATAAAACGAGTTACATTAATTATGCCGAGCATATTATTGTGAAGCTAGCTAGTACACAACTACACATGCATCTTCTCAGTGCGCTCCGGAACTTTCTTTATAGTTGCTTTTATGAGGTCAATGTATAATGGAAATTGTGAACCAGCAAAGAAAGTGACTGGAAAGCACATGACAGCGTATATGGGGTACTGTTGAAGGTGCAAGCTAATACGTCACATCAGATCCAGAAAGAAATGAAGAAAGAAATCAACAAATATTTGATTGGTCAATATACGGCTGGACTAAATCTTTTGTATTTCCATTATTTATAATATTTGGTTGGTGTGTAATTTACTTCCAAGTTTAGGCTGATTCTGATTTATTTCTTAGATAAGAGAGGTAAGTTGTGCGCCTCTATGATTGATATAAAATCATCTCTATACAGTGAGATAATTATGTAAGAAAAATATTGATTGAAATAAACAAAGGGAGGGAAGGGAGATTCATGGGAGTCTTGTGTTCTTGAGTTGTTCTATTATTAATTTTGACATGGTATCAGAGCGGTGATCGATCCGAAAACCTCGACATTCCAAGACCTCACCAATAATCTCTTCCTTTTATCATGAGTGAACCTGAAGCAAGTTCTTACTCCTCACGAGATGAGAACACAGCAGCCTTGTTGGAGAAATTAACCCAACTTGTTGCATTACAACAAACTCAAATTATGGCCATTCAACAAAACCCAAATCCACCTATAACCATACCTGCACCTGCAGCCGAAACCTTCATCCATCCGAACCCTATCTCTGTGAAACTCAATGGACGAAACTACTCCCTGTGGTCCCAAGTGGTCACAATGTATGTGAAGGGGCGAGACAAGCTCCAGCACATAACAGGAAATCCGCCTCCTCCACAGCCCCAAGATGCACTCTTTCCGAAATGGGACATTGAGGACACCGTGGTGAAGGGATGGTTGATCAACTCCCTCGATTCGAATCTGACAGACAAGTTCATTCGGTTTCCAACAGCAAAAGAATTGTGGGACTCTCTCGCTACCACGTTCTATGATGGCAGCGATGCCGCCCAGGTATTTGAATTAAATAGGAGGGTAACTCGACTAAGACAGTCGGGTAAATCTGTAGAAGAATATTATAATGATTTGCAAAGTCTATGGCAAGAAATTGATTTTCGCCGGCCTAACCCTATGGTTCATGTAGAAGATATTAAGAAATTTAATAGTTTTATTCAAGAAACCAGGGTTTATACATTTCTCGATGGACTTGATGACCGGCTGGATAATGAGAGAGCAAATCTTCTGCAACTCACACCGTTTCCCACAGTTGAACAAGCCTTCGCAAGAGTAAGAAAGGAGGCTGTGAGGCAGGGGGTTATGCTTAAAGATGGAGAAATGTCACAGGCTTCGGCTGCCATGCTCGCAAAGGTGCCGAAAATTCCTGAGGTATATCTAACACTAAATAAGAACTCTTCGTATGTTGATAAATCTAAGTTGAAGTGTACTCACTTTGGTCAAACAAGGCACGTTAAAGAGCAATGCTTTCAAATCGTTGGTTATCCTGATTGGTTCAAAGAGAGAAAAAAAGGGAAACAACATGTCACTGGAAAAGGAAAGTTAGCAGTGGCAACATCTGAAACAGTGGGTGAAAGGCAGCAGGGACTTCCAGCTGACATTCAAGCCCAAGGTTCGGCCCAGGCCGAAGTTGGAAATGGGACAGGTTCAATTGCTCTTCATGCTGCAGGTAGTTCTAGAAACCAGAATAACTCAGAACAAGGTAAATTTCTTGATATTTGTAATATTGAAAAACAAAAAGAATGGGTTATAGACTCAGGAGCTACGGACCACATGACTTACTCAGAAAAGGACTTTAAGTTAAGAAAACATACACAAAAAGAGGGTATTCTTAATGCCAACGGAATTGAGTATCCAGTAAATGGAGCAGGAGATGTACCTATTTCTAAGAATCTTACCCTTACAAACATCCTACTCGTACCTTCTCTATCTACAAAATTGATTTCTATTGGACAATTAACTGCAGAACGAAATTGTGTAGCTCTCATGTTTCCAAATCATTGTGTTTTTCAGGATATCCTCACAAAGGAGATCATTGGCCGTGGTACTAAGCGAGATGGATTGTATTACTTGGAGGAGATGAAGACTGGAACCTCATTTCTGTCAAAAACTGATCCTAAACAATTGAGAGAGCAAGTTTTGTTGTGGCATAAGAGATTAGGGCATCCCTCATTTGGGTACATGAGAAAGCTCTCACCTCATTTATTTTCTAGTCTAAATGAACAATTGGTTTGTGAAACTTGTATTAAGGCTAAAAGTCATCGTACAACTTATCTTGATAGTTATCATAAAAGCCCTCTTCCTTTTGATTTAGTTCATACTGATGTTTGGGGACCATCCCCGGTTGTCTCAAAATCTGGTTGTCGATGGTTTATTCTTTTTACCGATGACTGTACACGGATGACATGGCTTTATTTACTGAAAACTAAGGATGAAGTGACCAAAGTGTTTCAAGATTTTTTTAACATGATAAAAACTCAGTTTGAAAAAGAGATAAAAGTTGTAAGAAGTGATAATGGGACGGAATATGTAAATAAAAATTTGCATAATTTCTTTAAAGATAAAGGGATTATACATGAGACCTCATGTGTGGGAACCCCTCAACAAAATGGAGTAGCAGAGAGGAAAAATAGGCATATTCTCGAAACCACTCGGTCAATATTGTTTGAGAGTAATATGCCCCCGATTTTTTGGGATAATGCTGTGTCTTTTGCAATTTACGTAATTAATCGTACACCAACCCGAGTACATGATTACAAAACTCCTCTTCAAATGTTATCCTCTCATATTAGAATCCCGTCCGTTTTAAATTTACCTCCTAAAATTTTCGGGTGCATTGCATATGTGCATGTTCAAAAGATTTTTCGGTCCAAATTAGAACCTTGTGCACAAAAATGTGTTTTCTTGGGATTCGGTACACATCAAAAAGGATATAAATGTTATAATCCCAACACGAGAAAATTCTTTAAAACTATGGATGTCACATTTTTAGAAGGTGAATATTTTTTTAAAACCAAAAGTCCAATTCAGGAGGAGAATCAGGTAGAATTGGATTTTTCTGATTTATATTTCTTAAATGTGTCTCCTGCCGAAAATGAAAATTCATCTATTGCCGAAAATGAGAATGACAATCCAGCAAATTCAAATCCTGCCCAAAATGAAAGTCCAGAAAAAAATGCAAATCCAACTCTTGCCGAAAATGCAAATCCAGAAAAAAATCAAAATCCTGCCGAAATCCTTGACCTTGACCAAAACCTTGCCAAATTAATTAATCTTGACCCTACCGAAACCTTGACCAAAACCTTGCCAAATCCTGCCGAATCTCTTAACCCTACCGAATTTAGAAACCAGCCAAATCAGAATCATGACCCAATTCGGGTCATCCAAACTGATCCAATTCGGGTCATCCAAACTGATCCAATTCGGGTCATCCAAACTGACCCAGTTATTGCCGAAAGGTCTGATCTAAACCTAATACGGCAGAATGAACCGAAGTTCTGGATAGAGCTCAATGATGTAGTAATACAATCCGACCAAGTATCACATGGGCCGAGATCTCCTGAGGATATTCCCGAGGTAAGTGCTACTAATACTCTCTGTAAATTACCATCTAGAAATAACCGAGGAAAACCACCAAAACGGTACGTTCCGGAGGATGGAACAAATGAGGAAGTAAGATATCCCATTGCTAATTATACAACCACTGAAAAATTGTTAGAACCTTTGAAAGCCTTTGTGAACCAAATATCTTCGGTAAATGTACCAGAAAAATTAGAAGAAGCCTTAAAAGACCATAATTGGGTAAAAGCAATGAAAGAAGAAATGGATGCATTAGAGAAGAATGGTACGTGGAAATTAGTAACATTACCAGAAGGAAAGAAAACAGTCGGGTGTAAATGGGTATATACTATAAAATACAATGCAGAGGGAAAAATCGAGAGATACAAAGCAAGATTAGTTGCAAAAGGATATACACAGACGTATGGTGTTGATTTTCAGGAAACATTCTCACCTATTGCCAAATTAAATTCTGTCCGAGTTCTCTTATCTCTTGCAGCAAATCTAGACTGGCCACTACATCAATTTGATGTAAAAAATGCATTTTTGCATGGTGATTTGAAGGAGGAGATTTACATGGATATCCCACCTGGATATTGGTACCCAGAAACAACTATGAAAGTATGCAAGCTGGAGAAAGCACTATATGGGTTGAAACAATCACCAAGAGCATGGTTCGGTCGATTTTGTCAGGCAATGAAAGGTTATGGGTACACCCAGAGTGAATCAGACCACACAATGTTCTTTAAGAAACGTCAAGGTAAGATATCCGTGTTAATAATTTATGTTGATGATATGATTATTACAGGAGATGATCATATGGAGATAAAAGAATTAGAAGCACGATTGTCGAAAGAATTTGAAATGAAAAATTTGGGTGGTTTGAAATATTTTCTTGGAATAGAAGTATCACGAAACAAGGAAGGTATTTTTCTCTCTCAAAGAAAATATATACTTGATCTTCTAACTGAAGTTGGGATGATAGATTGTAAGCCAGCTGATACACCCATGGTTCAAAATTTAAAACTGGACATAGACCCAGATGGAAAATCCGAAAATAGGGAAATATATCAGAAGTTGGTTGGGAAATTAATTTATTTATCTCATACTAGACCTGACATAGCTTATGCAGTGAGTGTTGTTAGTCGATTTATGCATTCTCCAAGCAGAGAGCACATGGAGGCAGTAATAAGAATCCTTAGGTATCTGAAGGGTGCACCTGGAAGAGGAATATCTTTTCGAAAACACCAACACATGAATATAATCGGTTACTGTGACGCTGACTGGGCTGGATGTGTGGTTGATAGAAGATCTACCGCGGGATACTTTACCTTTGTAGGTGGAAACTTGGTAACTTGGAAGAGTAAAAAACAAAATGTAGTGACACTCTCCAGTGCTGAAGCTGAATTTCGAGGAATGGTAAAAGGTATATGTGAACTATTGTGGTTGAGAAAACTACTAACCGAATTAGGTTTTGAACCCTCTACTGAAATGAAACTTTTTTGTGATAATAAAGCTGCGATAGATATATCTCATAATCCAGTGCAGCATGACAGAACAAAGCATATTGAAGTGGATAGGCATTTCATCAAAGAGAAATTGGACTCTAAGATTATTTCATTCCCATTCGTAAGATCACACGAACAGTTGGCAGATATGCTCACCAAGGCGATATCAAGCAAAGCATTTGATGAATCTCTATCTGAACTCGGTATGACAGATATCTACGTATGAGCTTGAAGGAGGGTGTTGAAGGTGCAAGCTAATACGTCACATCAGATCCAGAAAGAAATGAAGAAAGAAATCAACAAATATTTGATTGGTCAATATACGGCTGGACTAAATCTTTTGTATTTCCATTATTTATAATATTTGGTTGGTGTGTAATTTACTTCCAAGTTTAGGCTGATTCTGATTTATTTCTTAGATAAGAGAGGTAAGTTGTGCGCCTCTATGATTGATATAAAATCATCTCTATACAGTGAGATAATTATGTAAGAAAAATATTGATTGAAATAAACAAAGGGAGGGAAGGGAGATTCATGGGAGTCTTGTGTTCTTGAGTTGTTCTATTATTAATTTTGACAGGTACACAGCAAATTTGAACTTTTTTTCAACAACAAAAAAGTCTCCAGCACAGAATGCGACAAGTATAGAAGTAATTCCCAAGAAGAGGGAGGTCAGCCCCAGGATAAGCTTCACAGGAAGTCCCCTATTGAAATCTCTTACCTGATCAGCAAATGAATGAGAATTTCAGTTTCCAATGTTGAAATGTCAAAAGGAAGAAATGCTAATTAAGATAAGGGCTTTTGTAACCTGGTAACGGGAGGTAAGTATTGAGAGGAACATGACAAGAGATGTAACAGAGAAGCAAAGAGCGACAAGGGATGAGATGGCAAACAGCTGAAAAGCTGGTCTTCTACTGAGGACTGGAAACCCAGAACTCTGGTCTACACCTCCTGGAACTGTGGTTGCAGATGCGAAGGCCACCGTAGCGACGAGAGCAGCTACTACAGAGCAAGACTGGGAAGTATTTGTCAGCCAAGTGCTTCCGCCTTTAACCAATTCAACATGACTCTCTATGAACACCTCCTCTGCCGTCTTTCCATCCTTGTTGATTCTTGAGAATATTTCTAGGTTCTTACTTTGCACGAACTGCACACCGCCATATTACATATGTTCAGTTTTTATTTTAGTTTATTACATTTTTTAGAGAGAAGAGAGAGAGAGAGAGATCACCTTGTACCACTTGCTCTCCCATTGCATCTGAAGTGCGGCTCCAGGGATGCTCCACGGCCGGTTATGGCTGAGCCTGGCTGCGAGATGTAGAGCACTATTTTCATCTTTATCTACTTGCCGAAATACACTCTCCATAGTTTGAACACGCAGCATGTACGTGTACACATGGACTTGTCGGTGCTCCACTGCCAATAAAACAATATTTTTCTTATCCTTGTCTTTGTCCATGACTGCCACTGGATACTTCTTAAGGATTCTTTTCACCATCTCTGTTATTCCCCTCTTTGCAGCTACCAAAACAGGGCTTGCTGAACCACATGTGGACAAAATTGTAATGTATGTTAACAAAACGTGTAGCAATGTTTCGATTTCTCATGTTGGTACATTGCATGGCCATAGTAGTATCTTAGTAGCAAGGTGCCTGATTGGGTGTTTTTGGGCAAGTACTGCTGGAACTGAAAACTTAGCTTATTCATTATTGTGAAATTTGTGTTAGAAGCCTAGAGAAGAGAGAAATGTAGTATGAGCTGAATATATTTTATTTCACTAATGTTGTGTTAACTGTTAAGCTTGACTATTACAAAATTAAGGAACATACCAGTATCAGGTCTATTCGTTGATTCCTTCTCTTCAACATTTTTTTGAGAACCTTTCTCCAAGAATTTTTTCAGCATGTCTATGCCTTTCATCAGGACGGTTTCACCTGTATTCGTTAAAAGTATATGACAGCATCGCAAAATACAAGATGTCATTAGTCTGATTAAGGAAATGTAACGAGTCTTCTATAATTAATTGAATGACGAAGACGAGTTAGTTGCTCAATTTTTGCCAAGAGAATAAAATATTGTCATACTTCATAGTGCTGATTTTGTAGATTGAATAGTACATGTATTTAATTACTATATTTATTTTTTCATAGATGCAAGCCAATTAACATAAGGGAGTAAACTGCACTCTGATTTATTCACGGCAATATAAGGCAGAAAATTTTCTAAAACGTGAATCAAGAAAATTTATGTTTTCTAGTCAACATACCTTCACTTGGGTTTGGTGTATTTTCATGTAAGCCCAGATCAGTAGTTCCTACTGTTGGAGGGGATTTTGATCCAATATCAGATGGTAATGTAGACACAGCTGGTTGCTGTCCCCCACTGGCTTCCTCGTACTCCCAGAGTGTTGAACGATCCACCAGTTCCTTCATGATGGTCAGTGCATTTCTGTGCTTTTGTTTAAGTTTTGTAATTGTTTGCAATCTCCTTAACCCTTTAGGATGTTATTCACAGAGTGATATACTAAATTAATAGTGTAAACAGCTGGGCAAAATTAGGTTTATATAATAACTGGCAACTTTTCTTTTACACTTCAATAGAATCTAATTAATTAATTGTTGCGAGCTATATCAAGAATCATACTCCTTTCTTTCTTTCTTTGGCCATACAGCGGGATATTATAGTTGGTACTTGCACTATGTTATACATTGATTCTTTCCTCTATTTCTAAAGACTTGTTTTCTATTGTCTAAATGAAGTTTGTACATCATCATAAACCAAATAATTGTAAGCAAGTATCGAATATGAATATATACATTGTCTTTATCAGCTGCAAAAATTGCAATTCTAGAATTTGTAAGAACTTTGGAAAGAACGATCAATTACTTCATCAAGAAATTAAAAATGAACTGTGCATATTGAGATTATAATTAGTTACTTCCTCATATACCTATATAAGAACAACTAGTTCATCTTATTCCTATTTAAAGTGGAAGGAGCGTGCTTTTTTTATTAAATTATCTTTTTCAAACAGGGTATCTATCCCAAGAACTTAATTACAGCAGTTACTTGGTGTCGAAGAGTAACTTGACATTTTCTTGAAGAAATTATGCAATACATATATGCACATACCTATGCCAAGAACAACTAATAGGAGCTTCACAATAATCTTGAAAAAGAAAATCATGATATCATAGTTCGGTGGGATCCGCCTTTTCGGTTTCTGGTTTTTAGATGGCTTATCTTCATCTTCTTTTATTGCTCCAGCTTCAATGCAGCGTAAAATGAAGGGAAACAATAAAAATTAATGAACATAAGCAAGATTTCATTAAAATTAGCTTATTATGTTATCATTTTTCCGCAATTCAATTTCGTCCTGCATAATTGTTTGAGTCCTTAATGAATCATTTTATGCTTTTCGAAATCAGCATGACATACTGCTGAAACTAATCCTTGACTCAACAAAAAGAAATTATCGATGTTCTGATCCTTATTAACAACATATCAGTCTTATAGAAGACTTAATTGACAAAAGTATATATATATCAGTCTATAGACAAACAATTCTCTTAATTAACCTTAGAATTCTAGCCAAGATTTATTAAAAATTCTAAGAATGAAAAACTGATTGGTATTATCATGAAGGTTTGTTTACCATACATTGGTTTTCTTCATCAGCACAGCAAGCCTTACAGACACCAGTTTTTAAGCTAGAAGCTGCAGCACCACATGAAAGTTTAGTGATTGAGGCTATGGTAACATGCATATTACGGATTGACTCTGCTATGGATAGGGTATTTTTATTTTTAAATTTTAAACAGTCGCTCTGAACTGTTATATACATGATCTTCATATGAGCAGGCCAAATTTTATAATTTTTTTAATAGGTAGATTACACTGCTTTTCGATGGTCCAAAATGTTCAAATCAATTGTTTTTGTACCTATAAAAAAATAGTAGACAAATTCAAAAAAATTTAAATTTGATCTGCATGTACATTTTCATATGAAGATCATATTTAATTGTTTTGATCAACTGTTTGAACTTTAAAAATGAAGATATGATTTCATAGCAAATGCCATTGTGTAATATGCATATTACCATAGCCTTACTGTTGAGCAGAGACAAGAAATGGTTTATATAAACAGTTATGTTCTTATTTTGGTAAATTCTATTGAGTTTCTTTTCCTCATACCGACACTATTATATATGCCTTTGACGGAATCCTTCATCAAAGAAAATAGGTCAATACAAACTGTGTATGTCGACGGCAGTAGTTTCTTTTCATCTGCCTGAATGTCTGGTTTGTTTTCCATATTATTTTTTTCATTCTCCAAGAAATCAACAAACTGAAAAGTGAGTGGCTCTGTAATTGTACCTACAATCAAAGCATCAAACATTCTGAAGACAAATAATTAAAGCAGCACCACATATATAGCAAATATTATTATTATTATTAAACTCGCTATTAACAATTAGATTTGACTCATTGAAAATGGAAAAAAGTAGTTTAATTGTAAAGTATAGCAATTATTATTATGGGGGGTGGGGGTGTGTTGGTGAGTACAGTGATATATAATTGTATCATATAAGCCAAAGCGAGCTCCACTCTTGAAAACAGAGGGCTTGTTAGCCAGGGTGTGAAGTGCAGTTTCTCCGTTTGAATTGACATAGTTCATGCTCGCCAACTTTGGATATAGGCGAATGATCTCATATGCCAAATCTACAGTCAATAAATTTGAATGGTTATATTAATTATGGCTAACTTTTTATTTTACTTTTCTTTTATTGCTGTAAGTGCATACCAAATTGTTCTCCTTTGATGGCGTGGTGAAGAATATTGTTACCATCATCTCTCCTACAATGAGTGATATCTCTCAAGGATAAGCTGTCACCTTCATCAATTTTAATGTTTTGTACCTTATGGATGGCAGTCTCAAGCACAAAGAAGGTATTCTTGTTTCCATGAAGCACTGCCGAAAAGAGCGGAGTCTCCTGAATGTTGTTACGTGCACTGGTTACCATATCTGGACACATTTTTGTCATCCTCCTGCAAACCTTCTCAAGTCCGAGGGCTGCCGCCAGATGAAGTGGGGTATCCCCAGCTTTGTTTTGTAAGTTCAAGATTTTGCTCTTCTCTGTGGTTGTACATCAAATATTCTTAGAACTCAAAAAGGAAATTCAATTATGGGCAACATGATTATGGATTAAATTAATCATATTTAACTTCCTTATAAGAAAGAAGCATGTCAAGGTCAATTGTCCTTAATTTTTCATAAATCTCGAGAACACTGCTGTGTCAAGTTTCTGTCAGTATCCTCTCAAACTGGATATGAACATAAATAACCCTTGTAATTGATAGAAATATAATATATTATAGGGAAGTATAGAGAGACATGTTTAATACAAAATTCTGAAATTTCTCACTAAAACTTTCAATTTTCTTTCTTACACATACAAATGATGTATATATTGACCTAATATAACTTTTGAATTTTCCAACAAAAAACTAAATGACTATTACAATATATACACTTTTTCCTAAGCAACACAGAGAATTCCGACTTCCAGTTTTTTATTTTTTCCAAAAAAACCTTTAGGACTCTCTTCATAAATTATTATTTTAATCATACATCTTCTTAATAATTAAGTTTATCATTAACTCTAATTAGTAGGGATTGACGAAGTGTGTTATAACCTTCCGCCTGATAAAGACTTCTTGGATCATTCTTTCTTGCAGGTGCATTATAGTAATATTGTATAATCTGAGTTCTATTTGTTCACAATTGCCACTAGGGTGTCAATGATACCCTTTTACCCGTTTACCCTATCCGTATCGTATTCGATAAGGCGGGTGTGGGTAATGTTTTTTTCTTCGTTAGCTAATCGGGTATGGGTATGTGAAAGGTGTTTTTTCATTAGCTAAACGGGTAAAACCTATTTCGTACCCATTACCCTATAGGGTAATTATATAAAATAAAATTATATTATAATGTTTGAGTAATAATTAGTGATGTTAAAATTTATTTGCGTAATATTTCATATGATAATGTTTGAGTAATAATTAATTAATTACATATATTATTTCAAATTCTTTTCTGCAACTTTTTAACTAGGTACCTAGCTATTTCAAACTAGGTAATTGGGTAATTAGAAACTAAGATTTTTAAGTTCGGCAACTTAAAAAGGAATCATCAAACCGTACAAATATGACATGTATATTAGTAAATGTACATATGTTAGCAGTAACTTCCTGCAGTCCCCACAACAGTTTTGGCAACTGGATTAGGAACCAAACTGTTTGCCTAATATTAAAAAGGCAGAATTTTTAAATGATACATCACATAGCCGTATATGGTACCTGTTATATAGCTATTATATATATATATATATAGCATATTGGTTTTTTTTTCTCTTAGGCATAAAGTAGTAATACCTTTGTTTTTTTCAACGATAACGAGGAGATCTAAAATTATTTTTTCCTTGGCACCAGAAACTGCGACATGAAGCAAGGTGTCATTGGCACGTGTAATAAGCTCGCCTTGGACTGTTTCGTCTTTACTGTAGAGCTCGCACACTGTTTTCCATTCGCGATCCATGGCTGCTTTGAAGAGACGCTTTCTTGGATTGTACAATGAGACATCATCAGAATTAGGTTCTGGTATTGTGGGGTTTTCTGGGATGATATGTGGGGGTTCAACACTAGATAAGGACATATTGTTATTACTCCCTCTCTTGTTTGTATTAATCAGAGTTTAATTAAGTTGTATGTGACTCAATTGATAGGTAGGTAGAGATTACTAGCGATATTATATATGCTCCCTTTTATAAGGAAGACACTAGCAAGGAGAGCATGTAGTTCAATGCTCATTTACGTAGTAGATTTATCATATTTGTGTCCTTACAAAAAAGGAAAAGAGAAAGCTACTTGGGCCAGGAATAAAGAGCCTTGCGTGTTGAAGTGCTTCAAGAGTTGTCTCCTTGAAATAAAATGGTTATAATTTTGTTTTTGAGTGAGTCTTTAATACTTCATAAAAAATAGGAGTAAACAGGATATATATATTTTCTTTTTAAATTTTATTCAAGTGTAGAACAAATTAAGATATCGATATAGTCTCTCAATTAATTACCACAATCCAAATTATAACATTTGATTAAAAAAGTACAACTTAATTTTATATTATATATGGTTTTGTAAAATCAATTTCAAAATGACTAGTAGACCTCTTATTTTTTATACTGAATATATTGAGTACTCATAATTTTGGACTTAGATAAGTATTAGATTTGATTTATTTCTGATTATTTCAATTAACGTATGACACGGATATTGTCCGCGTTCTAGTCTTATTAATTTTGGATCAAGCCAACTAAGAATAAAGAACTATGGTGATTATTAAGTATATACTGAATATGTTATCAACAATTTTAATTAGATGCATGCATGGCCATATTTTAAATAACTATGGTGATTATTAAGTATATACTGAAATTGAGACATCATTATATATACTTTCTTAATTAATTAATCAGTCATTAATTATTAGATGTATCGTCCTGTTATATATATGTACTTTATTTTGTCATGCATGTATTTAACGAAAATCAACCAAGTTATAATTATTTCACTCAATGAGGTGCCTATATATCAGTTAATTAATATCTCTCCAAAATATGTATAAAAATGAAAGAGTGTGTTACAAAAAAAAAAATAGTGATACATAATTTAATGCATTTTAACTAGATTTTGGGTATTTAAGAACTAGTACATGCATTAATTAGCATCTTCTAATTAGCATTAAGATTAATTCAGAGTCTGTGTACGTATTTTCATATTTGAATAATTAATTCAGAGTCTGCGATATTATATATGCTCCCTTTTATAAGGAAGACACTAGCAAGGAGAGCATGTAGTTCAATGCTCATTTACGTAGTAGATTTATCATATCTGTGTCCTTACAAAAAAAAAGGAAAAGAGAAAGCTACTTGGGCCAGGAATAAAGAACCTTGCGTGTTGAAGTGCTTCAAGAGTTGTCTCCTTGAAATAAAATGGTTATAATTTTCTTTTTGAGTGAGTCTTTAATACTTCATAAAAAATAGGAGTGCTTCAAGAGTTTACTTGGATTGGAATGTCGATTTCATCAAGATAGTTATTCTGGTTAGTGCACATTTTATCAAGGATCCATATAAGTTCTATTCTCTTCTTTTTGATAATCAATCGGGTGCAGACAAATGTGAGAAATTTAAAATACTGCAACAATTGTGATCAATGCACAACCCAACATACAATACAAAAGTGTTCGCTTATTGCTCTTATTCCTTGCTTGCATTGAGACAAAAATTGAATGCTTCTTGCTTTATCATTTTTCTTTATTTCACATCCTTCATTTAGAAAGAGAAAAAAAAAAGGGAAAAGAGACATTCTCTAAATGATTACAAATGTAGTGTCTGACAAGGCAAGCTGATCAATATTTTCAAAATTAAAATACAAAACAATACAAACCCAAAAAAAAAATTTGAAGGTCAGCTGGTAAGTAGCCGACTGAAAATATATTCATAAGAAAAGTTATTTGCAAATGTTTCAATTTTAGTTTACACTTCTCAACTAGTAAAAAAAACATTAAGCCATATTGTGAAGGAGAGGACTTGGTCCTCCGTGCCCATTTTTCCTTTCAATTATAATTTACTAATTTCACATTTGTGCAAAGTGCAAACCATTTTTAAGTTCACCTATTAATTTTTATTTTCAACCAGATAGTCTTAACAATCTTGTTTTATATAGGAATAGTTCCAACCTTTAAGTGCATATTATTAGTTTTTTTGTAATAGCAATTTATGTACGCACTATGTGAATAGTTTGATCAAGAGAAAAATTTACGCAGTATGACATTAGTGATAATTTCACATTTGAAAACTAAAACAACAAATTGATGAGCAAATGAATGAGAAACCGCTTTCCTTATAAGTATCTCCTACAAACTTTTTATTATTACCTGCATTAAATTGATCGACCATATTCCAAACCAAACGAAAGCATGAAGCAATTTCAGGAACCCTAAAAGGTAAAACAAAGAAAAAAATTGCAACAAACTTAAAATAAACAACAGAGACAAGAACTAGTACATGCATTAATTTACATCTTGATAATTAGCATTAAGATTAAGTAATTACTTAAGATGATGCATGAACTTAATTTGGGGGGCAAAGACGGGAGCTGTGTATGATTGGTACATATGCATTTTGTGAGTCTGGATGGATTTGGGTGATTATTGTGTTGCTTTGGTGACGTCAGCATTGGGAGAGACAAGCTTCAAATCTACTAAAGCAACCCATTAATTTTATTTCGAGCCTTGATAAAGCATATCATGTGCATGCATAGGTCCAGGTCCCCCTCACTTTACATATTAATTTAACCTTGCTTTACAGCTTACATACTGAATATATTGAGTACTCATAATTAAGAAAAGAGCAGAATTAAACAACTTACAACACACGTTTTAATTTACATGCTTCAATATGAGCAAGCAAGTAATATTATAAAACTTACTATAAGTGATATATGGTTGTATTTGGATTGGATGGAGTTAGATTCTGATTACTTTTGGGTTTAATAGATACGTATTGGACTCAAATTGAAGAGATCGATTAAGAATAAAATGTCTAGTACATATGCATGTATGTGTACCATAAGTTTTGATCTAAATATTTTTTGGGTCTAATAAAGAAATTTATAATTTAGAGGATGGTTCAAATGCCTCTATTTTTAAAACGTTAATAACTCAAAATTGAAATCATAAACTTTATAATAAAACCGTTAAATGTGATCTATGTTATTTTCTCTATCTGCTCATAAAAAATTATCACGTTTCGGTTTTGTTTTTATGTGAATCGATAAGTTAAAAAGTCAACGTCTAGAAATTATCCACATTGGTACATTTTTACAAGCTCTAAATGACAACCAAAACAAAGTTGAAATACCATAATTTTTTACATGTGCATAGATAAAATAATGTAGATCATATCCAGTGTTTTTATTTTGACTTTTAAGTTTTAAATTTTGATTTATTTAAAATTTTAAAAATGAAGGCATAATGGAGGCAATTGAACCATTAAGTCTGATTGCTATGGGTTTGGACATCTTTTGGATCATGGATCATTTGGGTTTAGATTATTTTATGTTCGAATATTCAGTATTTATAGATTTATTTATGTTCAGATATTTTTTGAATTTGATTAATTATGAGTTTAGATCATTTTTTTTACAAATTTTTAGTAGGTCTGAGTCGGATTGGAATGTCGATTTCAGCAAAATAGTTATTCTGGTTAGTTCACATTTTATCAAGAATCCATATAAGTTCTATTCTCTTCTTAATCAATCGGGTGCAGACAAATGTGAGAAATTTAAAATACTGCAACAATTATGATCAATGCACAACCCAACATACAATACAAAAGTGTTTCGCTTATTGCTCTTATTCCTTGCTTGCAGTGAGACAAAAATTGAATGCTTCTTGCTTTATCCTTTTTCTTTATTTCACATCCTTCATTTAAAAAGAGAAAAAATGGGAAAAGAGACATTTCTCTAAATGATTCCAAATGTATTGTCTAACAAGGCAAGCTGATCAATATATTCAAAATTAAAAGGCAAAACAATACAAACCAAAAAAAAAATTTATGTCAACTGGCAAGTAGCTAGCTTGCAATATATTGATAAAAGAAGTTATTTACAAATGTTTCAACTTCAGTCTACACTTCTCAACTAGTAAATAAAACACTAAACCATATTGTGAAGGAGCAGACTTGGTCCTCCATGTCCATTTTTCCTTTCACAAATCTCCTCTTAACAATTTGTTTCCCACTGCAGTGTTTCTTGAGCCGCTTCATCTATTAATCTGTGCACTTGTCGTCGTTCCTATGAGAATATCCTTTGATTCATCTCCTTTCACAATGTCCATACTCCCATTGCCCATGCGTTGTCCCATTTCTTTTTTACCGGCCCATGCAGGGATGCCCGATGCTCCCACCATACTTCAACAATAGATGTATTGGTAGTCGGGACCTCCATGTTTATTGTTGCCTTAAAACCCCACCAGAAAGCACAAGCCGCAGTGTAGTCCCATAATAAATGGTCTCTTGATATATTCTAACATATTTGATATGCACATTAAACATTTCATACTCACCACACAGCCTCTTGAGGTGAGAACTTCCCTCGTTAGTAGTCTATCATTTATAAGGAGCCAACATAAAAATTTTACCTTTACTAGGATTTTGATCTTCCACAACACTTTGTGGAAGGCGCATCTGACTTCTTTTTTATGTAGAATCTTGTATGCAGAGGCCGTGGTGAAGGTGTCTCCCTCCATCCATCTGTAGATAAGTTGGTTCGTGTGCTGGTTTGTGACCACTGGAACATCAAAAAAGGGGCCAAACTTCGTTAGAGACTTCAAGAAGTAGGAGCCCTGTGGTCCCAAATCGGAGTGGTGGGATATACCATACAGTTGAAGGAGGGTTTGTGCCCACAGCCCACTTGTTTTGTGGCGTAGTTTTCATATCCACTTGACCAGTAGAGCCGCATTCTGATCCAAGATATCAATTATTCCCAGCCCCCCCCCCTTCTTGTTTCAAGGCACATATCCTCTCCCAGTTTACTAGGTAGTTGATAGGCTTACACTACTCATTTCCTTTCCAAAGAAAGCTTCTTCTTAGTCTATCTATGTGTTTAATTACGCATTTTGGCCGTCTGAATGCCTGTGCGTAGTGCAGGGGTAGTGCCGACAGTACTGATTTTACCAGAAGCAAGCGACCTCCATATGACAGGAGGTTTGACTTCCAACTCGCTATCCTTTCGTGGACCGCTAGAATGATAGACTGAAATTGTCTTATTTGGTTTTTTTATGGTTAGAGGAAGGCCATGATATTTCATTGGTAATTGGGAGGTCGGATTACCGATTATCCCCTGTATTGCTGATATTGCCGAAGTCGGTACCCATATTGGTACAAAGCTACTCTTAGCCCAATTGATTTTTAGGCCGAATAGTGACTCGTATGTTTCTAACATAAGTGTGATTATTTTCAGTGTGGTTGGGTGTGCCTTCCGTGATGATGAGAGTGTCATCCGCATACTGAATAACTCTGGTTTCTGTGTGAATCGGAGTGTGCCTTATCAGGTTGGAGTTGTTTATGAATGCATTGAGGGTATCCGCAACCAGTATAAAGAGCAGTGGTAAGAGCTGGTCCCCCTGCCTCAATCCCCTCTCATGTCTAAGGTAACTTGTGGTCTCTCCATTAAATTTGATAGTTGAAGAAGAAAACTTTAGGATTGCCAATACAGTACTCAGCCACCTCGGAGGGAACCCTTTTTCGATCAGCAGGTTGGTGAGGAAACACCAATCCACCATATCAAATGTCTTTTCGAAGTCGACTTTGTATAATACTGCTGGGGTCTTGTGTTTATGCAAAGCACTTAATAGTTCTCGCGAAACTAGGAAAGATTCTATTAGTGATCATCCTTTTATGAAAGTCGGGGTATTGCAATGATAGCCTGCAGCTGCGGTTGTAGTCTATTTGAGAGGACCTTTGTAATAAGTCAGATGATCATGTTGATAACACTAATCGGCCTGTAATTCGTGATTCTATTTGCCCCTTTTTTTTTAGGCACTAGGGTAATGGCCGCTCTGTTAAGGCTGGATATATCTACCGATCCCGCATGAAGACCTTTAACTAGTTCCATGATATCATCACCAGTGATGTCCTAGAATCGCTGATAGAACTCTGTTGGAAGGCCGTTGGGGCCACTGGCCTTTTGTTTTGGCATTTGGTTTAGAGCCGTAGCACTTCTTGCCTTGTGATGTCCTCATCTAGGTGACAGAGTTGTTGTTCAAAAATGGGGCCTACCTTCCTGTTAGGTCAAAAGCCGGTCGGTCCGTTCGCCTTGTGCTTAGTATATCTCTATTACAAACCAAAATTAACATCTTAGTCTTCAACAATTGCATCCCTTAAATGTGTTTCATTGTCATGGCACTAATTAAGTTGATTACTGTTCAGGTGAAAAGTTTAGTATATTTGAATTCAACAACTGCTTTAAAAACATTTACACCATATACTTTTTTTTTTATAAAAGGCATACATGATGCCCATTTCATTTCCATGAAACAAGAGTTAAATTACAATGAGATCTAAAGCTCAGTTAAGAAAAACTATAACACTCGACCACCGAGCAAAATACAAAAGCACGACGCTTCACCATCCACCAAAAGACCGTAATAGCAAAATAACATATTAAACCTAAAGCACGGTTTTTAAAGCTAAGTAAAGATAACATCCCTATAAAGGGATCTGTACAAAATTCATGTCTCTGCTGCATGGGGGAACTAATCAGCTGCTGCTGCATCGTCGGCCGTATAAACGACCAGCTGGTTAACAGTGGGGTCCCACACCCGAAGAGGGATGGCATTGAGGTCCTTTGGCAGCCATTCATCGGCCGCTTCCTTAAATCGTTTCTCCATGTTACCTGCCCAATATTCAATAATGGATATGATTAGTAGAATAAGGTTCCTAGCTGATTTTGTTGGACTGTTTTGGAAACATATATCATTTCTATGTTTCCAAATAGTCCAACAAACCGCACTAAACACAGTTAAAAATCCTATTTGATTCACCAATGGTAGAGTATCCGAAAAAAGAAAAACATCCTTACATGATGCCTAAGTATTGAGGTAGTGAGTACTGTTGCCTAGCCAAAACCATATTTGTTGGGCTTGAGGGCATTTTAGAAACAAGTGATTAGTATTTTCCTTTTTTGTACAGAAATGGCATTTAACCCTACCTACCCAACCTCTCTTCCTTAGGTTTTGTTTTGTTAAAATACGATTATGAAGCACCAGCCAAAAGAAAATTCTGATTTTAGGTGGAATTGGTAAATCCCATATAATGGCATATGTATTGGCCTTAACCCCCCGAAAGTTCAATAATTGGTAGATTGATTTAACCGTAAATCTTCCTAAATTATCCCATCTCCAAGCTATTTTGTCGAAACAATGAGTAAAGCTAGAGGTACTAATAATGTACAGTAACTCTTGCCATTCCTTAGCTAATATACCACTTAGGTGTCTTCTAAACTTAATAGCTTGTCCTTGAGAAAGTGTTGTTGCTACTATGTTAATACGTTGATTAGTGCATATCCTATAAAGCTGAGGGTATCTAGTAGCTAAGGAGCAATTATCATACCAAATGGTATTCCAAAATTCTAATTTGGAATTATTGCTAGGGGTATATGTTACACTTAGTTTGCCTAAGTTATCTAATTTCATGATATGGTCCCAAAAAGAAGAAAGGGGAAGGGGGGTTATCTACGTAATATTTACTTGTAATCACTGTTTTCCATAAAGCTAAGTATTGAGGGTTATGAAATTTCCACCACCATTTTAATAGTAGTGAGATATTCATTTCTTGTAAATTTAAAACTCCTGATCCTCCATTACATTTAGCCATGCATGCAAGAGACCAATTAACTAGAGTATATTTTTTCCTAGTAGTAGTACCTTGCCATAGAAATCTATTTATAATTGAATTAAGTTTTCTAAGTACTGTTTTTGGGGCTTTATATAATGATAGGGTGTACAATGGAATGGTAGATAATATGGAGTTGATTAAAGTGAGCCTTCCTCCTAATGTTAGTAGCTGACCCTTCCAGTTAGGTAATTGTTTCTCTATTTTATCGATTAAGAATTGTCAATCTATAATATTAAGTTTACTATCTTTTAAAGGCAAACCTAAATATTGGAAAGGAAACGATCCTAGTTTGCATTGAAATGTACTAGCATAAGTATCTCCTACAACATTAATGGGATAAAGTTCTGTTTTGGACAGATTCATTTTGATGCCCAAAAGAGCTTCAAAACTTATCAATCCCCACCATGCTGATGCCATATTTTCATGAGTAGCTTGGAGAAATAAGATTGTGTCATCAAGCATAATGGCAATTAGTAATAGCTCTATTGTCTAAGCAAGGGGGACCTAAACCTACAATTCGACGGGCTTGTCTACCTTTATGAAAAAATTTACAAAGAGTATCAGCAGCTAAGATAAAGAGAAAAGGAGACAATGGGTCACCTTGCCTAACCCCTCGTCTACTGAAAAAATATGAAGTTAGTTCTCCATTAAAATTAAGACACGATTGAGAGCTATGTAACCACTCCTTAATCTATCTACACCATTTACTACCAAACCCTCTACTATTAAGTATTTCTAAGATGTAATCCCAATGGATTTTATCGTATGCTTTCTCAAAGTCTATCTCAATCACTACCCCAGCCGTTTGCGTGCATTTACTATGATGAATTAGTTCTTGACATTTACACCATATACTGGTATGGAGAACTTTGTTATTGCAGGGATGGACTGTTAGATTCAAATTTGAAGGAAAATATTACTGTAGCACTAAAATACTATCTCTGTGCAGCTGTGCTCCCGGCTGTTGGCCCGGTTATCCAACCCGGGCTCTAAGTGGGATCTGCTAACCGATGAGGCGTCAACACTCAATCTATGGCAAGTGTACCAACCTTTTTTAAGTTCCCATCTTTCAAAATCTGTCAATCGTCAATTGATTATTCTTATTAACTGTGTCTCGTGCATCCCATAAAGAATTTTTTCCGCAAGTCATAACAACATTTGATTTATTGGTGTCATCCAGTCCCATAAATTTAATATATAACAAATATTAATGATAGAATAAGTTGGAGATGGACTTCTTATCATGGTTTGGAAAATTGGCCGATTCTGAGTCAACTCGGTATCGGCCGTCACCGATCCAATTTTATCCGAGTCTCGCGCCTGTGTGAGTTTTTCAGCAAAACTCGGATGAACAGTGCTTGAATCGGCTGAGTTAGCTGATTTTTAGGCTGGGTCAAGCCGAGTCAACCGATTTTACACCGAGTTGAGCCGATTCAAGGCAAAAATGAGCCGATTCAAGGCAAAAATGAGCCGAGTCAAGCGATTTTTTTGAGAAGAAGCTTTTTTTGGAGAAGACGTGAAGTACACTGTGCATCCGTGAAGTTAAAGTTAAATTATTATAATATGAATATTGTGGATTAAAAGTTTGACTAAAGTGAACTATCCGACAAATATTTTTTAAAGTTTGAAAAGTTTGACTAAAGTGAAGTTAAAATACTGTGTATCCGTGATTCTTTTTTTGGTTTTTTCTTTACTTTTTTTATTTGATATATGTGTATCAGTGAGTTAAGTTACTGTGTATCCGTGAGTTAAGTACTTACTGTGTATCCGTTAACTAGATGAGTAGAAGGGAAGAGAGTAGCGAGTTTAAGAGCGAGTGCTCTGCTCTATCATTTATTGCCTGAAAGATAAAGGAAGAAATACCCTTGTAACAGAAACTCCACTTTCATCCAATATCCTAATTCAAGATCAATTCATTAATTCATAAACAAGATCAAGTAAGTACTTAACTCATATTTTGTTCTCTGTAATTTAATCACACATTAGATTTTAGTTCAATTTGTTTTGTTCTATGTTATTTTCTTAGTATAAATTTAATATTAGAATAGTACATATTTTTTTGTTAGTTAAATATTAGTATACAAATCTAAGTTAATTACTAATTTTGTTCTCCATTATTTTATTTGACATTATGATTATATTAAAAAAATTAATTAAATTTGAAATAGACATAATAATTAATTTATAATATCTTGTTACTTAATTTAGATATGTCTGATAGAGGCAAATCTACGTGTAGATCAGAAGATATTGGTTGGGAACATTTCTCAACACTTGATGCTGGAAAAAAAAAAGTGCTATGTAAATGGTGTGATAGAATCATTTCAGGTGGAATTTCTAGAGGAAAAGAACATTTGGGTGGGATAAAGGGTAATGTTAGCGCATGTTCTAAAGTTCCATCAGAAATTCGAAGTCAATTTAATCAACATATTCGAGAAAAAAAACTACGAAAACAAAAAAACAAGGGCACGAGAAGAATTAATAGCAGATGAGTTGACAAGAGTCCCTGAAATTTTGTCGGATGAGGATGAGGATATATCGGATCCGGAACTTCATAGAGGGCTAAGAGAAAGTAGAGAGTCCCAAAGGGTTGAACAATTTCAACGTAGGGGCGAAGGCTCTTCTAGAGCAACAATGGAGTTAGGGCGCTCTGCTTCTATGATTGTGCCTGAAGGGTTTGGCCGTAATAAGAGACCATTGAACGTAGGGATCGGACCGTCTGATAGGCAACCTAGAGTCGATAATTATTTATACTCAAAACAAACAAGTCAACAACCCAAAATTTCTAATGTTGTGCTCAGGGGTATAAAAGATGCAAAATCATTTTTAGGTCAAGCGTGGACAAAGTTCTTTGTTCACGATAGTATCCCTGCACATGTTGCAGATAGTGTCTACTTTAAAAAATTGAAGCAACACAAGAATGTGGAACTGGTGTCCGTGTACCAAATTCATATGAAATTTATAATAAATATTTACCAATGGAGGTTGAGGAGATTGAAAACCACATAAAAACCTTTCACAGCCACTAGGACGATTTTGGTTGTACCATAATGTGTGATGAATGGACCACCAATAATAAAAGAAATATTATTAATTTTTTTATTTATTTTACCGAAGGAACAGTATTTTTGAAATCTGTTGATGCGACGAATAATTACAAAAGTGCAAATTACATTTGCGGTTTGATTGAAGAAGTGATTGAAGAAGTTGGTGCCACTCGTGTTGTCCAAGTGGTGTCTGATAATGGTGCCAATTTTAAGAAGGCAGGAAGCATTCTCATGGAGAATTACAGCCACATATTTTGGACACCATGTGCCACCCACTATATTGATCTCATGTTAGAAGATATTGGTAACATTGATGAAATAAAATATGTTGTTGAAAAGGCACAAAAATTTACGAATTTTATATATAATCATCAGTGGGCTCTTAACTTGATGCATGAAACTACCAACAATCGAGAGTTGCTCATGCCCGGTATCACACGCTTTGCAACAAATTTCATTACGTTGTAGAGTATATTCACATTTAAGGATGCACTTGTAGAGATGGGTTTAAAGTCAAATTGGATTGAACAAGTTCGAAAGTTGAAAACAAAGAAGGACAAAGAAGGTGCTGAAAATGTGAGAAATATCTTGCTTGATGAAAGATATTGGATTTCTGTTGCCGAGACAATTCAACTATTTCAGCCACTAGTTAAAGTGTTACGAATGGTTGATTGTGATGATAAAGCAGAAATGGGTTTTTTATATGAAGCAATTGATCGTGCAAAAGAGCAAATTAAAAAGAGTCTCGGTGCAAGACGCAGCAAATCTTGGTGGAAAATTATTGATAAAAGATGGGAACAAACACTTCACCGAGATATACATGCAGCAGGTAAAAAATTTATTTAAAATAGCAAGCTATTTTTTTTATTAATACTTATCTAATATCATTAACTTTTAAGGATATTTTCTCAATCCGCGATTCCAATTCTCACAAGCAGTTCAAAATGACAGTGAAGTAATGAGAGGCATTAGAAATGTCATTGCAAGATTACAACCTGATTTGCACAAACAAATTAGCACAGAAAGAGAGGTAAATCACTATTGTCCAAACTTTATTGATATGGAATATTCACTATTATTATTCTGTAATATTTATATACTATGAGAATAAATTTATTTGCAGGCTGAACGGTATCGTAGAAGATTAGGAACATTCTCTACCGAGAAAATGTTAACAGCAGCAAAACAGTGCCCTCCGGCTGAATGGTGGAATATCTACGCAATAGAGGAATGTCCAAATTTAGCATCTATTGCCATTCGAATTTTAAGCCAAACGGTCTCTTCCTCACATTGTGAGATAAATTGGTCCACATTTGCTTTGATCCATACAAAAACAAGAAATCGTTTGAAAATGGACCGGCTCATGCATCTTGTATTTTGCAACACAACATGCGCCTAAGAGAAAGACAATTGAGACGAACACATGATCATGATTCGAATCAGATAATTGATCTTGATCAAATATTCCATGAAGATGATCCGCTTCAAACTTGGATCAGGTGATGGAATTTCTTTTTATTACATTAAAACTTGTGAAACAAATAGTTAATTAATTCTAATCATATTTTAATATCAGAGAGGAAGAAGACATTGTCCTTGATGATAGGGACAACGAGTGGCTAGATGATGTCTCTGATGATGAGGGCAGTAATAACAATTCAAACAATGGTAGTGGTGGTAGTGATCCAGGAGATGGCGTCCCTAGTACGTATCTGGAAACTCAAAACACAGATTCTAAACCAATCCACCAGCAAAGGGAACCACGGGGCCCTACCTCAGATAGTGAACAAACAGGAAGACGGTATAGAGATGTCAATGAACTAACGGCAAGGCGTCGAAATAATAATTCTTATGATGGCATGTATGGGACCTTAGAGTTCAGTGGGGGATATAATTCAGGCTCATCTGCATATGGAGTACAACCACTACTACAAAAACTGGCTTTGTACACTGCACATTGTACACGGATTTGGCAATTATATTAAAAACAGTGTACCAAATATGATTTTTTACTTGTTCAAAAGATCTGCACGATTTCTACACGGATAATTAGTTAATAATCAGTGTAGAATTATTAGAGAGAGCTACACGGTTTATGAGAAACCAAAAATCCGTGTGTAAAGAGGTCCGTGTGCAAATAATTGAGAGAGCTACACGGTTTTTTGATACAAAGCCGTGTAGGAATATTACACACGGTTTTTTGATAATATATCCGTGTAGAAATAGTATAATTGTACACGGATTAATAACAAAAGAGCCGTGTATGTTTAGTTGGAGAGCTACACGGATTTATAACTAAATAGCCGTGTATAATAGTGTAGGGTTTTAATGTCTTCCCCTTCCAGCGCCGTTTTGATCAAGTCTTTTAGTTAATACATCTCTCTGAACTGAGCTTTTTCCTATCAGATTTCTGCGAATTGATCGAGGCCAGCAGCTGAGATCTGAGATCTTTGAATTAAGTTTGTATTTTCTCCTCTCCATCTTTCTAAGGTTAGTAATATGTATTTAATCATTTTCTTCCTCTAATTTTTTGTTATTTAGGCTTATTTAGGTCATTTCATGCATGCTTGATTTCTTAATTTTAGATGTAATTAATTAGTGTATTGTGGTCCAATAACCGACCTTTAGATGCTTTTAGGTCCATGCCCGTTCAAAATTAATCCAATAGGGATTAATTTTGGATAGTCCCCGTTTTGGGACTGCTCTTTGAATATTATGTCTCATTTAGGATGTGAACACATATTAGCGGGATTTAATTAGTATTTGAGGAAAGTTCGACAGTATTTTCCCTTATTGCTCCTACGAGTATGTGGTTCGTACGCATACTTGGGGAGTTAAGGGGAAATGTTGCCGAATTTTTCTCAAATACTAATTAAATCTCGCTAATATATGTTCACATATGAGACATAATATTCAAAGAGTGGGTTAGGATTGTAAACCGGCCCTTTGTAAGCCCAAAATTTTGTACACGAAGGAGAATGTTGACCATGCATGCATGATTAATTGATCAAATCATTTTTTTAATTTAATTTACAGATGGATCGAAGCTGGATGTATGAAATGCGACGTGACAGTGAAGAATATTTGGTTCGCATTGATGAGTTTATAAAATTTGCTGAGAGTTATAGAGTGAAGAAAAAAGAAGAAGACATTTTATGTCCTTGTAAAGATTGTAAAAATTTATTAAGATTTTTGGACATCGAAGAAATTAGAGCTCATTTGATTTGTCGGGGATTTAAGAAGAGATATACATGTTGGTTCATGCATGGTGAGAAATTTGGAGAAAGTAGTAGTGCCAATAAAGATTGTAATCGTGAATTGAATGATGAGAATGTTGGAATTTCTGATAATTTTGAACTTGATTGGAACAAGGATTATGAGAGTGCCGAATATTCTGATAACGTCGAACCCGAAAATGATGATGATGAGATGGAGAGGAATTTTGATGAAAATGTAGAACACGAGTTTACTGAAAATTTGGAGGATATGTTACGTGATGTGGAAGATGAAATTAGTGATAAAAATTATGATAAATTTCAAAATTTGTCTAATGAATCCAAGAAGCCGTTGTATGCCGGGTGTACCAAATTTACAAAACTGTCAGCTGTGTTGAAATTATTAAACTTAAAAGCAGACAATGGTTGGAGCGATAAGAGTTTCACGTCCTTATTACAGCTTTTAGGAGAAATGCTCCCAGATAACAACGAGTTACCCGGACAACATATCAGGCAAAGAAGTTGATATGTCCAATGGGGTTGAAGATCGAAAGAATACATGCATGTCCGAATGACTGTATATTGTATCGTAACGAGTACGAGGCCATGCATGTCAGTCCTAAATGCGGTGTTTCACGATATAAACGTCGTAAGGACCAGGACACTGATGATTGTAACGAGGACACAAATGGCCGACCTCCGGCTAAGGTGTTGTGGTATTTGCCGATAATACCGAGATTCAAACGGTTGTTTGCGAATCCCAAAGATGAAAAATTATTGCGCTGGCACGAAGAAGAGCGCAAAAATGACGGTAAACTAAGGCACCCGGCTGATTCTCCTCAATGGAGAAACATTGACAGACATTTCAAAGAATTTGGTTCTGAAACGAGGAACCTTAGGATTGTGGTGAGCTCAGATGGAATGAGTCCGTTTGGAAGTATGAGCAGTCGGCACAGTACTTGGCCAGTTCTTTTATGCATCTACAATCTTCCTCCTTGGTTGTGCATGAAACGCAGATATATAATGATGTCATTACTAATCCAAGGACCCAGACAACCCGGAAATGACATAGATTTATATCTCGCACCATTAATCGTGGATCTCCAAAAATTGTGGCGTGATGGCGTCCCGGTTATTTTAGGGTATTTTAGGTTATTTTAGGGTATTTTAGGGTATTTTAGGGTAATCTAGGTTATATGATATAGGGTATTTTAGGTTAATTGATTAATCTAGGTTATATGTCAAAAATTGTGCCAAAAATTGATTAATCTAGGTTAATTGATTAATCTAGGTTATATGATTTAGGGTATTTTGCCAAAAATTGATTAATTTAGGGTATTTTAGCAAGAGGTTTAGATTAGTCAATTTTATTTTATGTTCATTTTAGAAAGAGGTGATTTTAGCAAGAGGTCATTTTAGCATATTTGTACAAGAATATCAATTTAGGATTTCATTATTGGTCACCTATGATATTTTGTACAAGAATATCAATTTAGGATTTTTGTACAAAATATCAATTTTATGATTTGATCTTTAATTTCATGATTTGGTCACTTATGATTTGATCTTTAATTTCAAATATTGGTACAAGAATATCAATTTTTGTACAAGAATATCAATTATTGGTCACTTATGATTTGATCTTTAATTTCATGCAGAACCATGTCGGATGAGGATGAGTACGTCGATATGATGGCAGAAGAGGAGCAGCAAGCTACTGCCTCATCAGAAAGAAGGAGAAGAGGGCCGACAATGTGCACGAGCATGTCCGAGCAGACCCATCAAGAAATCTGGTTCACAGAAGACGGGCGTGCGCAGGGAGAAAAACGGCAGAAATACTCAAATTGGTGTACGAGTTTGGTGAGGCAAAATGCGAGTATCCTTGTAGAGAGATGGGATCATTTTGAGGATACGGTGAAGGACGAGTGGTGGAACAGGGTGAAGGTAAAGTGCCTAACAACTCTTTGCTTTATTTTCACTTATGTATCTATACTTGAATACACTAAATTTGGTGTCAATCAGGCTCAGTGGAACATCGCGAATGATGTTCCAAAGGATAAGACTTTGAAGATTATGAACAATGGTTGGAAGCAATTCAAGAGCACGTTGAAGACGGAGTTCATGGAGAAAGGGAGAAATCCGGTCGGCTACTACAAATGGCTAAAACAAGAGGACTGGGATGCGTTTCAAGCTTTGAAGTCCACTAAAGAGTTCCAGGTATCTAACTTGTGCCAAATTTATGCTTATTCTTTCTCGATATGTACTTATCTTTCTAAAACTAACTGATCGTTATTGTCTTGTTTCTGTGAAGGCAAAAAGTGATGAAGGCAGGAGGACCGTTGCCTTCAACAAGTATCCACACCATCTAGGGTCAGCTGGTTACGAGGGTAAGAAGGCAGAATGGAGAAAAATACTGGACCAAAAGAAGGATTCTGACTCACCCGTGGTTAGGATCCAAAATCCTAGGGGCAAAGATTGGGTCATGGGTAGAGCCGAGGTAACCGCTGACGGGAGGATAGTACTCCCAAAGGATTTACAACCCGTGGCTCAAAGAATGGTAAGAGTCCTTTATACTTACTTTGTGACATTCATCCGAAAATTATAACTCCGAAAGTACATCAATTGTTCTTTTACTTTAACTAATTTTTCTACTTGAACAGTTGGAAGTGGAGGAGGAGGTCAACTCGGGTGCCCGGAGTGTCGAACGACAAAATGATTCCTTGTCCGCAGCGCTCGAGAATCCAGAACACCCGGGTCGAGTAAGGGGTGTAGGGGTCTACAGGGGCTGGAAGGAGGTGTTCCGAGTGGAGGGACAAAAACCTCGAAGAAAATCTCGTGCCAAGGTAAACAAAGACGAGATAGTTGCGCAGATACGCGCGGAGGTGAGCAAAGAGTACGACGCAAGGTTTGCTGAGATGGAAGCAATGTTGACACAAATTAGATCAGCAACTACGCAGCCATCCGAGCAACCACCTGCCATTTCGCCGGGAATTCGGCGAAGTAGTCAAGCATCCGGCACGTGGGCCTTAGACGATTTGGATAATCTCAAGGTAATCAATACTTGTTCATAATCTAAAGGTAATTAAAACCTGTTTGCAACCTTGATAGACAATATCGCATCATTAAAATAAACAACTTTCCTATAAATTTGCAGGACCCCAGAGCATGCGACCTCGTCCTGTTACATGGTAGTGTTCCTCTGATCGTTGCTAAGGGCGTTGTACATCCAGGAGCCCAGAGTGTACACTTTGGTCAGCTAAGGCCCGACCATGCATGCGTGCAGGTTGAGTTAGTCGTGGATGGGTGGCAGCGCGTACCCCTTCCTGTCCCTACCGACGAGATGTTTGTGCTTGATGATGCACGGATGTCATTTGTCCAATGGCCCAAGAGTCAGATTGTTTTGGATCAGGTAATCCATAAAAAAATCCATTTATTTGTTACATTCAACTCATTCTTTTTGAAATACTAGAATAATCCATCTATAACTTGATACAGACACGAGGAGATGATGTTACCGGTACGGCGATGTCACCGGTACGTCAGGAGGTGGCTTGTGACGTCGCGGCTGATGCGCCACAATCACCGCCCCGTCCTATGGTCACCGAAGAAGAATACAGCCGTTTGCCCAATGATTTGCGCCTTCTCCACGACTACTTGATGACGGCGCCCGAAGGCATGGAGGCTATCATCATCCCTGTCCCACCTGGGATGTTTCTACACGAAGGCAGGGATCTCCTGCTGTCGTTCAAAGACTTCAAGGACCTCTTCCACCACTCGTCATCCGACAAATGGCTCGATGTTTCACACATCACCATTTTCCTCATGTTAGTGATATTAAAATATTTTCATTATTGTATAGAACTCAAATATATATTCTAATTACAATATGATGAGTTTTCAGGAAGCTAGTCCGAAACTGTGATGAGATGGTTGAGCAGAAGAACTTGTGCATGTTTCTGGACCCCGAGAAAGTGAGTTCTACGGCAGTGACATATTATCCGGATATGGCTATCGAGTACATGTGTTTTGCGATGCATCGTGCTAAGGTGGAGGAGAAGAAATTCATTCTCATGCCATACCACGAGGGGTTAGTTCTAATCTTAACTTATGTGTTGTTTATATTTTAATTAAAGAATTGTATAAAGGAATTAAAAGTTAAACATAAAAAAATGAAATCACACCATCCATCATAGCAAATACTCGTGTCACTTTTATACATATGCTAAAGTACTATAATTCTTCTCCTCGATCCCACAGCAAACATTGGTGCTTGATTCTCATTGTGCTGTACCTAAATACGAGCATAATTGTTGATTCTTGTAAGCCCAAAGGAAGGATCGCGGCTGACAAGTGCAAAGTTATCTTCTCTTTTGTGAATAAGTAAGCAATAATAATTCTATAGGTTTGCATTTCTTTCAATCATATCAAATTATAAAATTGCTAATTACATTCACTCAATTTTGTAAGGGCTTTTGCGAAATATATTAAAGAGGGAGGATCAGATAGCACGGGCACGCGCAAGAAAAGCAAGTTGAGTTGGAAGTGGATGTTGGTGAGCACACTCTTTATGAGTTAGAAATTTCATATCTTGTTAAAAAAAATTTTGTCATTCTAACAAATGCCGCTAAATGTAAATTTCAGAGCCCGCAACAGAAGAAGGGTTGGGAATGCGCATATTACACGATGATATTCATGTTGGACTTTGTCGAAAGAGTACAATTCCTATTCCCAAAAGCGGTATGTACTTCATATTAATTTCCTATATAATAAGCAATTGATATCTACATTTTCTGAAATACTAACTATTATCAAATTATAATTTTGTAGAGTGTGACAAAGCAAGCGCATTACACCAAGGATCAGATCGACGATGTGCGGTGCATGTGGGCAAGGTGGTTTGCCATGGAATTTTGTAATCCTCGATATGGATTTGCATAGATTTGTAATAAAAATATGTTTCGAATGAATTTATTGCTATATGAATTTTGTATAAATTTAGTATATGAATTTCTTGCTAATTAATCTGTTTCGAATGAATATGGAATTTTGTATTTCTGTCGCAAAAAATTGGCTAGCAAAGCTGGAGGCTAGCCCAAAAACAAAATATACAAAAAAAAAATGTATTTATACACGGATATTTCACAATTGTGCGTGTACGATAGAAAAAACAAAAAAAAATTAGGTATTGCACACGGCTATTAAAGAATTGTCCGTGTATAATACCTAATAGAGCTACACGGACATTTTATAAAAATCCGTGTGCAATACTAATCATACACGGATTTTTCTAAAATATATGTGTATGATAGCCATGCTGGAGGCGAAATACAACAAAATGTTAGCTTATTTGTACACGGATATTTACCAAACGTCCGTGTATAATAGCTACGAGAGCTACACGGACTTTTATTAAAAAGTCGTGTAGAAAGAGTAATCGTACACAGTTAATAAAGGGAATATCCGTGTAGCTCGGTACTTGGAGAGCGACACCGGCAGGTCTTTGTACTCGGTTAATGAGGGGATATCCGTGTAGAAATCATTATAATCACACACGGTTAAATATCCGTGTGTAGTTTCTGACCTATTCATACACCCTGGCTTTAAACACAGCAGGAAATCCGTGTAGCTCTTCCATTAATGTCCGTGTGCAATCTGTTTTTCTGTAGTAGTGAACCAAACTACAATTCAAGTAGTAATCGAGAATTTTCTAGGACATACAATCCATATGTTGGATATGAGGATGTTAATAATTTTTCATTTGACACTATGTTAATGTCTTCATTTTTTGTCTCTGTACAACAATATTCCCATTCGTATTTTAATACAGAGGACGATGAGATGATCCAGCCAGCTCGGCATAGCTTCTGGCAATAAAAAAGTGTATTCTATTTGTTATGCTTGTATTATATTATATATTTAGTGGATTATTTGAGTTTTTGCCTTAACATAGTTTTTCTACAAATTATTTTTTTACCAATTTTTTTCTACTTTTTAGATACAAAACAAGCTTCTGTCAAAAAAATCCGAGTTACCGAGTCAACTCGGTCGATTTCGGCCGATTCACCCGATTCCGATTCCACGGTCAAGAACCCGATTCCAATTCCGATTCCGAGTTTCAGAACCATGCTTCTTATGGACATTTTACTCTCTAAGTACGATGTTCTATTCATGGTTAAAATTTTGAGTCTCCAACAAAGAATATGACAATATTTGAAAATTTAGAATCCCTCTTAAAATTAAAAGTTTTCTGTGGTTTGTAAAAAGGAATAGAATACTTACTAAAGACGGTGTTCTCAAAAGAGGCTGGACCGGTAATCCTATATGCCCTTAATTTCTGTACTCAGAATGAGTCTATATATTGATTACATATTCACCTATTATGATATTGTTTTTACCATATAAATAGATTTACTTTTAACTGTGATCAAGTTGTTGGTGAGTTGTGGTATATTGATGCCCAAATCTCTCTTAAAGACGGGATGTTGAATGAATTAGTTAGAGAGGTGCAGTAATGTGAATAATATAATTGGAAAGAAATAATGTTTGCTTTAGAAATACTACTCCAAAATCAATAAGAAATATAAGTACTCAGATCACCTCACTTGCATCCTTCTGGTACAAGAGTGGGGGAGAAAGTAGATCCAATTCCTAGATCTGGACCCGTTTTAGCTAATTCAGAGATGCAGGTGCCTTTCTCTCAATCACTAAAGGCTTTTGATAGATTTGGCATTAGTTGTATCTTTTTGCTTTGTTTGGTTGTGACTAAGACTATGTTTTGTACTTGTTTTTGCTCTTTTATATTAATGTATATATGATAGATACCAGATGTTTGGTGCTTACCAACTGGAAAACATTTGAATTTTTGTAATAAATTCGGTGGAGTTACTTTAAAAAAATACATAAAATTAAATAGCTTTTAAATAGTACAAATTTAATATAAAAGTACTTGAAACTGTATCAGACGTTTGAATCTTTTTCTAAATTCTCTGAATCTCTTTGTCAAATTATTTTGCCTAAAGAATAGATCAGAAGTCCAGCATGATAGATTCAATTTACTTTCAAGGCAAGTTCTTACGGTGGATATCAAACTTAAAATTGGGTTTCAGTGGAACGATCGAGAGCTCAAAGTTGTTTGAAATTGAAACTAAAAATCACTACAACAAAACAATACTTCAGCGACCGGCACCAGAGACCGGTTTGGTCGCCGGTCGCTGAAGACCCCCCCACTCCATAAAAAAAAATAATAAACAGGATTCGGCGACGACCCCTTCAGAGACCGGCGCCCACAGCTTTCAGCGACCGATTTGGCCCGGTCGCTGAAGGGTGTCGTAAAAAAACCGCGAATCCTTCTCTCTGTGTCCTCCGTCTGCCGCGTTTTAGGTTAGCCCAAAAAACAAAAACCCCGCGCCGATCCCTTCCCGCCCGAGCCCCTCCGCCTCTGTGCCCCCCGCGCCGATCCCTTCCCGCCCGACCCCGACCGACCCTGACCCTGACCCTCCGACCCCGACCGAGCCCGACCCCGCAGGAAGGCGCCCGAGCGATGGCCCTCCGACCAATTGCCTCCCCATCCGGCTGCGATAAAATAGAATGGGAGGAGTCCATAGTTGCTCGGTTAGCGGATAGGAAGAGCACAAACGAGTTCAAGTGGGAAGCAAGAAGAGTCGTACAGTGGGGGGTTCAAATTGCTCTAACTGGTACATACATATATTCTGATACTTGGTTGCCATGATCAATATTTACCCGGTTTGATTAGGAAAATAAGGCAAATGTTTTCACATTAGTGTAATAATTTGTCAAATAACCTTCAGAATAAGAAAAATGAAAAGAGTAGTGTCAAGTTTAACAAACTGGTATGCTCTTTGTTTTGGGGAAATAAGGCAAATGTTTTCACATTAATGTAGTAAAGGAACCAAAATTTCCCATTCTTGCTAACATGTACTCAGTACTATTCTGACCCTCCAATTATTACAAAAAAAAAAAAAAAAAAACAAGTCTTGGGCAGTTCGGGCACTATAGCGGGCCCATATGGTCTTCCTTGTTCAAGGCACCCTGAAAATGTTCACAAACTTGCGGGTGCAGATCTACCGCCAAACTACCGAAATTACCGAAATTTTTATTTATAGCACAGCTTCTAAAAAAAAGTAAACCAAAAAACCACCGTTTTTTAAAATTTCGAAATGTATCATGACCGCATTGGCACTGTGCGGCCTCTTTTACTGAGACTGCATAATGCCGATGCGGATCCTGAAATGGGGCCGCACAATGCCGGAGCGGCCCCAATTTATATTTTTTTTCTTTATCAGAAATGTTTATTTGTTTGGTTAGGGTTTTGTTTTTAAAGTTGTTTAATTGTTTTTGTTTTAAATGTCGTTTAATCTGAATTTTGCTCGTCTGATCAAATATAAAGAAGCACTAATAATAAATATAAATGAGCCATATAAAGAAGCATACAATAGAATAATATAATGCTAATGTTCTCACGAGTACATTAAAAATACGTCTAATAAACCGAAAATAAACAATGTTCTTACGAATACAATTAAAACTAAATAAACATCTAATCCATTGATAGACTCTCAACCTGCAAATTTTGAAATTGTGACTGTTAAATCTGATTGTTTCAATATTTTATTAAAAGTTGAAATTGATTAGTAAAAAAAAATAACCACCTCGTGCATCTCGAGCAGCTCTGTTGTATTTCTTGTGTATCTTGGTTGGCTTGGTGGTCTCTTCTTCTCTTATTTAGTGAGTTGGCTTGGTGGTCTCGTGCATCGGAATCCTGTTGTGTCGTCTTCTACCCAAAGAAATATTTTTATCCTCTGAAACAACGACAGGGCCCTCGTTTTCAGGTCATTCCGACTGATTTTTATACACATGTCATTCAGCCCTCCATGTGTTGATCAGTGTCTGGATGTGGTAATAGTACTTACAAAAATACTAGGGTCGATGCCTCGAAGACGACACACGGACAAAACATGAGAACACGGTATTATGTCCAATTGGGGCTTCTGGCATGTAATTACATACAAAAAATATTTCAAACGAACAACAATTCTAAAATACGATACGACAAAAAATATATCAATTTAAACAACATTACAAACTAGAACTAAAACAAATAAAACCATTTTTATAACAAAAAAACAAAAAACAAATAACAGATTTCAGTTTAAATAAAATTAAAAAAAAATTGGGGGACCGCTCCGGCATTGTGCGGCCCGATTCAGGGTCCGCATTGGCATTATGCGGTTCCCAGTAAATGGGGCCACACAATACCGGAGCGGTCATGGTAGATTTCGAAAATTTCCAAAAACAGTAGTTTTTTTTTTTATTTTTTTTGAAGCTGTGCTATAAATAAAAATTTCGGGCCAAAAACTGTGGTACTTTATCTTCATAATTTAAAAAAAATTAATCATCTATATTAACATTTAATTGATTTTTTTTTAATTTTATATAGATAAGTCCTCTTATATATGCTAAATGTATATTCGTAGCTTAGTAATTAGAGTTTTACTTTGTTATTGTGGAGACTTGAGTTTAAATTTCGACTGCCTGCCGCATATTATATATTTTATATTTCAGTCTCTCAATCTAGATTTTCTGGTTCCGTTTCAGCAAAATAGCTTGGAAGGTGCCAGTGAGATTTTGCAGTGGTAAGTGGAACCGAGACTTTTTTTTTTTTATTTATATACCATGAACACTAATCATTAATTTAATTAGTTTGCAAACTGCTCAAACACTCTTTAGTAGGCGGATTTAAAAAACAATGGTTTAAGAGGACCAACTTGAAGCAATGTTTGGTTTGATAAAATTAGAGCATAATTAACCTTTCCTACCTTTGATCGAGTGTGGTCTTTTTCGTGTGGTATTATATTTTGAATCTAATAACTAGTTAAAATATCATTCACAATACGAAAGTAACAAAGTTCGAGATGCAGACATGTTCCGTAAGATTTTTGATATAGTCTATCGTGTTTTAGTAAATATATAGTAAATAAGAAAAGCGTACACAACAACTTATTCCTTTTTGATTAATAAATCTATTAAAGAATGTCTTTATTAAATTAAGATTGTTGTTTATTTATGTATAAGACTATATATATCTTAACTTTTTAATTATATAAAGATTGAGGCCATGCTAATACATATCGCAAAATAATACAATACACAGTTATTAAGCTTATAAAGTCCAAATTATCGGATTTGTTTCAAATGACGAATTACAAACTGTTGAAATCGATCTACGAGTACTGTTTTTGCATGCAAAATTTATAAATTTATAAATTAGTTTTATAAAATTAAGCGGCCACAAAATGATGAAAAATAAATGAATTAAAATTATAAAATTATAAAAATGTTATTGCAAATTATCCGTCATCTTTTGATCAAGTGATGTTTTTATTTTGTAAATTTTGTAAAATTATGATCTACATATAAATAATATTGAGCAGTTTGAATTAATTATTTTTAAAAATGAAAACAGAAATTTCACGAGTGGTTTGTAATATGTATATTACCGCAATTAGGGGTGTTCAACCGGTCGGTTCGGGTCAAACCGAATTTTTTTTGCCGAACCGCGGTTTGAACTAAATTTTGAAAACCCAACCGAACCGACCGAATTAAAATTTCAAACCGATCTAAAACCGAACCGATTAAACCGATTTAAACTTCGGTTTATTCGATTGAACATGAATACAAACATTTCAAAACCGGTTGGTTCGGTTCAAACCGATTTGGATAACAATTTTATAACCACACAAGCCGGGTTTTGATAAACTGATCCATTATAAACCATACAAAATAAACCGATCCATTTTTTATTAAACCGGTTGGTTCGGTTCAAACTGATTTGGAGATTCCAAAACCGAACCGAACCATTTAAACCGAACTTCTTCAAAAACTAAACCAAACCGAACTATTTAAACCGAACAACCGATCCAATTAAACCAAAATTTGCCGGTTCGGTTTAAAACCGAATAAACCGATCCATTTGAACACCCCTAACCGCAATCTTCCTCTGATATAAATATATTAAAAAATAATTAAAATAATTAAAGAGGTTGTTTTATTTACGTCAATATTTCTGATTTGAAGCAAATTATCGATCCAAATCCAAACCGTTTGACCTGATCTTCATATTAAAATGTGCTTGGAGACTAAATTTTTTATAATTTTTTAAAAATTGACTATTTCTTCATATAAGTACAAAATCGTTGTGTTTTTAATATAAAATATTAAAAGTTCTAAAAATATAAAATTTGTCTCCGAGTACATTTTGATTTTGATACGAAGATGTATTCGGATTTACTGTTTGAATATTAAAATCATAAAATATGAAAACAAGTATGAGAGCATCTACAATGGTGATTTCTTTTAAATTGCTAATCTGATGTGTCAATTGCTAATATAATTGTTGGGTTGTAGGCCAATTTCTAAAAAAGCAAATTTGCTTATAAAGCAAACGATTTCTTTTGGACATGTTGGTACTCTCTCTCTTTCCTATTGGCTCTGACTCCTTTGTTTTCTTTCCTATTGGCTCTGACCCAATTTTTGGAATGGAGGGATTAAGAAATTTTAAGGAACTTAATTTTTAAATAGTGCTTTACAGCTGTTTTTAATTTTGTACAGATTGCTGGGTTGGAGATGCTCTGAACCTAGATTTTAATGGGCCTATAGCCCCGAAATTTTTATTTATACCATTTTAAGAAAATCAATTAACCAAATAACCATCGTTTCTGGTCAATTCTAAATCTAACATGGCCGCAGAACACCGGAGCGGACCCATATGGGGGGTACCGCAGAATGCCAGAGCGGACCCTCATATGGGTCCGCAGAATGCCGGAGCGGTCCCTAGGGCCGCAGAATGCCAGAGCGGTCCCCTACAGGAGCCTATATAAGGGGCCGCTGGTTTCGAATTTCATATCATTTCAAAGAAGTTTCAATCCCTTCGACCTCGGGTAAGTTTTCTTCTTCTTCTCTAGTTTTAATTTTTAGTGTAGAGTAGTAATTAGGTTTAGGTTTAGGGTTTAGGATTAGGATTTAGGGTTTAGGGTTTAGGATTTAGGGTTAGATATTAATTTAGGATTTAGAATTAGAATTGCACCCAAATTTAATTAGATTGTACCCAAATTTAATTAGATTGTACCCAAATTTAATTAGAATTGCACTCAAATTTAATTAGAATTGTACCCAAATTTAATTAGAATTGTACCCATATTTAATTAGATTGTACCCAAATTTAATTAGAATTGTACCCAAATTTAATTAGAATTGTACCCAAATTTAATTAGATTGTACCCAAATTTAATTAGAATTGTACCCAAATTTAATTAGAATTGTATTTTGATTTAATTAGAATTGTACCCAAATTTAATTAGAATTGTACCCAAATTTAATTAGATTGTACCCAAATTTAATTAGAATTGCACCTAAATTTAATTAGATTGTACCCAAATTTAATTAGAATTGTACCCAAATTTAATTAGATTGTACCCAAATTTAAACCGGACTTTTACCAAACTCTCATATTTGACCAAAAATTATCCAATACAGCATGGCATCCAGTAGAGATAGACCATCCTCCAGTAGGGGTACACGGCATGGCCCTACAGCCACGCCATACGAGATGTCTCAGTACATCGAGACAGCATTGGCGGATGTTCCGGGTATCCGGAGTCGCACCGACAGGGTCAGCGACTTCTTTTGGTACCCGAATGCGGAGCATCGGATTTTAGAGGCTGCCACTGGGGTAAGTAAATTTGTCATATTTATAAATTTGTCATCCCGAATTTTTGATGAATGAACTTGATCTGATTATTTAATTAAATGCAGGGTTTGGATGCGGTTACGGTTCGTCACAACCGCACTCATCTACGGTACCAGGCGGTGTACGGGGGGGTTTTACGCTCGATGGGATTGTACCAGATATCCCAGATAGCCAAGGAGAATGCTGACGAGGGTTTATCTTCTGGCCTCGTTGAGCGATGGCGTCCCGAGACGCACAGCTTTCATCTCCCCCATGCTGAGATGACAGTCACCCTACAAGACGTCAGTTGCCTGTGGGGTATGACTATTATCGGGGAGCCGGTCACAGGCGTCGAGTACGGAGACTTCCGGGCATTGTGCTCGAAGCTATTGGGGATCTCGCACGAGGATCTCCAGAAAGAGAAGAAGAGAGGTGAGAGGACCGTGGTCTCGCCCAGCTGCATCAGCTTGGCAAAGCTGCGGGCGAGATTCAAGGATTTTCCGGATCGACCAGATCAGGTATTTGCTTGTACAATATTTAATTTAAATAGTATTATATTTATTTTCTTGTAAGTAATGTTCTAATTTAAATCTATAACATGTGGTTATTGATCGACACCTACGCGCCTATATTTTGGAGATGATCACCTGTCGGTTGTTCCGGATTCGCATGGAGATCAGGTGCGGCTGTGCTACCTCGAGCTTCTGCGCGACCTGTCCACTGCGGGCAGGTTCAACTGGGGAGGTGCCACGCTGGCATCAACACCTTTCGCAGCCACGGTATTTTTAATTTGAAGTTTCAAATTCAAAACTATTAATATTTACAATTGTACAACTTCTTCATAATTTTTTCAATTTTCGGGCATTATATCTTGTCAAGAGTTGCGTCATAGGGACTACGATGGCCGTCACCAGGGGATGGAAGAGGCTCGGGAAGGTCATTCTCAAGCACAACATACCTGCGGTGTGCCAGTGTGGGTACAGGGCGCGCCTCGACTCTCTACTCAGGTGCGCTGGCTTGGGCGGTGTTGATGCAGTGGACGACATATCTGACGAGCCCGATGTCTATGTCCCCTACACTGGTGATGAGGACGTGTTTGCACCCGTCCACGACGCTGAGACGGTCGGTCAGGCGTTCGACCGAGGTGCCGAGTTGATGCGCCGAGCCGCACATGACGCCATGGGATCCCAGGCTAGGATGCCTACCGAGGTATAATTTAAATTAAAATGCATAACTGTGATTTTTTTCTTATTCAATACATTATCTAATTTGTAAGCTACTACAGGGTGGAGACGAGGAGGAGGACCCGTTCCAGTTCAATATCTCCACTGAGTATGGCACAGAGGGAGATGGACTGTATTCCCCGGGTTACAGTCCCACTCAGACAGCACCTCCTGCCTATCAGCCAGGGTATGTTCAGACAGACCCCATCCCGTCGTTCCCTGGCCAGTCCTCACAGCAGGTACCTCACCCTTCCCTCCACGATGACCCCATTGCCAGACAGGCATTTTTATTCACGCAGCCTGAGTCTGGACAGACCACAGTTTTTGGTCCTGGGGTCCAGCAGACATCCGAGATTGAGGAGGTTCGCCAGGAGCCGGTTCAGTCTACGGATGTCCAGGCAGACGACTCTGCATCCTCCGCAGATACTGACGAGACGCCACTCTGCAGGCGGGGTCGGGGGTTTAGGAAGAAGAAGGCGAGGACGGTGTTTAGTCCAGAGCCCTAGATTTTGATTTGTTGTACTGTTAGATGTTTTGTTAGATTCTTATTTGTAGTATTAGTAGATGTTTTGTCAGATACTTATTTATTTCGTTGATTAGTTTCTTGTTTGTTTGATTTTGTTGTTATTTATTTATTTTGTTGATTTCATTATCTCAGAGTACACAAAAGAATTTCAAAGAAACCACATATCTAAAATATCTAAAATATTTCAAATGAACGACATATCTAAAATACGATACGACCAAAAATCAATTTAAACCACGTTCGAAACTAAATAAATAACCCTTATCAAATTACAATTTCGTATTTCTAAAATAAAAAATAAAGGGTCCGCTCCGGCATATAGCGGCCCCAGGAACCGCTTCGGCATTCTGCGGACCCATATGAGGGTCCGCTCCGGCATTCTGCGGCCGTGCTGGATTTAAAATTGTCAGAAAACCGTGGTTATTTGGTTAATTGATTTTCGTAAAATGGTATAAATAAAAATTTCGGCCTATAGCCTATTACAAATAGCCAAACTCGAAATTAATGTGTCATAAAGAAGGCTTCCCGCCCAAGTAATATCGTACCGTGGAAGTTGCTTCGTGCCTCTTCTGAAATCGTTATGATCTCCTACGGACTACCGAGGCGTGCGTTCATATGTCGGATACGAGAGCAGCTTGGGTCCGATGCCCATCGGACTCAAATTTGGTCCGATGGATTTCGGGACCGTCCAATCTGCTTTAATATTCGTGCTCATGAATTTTGAGCAGACGCGAAAGTTGCAGGCACAAATCTTAAAGCAGATAGGATGGGCATCGGACCCAAATTGACCTCGTCGGTGCTCGCCACAAGAATGATAATAATCTTATAACCTCATATAATATTTGCGTAACGGGGCTTCGACTCTTTGAGTCTAGTCTGTAAAAAATATTAACAGGGTAGATTTCATGCAGCGCATTAGTTATATGAAGTATTACTTTGACTCTTGTCGTCTGTGCACTGCATGAAGCAAACACTGCTCTGTAAAATCCTTACTCGTCTTGCCGACATTTTTATTAATATGATCCAAAGTTAATTACAAATTATTATTTATGTCCAGAATCCTGCAGATTTGCGAAAAATGCCCAAACCGGCCATAAAATGGCCGGCTTACTCTCTCTAGTAAACCGGCCATTTTATGGCCGTCTTACTCAATTTTTTTTTTTTTGAGACACTATGAAGAATATTGAAATCTAATATTGAAAAATTAATTTTTTTGTTTAAATTATTTGTTATATTACTTCTTTTGATGTATAATTAGAATATTTGTACTAAAATACGCTAAATTACTTAAAATTATGTTGAATTATACTATATTACGTTAAATTACGCTAATTACATTACACTACGCTAAAATAAGTTAAATTACGGTAAATTACATATGAATAGGGACGATATCTTCACTGGAAAGACGAAAAACGACGACGAAACTTCAAACGGCCATAAAACGGCGCTCGAGTTTCCGATTTCAGCAAATGATCACTTTTCGGAAAGCTTGCTAAAATACGCATGCGTCCGTGCCCGCGATGCTAGATGCAAAAATTCAGAATTGCCAAAAAACAAAGGGAAGAGCCTCAAAACTTGAGTTGAAGTTTCCGATTAAGATTTTCATTTCTATTATTCAATCTAAGTAGCTTGTAAATTAGTTACATAATGAACTTGTAGAATACCAATTTTTACTATTTTTTAAATATTTTTACTATTTTTTATGATTCATGAAAGATGGCACAAAATCAGTCTACTTTAGCGTAATTTACCGTATTTCAGCATAATTAGCGAAGTTATTGTAATTTAGCATAATTTAACGTAATTTAGTGTAATTCAACATAATTTATTGTAATATAGTGTAATTCAACATAATTTCAAGTAATTTAGAATATTTTAGTATAAATATACTAATTATAAATAAAAAAAGTAATCTAACAAATAATTTAAACAAAAAAATTCAAATTTTCAGTGTTAGATTTCATTATTTTGCTCTTTCATAGTGTCTCTAAAAAAAACGAGTAAACCGGCCACAAAATGGCCGGCTTAGGTGGGGACGGCCACAGAACGAGTAAGCCGGCCATTTTGTGGCCGGCTTGAGCATTTTTGGCGAAAATCCAGTATTCTGGGCATAAATATTAATTTCTGTTAAACTTTGGATATTAATGAAAATCTCGGCTCGTCTTGAGTCACCGACATTTTTATTAATATCCAAAGTTTAATACAAATTAATAAATATACCCAGAACCGGACCAATTATCGATATATACCCAAACCGGCCATTTTCTGGCCGGCTATGTTCCTTCCCTAAGCCGGCCAGAAAATGGCCGGCTATGTACTTTTTTTTTTTTTTTTTTAGAGAGAGAGACACTATGATGATCAAAATATTGAAATCTAACTCTGAAAATTTGAAATTTTTGTTTAAATTATTTGTTATATTACTTCTTTGAGTAGGGATCAAATTACAACAACCATTTTTTTCATTTTCAAAGTCCAAATCGTCGATCCAAACCGTTCAACATGATTATCTAAATAAAATGTGCTTGCAGATCAAATTTTACATTTTTTTGAATTTTTTTACTATTTATTAAGTATTTTACAAAAAATAGTCATATTCAGACCATTGAATTTTGTAAATACTTAATAAATAGTAAAAAAATTCAAAAAAATGTAAAATTTGATCTGCAAGCACATTTTATTTAGATAATCATGTTGAACGGTTTGGATCGACGATTTGGACTTTGAAAATGAAAAAAATGGTTGTTGTAACTTGATCCCTCCTCTACTTCTTTTGATGTATAATTAGCATATTTATACTAAAATACGCTAGAATACTTGAAATTATGTTGAATTACACTATATTACAATAAATTATGTTCAATTATACTAAATTACGTTAAATTACAATAACTTCGCTAATTATGCTGAAATACAGTAAAAAAAACACTAAACTACACAAAATTACGCTATAGTAGACTGATTTTGCTCATCTTTCATGAATCATATAAAATAGTAAAAAAATTCCAAAAATAGTAAAAATTAGTAATCTGCAAGTTCATTATGTAACTAATTTACTGAGCTACTTGGATTGAATGATAGAAATGAAAATCTTAATCGGAAACTTCAACTCAAGTTTTGAGGCTCTTCTCTTTGTTTTTTGGTGATTCTGAATTTTGGAATCCGGCATAGCAGGAACAGACGCATGCGCATTTTCACAAGCTTTCCGAAAAGTGCTCATTTGCTGAAATCGGACACTCGAGCGCCGTTTTATGACCGTTTGAAGTTTCATCGTCGTTTTTCTCCTTTTCAGTGAAGATATCGTCCCTATTCATATCGTATTTTAGCGTAATTTACCGTATTTTAACGTAATTTAACATAATTTAGTGTTATTCAACATCATTTCAATTAATCTATCGTATTTTAGTATAAATATGCTAATTATACATCAAAGAAGTAATATAACAAATAATTTAAATAAAAATTTCAAATTTTCAGAGTTAGATTTCAATATTTTGATCATCATAGTGTCTTTAAAAAAAAAAAAAAACAGGTACATAGCCGGCCATTTTCTGGCCGGTTTGGGTATATATCGATAATTGGTCCGGTTCTGGATATATTTATTAATTTGTATTAAACTTTGGATATTAATAAAAATGTCGGCTTGAGTCGCCAAGGCATCCGTAAAAAAAAAAAGAACAATTTGGAAAATTTTCATAGTAAATATTTTAAAAGAGCAATTTTGACTTTATGCAGCGGACGAACCATATGTAGGGCTGTTTGATTCTCTGTCCGTGCGTTGCATAAAGCCAAAACTACTCTGTTAGAATCTTTGTCCAAATTCCATAACTTTGGAACTTCCCCTTGCATCGATTCCTTTCCATCTCATCCCCGTCAATTCCCATCTCTGTTCTCTCTCTTTCTCTCGTCTCTCATGGCAAGTATGTTCAACTTCCAGCGAATGGAGAAGCAGACGGACATAGAGTCCGGGCAGCCCGAGGCGCTGTACCCGGGCATGGTGGAGAGCCCCGAGTTGCGCTGGGCCTTCATTCGCAAGATCTACGCCATCTTGACCGTCCAACTGGCGCTCACCGCCGTCGTCGCGGCTGTTGTGGTCACGGTCAAGCCGATCTCTCACTTCTTCGTCTCCTCCAACAGTGGCCTGGCGCTCTATATCGTTCTCCTCATTCTTCCCTTCATCAGTTCTGTATTTCTCCTCTTCATTTTTAGTCAAATAACTAAGTTTTTAATTGGGTAAAGAAAAATTGGGTTCAAATTGTCACCAACCTTCAAAAAAAAAAAAAAAAAATTGGGTTGTTTTACATAATGGGTCCAGTATAGAATATCTAGTTCGCTATTGCAAAGTACTTGTTTCGAATTTCAAGAATTGGAATTGGATATGGTTGCGCTGGAAATGAAGAAGGAAAAAGCTTTGAAATTACTGATTCCTACTTATTCATGAGGAAATTGGCTGTTTTCTTCATTTTGATACTACCTGGGAGGGACTTAGGTTAACTCTGATCATTATCCAACATCATTTAATGAATAGCAATAGTTACAGTATGGGTTCAATTAGAAAGTGCCCTGTTACGATAAATTAAGCAGAAACGAAAACCACCAAATTTTTATAGCCATTGACTCAGAGGTTAAATTTCTGAATTGGAATTCCAGGTCAATTCTGATCTCAGTCCTTCCTAATTTCTTGATTAAACATCCCTTTAGGAATAGGAGTTAGTGACAGGACATAGGGGTTCATGAATCACTAGTGCTATACAAAAAATTTGATTTTAAGGGAAACAATTCCCAAAAGCATATAGAAAGTGCCTAATAGAAATAAATTAAGCAAAAATGAGAAAATGAATCCACCAATTTTTTATAGCCATTCACACAAAGGCTATATTTCTGAATTGGAACCACGTCAATGAATTTAAATGGTGATGAATCTTTTCTCAGTTAATTCCTTTTCCAATTGATTTCTTGTTATAATATCTTAATTGTTTTTTGTGCAGTACTATGCCCATTGTATTACTACCACCAGAAGCACCCTATTAATTTTGTATTGCTGGGACTATTTACTGCCTCCATCAGCTTTGCTGTGGGAATGTCTTGTGCATTCACCAGCGGTTAGTACACAATTCTTCATTTACTATTGCATTTTCTTAGTTTAGTTATCAACTTATCATTACTTTTGGGATATTACTATCTCTCAACTGCTTTATTTAACTAAGCTAAAATTAAGTAGATGATATCATAATAACTCGGTCGGTAATTATGAGTTAGATTTAGCCAACTGAGAGATTGTTAGATGGTTGATGGTATAGATGATTAAATATTAGTATGATTATATATTGCATAGAAATACCAGCAACAACCCCCCCCCCCCCCCTCCACCCCACACCCCACACACACACACACAAAAAAAAACCACCCTTGAAGCTATGTCATTGACTTTGAAAAGGTAAAGATAGAAAATGACTTGAAACACCGTGTCAAGTTTTGGATTGTTATAATACATAATTTGATGACCTGTGGTCAGTATAATAATTTAGCATGGTTTGACTTTTATGGTTGAGTTTTACTAATAGAGGAGGGATCACTGCAGTTCTTCATTTGAAAATTTTACATTTTTCAAAATTAAAGGTTAAATTTGAAATCCAATATTATAGGCATGATCTATATTATCCACATATGTCTATAAAATATGATGAGATTTGATTTGATTTATATCTAACCGTACATCTAGTGAATTGAAATTTCAAAGGTTCGTTATTAACTGTCCTTGATGCATCATCAAACAATAATTAAATTGCATGAAATTTGACTGTTAGTATATCTATATATGTCCAGTAACATACCTATAAATTTTCTTTTCAATTTTCAATTTTATTTGATTTCAAAAAAATTTAAATCCATTGTCAAGATGGTCAAATTAACCATTGTCAGGTTGATCCCTTCTTGTACTAATTTTGTGCATTTTTGTTTACAATTAGTAGCCGCTATGTCTATAAAATGCATGGCACCATATTTCATTAATGAACCTAATTATACACAAGTCCAGAAAAAGAAAAGAGACAAACGGAAAGTTCAAACCTAAGTTTGAAATATGTTTGCTATTATTATAATTTAAAATGATGAAAAGTGTGCATTCCTAGAAATTGTTGAAAGTTATTTTAGCTATGCGCACAATTTATCCTCACCAATATAACCAAGTTTCATCACCAAAAGTATTATTACTCCTTTTGTATAAAGTTAAAAGAAAAGAGTGAGGCTATGGTACTATGCATAGCGCATAATGATCCGTATTATGGATCAATATCTCTATTTTCTAAGTCCAAACAATCGATCATAATTGTTCAACATGTTCATCATATAAAAATGAACTTGTGGATCATATTTTACATTTCTTATAATTTTTTACTGTTTTTTTAAATAAGTAGAAAATCACTTGATCTAAAAATTCTAGACCATTCAAAAGTAGTGATTTTTTACCTTTCTAAAAAAATAGTAAAAAAATTCTAAAAAAAAAAAGTAAAATTTAGTTTGCTTGTGCAGTTTCATACGGATATCACATTAAATGGTTCAGATCGACTATTTGGACTTCAAAAACAAAAATATTGATCTGTAGTACGGACCAATATGTGCTATGCATAGTACCATTAGCCTCACTAAAAAGAAAATTTTCATACAGTGAATCCTTCATTTTGTGAAATTTTGGATTATTAATGTAGGCAAGATAATTTTAGAAGCAGCAATCCTAACATCAGCAGTGGTGGTGGGCCTTACGCTTTACACATTCTGGGCTGCTAAACGGGGCTATGACTTCAACTTCCTTGGCCCCTTCCTTTTCGCTGCTGTCATAGTTCTATTGGTTTTCAGCTTCATCCAGGTAAACCAAAAATAATGCACTTATTTTGCTACTTGCCCGATAATTTTAATTCTAAAATTCATGATTTTGTTTATATGCTACATATTTTTTATTTTACTATATGTAGGGTAAAATGGGTAATTTATAAATTTAAAATAAGTTTTAATAGAAAAGACAATAAAATGGGTAAATTTGTAAGTTTATGAAATATAAAAGGTTATATATGATATTATGAATTTTAGAGGGGGAAATACATAATTTCAAAGTTTTTTAGGGGTATACATGAAATTCCCTCATTCTGCAGGGGAATTTAAATGGATCACCTCAGTTCATGATTTAATTACTCCGGCAGGTGGGATACCGATCAATCCAATTATCAAGGTGGGTTGTATGTCCCATGCTTGTTTTCAATTTGTATTTGTGATACCATCTTTCTTTTTTTTGCTCATATAGATTTTATTCCCTCTGGGCAAGATCTCTGTCATGATATATGGCGGTCTAGGCGCACTAGTTTTCTCGGGCTACATAATTTATGATACTGACAACATCATCAAGCGCCACACATATGATGAATACATCTGGGCTGCAGTATCCCTCTATCTTGACATTATAAATCTATTCCTTCAGCTTCTCTCTCTGCTCAGGGCAGCTGATAGTTGAAAATTTGCATGAATTTAAAGACGAGTTTGAATTGAAAGCACGTGCAATTCTTTGGAATGAATTACTGTCTTTACTTTCTTCTTCCTTTTGTTCAAAAGATGTGTAAATAGGTCCTTGTACTATATGCTAGTTGCTTGATCTGAGAATATTTAAGCTGTTATGAAGTATTATTGGAGATGAATTGATGTCAACACCTGAACTTGCATTAAACTTGGGAAGGTACTCTCCAAATTGTTGAAAATATCTAAATTGACCCTAGTATCTGCAAGGAAATTTATAGACCATAAGCTGGTCATATGTATACGTTTGAAAACTACTGTATTAAACTATGTACAAATTTCATCAAATGTGGTTTTACAATATCTGTGCGGTTGATTACCGTATAGACCATACGCAGTATGTGATACCAGTGTTGCAAAAAATGTAAATTTAGGCTGATTAATTGTCCGATTAGTTGTTGGCGGTGATCAAACCGTCATGGGGCCTGAGGGGAAGGTACTGTGGTGATGCGATTGACTCCAAAACTCGCACTGGAGAATTAGGAATAGTGCCACTGATCTCTTGTGACCCCTCCGGTGTAGCCCCGTCTGTTTCCCCACTCAAGGACATAGCCGCCACATCTGTTTGCCTCACCTGATCCCCGTCCATATCGTTTGCCAGATTTATTGTGGCCTCATGCGGTGTGTTTGGTGTGGAGCACCCTGCCATTTGCTCGCCGGTGGCCGCCCCCATCAAGTCCATTCCTTCAGACCTGAAGAAGTCCTTGACTTCCTGAGGCAGAGAAGATAACGGTTGTCCTCTGCACATCTCCGCCAGCACCTTGCGAGGGATTATGACCGGATCATCTATTTCCTGAGGTGTCACTCTTTCATCGTCAGAGGATTCAGTGGAGCTGATGGGTGGTCCAGTGAAGGCAGTGGGTGGGGCTGGGATGTCAGAATCCTTGTATAATGGCGTCTCTATCCATTTGATTATTTGAATTGACCTTCATACCTCCGGCCACCATGGTTATGTTATGAGGGATGTCTAGGTTCGTATTGGCTACTACTGCCAGCCACCCAGTTAGGTCATCCGGGCGTTGTGGTGAGATGGTTCCCAGGTATACTCCAATCGTAGTCATTGCCCGGGTTATCATCCATTCCTTTCTCAACTCCACCGGGACTCCGATCAAGTTGAGTATCACCTTGTATGAAGGTACCTCCAACGTGGCATCCAATCTAGGGTTTCAAGTGTGGAAGATGACTTCTTTCCTCCACACGGATCTGGGTATTGCATTGATGAAGGTGGCCGGTGCTAGCCCTGTTGGCAGGACGATGAGGTACCTCCACCCCGAGAGTTTACTGACCCGTACTTCGTCTTTCTGTACGAGCTCAGTTCGGGTCGCCAGCTCCACCACATAGTCTAGCTAGAAGTCTTCCGGTGATGTCATGACTACTGCCTGTTGCTGCAAGTAAGCTACCTCTTGGAAATACTCCTCATCCCGTTCGATGTAGCAAACAGTCTGGTGCGGTCTGTTGCGGGGCATGGTAGCCGGCTCATAAGGAAAGGAGCCGGTAAGGAGCTCATCGAACATGGGTTCGGCTTGATCTGAAGGGGTGGCTGGTGGGATGATTTGAGTAGTTGAGGTAGTTGGTTTGGGTCGCAGACACCTGTTGCCGGAGTGACCGTCCTTCCAACATTTCCCTCATTTGAGGGGGTTGCGACAGGTGGCTATGGTGTGGCCGGTACAGCAGCACCGGAAACAACGCCCTCTCCATTCTTTGAAACGGGAAGAGGGTGGAAAGCGTAGTGTGGTTGAGCTATGAGGAGAGATGTAATAGGTGGTGTTGGGCGGTGTAACAGGTATATATATATATACTTTCAAGTTATAGAACTCGGATCATGCAAGTTCAGAATTTTCTGAGTTTATCAATTTATATAAGAGTTCGAATATATCGTATATGTATGTTTTTCGTAGGTTATGATATAAATATATTATGAGTTTAATAAAAAAATGTATTTAATTCAATATAGTCCCGTGATTTTTTTTTTTTTACGAATAGAGGTGGAGCGCAAAAATAATTCTGTATCATTGGAACTATATGCAAATACTATATATATAGTGTATATTTTGAGGTCTATGTCAAATTTTCTTCGCAAATACATTCTTATTTAATACAAAAAAAAAAATCATTATCCAATTTTCAGTGAGATCAACATGACGTCCCTATATAAAAAAATTGATATATTTAATTAATTACACAAATAAATTACAACGGAATGTTCTTAGTTTCTTACATGATATTTATTTAGGTGTCAACCAACAAAATATAAAAAATTAAGCTTAACACCTATGCAAAGGCCTCCACCACCTAAACATGATTATAACATGTATACTATATTGGATTTAGTCGGTTCAGCATAATTCATATTCTGATCATTATCGGCTTGAGTAGCAAGTAATTTGGAGTCGCTTCAAATTCGGATTTTTTTTCAGGTAATGGGTCACTTAGATTCTGCAAGTTCATATTTAGATACTAACTAATTAAAGATTTGGAAGTTTATTCAAATTCATATTATATAATTAGTCGATTTTTCGGATGATTTACATGCGTAGAGTTACAACGCCCGTGGTTCTTACACTGCTTTGACATCAAAAATGACCAAAACCAAGCTATAAATAGCAATCCAACTCAAACATTAAAGAAAAAAGATCATCATTTTGGTCAGCAATAGAAAACCCGCGTAGTTCTCTCTCTTCCTGCATGCTCTGAGTATATCTCCACCACCGCACCACCTTGCACACTTTCTCTCTCTAGAATTCCCTTACTGAATCGCCCGGGTTCCCTTGATCCCTCAGGGAAAATGGGCAAGTCGTCAAACCATTATGGCAATGACATTGAATTAGGCGGAGGTAGTTCGGGCGGCGGGTTGTACCCGAACATGGTAGAAGACCCACAACTGCGGTGGGCCTTCATTCGCAAAGTATATTCCATCCTGACATTTCAACTCCTTATCACTGTTATAGTTGCAGCCGTGTTTGTTTTCGTGCCCGCTATCCAGGCTTACTTCCGTGCAAATCGAATGGCCACTATGGGTTTTTTGATTGGAGCTTGTGTTGCGGAATTTATCGGTAAAGTTGTCCTTTTGGATTGTATGATTATCTTTGAAATTTATATTTACAAAAAGATGCATATAGCAGATGGATTGATTGAAAATCCTGGTTAAATAGTGGAAAAAAATACAAAAAGATACATATTACACAAATGAATTCTTTTTTTTTTTGTGCTATGAAAAAATATTGCACTGGATACATAGAAAATATTCAGAAATCTCCATAATTGTGGATACTAATTTTTTTGCTTCTTATGCTGATCATATGTTAATTGTGCAGTTTTACTGGCAATGTATTTCCTCAAAGATCGACACCCGCTAAATATTTTTCTGCTGCTTCTGTTCACTATGTGCACCAGCATTATGATTGGTCTAGTGTGCATGTTTGCTAGTGGTTAGTTTATTAATCCCCTCAACCAAATGAAAATTTTATTGTTAGTGGTTACTGGTTAGTTTATTGCCAGAAATTTAATTTGATCATCTTGACATATATCCTGAAGTTGAGTGCAAACCTGTAGACCTACCATGTCGGAATGTGATATAGATACATATTATTTAATGATATTTGGAAATATATTGCTGATCAATAAATAATTAACAAAATCAATAGTCATATTAAAATCTTTTAATGATCTATAAAATTCCAGTTCAGATTGAACCTAGTATATATAATATGTATCCTAATCTATCAATGTGATTAGCAGGAACCAACAAAAAAGATTTGTTTGAATTTTTTGAATTTGTCAAAAGTAAATTAATTGTCTAGTAGGATTTTATATATGTTATTTTTTTTAGTTTCAAGACACACAAAATAAACTTTTTTTTATATGACAGGGAGGCTGGTATTGCAAGCAGCTGGTGTGACAGTGGTGGTATTTCTGTCACTTACTATGTACACATTCTGGGCAGCTAAGAAAGGCAAAGATTTCAATTTCCTGGGTCCTTTCCTCTTTGCAGCAATCATTACTTTGTCGATATTTAGCATTATTCAGGTAAACACATGTTTTGCATTAGAGTTTTGTTTCAGTTATATGAAAGTTTAAGGTCACTAAAATGAAGCAACTTTTGGTGCAGTTCTTCTTTCCATTGGGGAAAACATTCACAACACTTATAGCTGGCATTGCGGTACTTATATTCTGTGCCTTCATCATTTATGACACTGATAACATTATAAAGAGGTTTGACTACGACGATTATGTCATTGCCTCTGTCGACTTATATCTAGACATCATTAATCTTTTCTTGTATCTCCTCCAAATATTTAGCAATCTTGAATGAAGAGGTAACTACCTCCATATAGTACCTTTGTTCATGAGCAATTTGTTTTCGAGTAAAACTCGATGTAAGCTCCTACTGCTAGACATTTTGGGTTGTCAGTGTTTATATGTACCTAATATGCAAGTTATTATATTATTATGTTTGGACTATTTTGCTTTGATCTTATGCTATCAAATTCTAGACTTGAAGTTTATGTTTATTCTTCAATTTCAATGTTGAAATAAAAGGCCACAACAGTAACCCAAGGAAAAGAAATTAATTCTACTGCACTTTTCTATGAAAGAAGGAAAAGGAATTGCGTAAACAAATAATAAACCATGCAACCTTGTAATCACAGTACATGTTCTGATAGGTAGTACTAGCAACCACGTGACCTTTTAAAAATGACGATGATTACAGGTATATCAAACCAAAGGACAGGGAAAGTATCTCATAAGCATCCTAAAGTCTCATAAATAGGATTTCATGGCCAGGGGCAAAATGCTTCTAAGTGCTAACTGTTAAAAGTAAAAGCTACATCCAGAACTGTAAAATTCAAGGCGAAAAAAATAGCAATTTGACGATGACACATGAATTTGTTGACTAATTGCAAAATGCCATGAACCAAATTGCAGTTTCATTGATATGATATAGTTAATCAATGCTCGTCTATCTTCTTCAAGTCTTTCATGTTTGTCGTATCCACTCTGCAAATATAGCACACAATCCACCTCAGCATCGATAAAAACATGGAAAATAAATGCCATAACACCATAGAAAACCTACAAAATAATGACAACCTCCATTCCTCTTTGACCCTCACCAATGCATCCATATAAAGACAAATTCTGTAGTTTTGCAGGGGTTCAGAAGAAACTTATGTTTACATCAACTCATCCATCATCTATTCAAGGAACTCTACCTTTTCTGTCTGAAAGATGATGGATTCAAATTTGCAAGTACCCTTTGGTTTAAAATTTGACTACTATCACAACCTGAGTATGTTATTAATTTATCATTCAATGATTGGTGTTTTGTTGGTGTTACCCAAAAACTTGATTGCTAGAATGCAGCTTGCTTCTGTACCTTTCGGTACGAGATATATACTTGGAACAAGTCAACAAAAGTGCAGGCTGCCATCGCAATACTTGGAACAAAAAATTAAGTACCAGATACTTGAAAATGTAGAATAATACTCAGTTTTTCATATTATTTTTTCAAGAGCAATGGAATACTTACGTGGTTCCAAATAAAGCGATCTTATGAACTATAGAGACATCACCACCACCTTGATTGTCTTCAACAAATATAGTCAAACTGCAACATAGTTCATCTTCAATTAAATAAAGAAGGTATAATATAATAAGATGGTCTATAAAATCACATGCATTTTAGGTAGTTGCTATTTCCAAATAACATGAAGTTTTATCATATGATCTAATTCTAACACCCAACATTCTTTGGGTTATTGGTAGATGACACCCATCTACTAAAGCATAGTAAAACCCAAAAAAAAAAATTGCGATGCCTCCCTGAACATTCCATGTAAATTCAAACAAAGTGGTTTAAATATTTCACAATTTGGCTTAATTAGTGTAATCAGGAAAGTGGGACGATAGCTCATTTAAGCTTAAGTAAATTTACAAAATGAAGAATATATTGCATCATACTTATCTAACAAATTGGTCCTCATTTGCAAAATCTGGGAAAAACTGGTGCTAGTTGCACTACTAAAATTGTTGCCCGATTATTATTGCACGTTAGGATAAATTTTAACAGAAGAAAAAAAAAAAAAAAACCCAGACTGGTGCTAGTTGCACTGCTAAAATTATTGCACGTTAGGATAAAAAATTTAACAAAAGAAAAAAAAATCCTTCAACAACATTGCCCGGTTTCAAGTGAATTTGCAAATGATACCTAACATTCCTGATATTTGCAGACATTGTAATTCACGTATTTGTGTTAGTGAAGAGAATACATTCATTCCCTCTATTGGTATTTGACATTTTTCACTCCTGTTCCATAAAGAGTATGCATAGATTATTTCAGCACTGCACAAACTGAGTCCTAGACATTTCTTGCAAATAGCACCAAATATACAGTTTGTTTTATACGAACTTCGAAAAAAAAGGAAACAAGCCGAATAAAATTTACAATACCTTCGAACATTCTGAAACTTGACATACTTTAAGATAACAGGCTTCCCCTACAAAATGGCAATTAAATATGCACTGTTATTTCTAAATAAATCATTAGACCGCAAAAGTAACCATATGAATATAACACGTACTAATCACAATCTACAAGGTAAGAAAAAGAAAAACAGCAGACATCAATAAAGGTTTACCTTTAGTTCTTCATCAGACAAGACAACAGTGTCACTAGGCGGATAGTCATTAACATTGCTGAATTATATCATAAAACAAACACCTTCAAGTTATTTACTATAATTGCTGAATATATCATAAAAAAAACAAAAATTCAAGTTATATTCAAAACAAATAAAGAGAGGGCAACAAGAAACTGCAAATAAATAAAAAGGATAATTCATTGATCAAATCAAGAAAAAGAATGTTACCTAAATCCCATATGTTCTTTGTTTGAGAAGAGTTTCACTGTTTTTGGGCCTGATATATAATGTAACAAATAAAATAGCTGCTCCATTAAAGATTTAGTGAATAATGACAATATATGAGTCAAACCATGGTCTATGCATCAACAATACAAAACAGGCAACATAAAATTGCTCCTTTTTCTCAGGTCACAAAACAAAATTGTCAATTTTTATTAATTTAAAACCCTAACAATGTGCTAAGCAGATTGGCCATTACAAGTACATAGAAAAATTAGCAGATGCACAAAAGTATAATGTGCATTTGCAAGGAAAAATTATTTGGTAAATGTTATATCATATTGTCCTTTCCCCACCAATGCAATACTTTCAAATTGGCAAATGTCTACCATCTAGAATCCCTACAATAGCACGAATCTGTTCCTGAGTTTCAAATTACAGTAGATTCTACAATTTGACTTGCAATGGAAGTCATAGAAAAGAAATCAGACTATTAACCTTCTTCTTCTGGTCCTGTAATTACGATGGAATGAAGCTTAATCATTTGCGTGAAGGGGATATAAATTAAAAGCTGCTCGTCAGAATCACTAGCCAGATGCAACCCATCGTCGTCTCTGTAACCCTAATTTTAAAGAAGAAATAAAATTAACTGATATTAAATAAAAGGGATGATTTAACAAACGATCGAGGAATTACCTGCTTCAATGCGTTGGCAATCGAGTGGCCACCACTCTGATTGAGGCACTCAACGCTACTCCACTCGACGAAGTCAACCAAATCAACCTAAATTGCAAAAAGTTACAAAAATTGTCGAGTACAGATGGTATAAGGGGGAATTAGGGTTTGAGAGACATTAGTGCGAAAGCTTACCTGGCCGCGTTGGCTTGTGGAAGAAGTCGCGGATGCCATGTAAGAGAAAATCAGAAAAACGAGAAAAGGAAAGTTGGAGAGAGAGATATGGTAATTGGTAGCGAAGAACAGGGTTAACTTGTCCAGAAAGCAAATATTTCAACAAGTGTGTTTGTTTACCCTTTTTCGTCTTTGAATCCTTTTCGTAGACAATTTACCAGTTTTGTTTTGTCAGATTAAATTTGGTCTCACGAACAGGTGCAAGGCGAGGATCCCGATCCCTCAAGTAACTCAAATTTTGAGATGATCCGATCGTGCGTTCAGATTTTGATCGGACGGTCCATTGTAATTAGTGTCCAACTGTCGTTATTTCGTACCGAAACTAGTTGGAATCATATTGACTTGGGTAGTTGGGTCCAAACCCAATTATTGATAAATAGTCTCGGACTCGGTTAAACCTCTCAAAGTTGACCTTAATCCTGCACTAAACATGGTTTAGAGTTTAGGTAGGATTCGAATTTAATATCAAATTCCTAATATCAAAACTCTATTAATTTATAATATAAGCGGTTATATTTTTAAATTCAAAATATGAACAGAACATTACATCATCTTGTACACAACCCCCATTCATTCTCCCGACATTTTTAAAGTTTAATAGAAATTAATTAATATACTCAGATCCACTGAGAATTAATAAAAATATCCATACCGGTCAAAAAACAGCCGGTACCCTATTTAACATTTATTAATAGAAATTAATTAATTTAGGACTATTTTTCAGAATTCGTCTCGGAAATAGAAACTACCATTGGAGAAAAATTAAATTAATCTTCATGAATTATACAAAAATCTTATATGTTTCTAAATTTTGTGAGTTCAATCTAAAAATATTAAAAGATTGTGTTTATGGTCGTGAAATCTATTTAAAATTGAGCTTGATCTCTTAATCAAAAGTGTATAATTTGAGACCAGTGAGTTTTTAATCAAAAGTGTACAATTTGAGTTCCTCTCTCATGCTGTTACTAGTAAATTTACAATTGGAAATTTGTTAATATGATTATACTCCATATATTCATACTTGCAATCAATATAGTAAGCAAATAAAATGGAGAGACGAGCGTAGAATACAAAAATTAGGAGTTAAGAGAGCTTTAGAGCAACAAAAGCTAAAACACCAGAGCGAGATTGGAGAGTAGAGACAAAGCACGTGGTTTTTGGCTAAAACCTACACAGTGAGAAATTAATTCTCGAAAAAGGGTCCTTCCTCTAGCTCGTTAAGGGTCCTTCCTCTAGCTCGTTAATCGGCCCACTATCAAACGAGTTGTTAGCGATCGAGTCAGAAACGAGTCACGAGCGATCCACAAGTAGCGAGCTTTTTTGCCAGCCTTAGGCGCGACAAAGATTCAATGAGTGAGTATCCCCTGCGGTACCTCCATCGCGTAGAATAATATTAGCTGAGTCAAAATTATTTACATACCTATTTTGAATTAGAAAAAGGTCCACTATGAGATTCATATCATATCAGGTTAAAACGATGATGCCGATATGATTCTACACAGTAGGATACCGCACTAGATCAGAAGCCCATCCGATAACCTAATTAAGTTTCCCTAAAAAAATGTGCACAATCGTGAGGATTCAAATCAGCTGAAATCCGAGATACATGAATAGTATCTCTGAAATTTCTGAAATTTAGAATCCAGCCGTTCAACTTTTTCTGTGCACGCATCTCGAAACAGCTGATTTTTCTGTGCACGTATCTCTAAACAGTTCAACGGATGGATTCAGGATTTTAGAAATTTCAGCGGTACTGTTAGCAGATTTGGATCCCTATGGTGACCCATATCGTATTTATTAAAGTATATCTAGTTAGATTTTTGTTTCCTTAATTTATAGGATAGAGATACAGAAGGAAATATTAAATTAGCTGATATGATAAGAGAAGTATGAGTTAGAACTATTTGATATTTTGTACTTTCCGATAATTATTAAATATAGTTATTTTTATATATTAATTTTTATTTAGTTATTTAATTGTATGATGTTTATAACTACGTAAAAATTGATTTATATAATATTATTTAATTTGTAATTTTTATTTTATTAAAATAGCTGGAGGAATATATATATTTCTTAATATAAATATTATGTTGATTGTTTAATTAATATATGTACTTATCCACTATTTATATAAATCATATAATATAAATTATCATAGAGTGAGGCTATGATAATATGCATATTAATACATAGTGTCTCGTGCTATGAATTTGTATTTTTATTTTTTTATCTCAATGATAAACTTTATTTTCTCTCTCATTTGTCTGAAAAAATTAAATTCTGGCCTCCTATATTTCAGAATAAATTTAGATTTAATTTGAAATTTTACGTATCTCAGATAAAGATATTCGGTTATTTAAACTCATTTGCAATAATTTTTTTATTTCAAATAATTGTATGAAAAATAGTTACAAAAAAAAAACTTAGGAAAGAGAGTAGGTCCGCTAATGAACCGGCTCATGAGCAAACGAGTTGGACAGCTCAATAATTTAAAATGAGCCGAGTCTAATCAAAATAAAGCTCAAACTCGGATCGAACTCAAATCTTATCACAGGGCCGAATTCGGGCCGAATCGAACTCAAATCTTATCACTCCAACAGGGCCGAGTTTGGGCCGAATCGAGCGGCCCATTGAACCTAATCACATTTTAGAATTGTCGGGTTCAAACGCAATTTTCAACCTAAAAAATGTAATTCAGATAGATAAAGGGATTCTTTTACAAGCACAGCACAGCTCATGTAAACGGATCCTTTGAAAACGGAGAACCACCACTGCCATCTTTGGCTGCGTGTGGGGACGACGACTCCGACACCAGCAGTAAAACGCTCTTCTGATTCATTCATCTCAGATCGGAACTCTTATCGGGTTCGGATCGATCAACCGAGAATAAAAAGACAGATAATTTGATTCATGCCTCTCAGATCGGCCCTGGCGAATTCCCTCTCGTGACAAAGGAGTCAGAGAATCTGCACTTAGAAATGCAAAAAGGAGAAGATGGGAAAGACAGATAATTTGAAGTCCCTGATTCTCTGCATTTGTGTATGTATGTATTTATCGTGAAACGGGTCACTAAAATAGACTGTGTTGTGACCTGCCACATGGAAGACAGTAGTTTGCAGAGAGATTTGGTTTTCATCTTTTAAATTGTTGGAATAATCTGGAGGACATTTCTTTGGGACTTGGGCCGTGAATTTAGAATTAAGAGAAACAGTAGCGACTCAGTTTTTTCTATTTCCGAGCTGGGCCGAGTTTGAGTTAGGCCCGCTCATTAGCAGCCTTCCTTGGGATCCGAGTTCCATACTTCCATCTACGTTTGGAGGTTATCTCCCTCTTCTCAACAAACCGAAATTATATCGCCTAAGGTAACAAAATATTTATGTTTAGATTCTAACCGTACGATCAGAATCCGCACGAATATTAAGGGCCCGTGCATTCCACCTACGATCGGATTAGCCCGAATTCTGAGACATATACCTCAGAGGCTCAGAGCTAATGGACTTCGTTTATCTCCCTCCTCTCAACAAACCTCCCCCGTAAGCTCTCTTTCTCACATCTCTGATCTCTCACCCAAACCCACACCACCCGTCTCCAATCCACCTCTCTAATGGCTTCCGTCTCTCTCCACCTCTCATCCCGCCTCCACGTGACTCCTCCCCGATTCTCCTCCCTGCGGCGCCCCCGCTTGGCGCCGATCAAAGCCCTCTCCGTCCCCTCCACCGCTCTAACCCAAGACGACCTGAAGAAACTCGCGGCGATCAAGGCGGTGGAGTATGTATCGAGCGGCATGGTTCTCGGCCTTGGCACTGGCTCTACGGCAGCTTTCGTCGTGGCCGAAATTGGGTCTCTTTTGTCGTCTGGTAAGCTCACTGGCATCGTCGGAGTGCCTACTTCGAAGAGAACCTTTGAACAGGCGCAGTCTCTAGGGATCCCGCTTTCTACATTGGATGAGCATCCGAGACTCGATCTTGCTATCGATGGAGCTGATGAGGTATGTTTTTGGTTTTGTTTTGTTTGATTTTCGCAAAGCTGTCATGCTAAGAAGCTTAGAGAATGATGTCTCAGCTATTCCATAAATAGAATGCATATAAAAATGATGTCTTCCTTTTTAAGCAAATGCTTCTGATCAATTACCACGGGAACTTATTCTAGGTTTCAGTTTTGAACGGGGAATCCCCAAATTTTTGTTGGAACAAAAGAGAGAGAAAGGAGAAAGGGGAGGTAGCCCAGTTGGCTAGGAAAAAAGTCCTAGGACTGTTGGTTACCCAAAGGTCGAGAGTTTGATTCCCTCTCACGACTTCGCAGCGAGCTGCGAAGTCGTGAAGGTTTAAAAAAAAAAAAAAAGAGAGAGAGAAAGAAAATAACTTGAATTGGCATGTCAAAATTGTGGGCTTTTTGCATAATTTCTACTAGTTATTGCTTAAATATTTTTTGAATAAAAGACTTGATGCCCGTTTCATTAAACTGAACTGAAACGGTTAAATTACAAAATGTATTGCTGAAATTATCACAACATACCTGAAGAAAACAACTAAAAATGTCAAGAAAAGGAGGCTCATCATCAATTACTAAATGCAGCCTGCTAAACAATTTCCGGTTTTTTTATACTTTCAGCAATTTTTCATTTGTTCCATTGGAACTTTTTTCTACAACACATGTAGTGGCAAACAAAATACCAAAAATGGTATTGATTTTATTAAATTGATTCATGGTTTGGACAGGTTGATCCAAACCTTGACTTGGTAAAGGGACGAGGTGGAGCCCTCCTGCGTGAGAAAATAGTGGAGGCCGCCTCTGACAAATTCGTAGTTGTAGTTGATGATACCAAGCTAGTAACAGGCCTCGGCGGCAGTGGCCTTGCCATGCCGGTTGAAGTTGTGCAATTCTGCTGGAAGTACAACCTAACTAGACTCCAAGAACTCTTCACAGATGAGGGGGTCGACGCAAAGCTCAGACTAGATGCTGATGGAACACCATATGTGACTGATAATTCAAATTACATCGTGGATTTGTATTTCAAGACGCCGATAAAAGATGCGGGGGCTGCTGGTAAGGAGATATCAGCTCTCGAAGGTGTTGTTGAGCACGGGTTGTTCTTGGACATGACAAGTGCCGTGATTATTGCGGGAAAAGACGGAGTCAGTGTTAAGAGCAAGTAAATCACATGTTTGTTTCAGTATTGGAGGAGCAGGTTGGGGATTTTTCTCTTAACGTGTATATTTGTGTTGTAATCCATGTTTTGACGAGAAGCACAATAAGCTGTTCTTCTTCCGTCATTCTTTAATAATTAATAAAATTGTGTTCTACTCTCTTAAATGTGGATTTAGGACTTTGTCAAAATTTGTTACATAAAGTACTGCAATTTTATTTTTGAGGTATTAGCTGACAAGACCCATTGATGCTACAACTGATTCGATTCAATTTTGCAATCAAATTTGAATGTACAATAATTGATCCTACAACATAGGATTTGTTTTTGTCGATCCTCCATTGCACAATTTGCTCAATTTAACCTTAGTTTATCAACTATTGAGCCATTTAACATGAAACGAACCTATAAAAAACAAAATATGTGACCCAGTAAAAAGTAATTAAATCATTGGGGTACTTACCACTTACCAGTGCTGGAACCTATGCGCAGTTGTTTTAAATAAATGTATAGTTTTGGATACTGACCAGTCAATTTCTCCAATGAGCTACCTCTCATTTATTGTTAATTTGTTAGATTGTTTATATCTTTCATTTTGGATTTTTTTAGGTACTGTTAAGAGATAAGTTTTTGTGCTTTTTACTTATCTTTTTATTCTGTGTGTAAAATTGTTGGTGCATCATAGTGCAGTTAGGAGAACTTTTGTGGCCTATTCTATATTGTTGTCCAGTGAAGTCATATTAGCTGTACCAATAATGTTCAGATTTTTATTAGCACAACTGCACAAGTGATATATTCCCCCATTTGATTGCTTTGGCTATCTCATATTATTGTTTCAAATCTTCATACTTGAATGCAATCAACTGATTGTATATCTTGATTTACATTTAGTATGCTTGTTGACTGAACTTAAATTTCAACCCCAGGTCCTTTTGAACTATACAAATGTAATATAATATATTTTTCTCAATCTCTCATATTTGTTGAAATCTAAAAACTCTTGCAATTTCATACATACAAAAATCGGGTTATGCGCAGGAAGACACTTTTCTCATCCATTTTTTTGTTTCTTTTTTTATATTTGGATAAAATTTGTACGAAAAAGGTTGAACTTCTATGAATATATGATTGACAGCTGCAATACCACAAGAAGTATCATCCATGTATAGATCCATTGCAGCCTTAACTTGGTTGTAATAGCTGATGAAAAATGAAATTCTATAGATTAATATTTGACCTTTACATGAAAGAGACAAAAATTGAAAGACAAATGAACTTTTCCTATGCAAATCTGGACCAATCTTGGATTTCAGGACTATACTGGTAAATCAAGATATATTATGTAGCCCCATTTATCAATTCATAACTAAATAATATAATATTTATAATGTTTTAATTGTTGAAAAAAGATTCAACAATTGCTTCTACCGATTCAGGAGGTCCTTATTTGGAGTTTTTGCTACTAAAAAAAAACAATTATGTATCAAAGAACTAAAAATTAACAGAAGGACAAGGAAGGGCACTCACCACTACCACTCTGCTCTAGATGACTGGGAGGCGAAGATGTAGTAGTATTTGAAATGGTAAAACCCAGTAGCGGGCAATCGGCTTTCACTTTACCTGAAATTAGTACCACACATGAATCCTTTTAAATATTCTGGTACTGTACACTCGTCATATAGTTTGAGCAGTAACTGCCCTGGATATGTTATCAAGCCTAGATAAGCCCTGTTTGAGCGATAAGACGCTAAAAACGGTACCCACAAAGATATTGTTGGGGGGGGGGGGGGGGGGGGGGGCCCTAAGAAAAGGGGTAAAACAGCAAGTAATAAAAAGATGTGGCAAGATCGTAACAAAGTGCGCTCTTACATTCTTTGAAGCATGGTAGGTTAGACATGTTCAAGAAGTTTGTGTATCCCTCTTTGCACTCACAGTGGTGTTCAAAATCTGACATTTTGATGCATGTCCCTTCACCGCAAAATGACCACAAGCATGCTAATAAAACCGCAAAAAAGTGTAAATGACATGGAGACAGTACTACGACAATGATTATTGAATAAGAGGGCATTCGTTGCAAAGATCTTACTTCAAACCAAGAAAGTAAATACCAGTGCTGGACTTAACTAGAATGGTGCCATAGGTATGTAACTAGATTTACTGATTAAGCTTAAACGGGTAAAGAGATTGACAGAGCGGTTTTTGCTTCATGCAGCGCACGAATCATATGGGGGCGTTGTTTTGACTCTATAGTATGTGCGCTGCATGAAGCAAAAACTGCTCTGTTAATATATTTACCCGCTAAAATCCTACTTTATTTTTGGTGTTTTCGGCCTAAATAAGAAAAAAAAAATAGCAAAAACTATGCAATTGTTCAGGAAGTTAACAAAAAGGCCAAAGTGTAATTACTTACGGTCAAAAAGAGAAGTATGAGGAATAGCTGGAAAAGGAGTACTTGTCTGAGCAATTGAATCATTATAACAAACTGAATCATACACACCTGAGAAAAATCAAACAGAAGTTGAGTAAATGAGTTAATGTTTCATATAATTTGCTTGAGAAGCAAAACAAGTTAAATACAGATGGTGTGTTCTAGGCTTCTAGCTAGCAAAACAAATACTGGGTTATACTTATATAAGCTTTCCTTATTTAATTTTAGAACTATTGTTGCTATTTATATATCCAATTAAAGCAGGATTTTATGGATGAATTACTGCATTAATTTTAAAGCCATCATGAGCCTTTTTTTGGGCTACTAACAAATTAACCTTCTAGGCTTTTGACTATGAACAGCACCTTGCATGCTTCATAAACATATTAGAAAAATAACACTGGAGAAACAAAGTCCTTTTTGGATTTGATGTTGTTGGTTCCATGTAATTTCTCTTTATTAGGGGAAGATTAAAAAAAAAACATGATATTAGTGTTTTTCTTCTTCATTTCTTCATTCTTTTATTTATTTATTTATTTTAATGCTGATCTTTGAGTTAATTAAAAGAGTGATTTTTTTTTTTAGAATGAGATGAGAGTTAAGCCTTCAAATCAAGCACCTGGTTAAAATCGTCTATCGGGTTTCTAATTTATGTTCTAATTTCACGCGGAGAGCATTACCTTAGCTAAAAGCTGCTAGACATGATTTTCAACATGATGATTTTAGGTTAAAAAAAGTACAATCTTGTTTTGTATATACAAATGGTTATATAGACCAAAGAGAAATACTAATTCCAATTAGCATTAATGGCAGATTTGTATTTTAACTTTTAAGGCTATGAAAAAGTTCCTTCAAAAGAAAAAAAAAAAGGAAAAGAAGAAAATAACTTTTTTTTTAGTGATCCACATCCATCCATCTCAAGTGCAAGTCAATTTTGTGTAGGCCAGAGAGAATGGGTTAGTATAGTTCAACAACCATATCAAATATTTTTAAGCTTTTCACTAGGAAGATTTCAATCAAATTTGCCATCATTTTTTTTTATTTTTATTGTAGCCCCTGAAAATGTCGCATTCTTTGCTAGCTACAGGCCCCTAAATCGGAAGCAGTTCGATGAGCATCGGAACAAATTCGATTCAATGCCCGGTCGGAACTATTCGATCGTACTAAAATTTGTGCATATAAATTTTAAATTCGTGTGTAACCTTCAAAAAAAAAAATTAAATTCACGTGAATCACGTGTGCACGAATCTTAATACGGATCTAACAGTTCTGACCATGCATCAAAACATCGGTCTAATGAGGAAATTAATACGCATTAAGATTTGTGCGTATAAACTTTAGATTCGTGTGGATCATGTGTGCACAGTGATGAGAGATGATATATGGTACACAGTTCTGAAATCTTTAACCTATATATATTTAAAACAGACTGTGCACTCAAGGGAATTAATCAAGTACCTGAAAACAAAAGGAACAAGTGTATAACTTACATTGTGGAATTAAACAAGGAAGAAAAGCAAATTGATCGCCGGACCAAAACCGATTCCAACCGGGATCGCACTCGCACTCGAACCCGAATATTGAACTTTGATCAACCTTACATGTGCCTTTCCCGCATACCATGCTATCACATACGCCACCTCGAAACAAAACATATATATCATCATAATTAGTTTTCATGTGTGCATGTGATTATATATGCATGCATGAGAAACATATCATCATACCAAGAGCAGGAGATAATAGGTCTCCTTTGACACCTTGCATTATCCATGAAAAACTTGCTCCTTGGAGTAGTATCAGAAGATAAACTACTAACAAGCGCATCTGTTGGTCCAGTCAGAGAGAGAGATATAGAGATGGAGTGTGATTTCTGAAAATGAAAATAACAGAGAGAGGGGGGAAAGCCGAAAGGGGGATTGTTAGTTTGCTACTACAAGTAGCCTAATTTTGCTTTATAATTTTTTAATTAAATTATTTTATTCTTGACCAGCCAGAGCACCCAACAATCTGTGGGCTGTGGCCAACCTACCTATTTTTTTTTTTTAATAAGAGATTTTATGAAATTTAAGTGGGTGAAGGGAGAACGGAGTAGGTCCGATGCCCATCGGACCTACTTTTAGGTTCAACGAGCATGATGACCGTCCGGTCTAATTTAAGATTTGTGCGCACGAAAATTGAAACAAACATGCACGAAGTTTAAAGCGTTCCGCACGAATCTTAAAGCAAATTGCAGTGATTAAACCCATCGAACCAGAGTAGGTCCGATGTCCATCGGACCTACTCTCAAGTGGGGTGAAGGTGAATTGATTCCACTGGACTTTTGCTATTGCAACACATTTAATTATTGTACTTTACCCAATTAAGATAACTTCTATATAGATAAAATTTATTGACAATAATTTATCTCAATATATTGACGACAAATTTTATAAATATATAAGTAATAAAAAATACAGATGCTTTTTCTATGATTTAATTACCATAATAAAATTTGGTACAATTTTGAAAATCGATTGATTATTCAAAATATTAAATTAATACACAACATATTTGAACTATAAATTTCATATGTATATATAGTTTATAAGTTCCTTATGTATTCATCTGGCACTGTACAAAAGTGGTGAGATTAATAAATCATTAGAAGAGTCAAATATCATGATTTCATAACCAATGATAGATAGTACAAGCTACAGGCTAAAGATGCAACAAACCGCAACAAATTTGAACTACATAGTCTCCTAAAATGAAATTGTTGCGAGAGTCATGTCAGCCTGGTCGGTATGGCAGTTGACTGGTAAAAGTTTGAATGAAAACAGAGCTCCATTGACCATTGTAGGTAAACACTGATAGAGGCTTAAAATATGAAATTTCCTTTCTCTACATTGTATTTGAATATTGTCAGAATTTATGATATTACATAATTTTGAGTATGAGATTTATGCCATTACATGTTTTTGTTGGTACCACAAGTAATCACAATTTTAATTTGTACATTAATATTCTAAAATACAAGGTACAAAAAAATCTGAATTATTTTATCTAATTTTATTGGAAGAGATTTATGCACATTAATATTTGAGTGAGCCTATGGTGCTATGCATAGCACGGATGGGGTCCGTGCTACGGCTCAAAATTTGACTTTTTAAAATCCTAACAGTCGATCCAACCGTTCAATATGATAACCATATGAATATGTACTTGCAAACTAAATTTTATATTTTTTCGAATTTTTTTACTATTTTTTTAGATAGGTAGAAAAATCAGTGTTTTCTGAAAATTCTGGACCATCAAAATTCTACCTATCTAAAAAAATAGTAAAAAAATTCGAAAAAATATAAAATTTAGTATGCAAGTACATATTCATATGGTTATCACATTGAACTGTTGGATCGACCATTAGGATTTTAAAAAGTCAAATTTTGAGCCGTAGCCCGGACCCCATCCGTGCTATGCATAGCACCATAGCCTCACTCTTAATATTTTATAAATAAAAAATTGAACGTATAAACTTGGTTATATATTTTCAGATTTGACCTATATTTTCATATTATTGTTCATTAAATTGCTGCTATGTCTAGTTAGCAAATTAGTTGACAACATAAGCAGCTAACATTCCTCTCGATGGATTCAAGAAATTAATACAGGCAGTGAATAAAAATATTGTTATTTGTGTTCAATCCATTTTCATTTAAATTCAACCGATATGGCCCAAAAAACAGTCCCAAAAAATCTTTTTTTTTTCTTTTTGAACATGAGATAAGGATTAAATTCCTTTCAACTCATCTCCAAGACTCCAATACAGAAATTGAACATGAGATAAGGATTAAATTAGTTTACCTACTGTTGACAATTTCATCGCAATGAACAAATTGTGGATGATTTGCTGGAAATAGCTGGTCTAAATTTGAATTTTTCTAATATGTTTGGATACCCACTAAAAGTAGAAAAAATATATATTTTGGCATCCATTCTTTATTTATTTTATTTTATTTTCTGTTTAGCTTTTTTTTATGTTAGTTGTTAACAAGTTTATTAAAATTATTTTTTGTTTCAGACTTTTATTAAAGCAAATAAAATTCATGTTGTAGTACAACTGTATCAGAGCATATAAAAATTGATTAAATTGACATATTGAACAGTCAAAGATAATTTAAACACCTTGTGCTCTGCAATTAATACTAAAATATATACAGACAGGTGTCTCTAATACTTATCTGTGGAACATTCCTATGTAAATGTGATAAAGATAGGTGCTAATGTGCTATTTTCAGAGAAACAGGATATTGGGAAAAGAAAAGGAAAAGAGGAAGGCAACCCACATGATTCATATTAGGGTTTTAATTACAAGACACGACTTTGCAAAACCAATGCATCAAATATCAATTGCTGAAAAAAAGTAGGTCAAAGCACTTTAGCAAATTATAAATTAAGAATCTTGTTAATTTAAACCATTTACATAACCAAGACAACTAAACCGAACTCTCACAGGTCAAGCTTCAAGAGGACAGTACTATCATTAGAACTCAAATTTCTGCACCAAATTACTGTTTCTTTCCTTGAAGCTCTTTGCTAGCCAAATCGCGGTTTCTCTCGGAGAGACTTTCCGGGGCCCGAAAGGCCTCAACAAAACACCCAATTCGTCATACTTCTCCTGATCCAAGAGCTGAGCACTAAATTCAAGCAGGCCCTCCAAGGCCTCAGCTCTCTGCTGATACGATGACGGATCAAATCTCTTTACATGTGTGAAATCTGATAAGCTTGGGTTTGGATCTGAAAACACACTAAAATCCTCTCTTTCTTCTGAACAGAATACCTGGAAATGGGACCCGAACCATTAGTCTGATGACTCACTGAATTTGAATTGTGTTCCTTCAAATGTAATAGGGACTAGACATTGTCATTATTCTAAACCGAATATGTATATAATAAGATGAGTAAGGATACGGGTACTATGCATAGCACGAATTAGTACTACGAATCAACATTTTCGTTTTCAAAGTCAAAATAGTTGATATGAACTGTTCAACATGATTTCCATATGGAAATATATTTGCAGACTAAAGTTTACATTTTTTAGAATTTTTTTACTATTTTTCTAGATAGGTTGAAAATCACTTGATCTAAAGATTCTAGACCATTCAGAAGTAGTGATTTCTACTTATCTATAAAAATAGTTCCAAAAAAATCTAAAAAACATTAAATTTGATCTACAAGTATATTATCATATGGATCGATTGTTTGGACTTTGAAAATAAAGATATTTCCACCCTATTAGCATATTTTTTAATTCATAGTACGGACCAATATGCGCTATGCATAGTACAGTACAAGCAAGACATTATGATCCTTAAAATCAGGTTTAAGTATGCTACCATTACCGGAATGTTGGGCAAATTTGTTGTACCCGTAGGCATTATGTTTCCAATTAAGGCAGAAACGTGAATAATCTGATGTAATTTAATGTAAAAGCAAGAAAAAAAAAACTAAATGATAAGCATGCCATGACAAGTACAAAATAAAATATCAGTATTAAGTTCCTTGGAATACCTGCACAGTGCACCTGTCCTTGGTAATGGAGCAGTCATTAAGGCCGGAATCAGAACCTGATACAGACGACTTAGTGCGGCCTTTGAAGGAAAGAACTGGATCTACTTCGTAGGAAGGAAGATCGAACTCGGCCATGCGATCCATGATAGGTGAATTAACTGACACATCAGGGGATTTAATGTGGCGCAGGATTGCAGCCGTTCGCGTTGTTAGTATTTGGTGAGGAGTAGATGTTTCAACAGGGAGAGAAGCTCTTCGAACAGGATTGGCATTTTGTCGAACAGGGGTCGTGCTCCTTTGAGTGGGTGTACTTGGATTACGTACAGGTGTTGTGCTCCTTTGAATGGGTGTACTAGCTCTACGTACAGGTGTTGTGTTCCTTCGAGTTGTACCAGGATTACGTACAGGTGTTGTGCTCCTTTGAGTGGGTGTACTAGCTCTGGGTACAGGTGTTGTGCTCCTTTTAATGGGTGTACTAGCTCTATGTACTGGAGTGGGGGTTCTTGCTGCTGGCGGTGGCAGTGGTTCAACCTATAATACAGAAAAAATATGAATTTATATCATATATACTTGACCTGGTAAGTTTGCACCCAAGAAGGGTTTATAGCTTCATGTAAATTACACCTAGATTTTACATAAATATGCTGGATTGTTTAATATTAATCCTTATCTTGGAACAAAAGGTGAGGTCAAGTAACTTTCACACCAGTTTTTGTGCAAGTGCCACCTGCAATTATTTTGTTTATTTTCAATTTTTCATTTATTCTATAGTTCAATTTGTGCTGTGACTGAAAAAATTACAAAAAAACAATCATTTTAAAGCAGACTGCATTGAATATTTGGTAACAAATTTTAGTTGAATATACAGTTACCATCACCTAATCTAACCTAACCCTTGGCTATTGTTGGCAAATTCCAAATTCATGAACTATGGTAAGTTTCAGATACTGCAAATGTTTTATATCTTCCTGCGAGTACTACTAACATTGGGTGCTATCTGCAAAGAGTAAATAAATAAAGGACCTGGTAAAGAAAATAACCTCTTTAGAAGCAGTCCTTCCATGGAAGGTTCTAGAAGGCTGAAGGCGCCTTTTCGGGGAAGTGAAGCTCTTCGCACGACTGTACATAGGGGTTACCATATTTGTGCTACTTAGAGGCATCTCATTGGCTGATTTCCCCCCTTCGGCTCGGCTGCTTCCTACTGATGATACTTCTTTTACCTTGACCTCAGAAAAATCAACACAATTATCCTTATCAATTTCCGCATAGGGTTCTATAATTCTTTCACTGCCGTCAATCTTTCTTCTTGGTTTATCCTCATAAACTAAATGCTCTTCATCGTACGGATCGGTATCGTCTGTGCTGATACTGATCGGGGAAGTTTTGAGGCACACTTGGAGCAGGTACGGCTGGAGCTGAGGATGCCTGAGTAATTGGCCGGCCTGAAAACAAAGGACAGGAACTTTATATCAGTTACTTCTAGTCTTCTTCCTACTAAAAGTATCTAAACCCTTGTCAATGCAGAAGTATCTTATAGCTCCTCTAGAGCATGAAAAGATATCATAGATACCCCTCTATCAATTTCTTTGTTTGAGTACACAAAATACCCCCTATAAAATCAGTTGCATAGATCTGGATAGTGGAGGATTGCTCTGCACAACTTTGAAATAATTGAACCAGGATGGGTCATTGGAAAACAATTAATGCTTTATAGGGGTCTGAAAGGTACATTTCAATGTAATCCAAGGTTAGGCATTACCCTTGTGATCCTCATATTTGGAAGGATTGAATGAATCACCCCTATAATATTTTTTTTTTAGGACTGATTGGAAAGCAAGAAAAAATTAATATTAGTATGATGAGAGAAAAAGAAGGGGCATACACTTGGTCTTTGATCAGGGTTCTTACGGAGCATGCTTTTAATGAGCCCCCGGCTACCATGAAAAAAAAATATATAGGTAGTTAAAATCTTATTAAAAAATAAATTGAGTATAACTGATATGGCAGTGAAATTTAAAGGAACTAGAGGAATGTGCTTTTACAATGCACTGGAGTATGTGGATGGCAGAGGTGCAATTATCGATCTGTTAATTTTGTTTATCAGTGCCCCCATATCCTGCTCACAAAAATTCAAGAAGCAGATAGAACATTTAGACCAAAATTTTCATGTCAAGCACAAGTAAATCTATGATTTTAAATGATTGTAACTTGCGAGAGCATTCGTATAACCACCCAATTTGGGCGCTTTAGGGCTGTTCTAAAGCGCCAACGGTTGGATTAGTTTGATGGAATAGATTACATTACAACTCTGATCAATTTCTCCTTCTAGGAACCAGCAATTTTACTTGTTTATATGATTCAGTAGTTCAACTAATATGAAAGCTCGGTTGTTTGAAATACATGCAAATTGAAACTATCAAAAATTGTCATTTTTTATTTCTAACTAATTTAAACAATCAATTGATTTGCAGGATGAGACAGAAATTTTAGAATACTAATTTTTCCAACTTACGAATGCTTTGAATGCATGCCTCTGAGCAGTCATTTCATATATACAGCAACCTAAATTTAATAAAAAACAAATACAATATTGCGATTCATAACAACTATAATAATAAAAAAGATCAGTCAACTAACACTCATCAAAAAATATATTAACTTACCTAGAGACCATATGTCAGATTTGCTTCCATAAGGAATATCAGCTAGAAGTTCAGGGCACATATAACTTGGGGTGCCCACAACCTAAATAGGGAAAAGAGTGACCATATTAGCAAAAAGGCGGTTTGAATGTCATGCGGAAGGACACTGCATATTGCATATGCAGGTTTATATGCAGATTATTCTTTTAATTTTACTATCATACAAGTAAAAATATTATAGAAATACAAATTGTCTACTAAGAGACTAAACAATATTATCAGAGTTTTGCATACTGATTTTAATTTATTAGAACTAAACCACACTGTAAAACAAAGTTATGCAACTTAGTATTACTAATAGTACTATAGTAGTATTACTAAGATGATTAATCCGCAGGGGAATATCATGTATACCCCTCAACATCTTGGAAATTACATATTTCCCCCATCTAAAATTCATAAAAATAATTTTTACCCTTCTGAACTTAAAGAACTCACAAATTTACCCATTTTAATATCTTTTCTACTAAAACTCTTAAATTTATGAAGTACCCATTTTACTCTTCATTAATAATAAAAACTAGTAGCAAATTTTAGAAAAATGTTAGTCTTCAAATTGGTCGGTTTTCGAGGGCAACTGGGTCATTTCTCTTCTTCTACGCTTACACAAGCATATACCTAAATGTCACTGTATAAGCGTCAGAAGTAGAAAAATGATGCATTTGCCCTCGGAAACCGTCCAATTAGAAGACTTGACATTTTTCTAAAACATGTTACATATTTTTTTTATTTTTTTGATGAAGGGTAAAATGGGTAATTCATAGATTTAAAATGAGTTTTAATAGAAAAAACATTTTTTGCAATTTACAGCCAATATGTTGTAAGATTTGAGTTGTGGCCAGTACATTTAAAAGTATTATGTAAAATTAGATGTCATCTAAGCATTAACTAGATTGCACAATGATTTATTTAAAATTTACTGTTTCCATTTGGTTTATTAATTATTAGACAAATTCATCACTACATGATGGAATATAGCTGTCCTATCCTCTTCAAGATGAATTTAAATAATAATATGTATACAGAGTTTTCTGAACAATTTAGGGCACCTTTGCAACAAATCATATATTTAGTTGATTTTTATTTCCACAAGACAAATTATAAGTATTGAATAGGAAAATTTTATGGTCTTGATAAACTCACCGAACAAGCCAAATCATCTGATGTGAGCACCTTAGCAAGACCAAAATCACCTAAAGGTTATTCCAAATTAAAAATAAAATAAAATAATTAACATCTAAGTCTCTGATTGCATTCAAGGAACATAATAAGCTGATTTGAAAAGAAAAAATGACATACCGAGCCTAATATTTTGGTCCTTCGTAAGAAATATATTTGAGCACTGAAAGATTATTGCAAGGGTCACGATAAATACTGTGAAATTTTTTTTGTACAAATATAAAGAGGAAAGCAGGGACTTAATTCCAAACCTTCACATCTCGATGGAGAATATGGTTTGAATGCAAATAGTCAAGCGCCATTAGGAGTTGTACTAGCCATTTGCACAGCTTCTGCATAAACCAAAATAAAAACAAGCATGATGAAATTATAAAGATACATTAAAATGTTATAAGGAACAAAAAGGAAATCTTATACAGAAAGAAAAAGAAATTGCTATACGAAATTTCAGTACAATTTCGATAATTTAGTTGATTTTAAATCTTTGTGTTCTTTCTACTAATTACTCAATTAAGCAATTGCAAATAATCAATACATTGTACCAATCAATACGCCAAATAAGGCAATAATAAATAAAGCAATTAAATTAAAACCTCCTCAGGAAACAAGATTCCATATGCCTTTTTAATAGTCTCTGCCCTGTTCAAAGAAGAAAAAAACAATGAATTGGGGATTTCCTATTTTTCATTTGCTCATTATCAAGTAAAGAATCTAAACATTAGAAATATTTAAAAAAGAATACATGTCTCCCCCCTCGCAATAGCCTATTACAATGCACACATAGCAACCCTGAAAAAAATAACCATAGATTGGTATGAAATGATATACATCTTACAATTTCAAACAAGTTAGGGACTTAAGTGCTACATTTACCTTTTCTACCCATGCTTCTTTATACTCCACAATAAATGGGCATCTCACTTTGGCAATAAGCTCCATCTATAAAGCAAACAACATGTCACAGAATGAAGGTCAAATTAGGTACACATTAAATTATGTAATCTCGTCATTAAATGATGCAAAATTTACAAACAAAAACAGATTAAAGCACAGAAAAATTGAAAAGCAACTTCATTTAAGCACGGCCATTTATGAGAGTAATATCACTTCTAACTTCTAAGCCCTCTAAACCCTTTTACATTTTGACTTTTTCTCTTGTTTTTAGTTGCCCTCGTTTAAACAAAACAAGGGGGGAATTTCATTTATACCTCTCAAAAACCTTGAAATTAGGTATTTCCCCTCTAAAATTCATAATATCATATTTACCCTTCTAAATTTCAAAGACTCACAAATTTACTCAGTCTATTGACTTTTCTATTAAAAGTCATTTTAAATTTATAAAATATAAAATACATATTTTTACTTTTTCTCTTGTTGTTAGTTTCCATTGTTTAAAACAAAAAAGAAACTCATTAGGCACAAAATAAGTAGCAAAATTAAAGAGAAAAAAAATGTACCTCCTGGTGAGCCGAACGCCTACACCGATCAGTTTGCCGAGCAAGACGAATCTTTTTCAAGACATACCTGCCAGAGATTACAAAAATGTCATTGATAATTATTTTCTAAACTAAGCCAATTTTCAAATAATGGCACCAAAACTTTAAAATTTAGGCTATTTCCGATCTCTTAACCTCTTCCTTTCAAGTCTGTGCCTCACAAGAAGAGCTGAGCCAAATGCCCCTTTTCCTATCTGCTCCAAAACCTCATATCGTTCCATGATTTCTTAACTATACTGCAATACAAAGTAATTAGTCAATCGAAAAGGCATGTGTCAGTATCTGAAATTTTCTGTCAAAAATAGAAGAAGAAAGCAAACACATGCTTGAAAAGGAAATTTGTTAATTGCAATGATACCAGAAAACAAAGAAGAAAATCCATAATGAAAGACAGGCTTACTGGTGTTTCTTTCTAAAACTTGTTAGAATTTATTTTGGAGATGCCATGGCTCTTGAAGGACATCAAGTATGATCGCTTTTCTTTCTCACATTTCTGGATGGAGAGAGAAGGAGAGAAGAAGAAAAGGAGAAGGCGCCAAAACAGACAAATAAAGCGGCGATAGACTCTGGATTTCAAAATGGAAAAGAGTACAAAATTGAGAAAAAGAATACAAACATATAAAATGGTGGAGTCGGAATCGTGGGGGGATGGAATTCAGATCCAGTGAAGTAACTCAATTTTTGGGTTTTAGATCGGGACCGTCCGATTCGAATCCGCGACAATTTAAATGCAAACATTCCGACGACGGATTCGAATTCCGAAGCGATCCTGAGCGATAAATTCGAATCAGACGGTCCCGATCCAAAACTCAAAAATTAAGTTACTATAGGGGTACGTACGCGAAAAGAAGTGGGAAGGGGATATGAAACAGGAGGTGGGGTAGAGAGGTGGGGATTGTTTGTGGTAAAACATGTACATCAAATTATGTGGTTGGTTCATCTTGGATAACTCTTTACTTTTTAGTTGGTTAATAGTTTGAGAGGATGTCGTATTCAATCAATGAATTAGTAGATAAACTGTATCATCATTGTTAATAAATAACATTTATTTTAAATTTTGTGAAAGGTGTGAAAGATGTTAAGATATCAAAATCTCAGTAATTTGTCAAATAAGATGCAATTTGTTAGAATGCTCATGTTCAGATACATAAAAAGAGAAGTAATTGTTTATATCAATAGAATAAGAAACACTAAAAAAAATATATATATATATATAAGTTCTCAAAATATTAAATAATTTTGTGACACAACGGTGTGCCTTTTTTCAAGGAAAAAATGTACACACACTTTCTTTCTTTTGACATTCTTTATAACTTCATAAAAAAAAACACTTGACCGCAAAATACTATAATTTCAAGTTATTTTGGGAATTAATAATAAAACATAAATATTACGAATAATTTATAACTAATAAAAAACATCGACGTTTATATATATAGTAATTTTATTACTCAAATAAAATATAAAACTAGTATTTTCGCATTACCATCATAGGCATTATATATTCAATATTTATAGAAAAGAAAGTAATCAATATCATTATATGTAAAAGTATATTTGATCATAATTTCAAAAAAACTATCTACATTCACTTGAGGAAGCAAAAGGTCATAATGCTATTATTATTTATTTATTTTAAAAAAAATGATATGTTGCAAATCTGTCGAATAATTTTATTAAAAATAAAAATGAAGCCCTATAACCGAGAATTGAAATAGAATTTAGATGTTTCAATTCTTAGTATCTTTATTATGTCTCTGTATTTTCAAATTGTTAATAACAAAAAATTTAGATTGATAATAACTAAATATCATCTGTATTTTTTTTTCACGTGACAAATCAAAGTAGGACATTTCAATTTTGTTTATATAAAAACCAAGATGAAAAATTAGCGTTCAAAGAACACGATACAAAAACTAAAAATAGAGACATCGGAACCATCATCCTCGTGATGAATAAGAAATATATATTTATACAAATATTAGGATCCGTTACATCCTATACGTAATTAAATTGCCACAGAAGATCCTGAAGAAGAAATCAAATTTAAGGTGAGCTGAAGACAACTGCATTTCTTTTGCTTTTGTTCTAAGAGAAAAGCAAATAACACCAAATGACAATCTTGGCTTACCTTGTTATTATATTTTTTTTTTCTTAATATTTGCTTACCTTGTTAGCTTTTAGTTAATTTTATAACCATGTACTTCTTAATATATTATTACATAGTCAAACAAATGTTTCTGCTCCAACTAAAAGTGCTGAGCTTGAGCTTGATGTATAAAAAAGTTTGATTGGCATGTCAAATAAATAAATTAATGTGTGGATGGCATGTTATGTTAATTTACAATAGAGATTTTGCAATGACTTTTTATTTCTTATTTATTTGATTTTTCATATCGTTAGGTTACACCCGTTTATATATTAAATTATGAATTTTAATTCAAAGCTGTCTTCTGCCTACATTTTGTGATTGGTTATGCTTAGGATAATTTTTTTTAAGAACAGGTTGGGGTCAAATATTCATTTGAATTTCTACTGAATCAAAGACTAATTTTTTTTTTTTTTAGGGTAAGGTGGCAACGTGCCATCTTACAGATTTTCATTCATAAAAAGATTTATTTACATTAGCCCTTGGCAATAAAAAGAAAAAGACCGAAAAAATAAACTGCCGGAAGACTGGTTTTCATTTGAATGATCTTCATTTGAATTTTTATTGAATCAAAGACTGATTTTCGTCATGCTTAAATAATGCAACTGAAAATATTTGAAGAACAAATTTTAAGAAAAATGAGGTAATTTCAGCTTTTTCCTATTATATTTTTTTTATAAAACCTTTTTTCTATTATATATTGCCAGTAAATATATATTTTTTTAGATTGGTCCTTAGGCTACCCTACAACCACGGCAAATTGCCTAAGGTCTAAGGCAACTAATCACTAGTGAAAACATAAATTATAAATAAATAAATAAATAAACAAATAAATAAGAATAAAATAAGAGAGAAATAAATGTTTCATAAATTAGATGGTAGTGTGTGTTTTAAAGGAGCCATCAAATTTTTATAACGGACATGAGTTCAGTAACCAATCCAAAAGATTAGTTGAGATTTCTATTGTCAACAAGTCTCTCTCTCTATATATATATATATAGAGTAGAACTAGGGTGCTCCTAAGCTCACCAAGCCCTTCGTGAGCGCGACTCTAAAACCTATCAAATTGACTTCAAACGACATTTTCAAACCGTTAGATGTTCAATCTATATTAAAATGTGCTTGGAGACCAAATTTTACATTTTTTGGAATTTTTTTACTATTTATTAAGATGGTTTGCAAATCGCTGTTTTTATTAAAATTCTGCACCATTGGAAAACAGCGATTTTCAAACCATCTTAATAAATAGTAAAAAAATTCCAAAAAATGTAAAATTTGGTCTCCAAGCACATTTTAATATAGATTGAACATCTAACGATTTGGAAATGTCGTTTGAAGTCAATTTGATAGGTTTTAGAGTCGCGCTCACGGAAGGGCTTGGTGAGCTTAGGAGCACCCTAGTTCTACTCTATATATATATATATATACCAAAGAAATCTTATTTCTTAAATGCAATGTATCTTCTGTCCAAAAAAGAAAAATATTTTGACGATTAATATTAGATTTATTTTTTATTTTTCCTCACAATTGGGTAGATGGTTTCATCAAAAACTCAATATAAACCACAGGAGGAGAAATACATGCTTGATTGACCATAGAAAGGATCATTAAATTTTCTAACCAATTAACACATAAGCGAGCATATATTGATATAAAATAAAATATATAATAATGCTTTTTTAGTAAGAACAAGAGTCATGCTCCTATTTGATTAACCGATTGGTTAATATATAATGAGGAGGGCTCAAATGCCATTGTTTCATGTCTCAATTGTACCACAACATCTTTATCTTCAATTTCAAAGTTCAAACAGATGATCCGAACAGCTCAACATGATATGCACGTTAAAGTATGATTGGAGACCAAATTTTATATTTTTTTGGAAATTTTTTATTATTTTTTAAAATAGGTACAAAATCACTGTTTTAGATGGTCCACAATTTCCTGAAAAATAGTGATTTTGTACCATCTTAAAAAATAATAAAAAAGTTTCAAAAAATATAAAATTTAATTTCTAAGTATATTTTAACATGGATAACATGTTGGACGGATCAGATCTTTTGTTTGAACGTTGAAATTGAAGATAAATATGTTGGGCATGAAGCAATAGGGCATTTGAGCCCTCCTCAATATATAATATATAATATATAATAATGTTGCTTATCAAGTAGGAAACAAATCAGGAACTCATTCTTTAATGTTCTCCCTACATCAGTGTCTAACATGTGATACAGTTGCCTAATATTTATAAGCAATTATGAAGATATTCTTTATGATTTGTTCTCCAATAATCAAATGATGAAGATATTCCCTATGATTTAAATAAATTATGTATCAAATTCTATGATTCGTTTAATTAGATGCCATAGTTACCAAAAAAAATTATTTATAACCTTTCTCTTTTACTAAAATATTTATTTTTAAGTCCATCCATTTTACCCTTCCTTTCCTTCCAATCAGATAAACAATAAGAAACAAATCACACATTCACACGCCCAAAAAAGTAAAAATGTTTGGACGGCGGAGGATTTTTCAAAATTGAAAAGCTAAGTGGCTTCAGTGGGCTTTATCGGCCCTGAGAAATACAAGTACTGCTACTTTGATTTGGGCCTTGAAATGGGCCCTGCTACTTTGATTTAGGCCCTGAAATCAAGCCAGCTAGTGTTTAGTAGAATCTATCAGATTAAAACCTCTAATGACTATGATTTAATTTTTATCAGTTGGTTGTTTCTCCACTTGAGATTCTTTGTCAGTATTAATAATTTTAGGATCTTAAATAAGGCTCAAATTCAATAAAAACTTGAACAAACACTCAAAAGTCAAAACGCGTTAGTAAATTCAATTTAACATAATTTCATGTATTAATTTGTTTGACTTTATACAAGTGATTTATGCACTTGTAATTTGTAAACGACAAATGTTATAATCTATTGAGAGGATTAAAATGGGCTAATGTTTCAGGCCCAAATCTACCTCTATATCTAAACTATATTTTCAGGCAAAATTTACCTCAATATCTAAACCATTTAATATATTTTCAGGCCCAAATTTACCTCAATATCTAAACCATTTAATATATTTTCAGGCCCAAATCTACCTCAATATCTGAACTGCACATCTCATTTGAGGCAATTTCAAATGCTGCAACAATAAATTATGGAGTCATTTCAATTTTCAAGTGATTCAACAATAAAAAAAAGGTGCATACACAGATACACTCACAAATGCACTATAAGTACATTGTAGCAGATTCTTTACATAATTTTTTATTTTTTTTATTAATATTCACAAAATAAGTTTGTATAAATGTAAATGACAAAAAATTTAGACTCTCATTTTTTATGGTTAATAATTTTATACATAATTATTTTTGTATATATCTGACTGATTCCAAATAAACTTATCACGCGGATCTCGACAAGAAGATCCGTATTTTTATTTGCGTCACTTGATCCAATACTATTTTTTTTGTTCCTTTATAATTTACATTTCTGATCATTTTTTAATTGCCACCTTTTACTTCTTTATTATTAGACCAAAAGTCCTAATGTTGGTCTAAATTTAACTAAAATATATAACATTGTGCAAACGCGTAAAGAAAAGAGAATAAACAAATTAATTAATTTCAAACTCTCAACCAAACATTCGTTGCTTAGGATTCTCTCAACACAATTGTTCCCCAAATAATGCATTTCAATTTTTATTATTTTGAAACCGTTGTTCTGGCTCCATCATGCAACTACAATCCTAACCACATGCATGATTTGCTTCCCCTAAAACCGCGCAACTAATCAGATAAATGAAATATATATATATATATATATATATATATATATATATATATATATATATATATATAGAGGAGGGTTCCAATGCCTCATGCCTTTCATCCCTCATCATACCTCATATTTTATATCTTCGTTTTCAAAGTCTAAATTGTCGATCCGAACCATTCAACATGATATCCATACTAAAATATGGTAAGGAATGAAATTTTATAATTTTTGGAAATTTTTTACTATTTTTTAAGATGGGTACAAAATCACTGTTTTTTGAACGGTCCAAAAACAGTGATTTTGTACCTATCTTAAAAAATAGTAAAAAAAATCCAAAAATTATAAAATTTGGTTTCCAAGCATATTTTAATATGGATATCATGTTGAGCGGTTTGGATTGACAATTTAGGCTTTGAAAATGAAGATATTAAATATGAGGCATAATGAGGTATGCAAAAACATGAGGTATTGGAACCCTCCTCATATATATATATATATATGTATGTATGTATGTATGTATGTATGTATGTATGTATGTATGTATGTATGTATGTATGTATGTATGTATGTATGTATGTATCTTGATTGCATGCATATTGGCATCCTTAAATTAATAGAGATGTATATATATGCAGAGGCGGAGCCACATACAATGAATGGGGGTCAATTGACCCCCATTCATTTTGAATTTTTTTTTTATTTGTACTCTATTTTAATATAGATTAAAGTAAAATATTATGGATAGTGTGAAATTGACCCCCATTCGTAGTAGAAAAATTTTATATGCTTGACCCCCATTCACGTTTGACCCCCATAGTCTGAAAGTCTGGCTCCGCCCCTGTATATATGTTCAAAATGGTTCAACGACACAGGGCATTACTTGACCAAATTTAGAATAATTTTTTTAATAAGTTTTCATATATACCCCCTGAGAACTCAAGTTTATAAATAACCCCCACAATTTCAAATCACAACCTTTTGCATTTATTGAACATTTTGATTGTTAACTCACTTTTAAACCGTTAGTTTTGATCTATGTTACTCGGATACTTCAGATTGACCGTACCCGTATCGGACATGTATCAGATACCGATACGCTCCCAATACGTCGCCGATACGTATATGATACGCCAGCTGGCGTATCCGCTCACGTGGCGTACCCTTACTCACTGGATACGGTCATCGATACGCTTTGACTCGCAGGGATACGCCTGGATACGTCTAGACCACCGTGGACCATGCAAATACACCACGCTCCGTATCGCGTGGTCCACCGTGCACCGCGCCAAAATCAATTTTTTAGCTGCTACCGTGATTCAAACTTGGAATCTGAGGCATAACAACCATAGCCTTCTACCACTATACCACTGTATTTATAATAGAGTATTTATTATATTTAATATATATTTCTCTATAGTATTGTTTTGCTCAATTTGATTCATATAAATATAATTAATATAATAAGAAAATATTATATATAATAAACGTATTGTATCTTAATTTTTTAAAATTACCGTATCGCCGTATCCGTATCCGTATCGAATCCGATACGATACCCGTAACCGTGCAACATAGTTTTTGATTTAGGTAGAAGATTCTCACACTTCATGATTTACAAAGTAAAAATGATAGCAAATAAAACAAATAAATCCATGTGGGCCCCACGAGTAAAAAAATGTAAGAGACGCGTACTGATTCATAATTATCTTAAATAATTATTTTTAATCATTATGCATGTATAGCCTTATCTACTTTAGAATTAAGAAGTGTCAAATTTTCCAAACTTTATATTTGAAGAAATTTATAAATATAATTGACAATTTTTAATAGTAATCTCATGTTAAGATTATCAAAACAGACCTTACATATAAGTCTTTTTGGAATTGTCATGAGAGGAAAAAATTGACTAATATTGATTTAATGATTTTTTATAAGTAAGATGGATAAAAGAAAAAAACAAGTTCCTTTTTTACGTAGAGAAAGCAAGATTTGTTAATAATGTGCGTGAGATTAATATTTTATATATTTAAATATGTGCATGAGTTTATGCGAACTTGCTGCATTTAATACATAAATTTGTTTAAGTAATGAAATTTTGAGAAAATTGTAGGCTACTTAAATAAAGTAGACAAGGATGTATGTGCATAATTATAAAAAGTAGACAACTATAAATAGGGTCACAATATTAAAACTACTCATCTTTTTATTAACACAACTTTATCTAAATATTTAAAGAGTGAGGCTACGGTACTATGCATAGTATTCACGGTTGGGTCCGTGCTACAGCTCAATATTTTTGAGTTTTCAAAATCCTAACGGTCGATCCAAACCGTTCAACATAATATAAAATGAATATATACTTGCAAACCAAATTTTACATTTTTTTTTAATTTTTTTACTATTTTTTTAGATAGGTAGAAAATCACTTGATCTGAAAATTCTGGACCATCCAAAAACAATGATTTTCTACCTATCTAAAAAAATAGTAAAAAAAATCGAAAAAATGTAAAATTTGGTTTGCAAGTACATATTCATTTTATACATGTTGAACGGTTTGGATCGACCGTTAGGATTTTGAAAACTTAAATATTGAGCCGTAGCACGGACCCAATCCGTGCTATGCATAGTACCGTAGCCTCACTCATATTTAAATATATAGATAATTTTATCTTTCATTAATTATTTCAATTAAAGCTTCGTTGTATTTCCTAACATCTTTAAGATTTTTAAAGATTTACAAGAGTGAAAAATTTTATTATATTATGAAAATCTATCAACATTGTATATATCTAATTAAGAAGTCGATTGTTTTCATTTGCATCATTCAAAATAATATTTTTTAAGTTTTCTCCCTGCTGGTTAGGATATTGATTTTCCATCTATTCAATTAACAAAAATAATTAACTACAAAACTTTAATTTCAATTTTGTCATAACATCTTTGATTAAAATAGACATATGGACTATAATATAAAATTTAAGACAAAAAAATACAAAAATTAAACACTATAGATGAGTTGGTTCATATTACATATTATAGCATGCGTATCATGTTGTTCCTAATTGCACCTAAAAGGAGTGAATATGGTGACTTAAAGGACTTTAGACATTTTTTGTGATGGTAGGTAAAATAAACAAACAACCGCAATCAATCAACAATGTAAAGTAAATAGATAGAGTAAGAGAGATTGACACGCGGAATGATAATAAAGTTCGGCTTAGTCTTGGGGCAACACAACATCGTAAGCGTGCCTTTTCTATTACCCAATGTAGAAAATGATACAACTCGTGACACATGAGTCCAAACAAAGGTGGAAAGTCACAGCCTAACTCGTATACAAAGTTGAGCCTAGAAGCTCGAGTTAGAGAGTCATACGCAGAGGATCGTCACACAACTATGGATATATGTGAGCGAAAATTCTCGAGCCGATAAGCCCTTGATGCCCTACAAGCGGAAAGTCGCACAGCTATAAGAAGGGAGCACTAAGTAGATCTTCACACTATAGAACAACGAACCAACACTCTAACTAAATTTAGAAGTATAGTTGTTAAGTGGATTTGAGATTATCAAAGGAGTATTGAAGTTTTAAATCTCTCAAAGATGAAAGCTCTCAAGAATACAGAATAAGTGTTTTTTGAATTTAGAGGCGCTTAGCTTAAATCTGAAGTTAGAGTATTAACTCTATTTATAGATGGAGTTTCAAATCTATGTATTTGAACTGATTTGTTCGGTATGGTATAATTGAAATTAGGGTTTTCGTCTTTTCGAACTTTATACTAACCATTCAGTACGTTTATGTCCGTACATAACGAATAGTATATTTCATCCCAATTCTGTGTAATCCTGAGTGCCGTACAATACGGATAGTATCCGTTTAGAACGGAGACAAACTGGGAGTCCCTAGATGATATAGAACGTTCTGTTCTAAACAATCGCCAACCGGAGTAATTATTCTATACTGCAATGCTTCATTATTCGTTCAATACCATTCAATACATTCCGTACTGAAAGGTTTGCTTCCGTACCGAACATATAGTTCTTGAAATCAACAATCTCAAATATACTTTACTTCTCTATTTGATATTACAATTTATAATCTTAATCTTCGTAAAGTCTTGTTGATTCTCTTGGTTTTTCAAATTTTAATCCTGCAATTATAATGTTCTTGAACCTACAAACTCACTCATACAATGAAATTTTAATCTTGCAATTTCAGGGATGCAGATGCTCTAAAGTTTCTAACTCTCACATCTCTGAAATTAATTTTAGAGTTTTTATAAAGCCACGTCAGCAACAAATTAAAAATGAGAAATAATTTGAGCCAATCATTTGGTCAGTATGAGTTTATAAACAATTTCTTAATAAGAGCATCTACATCTCTTGTACTATTAGAGTTTAATCTGATGTGACAGTTTCTAATTCAGTTTCAGGTATGTGGGAGAGTTTCTTATTTAGAAACTATGCAGTAAAGTTTCCAATTAAGAAAATATTTATAAACTCCATGCTTATCAAATGATTTGCTCAAATTATTTCTCCTTTTTAATTTGTTGCTGACGTGGCTTAATAGAAACTCTAAAATTAATTTCAGTGATGTGAGAGTTAGAAACTTTAGAGACCTTAATTTTTAAAAAATAGTTAACAGTTATTTAGAAACTCATTTGAGTTGCTGGAATGTAGATGCTCTCAGAGATGTGGATGCTCTAATATCTCGAAACGGAAGAATCCTGAAGTCGATCTCTTATCCAGTGATTGAAAAAAAAAATTAAATGGGGATATTAATTGCAAGTGTTGAAACGTTGCTCTTAACTAGGATGGACATTTGGTCCAAAGAGTAAATTATGCGATTGATGTCAAAATTTATACAAACAACTTAGGTTTAGAAATGTTTAAATTTATTAAACTATAAATTATTTGTACAGATTTAAAGAATATCGAACGGTTTGAACATGATTTTGGACAATACCCAAAGGAGCGTAATGAGAAATACAGCTTAAAGTTTTCCAAGGGGCAAAATGATTTTTTCCAAAGAGGCAAAAATAGAGAGAACATATTAGTTGAAAGGACTCGATCAAAGGGATGTGCATGGAGTAGTTGCAATTTTTCAAAATTTGCTGTTAGTTTGTAGTAGTTGCAATTTTGTGTCATTAATCATTTGATCCATATCATCGTTAATTTGCAATGATTTTTTTTTTCTCTTTGGCATAATTTAGTTATACCCTAATACCCAACATAAATTCTCTATTTCATAATTATCATCTAAGTATTAATTAACATATAATATTTCCCATAAAAACATTGATTATATAATACAATTATATTAATATTATATAATATAATTGTCACATTTTTGCGGCGTGTCTATATTCTTTTAATATTTAGAAATTTGGTTTAGAGGTCATATATGATATATCACTTTTATTAATTTGAATTTTGACGTGTAACATGATATTTTATTAAAATATAATTCATTTTAGGGTCAAATTACTCATTCTATCTACTACTATTTCGTCCTTTATTAAGAATTATAATTTTTTAGTCCATTTTGACCAATAATATAATAATAAGGTTGAATTTCATGTATACCCCTCAAAAACTTGAAAATAACACATGTCCCCTCTAAAATTCATAATATCGTATTTACCCTTCTAAACTTTAAAAACTCACAAATTTATCTATTTTATTGTCTTTTCTATTGAAACAAATACGGATACAATTTAATTAGTATCGGTCAATATCCAATCCGTTTACACTCCAATTGACAAGAACCTAATTACCTAAATAACAAGGTTAATTACCCCGTCAAAGAACGATTTGCTATGTAAATAAATTAATTAGGTCACCAACTCCGCTCATGCAACTATATATGCAACCTTCATTCTACACAGCATTTTACCATGTTTGCAATTATTTAGTTATTATTTCTTCCTAGTCACCCCAAATGTTACAAAACGGTACAATTTTGTTCGGTACAGCACATCACACTACGATTTTGTGTCGTGACTCATGTTTTGTGTGTCGAGTCTATTTGTTTACCGTGATCACTTTTCGAAAAAATAACACAACACAATATTAAACGCAAATCGGCCTGATCACGACACGACATAACATGTGACCAAACATATTTATATATGACCAAAACAAAATATAATTTATGCCATCATTTATTCCGAACAATAATATATATAATTCAAACATTGAATTTATTTTTCACACATAAATATTTTTATAATATTTCTTTATTTTATAATTGTTTACAATATTTTCATGTTTTTTTGTTCTAACTTTTTTCTTCTTTAAACAAATTTAAAAGTTTCAAAAAATAATTAAACGCGGTAAAATGTGACAAAACGTACTAATGTCACATACGTGACAAGTTACATTACGTTTGATCACAGCGTGACTTGACCACAGCACGAATAACTTGTTGCAATCATTTATGTACCGTGATCATTCTGCGGTTTTGGTCATGGCACAATATAACAATTGAAAACTTAATTTGGTCACGACACAAAACGTGACCCAAGTCACAGCATAATTGACCATGAAACAGCACGACACATATTTACACCTCTTTTATTTAAAAAAATAAACTTGTTTAAGAGAAATATTTAGTTTTTTTATTGATCGGTTTTGAAGTAAATTGTTAATTTTCTTACTTGCATTGCACACAAAAGCATATACCTAAATGTATGTCATTGTATACGAATCACAAGTGAAGAAATAAACCATTTGTTTTTAGAAACCAATCAGTTAGAAGAAGAAACATTTTACTTAGACTATATATTTTATTTTCTAATAAAAAATAAATGAGTACTTTATAAATTTAAAATGAGTTTTGATTGTACCAAACTAATTGCTATTAACATGTACCACATTGATTTTTTTAGAACCCAGTGCTATATGTTTTTTTTTGCCTTTCTCTGAAAATTCAAAACTTTAAAGTTTAATTTGTAAATATCAAAAAGTCAGAATTAAAATTTTTATAACGCACAGGATCCGACAGCCAAAATTATAATATCTAATATTTGATATCGTCAATAATTCGATTAAGCTTTGCGATGAACATAATTAATGTCATAATTACATTTCGCTTTCGTTTAAAGACCATTCACTAAATGATTACTTGAAAGCTACTAATAGCCAATGAGAATAAAAATTCAATGATTGGCTAGAATGTCATCCGTGCACATAGCTTTTTTTTTACTTTCGCTTTGTATTGAAAAGTTGGACAAGTTGGAGGCAACAAGGGATTGGTCGCAATTCGCAAGTGGCAAGTGGCAACTGCTCTTGAGTGAACAAATATACAAATGAAAAGAACTGTTTTTTTTTTTTTTTCAGGATCTCAGTGCACTTTTTTTTTTAAAGCAAAGCTCATTCCATTGATAGAAAAGTATAATTACAGAAGCACTAAAGAGTATCTTTGGGACTGCACACCTGATATTGGTGTTCAAAATAATCATGCAAGCTAAAAAGTAAACATAATAGCAAGTTACTCAACCAAGTCTGAGCTACTGCTAAACTCCAAAAATATGCTAAAGTTGTAATAACTAAGCCACACAACATGAGGCTAAGGTTATATTCTAGATACAAAAGTTTTCCTGGGACAGTCTTCATGGCTGAGGGTGTGTCTCTTGTGGCTGGTACAACACAATCTCCATGGGCATATAGTGATCCAAGGGGATAGCATCCTCTTTGCGAAGGTTAAGATCTTTGTATGGTTAATGCTAGATGACAAGATTCTGACGCAGGAAGTCATGCTCACGAGAGGATGTATGATACAATCGGAATGTCAATTGTGCCGTTCACATAACACAAAAACAAGAGATCATATTATGTGGAAGTGTGTCTACGCAACAAACTTCTGGAGAGGGATTACAACCCACTTCAACCTTCAATTGCCGGGGCCGAAGTATCACTGAGGCCTAGATACGAGGTCAACAATCTTTGTCACCACGGACGAAAAGAAATTGGAATGCGGCCTGAGCAGCGGGTGCCTAAATCCTATGGCGAGAAAGGAATAGAAGATTATTTTCGAACAAAAGATATTACGTGAATCAATTAATAAATAATACATCAATGAAAGCCATTTTTTAGACGCAATTCACATAAGACTTATTAACTAAGAGGAGGTTTCGCGGAAGAGTATTGCATACTCGACAATCTTTTTTAGTCAGAGCATTTTATTTCTTTGTAGACTACATTGCAGAGTAGACAATTTAAATTTTGTAAATTTTTAAAAAAAAAATTATTCAATATATTGTTGACGATAATTTGTCGCTGACTTCAAAAAAATATATATTTAAACAAATATTTCATATACGCAAATCCACACGGATTAAATAAATAAAATAAATACTAAAAAGTAGCCGACAGAGAGTAAAGGCATGGGCCATGTCCACTAGCACCAACTTTTTTTTTTTAGAAACAACAAAATCAAATTATTGAAAACAAGATGATTTGTTTTCTTTTTATAATGTTACAGGTAAGACCGAACAAATAGTGATTCATATCCTTTGCATAAACACACTATTTGAGTTTAGATATGATCGTTGGTTACATATAGGCCTCTAAATGAGCTGAGTTTGAGCGAGTTATCTCTAACTCGAACTCAGCTCATTAAATAAATGAGCGAGTCAACTCGAGTTGGCTCACAACTCGTTTATAACTCTTTTAACCAGTTAATTATATACTACTAGTAAAAGAATTTATCAGTATCCTGCAATTTTTCATATAACAATAATACATAAGCACCAATAATTTTTCATAAGCAACTTAGTACATAAGTACCAGCAATTTTTCATACAACAGCTTAAAAAAACAATTTCTGAGATTTATTGTGACAAATACTATGTAACTCAAGTTATAAATAAGCGAGTTGGAGTAAACTCAAACTCAGCTCATTTATTAAACGAGTCAGCCAACTCGAGTTGGAACTGACTCGAGTTGTAAATTAGCGAGTTAAAGCAAGCTGTAAATGAGCGAGTTATGAGCGAGTTACGAGTTTGAGTAATTTTGCCCAGCCCTAGCTACATATGAGCACGAAATTTAAATGGGCATGTGCATTACAGGTTTCGGTCGAATTAGTCTGGATTATGATCCAACGATCTGAACCTAAATTCAAACAGTGTGTTAAAGCATCATAGAATATGGTCTTAATAATCTTTATAAATTGCAATTTTTTTTCATCACATAAAATTTGAAAATTACTAGAACCGAACTATTGTTTCACTCCTAGCAACGGCCGTAAAATACGCAACAGGTCCTCTCTCATCCGAACTAATTGAAAATAGGTCAATGGGACCGAACTAATTAGGCCCCCATTGGGAAAGGCTAATATGACCAAATCATTCCATTGATAATTGATTTTCACACTGTAGCTGTGAGTGTGATAAATTATGAAAATTAGTGAGACAGAAACCATTAATTGAGTCTCATTAATTGTCGCATTGTATGATCGTTAATTACTATGGTAAATTGTTGAAATCAATAGATTCAAACTATCAGTTCAATTTCATCCATTTATTAAAAAACTTATCCATCTTCCATCCGACAATTTAATTTTTTAGTTTCTAAAAATAAAATAAAAACTGAGAGTAGTACATAGTAGATAATAGCTAACTGTTGATGGATGGCGATTGATGGATCAGACCAACAAAAACGCGCACGCAGTCAACTCCTAAGATCTCGTCTGATTGCAACCCTGATTTACAAAGAAAAAAAGAAGGTACGCTTGGTTCAAAACTATACCTTCAAATCATGTTTGGTTGGGCCGTTCAGGGATATAGTCAAAGAATAAAAGAGAATAACTCTTATTCTCCGCACTTATTATTTGATTAAATAAATTAATTGGCCTCACCATTCTTTTCTTTTTTTTTGGATAAAAGACCCGAAGCCCGTTTCATTACAGAAACATAGTTAACTTACAAGTAATGTTTTAATCAGCGATATCTTACAACAAAATGATACCCTGATAGCCCTGCTTTTATTTGCCATTGAAAGGCATAAGCAAAAACATAAAAACAGTTCAGAACTGGACCACTAAAACTGCGCCACATATCACACCTAACATTAAGCCACCAACAAGGGCTGACGTTATGATTATCTAAACTAAACAAAAGATAGATGAGTGGCTGTCTAAACATTAGCAAGAGTGGTTATCCCTTCATAAACTACCATCTGGTAGTCTTCAACCGGTATCTCTTGATCACCCGGATGCTAACTGCTGATCGGTATCTCATCAGTGTTAACTGGCAGCCACAATGCAGTCTCCTCTATAATACGCTGCCTCACATGTCATGTCCAGTATTGAACCAAAGAAATAATTAGAAAGATTATTTGTCTAGGAGATTTGGTTGTACCTGCATTGAAACAAATATCATTACAGTGTTTCCAAATTGTCCATCACATGGCACTAACTACTAAAAGAAAACTAGTTTTTGTTTTTTATGGTAATTGGTTTGCAAAATGGATAATATCCTTGAATCTGTGCTAATATGGACTAATCATCTGACAAGGCCCCATCCAAAACCAGATGTGTTTTGCAAATGTGCAGTTTACGAATATATGGTCAACAGTTTCTGTAAGTCCACAGATATGACATCCAACCTCTTTGAACAAGTTTGGCTTTTGTAAGAATTTTCTTTTTATGTGTAAGCCACATAAAGATGCGTATTTTCAAAGGTATATGAATAGTCCACCACAATAGAGGTTGAGAGGGAAATATTCCTCTAAAATTAAGAATTTTGTATAGGGACTTGACTGTAAATTTCCCGGTGGATTCCCATCTCCAACTCATTTGATCTAGGTCATGAGTGTAAGATATATGACTAACTATATTTAAAGTTGTCATCCATTCCTGGATTTCTATGTCAGTAAGGTGTCTTCTAAAACTAACAGCCCCCCCCCCCTGTGAATTGATAACTTCTTGCAAATGTACATCAGGGTTGGTACATATAGAAAATAGTTGGGGAAATCTGGATGCCATAGAACAAGGTGGATGCCAAATATCTTTCCATATAGAATTGAAGTAGTAAGACCTGGGGTATAAGATGTACTGATATTCCCTAAATTTTCTAAAGCCAATATAGCTGCCCAAAAAAGTGATGGTGAAAATCTACGTGGTCCTACAGAATATTTATTGAGAATGATATTTTTCCAATTACTACGATAGTTAGGATCTCTAAACTTCCACCACCACTTCATCAATAATGCAATATTCATTTGTTTCAAATCTAAAATTCCTAAACCCCCAAATTCCTTAGCAAAAGATGATATTTGCCAGCTGATCAAAGTGTATTTCTTTTTATTAGAGTTGGACCCTTGCCATAAGAACCTCCTACGTATTTGGTCAATTCTCTTAATGACATGTGTAGGTATTTTGAATATGGAAAGTGCATATAATGGAACAGCAGATAAAACTGAATTTAATAAAGTAAGTCTACCCCCTATAGAAAGTAAGCTGCCTTGCCAATTTTGTAATTTCTTTTCTACTTTATCAATGAGAAATTGCCAATCTACCTTAGTCATCTTTTGTGTATGTAAAGACAATCCTAAGTATTGTAATGGAAAAAGAGATGCTTGGCATTTGAAATGAATAGCTAAATCATCTACGTGTGTTGTATTGATAGGATACATGAAAGTTTTAGAGTAATTCATTTTTATACCGAAAGAGATTCGAATGCTAGAAGAATCCACCATGCATTTTCTATATTAATACCCTCTGCTTTCAAAAAAATAATGGTGTCATCTACATATATAATAACAATTAGAAGCAGGTTTATTGTCTGATAAAGGGGGACCTAAAACTTGTATCACTTCAGCTTTCCTCCCTCTTTGGAATATTTTACTAAGAGTATCGGCTGCGAAGATGTATAGATAAGGGGAAAGTGGACCCTTTGTCTAACACCTTTTTTGCAGAAAAAATATGGTGTAAGTTCTCCATTTATGTTTATACATGATCATGAACTGTTGAACCATTCTTGTATCCAGAGAATCCAATGAGAGCCAAACCTTCTACTTTGTAATATATTTATAAGATAGGTCCAATTAATTTTATCGTAGGTCTTTTCAAAGTCAACCTTAATCACTACCCCTTGTTCATGAGTGACTTGACAGTGATGAATGATTTCTTAACTAAGTACAACATTGTCTAAAATTATCTATTTTTGATGAATGCAGTTTGACTAGAATCTATAATCCTATTCATAATTGCTTCCAACCTGAAAGTCAACATTTTAGAAATAATTTTAAAGCTACAGTTTACTAGGCTAATAGGCCTATACTTAGAATTTAGTTGTGCATCTTTCTCCTTAGGATCGGAATAAGGTAGATTATGGACTTATTCAGTTTATTGAGAGAGGTATCATGAGAATAGAACTTGGATCATAAGAGAAACAAGTCATCTTGAACTAATTTAAAAAAAAAATTGGTAAAATTTGAAGGTGAATCCATCCGGACCGATGCCCCATTTGGTTCACAAGCAAAAACAAATTTTTTAAGTTCATCCATGGTGAAAGGAACTTCTAAGGATTGTTGTTCTGAAGATGTGAGAATATCATGTTGGCCTCACCATTCTATTTTTAAAGAAAAAATTATTTAATTTTATTTGATTAGGTACGAACTGAATTTTAATTGACCCGCCAAGTACATATTTGTTTTGAATTTTAGAAAATATATAGGTTGAAACTAGACCCGACCGCATAATATAATTAAATTTATCTCTCCTAATTAAGAAGAGCTCAAAATTATATTTTAGATAAACATAATTTTGAAAATGAATAAGCATTGTTGAATTTGTTTATCATTTAATTTTCTGAAAATAATTGTTTAGTCATTCTAATATTAATTAACAGTGTTCTTTAATGAATTATAGTTTTAATATTAGTACAAATATATCGTGTGTTGGATTATATAGATACCACGATTGTTATTTTTGGATTCTTGTTAAGAAGTTCATTCATGTTGTTATTTGGTGGGTTCATATTTTATTTGCACTATTAATTATTAATTACAATTAGTTAGTTTTTATACATATGATACTTTTTGTCAATGAAAACCGCTAAATGTGTAAAATAAGATACAATTAAAGAGGTTGTGGGTTCGAAATCCGAATAGAAGGTTCTTTATAGACAATTAAAGAAAACTAATAAACTAGACCTCCAACTTTCGAATTAAAAAAAAAATAGACATACACCCCTAATTAACTCTCATTTTTAACATGAAAATTTTTATATGATTGAACTCAATAATTTGATATTCTAGCTCCGGTCATACCCCTAATGACTATAGTATCATCTACCCTCATTTACTTATTTTTTATTAGGAGTCCACAATATAATCATGATTGGAATGAATAATTTTAGAGATAATTAAAAAAAGGGGGGAATTTCACGTATACCCCTCAAAAACTTCAAAATTAAGTATTTCCCCCTTTAAACTTCAAATACTCACAAATCTACCCATTTTATTGTCTTTTATCTTAAAACTCATTCTAAATTTATAAAATACTCATTTTACCCTTTATGAAAAACATATAAAGTTCATCATACTCAAACTTGAATTTGAACGGTTCATCTACCGTCCGAACTGCTTTTAGATTTGTGCGCACAAGATCAGCACAAATCTTGATGCAAACACACATGCATATTGAAGTGACATGCACAGATCTTAATGTGATGCGCACGGATCCGAATTGCTTTAAGATCCATGCGTGCTAAATCAGCACGAATATTGAAGCGATACGCACATATCTTAATGCGATGCACACAGATTGGACGGTAGAGGAGATTCAAATTTGAGTCTAATGGGCTTTTATATGCTTTTAATAAAGGGTAAAATGGGTATTTTAAAATTTTAGAATGAGTTTTAATATAAAGGACAATAAAATGGGTAAATTTGTGAGTTTTTGAAGTTTAGAGGGGAAAATACGTAATTTCAAAGTTTAGAGGAGAAAATATGTAATTTTAAAGTTTTTGAGGGATATACGTGAAATTCCGTGTGATAGGAATGAATAATGAGGTGAAATGATTTCATTCTAATAGAAATTCCAAAAATATATATATTACTAGGTAATTATTATTTCACTGAGTACAATTGAATTGGACGGTTCAAAATTGTTCTTTTTAACTTAGCACGAATCTCAAAGCGTAAATAATAGGCCCTCTACGCCATTCCAAGTAGGCATCGACTGAGAGTAAATCTGGACCGTCCGTTTCAATTGTGTTGAGTCAGGTACGTGGGAGGATATGGATCCGCATATTTATGCTTATTATGTAGGTGTAATGCTAAATATTAACCCTACATAGTCTGGTATTTACACTTCAAATTGTTGAATCAAATATGTTGCTCTTCTTTAAGAAAAATAGATTTATGCTTTTCTTCATCTCAATCATTCAAATATTTTCAACAGTTCAGATTTATTTGTTCTATTACAATCTGAATAGAAAGACAAAAAGAAAAAACATCAGAATTGTTGAAAAAATTTGAACAGTTGGATAAAGAAAGATAGCTTCCTGTTTTTTTTAAGAAAAGCAGCAGATGCTGATCCTTTAACTGTTCGGTGTTAATATATATAAATTTAGATGAAATTTGCACAATTTAATAATTGACCCTCTTAAAAGTTAATTACTAATATATTAAAAAAACAAAAATATGAAAAAATTGGTGACATTTAAGTATTTTTATCTAAAAATGACAAAAAAAACGAGAAAATACTTGTGCTAAAAATGGTAGGTGAAATGGCAGGGAAAAATGTTTGCTGAAAAGGGAAGGCAAAAAGGTCACCAAAGATTAAAAAAAAAAAGGTATTGAGTAGAATGATTGAAAAATAAAAAATATTAAAAAAAAGAGTATTGAGTAGAACGATTGAAAAATAAAAAAGATTAAAAAAAAAGGTATTGAGTAGAACGATTGAAAAATAAAAAAGATAATAGAACTTTTGTTTCCGTTGGAGTGCACCATTAATGTAGAATAATAAATGTCGGATAGTGCGTCTCAATTTATGTAGTATTTTTTTATTATTCCGACATATTTTTTGGATGCATCCTTTTTACCTCCGATATCTTATTCTTTATTATCAAAATAGGCATTATACATCTCACCAAAATATTGTGTGCAGTAATCAGTGATTCTCTTACATAAGCATTTTAGATTAGTCACCGGAGCAAAACTTAAGCATGGATATTGAATTAATTGATCTATTTTTCTCTAAAAAAACAGTGCATTGTTTTGAAATCATTATTATTGTGTGCAATCTATAAATTTAAAATTATTCTGCCATCACCCTTAACTAGTCTGCTATTTGTTTCACCACATATAATATATATTTCGTTCATGTTTGATTGCAACTTAAGTTGAGGAATAAGAAATTTATTCTCACTTAAGTTTGAACTTATAATAGCTTAAGATGGAGCAAGGATTAAGGCACGGTGGAGTAAATTAAACCGCCTCTTAAGATGGTTTAACTAATTCCGTCTATAAGATCAGATGTTTGATAGGAAAAAAACATTTTTCAAATTTTCTCTTAGATTTTAAAATTATAGCTTTTAAGTAACATGTTTCAACTAAACAAAAATAATTTAATTCTTCTTAACTTTAATTTTAAATAGCAATGAAATATCATTTGCTCGCCATAAATTTAGTTTTTAAGTCACAGTGCAATAGCCAATAACCTTCTGCTCCTATTGTTTGCAATATCCAACCAAGTAAAAATAAAATATGAAAAAAAAAAAAAAATTTTGAGGACACCAAATCTTACATTTTGTAAACCACATGCCTTGTGACATCTAGAAGATTCTAAATGTTGGAGCTACTTTGAATAATTGCTACGCTACTCCAAATGCACATTTTTTTATAGAAATTATTTAGGAAATTGAGATTCATAGAAGAAACCAAATTAATAATTTTAAAAGTCTGCTTTAATTGGGGATATGCGGATTGAGAAAAAGGGAGAAACACTGTGCGTAGGGAAGTCTTGCTTTAAATCACACCTGACCGACGACTTCACATGCTTCAGAGAGAAGAGATGAAGGAGTGGAGGTGAACGAACACTGTGCGAAAGAAGAGGCAAGGTTAGCGTTGTGTTGATTTCTGACGAAAACATCCACCTCCAAATCAGAGTGTACGGAGGTGAACAAAACTTCGTCTCCTTCCCTTCTCCTTTCATCCGATATTTTTATTAAACCCAAAAAAAAACAAATTATCAAATCTGCTCCCACTCCAAAGTTATAATTATTTCTACCCTAACCGCCCGTGGACTGGGCGGTCCACTTTTCCCACCAGACCGCCCAGCTACTGGGCGGTTCACTTTTGAAACTTGACCGCCCAGGGGCTGGGCGGTCCACTTTCAAAAGTGAACCGCCTAGTAGCTGGGCGGTCCACTATTAAATTTTTTTTTTTTTATAAGCGGTCCACTGGGAGCAGACCGCTCCCCCCATCTCTCTCTTTCGTCTCTGCCTCCAGCCGCCCGAACCACCGCCCGATCGGCCACCCCAGCCGAACCACCCCCCATCCCTCTCTCCCTCTCTTCCTCTCTCTCTAGAGCTCTCTCTCTCTCTCCCTCTCTTCCTCTCTCTCTCTCCCTCTCTTCCTCTCTCTCTCTCTAGAGCTTCCTCTCTCTCTCTAGAGCTTCCTCTTCCTCTTCCTCTTCCTCTCTCTCTCTCTCTTCCTCTCTCTCTCTCTCACCCGAACCCTAATTTCGGCCATCTCGGCGACAGTCCGATTATTTTCGGGTAAGTTTCTAAATAATTTTTTTAATTTATATTTTGTATCTTGTATTGGCATTGGAACGATTGGTAGAATTGAATTGTTAATTATCGTGTGCGGGTTGTTGATTTTCCCGAAACGATTGAATTGTTCAAAATTAGGGTTTTCGGTATTAGAGTTTGTAGTTTAGGGTTTAGGGTTGACAAAACTGAAGTTTATAAATTAGGGTTGAATTGTTAATTATCGTGCGCGGGTTGTTGATTTTCCTGTCGCGATTTAATTGTTAAATTAGGGTTGAATTGTTAAATTAGGGTTGATGATTGAATTGTTTAAATTATGGTTGAATTGTTAAATTAGGATTTAGGGTTGAATTGTTTAAATTATGTTGAATTGTTAAATTAGAGTTGAATTGTTAAATTAGGGTTTAGGGTTGAATTGTTAATTTAGGGTTTAGGGGTTAAATTAGGGTTTAGGGATCAAATTAGGGTTTAGGGTTGAATTTTTAGATTATGGTTGAATTGTTAAATTAGGGTTTATGGTTGAATTGTTAATTTATGGTTTAGGGGTTAAATTAGGGTTTAGGAGTTAAATTAGGGTTTAGGGGTTTAGGGTTTAGGGTTGAATTGTTAGATTATGGTTGAATTGTTAAATTAGGGTTTAGGGTTGACAGAATTGGAGTTTATAAGTTAGGGTTTATAAATCAGGATTTATAAGATAAAATCTTATGTTTATTGAAATGTAGTATGGTCAGAACTAGACAGGGACGTGCATGGGATGCCTCTCTGGAGACGGGGGAGAGTTCACATGATTCTGGTGCAGAGGCATCCGGTGCAGCGGCATCCGGTGCAGCGGCATCCGGTGCAGCGGCATCCGGTGCAGAGATGTCCGGTGCAGATGCTCCCTTTGGAGATTATCCCCCTCACCATCCTGACACATTTAGTCCTCTTCTGTGGACCCCACATGTCAGGCACCGTGTCTCACTTGCATCTATGGAGGTACGTTGGTTTTGTATTCCTAATTTAAATATCATTATTTAATTAGACGTTTATATTGAAATAATTGTAAAATGCAGGACACGACGATGATGACAGTGAGGCATCGCACCCCCGAGATACCATACGTCCGTCACCCGTTGATGGAGCAGTGCATCACGCGTCTCGGGTTGTATCAGTTGGCCACCATGCCTCACTGTGATATTGACCAGGCTCTCGTTTGCGGTCTGGTGGAGAGATGGCGACCGGAGACGCATACATTTCACCTTCCGGTTGGGGAGATGACAGTCACACTAGGTGACGTCAGCGCCTTGTGGGGTTTACGGATAGACGGTGACCCCATCGGTGGTGTCTCAGACCATCCAGACCTGATGCACATGATACCGGATCTGCTGGGGGCCGCTCCGTCGGACTTGCAAAAGAAGAAGAAGAAGAAGTCTGCTGGGGGCCGCTCCGTCGGACTTGCAAAAGAAGAAGAAGAAAGGAGAGGAGGAGGAGGAGTACCGGTATTCACAGTACTGCATCAGTCTTACGGCGCTCCGTAGTTACTTCCACCTGCGTAGGATCACCCCCGAGACACGTGACGAGCAGACCGTTCTGAGGTAAACACAAACAGTTGCAAATTAAAATATGTTATGGATTCAACAAAAAATGTAGTTATTTATGACTCTAATTTATATTGCAGGTACGTGAGGGCGTTTGTCATGGATTTATGTGGCAGCGTCATGTTTGTCGATTCCAGCGGTGACGCAGTCCCGATTATGTTCCTCTCTCTGCTGAGGGACATTCAGCGGCCGTCGAAGTGGAATTGGGGTGGAGCCGTGCTCGCCCACTTATACCGAGACTTGTGTCATGCTTGTCTGGTAAGTTTGTACAAATATTTTAATTTTTTTATTATATATATTAGGGTTCCATATTTACCAGAAATGCATCGCATGTCCAAAATTTAGGCGACGAACAAGCAGATTGCCGGACCGCTTCTTCTACTCCAGCAGTGGTCCTGGTAACACATACCGGTGTGTCGGCCTATTCCTCCAGCTCAGCCTGGGTTATGGACGGGAGAAGACCCCGAGAGACATCCGGGGTACGGTGCCATATGGGCTCCTCCCCACACATACGAGGACACGGGCAGGGGGAGGACCGTGGGGATTTCATATGTCCGGGGTCAGCTCCAGATGCTTCACGAGGCGAGCATCACCTGGTACCCCTATCGTCTGTTCTACGATCGGGGCCTTCTGTGCCCGCTGACATTAGAGCAGAGATACCTCTCGTTTTATCGGGGGTCGTGCGTATGCTTCTGGATAGTTGAGTATCACTATCCTGATCGAGTGCCCCGTCAGTTTGGCTTGGATGCCTATGTCTCGGATTTTCCAGAGTTGGGCGAGCAGCAGACCACCCAGCTGCACAGGTAAGTACCCACTGCCTTATCCTTTGTCTATTTTATTACTTGTTCAACCATACACGTTACTAATTAATTTATATTGCAGCACTAAACACAACAAACCCAAAGTCGACTGGAGCACGCGTTTCTTGGAGCATTACCAGCGTGCTGCATCACCCCAGTTTCACTTATGGACACCGCCTCCAGCTCCAGATGCCCCTATGCCGGTCGGGCCTTGGAGATTGCGATATTTAGTCTGGTACCAGAGATGGGGCATGCCGATGGTTTATCTACAGGGGGACTATGGTGATGCTCTTCGACGGAGACTCACGGGTGACGAATCTAGGACTTACTTGCCTTTCGGCCCGATCCATACTCGTTCGGTATGTTTAAATGAAACTGACATGCTCCAAAAATTGTAGTTATTTATTCATCTTCCAATAATAATAATAATAAAAGTTGGAGAGCGATAGGATGTCAAATGCTCCAACACAGTGCACCGATCGTGGAGGACTCTGGCTGGGACGGGCGCCTCGTTGGTATGTTGCACGATGCTGGAGAGGACATCAATTGGCGTGAGATAAAGGCCCCACCACCAGATCCGGAGCAGCCTGGAGACCCTATCTACGCTGCGGAGATGCCGCCACCTCCTGCAGGTAATAATATGTCATACAAATGATCATTATTAAGTGTATCTCTAAAAGATCATTCTTATTAATTTATCTTCATTTCTGCAGAAGATGACTCGGGTTGGGCGATCCACCAATGGGTGTTGAACAACAACGCGTGGAACGCGTACTACAACGAGCATGGAGTTCCAGTGCAGCATATCGAGGTAGCAAAAGTTCATTATTTAATTAATTTACTCGTTACTTCTATGTCTCTAATTTAACATTTTTTAAAATGCAGGATGAAGCTGCCGCCGCCGTTTTCTCATTGGATGACCTCTATAGAGATGAGGGCGGATGGGAGCCAGCTAGCTCCCACCGACCGCAGTATATGGAGCCCAGACAGCACGACGGCGAGGCCAGTGGAAGTGGGGCACAGACTGCAGATGGCTTTGCCTCTGCTATATTTGGCACACCGCCTCCGGGCACGTATCCTCCTACTTGGGAGGCCGATCCGTGGGTGTTGCGAACACAGGCGGGGATCCATGGGGAGCATGCATTACACCTGGGGGCGGACCCATGGGCGCGCGAGGCCGTACACGATGACATGCAGGTGGATGAGGTTCACCAGAGGCGTTCGCCGTCGCAAAGGGAGCGCCGTGCACCTGAGAGATTGGACCTCTCCGGACCTCGCCCTCGTCATCGCCGTTAGGGTTTTTTTTTTTTAGTTTGATAGGTTTCTAGTATTTTAGTTTGGATTATTATATTTCGTGTTTGGACTGTTATGTTTCATTTTTAGACTTACCATTTAGATTACTGCTTTTGTTGTTTAGACTTACCATTTCGATTACTACTTTTGTTGTTTAGACTTACCATTTAGATTGCCATTTAGAAACATTTAAACATTAACAAAACTTAATATAAAACTAATCAATTATATTAAAGCTAGACAATTACATAACATATAAAAATAATCGTCAATTATAAAAATATAATCGTCAACAAATAATAAATATATATCATACAATTTAATATGAAACATTCAAACAAATCATTACAACAATTTAATATAAAACATTCAAACAAATTAAAACATAAAACTCTTATAAAAAAAAAACAATAGAAGACCGCCCAGCCCCTGGGCGGTCAAGTTTCAAAAGTGAACCGCCCAGTAGCTGGGCGGTCTGGTGGGAAAAGTGGACCGCCCAGTCCACGGGCGGTTAGGGTAGAAATAATTATAACTTTGGAGTGGGAGCAGATTTGATAATTTGTTTTTTTTGGGAGTTTTAATAAAAATATCGGTCCTTTCATTAATGTCGTTCACCTCTTGTTTGTGGAGCACAGCCTAAAGGGTTTAAGAGTCGAATTTACTGTGTAGTTTTTTGTATAATCGTATAGCGTGATGTGACAACTAAAGAAACCGAGTCGGAAAATTCATACCGAGGTCGAAATATCCATACAATTCATTTATTTCTCTATATTATTTTAAATAATATGTATAAATATAAAAATATTCTCCAATAGCAATCCATCCCTGTCAATGAAAGCAGAGAAGGAAACTTCCGAGGAAACAAGGAACTTTCTTTTTGAGCAACCACATACTTTTGTCCCAAAAAGTGAAAAGACATGAACAGGTGCTAAACCTGGATATAACAATTAATCAATGGGATTATATTATATCATAAATAGGTTAACAGTTGAATTAAATTTAAAATATATGGAAAGAGGGAAAAAGCAACAAGAGCATTTGACTTATTTTCATTTATGTTTTAATTGCCTATAAAGCATGGGATTCTTCAATATTATTGCGGATCTAGTTTGCACGGATTTTAAAGCAGATCGAACGGTCCAGATGCATTAACTCAAAAGATTCTTTTTTGAGTTAATGCAGATGATAGGAATTCATGAGCTCTTTAATATTAGTACAGATTTAGTCGGCACAAATCTTAAAGCTAATCGGACGGTACGGATGCATTAACTCAGATTCTCTTTTGAGTTAATGCAGAGGATACAAATTCAACATCCAGAGCCTTCTTTTACTGAGAAAGGATAACTATTTTTGCGTATTTTCCGAAAAAATAATAACAATATTCTTTGTGTCTCCATCATACTTTTATTTTTAAAAACTTTAATATCTCAAAATCTAAAATTTGAAAGTCAAAATAAAACCATTGGATATGATCTACATCATTTCATCTATGCATGTGTAAAAAATTATGACATTCCAACTTTATTTTGGTTGTCATCAAAATCTTGTAAAAAATGTACTAATGTGGATAATTTAGAGACGTTGATTTTTCAACTTATTAATTCACATAAAAACAAAATTAAAATGTGATAATTTTTTATACGCACATAGAGAAAATAATATAGATCGCATCCAACGTTTTATTTTGACTATTAAATTTTAGATTTTGAGCTATTAAAGTTTTTAAAAATTAAGGCATGCAGGAGGCATAAAAATAGAGACATTTGAATCTTTTTCTCTAGAAAAATATAAAATTTGATCTGCAAGTATATTTTCCTATAAATGTCATATTGAACGGTTCAGATTGACTATTTCAACTTTGAAAAAAGGAAATATGTATAATCCAATTTGCGCTATCCATATCAGTCGTCTTTTTTTTTTTTACTATTATTAAAATTAATTATCGTGATAGAGTTAGTCTCACGGAGAAAAAAAAGCGGGGTAGTTTTGGAAACTTAAGTGTCAGAAAAGAAATGTATAGATATGAACAAAATAAGTCGTAAACTGCATGTTTCCAAATGACCAATTGCTTACATTATTTTTTCAATAATACGCCATATTTCCATTAAGTTAACTTCGAAATTGAATTTCCTTTATTTTCTTAATCATAAGGTGGGAATTAAGCGATGTTAATTAATCAACTTTGGTTAGAAAGCCCAAAATGACGAATTTTTTTTATAAACCATAATTAAAAAAAAATAGAAAACCAACATGATTACTTTTTTTTTAAAACCATAAGAACCGAAATAGCATTTCAGTCCCTACTAGTTTCACAGCTTTTCAAAAAAGCTGTCACAAAAAATCCAAAAAAGATACTGGACCGAAATGCCAATTCGGTCCCGGTAATTTTATTTTTTCTCTCCAGCGACAGACTCTGGCCTCCTCTTTTCCTTCTTTCTCTTTTCTCCTTTCCTCTCCTTTGCTTTTCTTTCCACCGAACTAACCTTTTTTTTTTCAACTCTCAAAATGTCATTATTTTTAATTCTAATCACATAGATTTGTATATTTTTGGAAGAAGAACAAAAAAAACTTCAGATCTACAAGTTTCGTTAGGCATGTGGTTAAATTTTTTTTTGGATAAACAATCCGAATTATGTAAATTTTTTGTAGTATAAATAAGTAATTGTAGAGTAATTTAGTTTTTGTTGTGTAATTTTAGTAATTGTAGAGTAATTTAGTTTGCATGTAGAGTAATTTAGCTTTTTTCATGTAGTATAAATTATGTATAGTAATTGTAGAATTATGTAGTTTTCATGTAGTATAAATAAATTGTAGACGTAGGAGACGTAGGAGATGTAGAGTAATTTAGTTTTTTTCATGTAGTATAAATAATGAGCCAGCTAGTGTCAGAACCTGAAGGAGACGTAGGAGATCTCGGGTATGTCTCAGATGTCATACATCAAGCTCGTACCGTAAGTATTTTCTTTTTTCTTTTAATATATCATTTCATTTTATTTACGAACTATCTTTTAAATATATCATTTTCTTGTAGAGATTTTGCCTCTTGAAAAATACCACAAAAGGAATTAGTTTGGTAAAGACATCTGGACAGAAGGCTTACGGACTTCTATTGCTTGAGATTAGTTGCGATATTCTATACGATCTTGGGCATATCACACTGTTCAGAGCCATGATCGAGAAGGCCGGACTTCCATTGACCTAAAATGTATCGATATTAGCGATGATAATCCAAACCATTTTCCGAGGGATCCAGAGGTCAAAGTTCCTCAAACGACTGCCGACAATGTTATGGCCAGACGTTACCACTCGCTTGAATCCATAATCATAGACGGACGCAACCTAGGAGATGATGGGTTGCCATCAATAGTGGTTCCTCCTCGACAGAAGACTAAAAAACCCAACAAATTTAGCCATTCGAGATTCAATAATCCTAAGAGCAGAGAAGACGTGAATTGATTTAGTGCATGTATTGTTTAGTGTATGCTTTGTTTGAACAAATTTATTTAGTTAGACCTCTTACCCTTATTAATTTCATTACAAAATTCAACAATTAAAAAATTTTGCTACGTCTCCGACTAATACGTCTCTGATTAAATTAAAAAATAGCTACGTCTAATACGTGCTTGTTCAGTTCATGGCTTCATGCTTGTTCATTAATTCATACTTAATGATGAAAAAGGAATATAAAAAAATTCATGCTTGTTCAGTACGTGCTTCATTAATTCATGCTTAATTGATGCTTAATGATAAAAAAGGAATATAAAAAAATAGCTACTTGACTCAAAAAAACATAGTCTTATAAAAATATTAATACAAACATTAATACAAATTAGCGTAGTGAATATAAAATAAGCATAGTCTTATATAAAAGTCTTAAATAAGTGAGTTCACAGCATGCAACATGCATTTTTATTAAAACTGTTCATCGTTCTTTACGTCTGAATATTATGTTCAGCAGACGATCAGCTGACCGGCTATCAGATGGTCGGCTACCAGATGTCTCTGCTTGACTACCACTGGCCTCTGGATTACTAGCATATGCCTCTAGACTAGTGTTTTGAAAACGGGCCGGGTCGGATCGGTCTGGTCCAAACCCGCCCAGTCCACGGGTTGACCCAGGCACGGGTTAGCTCGGGTCAACGGGTTAGGTCGGGTAGGGTACCCCGGGTTTTTTTGGTTCGGCCAACCCGAACCCGGCCTAAACCCGGCGGGTTGGAACGGTCCGGTCTAGGTCGGGTCGGTTCCACGGTCCGGTCCGGGTCGGTTTTTTTGTGCTGTTTTTTTGTGTTTTCTTTTGTTCAAAATGTTCTTTTTTTTAGGAAGTTCCTCTATATTCATATTAATTCAAACACTTATTTATTTTAAATGTCTCTTGCCCGAATTAAACGTCTATTCATATGTCAGATGTGCAATTTAATTTTGTTTAATTTTAATTAAATTCGCTTATATGAGCATGAACTGTTGGATTTTGGTTTTGATTTGATAACCACAATATATGTCCTGTCTTGATATGTTGTATATAAACTCGTCCAATCAAATATACGGATATGTATAGAGAAATTAACATCAAATATAATATTTCAATATGAAAGACGAACAAATAATACTGAAACTATATATTTGGACATGTTTTACAATTAAAATGTGATACGGAAGCAAATGACATCAAATATTTTAATGAATATTGATACTTATAATTAAGACAGATACAATAAAAAAAAATAACATTCTTGTAGCATATGACTTTTGAATTACAAAATTTATAAGATGAGGAATATGCATTCTCTATATTTTTAAAAGAAAAAAAATGATCAGGTCACTCGGTTCACCAGTCCTTAATTTATTCTTAGCCAACTTCAAAAAAATATTGACAAAATCAGAAATTTACTTAATATTTTATTAGTTATATAATTGTTTTAACAAACAAAACATATGTGAAAACAACCTTTTCGTCTAGCCTTTTACCGTAAAGATAAATGTCTTCTGTGTGAGAGGTCGTATATTCAAAATTTGAATAGAAAAATTCTGCGAATATTAAATAATTGAATTACTTGATCTCCAACCTTTACTTAAAACAAACAAAACATAAGTCAAAATAACATGTGGATTTCGAAAAATAAAATGAGCTTCTTCTTTTTATAGATGAAAGTAACAAAATCACGCTAACTACAAAATATTTCATGATAACAGTCTAACTATGTTATTTTATTTTATTTTACCTAAAGATTTTCTTTTTATAAGAATTATGTTTTATGTTTTGTAAGAAAGCATTAAAGCAAATCAGGAGCAATTAATGTATGTGATTATAAAACTCATCACTTTTTAGTTTTGTTAAAAGTGATAATCACATATTAATAAAAAATTACATAAATCTTGTAAATATATATCTTCATGAAGCCAATTAGATCACACAAATCACATATTAATAACAAATTAATCAAAAGATAATCACATATTAAAGCTCTGGCTTTTTGTTTCTGAGTGAAAAATGATGCAATTGGGTTATCTTTCTAAAGCAAAATATATAGACCGCATTATCATGATCAGATGGACAGGAATATAGTATAAAATATTTTTAATTAAGAAGATACATATGTTAATTCAAATTAAAGTTTATAAAATTAACATATCAATTAACATATGAATATATATATATATACGATACGGCGATACGGCAATTTTCAAAAACGAAGAATACGATACAGCTATTATTTATATATATATATATATAGAGGAGGGATCCACTTACAACAAATTTGAGTTACAACAAAGTTACAACATTCATTTTTTTCATTTTCAAAGTCCAAATCGTCGATCCAAACCGTTCAACATGATCTCCACAATAAAATGTACTTGCAGATCAAATTTTACATTTTTTTGAATTTTTTTACTATTTATTAAGTATTTTACAAAAAATAGCCATACTTAGACCATTGAATTTTGTACCCATCTTAATAAATAGTAAAAAAATTTAAAAAAATATAAAATTTGATCTGTAAGTACATTTTATTTAGATAATCATGTTGAACGGTTTGGATCGACGATTTGGACTTTGAAAATGAAAAAATGAATGTTGTAACTTTGTTGTAACTCAAATTTGTTGTAAGTGGATCCCTCCTCATATATATATATATATATATATATATTATTTTTTATTATTTATATATTGTATTTAGATAATCATAAAAATTCTAATTAAAGGCTCAAACTATAAAAAATTAAAGGCTTAATCTAAGAATAGATTAAATACTAGAGTTATTGGAACATATCACAAGTTAAACTGTGGCGGAGTGGTTAAAGGTATTAGTTTATGAGAGAGAGGTCCCAAGTTCGAATCCCGCTGACAACAAAAAAAAACCAATTTTGCGCCGGTGTATGCGCGGCTCACGGGTGCGGGTCCGGTTCACGGGCGCTGGTTCGGCTCACGGGTTCGGGGGGTTCGGGTCCGGGTTCGAGCGTTTAGGCACAGGTTTCAGACGGGTTTGGGACGGTCCGGTCCGGGTTCGGTCCACGGGTTCAAACGGGTAGGGTATAGGCAGGTTTGGTCCAGAAAACCGGATCCAACCCTTAGTAAACCCAGCCCACCCGTTAGGATAGTCCGGTCCAGGTTTAGGCACGGGTTCGGGCCGATCCGGGTTCGGGTCACGGGTTTGCTCGGTCCTGGTCGACCCGGGCGGGTTTAATCAATACACTACTCTGGACGGCTACCATATATGCTTCTCCTTGACCCTTGTGTAGCAGTCGCCTTTGAATACATAGCAGATGCCTCTGGACGGCTACTAGATACGCTTCTTCGTCTTCCACCAGTTGCTCTTGTATAATACGGACATAAATATAATTAAGTGTGTAAAATATAAAAATATGAACTTATTCACTCTTATAATTTCCAACCTGAAGTTCTTGTTCTATTGGATCCCTCTGGATGTTGTACTCCACTGCGTGGCCTGATTCGAGCTTCCATATCATCCATAGAATTAGAAATTCGCTTGTGCTTCCTCCTACTCTTATTAATTTTATTTGGATCCGGCCTGATTATAGGTACTCCCATGTCATATGGCCAATTGGGGGCGTTACCAAAGCCGTGAAACTCACATGTCCATGTGTTGACATAATTTTCAACGCTATAATAGTGACTTACATAATTACTCGGATTTAGATGTCTCTTACAACACACCGCCAGGACGTGGTTGCAAGAAATGTCAGTGAATTGCGGTTTTTGACACTCACAAATAGGCATTCCCTCCTCCCCTTCTGGAAATCGAACTCCATACTTCATATCTCCCTTCACTCTCTACAATCAATAAATCAAGATAATTAAATGTTACAATTTACAAATTTTGTATGAAATTTAAGTAAATAGCTGACATACCGTTTTGACGACTCCATCATGAACTATGATCTCATAGACAGGGAATTCGGACTTCATTGGTATCACTCGGTGCTCTTTTACTTTTGTAGTTCGGTGTTCTAAAACTGATAATATATTTGCTGATAATTTCATTCCGTTTCGAAGCCACTTTTGAGCTAACCTCATCTCTTTTGATATACCAATCCGCAACTTTGTAGGTGCACCTCCTCTGATGATAATTGCCTTACCAGAGAGACTGAAAATCGAACTGGTAGCCGCCTCTCTTAAAAATAAATAATAAAATAGAAGAAATTTTGTGGGGAAATTAAAGAAAAGGAGTAGATAGGGATTATATTCAAGTTCAACAGCTATTTTGAAGCTCAACGCGAAATCGAGTTTCAGTGACGTGAACTTTAGGTACTCCCATCTAATACTGATATCCTCTCCATTTGGTTGGTAATGGAGACCTCCATTGATTTTAGTTAGATTTATCTCCTGTGCAAATCTCAATTTGTTTATTTGGAACAGAAGTGCAATCGGCTGCAGTAACAGAAAATCAGTTTGTGTATTTTATTTCCTCTAATATGATTTATCATTGAACCAATAATTTGTTACTATTTTCATTTTTTTTTTATGTAAAACAATTTTAGATTATTACGATATAAGCAGTGAGTTACATCATTCATTCAAGTTATGTAAATTGTTTATACTTTAATAAATGTAATATTCAACAAAATTAAACCCCTTAATTAAAAATAAAGAAATCCCATATTTTGATTAAATTGCACAGATCTGCTAAAAAAGATGATAGAATACAAAAATGATGAAAATGGAGTGGATCAGGTAATAACCCAATTTAGTTTCCTCTGCTCTAACCACTGGCATTAACCTATTTAAGCCCTTCAGGCCCCTCATTACTCCCAAACCCCCACCATTTCTCCTCAAAGAAAAACAAAAAAAGAACCAAAACAAATCAGAACAAAAGAAACAAACACACATAGTATACATTGCCCCAACTTATGCTACAATGACCCTTTCCTCATCATCCCCTCTGTTCTTCCTCCTTTGCCTTCTCTCCATCCCCTTCCTCTCCTTGTCCCAAAACCAAACAGCATTGAACAACAATAGGCTTCAAAAAGCTTACACAGCTCTTCAGGCCTTGAAGCACTCCATCACCTCCGACCCGAAAAACTTCACGGCAAATTGGTGCGGTCCCGATGTGTGCAGCTACAAAGGCGTGTTTTGCGCACCCGCACCAGATGAGCCATGTCACCAAACCGTGGCGGGACTTGACCTAAACCATGCCCGCTTGGTCGGCACATTGCCGGAGGATTTGGGTCTCTTGTCCGACCTCGCTTTATTCCATCTTAACTCGAATAAATTCAAAGGTTGCCTACCAAGTTCCTTCTCAAATTTCAAACTCCTCCATGAGCTCGATGTGAGCAACAACAAGCTAACCGGCCTGTTCCCTTCGCATGTTCTATGCTTACCAAATCTCAAATATCTTGACATTAGGTACAACAAGTTCAAAGGTCAGGTACCGAATGAGATTTTCGATCGGGATTTCGATGCGGTTTTCATAAACAACAATAAGTTCAAATTCACCTTGCCGGAAAACCTTGGCAACTCAAAAGCATCCGTGCTAGTTTTCGCTAACAACAAACTCAACGGTTGCATTCCAAAGAGTATAATTAACATGAGGCATACACTAAACCAGTTAGTACTCTTAAATGCCAACATCACCTCATGTATACCACCCGAAATCGGGAACCTCGATCAATTGACAGTGTTCGACATAAGCTTCAACAACATAGAAGGCACGGTGCCGGAGAGCATTGGCAACATGAAAAAGTTAGAACAGTTGGATATAGCACACAACAACCTTGCAGGAGAGATACCGGAAGTCATATGCGAGTTGCCGAACTTGAAGAACTTCACATTTTCGTACAACTATTTTTGCGGCGAACCGGGACGGTGCCTCGACATCAAGAGAATCGATGATAGAGAGAATTGTATTGCAGGTCGTCCCGACCAACGACCACATGACGAGTGCATGGCGTTTTTGCACCGACCACCAGTTCATTGCAATTCTGATGGGTGCATCGCACCACCACCACCACCACCGTCACCGTCACCACCGCCTCCGTATCACTATTAATTAGGTGATTTGTGTGAGCTGTAATTTATTGTTTTAATTTTATTTTTTCTAATGTGAACAAACTTATATATAATTATATACCGGGACATAGTATATAATTTTACTGTGTGTGGAACATGTTTGGTATACAATTTGAGTTCATTAATTTGCTTTGAAGTATTTTTTTTTTTATTATCTTTTTTGGACATGCATGAGCATCTACTGACCTTTGTCAAGGTCTGTCCCTTAATTTCAACCTTTTGAGAATTATTGATTTTTATAATTTTATCCCAGCAAAACTTCTTAATATACAATTTAATTCCTCTTTTCCAACAACTATTTTCACAATTATATACTCTCATAAAAAAAAAAAAATTCAGTGCCTCCTCCTCCAGTGGTTCATTTTGTATATTTGTTTGGGTAGTGGAAGCATATCTGATTGTTTGTTCATTTTATTTAAAATTTTATTCTGTTACCAACCACCCTCTTATTCTCAGAGAACTAACCAGATATTTCTTTATTTTCCTAACAATATATAACACAAATTTGTGTTTTTGCAAGGGTCACAAAAAAAACGTCTCTCATTAGCTGGTTTTGATAGTGATAAAAATAATTGTGGAATTGAGGTGCATTACATATCCCTCCAAACAGCGATCTTGACGGTGATTAAACAAAAGAATTCAAATTAATTAGAAATTAATTAATGTTTGGGAGAAAATAGAAAGATGTATTTTCAGTTCCAGTGATCTTATCTATATATTCTGGAAACCGAATCTCCTGTTCCCTGTGGGCAGGAAATTCATGTCTCTAAAGTCACTGACATGTGGATCTGAGCTGAGTTTTGAGACAAAACTATATTTAATATTTAAATGTCAAAATCCACTTCAAATCTACGTGTTAGTGACTTTCAAAACAAGAATTTTCTGCCCACAGAGGGCAGGTGATCTGGTTCCTATATTCTGTTATCTATTCATCTTGGCTTGTTCTCTGTATAAAACTTACCAGTAATTACTATTTTATTTTTTAAAATAAATTTAATGCTGCTTGTTTTGCATGAAATATTTACGTCTCCAAGTCTTATGCTATATTACCGTGACCAAGTTTATAGAAATATTATTACAGTGCAAAATGTGTGATTTAATTAAATTTGGAGGTGATATGATATCATTCAACTATTTCATATTTATAAAAATATTTTTATTTGAATTTTGATCATACGACCTCATAAGTAAAAATTATTATTACAGTAAAATCGTCATCTCTTTTGCGTGAATTATTAATTTTATTTTATTTTATCCTAGCTATAAAGTATGGAGCGCTAGCTAATGCGCTATAGTTGGTATAAATTGGTTGAAACATTTATTTATTTACCCTTCGTAGGGCATTTAATTTCTAATTTTTGTCCGTGAAATGTCAACCAATAGGAACGAACCAAATATTCAAACTCGTGTCTCGTTAGAGCATCTCCAACTTAGCAATCCGTAAAAAATTAAAAACAGTTGTAAAGCATTATTTAAAAATTAAGTTTCTTTTAATTTCTTAATCTCTCCATCCCAGAAATTAGATCAGAACCAATAGGAAAGAGAATGAAGAAGTTAGAGCTAATAGGAAAGAGAGAGAATACCAGTATGTCCAAAAGAAATCGTTTGCTTTATAAGCAAATTTGTTTTTTTAGAAATTGACCTACAACCCAACAATTATATTAGCAATTGACACATCAGATTAGCAATTTAAAAGAAATTACCATTGTAGATGCTCTTAATTATGTTGTTTTTTCGTTTTGACATAAGTTTAAATTCAAAATATAATTTCTAAATTAAATTTCTAAGAGCATCTACATTTCAGCAACTCAAATGAGTTTCTAAATAACTGTTAACTACTTTTTAGAAATTAAGGTCTCAAAAGTTTCTAAACTCTACATCTCTGAAATTAATTTTAGAGTTTCTATTAAGCCACGTCAGCAGTAAATTAAAAAATAATAATAATTTGAGCCAATCATTTAGCCAGCATAGAGTTTATAAATAGTTTCTTAATAAGAAACTTTCATGCATAGTTTGTAAATAAGAAACTCTCACACATCTCTGAAACTGAATTAGAAACTACCACATCAAATTAAAAACTCTAATAATACCAGGAATGTAGATGCTCTAATCATGTACGTAATATGTGACGTGTAATGCACTCCTTATTAAAAAAATTATCAAATTGTATATATATATATTTTTTTTTCTTTATATAAGTAGTGAAAATATTTCCACATAATTAATTAAATCAAAATTAATAGAATGTATATATATGTGCCTCTATCCATGTTGGTTGGATGCTCATTTCTTAGTTAGGTGATCAATATGAGAATATTTCCTTACGACCAAACATTAAAAATTGTAAATTAATAAGAAAGCAAAAGGAATTAATTTTCTAAAATATTAAAAAGGCAGCATGCACTGGGACCAGAAATCTATATTTTACCAGAATGTGAATAGAGGCACCCGACACAATATATAAGCTGTTAACCAATATTGTTTCAAAAAGGCTATTGGAAATTTTTTATCTAAATTGGGTTCAAACAGTACGATTTGTATTGAGATTTGTACAAATAATATCTAAGCTGTTAACCAATATGCCCATCGAACCAGAGTAGGTCCGATGCCCATCGGACCTACTCTCAAGTGATTATTTTGACTCCATTATTCATATGCTGCATGAAGTGAAAATAGTACTGTTTTTAATATCTTTGTCCGGATTAGCATTCTCATTTTAGCTTAATATAGTTATTAGTTATCACAAATAAACTTAGTACTTGATGATGATGATGTGATACATGTCTATTATTTGACAAACCAAACACTTATCCATTAGAAGAAAAAAAAAAACTGAAAAAGAGAGAGTATTAAATGAAGAAATTACACAAGTTGACGAGTTCAACAAATTTTATAGCTCCAGCTTGAAACAGCAACCCTTTTTTTTCTGATGACCAACTCTGAAGAAGCTTCCTAGCACTTCTTAATTACATAACTAATTATTTGATTACAACTATGTATTGATTTGCAAGAAAGGCGGCTGGTGATTGGTTGGTTCGCTACCATTTTTTTTTTGGCCATCCTTGTCACTTGTCAGTACTCTGTTTTATTTTATTTTTTTTAATTAGAAGACGCGTTTGTTGATAAAGTCCTCCCAGGAAAGAAAAAAAAAAATCCCAAAAATTTCCGTTCAACTAATTTTTTAGAGATATTCTTTTACAACATATTTTTTGCAATGTAACATTAAAGTCAAAATTAAAAAATATATAATATGTATGCTGCATGAAATCAAATCAAAACAGAGTTATTAATATTTGTATTCATGATTAACACTGTGCCATAATCATTTCTTGCCTCATATGACACGTTTAAAATCTACTAAAATATGCACAAATAATTTGAAGAATGAGTCCAGAAAAAATGTATATACATAAATATATATATAAAATCAAGAAGTCAAGCTATCAGGGCTGGCTTCGCCAAGGGTCAAAAGACAGCCTGGCAACAGTAGAGAGAAAAAGAAAAGATTTGTTCAAATTCTCAAATTGGGAGTCGTCGTAATTGAGAAGTCGGATGCATCATGCATGCCAACTTTTCAGTAACACGAGCTGTCTGAAAACGACTTACGTGCAGGTATAACGCAACCAAACAGCGACCTACCTGAGGTAATTATCCAAGCCTCCACATAAATTTGGTTTCTAGTTTGGGTCAATTTATATGACAGCTAGTACGACAGTGATCTTCCAGTGAAATTGCATTATCAAGGTTTGTCAAATCGTAGGATGCCACGTGGACTCTCCTCTCAACGAACAAATAGAGCAATATTTATTGAATTGTAAACTTGCCGTGCCGTATTACCAAGTGTCGTACCAACACGTGTCCGTGTCCGTGTCCGGTATAAGTGTTGTGTTGTGTCATACTGTTCTATCGAACAGTACTATTTCGAACACAATATTTGTATTGTAAGGATTTCTTATTCTCTTTTGATTTTGTTGGAGTTTATTTTTTATTTCGTAAACTTTTAACAATAAACTGAAGAGGCAAATATAATTCTGAAATTAAATTAAGTACTCCTGTCAAAGTAATAGTCCATTTTCATTGGTGGACAGTGGAAACTGATGGTTGCTTAGATTACATATAAGATGATTTAGAATTGTTTAAATTTTGATCCGTGTCTAGACGTGTTCTAGCCGTGTCGTATTAAGACGTGTCATGGCCGTGCTGATATTATCCAACTTCAGACAAAACACTCCTTACAACACGGTATAGACACATCATGGCCGTGCTGGTCCATTTAACAATTAATTAACCTAGCTTAAACACATAACTAATTATGATTAAAGTTTAGTGAGTTATTATGGGTTGACAGTTAATTAGACGACTTGTATTTTCCAACATTTATCAGTATTTAATTCTTGATGGGCTTAGAACTCGCTAAAAAGGCAAAAGAGGGAATCGTATCCTCTGAGTATTACAGAGGTACTGTTCCGTAGAGTTAGTGGACTCGGAATGGTCTTTTAACCTGGCACAAATTTTAAAGAAGATCCCTAAAGTCTAAATAGGCACCGGATTGAGTTTAATCTGACTGGAAGTAAATCTGGATCATAAAGTTGTGAGCCCCACTGTGCAGTACTACAGAAAATACAGGTCAAAAAGGAGAGTGTGGCTTGGTTACCTCTTTTAACTTCATAGATCTCCATGAATTTTTTTTTTTTTAAAGATTGAAGAATATGTTTTTAATTCAATATAATTGTAAGATTATCCTCCATCTTAAGCTCAAGGTTATCACAAGGGAATCAGAGGCGATCCGATATTAGATTAGAATCGTTGGTTCCGCATCAAGATTTGTACAGATGAACTGTACACGAATCTTAATGTAAATCACCCACCACTCCTATCGTAAGAGCTCGGGCTCATCGGATGGTTGGTTATGAACTATGTTCATCATATGATTTGAGCATATATGGACCGTCGATTTACATCCTACTGTTCAAAACAAATTGGGGATAGCGCAAACAAGTAGCAAACATCTATTTGGTTCAAATTGTTGTTAATCGTCCCAACTCCCAATAAAATAAGCACTCTAGGTCTAGGGTATGTATGGTTGTAAAACAAGAATAGTTAGGATAGTCAAATTAAGAATAACTATTGTTTGTCTTATTAGAATAGTCAAATCTCAAAATTCTTAATAATAACATATTCTAATAAGACAAAAAATTTAGATTCACTATTCTAGCTATTCTAACCCATTCAAACACCGAATAGGCTATTATGAATAGCCTAATCTCAAAAATAGCTTATTCTCAATCCAACCAAACATATCCCTAAATGCCCGCCCGATTTGTCATTGTTTATTCGAATTCCCTAATATTTGTACTTCATAAAAAAGATTAATTATCAATATTTTTAATTACCTTGTCACATTATCAACCGTCTCATCCATCGAATTATATACTATATATCTCCTTAATTATTTTTAATTACCGTGTCACTCTTTCTTCTCACGTAGAAGAGAATATATATTTGTTTCTACGTAGGAACTATCATACGATTAAATGTATTTTTATTATATAAAATTTTAGAGTTTTATCCATTAGCATTTTGTATTTAAATTTTATTTGACTGCAAGATTTTTTTTATAAAGATTATTATTGTAAAATTTTCATTTATTATGAAATAAACATATATTTTTTAAACGAAGTTCCAGGGATAATAACAAGATAAACATCAGGTAAGTTAAATATAAGATTTCGTTCGATATCCGAATGATTAAATCAACATACTCTTTTTTCCTATGTTGCTTCCTTTCCTCTTTTGGTTCATATTTTTTGGGATAAGAATCAACCGAAATTTTTATTAATAGGAATTTAAATAAAAAAATATCAACAATGAGGAATAGTTTTGTTGGATTTTGAAAAATAGAAAAAACGTTTACGGTTTGTAACGTCCAAGGAACTATAGCTGAACGTTATGGTCGATAACGTTTAGTTAATCTGATCGCTAATGATCTCTAATTAACAAAAAATACTGTAGCTAGACGTTATGGTCCATAACGTCCAGCTACATTTTTTTTTTTTTTTTTTTGCTTTAGTTTGCGATTTTTTTTTAAAAAAAAACCACTATAGTTGGACGTTATAGACTATAACGTCCAGCTACAGTATTTTTTGTTAATTAGAGATCTTTAGCGATCAGATTAACTGGACGTTATGATTTATAACGTCCAGCTACAGTGCCCTAGAACATTACAAACCATAACGTTTTCTTATTTTTCAAAATCCAACAAAACTATTCCTCATTATTTTGATATTTTTTTATTTTAATTCCTATTAATAAAAATTACGGAAGAATCAATGAGCATACTATATTTGATAGCTTTGAATTAGGGCTGTCATATCCTGTCTAATCAGTACACACCTAGCAGTTTTGAAGAATATGTTTTTTTAGAGAGAAATGGAGTTCTAGTCTTTCAAATTTTAGAAATTATTACGAAAAGGTTATTTAAATTTTGAAGCTGCGATCTTGTGTCACTGAACTAAAGAATGGTTCTCGGTTTATTTTACATATAAGATCTCAGTAGAATTGTAGTTTCTAGCGGAGGTTTGTCGGCCCAAGACAGTTTCTCAGAGTAGCAAAATTTAGCTAACTAATTTTGCGATATTCGTTTCTTCTGTGCTGCTATTTGATTTCATGCGCTAAAATCGATATCATTGAAAGCGAAAATGTATGCAATAAGCTATCTATTATTTTATTGAAGCAGATGGAATAAGCTATCAATGTTTGTTTGTGGTTTTTTGTTTTGACAAATGATATTCACTCATCCACCAAAGCGGGACCATGAACTTAAAAAATATAAAAGAGAAATGATTCATTGTTGCCAGGAGGAGAGAAGATAATATAAAGTTTCGAACCATTGTTTTTTAATATGCCTTGGCCATACTTACATTATTATTGCGTAGCTTGTACCAGCTCTCCTTTATAACAAAATTCACACCAAATTGTTCTTTCTCACAGATTCCTTACGAGCTAACTATGATGTTGAAGTATCTCAATCATTGCTGGTTTAAAAAAAAATATAGGGTAAATTTCACTAGAGATCACTAAACTTTGTCATTTGTCACAAATTGATCACTCAAATTTGATTTGTCACTGTTTAATTACTCAACTTTATCATTTGTCCGAATCAAGTCACTCTTTATTTTTTCCGTCCAAAATGCTAACGGAATATGCTCAATTCATAAGTACTTCGGACAGAATATGCTCATTCCGTTAGTATTTTGGACGGAATAATTATATTCCGTTAATATTTTAGACGGATTGGAAATATTCCGTTAAAATTTTGGACGGAAAGTATAGAGTGACTTATTTAGAACAAATAACAAAGTTGAGTAACTAAAAAAGAACAAATCAAATTTGAGTAACCAATTCGTGACAAATAACAAAGTTTAATGACCTTCATCAAAATTTACCCAAAAATATATATGATTTTACTCGTTCAGGAAAAATCGCTCATATTTCATACAGTATAAGATCGCTCGTTTCTTTGGTTTTTTTTTCTTATATATTGACAAATCAAGCAAATTGAAGTGTGAACTCTGTTGTATGAATTATAATGCGAAAAAAAAAAATTCTTAGGTGATATTAGCACTCTTCTTAATCCTTTAGGAATAGACAACATGAAGCATATACTTGCCCAATAGTGCCTAAGATACTTTTTGAAACCTCCACTAAAGATGATGCCTGAAATAAAAAAGGAAACAGCCGTCTAACTTTTTACCGAAATTTGTTAAGCAAACCTACAATAGTACAACAATATACTAGACAAACTGCTTACGGTTTTGATTGTTATATGTTGATTTGTTTATATTTGTACAAAAATGCCATTTCAATAAAAATGAAACAGGTAATACACTGGACAACTTTGATCACGAAAAAACACAATTGTAGACTTTTGCATCCCAAATTTTGTAATGATGAATAATACTTAAATTAATATCACTATGAAAATAGCTTATATTATAAAAGACACCAAGAGGACACAGAGAAAATAGCTCACTATAAAGCTTATTTTAACTAGTCACTAAAGAGAGGCAACAGGGTTTAGACGAAAGTATAACATAGATCTACCTATTATTAAACAAGATCTGCACATACTAATCTTAAAAATAAAAACCTAGCTTCACTGCAGGAACAGGTTATCAAACTTACCCTGAGGCAACTAGAAAGCATGAAAAAATGGTACAAGGGAGTTGTTTACTCCGATAGCCAACCATCACATATTGCATTACATATATAAGGTGCCCAACTTTCCAACTATAGGAAACTCCAGCTTCTAGTCCATATCCGAAAAGATTTCCTAAGGTCCTGAAAATAAAATGAATAAAAAAAGCATGCATCAACTGTGTAATTGTTACAAAAATGAAAAAAAAAAGAAAAAGAAGCAGAATCAAGAACCAAACACAGACACATCTGTACGTACAAAAAGAGGCAAGACCAATAGGCAGAGTAAAATCCATTCACAACAATACCTAAAAAGAACTTGCCACCATCCTACTACCAAATAAATTTGGCATGAAATCTCAACACAACTTTGTCATTGGTCCAGTACCAAATTGTATGATGACAAAACTACATTCAATACTACATTGAAAAAAGGGGTAACAAAATAAGATACTACCACATTTGAGAGAATCAACACACCTCTGGTAATTGAAGTTGAACCAAAAGCACTGCCCTTCTGAGTATTGCCGAAACAGTCGCTGAACCCATCACCAGCAAGAGAAGGAAATGAAGGGATCGATTTCAGAATTAGCTTCCTGCCCCCTTTGCGGTTCGGGGAGGCACCCGCACCGGAGTGAGGAGGCGAGACTCTCTTCCCATTGGGAGAAGATGTTTTGGTAACGCCACTATGGGGAGAGTCTTTATTTATCAGGTACCTGTCAGGTGTGTCTTCGTTTTCACCGCAGGGGGCAGGGTTGGTAAGGTTTTTGAGATTTATAAGAGTGCGGGATGTATATAGGCCAGAGGATATTACTGTGGGGAGGGTGTATGTAGGTTTTGGTGGTTTCGCACTTGAATAACACGGTAGCTTCAACAATGTTCTGTTTAACAATGAGTTTTTTTTATTAACTAATAATTATAGTTTAGCTGTGTGTGTTGATGAGAAAATGTAAAACCTAGCCTACCACTAAGTACTATGGTAGAGTTTATTTCTGTTATTTTGAAACAGAAGCTCCACAGAGCTTGCAACTTTTGTTGCTACTGATGGACACAAATAAAACATTGGTTGGGCCAAAAAGCAAACCAACAGCACTAGTGATAAGGCAAACGGTAAAATAATGATAAATGCAAATGGTAGAGATAAACTCTAGGAGAGAATTGAAGTGACTGACCCACAAGTCTCGAAAGGAGGGGTTATTGGAATAAGGTCATGAGGATCAAAATTATGAACGCCAGCCTTTTCTTGGCTATCTTCAAGCCCTTCCTCTTCATTGTCTTCGACATTTCCTTCTTCCCCTTCTTGCACAAACTCTTCAAATTTAAATATAGATTCAAAAGGAGACCAACAATATTAGCAAAGGAAAAGATAAAGAATATGGATAATGAAATAAGAGCAAAATTTCAGTAATTCGGTAATATAACAGAACAGTATGGTTCAGTACTTGCACTACTCTAAACCCTTTTTTTGTATTTAGACAAAGGGCAGGGCCAATTCGCAGTTTGCTGGGATAGGGAGGAAAATGGGAGTAAGTTAGGTATAACACATTTGTTTGTTGTGTTTATATAGCACATGCACCAAGGATTAGCTAAGAAGGTAAATAGTTGCGTCAAGAAAATGAATTTCTCCTCCATAATAGTAAATACAACATATGAAGACCATCCAACCAAGTATTGCTACAAACAAAATGAAAAATTCAAAATACTCTGGACCTATGTTTTTAGATTGCCTTTTCTTTTCTTAATAATATATTGGAGCTTGTTAATAAGCAAGTTGCAAAAACACTAAAATTCAATTGCAATGCAGCAGAAAGCAACAAAATAAATAGAAGAAACATGAATGTACCCTCTCTTCTTCCAAAAGTGTTCTTACAACTCTCACACCTACAGTTAACGGAACAACCAACTCCTCCCTGAAAACAAGAATTACATATTAAATACAATTAAGAATAAAATATTGCTCCAATGCAAATCAAAAGCCAATATCAAACTTCGATGTAAAAAAAAAGAACCTGAAAACATTCGCAATACTTCTTCAAACAGTTGGACTTTTTACAATTACATCCTCTCTTGTGACGGGCCGAAGCAGGGGTGTTATTTGAATCCTCCTACAATGCCAGTACCACAAGGTCTCAAATTTAGATATAACATAAAAACCAAAGTCCTGCACAGATTTAAGCACCACAGGCTCCACAGCACTATATATACCAGTTACATGACATAATTGATAATTGAGGTTTAAAAATGCCTCGTGCCTTTCATGCCTACCATGTCTCGCATCCTTTATTTGCGTTTTCAAAGTCCAAACAGTCGAGATCCAAAACGCCCAACATGATCTCCATATTAAAATGTGCTTGAAAACCAAATTTCATATTTCTGGAACCTTTTTTACTATATTTTTAGATAGGAACAAAATCACAGTTTCTGGTCCATCCAAATAATGATTTTGTACCTATCTTATTGAGCAGTTCGAATTGACTGTTTGGACAATGAAAACGGAGATAAAGGATGTGAGGCACGATGAGGCATTTGAACTTTCCTCTTGATAATTTTCATTTTAAGCCTCGGTTGCAACAAATGTTGTTCTTACCCCCAGTTCAAGACCAGTGTTAATGACTTTGGGTGCAAATGCAAGGGGATTACGGAACTCAATCTGCTTGCGAGTGGAAAGGACTGTTTCCTCATGAATGGGCTTGTTGAAGCACCCCTGGCATGCACATGGCTCAGAGCAGTACACCCCAGCTGCAAAGCATTCGCAATATCTGCACATGGGAATCAAATCGGAATTATTTTCCCTTCAAATTGGAATAGGCAAACACAATAGCACAGAATATTTGGGTTCTGGCCCGAATCCAGTGTCAAGAAAGTTTTATAGTAAAGAACTACATCCTGGATAAGGAAGGGATAGGAATTATGCCCAGAACTAGATTCTGAACGAGACCCAAAATAATATCCAAGGACAAAATCTCGTACATGTGAAAAAAAAAAAACTAAATGGTGTCTATCAACGTGCCAAATCTCATTTCTTTATATAAAAGTGCAAAATGAAAAACTAGAAATAAAACGTACAGTTTCAGGCATTTTGATTTCTTGCAACTGCAACGCTTGCACGCATCCCCATCACTGCTATCAGCCTTTTTCCTGTAACATAAAAATGTTATTTTATCCAATTATATGATAATAAAATAGAGCAGTTCCTGTCACAAATGGGACATCAAATGTATCTTCTCGTATACCTTCCCATGTCAAGGGAATAGAAGTGATTATTTTCTGTTCTCTAGGATAAGATTCAACCAAAGGTTTAAATAGCGTTTATCGCGTCATAGCGGAATGGCTAAAAAAACGACACTATTGTCATGTTGCGCCGCTATAGCTTTTATGGTCTGAAAACGCTATAGCAGCGCTATAGCGCTGCTAGAGCGCGCTATTTAGAACCCTGGATTCAACAATTGCATGACAAAAATGGGTATTTTATGGTAAAAGGAAGATGGCGAGATCTGTCATGTACCTCCTCTTCTTCGGGCTGTTATGGGATACGACAGCATCAAGAGGTACAATTGCAAGAGACGACTCCTCTCCCAATAAACTGGTCTCTTGGGATGCAGTAGTTGTACACTCCAAATTCTCACAAGCAACCAGTAATTTTTTTTGGCCTTTGTGCACAGACTTGTTGCCAACATTCTATATTTAGAAATCAGAATCAGCCAGAAAATTTTAACCAAATATGGGTAAGCTAATTGGAAATTTCATAACACAGATTTTCAACACAAGATGTAATTCCACCACATTGTATTGACCATTTCCTTTCTAGAAGCTTTTCCAATCATTTTATGTTCATGTATAGGAATTTTTATTGGATTTTTTCTCTTTTATAATAATATTAAAATCATACCAAAAGTAGTTATCACACAGAAAAATTTAACACTTGATTTTATCATTCGGGACCGAAATGAAATTATGTCAGTGACCATGTGAACATGCTAGAATTTACATAACGATCATACAAGAGGAAAATCTCAGAAATTACCAATACATCCTTTGATACTGCAGTGAGAGAATTCAAGTGCAGCCCAATACCAGGCAATGCAGGCATGGCTGGAGGTTTTCTAGGCTTGGGACTGTCAGAGTTCATTTTGCCCCTGAAGGTTACAGATATTGATGGATCAAAAACCAAACAACGCCTTCGCATGCCTCGTTGTTGTGGGGTCTCTTCCTGAGAAAAACAACAAGGAATATATAGCAAGGTTACTATAATCCCTAGTACTTTATCATGTGAGAGTATTTGAGGAGAAATAAAAGAAAGAAAATTATTGCACTGTATAATGATCAGGTCTGGAAAGTCCGGGAAATAATTATAAGATTTGATTTAATTAAAGAGGGTTCAAATGCCTCCCTTTTTTGTGCCTCCATCTTGCCTCCATTTTTTAAACATTAATACCTTAAAATGTAAAACTCAAATGTCAAAAAACAAAACCGTTAGATATGATCTATATCATTTTCTCTATGCATATATAAAAACTTACGATATTTCGACTTTTATTGATTGGTATCAAGAACTTGCAAAAATACATTGGTATGGATAAATTCGAGACGTTGATTTTTCAACTTATTGATTCATAAAAAAAACATAATCAAAAAGTGATTATTTTTTTATGTGAATGTAAAGAAAATATTATAGATCACATCTAAAGGTTTTATTTTGACATATAAGTTTAAGAAAATTTGTTATTAGAAAATTAAAAGTGAAGGCATGATGGAGGCACAAAAAATGGAGGCAATTGAACCTTCCTCTTTATTAAAACATCACAACCCCAACCACTAAATTGGGGCAACTTTTTTTCTGTAATATAGACGGCCTTCATTTTGAGAATAAACTCTCATCTCATGCATGAGTGCAGAACTTCAAATGAGACAAACATAAGACATCTTGTGCTAGCATAGCAATAACTAGTACACCATAATAGTGAATCTGACCAGCATATACAAAACACAGACTAAATTGCTTATTTTACTAAAATGGAGCATGCAAGTAATATCTAAGCAAACATGGGCCATTTTTTAATCCTTGTTTTACCTAGAGTGTATGGTTTAAATTTCATATCCACCAAAATCTCAACAGTACCATACCTTATGGGTCATGTTACTAGTATCTCCCCCCTGAGCCTTTTCGTGCATTTCCCCATTCAAGCCAGTGTCACTTGTAACACTCACAAACACATCTGGGCTTTGATTTGCATCACCAAGGAGCATGTGAGACTCCACACCACTTGGTTGGGTGTTATTTATTAAAAACGGATATGAAACTGTGCCTCCATCATCTAACTTATCACTGCCTTCCTCCCCTTCCGTTGATGGGTCACAAATTAGGAGGTCATCAGGGTTACCAGACAGCAAGTAGTCCCAATCACTATCCAACACCTCATCCTTGCATTCTCCACTGGTCACAGTTTCAGAGGCAAAAAGGTTCTTTCTTTGACTGGGCCCCTCACTGGTCTCAGGCCTGAAATTTGTATTGAAAGTCCGACATGTGGTGTTATGATCGGGGCTCCCTGCATCAAAGTCCGTGCATTTATCGGCTTCATTAAGTAAGCACTTTGTACTGCATTCTGAATTAATGTCCGTTGGTTCAAAGGTTGGGGGGGCAGTTTGGGTATTTGGTTGTGCACTATTCTCGGTACAGTCTTTGTTGGGACCAATTTCAGTTGCGGAAGCTTCGGTTACATCATCTCTGTGAAAAAGATAGAGAAATGCAAAGGGGAGAGGAGAAATGTTAATCTGAGCGACTTCACATGATAATTCTCAAGACATAAACAAGCAGATAAGAAAAAACGAGAACCAAATAAAAAAGCAAAGGAATATCTCCCCGTTGACGGGAATTTGGATCTCTGAATCCAATAACTTCAAGAACTATAGTTAATTCTCAAAGTACATTTGCAAAAAACAGGCATTTGCAATTGCTAATGGAAAGAAGTTACATAGCCTAGTTCTCCACCCCCACCCTCCTTTCACAACAAAATCAATGAAATGAAAGATTCAAGCTGAGATCTACCTAAGTTGAGGTCTCAGTGCCTTCTGTAGGTTAGCATGCGGTGAAGTAAATATGGAGAAACTGAGGGGCTGATATGCTTGTACTGAACTTGTGGTGTATGTTGATTTCACAGGCTGAATCGGGGAGAGATTGTTGATAAAACTATAAACGGGAGAATCCTGCACTTGAAAAAAAAAAAAACTTGTAATTATCCAAAATCACAAGAATATAAATTTCACAAACAGCTAGTTGTTAATTCTGGATTGATATTTTAACCTGCAGGCATGTATAAGATCATTTAATGATGTCCTGCTGGTCTTTTTTTGTGTAAGAAATAGGACCAATCTCATGGCATTGATGAGGGTTCATTGTTTCTAAATTATAAGGGTATTCACAATTAAGTTTTTCCCAAACAATATGCACATAATTAGTGCCTATTAAATTACTACAGTAACATAAGAATAAAGTAGAGATCTGGGTGGTTCTCTCTCTCTCTCTCTCTCTATATGTGTGTGTGTGTGTGTGTGTGTTTGACATAAGGTGGTTCTATAAATTTAGAACAAGAAACTATCAGATACTTAAATCCCAATTAAAAACAAATAACCATAATATAAAAATCACTCTAAACAGTAGATCAAATTTCATTCTTTCGCCATAAAATGAAAACAACAGTTTAAGAAAAATCAATTAATCAAGTAACCAAGAAAAGCGCCACTTCTTACGGACCCTTCAAATCATACAGTTTGCCTAAAGGCAAAAAATAAGAAAAAAATTCATGAATTAAAATATTCCTGTATTAAAATAAAATTAATATATAATTTCTTTGTAGATCCATCCCAGAAATGTACCTTCTGATTACAAACTGCCAATAAAGCGAACAAAATAAAGCGAACAAGAAATTGATCAATTATCGACAGCCATTTTTCTATAGAGTGCGAGCAAACAGTCAAACTAAGTAAAGAATGAAACGTCTTACTATTAATCAGTAATTCATGCTTCCAGTTGATCAAGTAAAGTTGACCCTAATCGAGAAAAACAAGAGAACTGATACAAAATCAAGTCGGATTTACTAATTCCCGAAATCTAAGCACCAAAGAAACGTTACCAGTAAATTCCTTGTAACAGGTAACGCTAAAAAACAATCTTTCTTTAAGTTTTCCAAAAGATCTGTACAGATCCAGCAGCCGAAGCGGAAGCAACCATGAAAACCTAAATGCGCGCATAAGCGAACCAATACCCCAAGTACAACAAACAAAGCTCCGACAATCGCAAAAAATTAGAGATCGATCAGCATTCCTATCGATTTCGGAGAGGAAAAGGAGAAAAACCTCGAATTTATTAGCGAGCGGTGCGCCGCCGACCTTGCTCCTCTCCGGCGTGTCCATCTCCATCAACAGGCGGAGGGCACGCGCATTCCCCTCTACTCCTCTCTCCGTCTCTCGCGCTCTCGCTCTCGCTCTCGCTCTCGCTCTCTCTCTCCCCCTCTCTAAAACCCTCGTTCCAATCGCTTTCTATAGTCTCTACAGTGGATAGATTTCAAGAAGGCCAAAGGCGGGAACTCGGATTTTTGCCCTCCCCCCCTATTCTTTACTCGCTACCCTTTTTCTCACTATTTTTCTTTAGTAGGTAATTATAAAAAATAACGCTCAACGCTCCACGTAGCCAAAGACCCTAAAAGCAACTCGAGATCCTATGTATCATAGATCTGTATGTCACTTGGTATTTTAGATTATTATCAGAGAAATACTAGACCCGCAGCATAGGTATATACAAAAGTGTGTTTATACGAGATTGTGCTAAGATAAAGGACAAGAGGCTCGAGTGAAGAGCGACATTAGGTGGAGCTGGCCCTACCCGTTTGGAAATTAACTCCGATTCGGTGGTTACAGGCTCCGATTGAAGAGAAGGGGCGCGGGTGTCTGATGAGAATTGCAAAGAAGTCCTTCAAATTTATTGTATTCAAGCAACACTTGCAAACTTCTAATGTTTTCGTCGGACAAATAGAGACGAGACCGATTATTAAAAAATTTATGAGGTCATATGTCAAAATTTTGACTATTCTTAAATCTCTGGTTTTCAAGTATTAAATTTAGTTCTTGGAAAATTATTCTTTTAATATCATGCATCGAACGCATGTAATATTTTGCATTATTGATATGAACAGTTTTCTAAAATATTCTACAAATTAATTATTCATCTGGATCATAGACTTTGTGTATTTATTTAGAATAATTTTAGCAGATGCTTTTCATAAGTAGAAATATGAAGAACTTAAATTAAAGATTGATTTAATATATTTTATGACATCATATTTGTACATATATTTAGACTGATTTAATTGGGTAATTTAATTTCATACATTAGTCCGCTGCCAGTTGTAATCTTGGCGTTTATCCTCTTGACAAATTAACCTGAGGGCCCCTGAATCTATTACAATTTATATTTAAAGGGCCAGTAAATAATTTAAAGGTATATCTGCAAACAAAGAAGCTAATAAGGTCAAGTCAACTTAAACTGGAGATGGGTCCCACCGGTCTCAGAAATACCGGACACTCCAGTAACACGCAAAAAGGCTCCTTGATTTTTTGTGGATTTTGCTCCTATAGAGGCCCAACTTGTCAGTGATATGCCGCACAGCGTGATGTTTTTCTCCGTTCGCAGAATTCAGACATCTGTAATTAATTAACCTGTGATTGGTATTTGATTAATTGCGACATCTGTTCCTAATAATGAGATATAATGAAGAGATTTTCTGTTATGCGTGCCTCTGGGCTTTAACGGTCGGGCATTCTATTCGAGGTATCTTATTTCTCCGGTTTTTATGTAATCATGTTCGGATCATTTGCGAATATTTTCTTGTTGTAAGTAGTACATCACATCGAATTTATATTTCGGATTGACACTTTTATTCGACATATCAAGTGACGGAATAGTGACCCAAACAAAAACCCAAAATTTTTATTTTTACCATCTTTAAAAAAAAAATTTACAAGTACCGCAATCTAAACTTGTGGGACGAGAAGGGTGGTTCTCCAAGTTTAGACTGCATAACTATATTACAACAATGTACTTATACAAACATGTCATGCAGAGACTAATATGGTTTCGCAGTCTAAACTTGCGGAATCACCTTTCTGATTACTCAAGTTTAGACTGCAGTACTGATAAAAATGAAAATTTTCAGGACATATGATTGAATGGTTTATCTTTTTTCAATAATAGTAAACGAACAATTTTTGGACAAAAAATTTCAGACTGGACCGTCCGACCAAAATTTGGACCGGATATTTTTTAAATGATGTGTTTAATTTATATATATTTTTTAAAATTTTATATTAAATTATGTAAACTATAATTTATTCGATAGTTGTTCGTTATTTGTTTTGTTATTTGTTATCTTAACGGGTAAGGATGAAGTATGAATAAGACTAACACTTAATGGTATGGATACACTACTAAAAAAAACACTTCGCAGTCGGATGAAATCGCAATCCGCAATCGAATTCTGCACCGATGGCTATCGTCCCTGATAGGTCCATGTACCGACGGACCCTAAAAAGCCCAGGCCTGGCCCAAGATAGCACTCCCAGATTTAAAATATACAAAAGGCCGGCCCAAAATAGAATGAAATAGAATAAGCCCCCTCCCCCTGCAGGAACAGGCCACTAGCCAGAAAAGCCCAGGATTCGGACCCCCTCCCGGGGCCAGCCCGAGGTCAAGAAAAGCCCGGGATTCGGACCCCCTCCCGGGGCCAGCCCGAGGTCAAGAATTGCCCGGGACTCGGACCCCCTCCCGGGGCCAGCCCGAGGTCAAGAAAAGCCCGGGACTCGGACCCCCTCCCGGGGCCAGCCCGAGATCAAGAATTGCCCGGGATTCGGACCCCCTCCCGGGGCCAGCCCGAGGTCAAGAATTGCCCGGGACTCGGACCCCCTCCCGGGGCCAGCCCGAGGTCAAGAATTGCCCGAGACTCGGACCCCCTCCCGGGGCCAGCCCGAGGTCAAGAAAAGCCCGGGACTCGGACCCCCTCCCGCGGCCAGCCCGAGGTCAAGAATTGCCCGGGATTCGGACCCCCTCCCGGGGCCAGCCCGAGGTCAAGAATTGCCCGGGACTCGGACCCCCTCCCCGGGGCCAGCCCGAGGTCAAGAAAAGCCCGGGATTCGGACCCCCTCCCGGGGCCAGCCCGAGGTCAAGAACTGCCCGGGACTCGGACCCCTCACAGGGGCCAGCTCGGAGTCAAAATAAGACAAGGCTCGAAGCCTAAGCATGCCGAACGGCCAGAAAAGGCCGACGTACGGCCTCGCCGATTAGGCTTGCGCCAGATTATGCGGATATTATCGCCTATTATGCGGACGCCTCCAAAACAGTTACGCGGGCCCCCATCATTAATGGTGATAAGACCCCGCTACAGTAAAGGCGACCCCTATTTAAGGCAGAGAAATCCCCAGAAAAAGGGATCGCATTTATCACATCTTGGAGCCTGGAGAGGTATCAAAAAGGGTTAGAGCGTTAATACCCCTCCGACTCCCCGCGTGCCCACTGTTCCGACCCGCTTCGCTCAGGGCGAGACGGGCCGCGCAATTAGCACCCAATCCCTGCACGGCCGGTTTCCCTAGAACAGGACGCGCGTGCACCTTACTGGACCCAGTCCAAGTACGGCCCGGCCCGCCTGGGAAGGGACGTATCAGCCCCGATAAGAAAGGTATACACATATGTCATCGGCTCAAAATAGATGGCGTTAATTGATATGTCATCGGCAGCGCACGATCAAACAGACGGTGATAGTACCCAACACCATCTCTTTCTTTTTACAACGGAGGGCGCACGTGTTTGGGGATGTTTTGGTTTCTGATTTTTTTTTCTTAGGACGAAAAAGAAATGAAAAAATGTTTGGCTAAGCATCGATGTTTTCATTTTTTTTTTTTCGTTTTCTATTCGTGCGGAAGAAATAAAAACCCAACTTTTTTAATTTCGTACCTTGTTAGATTTTTAAATATCTTTTAACATCTAGTTCTCCGCTGCAAATAATAATATGTTAATACAAATATTTTACATTTAAAATTTATTTTTGAGGTCATGTTTAACCTAACGGTCCTTTCTCAAATCCGTATTTTTTTAAGATGGTCCCTCCTCACATCTTGTTATTATATTTTGCAAGTTAGTACTTTCTCAAATCTCTATATTTTACAAAACTGTCATGAATCTATTTTCTCCAGAGTTCTAGCGCATTGTAGCGACGTTATAGTATTTTCAGGCCATAAAAGCTACGATGTTATTAGCACTATAGCGGGCAATGTGGCAATAGCGTCGTTTTTTAGCCGTCCCGCTATAACGCGATAAACGCTATTTAAACTTTTGATTTCCTCACAAATCAATTCTATGTTTCAATTGAAGTGTTAGAATAAAAAAAATGGTCTTGAAATTGGCCTGTTCATCCTTTTTTTTTTTTTACTCTTAAACTATTTCACTTTTCCACCTTCCAATGAACACGGTAGTGTGTGATAGAATCATGTTCCCAAGACCCTCACTAACCTCTCACGGGCCATGAAAGAATTGGAATTCGGACCTCCTGGAGAGGCCAACCCGGGAAATATGAAAAGTCCGGGGTCCATAAAAAATCAGGCCCAACAAAGCCTTACAAAGTCTCATGTAATACGGATTCAACCCGAACTCGACTTGCACCGCATTTATGCGGGATAACCGTTTCTATGGTTAACATAACCGTCCTATCTCCCCTAATCGTCGTAACAACACGGAATGACAGTTAGGAGATGACTTATATAAGGCAGAACGGCCCATTGAACAGGGGTCGAACTTTTGCCTACCTAAAGCGAGATATCATATAGGTTAGAGTCCGAATATCTCCAAACAATTCTCAGTTCATTACTCGATCTCATCTCGACATGTTACCTTGAGACAGGACAAGCCAAACTCGAAGACCATTTCCACATACGGCCTAATCTCCGAGATAAAGCATATCAGTGTGAAATAAGAACATATTACAATTTTATTCTCTCTCCATCCTTTCACTATTTTGCCTATTATATATCCAGCATGCCCATGTAGAACAGCCACATCAAATAGCAAGAACGAGAAGAAAAATATTCTACAAGAACAACTCTTGTTTCTTTTCTTTTTTTATCAGAAATATTTCTTAGTACCACTTTAGTTCCAGCTGGTGTTATAATTCTGTAAACTTTAAAGTTTATAACGCGACACGGTATCATTTGCTTTTGTTCAGCTATATATTCTATCATTGAGCGTTGGTGCCTTTGAAAAACGAAAGCAAAAAAAAAAATTGGTGCCAAACATCCCCCGAGTGAAAAGTCTTAGCGTGGTAATTAAAAAAATAATTAATTACTCTGTCCCAGACTAACCACACTCTTTGACAAAAATTCATTTTTTGCATTGGGACCCGATTCGGCGACTTTCCAGTTCCCGCCTCTTCAGGCAGACCTCGGATTATCTGTGGCCGTTCCATTCATGCCACACCATATGGCCTACGAATCTAAGAAATAAAACCTTGTGGGTTCCGACTCGCTACAGAAACTAACAGTCTGTATGGACCCACACAGAATTTGGAGTCTTTCTAGATAAACAAGGTTCAGAGTTTCTTCTTTTGATAAATTACACAAAAGCCAATCAATCCTCTAGTTGCAATTTTTACCGATATTTTTATTAAAACCCCCAAAAAAAACAAATTATCAAATCTGCTCCCACCCCAACTTTATTTTTATTTCTACCCCAACCGCCCGTGGGCTGGGCGGTTCCCTTTCCGGACCTGACCGCCCAGTAGGCGGGCGGTCCACTACCCTCATCAGACCGCCCAGCAGCTGGGTGGTATGCTATAAAACCCTATAAAAGGGCCTTTTCTCTCTCCTGAGCAACACAGTGTTCATTCCAATCCCAGAAATTTTCCAGAACCGATCGAAAGAGATCTGTCAGGCGATTTTGAGGCGATTTTGAGATATGGACAGTAACAAACGAGGTAAGAAAGCGAGCAACCGAGATCGTGGCGTAGCGAGAGAAGGGTCAATTAGTGATCGAGGTAAAAATGAGAAAAAAAAATACAAGTGTCAAATATGTCGTGATTTTTTTAATTGTGAGACATGTAAGCTGGAGGAATGGAAGAAACGACATGTTCAGTATGAAATTTCAGACGATGACTTTGTGGAAAACCCCTACGGCTTTGGTTTGAAAAAGAAGAAAGTTGATCCAGAGCCTCCAGCATCGAACGATGAGTTTGTTCCGTGTACTGGTAAGGCTACCACTTCGTCTGCTGTGACTGATCCAGATCAGGCAAACTCTGATGATGACTTTGTTCCATGCACTTTCAAAGCTCGTTGTAAGAAGTAGATTTTCTTAGGAATTTATGTTGTAGAATTTTTAGAAATTTATGTCGCAGACTTTATTTCATTAGTTTTGTGTTTGTTTATATTTTATGTTGTTAGTTTTTGTATACGTAATTAAGTAATAAAAATAACAAAAATGAAGCATATAAAATAATCGAGGCAAATAAAAAATTGCATAGTTCACAAACTACCAATTAGAATAGTTCACAATATACATCTAAAATAGTTCATAACATAATTTAACAAAACTTGGTAATCAGCGACGACGGCCGAACAAACTCAAAATACGACGTCTGGGTCTGGGTGCAGCTGGTTCTGCGGCACTACCGGATGTCTCTCCATGGCTACTACCGGTTCCTGGGCTTTCATGAGTGCGGCGGCTACTACCGGTTCCTGAGCTTTCACCCCTGCGGTGGCTACTACCGGTAGCCTCAGCAACAACTCTAGCATTTTCTCTTTCGTTGGCTTCGTTAATGGCATCTGCATTGCATTCCAGTTGAAATAAAATCAAAACAAAATATAAATAAACAAATAAAATATAAGTAAATAAAAAAAATATAAGTAAATAAAAGGAATCAACCGTACCTGCTCGCTGCCTGTCAGTTGTTGACCGGCGGGCCTGATGTCCCATTCGCATACCTTCCATCTCGTCCATGGTCATTACTTGACGCTTGTGGGGTCTTCTTCCTTTTCTGATCCACCCGCTTGCGGGACAGACTTTATCACCAACATAGGGCAGCCACTGATACTGGTTGGGATAAGGATGGAAAGATGCACCCCAAGTACTCGCAAGGTACTCGGTACGGTACATGTCTGCGACATAATCATCCTCAGAGAAGTTTCTCTCCCGGCACACCGCCATAACATGAGAACAAGGTATGTGGGCCAACTGGATTCCTTGGCAAGTGCATGTTACAGTATTGTCAGGTGCAAAAATAACAACATACTTGAACATCCTTTTCACAAACTCCATAGTCCCATCCGGTCTACGGCCGGTTGGAGCAAACTCATCTGGACAGTGCACTTCGAATTCCAATTGGTTATCCCCGTACGGGACAACTCTCATAAATGCACATTTCTCCCTGTGTTTCCTTAGTTTCCCCTCCACCCTTGTTGAAAACGTTTGATTCCTGGACAGTAATTCAGAAAATATAAGTCAACAAATAAAAATATGCATGCCTTGGCAAAATCTCTGAATAAAAATATACATACCTGGACAGTAATTCGAGGGCTTTAACACGCCGTGCAACAAACCATGCATTTAACTTGTAGAAGGTGTCCTCCACAATTGCTGCCACGGGCAACTGCCGGCTCTGCTTGAAAACAGCATTCAAGGACTCAGACCCATTTGTGGTCATAATTCCCCATCGGAAACCTCCATCACGGGCTTGCAATATCTTCTCATATCGAGGTGGCTCAGCTAGATCGGCGGGATTATTTTTTCCCACCTTGAGTAAGTACAAATTTGCCTTTGGACAGTACTGCAAAAAAAAAATTCAGATGAGAAAATGTTTGATTAAGTAATTCAGAAAATATAAGTCTGTGAAAATATACATACCTTGGCAAAATCTTTGAACATCTCTTCCACCCTTCTCGGCTTCTTCTTCTTGGCACCAATTCTGGATGTATCTGCAACCCATTTTCCAGATCCGCAGTTCTTGTGTAGGTTGTCTGTAAAATGTTGCATACACAACCTGTGCACACATTCGCCGTTCGCTGTCGACCACCCGAAATCTGGGCGATCAAAAACATATTTGATTCCTTTGTGCTGGTCTGATATGACACAAAAGAACCGGTCGCCAACCACTTGTCTTCTTACGAACCTCATGAAAAATCCCCAGTTTTCCCCGTCCTCCTTCTCAACAATTGCAAAGGCCAAAGGCAACAACTGGTTTTCAGCATCATATGCACATGCGATCAGCAGTCTCCCGTCGTAACGGCCAGACATGAAGCATGCATCCACACTGATGACCGGTCTAATGTATGGCACAGCTTGAATACATGGACCGAACGCCCATGCTATGGCCTTGAATTGCACCGCGTTGTCGACATCCCGTACGCCTATATTCCAACTTTCAAAGACAGTGCCGGGATTTGTACTTACTATGGCCTGCAGCAATAGTGCAAGCAAGTTGTATGAACCATGCCAGCTACCGAACATTCGGCAAATCGCAAGTTCACGCCCTCTCCACAACCTGTTGTATTTTGGGACGACATGCTTGTAAACGCGTCTGACATGTCTAGCGACCTCCTTAAGGCTCATCGATGGGTCATCCTTAACGTCATTCTCAATTACATCGGCAATAAGTGAAGCCGTAAGATTTGCATGGTCTTTCCTTGATGATGCAGCCTTGCATGTGTGAGGTGGTTCACACTTCTTAATAATCCATGACTCGCCCTTACCCACAGGGGTTGCATAGAGACGGAAGTGGCAATGCTCTTCGTCTTTACAAACAATTACTAACCTTCTTCGGTCCCTTTTTTCAGTTATGGACTCCCAGTTGCCGTGAACATGGACCTCATGTATTTTCTTCACAAGTTCATCTATGTTGGTGTAAACCTGCTGCGGAGCAAGCTCTTGACTGTACCTGACACGCAGCCCAAAAAATGAGATGTCTGCCTCTTCAAAAGCAGTGGTATCGTTGAATGTGGGGCACAGGTGCCTATCTGTCCGACCTCTAATCGGAAATCTGTCTTCCTTAGGTAAATAATCTCCATCACCTTCTGACAGGTGATCATAATCCCAATCCCCTTCCCATTCGTCACCTGTTTCCAAATTTCCTTGTGGTACGGCATCGACCTCCGCATCAAGGTCAAGGTCTCTCCGGGTAGCAACGGGTGACACTATAGGTATTGATGGTGGTACATATGGAAATCTGGGTTGGATTGGGGTTTCAGGAGGAGGAGGTGGTGGTGGTGGTAGATCGGTGGTAAAATCAGGTACATAATTCTCATAAACGGGTGATACGAGCGGTTCATAACTCGAGTGGCGGGGGTTGTCATAACTCGAGGGGTGGGGGTTGTCATAACTATAGTGGCGGGGGTTGTCATAACTAGAGTGGCGGGGGTTGTCATACCCTGATTGCTCACGACCCGAGTTGTCATAACCCGAGTGATCATAACTCGAGCTGTCATAACTCGAGTGACGCGGGTTGTCATAACCCGAGTGATCATAACCTCTATTTTCTCTAGATGTTCCAACCCCGGGTTCACGCTGAACTCTCCTGGAATATAAGTCCATTACCATTACCCCCTGTGTCTGAAAAGTGTTGTAAACACTCCTCCATACCGACTGATCAGTTATTGGATACCTGGTATAGTAAGGTCTACCACCACTTACTGTGTTAATCCGGGTAGCTAAATCTATATCACACCGGTTGGGGTTCACACCAATTTTTTCATACACTATTCCCTTCAGTTCAACAAATGAGGTATTTTCATTTACCTCAAAGCCGTAGGCTGCTTCCTTGGTGTATTGTGCTCCCTCCGCACCCCGGGTAAACTTCCCGCCCACATACAGTGCAACCAACATATTTCCGTGCTGGAATTACTGTTCTAGAAATACTGTGCTGAAAATACTGTTCTGGAAATACTGTGCTGGAAATACTGTGCTGGGATTACTGTGCACAGATTACTGTGCACAGATTACTGTGCACAGATTACTGTGCACAATCGCCTCAAAATCACCTCTGACGGCTCTCTCATCTCTCTTTCGATCGGTTCTGGAAAATTTCTGGGATTGGAATGAACACTGTGTTGCTCAGGAGAGAGAAAAGGCCCTTTTATAGGGTTTTATAGCAGACCGCCCAGCTGCTGGGCGGTCAGGTCCGGAAACTGAACCGCCCAGCCCACGAGCGGTTGGGGTAGAAATAAAAATAAAGTTGGGGTGGGAGCAGATTTGATAATTTGTTTTTTTTTTGGGGTTTTAATAAAAATATCGGCAATTTTTACTGCCAAAAAGTCATTCCTTCATTATATATTTCGCATCTGGGCATTAAATGCGCGGTGGTACCGATACTTTATGATTGACACTTTAGTGCTGTATCACGAATCGGTTGGGGGTACATTCAAAACGGAGCTTGTGTTGTGCTTTTCTGGTTCTCTGTTCAACTTCTTCGTTTCATGTTTTTTGTGTGAGAATTTGTGTGTTCAATTAATATATACGAGTTGTAGATGATTAAAAACCATGGTTTAAAAATTCCATGTACAAGACACTAACTATATATTAAGTATATAGCGTAAGTATAAACTTCCCCAACAATTAACATACAACTTAAAAAAATTATACTACAGCCTTTTTTATTTCACCTCCATTTTGCTAGTAATTTATTTGCGAACAAGATCGCGCGAAAACCATGTATTTGATGAAATAAACACCAAATCTAACTATTTGATGAAATATAACATGGCGCGGGAAACGAATCGCTTTGTCACGTGGCAAGGCACAATAATTGGTGGCACCAAAGCGGACCCCAATGTAATATTTTTTTCTTTTATCATTATTTAAAGGTGTCGTGGCACTTCATGCATTGGATATTTAGATTGGAATTATATTGTCAGAAGGTGGGGTTTTGTTCAAAGAATTTTGGACAAAGTTTTGAGTCTATATATATATCAATTTAAATTTATTAAGTTATAAATTATTTGTACGAATTTTCTAGATTAGATTCAATTTTAGATAATGTTTGTTCAAGTTTCGGGTCTAAATCGTTGAATTAGTATCAAAATTTGCACAACGGTTTATATTTACGGAACCATTTAAATTTATTAAGTTTCAAATCGTTATCACGAATCTCGATGAATATTGATCGGTTTATGTCCAGCTTACATAAAATTTGTTCAAGTTTCAGATCTAAATCGTCCGATCAGTGTCAAATTTGCGCAACGATTTAGATTTATGAATTATTTTAAAAAAGTTACCAAGTTTTATTATTTGTATGAATCTTAATAATTTAAATCCAGATTTGAATAAAACTTGTCCAAACCACTTTGTACAAAATTAACCCAATCCTTTCCTTCTTCCCTCGTTTATTTATTTCTCCCGCCATTTATTTTTGGCGAAATACTGTGTTAACCCCTGTCCACTTTGTTTGGAGGGAGATACAGATTAGAAGAAACTAATGCCAGATCCAATCACGTGATTTGGAAGAGAGAGAGAGAGAGAGAGAGAGAGAGAGGCAAAGAGATGAGATCTCATGTATTGTAGCCTGTACAGATCTCTTTCTTTTCCTTCCAATATTCCCTTGTGTCTTTCTATTGTTACTCTTACGAAAGAATATTTATGACATTTTTCAGGGGTCGATGGTTAAATAATTAATTGGATACCTATAAACTGTACCTTGTTTGTTTTTTTTTTACTTTTGCAGAAGGCTGAAGCCTGAAGGCAACCTCGTGTTGGATTTATTCTAAAATTTTAATGAAATCAGAGGGTGAATAAATTAGAGGATATATTTTACCAAGGTTTGAATTTGTACTGTATTGCATGCCTACTTTTTATTGTTACATTAAGGAAAAATAAAATCTATACCATGTGAATTTTTCACTGGACTCATTTCATAAAATGATTGCTGAATTTATTCAGCGGTCTGCATGACTTCACCCGCTAGATTATTCAGCGGTTAGATCTCAATCACTAAAAATCCAACGGTTATGATTTTTATTTAAAGACCCCAAAAACGGTTATAAAAATTTATTTTTTATTTTTTATTTTTTAAATGTTACCAATAAAAAAAGGGAAAATTTCATGTATACCCCTCAAAAACTTCAAAATTACGTATTTCCCCCTCTAAACTTCAAAAACTCACAAATTTACTCATTTTGTTTTTTTTTATATTAAAACTCATTCTAAATTTATAGAATACCCATTTTACCCTTTATTAAAAACATAAAAAGTCAATGTGTGTTCGCTTCAAGATTCGTGCTGATCTAGTGTGCACATATCTTAAAACAGTTCGGACAGTAGAGGAACCTTTCAGATTTAAATTTGAGTATGATGGGCATTTTATGCTTTTAATAAAGGATAAAATGGGTATTTTATAAATTTAGAATGAATTTTAATATAAAAGACAATAAAATGGGTAAATTTGTAAGTTTTTCAAGTTTAGAGGAAAAATACGTAATTTTGAAGTTTTTGAGGGGTATACGTGAAATTTCCCAATAAAAAAAGGGTAATTATATCTTCCCCAACTAACTAACTTTCTTTTCTAACTATAATTACTAATTTTAACTATTTTGTGGTCCATACAAATTAAATTAGCAGATTTTGTCTCCCTTTATTTCTTTCCTCTCTCTCCCTCCCTCTCCCACCTCCACCTCCCACCTCCCACCTCCCACCTCCCACCTCCCACCTCCGCCTCCGCCTCCCTCTCCTACCTCCGCCTCTCCCTCTCCACTTCCGACTCCCACCTCCGCCTTCGCCTCCCTCTCCCACCTCCGCCTTCGTCACTCCATCCCAATCAAGCATGCCTCCGCCGGATCAGATCCATCGTGTCTATATTTCTCTTCCTCATACAGTAGCGAGTTATTTACAAATAACAAAGTTTCATTAATGGTGAATTAGGCTAGTGCGTACTAAGTACTAAGAATGACAGAAAAACAAATTTTGAAAAAATTAGAGGTGTATGAATGAATACTTGATATCTTAGGTATAAATATTTCAACGTGTATAAATGAATACTTGATATTTTAGGTATAAATACTTCAACGTGTATGTATGAATACTTGATATCTTATGTATGTATACTTCAACGTGTATGAATGAATACTTAATATCTTAGGTATAAATACTTCAACGTATATGAATACTTGTGCAACGGACAACTCGAAAGTATGTCATCATGGATCTCATTTGAAAGAGAAAATTATGTAGAAGACATTCGTGGTTTTAGATTTGCAAAAATCCTCACAGATCGTCAGAAATATTGGTTAGATTGAATGGAGAAAAAAAAATCACTTCTAAAAACGTGTAAAAGATGGGTGAGTGATGTGTCCAATTTTTTTTTTTTTTACAAATATATCTTAGGGTGAATATTTGATGTATTATATATGAATACTTGCGCGTACCAGTTTTAAAATATTTCAAATATTAAGCGGTCCTCAAATAGTAAGTGGTCTCTCTAAATAATTAGTAGTTACTCAAGTAGTTAATGACCGAGGAATAAATAGAGGATAACCAGAGGACCCTAAAAAAAAATGTTGGTAATGCGTCGGTTAATAAAATGAGATAAGTGTAGGTCCGATGCCCATCGGACCTAGTTTGGTTCCGATGGGCAGATCTACCGTAGGAGAACGGAGTAATTTGTGCGCACGAATCTTGAAACATACACGCACAGAGTTTAAAGCATTTCGCACGAATCTAAAAGAAAATCGATAGTGATTAAACCCGTCGAACCGAGGTAGGTCCGATGCCCATCGGACATTCGGACCTACTCTCAAGTCTAACAAAATAGAGAAAGAAGGCTTGTTCTAGCCGAGCAACCCTTTTTTATTTTGTGGGCCCAGTAACTGACATGCTAGGTGGAGTTGACATGGCAGATTTTTGTGGTAAAAGGGGTACAAATAAACAAAATATTGTGGTGCTTCTCACTTTTTTGTTTTGCTTTATAGCGGTTGGGTGTCAGTCACATCTCACATGGTTTGAAACTTGAAAGTTCTTTTACAGTGCCATGTAGATCATTGCATACATGGCATGTAATTCCGTTTAAACCACGCGACAAAAGTAGGTCCCTTTTTTACATTTTTTTAATTTTAGTAATTCGAATTTTAAATTGTAAATAATGGATAAGATTAAGAAGGAATGGTAGAATTGATATTGTTCTATTGGAGATTTGTAAAAAAAAAAAAAATTATGTCACGTAATATCTAAAAAATTAATTCTCTGATCGGAACACGTAAAAAACACAGAAATAAGAATTGAAAATGTAATTCGTGTCGTACGACTGATCGGAACGGAGAAGTCACGAGAAACGATTTCAGTCGACGGAATTTCAAAGAGGTCAAATCGCGCTGGGAAATACTCCTCAAAACGATGAGATTTGACAAGAATTGTATGGAAAAAAGTGATAGGACTGAAAACTCCTATAATATTTCTTTAATTTATATTTTTACTAAAGCGACAAAATCGCAGTGAATGGCATAAATGGTAAATTATGAAAATTAGCTGTCTTTTTGTTTTTGTTTTACTAAATGAATTCTTGTCGGTGAAAATATTCTTTCCAATCAGAAAATTTCAATTTTAATTAGTTTCTATTGAAGTCATCTCTATTGAATTGAATTGAAGTCATCTCTATTGAATTGAATTGAAATTTGATACTTGTTAGTTGCGATCAGTGTGCAAAGCAACTACAACATTGCTACATTTTACAGAATAATAGCAAAATATTGGAAATGATATAGTTTAAGAGTTAATGCTTTCAAGGTTACTCCCTTATCCAATCACTTTTTACATTTTAGAGGCCTGAAAAGGCCCATAGCCCATTAACAGGGGAGGTACCTTTCATAATTCATATTCACTAGCAAGAATCGCATCCTCTGAGTCTGAGATATCTCAACTTTTGCGTGTTGTTTTGGAAAATCTCAGTGACGATGCCTGTGAATCTGTTTGTGGGGAGAATTCATGGCCTGCGTTCATCTCTTCCCCTCAAACGGAACCCAGCAGCACTTGCCTCCTCCAACGCTCCCCCTCTAGCGTCACCCCCAAATCCCCACTTCGCCGTACAATACCTCGTTCAATCGTGTGGTTTTTCTTTCGACGAGGCACTCAAAGCTTCCAAATTTATCCAGCCGCTCAAATCTCCCGACATGCCCGACGCGGTACTCCGGTTCTTGAGAGAGATTGGTGTAAACGAGTTAGACATAAAGATCGCCGTGTCCCGGGAAGCGCGCATCCTTTGCTCCCATGTGGAGAAGAATTGGAGACCTAACATTGCCATACTGCAAGAGCTTGGATTCTCCATTGAAGACATCTCAGGTATCATTGCCCGCCATCCATATATCTTTCGGGGCAGATTTGTGCGAAAGATCAACTTGTTGATGGGGGTCGTTGGATCGGTAGAGAATTTTTCTTTGATTTTGAAATTCCAGGGGAGTATGCTTTACAGTAACAACTTCGAAAAGGTAATCATGCCGAACTTATCTTTCCTTCAGGAGCAATGCGGTTTATCTCCTCGTCAAATGATCCGGCTGATGATGTCAGGTCCTAGATTGATCTCATCCAGGTCTGATGTTTTAAAAATGGAAGTTGAGAGGGCTGAGGAATTAGGTGTTGCTCGTTCGTCAGAAACTTTTATCGATGCATTATTAACGGTCAGCTATCAGAATCAATGCACCATAGATGCAAAGATAAATAACTTGAGAAGTATCGGGTTTTCACAGGAGGAGGTAGCACTTATGATTAGTAAAGCACCTATGTTGTTGCGGGTACCAGAGAAGCTGGTACGCAGCAAAATGGAGTACCTGATAAAGGATACCGGTTGTGATAAGATTGACGTGGTGCAATATCCCGTTTTGCTCATGCACAGCTTGGAGAACAGGCTGATTCCTCGAAACATTGTTAGAAAGATTCTGATGTGGAAAAGACTTCATGTAACAAACCAAAAATTTGCTAATTTGATTCAGCTAAGTGAGGAGAAGTTTGTGAAGAAGTTTGTTCTTCCATATGAACATGCTATTCCTGGTCTCCACCGAGCATATGCTGATGCTTCTACTGGGAAAATTGGAGGTGTTGAATCGTTTAAGAGTATCTCAAGTTGACTTTCGTGCAGGCTTAGATGCGGCATTTTAGATTTCACAGGGTTAGATTTTCCGATTACCCTTTTTATTCTTTTTAGGAAAGTGTCATCACTTTGTAATGATTAGTAAAATGGTTATTAACAATTTTTATAGATTAAGTGCTTAAATGTTATTTACGCTATACTTATTCATACATATCATGCCATCAGTAAATCAAAATGATCACCGAATCAATGGAAAATGTTCAAGACATATAATAAGAAATAATTGTCTCAATAAAAAGCTTGGCTTACAAAATTCAACCACCTCTAAAATGAGAGCACTAATCAACAATAACTAAGAGGGATACCAAAACCAATTCTATACAACAAATGAAGATAAAGGGGAATAAGCAAAACTGCACAAGTTCTAGCCTTTTGTTTTTTATTTTAGCAGGCAATTACCAACAAATAACTTCAGCTGTTATATTAAAACACAAAAGGTCTTTTTTATATCCTGTGTTGAAAGAGAAAAAGAAAAGAAGAGAGGCTTCCAAGTTAAAAAATAGAAAGAAAAAAAAAGAATCCCAGGTGAACTCCAGACCTGAAAAGAGTTCTTTTGAAAAATGATTAAATCGAATTAATTGTTTTCTGTATTGAATAATTTTTCTTACTTTATAATCTATACACTTATCTATTTATACAAATACATGGCCATATAGCCGTTACAGATACATTTCTATACTTGGTTTCATCGGAAGGGGAAGAGGAAAGGAAGCAAGGTTGTAATTGGTAAAAGATCCATTTGCAGTTGTGCTATGCATCTCCAAGAACGGTGTCCCCATTATGTTCTATATGCTGTTTATTTTTTACATTTCCCCCCCCCTGTTGTTAGTCAATTATGAAATTGATTATTCTTTTGGAGGTAATGTGGAAAAGAAGCAAGTTTTGCGGGTTGAATTCGTGCCACAAACTCTCAAATTATACTTTGACAGATTTGACAAAAGTCTAACTCAAATATAGAAAACTACATTAATGCAACACAGTATTTTGAAGGCATAAGTGTCTTTTTTTTAAGTGGTTAATTAAGAAATGGGGATATTAATAAAATAAGTTAGTTAAAATGGAGAAATATCTAATTTTGAAATTCTGATTGGGAAATATCTAAATTTAAGAAGTTATGATGGGTATACATTTTGTATTTGTATAATTCTCTCTTGCTGGAATAACACCCAGATTTGAATGAAAGAGTGGTAAAAGGAGTGGTGGTTTATCAAAAAATCACATGGTAACTAATCTCCTTCAACTTTGTTTCAAATTTTTCAGATTTGCTCAAAAGGTTTTTGTATTTGTATAATTACTATGCAATCTTATGATTTCATTGTTTTGGTAGGGAGGTGGTATTGGGAGTTATTTAATCTTTATGGTAAGAATAAACAAAATTGTCTATTGCTCGTTTCTATGCTTTTAGGTAAGGAAAAAAAAAAAAAATTCTCTATTGCTTATTTGTATGGAAATAAAATAATTGTTGAAAATCTAAAATATGCATAAATGTCATAACTTTTTTAACTCCTTGAGGAAGATAGTGAGAGAACATGGAAGAAGAGAAATCATATTGATTGCGAATTAATGTACTCACTTGGAGGGGAATTTGCATCAAGAGTTTTGACTTTTTTTTTTTCTTGCCAGAAATTTTGTTATACAATTTATTAAGTAACTTTGTAAAATTTTAAAATTTGATAAATCAGTTGTATTTAGGTGTACACTTGTGTGTATGTCATACATGTAAAAATGGCTATTTAACTCTAAAAAAAATTAATTAGAAGACTGAACATTTTATTTACACATGCTATGTACTTATCATTTTCTTAATAGAGGGTAAATGAAAACTTTAAAAATATAATGTAAGTTTCAATAGAAAAAACAAATAAAAATTGGTAAATATGATAGTTTTTAAAATTAAAAAGAATAAATATGATATTATGAACTTTAAAAGGAACATACGTAATTTTGAGATTTTTTGTGGGTGTACATGAAATTGGTCCAAGTCAGCAAGGCAAAACAAGAATAACACAAGAGCCGACATTTTTATTAATATTCATTTTGTGACCGGTTTTCTCTTTTTTTTTTTTGAAGAGACACAATGAAGAGCAAGATAATGAAATATAACACTGAAAATTCAAATTGTTTGTTTAAATTATTTGTTAGATTACTTCTTTTGATTTATAATTAGCATATTTATACTAAAATACACTATATTAGTTGATATTACATTAAATTACGCTAAATTATGTTAAATTACGCTAAAATATGGTAAATTCCGGTAAATTACTGTGTGTCTTCATGGTGATGTATAAATAGAAACTATTTTTTGTTTCTCTTTTATCTTCATAGAAATTCTTTTTAATAAAGTGGCAGTTACAATTTAAAGTTGGAAAAAATTAATAACAACTAATTATTAAAAATAACGTTATATGGTTTAAATTATTTATATAAAAAATATACAATAAACTTTCGTTGGGCCGATCATTATATATGAATTCATATAGAACCATACATAAATGACTAAATGCTAACAAATTACAAATACAATATATATAAACGTTGGACTTCTACTTAGTACTTTCCAAAAATGGAATATGCAACCCATGTGATCAATATAACATATAGCATTCAATAAGATTCAATACAATGTTTGCATCAAAATTATGTCATTACCACTTAATAATCATGTAATCATGTGATCAAGTTTTTCCAATTAGAACACAAGTAATTCAGAATCAGTAAATCCAAAATAAAATAACAAACTGAATTTAAAACTTACAGTTTTGGAGTGACGACATCATTAAGCGGAAGCGTAAATACTGATCATCAACGGTTTTCCTCAGACGTAATGATGGATGGAGACCTTAGGCTAATTATAAATCAAAAGAAATAATCTAACAAATAATTTAAACAAAAAAATTTGAATTTCAGTGTTAGATTTCATTATCTTGATTTTCATTGTGTCTCTAAAAAAAAAAAAAGAAGAAGAAGAAACCAGTTGGTTTCTGGGAGAGAGGAAACCGGCCACAAAATGGCCAGTTTGGATATTTTTGGAAAAACCAGCGCATTTTGGGTATATTTATTAATTTGTAATTAACTTTGGATATAAATAAAAATGTCGGACACAAGAGTGAGTGAGTAACTATGAAGTTTATTCGGTAATATTTTATTCCTTTCTTAAAATAAGAATTTGTAACTAAGCGAAGTAACTTTTCTAGAAAATGGAGAGCGTTTTCTTTTTAAGGCTAGAATTACAACGGACGTTCAGTTCCAACGTGCTTTAAATAGAAACGATCGAGGGGGTTCTAAATATCTTCACAATTCTAAATCGGACGGACAATTAGATTCATACGATGGTTTAGATTTAAAACTTACAAGGATCTAAATCCGTCTAAACGAAAGCATATGCATTCCTGAAATTATTAGAATTTCTAATCTGACGTGGCAGTTGTTAAACCAGTTTCAGAGATGTAGATAGATTTCTTATTCAGTAACTTTCTCAATAATTTCTTATTAAGAAATCGTTTATAAACTCTGACGTGACAAAACGATTGGCCTGTATTCGCTAAAATTAGTTTAATTTACTACTGATGTGGCTTATCAATTTTAATTTACAAAAAATATGGCTTATTAGAAACTCTAAAATTAGTTTTAAAAATGTGAACATTTAGAAACTACATAGTCTATAATTTCTTAAAAACAGTTAACACTTATTTAGAAACCGAATTTATTACGTACATTGGGCCGAATTTGATGTTATTCACATCATAAACCGCCCACTCCCCGCTTTACTTAATTGCTATAAATAAAGATCCTTTGTTGAAATAGGAGAAGCTCCTTAAAAAAGCAAAGCTCGAACACCTCGTCCTTTCCACACTTTGCAAAAAACATGATTTTGTTTATGAGATGGTTTTCATGATCATCAGACTCTGAAGAATTCATGGAGGTAATTTGGCATGAATGGACTAGGAAATATCGGATTCATTTTAACAACACTAAATTCTCAAGTATTTAATTTATTTCATACCTTTTTTTTCGTTAAAAAATTTTATTGGTAGAAGAATATATCGTTCTCTCGTAATTTATCCCTCATGCCAACATACTAATTAAAATTTTCAGTTGCTAAACTTGATTTGTTCTAAGAGGAGGGTTCCAATACATCCAAATTTCTCTACTCCCATTTGATCCCAATCATCAACTGCACATCTTAAATAAGATGAACGCTCCAGATTAAAACAGCAAGAAACTTTACATTTGCTTTCTGGAGCTCTCAATTCGTTTTCCGCCCCGTCCTCTCCAGTCCCTCTCCCTAAACGCAAAGAGAGAGAAAAAAGAACAAAAACCTTAAACCTTCGATCAGTGCACTGCCATCTCTTCGTCGCTCTCTCCTCTGTGGCATTCTTGGCTGTCGATCTTGCGCACATCATCAAGTTCACCTTCTCGATCCGGATCCCTCCTCCCCTTGGAGTTAGACCGGGTTTGTGAAACCCTAGACGCACTTCTCCTCGCGTTGGAACCTGACCCTTGCCGAGGTCGAGGTATTCATTTCTTCCATGATTGTCTCTAATTTCTTTGCTTAAGAATATTTACCCTCACTTTTATAATGAACTTTTTGCAATCGGTATCTTCTCCCCTTGCTGGTACGATGTCAAATTTGAGTCTGGTCTGGTTTTTAGTACGACAGCTATCTGATTAACAAAATTTAAAAACGATTTGTGTAAATAATTACAGAATTATAGCTATTTTGAATTATGCCTAATGCTTTGCTTTGCTTGCAAATAATTGTAACAAGCAACATTGTAATTATTAAAAGCTAACACCTACCTTTCTGAAAGCCCATTTACAGTCTCATATGTGTGATGTGAACACCGCTAAAAGAAGCTATGAGAGGCTTCTAGAAAAAGATCCCTATTTGGTTGAGGCGTACCACGGTCTGATAATGACCTCTTCAAATTCAGAGTTAGCCAATAAAACTGAATTAAGAGAGTTGATGAAAAGAGTTGAGAAAACAATCGAATTGTGCAAAAAAGAAAAGGATAGCAAAGAAAAGGTGAGCGACTTCAAATTGCTTCAAAAAATGCATTGGTCTTGGACGGGACGGATTAACCCGTCCGTGAATTTTTTTTTTTTTACTCCTTGGACGGGACGATCTATACCGTCCGTGGTTTTTTCTTGTTCGGCTAATTTAATTAGCGGTGGTTAAGCCAAACGGGGATGGATTAGTGGGACGGGTTAAAATGACCCGTCCTGTGGAACGGGATAAACCAATCCGTTCTACCTATATTTCGAAATTCCATCAAAATGATACTCTTTACCGATATTTTTTTAATTTATTTTCGATTGATAAAAATTTCGGAATTCTAGTTGCCTTTTTTAGGCTGAACAAAAAAAGTAGCTGCGAGAAAACAAATTGCTGCTTTGAGTTGTGCGATATTTCTCTCTTCTTCGACCACTTGCTGTTCAATTCTCAAATCAAAGGTAATTTAATATACTTATCAATTTTATTTTAAAGGGTACATAACAAATTAAGGTCAGTTTCTCTTCTCATTAATGTGGACGGAACTTTTTAAGCAAATTTAAACAATAAGAATTTTTTTTTTACAATATTTTAAGAGGCCATCTGATATTTTATTTTATTTATTTACATATTAATTTGTTTGATAGATGGATATTGACGAGTCGGCAATTCCATTCGAATAAGAGGCAGGCCGAAAAATTTGAATTACTCAGTTTCAAGTATGAAACTCACGGAGATCTATTCAATGGTGTTAGAGCATTTTACTCGGGTCAAGAATACACATTATCTATTTGTGGTTCAAAGCTAGAAAAATACGTGGTTTTACAATGTAATAGAGGTCGTAAATATCGTGATGCACGGGGTGTGCCTTTCGATGAAAGAGAAAAGACAACAAGTACCTATCAGATCAATTGTCCTTTTAAAATTTGAACTTGTGGAAGCATCGAAAAAACACAAGTCCTGCACTGCACCAACAATGAAGCCCCTCAAGCGAATGAAGTGGTGAATGAAAATGCAGATCTTAATATGATATGAGAATAATATTACTAGTATGCTTAATTTAAATGAATTTTCTATTTTTTATGTTTTAGTTTTATTGTTAGTATAATAATAATTTCTTGATCGGAAATTATATTCGAATTTTTGTCGTTAAAATAATTTTTTTAGGAACAATTGATTTTTATTTTTATGCTACTACATTATACATATAGATTGTAACGGTTCAAAACCTGTACGTGGCATGTTGGTTGATCTATTATTAAACTGATCTTTGAAATAAAAAATAAAAAAATAGAAATGCTAACTTGTTTGATAGAACTGATTCTTGAGAGAATATATAGTTCCATTAAGAGAAAGTATAAGGCATGCAATAGTAAAGGTTATTTTTAAAATCAACTTATTTGCTTCATATATATGGTCTGCATGCGTATCTGTAATAACTAATTATATTATATGATGGTTCACAAAATCCAAAGAAAAAAAATAACAAAATAGTGTTCAGTTCAAAATTTTAAATTGTACATAAAATAAAAATAAAAATAGTACTTGTTATATGATGTGGACAAACAACAACTACATAAAAACAGAATAAACAAAATTAAACTCAATATTTAATAGAAAATGAACGGATCGTCATTTTTAGCAAAAATGTCTGAATTTTAAATTAAAAAGTAATACAACATTCCAAATTTTTCATCGTTTATATCTTTAAATTTATTTGAAAAAAATATTTCCATTACATATGTGATACTCCATTAGTTAATGCAGTGCTGCTTTATTAATTTTCTTTTTGAATCATGGGCAAAATGGTCTAAATAAAAAATTTCTCTCACCTTTTCGCTGCCTTGAGCCAAAATTTCGTTGTTAAAATCCTCACTCAAAAATTTGGGTGTAGTGGAACCCTCCTCTTGTTCTAAATACAAAATATGCATCAATAATTACAGAGCTAAAGGTAACTAAAGGTTTTAGCCTAAGATAGAGAGAGAGAGAGAGAGAGAGAGAGAGAGAGAGAGAGGAAGAAGAAATTGTTTCTGAATCTTAATTTATTCATTCTTTATCAGTAATTACATTGTACAGTGCTGTATATATAGACATTATTACAACAGTCTAGTTTGTGACAAATTAATCACTGGCTTTGATTAGTCTCTAACCAACATCTAACAGCTGTAATTAATGTCTAACTAAGTCTCTTAACAACTCGAGTGCAGAGGCTATGTCGGTATCAGTCATCGATCTGTTGGCCAAAAGGTGAACCAGAGGTGGTGTTTCCTTGCGGGTCCATCATCTGCATTGCCTCTTGCTGCGAAAACCTCTCATCGGAGCGAGGAGGTGTAGGCTGGGGTGAAATTAAGTGGGTCCCACTGGACAGGCCTTTGCCGCTGCATTGGTGCAGAAGGGGTTGTTTCAGGATTGACTGCTATTGGAGGACTTGATGGGAGAGCAGGAGATGGAGGTGGCGGCATGGTTGCATTGCCTCCATATATATATATATATATATATATATATATATATATATATATATATATATCCATTCCATTATTAAGCACGTTGGATGTCTAATCCGCCAACGGCTACGATTGAAAGATGAATTTTCGGATTGAATATCAGCCTTCCAATCAAATAATCTGTCTTTCTTTGATTAAACACATTTTTTTTATGTGTAGAAGTCTAAATTTAGTTAAAATTATACCCGCCACACGTATTGACACGCGTACTTGCACACATAATGCTGTGGCTAGAATTAAAATGTTTGTCGCTGATCTAAAAGAACAGAACGGACAACGGATAAATTGAAATCAGCGCTCCGTTAGCCTAGGGTTTCCTCCCATTTCCATCCCGTCTCTCTCTCTGTTGGAAATCAAGGAGATTTCTTCTCTCCTCTTCGCCGCTCTCACCCGCCTCTTCCGCCTCTCTTTCTCCTCTTCCGTCGCTCTCATATGCTCTCTCGCTCGATCACTCTTCTCCTTGGGAACCCTAAATCGAAGAACCTCTCTCTTCCACCCTTTGCTCTATCAGCGCCAGACCCTATCCTCTCTGTCGCCCCCTCTCTTCCGAAGAAGGTAAGTGCCTTTTTTTATTTTTCATTTTTGTTTATTTTTACTTGTTTAATGTTGATCTCTCTTCGAAGCAGGGATCAATTAGGCTATAGTACTGAATATGACCTTTGAAATGGAGTTAGTTTTATCCTTTGAAATGCTTTATCACAAGAATTTTATTGTTGGAGTTCCCAAAATTGAGAAGTGGTACTTCTGGACCCTTTTTTTTTCATTTTTGCCTAATTGCAGCTTGCCTGTGATTTAGTGCGAAATTGACAAACTATCAATTTCTTACTTGTTTGATTTTTTATATATATACTTGAAAAAAAAGTTAGGTTTATGAAAGTTACTGAGTACTAATTTGCGGTCTTTAGAATATTATAGCTTGATAATTTTATTTTAGACTACAATATTTTCTTAAGGACATTATGAATACATGACAACTTGGCTAAATCCTAATTGCCATAGCATTTTTTTTTCTTAAATTTTCAGATGATTATACAAACGACCCTTACTGTGAGCCCCATTATGAAGCCAAAGCGGCACCCAGAAAGAGTTACTCCATTTCGACCGGTTCAAAAACCAAGACAACACCAGCACGCATAATTTCTTTACCATCTAGGTCTCCTACCTTACACAAAGAACGAAGAATTATACCTCCTTATACCCCCAACAAACATGATTCATTATCTACAAGGGAATCCAATTCGAGCTTGGACCCTACATCAATCGGGGTCTCACCCGATGTCACTCCCGGTTGGCCCTTCTTAAGAAAAAAACCCACGCAAGAGAGGAAATTTGCTTCATTAGAAAAGTTGATTTGTCAGTTGTTCAATGGGCTATGTGTCTCCCTAGCCGATACACGGTCGTGTTTCTATCTCGCCAGAATTTTAATTTTGAGCATAAAATGGGCATGTTTGGGACCACTGTAACTGGTTTCTGTTCTGAATTGGACAAAAATGAAGTAAAGAAATTACCGCCGGAGTTGGTTTCATTACAAGAGAAGTATAAATCGATATTTACACTCCTCAGTTATAGTGAACTTCAACATATTACATCTAATTTTGCACCTTGTATGTTCTCTCTATCTCTATCTCTTTTAACAACGACACAAACAATCAAATTGGTCGTACCTTGGAAATGCAGCACATAATTGTCGCATGTAAAGATCAGTATTGTCATATTCCAATCTATACTGAGTGGAACCAGTTGAGCTCTAAACATAATATGTTTGTCGTGATTGTTCTTAATTGATATATTTGGATTTTCTTCTCTAATTTTGGTACTAATCTTTTTTTTTAAACCTTGGCAGTCTGATTTCTATGAGTACTTGCCAAGAGGTAGTCTGGAAGAAATTCTGCATGGTGAGTCTTAAATTTTTATTGATACCTTTCAATTTATTATAATGTATGTCTTGAAACATGTTAGCTATCTTTTATGGGAAGGAATTATTTTTAAGTTGGCAGCTCCCTTTAATTTACATTTCATCCTTTTTGGCAAAGTGATTTTTATTAACTTGCGGTACTTATTATTTGTCAGGTGGAAAAGAACAAAAGGATACATTTGATTGGAATGAGATATATAAGGTTGAGCTAGGTGTAGCCAGTGCATTGAATTATCTGCATGGTCATGACAATCACCGACCTGTCATCCATAGGGATGTTAAATCCCAACTTCAAATATGACAAGCCATACAAGGTTACCTAGGTAATGTCATATCCTACACTCCGAGAGAAGCACCTGTAGATGAGATTAAGAAACAGTCGCTGGTATATGGGGTGAGTTTGGCAAAGGAGGGGATAGAAGAAGTATCATGTGGAGAACGGCTCGAGCAGCTGGTGGATTGGATGGAAGAACATAAAGTTGTTGGTAAATGCATTGAAACAGTAGAGGTTGGATTAGGAGCCCTGATTGTTTTGATTAATTCATTTTTGCCATTTCAGGTAGAATTGGATTTTCAGTTTGGTTCCCCTGTCATGGCATTGCCTTCGGTGAGGCCGGCCCGGCTTGTGTCTGGTTCCTTCACCGTTTTGAGGAGCCCGAAAAGTGATGGTCCGAGTTTAAGCCGGTCACAACAAAGAGTCTGAGTTGGTCCGAGGCTGAGTCTGAGTTTGGCACCAACAAGCCAGTTTAAGCTGGTCACAACAAAGAGTCTGAGTTTTGTGCTGGCACCAACAAGCCAGTTTTCATATTGGAGTTAGCAGTGCAAAGGTTGCTCAGGATAATTCAACTCTGTTGCAAGTTGTTATCTTTCATTCTTTGCCAAGGCTATTGTCCTTGATCTATTGAAATTAAAAGATTTTTATTCAATATGGAGACAATCTATATTTTGTCCAGCGAATGTTAGATACTTCATAATATAGATGGTTTACCTGGGTAATAATAATATGCAATATTGGTTTGATCGGGGTGATTATTGTTCTAATCTTTATTTTTTTTTTTAATTTTTTGTCTTTCTTGTTGCTGGTCCTTTTGACTTTGGGCCAAAGCAAAGAAAAATTATTCTCATTTTCTGTCTTTATTTATAATTTGGATTTAGAACGAATCTATTTTAATATTATCTTTAAATATTATTGAATTATTATTTTTTTATTGATCTATTTTTTTATTAAAATATATCGTTTTATATGCTAATATTTTTTTTGTTCTCTTATAATATGTCTCCGTTGCAACGCGCGGGCACTATACTAGTATATATATATATATATAGAGTAGAACTAGGGTGCTCCTAAGCTCACCAAGCCCTTCCGTGAGCGCGACTCTAAAACCTATCAAATTGACTTCAAACGATATTTTCAAACCGTTAGATGTTCAATCTATATTAAAATGTGCTTGGAGACCAAATTTTACATTTTTTGGAATTTTTTTACTATTTATTAAGATGGTTTGAAAATCGCTGTTTTCCAATGGTGCAGAATTTTAATAAAAACAGCGATTTTCAAACCATCTAAAAAAATTCCAAAAAATGTAAAATTTGGTCTCTAAGCATATTTTAATATAGATTGAACATCTAACGGTTTGAAAATGTCGTTTGAAGTCAATTTGATAGGTTTTAGAGTCGCGCTCACGAAGGGCTTGGTGAGCGTAGGAGCACCCTAGTTCTACTCTCTCTCTCTCTCTCTCTCTATATATATATATATATATATATATTTTTTTTTTTTTTAAAAAAAAAGGCCATGGCCCATTTTCATATTACTGAAAACCATATAATTACATCAAGGATCCAGAGTTTGTATCTCTGCTAACATCTGAGTAGCAACAAAAGTACTAGTAGCAACAAGAGAATAACAATGCCAACTTTTGAGAAAGATAATGAAACTTGCAAAGTTGCACAAGTTGTAGGAAAAAGTGCACGGACTTGGCATGAATAAATTAGTGATGGTTTGTTGCCAAGTACTTGATGCATGCATTGGATTAATGGAGAGACAGAGACCCCTAATCGGTATCATGTTTTTATGGAAGATGTCAAACAGAGATTCACTTATAATTAATAAATATACTGGGACCCAATTTGTTTTATGTTAGTGGCTTTTATATCATATCGTATAAATATGCCAATACTAGATTAAATATGATTTTTTTTCCATAGTGTTTTCTTTTAGCAAATATAGAAGCTGATTAGTATTAACTGTAGTATTAGTTATTATAGATTTGTTTTGTTCTTTTATTTAAATCAATATTCAAGATTTTAGATATAAAAAATCAACTACTATGATGATATATATATAGAGAACACCATAAAATAATTACGAGGAGAACATTATAGTAAGACTGAATTTAATTTTATAAATTTGGTTATCAACCTTATAGGCTATGCTAAGGATGCATGTCTCTTATTATTTATGCCTTGATGACAGTAATTTGCATCGTCTGAGATATCTCAAACTTTGAGTTTTTTTTTTGGAATATCTCAACCGTTCAAATACGTTATGCACAAATCTCAAAGCACAAATAATACTGCCCCTGCGCTATCCGAATAGGCACCGTACATGTAAGTCATGCAAAAGTTGAGATATCTTAGAGGATATGCACTCGAATAACAGGGTGCTATACAAGACAACAAAAAATCTTTTAGGGAGGAATTTTAGGATGAAGTCGTGTGGCCCTGTCTCTGTCTCTCCAAAAAAGAGAGGCTATGTTAATTGGCTGTTAGTGTCATTTGTTGGTGCATTTAGAAAACTCAAAATTCTGTCTGTTTTGATAATAAAACTGTACCTACAGTTCGACACATGATTTTGCTTATCTGTTCTTTGTTGGATTATTGGGCAGGCAATAAAAAAAGACAAGTGAGACAATTTGCAAAACCTTGGATCTCGGAGGATCTGGATATGATACCACTCCAATCTCTATCCCCTTTGCCAGCTCTTGAGATGCATCCTAGTCCCAATTTTCCACTGGTTCCAATCCTGCTTGCCAACTAAAGATCCCTGCTGATACCTCTTTTATATTGGTATCAGTCCTTGCTTGTTGGCTGGTTCTCTTAGTTGCATACTTACTATGTAATAATTGGGGTGTTCTCATGAATTGTTGGCGCCTTGTTAGTGCTTTTTACTGTTTTTAGTTTGGTTCATATACTGGTGCTGTTTTCACTGGCCTACTGTTATGCTGTTTTTGGTTTTTAGGTGTGGTTGTACTTGTGTTTTGCCTAGGGTCAATGATATGTTTAATAAATGCGACTGAAACTTTGACGGTTCCGTCATGGAGTTCAGTGTCTGGTTAAGGATGTCAGGTGTGTACAGAGACCTTTACAGGCTATGAGTTTTATTGGGCAGTTTTGCTATTTTGTTATTTTTTCTTTAGTCCTTGTATGCTACAAGAAGGGCATTTATGCTTATTTTTCAAAAAAAAAAAAGGATGAAGTGGTGTTCATAAAGGAAAAATAAATTAAACCGTAGAATCAAGATTAAATCATAAAAAAGTATTCTAATATAATATAATTCCTATATTCAAGTCCCAAGAAATATACTAAACCTTGTAAATGATCTTATCCAAGGGAACAGTAAAAATACTAAAATCTTTTGCTCTGAATCTCAAGTGGGTCCACCTGTTTGATTGAACCCAACATGGCCCAGGGGCCCATAAAAGTCATAGGGACCTCCTTATTAACATAATTTTTCTTTGCTGCGTCCCTAGTTCAGCGCTCGTGGGAAATGCTGAGTTGAATTCTGATCATCTGTGGCAAAATTTAGTCACTGAAAGAAGGGGCCGCATTTTTATTTTTTTTTGGTAAAGAAACAGTTAAAACTTGTAATTTAAGCGGACATTGAAATCCGATATTTTTTTTCTTGTAGCATTCAAAATGAATCAAATCCGCCACATGAAATTATTCATATACAAAAATAACATACAATCAGAAATCGGTGCAGATTGCAACGGTTATTTTGTATAGAGCTAGGGTGTTCTTAAGCTCACCAAGCCTCTTTGTGAGCTTAACTCAAAAATCTATTGAATTGGTTTTAAGCGATGCGTCTAAATTATTGAAATCGATCTACTTCACGAGTGATGCATTTACATGTCAAATTTATAAATTTCGAACTAATTTAGTATAAAGTTAAGCGGTAAAAAAAAGATGGTTTATAAGTTAATTTTAATGTGTTCATTTTTCATTATTTTTTTACCGCTTGAATTTATATTAAATTAGTTTGAAAATTTAAAACTTGATATGTAAACTCATCACTCGTGAAGTAGATCGATTTCAACAGTTTGGATGCGTCGCTTGAAACCAATTCGATGGATTTTTGAGTTAAACGGTCAAAGAGGCTTGATGAGCTTAAGTAGGGGTGAGTAAATTGTTTATAACTCGTAACTCGCTCATAACTCGCTCGCTAAATGCTCATTAACAACTCGCTATAACTCGCTCATTAATAACTCGCCCATTCACTTAATGAGCCGAGCATGAGCATACCCCAACTCGCTCATAACTCGCTCATTAAGAACTGAGTTACATAAATCCTGCCACATCTAATCCTTTCAATATTATTTGGTTTTGTAGCTGAAAATTTTAAAAATATTTGGATGGCAGCAAAATAGTCACAGACCAAAATTTTAGAGCCAAAACCTAAAATCACAGAGACTGTCTCTCCGCCAAAACCTGAAGTCCTCTCATTTCTCCGCCAAAACTTAGAGCCACCAGCGTACAGCCAGCCACCCTCCGCGTGCCTCTCATTTTGTTCTAATTTGGTAACTTCTCTGATAGCTGTTAGTATATCCATTCTTTTATGGAAAAATAATGAGCTTGCATCACCTCTAGTAGCAAATAACTGAAACATGTACCAGTGTACTGTACCAGTGTTGCAAATGATTATGGCTCCTCTCTACGGGAGGTGAGATAAGAATTTGTTTTATAACTGACATTGGTTTATTGTTTGTATTTTTCCCAAGAAATAGGGATTTTGAGTCTTAACCAACCCCCCAAAAAAAAAAAATGGATTTGAAGTCTCACCCGGTTTGTACCACTATTATGGTTCAGTACCATCATAGCTTGTAACTAGAACATGAGCTAATAAAGGATTAATATTGTAATTATGAACATGATTTCATGCAGGGATCCTAGATGCTCTATTAGCAGGGTGAGAATCTGCTGCGATCCGGGTACTGTGAACAGTACCCTGCAATTCCTGCTTTTTCAAATCCAGCTGTCGAATCGTTTCGAGATGCGTGCACAGAAAAACCAGCTGTTTTGAGATGCGTGCACTAAAAAGTTGGACGGCTGGATTTGAAAAAGCAGGAATTACAGAGTTACTGTACTCAATATTCGGATCGCAGCAGATCTCAATCCCTATTAGCATGTTAGCTGCGCCAGAAGTACCGACTGCTCCATTGCGATCTAATCACATTGCTCCTCTGATCTGTACGATTGGTGAGATACCAAGACAAGCATAATTAGGCTATTAGAAATATATATATAATACCATCCCAGATGTACATAATCTGAGAACTGTGAAACAATGTTGAATCAAAATTATGCTGTGCATTATCAGTGTTAATTGTAATGTGCAGAGTGCCTTTTTCTAATTATTTATTTGTGTTATGTGGAATTTGTCACCGCGCGGTTACCAGTAGCAATGCAACTGCAAGTGTACAGCTACATCGCCCACATAATTATTTTAAATTTACTCTCATTTAAACAACTCGGCAACTCGCTCACTAACAACTCGCTTATTAAGGTAATGAGCTGAGCATGAGCATACCCAACTCGCTCATGCTCGCTTATTAATTACCCCTAAGCTTAAAAACACCCTAGTTCTACTTATAAAATCATATCTAAGAGTCTATGGTAGTCTGCGGCATAGTGACAAGACTCGCGAGGAATTCGCGTTTAATTCGCGTATTATTCATTTTTTCGACGTTACCGAACCGAACTCCGAATAAAACTCAGAAAAACGTATAATACGTTTTATTCGTGAATGAAACGTGTATAAAACGCGAGTTAACGAATTATTCGCGAAAAAAACGTGAAAAAAAAATTTTTGAATTTTTTTTCAAATTTTTTTTTTCCTTCCTTATTGTACCGAATTATTTCTGAATTATACTCGAATTATACTGAATCACAATTTTTTGACATCGCCGAAACGAATCCGAATTTTTTATTTGTCACTGTGGTCTGCGGCGCTGTGTTACCTTTATTTTTGTGAATAGCGTCATCATTTATCTTTTTAATTTTCCTTTTCTATCCTTTTATTTTTCGATATGCGTGCAGCCTGCAAAGCAATGACCCGTTCGTACAGTGTCAAGTCAGTTGATGCAACAGAAGATCCACAGGGGCCCCCAAGATCTGATAACATCTGGTCCAGCACGGTCTCCCATGGCATATCGCAACGCCATTGGTTAGTCGAAGGATCCCGCCTCGAAAGACTAATTTATATCCCATTAAATTAACTAATCTCTTTTACTAATTAATGATCATGATTGGAGGTCGCCTTTTTTTTCTAATTCTTTACCAGTTTTCAAAGAGATTCCTCTTCCCCTGCTATCCTCTCTCTCTCTCCTCCTCTTTTGAAGAGAGATAGTCACAAAATTGAAGAGCATCCTCTGTAGTGTATTGATTAAACCCGTCCGGTTCAATCCGGACCGGGCAAACAAGGGACCCGGACCCGAACCGACCTGTACCCGACCATGAACCCGACCCGAACCGTCCTAAAGGGTTGGGTCGGGTTTGAAACGGGTCGAATGTGGTTTTCTGGACGAAATCCGACCATACCCCCACCGTTTCAACCCGCCTACCCGAACCCAACCCGGACCGATCTAAATCCGACCCGCCCCGCCTGAACCCAACCCTAAACCCGCCTAAACCCCGGGATCCGGGTCTAACCCGACCGAACCCGACCAAACCCGACCCTAACCCGGCCTAACCCCCCCTAACCCGACCCTAACCCGACCTAACCCCCCCCAAAACCCGGTGGGACCCGAGCCAACCCGACCTAATCCGTCCGAAATTTGAAATTTTTTCTAAAAAAACGGTAAAAAAAATTTTAGCCTCTGTTGCCGCTGGTACGCCTTTACCTCTGCCTCTAAATAGAATCGCAAGGAGAGGCACAAGTGGTATATAATATATTCTAGAGGATACACGTAAATTACTGGAATACAGTCAATACACGCAAACAATATTTCTTGTTTAACAGGGGAGACGTAAAAAATATTTTGGTTAGGTTTAATTGAATTCAGAAGGAGGCATAAATTACTGGATACATGTAATCAATATTTCTTGCAAATAAATTAATTTAATTTAGAGTTAATTTAAATGTATATTTAATTTATATTTACTTTACTTTAATTTAGATTTAATTTAGATTTATATTTAATTTATATTTAATTTAGATTTACATTTAAATTATATTGAATTTACATTTATATTTAAATAGGTTAGATAATTTCGGATTTATTTTGAATATTGTTAATTTTATTTTTAAGAATATTGAATTAACATATGTATCTTCTTAATTAAAATATTTTATACTATATTTCTGTCCATCTGATCATGATCATGTTATATATATTAGTATATTTATACTAAAATACGCTGAATTACTTGAAATTATGTTGAATTACACTATATTAAGTTCAATTACACTACATTACCCTAAAATATGCTAAATTACATATGAATATGGACGATATCTTCACTGAAAAGGCGAAAAACGACGGTGAAACTTCAAACGGTCATAAAACGGCGCTCGAGTGTCCGATTTCAGCAAATGACCACTTTTCGGAAAGCTTGCGAAAATGCGCATACGTCCAATGCAGCTATGCTGGATTCCGAAATTCAGAATCGCCAAAAAACTAAGGAAAGAGCCTCAAAACTTGAGTTGAAGTTTCCGATTAAGATTTTCATTTCTATTATTCAATCCAAGTAGCTCAGTAAATTAGTTACATAATGAACTTGTAGTATACCAGTTTTTACTATTTTCGGAATTTTTTTACTATTTTTTATGATTCATGAAAGATGGCACATAATCGGTCTATTTTAGCGTAATTTACTGTATTTCAGCATAATTAGCGAAGTTATTGTAATTTAGCGTAATTTAACGTAATTTAGTGTAATTCAACATAATTTCAAGTAATCTAGTGTAATCCATTTTTTTCAGTTCTAAAAATTGCATAAATCATGTTAATTTATAAAAGAGTGAGGCTATGGTGCTATGCATAGCACGGATGGCTAGTGTACTACGGCTCAATATGATACTTTTTAAAATCCTAACGGTCGATCCGAACCGTTCAATGTAATAATCATATGAATATGTACTTGCAAACTAAAATTTATATTTTTTCGAATTTTTTTACTATTTTTTTAGATAGGTAGAATTTTGATGGTCCAGAATTTTCAGAAAACACTGATTTTTCTACCTATCTAAAAAAATAGTAAAAAAATTCAAAAAAATATAAAATTTAGTTTGCAAGTACATATTCATATGGATATCACATTGAACGGTTCGGATCGACCGTTAGGATTTTAAAAAGTATCATACTGAGCCGTAGTACACTAGGCATTGGTGCTATGCATAGCACTATAACCTCACTCTTTATAAAATACACATTTATCATTTTCAATTCTAAATTGCACAATTGACTGTTAGTACGATTTAGTATTTAATTAATTGTTTATTAAAAAAATTGATCAAAAATTAGAAATGTTCAGAAGATGAGAACGGAGAACCTATAATATTACTTTCAACATACAGCTCTCTCTTCTTTCAATAATTTTAGTATTTACTGATTGTTGTTTAGTATTTAATGATTTTTATTTTAGTATTTAATAATTGTTGTTTAGTATTTAAATTAACTTTTGTTTTAAAATAATTCTTTTTTAAAGATAAAAAATAATTCGATTTTAGATAATTTGGTTTTAAACTAATTCGGTTTTAACTTAATTTGATTTTGTCATAACAAAAATATATTGAGTTCAAATAAAAAAAAACTGAAAAAAAAACAGCCAAAAACGTTTCTGAAAACAGAAACAGAAAACAGAAAAAAAAACCGAACCGGACCTACCCGGACCGGACCGACGTCCCGACCCGACCCAACCCGCCCCGACCTAACCCGCCGGGTTTAGGCCGGGTAAGAGGCGACCGACTCAAACCCCAACCCGACCCCCCCTACCCGACTCAACCCGTTGACCCGGCTAACCCGTGCCCGAGTCAACCCGGGGACCGGTCGGGTTTGGACCGGACCGACCCGACCCGGCCCCTTTTCATAACACTAATCCTCTGTATTCTTTTTAGAATAGCAGCAGAGTCAGACCCTTTTCAAAGGAGCAAAACAGGGCCCGTTCGGAAGTCTATGCTTCCTCTCCGTTTTGTTGCAAAAATATTTCACGCCGTGCAAAGGAATGTTTCAGATGAGGAGCTAACTGATCAAATATTATATATATTTTTAAAAAAATAAAAAATTTTATAACACAATATAATATGGTTGTTTACAATTTAATACGAAAATAAAATACAAAAATTAATCTTTATTTAAAAGTTAATAAATAACAATTAAGTAGTGACAATAAGTTAAGTAATGCGGTCTAGGTAATTAAATCAAACTTTCAAAAATTGAAAAAAAAATAATCCACTAATTATAATTCATTTTTTTTTCCTTTTTCGTAATAGAAGGAAAAAGAGGGATAAGAAATTAAGTAATTAAATAATAAATAAATTTGATATACATAAGAAATAGTAATGATTAATGAAGTATGCACCTTGTGCTGACTTAGTTGGACGAAAGTTTTAAGCTTCACTGTTCTGATTCTGAGGGAGAGATTTAATTAATTAAAGTTCTTGTGAAGGAGAGATCTGTCAGATGCTGTAAAATATAGGAAAAAACTATCGACGCCTGCACTAGTTATACCTTGTTGATGTTGATTTTTTTTTTCTCTCTCTATTCTAACCGTGCTTCTAAAATTTCAATAGCTTTTTTTTTTTAGTAACTTCTTTTTTTAGGTAATCGTGTCTTCCAAAATAAGTTAGAAGCACGGATATTTTTTTTATTATTTTGCACTTTCCTTACCAACATCTTTTCAAAATAGTCAAAGATGTTTTTATTTCCGGAGTTGGAAAAGGCGGCATGTGAATATCACATTGAAGTCTTTTAAATTTTTTGTATTTTACATAGGGGTGGCTAATATATAAAAAATATAAATTTTAGTTAAATTTCTATGTACTTTATCAAAAAATTGGAAATGTTGGAGGTAACTTTAGAGCATCTACATTCTAGAAACTCAAATGAGTTTCTAAATAACTGTTAACCTCTTTTTAGAAATTAAGGTCTCTAAAATTTTTAACTCTCACATCTCTGAAATTAATTTTAGAGTTTCTATTAAACCACGTGAGCAACAAATTAAAAAGCAGAAATAATTTGAGCCAATTATTTGATCAGCATGGAGTTTATAAACAGTTTCTTAATAAGAAACTTTACTGCATAGTTTCTAAATAAGAAACTCTCTCACATCCCTGAAACTAAATTAGAAACTGTCACGTCATATTAGAAACTCTAATAGTACCACAGATGTAGATGCTCTTAGCCACTTTTGAGCTGACTTATGTTCCGCCCCATGCTTTCTTAAAATTTTGGTATCCCTTTTAACTAAGAGAATTTATAACAGAATAACAATAGTCATGTTAATTAAAAAATAAATTTTAAAAAGCTCGAATATGATCAATTATTGTAGTGATTGTATTTATACTTATTAAACATTAATTAATTGTCAAAACCTTCAAGGCGTCTCAAGTGCAAATATTAAATTTTAAACCAACGATCGAGTGTACGACTTCTCACAGGAAAACAATATTTTAATTAATTGTAATACAAATGATTTTTACTTAAAATGCAAATTTATGATATACTGTGAAGTTAAGGTACTTTTTGAAAATTTAATTCAATTATGCAAGTGCACGATATATTCTGGTACATATATGTAACAAATTTGTAAGATATAATAATCCAATTTTGATTAAGATACATTTCATTGAATATAAACTGCATAAAACTTTCTGGAGTTTATATTAAATAAAGCCAAACAAACAGTGATCTGGCATTCTAGAACTGTAAAGGAGGTATCCATTCTAATAGAAACTGGAGATAAGGTATGCGCTATTACCATTTGGATTTTTGAACAATTTAATTTAAATTGTGTGGTCCCATAGATAAGTTAAAGCAAGATCCTAAACTAGTGCACCCATGCATGCATTATTGCCATTTTTGATGTAATAAACAATTCAAGTAGCCTTAAATCATCCCTAGATTGCACTCTGTCTCTGTCCCTTGAGCAGATTCATAGATCCAAACAATGGAAACCTCATGTTGTCTCAGGAACCGCAAACCGGTACCGATTTCTGGCCTACATTGCCATTGATAACATTCATAGTTTGCCAGTAGATTTGGGAGGCATGTAATTGCTTGAGGAGGCAATTTTTCTCTGTGGAGAAATTATGTTTGACAAGAATGCTTAGTCATCCCTATAATTTTAAAATTTATTAATTATGTGTATTAAAATTAATAATTTAATTATGTATATTTAATAATTTTTATATTGTTTAGTCTCCTCATAAAATATTAAATGTGTGCTTATAGCTCAGTGGTTAAAATTTTATTTAGTGGTCGTGGAGACTTGAATTTTAAGTTCCGCTACCACATATTATGCATTTTATGTTTCAATCCTCTAAATTTAAATTTTTTATCATGGCTCTGATAATATTAATTGGTCTTGGTTGTTGGAGTGAAGTTGGAATTAAAAAAGTTTCATAATTAAAGATAATTTCTGTGTCAAGAGAAACACTGTAGGAGTTCTTGTGCCTTAATTTAATTTTCTATTCTTATTTTTTGCCTTAATAAAACAAGGATACTGTGGGCAGTAGGAAGCCAAAGGTTTTCATTGTATTTTCTCTATAATTACATTACTTCGTAGTTCATAGTACCAATTATAGAAATATTATAAGAAAAATAATACCTTCAATTAGAATTGTGCTTAGGCTTTGCTTTCCATTATATTGATTCAAGTTTGAAATTTAATTTCAGCAGAAAAATTATATATAAAAAAAAAAACCGTTCCTTTCACTCAAAAGAAAGAAAATAAAAAACTGATAACCTAGGTGGTTGCTGGTGGTATCTGGTCTTGAATCTATGATGAGTAGTGTGTAGGTTGGGGACACTAAGTGTATGGTATTTCTAGTGTGTAGGTAGGAGACATTAAGTGCATGGTATTGATAGTGTGTAGGTTAGGAATAATACATATTATATAACATTTCTAGTATGTAGGTTGGGGATACAACATAATATATAACATTTCTAGTATGTAGGTTGGGGATGCTACATATTATATAATATTTAAGATAAGATAAGACATAGTTAGCAACATTTTGTATGGAGTAAGAAGGACATAGCTAATAGCATTTTGTATGGTGTAATATTAACTTACTTTTAAGAAGTATTATTTCACCTGTTTTATATCATATAAATAACAAGGTAATAGATAAAAGTGTATAGGATGGCATACGTCTAAAAATAGTACAATGTATTAATAAAATAATAAATAAAATAGGTCTAAAATCAATACTAATCTACATAATAATGTAATAATAAATTAGTAAAATTAAGCATTATTAAAAAATATTCATAAAAGGACCTCCGAAAATGAACTACCTACAGGACCGCATACGATATCAAAAAGATTCAATATGGTAATAAACTAATAAAGCAACAAAGGTCATACTAAATATCTAAAATGATCAATATAAAAAGTGAGTAAAACGGTAATTATGGTAAAAAATCTAAGAATAACGCGCTCTGTAAAATACGAAATAACAAAGATAAAACGAAATAAAATAGAATAAATAAGAGCGAAAAGAGAGTAAAGAGAAGGTGTATAAGAGCGAGAGAGTCTAACCTCAAATGATGTTCTTACTTTTTTTATGCAAATATTTTTTTAAATTTTCAGTAAAAAAATAATAATGATAAATTTAGCTTTGTTTAATCCCCCCCCCCCCCCAAAAAAAAAAATTATTTAGTGGTCGTTGGAGACTTGGATTTTAAGTTCCGCTACCACATATTATGCATTTTATGTTTCAATCCTCTAAATTTAAATTTTTCAGTCATGCCTTCTTATTTTTTGCCTTAATAAAACAATGATACTGTGGGCAGTAGCAAGCCAAAGGTTTTCATGTATTTTCTCTAGAATTACATAACTTCGTAGTTCATAGTACCAATTATAGAAATATTATAAGAAAAATAATACCTTCAATTAGAATTGTGCTTAGGCTTTGCTTTCCATTATATTGATTCAAGTTTGAAATTTAATTTCAGCAGAGAAAATATATAAAAAAAAAACCGTTTAATTCCCCCCGACGATAAAAAGAAACAAAATGAAAAACTGATAATGCAAATATTTTTTTAAATTTTCAGTAAAAAAAATAATGATAAATTTAGCTTAATTTGTTTAATTTCCCCCCCTGACAATATATGAAATGCACAGGTATAAACTCATCATGATAAAAATATCAATTAACCTTAAAACCAGTGTTGGTTTATATGGCGTGCCTCCTAAAACCAATGCTTCCATTCTCTTTCCGAAGCGAATATCCAAAAAAAGAAGCAAATAAATCTCCTTTCAAAGCCAAAGGAAAAAAAAAAAAAATGAAATTATCAAATCCCATAGCCCCAAATAAAATTAAAAAATTAAAAAAGGTTATAATAAAATTAAAAAATTAGGGGGGGACACGATATACGCCTCCCAAAGCAATGACAAATTACAAGATATGCACGCACAAAAACTTATATGATCGAAGGATTAAAGAGAAAAAAAAATGATTTTTAACCTCTCCATTGTTTCGGGATAAAGACTGTAAATGTTGGTTAGCGTTTAACGATTCGGATCGACCGTTAAGATTTTTAACCTCTCCATTTTTAACCTCTCCATTTTTAACCTCTGCAATGACAAATGACAAATGTTGATTTTTAACCTCTCCATTTTTAACCTCTGCAATGACAAATGTTGGTTTGCAAGTACATATTCATTTTATAATCATGTTGAACGGTTCGGATCGACCGTTAAGATTTTAAAAAGTCAAATTTTGAGCCGTAGCACGGACCCAATCCGTACTATGCATAGCATCGTAGACTCACTCATGAAATAATGTTTAGTGTTGTTGATAATAAGGAAAACACACTTTTTTTTTTTGGGAAGATATTGTCAAATTTTGTAAGCTAGTTAGAAATGCTAATTGTGACAGAGGTTGAGCAATGTCTTTAGAAGGATTGCATTAAATATAATTAAAAAAAGTATCAATAATTTATTCCTCCAAATATAAATTTGGAGAGTTTTAAAGGGAGGTTGTGTTGTCATTTTTACATGTTGATTCACTAAGTTTGACATGTATCAATTATACAAGTATAATATATTAGTCTAGTGGTAAAAGAAAATGTTCTTTGTACGGAAAATCGTATGTTTTCTTCTTTCGTTCAATTTTGTCGATCTAATAATTTACTTTTTAGAAAGAAATGGTTGTCTATGCCTTTCAAATTCATACTCATATTATTACAACAAAAGATTATTTTCATCGGAATTTCGAACTCATGGAAAACGCGCGTGTGTCTTTATCACTAGACCAAATATTAGTTATTGTCGATCTAAGAATTCTTATTACTCTCTTTTCTCCAACTCTTTTCACGTGACGCATCACGATCCGTGCTAAACGTAGTAGTCGACCCATCTCACGTGCCTTATATGCGGTATCTCCCCAAACAAGTTGCGCATACTGTATTTGCAGACGAGAACACAAGATGAATTTTCACCTGTTACAACTTATTTCCACCCGTTACACGATTGATAATACATACAAAGCAACAAAAGTACTAAGGAAAAACTCAAGTTATACCAAGTCGCACATCTCTAAACTCACATACTTTCAGGTGTTCACCACGGGTATGACACCACCAGCCTGGCTGACCAGTAACATGATCCTAATACCAAAAACCGATGCATCAAGAACTCCAAAGGACTATAGACCTCTTACAATTGGAAATGTGACTTACCAGCTATTCTTATGAGAGAAGTGATACATTCATTTCATAGTGTCGATTTCAAAGATAAAGCTTTAATTTCTCCTGAAAGCCGATATAAATAAGGCATTTGTGTCCGATGGCACTTTGTGGAAGCGGCCATACAAACAATCAAGATTCCTACAAAACTGGTTACTATTATCATGTCAGCTATGGCTTTGAGTAAAGTGACTATACAGATCAATGAGAAAGGGAATGGTTTCATTAGACCGACTAGGGGACTCTTGATAGAGTTGGTGTCATAGAACAAATATTTTGTTTGTAATACTTGTTCATGTGATTGATTGATGATAGTCAATTTGTTGCCTTGAGTTGCATTACTCAATGGTTCTTTTAAATGTTAGATTGTGTAGCAACCAGCTTAATAAAAGTAATGAACTTTAAAGTATCACTGGTTAAGTAATTAGCAATGAACACTAATTATATCCGAGACTAGTGTGATGATTAAATGTTTAATCGAGCTATCACAAATCAAAGCGACAGAGTGCTGATTTAATATCACAAATGCATATAAGAGTTTATATGGCATTGGATTGACCATACATGAACATTAACTGGATTCTGTGTTTGTGTTATTAGTAGTTCATGTGGTGTTGTTATCTTATGTCTGAGACATTTGATTTTATTTCTTAAGGAATGCATATCAGTGGTTAGTGTTTACCGCTCACCGTAACAGAGAGCTATAAGGACATCATCTCTATGTGTATGACTTATGTTGAGAAGTTCGCTTATGTCAATAAGATGAATATCTCTTATGCGCATCCTGGTGAATGCTGCGTAAGTAATGATATCTTTGGACCCCTTGATGGAGTTATATTATATATGCGCACCATGATTGAATAGTTCAATCATGGATATAATAGAACTTATAGAGCAAGAAACATAATCGATGAGAAAGCAAGAATGACACTATCATGTCTTGCGTTTATCATTAAGGATATTATGTGATTTTGGAAACAACACAAGTAGTGTAATCATGCATTGTCTATATTAATTGGATCACGATACTGTCAGGTTACATATCGTATGTATAATTGGGTAGTCAAGAAGTGTTGCTATACGCTAATCACGATACTCGGACTGTAAAAATATGGTAAATGCTATACAGCAAAGCAACACGGATGACCTACCTTATTGGCAAGCAACACGCACAGTCTCACAATGCACACTACAGCAAAGCGTTGCTTCAGCGGCCGGTATCAGCGACCGTGGAAAACGCCGGTCGCTGATTACCCAAAAAAACCCAAAAAAAAAAGAAATTAAATTTTTTCGGCGACGAAACAGTCAGCGACCGGCGCCAACAGCATTCAGCGACCACTTGGGCCCGGTCGCTGAAGATCTCGGTAAAAATGTCGCGCGAATCCTTCTCTCCGATTTTTCATTCGCGCGTTTTAGGTTAGCTTAAAAAAAAAAAAGCGACTCAGCCCTGACCCCGACCGACCCCGCCCGACCACTGTGACCCGAACTCCGCCGCCTCTGTGACCCCCGACCCTGACCCCGACCGACCCCGCCCCCGACCCTCCGACCCCGAACCCCGACCGATTCCGGACGCCGACTCCGACGTCGCTGAGAAGACGCCGATCTGTGGCCGACTCCGATCCCGAACTCTAAGCGGCGAATGCATTGATTAATTAGTTCTCGTAAGTATCTATTTGACTTTCGTTTTGCTCAATCCCAAAACAGTGGCGTTTTTGCTCCAATTTCGTTTTTACAGTATAATATAAAGTAAACATGTGGCAACATCAGCTACTAGTCAAACTCAGGTACGTTACAAAATAAGGTAAATTGGGTATATCTGTAAAAAAATTCTAATTGGAAATTTTCTCACCAAAAAAATTTAATATTGGATATTATCCCATTCAAATCCAGTATCTCCCATATTTCCCATTTTTGATCTAATAATTATTATACTGGTTAAAATATATTTTAAATGATCTTAACTGCTATCATGCCAATCATCACCCATTAGTGTGTAACAGTAACAGAAACATGTTGAACTGAGAGTCTGATACTATTAGTAGAGAACGGTACCGAATTACTGGTAACCATGTGATATTGTTGGAGCATTTGGAAGATATAAAAATACATCAACGCTCACCGAATTGAGAGTCCGGTACTATTATTTTTCTGATCTAAACACAACCTAGATATATATATTTATAGGATATCTAGATAGTAATTTGAAATATAATCAATGATTTAATCAGAACTGAAGTGCATTATAATTATAATTAGGATTATTAAAATAAAAAAAATGCAAGATGAAATGAAACTGAGAAATTTTGCAGTATTTTGTGTTATATGTCAATTGTTGTTTAAAATTAATAAATGTGATTGTATAAAGCTCAATTTTATCTCTATTGGTGTGCTCGAATTAAAATTTTCAGTACCCTGACCTTTGTCCTTGGTTCAAAGTAGTCATTACAATTTTTAGCTGTCTCAAATATTATAAGCAATTGATGATTTTTGCTCCCAACAGAGTTAATGATGTGTGTGTGAGAGAATATTCTCTTTGGTTAAGCACTGAACCTATCGAGATTATTGTGTCTTCTCTACAATTTTTGCTCCTATCATAGTTCTTTAATTATATGAAAAATTGAATAGATATCCAAACTCCTTGCTAATACTATGTATCAGTTTGTCTCATTCTATATACATATTTTGGTTTTAGGTTGTAGAAGAAGATAGTTTAAGTTTGAGAGGAAAGAAGGAGAGGGGCAGGGGTCGATCTTCAAGGGAGTAATTGTTTGTAATCAGGCAAGTTTTCTCTCTTTCTTAATTCTATTATGAAGGTTAATTATATTATTAATTATGTAGTACATTTTGTTAGTTATTAATTCTATGTTGGCTAATTACATTATTAAACCGGAACATTTAGTATGCCTTTTAGGTTTATACCCGTTCAGAATTAATCCGATAGGGATTAATTTTGAATAGTCCCCGATGTGAACGGTTTTCGGTTTCACACTGAGTCATACGGGGTAAATAGGAAAACAACAAATTACGGTGTTTGTGTTGAAGGGGAGAATTGGGAAGGCACATCAATGGATTATTTCGGCATACTTGAAGAAATTATTCGATTGGAATATAGTGGCGTGAACAACAAAGTGTTCTTGTTCAAGTGTCGTTGGTTCGACACACATAGGGGGTTGCGGGTAGATAAGGAGCATGGATTAGTGGAAATAAATCATACAAGGCTTCTTCAAAAAGACGAGCATTTTGTGTTTCCGTGCCAAACAGTGCAAGTGTATTACTTGCCTTATGCGTCAACAAAGCGAGAGAGACAAGAATGGTGGGTTACTATCAAGACAAAAGGAAAAAGAAAACCATTTATTTTGTTCGATGAAGCTACGTCTGTGGAAAACACTCCACATTTGACCGAGTTCTTTCAGGAAGATGGTCCGCCAGCCGAGTTTGTAGTGCGTGCTGCAGATGAACTGAATGACCCAAGTCTCTTCGTTGATGGGGCTGTTACTGAGATTGTAACAGAACAAGAATTACAAGACAGTAATCAAGAAAATAATAGCAAAAAAAAGGAAAAAGAAAAAAAAAACACCAATTGGGACATTAGGTTAATATCTTTCGTATTGCTTGTCTTTATATTTACTTTGATTGCGAATGTTCGCTTGAGTGCAACTTATTGATTTTATCATCTCAACTCTAGATATGGCACCGAAAAGAAAGGACAAAGGAAAGGCACCGGCGGGCGACGAGGAGGAGTCGAGTCATAGGAATGTTCGCGGTGCAAATGCATATATTTCGCCGCCTGCAGATCCGAGTGTGCGACCAGTGCTTCGGTTAGGGGGTCACAGGTAATATTCATTTTTTCTGTATGTTGTAATTAATTATGCATTAATTGTAGTGATTGTAATAATTATTTCTATTTGCAGGACTTTTGATGCAGGGCACCCAGAGCTGACGAAGCAGGTCGCAAAAATTATATCGCAGCTAGTACGCACAGCATATCCTGGAGCGTACACTAGATACACGGATTTCCCTGATACCAACAAGGAAGTTATCAAGAAAGACTTTTTGGTAAGTAAAATTTTCTGAAACAAAACCTCTAATAATTACTTGTTTCCTTTTTTGAAGCTAACAAACTGAGTTATGCATTGCAGAAGCACTACCAGTTTCCACCGGAGGTACCAGACAGTATTGCATGGGATGTATTCCGCAAAATAGCTGACAAACGCCTATAGGATATGCTTAACAAGGCCAGGGAGGCAGCAACCAAGTCCTATGGAGATTCAATGCTCGAGTGGAAGGAGCGTGGGGCTGCTCCTCGACCCCATGACTCCTGGATCAAGCCGGAGTTCTGGCCCGGACTCGTCGATCATTGGTGTAGTGATGCTTTTGCCCGTCGGAGCCAGCGGAATGCTTTAAATAGGGCCAATGCTGAAGGGTCAGGGGCCACAACGGGTTCTGTGAACATGCTTGTTCACAAACAACGCTTCGTAAGATTATCTTCATTAAATTAATCTATTTTCATTCCAATTGAATCTAATCGAACTAACCTTAATAATTTTTTTTAAATGAAATTGTCTTTCAAATTCTTAACAGGAGCAAGAAAAAGGGCGCGAACCTAGATGGTCCGATGAGCTGTTTCAGCCTACCCATACGAAGAAGAAGACGAGAGAATATATTACCGGCAAGGCGAAAGAAGCACAGGTAATAATACTTTCGAATCGTTTTAAAAAATATCATGGTTCCTGTTGTATAACATTTTTGTTATATTTTACAAAATTTGCAGGAAAAATATGAGAGTGCTATGGTGCAGAAGTATGGAGAGGATAGAAACACATGGCCCGCATACAACGGCGACGTCTGGTACTCTACGGGAATATCTGATCAGAATGCCCACGGCGATAACTATGGTCTCGGTGCTTTAGGTAAAATAAAAAGTCACTTTAATTTTAAATTTATTTTTAGTTGTGTAAGATAATACTAATTGTCTTATTTTTAATGTTTCAGGCAAGACGAGACGCATGTTTCGCTCCAGTGGGTCGAGCAGTCAATCGCATTCTTCACAATCATATTCTTCTATGCCGCCGGCTCCGCAGCTCACAGAAGAGCATATCGATATGATATCTACTCGGGTACTTGATAGGATGAGGATCGGTTTATGTCCAGGATCACCGACCTTTTCAGAGCTTCTCAGGTACGAAATTCGATAATTCAGTCCAACTTCAATTGTGAACCCTGAATCTTAAATTCTAATTATCTAAACTATTGTTTTAACAATCTCACAGGGAGGTTCGGGCTCGCAGCATGCCTCGAGGCCCGCTCCTCAAGATGGCGAGGATGATGACGAGAGGCAGGGGTCGGATGTTGGTGGTGATGGTACTAGATAGGTTTAGATGTTTATGGTACTACTTAGGTTGTTTATGGTGACGGATTTTGATAGATTTTTATGGTACTTGACATTTCGACATTTCTGTTTGTATTATTTGACATTACGATTATTATGTTTGATGAACTTTGTTGTATGTTTATATTTATTTGTATTACTTGATATTACGATATCTATGTTTATGTTGTATGTTGGTACGTGTCGTATCAAATATTAAATGGTGCAAATTTAAATAATATAATAAAATATAAAAAACTTGACAGAAGAGTATCAGCGACCGTAATTATTTGTCTCTGATAATTTATGTATCTGAGATTGTTTCGACTATCAGCGGCCGTTTTTTCGGATCAGCGACCGTTAACTTTGGTCGCAGAAAGTATTTGGTGACGTCAGAAAAAAATGACAGCGACCAAAAAATATTGGTCGCAAAAACATTATCAGCGACCGGTGACGTATTATCAGCGACCGGTGACGTCATCAGAAGAGTATCAGCGACAATGCTTACAGCGACCGGGCTTTCAGCGACCCAATTGGACTTTCAGCGACCATATTGAGTATCAGAGACCGGCGCCTATATTATCAGCGACCGGGATCCCGGTCGCTGATACCCCTTTTTGCTGTAGTGGCATAAAGGGTTTTCAAGAAATTCAACAAATAGTAGGGTTGCAGACTTGCAGTATGTGGCAAGAGATCGAGGCGTTGACAGAGGCACATCATTTGGCCAACCTGGCGAGAAGAACCAAAGAATCATTTATTGGGTGTCCAAGCCCAAGTTCCATGCAACAGATGAAGCTCCACAGTGAGAAGTAAACAAGCAGTTTTTTCAGTTAACAGTAGTACAAGAATAGAGCAAGACATACATACGGCAACAACAATTTGCATGTGATCTTAGGATAGCAGTTGGCTTATATAGGCCTTTATTTTCAATAAATAAATGGTAAAAGTTTTATTTCTTGTAAGATTAGGTAGAATGTAACTTTCATCTTCTTTTTCATTTTTCTTTTTACTTAAGCAGTTCCTATTTGTTGATGAATGAATGAACGATATGGAGATTGAATCTGAACCAAGTGCCCTTTCTAGCTAGAAATTAATGTTCCCATTCTTTTTTATAAATTTTTGTAGAGGTTGTGAAATGGTGAGATATGGATTCGAACTCTTTAAATTTTGAATATTCAATAATTCTAATATTTTCTCTAATCAACTGTGCTACTGCTCCATTAAACAATTTTTTAACGGTTTTAATTTATTAATTTTTAACATGATATCAAATGATACTTGAATTATATATGAAACTTAACATAATTATGAAAAGAAAAAAAAAATAGAAAGTCAAGTTATTTAACTCTTTAATATTCACAAGAAACGGAAGACAATCTTATGTTAGATCAAAGCCGTCTGATCTGCATTAAAATTTATATGCACTTAATCCGTACAATTTAAAGCTATATGCACAAACTGATGTGAATCGAATGACTTTGATCATATATCAAATCAAATTTGATATGATGCCTATCAAACCATGAATTCACATCACCTCAGGTTACCTGACTCAAGCAAATTATGATCGGACGGTCCATTAATATGGCACGAATCTCAAAACAGACCCCCTACAGTCTCAATAGCCACCGGATTGAGTTTGACCCAAATAGAATTAATCTGGGTCAGCCGGTCAGCCGTTGCAATTTGCTTGAGTCAGATACCTGGGAAGATATCTGTCCATCAAACCATCCCCGATTGAAATTTCGAATCTATGACCTAATAATTAATTTTCATATATTTCATATCATTGTCAATGCATATTATTACCTACCCTTTGTCCCACGGGCCTCCTGTGGAGACCTAATTATAATTGAGCGAAGAGGACACCATGCATGGAACAGATAGAGACCTGTATCATGCTACCGCCTATATATAGATCGTTTCTCAAAATTTACCACACATGCAAGTTACAATTTATCATGTTTGCATTGCCAATATTGATAATCAAGTGCTAAAATTAAGAGGTCATAAAATGAAATCTCTATAACCGCATATATAAGATGTAGAAATTATGTAACACGGTGTTGCAATGAAAAAAATAAATAAATTATGTAACATGATAATAGACTGGGATGCTTGGAGCATGTCTGGCTAAAGTTTCATTCGCCATACAGAGCATGGTGCTTTCCATATGATGTGTATTGTATTGTCATGGAAAAAAGAAATCATGGGACATTTGAACACATTTGTAAGTCAATCATTGATTTGGTCTATTTAATATTCAATTCTTTTAATTCTTGTATGAACCGATATTTTATAGTGACAAAAAATAGCACAACTCGTATTAAACGAATGAATTTTCTATAGGCATTAAAATTTGAAAGATTATATCTTCATTTTATTTTTTTTTGAAAAATAATATATATATTCAATTCTTTTGCATTTCACCAGCTCACGACACAGAGGATACAAACTTTTAAGTTATGGAGGTCAATCATATAAATTTTTCGCGCTGCAAGGAGTCAATTTTACATTAAATTATATAGAAAATCATGCATAAGTTTTTAGCATATATATATATATATATATATATATATATATATATATATATATATAGTGAGTGGCTAATATTAAAACGTTTGTTTCTAGACCGTGGAACAAACGCTTCGGTTTTACATTTTCGAAGTGCAAATTAAACAGTCAATCCAAACTGCTCAACATTCAATCTATATATTAAGATTGCTTGGAGACCAAATTTTATATTTTTTTGAATTTTTTCACTAAGCCAGTTTTAAAATCGTTATTTTTAATGATTCAGAAATTTTTTACTATTTATTAAAATTAGTGATTTTGAAATTGGACTTAATAAATAGTAAAAAAAATTTACAAAATGTAAAATTTGGTCTCCAACCACATTTTAATATAAAGATCACATCTAACTGTTCAGATCGACCGTTTGAACTTTGAAAATCAGAAAACCAATTGGTTACACCACAGTTCTGGAACAAACATTTTAATATTAGCCAACCCCCCCCCCCCCTCTCTCTCTCTCTCTATATATATATATATATATATATATATATATAAATCAGTGATTTAAAAAATTCTAAAAAAATAGTAAAAGATTTCTAAAAATTGTAAAATTTGATCTCCAAGCACAATTTAATATGGAGATCAACTTGAACGGTTCGGATCGACGATTTAAACTTTGAAATTGTAAATATTGACGTGAAGTAAAACACTCGTTTTACTTCGCGAAGTACTGTAGCCTAACTCTCTCTCTCTATATATATATACACACACATACATATATATCATGCATAAGCATTAAAATTTTGAAAATGAATAATAACCAATTGATCCATACGCAACATATGCAACATATATTACGATTCATATTACATCTTAAGGTCAATATCTATTTAAAAAGTTAATAAATTTCTCTTTAAAATTAGTTATTTTATGTGTGGTTTATTGAAAACAAAATAGCTTAAAAATGTTGCTAAATTGGAAGTAAATAGTGACTTTGTTTCCTTGAATTATTAATATTATTCTTATTGAAAAATGATTTAGTTCACTTCCGAATCAACGGTTGAATGAAGTCGGCTTGAGAATATTATATTTAGAACCGTTCGACAACTGGCGAACAAACTTTTGAGACAACAGCCATTTATAAAAATTATAAAATTTGAAAGCAACAGTTTAAATGTTGCTCCAAGTATTATTTACATATTTTTAAGGGACGTGAATTCGCCTTATAAAGGTTTAATATGGACATCATTTGTGCCACCTAATATTTAATACCTCTATTATTACAATAAAAAATTTTCCTATCTGTATTAACAAAATATTGATATTGATAATCAAATAATATTTTTAGAAAAAAAATGAATATTAGTTGAGCACTATAGATTGTGCAAAATCTGATTTGAATTCATCTAAACGCAATGATTGGATTGATTTTCAATTCAAATTTAATTCCATTAAACTTTTAAAATAAAATAAATGCCAGGATTATGACTCATTTCACGCAGCAACATATATGATGTTGCCACATATGATCTTTTGTACAGGCATAGTTGTCAATTTCTTATACATGAAAGTAGGGCTGTAAATGAGCTGAGTTTGAGCGAGTTACCTCCAACTCGAACTCAGCTAATTAAATAAATGAGCGAGTCAACTCGAGTTGTGATAGTAATAACGAGTTGTAGAGCCAACTTGAACTCAGCTCGTTATCAACTCGAGTTGGCTCACAACTCGTTTAACCAGTTAATTATATATTTCTAGTAAAAAAAATTATTAGTATCCAGCAATTTTTCATACAACAATAGTACATAAACACCAATAATTTTTCATACAACAACTTAGTACATAAGCACCAGCAATTTTTTATATAACAGCTTAACAAAAATAATTTCTGGGATTTATTGTGACCAATGCTATGTAACTCGAGTTATAAATGAGCGAGTAAGGATAAACTCAAACTCAACTTATTTATTAAACGAGTCAGCCAACTCAAGTTGGAACTGACTCGAGTTGTAAATGAGCGAGTTAAAGCGAGTTGTAAATGAACGAGTTACGAGTTTTGAGCAATTTTGCCCAGCCCATATACTTTTGCATTTTATACGGAGTCCGGCTAGTATAACATTGGTGTCATATCGGCCTATATAACACCAACTCCAAAATCTATCGTATCGACTTCAAACGGTTAATCCAACCGTTCAAACTCTTTTACTTTATGAGTTGTGTGTTTACATGCAAAATTTTATAATTTTTTGAATTTTTTTAGTATCAAATCAAGCGGTCAAATGTGTGAGTTTTTAAGTTAATTTTAATGCATTCATTTTTCAAGATTTTTGACCGCTTGATTTGGTACTAAAATAACTAGAAAATATTTTTTTTTTCATGTAAACGCACAACTCATAAAGTAGAAGGGTTTAAACGATTGGATTAACCGTTTGAAGTCGATACGATAGATTTTAGAGTTGGTGTTATATAGGCCGAAATGACACCAATGTTATACAAGCCGGGCTCTTTTATACGATGGAAGCATACATTTCTTGTACAGGCATACATGGAAGCATACTTTCGCATTTTATACGATGCCAGAACTACGGACGAAATCTCGATTGTTTAATTTGTTTGAGATCGAGACAGAGAGAGAAAGAGAGAGAGGAGAGATAAAAGGGGGAGAGGCAGTGAGAGAGTGTGAGACCATTGCACTTTTTTTCTCATAGCAGGATACTTTGTTTCCAGCCGAGAACAAGCTCTCATTATAGAGAGAGAGAGAGAGAGAGAGAGAGAGAGAGAGAGAGAGAGAGATTGATTATCTGTCCCCACACCTTCTCCATTCTCCTTCCATCATCTCTGTTTCTTTCCTTGTGTACTCTTTACATTGCTAATCTACTCTCCGGAGAGAGATCACGCCATTGCCATTGCCATTGCCATTTCCATTTCCATTACCTCGCCTCTGGTCCTCTACTTGCTCAAAATTTTCCAATTAAACCTCCTCCGTTCAATCTCTGAGAGAAATTGGATAAATCCAGCCATCCAGGCATAGAAACAGCTAAACAGTGTGGGCATAGAAGGGAAAGTGGGACCCTCTTTCTCCAATTGCCTCCTTTCTCTCTCTTAACCTGTTTCAAATAACCAGTTTAACTGGATCAATCCAGCATTGTCGGGATACACTCAGATTGTCTTTGCTTACATACCGTAAAAATATACATTGTATTTAGATAGGGGGTCGATTCGGATTAAATTTCATTTCTTTCTAATTACCTGTGCTGAGTGGGCCAATATCTGGCATTGGTGTCTTTCTTTACCAAGCGTTGCTCAGAGAAAGAAGCTGGTTTTACTGTTTCACTGTGCCAATATAATGCTCCATTTCTCACCTTCTCGGTAAAATCCAAACCTTCCCCAGTTTCAAGTGAGAGAGAGAGAGGGACAGAGAAAAAGCCTTGCGTTGGAACTGTATGAAGAGGGATTGAAACAATGAGAGATGATATTCCGAAGAAAAGCAAGGTTTGTTCTCTAAATTTGATTTGATTCTCTTTGATCTCGCAAAATTACTGATTTGGGTACACCTATTTTTAATTTGTTTCGGTTGTTGTGAGAGAAGCTTTCATGGTCGAAATCTCTTGTGAGAAAATGGCTCAATATCAAGAGTAAAGCTGAGGATTTCCATGCGGATAATACTGTAGGCAGAGGTACGGATCTAAACTGCTTTTCTTTTTTTACTGACATATCGGTTCTCTTTAGATTTTGGTTATTTCAATTTACTTTATCTTTTCAATCTTCTGATTTCTGATGCAAAGAGATGTACTTAAAAGTCACAATCAACCGCTTTGTTTCTCTTTTTTTGTCTTCTTTTTCTTTTCTCTTCAAGGAGAAGGTAAAATCAAGGCCAATTTCTCAGATAGAGAGATATTCACACTGAAGAAAAGCAAAACTGGTAATCCTCAGTGCTTTCTCTTCTTTTTTTGGTACTATATTTGGTTCAATTTTATTTTCTTATTCTAGCAATTTTCAATTTTGATTACAGAAAAACCTTTGAGAAAATACAATTGGGGCAGATGCGACTCTGATGCTGCTCACATAACAGATGTGCAAAATTATAGGTATCTATTTAAAATGCATGCAATTTTCTTTTCATTTCTAATGTAAAAGGAAAACTAGTAGTGTTAATTTTCTTTATGTGTTTATCTGTAGGCTTTTTGTTTCTACATGGAATGTTGGAGGCAAATCTCCTAATAAGAATTTGAGTATAGACGATTGGCTACATTCTTCACCCCCAGCAGATATTTATGTCCTAGGGTTTGTATATATTTTAGAATTTTAATTCTTACCTGATTATTGTTTCGACGCCTAAATCTATTTTTCAGCTTTTCTTTCTGTTTTCACAATATTAAACCTTAAAATAAAAACCCTCTAGTACGTATTTTATTCGAGAATATAAAGCGTCAAAAGAATAGTGAAGAAAAAATTATAATTTGTTTTTCTATTTCAGCTTTCAGGAAATAGTTCCTTTGAATGCTGGTAATGTGCTTGGGACCGAAGACAATGTTCCTGCGAAAAAATGGATCTCGCTCATTCGAAAAACCCTCAACAAAAGCAAATTTGCAAACAGCCACGCAGGTTACCCCACAGCTTCGCCCATACCAGATCCTGTGGTTGAGCTGGATGTGGATTTTGAGGCAATCTCCCGACAAAACAGCATGTCAATGCACCGTCGCTCGTTTCAGTTTCAGAACATGAGTCAAAGTATGAGGATGGAATCTGATCCAATGATGGGGTCCACATGTCAGCCGAGACTAGAGAGGAGGTTCAGTGTGTGTGACCCTGTGGGGCTCGGGTTCGGGTCCCGGCCTAGTGATTTTTTGGACCCAAATTTTAGATTGAGTTTGATTGGTGGTGGATTGTCTGATGAAGAGAGTGAAGGTGAAGAGGTTCTTGAAGTGTCACCTTGTGGAAATGGTGATGTCACCAGTACTGGTACGATGCTGATGGAGGACAAAGATGGCCAGTATAGTGATTCTAGGTAAAATATTATACTATTCTTCTGATTTTTTTTTATTTTTTTGGATTTATCTGTGCATTTAACATTGTTAGTGATGTAATATTGACTCAAACTTTGTCAACAAAAAATTTCTAACATGGAGAAAATTGTCCGATATAACTTTGGTTTGTTATGCCATTGTTTCAGGTATTGTTTGGTTGCGAGTAAACAGATGGTTGGTATATTTCTTACTATCTGGGTGCGTAGCGAAATAAGAAATGATGTCAAAAATATAAAAGTCTCTTGTGTGGGACGAGGCCTAATGGGTTATCTCGGAAATAAGGTAATGGAAGTTCTTCTCTTTTCCAAATGTCCAAATGAATGAATTCCTCGTATGCTATCAATATCCAAGCTTGTAATGCGGTGAAATATTTTAGTCGATATTTTCAAAATCACATTAAATTCCAAGTATTACAATATAATACCTTAATGTTACAAATACTAAAAGTGTCTTTGGTTTTGTAGGGTTCAATTTCAATAAGCATGTCTGTGCATCAGACGAGTTTTTGCTTTGTATGCTGCCACTTGACTTCAGGAGAGAAAGAAGGGGATGAATTGAGAAGAAACTCGGATGTATATGAAATTTTGAAGAAGACTCGATTCCCGCGTATACAAACAACCAGTGATGTGAAGTCACCACAAACAATCCTTGAGCATGAGTACGAGAAGTCTTTTCTTTTCTGAATACGTACCTCTTGTATATATTATGAAACCTTGAAATATATACTAATGTGTACAATGTACCTCGGTGATCGTTGGGTGACTTTCTGACAAGATTATCAGGTAAAATATATAATATGAGCTTTTTTTTTTTTTTTTTTTTCAGTCGAGTTATATGGCTTGGAGATTTGAATTACCGGGTTGCGCTTTCGTACCACTCGGCCAAAGCTTTGGTAGAGATGCATAATTGGAAACTGCTGTTGGAGAAAGATCAGGTAATATTTTATTTTTCATTTTGTGTTTCTTTCTGAACTACACTTTTGTATTTGTATGGGCATTTTGGTGATTATTATTAACTTGTGCAGGTAAAAAGCAGGTTTTCTGTTATTTTGACTATTTACCCAAAATTTTGTATTTTACAGCTGAGAATAGAAAGAAGGTTTGGTCGAGTTTTCTCAGGTTGGAAAGAAGGGAGAATTTATTTCCCGCCAACCTACAAATATTCCAATAATTCAGATCGGTATTCAGGAGATGATGTAACTACTAAAGAAAAGAGGCGAACCCCTGCATGGTAAATAATATCAAAACTCAATATTTTCTATCCTTTTGTCTGAAATAGAATTTTTTTTTCTTCCATTTTTTTTATTTTCTTATGCAAACAATGATCCAGGGACATTTGGTGTTAATTAATTCTAAATTAGTCTCATTTACTGGGAGGCAGCACAAAACAAGAAGAAAAGCTAGGCCTACTGGTATAATAAAAACTTATAACAAAACAATTCTATTTTACTAATATTACATATATGGTTTTATATATAGGTGTGATAGAATACTGTGGTACGGAAGGGGCCTCAACCAGGTATCATACGTCAGGGGGGAGTCGAGATTCTCTGACCACAGGCCGGTGTACAGCATATTCATGGCAGATGTGGAAATAATTAGACGGACCTGGCCCAGGAGAAATAACATGGGTTATTACAGTTCTCGGGTTGAGGTGGAAGAGCTCTTGCCGTACTGGCACCAGTACCCATATCGGGATCTCAAGTTATATTGTTGAAGAACTGTATCGATATTACAAGGTATAGACAATTGCAAATGCAAACACATTTTCTTTGTTTTAAGCAATCCTAGATGGTAGATGCCTGTTCCATTTTGACCATGACTGGGGGTGGCAGGGTAAGCAGTTAATTATTAGACCTTTTTTTCTTTTTTCTGAATGCATCTTTTTTCTGGGTTCAAATGGGAATTCTTGCATATGAATCCAACATTTATACAAATTGTGCAATGTGTTGGTCGCCGATTCTAAAGTTTTGCTTGTCATCTGCAAATAAGGTACTATTTTGGCCACAATTTGCGAAGCGCCATATAACATGAAGCATGCATACTTTTTGTTTATTTTTTTTTTCTTGGATAATTTGCTTAAGAAGAATTATTTTTTTACTTTTTTTGTAGCAGATAACATTATACTACAATGGGAGAGAACAACAGCATGCAAAGACTAACCATAAGGTTTAAACTCCTACTTTGGTTTTGCTTGCTTAGTCGTTGATTCTGCATTTATGTTTAATGCTAGGTTTGTTGACTTTCATATTTTTTTTTTCCTTTACAGGATAAGGGATGAAATTTTGCTGCTAACTAATGTCTATGCGTCAAGTGAAGGAGAATTTATGTGTATAATTATACCATTGTCAGCTGAACATACAATCCCCACGCCACCCGGATATATATTGTTGTTCATGTGTTTTTATGCTTCAAGTTTAGACATGATTTATGTAACAAATATATTTAGAAAATTTTTTGGTAATGTGAGCGAAAGGGCTGTAAAAGAAAGTTTTAAATCATGTGTACAGTATTTTTTTCTTTCTGTTATACAGCTTTAGAAAAAGGTGGTGTTTATTTTTGTTGCTACTGGCATAGCATGACTATCAGCTGGTATGGTTTAAGGTACTATATGCCTGGATTACTATTTAAACGAAACGAAGGCTATTGTGGTGTACCAAACTGCCAATTTTATTTACTTTTTTATCAGATGTAGGTGGAAAAGAAAGAAAGGTTGGTTGCTTGTTAGGCAGGAAAAGTTGTGTACATCTAAAGAAATAAGATGGAGTATGAAAACTATGCAGTTCTGTCATGACTCATGGTTACTTGTATGATGTGTAGAAGAATCCAATCAACTGTATTTTACTAAAGTTGCTCAGTTTTGTTAGACTTTGTACAGTTTGGTGAGACAATTTAGTAGTACATAGTACGGTGTAATTGGATGACTTCAATGTTTGTTGTCTTTTAAATTCTAGTTCACTAACCTTGAGCTATAAAATGGTTACATTTTATTGTCAACCAATTTCCAACTAATCAATCAGCTGCATGAAGTTGCTATACTGGAATTGCCACAGAGGATCAAGATCTCAGGTCCTTTGACTCAGATTCTGTTGTGTTTTTTTACAAAGGTTGACTCCACCGCACAAGGACAAGGTGAGAGTGAGAGCATTGATTTCTCTGTGGAGCCAACAGCAATGGTTGTAATTTTTCCCTAGTAATTTTTTCAAATATAAATCGCGCTAAAGAAGGAAAGAACAGAGACTGGAAAATTATTGATTAGTATGTAATATAGGTTGGACTATTTTGACCATAATTTTTTAAATGTTTAAGAGATATTGATATGGTTGGCCAGATTAAATTTTACTTGAAACATGTAATTGTTTCCATACTAATGCAAAAAAATGGATGTAATGCGGTACAAGAAGTACATGTATATGCGGTTTTTCTGCCACTGATTTTGTTGCCTTCATTTCCTGCAATGAAGCATTTAATGGAAATTCAAGGTCATGCTAAAGACAGCATATTTGACCAAGCAAAATTACACTTTTACTTTTACTTTTACTTTAAATTCAAGGTTGAAACATATATGCACTCCTTAAGAAAAGAATATATTCTTTACCGGCTCCCAAAAATCATATATATACAGAAGATTTAAATTAAATGTGAAGTCCGTAGTACAAAGTTGAAACTGTTGGAACAAATTAAATTGTAAAACTCAAAATTTAATAAAAAAAAATATTACGTAATAATTTCTAAAATAATTATCATAATTTTTATAAAAAATGTGAAGATTTCATTAATATGAACACCAGTAATATCAAATTTAAGTAATTAATTATCATAATAGTTTATCATTTTGTAACGGACTCTTTTCAATGATATAGTGAAAATGTATGGCTTATTTTTTTGACCGAGTCAAAGCATAACTTCTTAATTAAATGATAATATTATTGTCACCGTTAAATATCACATCAATGTAAATATAATCTATGTAAATCACCCGAAATTTTTATTTATACCATTTTAAAAAAATCAATTAATCAAATAACCACGGTTTTCTGACAATTCTAATTCTAGCACGGCCGCAGAATGCCGAGTGGGTCCGCAGACCCTTTTTTTTTTTTTTTTTTTACCGAGGCATAGGCCGCACAGCTACATATCTCAAAGTTTTGGTTTGTTTAGTATTTGTTGGTTTCTAGGGATGCGTGCCAATGTTTGAAACGGAATGAAAGTCAAAGTTGAAAACGGGATGAAAAAAAAAATATATGGGTCCGCATAATGGTTCTGCGGACCCAGCCAGGTGTCCGCAGCGGCATTCTGCGGCCCCGCTCAATGGGTCCGCCGAATGCCTATGCGGCCGTGCTAGAATTCGAATTGCCACCAAACGATGGTTATTTGGTTTATTTATTTTTTTTAAATGGTAGAAATAAAAATTTCGGCCCCCTCTCATGTCATTAAAAAGATTTAGAGAAAAATCACTCTCACATCTCCCCACAAGCAAAACAAAATTATTTTATGAGTTCGAATTTGGATGAAGAAAATTCTTTGTAATAGTAAAAGGGGTATGAAATTTGAAGGCTTGACCTCCATTTTTTAAAAATATATATATATATATATATATATATATATATATACACACACACTGAAAGAGTACTCTTCCGTCAACTTCTCTAGATTTTTTTTAATATTTTATTCAATTTATTTTATTAGTTGTGCTCATAAATTTATGCATATGATCATAGATTTAGTTATCAAAATTATTTTAGCTAGATTCTATTACAATAGATCACGCATGCATACGCCATTTGTATTATACATTGGTTACTATATATTAAGTGCATTAATTTTCATCTAAACGTAACTAGTGAATTAAACAATCAATTTAGCCTACGGGTTTCAACCCAAAAAAAATAATAATTAAACAATCAGTTTCCGTATTATCATTTAATATATTTATAACATATATCCTACAGTTAATTAAGTTTGTCATCACACCATCGATCCTTATTTTCAACTAATTCACTGTACAATATTATTATGCCTCAGTAGTTGATCTAACTTTTAAATTGATAAATGAAACTATATTTTATTTCTAGAATTGTTCTGAAAATTTATTTTATTTTAATCACAATCCGGTATTTCTAAACTTATACATTGAATGTGAACACTTTATTTTATTTTATTTTATTTTTACCACATGAGATGACTAGTTTGACTAGTGATGAGAATATAGTTAATTGTGATAATTAGTTAGGTGTGGTGAAACACAAGAACCGACCTTGTCAGATAGAAACCCATAACATAATACGTGCAATTAATCGTGCATGAATAGTTCTGGATATGGTATGAAAAGCTCTTTCAAACTTTAACTTAATAAAATCACCACCGACGCCGACATAGCCCAGATTCATATACAATCAATAATTTAAATTGAATTAATTCTTAATTTTTTAGGAACATTTTAGGGTAAATTTCGTTGGAGGTCACTAAATTCTGTCATTTGTTATGAATTGGTCACTTAAGTTTGATTTGTCTCTCTATAGTCACTGAATTTTAATTTGTTCCAGTTAAGTTACCCTATAACTTTTCCATCCAAAATATTTACGGAATATAATTTTTCCGTTAGTATTTTTGACGGAATGAGAATATTTCTGTTAATATTTTAGATGGAAAAGTTATAGAATGACTTGATTGGGACAAATTAAAAGTTTAGCAGCTATGGAGGGACAAATCAAACTTGAGTGAGCAATTCGTGACAAAGGACAAAGTTTAGTGATCTCCAACGAAAATTACCCAATTTTTTTATTTCAATTAATTACTAATCTGATTACCCTGACGGAAAAGGTATGGCACCGGCTAATGCAACATGAAATATTCTCTGGAAGCGAAGTGACATGTTTGGTCGTGGAGTAAGAGATGGACTAAAAGAGGAGTAAGAGCGGAGCAAAACAAAGTAAACCTCTTACTCCACACTTAAGCTACCAAACGAAGAGTAAAAGAGAAGCAGTAAGTCGGAGTAAGTTACCCCGCCTCTCTAGGTGGATTAACTCACTCTACATTTACTCTGCCTTTAGAGTTCACTGTCATATACATGAGTTCATTTTTCAACATCTTACTCCTCCAAATGAATTAATTTAATCCATGAACTAAACTATCAAACAAGATGTAAAATATAAAGAGTAAGATGTAGTAAGCAATTTAATCGTTATTAATCTTACTCCATAATCAAACATAATCGTAAAGTGTTATATATATAAAGTGAGGTCATGTAACTCTATGTACTTTGTAAAATGCCAATCGATGTGTGCTTTAGATTTATATTTTTTGTTTTCAAAATATAATAAGTCCGTCTGAACTATTTAATATCATATTTATATGAAAATGTACTTATACATCAAATTTTATATTTTTTTAGAATTATTTTACTGTATTTTTTAAATTGATAGAAAATTAGTACTTTCGGATGGTTCACATTTTTTAATTAGATCGAGTGAATTTTTTTTACCTGTCTAAAAAGAATAGTAAGAAACTTTTAAATGGACCACAATAAACCACAATAAACCATCTATGGTGCTATGCATAGCACGGATGAGGTCCGTGCTACGGCTCAAAATTTGACTTTTCAAAATCCTAACAGTCGATCCAACCGTTCAATGTGATAACCATATGAATATGTACTTGCAAACTAAATTTTATATTTTTTCGAATTTTTTTACTATTTTTTTAGATACGTAGAAAAATCAGTGTTTTCTGAAAATTCTGGACCATCAAAATTCTACCTATCTAAAAAAAAAAAAATTCGAAAAAATATAAAATTTAGTTTGCAAGTACATATTCATATGGTTATCACATTGAACGGTTGGATCGACCATTAGAATTTTAAAAAGTCAAATTTTGAGCCGTAGCACGGACCCCATCCGTGCTATGCATAGCACCATAGCCTCACTCGTGGCAGTGTCATAAATGTACAAGAATCCAGAAAATACAAAAGAGAAGTAACATAACTCTCCTGTAACGCAGTGTCTCAGTGCAATAAATTTCTGTACATTTATGTGCTACATAGAATCAATTATACGGGTCAACCAAAGATTGAGGAGAGGTTCTCCGTGCATACATCTGTGTAATGGGTTATATATATAGCACTTCAGTCTTTCATATAGCCCATCCAAATAATTAACAAGTAAAAAAGTTATCCGATAAAATGATGTTGAAATATGACTGCAACATTGTTCACATATTTTTTAAATGATTACCGAAAACTTTTATAACAATTAAAAAACTTGAGTTTCTTAATTTTTGTAAGTATAAAAACTATACATTGCTATGACATAATCAATATCATATAAATTCAAATTTAATGTGTAATAAAGTAATTTCATAACTCATAATATAGCGTCTAACATTTTCAAACATATATATGATAACAACATTAGTAAGTTCAGTTCTATAATTTCAACATTAATGTGGAAAAATATTATAAATTTATGATGCAACATTTTATCGCATGATTCTTACTAACTAATGCATATTATGATTATATATAGATTTCACCATATTTTAACTTTTTACCGATGCATATTATGATAACATATTTCATCATATTTTTATATTTTCTTTAATGACCGCATCGATGTTAAACCTAATTGAACATGGCCTCTTGAGTCTTGACAAATAGAAAAGACATATGGCCCTTGCACTAGTGACTCGCAACACCATAGGTTTCTCTGTGCCGCCCACAATTTATCCGGACGCTTCACTCATTAATTCTTTCTCTTTCCATATTACATAATCATCAGAAAAAAAAAAAAGAGCTCCCCAGTGGAACTTGCCAATCTGCATGCACATGCGTGCAATGCATGCACCAGCATCCATGCGGGATAACGGGACGATCTAGCTGAAACTGAGACCAAATTGAGAGAGAAAGAGAAAGAGAGAGAGAGAGAGAGGCGTAGGAATACGTAGAGTGAGGTCGTGGCTATAGCCTCTGTGTACGTAGAGTAGTACGCGTACAGGCCTGAAGGGGGTAGATGGAGTAGTGGCACGTGGGAGAGCGTGAGGCTGTGCGTTTAAACGATTTAGGCAAATTGTGGGAACAGTGCTGAGCAGTTAATGTCGCTGGTTCGGAAATTTTTGGGGGGGGATCGGTATAGAATGAATAGAGCTGGAATGGGATGGGATTTGCGTGTGGCAGTGGCATTGTCAGGCTTAACCGGACGAGGTAGAGAGAGGGTAGGAAGGACTAATTAAATTAACTGCAGTTGACAGAGAGAGAGAGAGAGAGAGAGAGAGAGAGGGGGGGGGGGGGGGGGGGGGGGAAGGGGGAGGTTGGATAACTAATAGCATGATTTGATGCTGGGATTCAGAATAGTACTGCTCATGGGAGCCCTGTTTTGGGGGACTGAATTCTATTCATCAAGTTTTCTCCATTAATACCACCTTTTTTTTTATTAAAATATCTCAACAGATTAGATCTCATATTCACATTCCCTAAAACGAATTGTGTATTTGTCGTTTTCTACAGAAGACAAAAAGTGTTGTCGAGTTTTTTTGAACTCTCTAGTGAAATCTCTACAATCGGAGAGAGGCTGCATCCACCTTATCCGCATTATTGGGCCTCTTTGTTGTACTTTAAACTGGGCTTTGCTTGTTAGCCTGTCAGGCAATGGCCCGGATCTGATCTTTTCTGTTAAATTTTAAAGACTATGGTATAAACGAAATAAAATATCGAGCTCGTTATTGCTCTTATAACTTTCTCCAAACAGAAAGATTGTTCTATATCATGCATTCCTCGAGTTCATAACATGACAGTCACAAAATTTATTTTTCGGCTGCAAATAAATTTACATAATTCAATTTATTTGGAAATATATAATATTCTTTTCGGAGCGAAGACCGAGAGACAATCTTAGTCAGGGGCGGACCTAGGTAGTCCCAAGGGGGCAGTTGCCCCTCTCTGGATTTTGAGTTTTATTGGAAATCTATCGGTCCTGACCGACTTTGTTCCTTCTGAATTTTTTTTGCCCCCTTCTGAATGTTTGATTTGTAATTCAGATTAAATTTAGGGTTAAAATTGAAATAAATTTATTGAATTTTGATTGATAATTAGAATTATAAATTAGAGTATCAGAAATTACAATTCAAAGCATTGGCAAGTATAAGTTAAAGCATTATTTTTTATCGAGTACTTAATTAGTTAATAAATTTAAATCCGATTAGCTATTTAAACCCGATTCGATATTTTTTTGTCCCCCTTTGACGAAAATTCTGGATCCGCCGCTGATCTTAGTTAGCGAAAACATATTTGAAAGTCTGAATTCTCCTTGTAAACTCACTATAATTTTAAATACTAACAACTGTCTTGATCTTTTTGACTCATTTTCTGAAACCACTAAAATACATACTTAGTTATTCAATGCACACTTGAGTTTATATAAACACAAGCAATTATCACATCAATGCACACTTACTTATTCAGTTTTTTAAAATGTTGATTAAAAACAGCTGGAGTTTTTTAGGGGATGAGATATTGAGAGATAACCTATAATAATTCAAATGCGGAGAAACACTTAAAAACATATTTTTTTAATTAGACAAGCGAATTATTTAATATTGGACGGACAAACAAAAATGGATTTCTGAAATTTCACGAAACTTTTCAATTTTTTTAACGAATTATTATAATTTGCGAATTTTACAAACTATTTTCAAATTATTCACTAAATTTGGTTTCTGTCTTAAAGCTATAATTTTAATATATTACATATATTATAAAAAAATTTAAATTATATTTATATTATTTTCAAATCAAAAATTTCAGACCTCACCGAACTATCTCTGAATTAATAATTTATCAATATAATTCAAAATTGAAAACCAAGGTAACCTTTTGCACGATTTACTGTTCAAAAGTTGCGCACAAATGATCCGAACTTCGCTTTGTCGGCTCGCCTCGTTGGGAATTCATATCACCCGAGGTAACAGAAATTTTGTGTATAGATCCAGACCGTTCGACTGGACCCGGATTCCAAACTCATGCATTCCACCTCGGGTCGGCTGGACCCGGATTCTGATCGGGCGGTCCGAATCTAAACTCAATATTCTGTTACCTCAGAGGATGCGTACTCCCTGGTTGGTTGGTCTCACCGAACGGCGGTTCTCAGAGACGCAAAACCTTAAACCCTAGCTGTTAAACCCCGCCCCCGCCCCCGTTCTCCCCCCTTTTCCGCTCTCTCTCTCTCTCTCTCTCTCTCTCTCGAGAGTAACCAGTTCCTCTTTCAACCATGGCGACCTCCAACGCGGCCATGGTGAAGTGCCTCAACACCGGCTCCGGCAGGAAGCGCTTTGTCGTAAGACACCCCCTTCTATATTTCCAAACTTAATTGCGTCGTTTCCAATCAATCCTCACCTTTACTCTTGTCTTTATGTTCGTATTTTTTCTATAATTTTACGCAGTTCAAGAGCTTCTCACAGAGGGTAGAGGATATAAACATTGATGTCTATCGTAACCTCGCGCCAGTCAAATCAGAGCCGTCCACCGGTTCATCTTTCTTCCGGGAAGCCCTCATTCAGTGGCGAGTGAGTTTGAATTTTTATACATTTTTCTTTGGTGTTCCTTTACAATAATGTTTAAGCCACACAATTGATGTTGATTAGAGCCCATGGAACCTCAGAAATTGGGTCTTTCAAATTGATTTCTAACGGATTAAGCATTGAATTGATGCATACGGATTCATAGCATCTTTGATATTTGTTTTTTGGTCAAACTATGGTCTTAATGGGATTTTATCTCGGGAAACAGGAGCTAAATACTGCAGAGGACTTCATTTCGTTCTACGAGGAGATGATGCCACTGGTGCAAACTTTGCCACAGATAATACTTCACCGAGAAAATATATTTTCGAAGCTTCTAGTTAGGTTGAACATGAAAGCCAGGCTTTCAATCGAACCAATATTAATGTAAGTGCATTCTTTATTGGTTCTGTCTGCTAATTATGAAAATGCTTTGACTTGCGTCAGTTTATCAGCTTATAAGGGCAAATTAGACCAAATTTTACTGTGTTAAACATTATAATTAAATGAACTTAATTAATTTAGCAAATAAGGCCAATGAATTCTTTGGGTTATTTATAAAGTCAATGACTTGGTTAACCTGAACACGTGGCAGTGACAACCAAATATATGATGATTATTTCTAAGCTTCTAAATAGGTTTAACATGAGAGCTATGCTCTATCGAGAACCAGTACGAATTCTGTTTGCCAAATATGAAAGTGCTTTGACTTGGGCCATTTTAATAGGTTACCTTTTTTAGGCAAACTAGAGCAATGTGTACTGTACTTGTAAATTACAATTAACTTTCTTAAATTAGCAACTTAGACCAATGAAAATTTGGGTCTTTTAGAAGTCAATGGCTTAACTTGAGAAATCTCAATATCTCGTGAAATCTCAGATTGACTCAACCAAATATATGATGACAAGCTCCAAGCAACTTGAGCCAAGTTTTAAATTTGTTTTGCTGGATTTTAGTTCAACCCAAAAATCTGTCAAATTTTCAAGAAATCAACCTAAATTGGCCACTGTAATGTAGTGAGGGACTGAGGGTGCTAGTTACAAATATCTCTTGTTTAATTAATTGCAGACTTCATGTTTTGAGAAATGATTTTGTTGCAATATTTTGCATAAACAGGTTAATTGCGGCTCTCTCAAGAGACATATTGGAGGAGTTCTTGCCGTAAGTACTATTTGTTGCTCTTATCTCACTCCATATCGAAGCATGTATTGATAGTTTAATGGATTTCTATTTTCTAATAATTGAATCTTATGAATACAGTTTTTTGAAGAGGCTCACAGAATCCATTGCTGACCTTCTAGAAGAGGGTGGCGAGCGGGATCCAGAGATCCTTGAACAGGTATGTTGTAACCCCCCCCCACTCCCCCTCTTTTGGGCGAATTGTACATGCCTATATAGTATTTTTTTTTTAATGTAATCAATGTATTTTTTGTTAAGAAAATTTATACCTGACCTCCATAAAATTACAAAAACTGTTCAATTGCTGGCACCCAATAGATACAGCCAATAATGCTTATGTGATCATTCTATTGATACCTCCATTTAGAAACTCTCTGGCTAATGCCCTGGGCGTCTGGGAGTTTCCATTCTATTTGGATGCAGATTTCATTTTTTTACTTTTGCATTAAGGGTAGCTAATGTCATGATTATTCATTTTCCTGTTTCAGGTGTTTACCTCTTGGTCATATACCATGATGTACCTTCAAAAGTATCTTGTAAAGGACATAATTAATATCCTTAAGTGAGTATGGTTCTCTTTACTGATTTTTTGTTCACTGTTATTCCATATTGTACTGTCATATTGAGGAATTGGTTTTTCCTTGATGCAAATTCAAGATAGGTTGTTGTAGGTTATTTCGATTTCATTCAGTACCAGCCATTAAATATGAAAATAAGCTTCAATTGTCCAAATATTATTCCACCATATGCACTCTAATAGATGGTCCTTTTTAGAATTCTACGTTGTATAATTTTGTATTCTATCTTTTTTGTTGTACTCAAGGCAGAAATTGATGAGATTTTTTTTATAATATTAAACTATGAAGGGTCACTGTCCGTCTGAGATTTTTCCCGAAGGATTACGTGTGTGAGTTTATGGCTGAGGCTATATCTTTTTTGTTAAGGAATGCTCCTGAGAATCAACTGATTACCGGTACTTTATCCTTCCACTTGCTAAGCTATTTGCTGTCTCCCATAATTATTAAATATTGTGCATGTTAGTTATAAGATAATATATTGAACGACCCTGCTTTGTCAGTTATCATGCCTATGGAATATGCAAGCGGAATGCCTACTATTTTCCTATTTTCAAAACCAAGCATTTATATTTTTGGTCAGTTTGTATTGATACTGGCTGTTTTGGAAATTGGTTTCTATTGTTACTGGTACTGTGTACATAAGAAAATTTGTTTGGTTTACCAGTTTTTATTGGCCTGTGAAGTGTTTGATGTCCCCACAAACCTTGAATTATCAAAAGTCAGCTAGGATGAGATTTGAGACTATAATCGCTGATATTGACACTCATAGCTTGATGTTGATTTAATTTTTTATGTCAAAATAGTAAGTGCAAGGATAAATTGATGTTGACTTTCCTATTTGTGTTGTAGGGTTAAAAAAGGTTGTTCGTGAAGTTGCAAAAAGATCGTCTCCAATAAGGAAAGATGGGGCTACCTCTTTATTGTGGCATGCAATGAGAGGCACATCAGGGAAACTTCACTCAAGAGCTAGAAAGGTGTTAAGTTGTTTGCTTGACAAGTCTACTATATGTCTGAGTGAGAAGTATCCAGAGGGTATGTTTTTTTATTCTCTTGGCATGGGACGTGAATTAACAGTGTAACAAAATTGGATGTCGTTATTTGCGTTGACTAAGTTAGGTGTAAATTTTGCTATGTTTTTATTTTGAAGTGCAATTTTTGCCATTGTATTCAGTGGTGCTGGCAGTTAGCCGGTGCTGGCCGAAATATACCTTTTCTTGATACTAGTCAAGTGTCCATACTGTAAGAGGACATAATTTATATAAGTTGTGTTGACATTCAATCCATCAATTATAAAAACTTGAATCTTTCTCTCATTGGTGGGGATCTTACGAAGAGAGAGGGTAATGTTGGGACTAATTAAGAAGGGGATAGATGGACATAATACACTTAAATTATATATTTGATGGTCCAGATTTTACTCTGGGAAGATAGATTTTTGGGTTTTTAAAAGACTCCTTTCATAAGGAGCATGAATAATTAACTTTGGTGATGTAAATATTTCCATTTGAACAATGTATTTCTTTGGCATATTGTACCATTCTGAATATGATACCACAATATGATTTGACGGGTACTGCTACTGCCATTAAAATCTGTTGCCACTGTAGGGTCCAATAAAGTAATAGTGAAACTTCTTTTGATAATTGAGAAATATTCCTCTACTGATATGACGGTTTAGATATGTTTAATCTATTAACTATTTTTGTGTTGTCTTTTATAGGCTCAGAAGGCGTGGTTGAGGTTATTACTGGAGTCTTGAATAGACTCTGTACTGAGGTGGACAAGAAGGAATTGGGCTTGATGTATGCATGCCTCTATGATGCAATCAAAAGCTCCATGGAAAGCGGCTGCCTTGAACATTTGAATCACATATTGGTGTTTCTTTCCTTTACTATTCAAACCACAAAAAGAAGCAAATCTTTTGGTAAAAGAAAATTTCCCCTTTTTTTGTCTGCATCATGATTGTTCTTGAGTATTATTATTTTTTTGAAGGTTAGGGGGCGAAATGCCAGCTAACAAATTTTATTAATAAAAGAAAAGTTTACGACTTGAATATTAAGTCACTTTGTGAAATTTTTTAGCTCACTTGAATATTAAGCCACTACGTAACTATAATTGATAACCATTGCCACACCTCATACATGCCATTATGGTTCTAAAATGAGTAGACCTTTATTCAGCAGTATAACAATTTGCTGGAAATATACTACCGAGAAATAAACCATCCATTAGAGAAGGTACTGATTGAGTTTTGGTTGCACTTTGGGAAAGAAAGTAAGGACTGCTTAGGGAAATATTGATTTCGCTTTGCTTCTACTTTTTCTGTTCCTTCTTTGATAGATAAGGAAGGAATCCTCAAGGTCGCTCTATTATTAGTCAACAAATATGTTGCTCCTGCTGATGGGATGGAGATGGAGAAACAATTATGTGAAGTTGTTGACAGCCTTTTAACTCTGTTACTTCGCCTTTTGGATGTTCCTGTAATAACTAGTGATTTGGTGCATATTTCTTCTTTGTATGCCCCTGTATTCAAGCTGAGAACACTGAGGTGGATATACTTTTACATAAATGCTTCTAATTGTTTGAATAGGTGTTTTTATTATGTTTGTACCTAATATGTTCTTTTTTACTCATTCCTCTGCAGCTTTCTTAATTTTATCGAGGAGTTTATTACAAAGGATCCTCAAATTTTGCATGCTTTCCAAAGCCATATAATGAGGTAAATACCTTCTAGTTATCAAGAGAAATTATGGACAAGCAGTTGATCATTGCAAATTGCATAATGGCCTATTGTCTAGGTCATGAGTTTTCTTTGGGTAAACTCTTTATTGTTAAGCTCCGACACCCGAAAGTTTGTAAATGGGGGTCAAGTACCATATCATATATTAACAATCATATCTAAAGCATAAATTTGTAACAACAGGGTCTACAATGGAATGATTCTCACATCTTTATGGGGTTCAAATATGAATTTTCCCAATCGTACCCCAATATCTTTATCTTCAATTTCAAAGTTCAAACAGACAATCCGAACCGCTCAACATGATATCCACGTTAAAATATGATTGGAGACCAAATTTTATATTTTTTTGGAAATGTTTTACTTTTTTTTTAAGATAGGTACAAAATCACAATTTTTTAGGAAATTGTGGACCATCTAAAAACAATGATTTTGTACCTATCTTAAAAAATAGTAAAAATTTATAAAAATATAAAATTTGGTCTCCAATCATATTCTAACGTGGATATCATGTTGAACGGTTCGGATCGTCAGTTTGAACTTTGAAATTGAAGATAAAGATGTTGGGGTACGATTGGGGCATGAAGCAATGGGGCATTTGAGCCCTCCTCTATATATATATATATATATATATATATATATATATATATATATATATATAGAGAGAGAGAGAGAGAGAGAGAGAGAGAGAGAGAGAGAGAGATGGGTTATGGTGAGTTGCGAAGTAAGATTCTTGTTTTACTTCACACTTATATCTTCATTTTCAAAGTCTAAACAGCTGATCTGAACCGCTCAACATGATCTCCATATTGAAATGTGCTTGGAGATCAAATTTTACATTTTTTCGAATTTTTTTACTATTTTTTTAGATGGGTAGAAAATCACTGTTTTTGGATGGATTATGGACCATAAAAAACAGTGATTTAAAAAATTCTAAACAAATAGTAATAAATTTCCACAAAATGTAAAATTTGGTCTCCTGGCACATTTCAATATGTAGATCATGTTGAGCTTTTCGGATCGACTTTTTGAACTTTCAAAAATAGAAAATATAGGCGTGAAGTAAAACAAGGCTCTTACTTCGCAACTCACCATAGCCCAACTCTATATATATATATAGATATGAGATTGACTAATATGCTTTTGGTAGTACTTCGGTCGAAACACCATAGGGTCAAATTTCAAATTTTATATTCGAAACATCGACCTAAGTAGCTCAGTAAATTGGTTATATATTGAACTTGTAGAATACCAATTTTTACGATTTTGGAATTGTTTTTACTATTTTTTATGATTTATGAAAGATGGCAACATATAACCAATTTACTGAGCTACTTAAGTCGACGTTTCGAATATAAAATTTTGAAATTTGGCCCTATGGCATTTCGGCCGAAGTGCTACCGAAAACATATTAGTCAACCTATATATATGTATATGTATGATTAGTGTCAAAGCGCGCTTGGTAAAATGTGTTGCAACACCTGTTGATTTTAAATCTCAAAGAACTGAGGGGTATCTATAAAATGAAAAGCATGAGAAAACCTTGAGGAACTTGTATCATGTGCATTGTTATGATTACTATATTAGAATACACAGGACCGTTTGTAATCGCTATTCTGCATTACAATAATTAATAACTATTGCAAAATTTGATTGTAGTGCGGTGGCCAATTTTGTTGAGGATTCACCGGATCAAGTTACCTTTGTTTTATTGAGATATTTTGAGAGGGAGACTCTTTTACTTGGGAAGGTGAAGAATGAAGCTGAAGACGGTGTCAAGAAGCTCTGCGATTTCTATAATGGGAAGCTTTGTCATTGGACCAAGTTATGTAATAACTTATCTGGTGTTCAAATTAGTGTAGATGAGGCTGCTTTATTATGGGGAGTAATTAAATGTTATCCTCGATTGTGTGATTCGCAAGATGGCCTTCTTACTATGAGAAATCTAATCTCTGTCCTCGATCAACTGCTCATAACTGAAGATGGTACATCTTATCACACTCCATATTGTTAATTTCTACATGTATGGTTTTCATAAGTTTTTTCTGGAGTTCTTCTGTAGAGTTTTCTGAAAGGAAGGGAAGGGGATGGGAGAGATGACTAAGGTTCTTTCACCTCTTCCACTGCCTGTTTCGGAGGTGACAAAATGTGCTATAGAGGAGGTGAAATCTTCCGTATCCTCCCTTTGTGAAGGTTATGGAGCATGGCAACAATTATTTATCCCCTCCCATCCTTTCCGCTCAACTCTTCTGGAGCACAGTTGAATAAAGTTGTATCTAAAGGGTCGTTGGAGTCTTTTTACTTGAAGCTGAAATGCATAAACTGGTCATTAATTTCTAGGTGTTATTGCTGGCCTTCCAAGAGCCACTTGGCAGAGTCTCATTGGTGCAGCCCTGGCATCATACCAGTTGTTGGTGCATGCCCACCAAGGAAATGCAGAAGTTGATCTTTACTTGTCTCTGGCCAGGAGACACAAGTCATCTCCTCAAGTTCTATCAGCTGTTGCAGAGCATTTTGACTCTTTGCTTGGGTATGACACAACCTAGTTCCATCTTATATGTGCATAGTTCTTTTCCTTTTCTGTTGATTTAGATTGAAATAAATTGGTTTACATGGTTCCCCCAGCATTATAATTATAAGATATATTTATTCTCTTCTTTTGTTGTAGCCACTATTATTCTATAAATGACCAACTTAACTTCTTGACTTCTTATTTGTCAGGAAAAAGATGATAACTAGCACTAGCTGGAAATGTCTTCTTTAATTATGAAACTATATCCTTTACTTGTTTTTATTCTTTGGCTCTTTGTTCTTTGCAGGGACAATTGTAAAAAAGATGAGATTAATGTTGAGGACAAGGTAGATGTATTTGGCGCATTGATTGATAACTTGAGCAATTCGAACAAGACAATTCGGGTTTCAACTTTGAGGATATTGTTACATTTTTTCGCAAGAGACGAGCATTTGTTTGCTAATGATAAGCGCCCAAATAAGAGGCTAAAGACCGAAGAATCTGATTTGGCAAAAGAAAGTGCTAAGCACACTAATGTACGTTCAGTTTTCTTGTATCTTTCCTATCCTTCATACATTGTGAACTGGACATATGTTTGACCTGCTATATGAGGGCCCTGATAGTTATAGTAGATTAAGCCATAATTTTCTCCTTTCAATCCGACAATAGTGATATCAATAATGAATTAATTTATTAATTGTAGTGATTGTTCCTCCTTTTATTTAGGTCGTTGAGCTGCTGCTTTTAATTGAGTCCATCCCACTCTCGATCTCAACAAGCCGCAAGATCACGGTCCTTATTTCACAGATACAAATGAACCTCTCTGCTGGAAAGATCCATGAAGAGCACTTGCAGCTCGTCTTACATGGAGTCCTAGGCGTGCTTCATAATAGATTCAGCCAGGTGTGGGATCCTGCAATGGAGTGCCTCTCTTTTCTGATAAGAAACTACAGAGATGCTGTATGGGATAAGTATGTTGAATACCTTGCGGTTGTGCAAAATAAGGCTTTGTCTCACATGGATCAGTTGGGGAAGCAGGATGGTGCTGGTAGTGAATCACTGGGTATGTTTTATTTCTCTCCCAGCAGCTCACCCCCCCCCCCCCCCCCCCCCCCGTCTCTCGCTCGTTCTCTATTATCTTGCACCAATCTCTCTCCTCTCTTGTTCGCTAGTACACACAAAAACTCTCTCCTTCTATCCTAATCAAACTGCTCTCTCTCATCTTGCATAAAGATTGGTGTAATTATTTGAATTCTTGGTGTTCTATCATGTTTATACCTGTTCTTTCATATTTTTCCTAGCGAAGTTTGTTTCTATTCACCACTTGTTCCTGGATGTTTTTTATGTCAACCCAAACTTTAACACAGAATAAGAATTTGCTTAAGTATAGTGAAAAAAGAGAGGCACAAAATATTGGAAACTTGTATCAGTTTCAATAAAAAAAATTTAGGGAAACACATATTCCCCCCTTTGTAAGAAGCTTTATATTCTAACTACCCTTTTTTTTCTTGCAGATATTGCAAACTTATTCAACCAATTTCTCTATCCAGAAAGTGATCCAACACCATCTACAAATGTCACAGTTTCATTACTACAAACTCTTCAGAAGATTCCAGATATGGCGGAGTCTCGGTCTCGTCAGCTTATTCCTCTGTTCTTCAATTTCCTTGGCTACACTAATGATAACATTGCAAGGTATCTAATATAAATATATGAAATGTTATTTTTTTGGTCTTGATGGTTGTTCAATTGGTGGAACAGGGCATGTGTTGAACAAAATAAAATATATCACAAGCATGTAGAAATTGGATAACGGCAATTTTAGGAATAGGCTGGTAAATTGGTGCATTTGATCAAAACTTGAGTTAAAGCATAAAATAGATAACTGTATGAGCTCATTCTTCTTGCCATTTTGATTTCGCATGTCTTGTGTTTTTTTGTTCATGGTTTCTCTGTTTTTGTACAGTGTCGAATCGTACATGTCTGACAGGTGCAAGGGGAAAGAGTGGAGAGTCATCCTAAAAGAATGGCTGGATGTAATAAAGTCAATGCACAATGCTCGGTCCTTGTTCAGGAGCAATACTCTTCATGAGATTTTGGTAAAAAGGTACATCTTTCAATTGACCTCTTTGCAACTATAACTTCTCTAGTAAGCAAAAACAAGCAGAGGATGAATAACATGATAGGTGAGTATGCAAAAACTAAGAAAGGTACATTTGATTTTAAAGGATATATTATACATAATGTATGTTTGATTCAAATTTTCTTTTAGACTTCTTGATGACATGGACCCTGAGGTCCAATCAAAAGTTCTGGACTGTTTGCTAAACTGGAAAGAAGAGTTCATGGCACCATATGCTCAGAATCTTCGTAATTTAGCAGTCTCCAAAAATTTGCGTGAAGAGCTCACTACATGGTCGGTTTCAAAAGAGTCGAATTCGATTGAAGAGGAGCACAGAAGCCACCTGGTCCCTCTAATAATCCGACTACTGACCCCAAAAATCAGAAATTTGAAGTCACTCGGGTCACGTAAGGTTGTATTTTTTTTACTGTTTCTATAATATATTTTTAATTTGCAAGAGAGGGTCTTCTAGCAAGTTTTGAAAAGTTTCTTTTTCTGTGCAATGTTTCAAAAGGTTTCTACTTTTCAGGCAGATGAAGCCTTATAGTTTAATGCAAAATGTAACATCATTTTTTCCCTTCCTTTGTCTTCAGCATGCAGGGGTTAGTCACCGGAAGGCCTTAATCCGTTTCTTCATGCAATTTGAGCCAACTGAGCTTGAGCTATTTTTCTCTCTGTTATTAAAGCCCTTACTTCCTCAACCTCTTTTAATTGAAATTTGCAACTCGGGAAAATCTCTTTGCTCCGTTCTTCCTGAAGTTTCAAGTTCCATAGCCATAGATAATCTATTATTGAAAAGAAGAAATGGTTTTGTACATGTAGTGGAAGAAGTGTTTGTTACCTTTGATATGGCTCGCATGGAGCCTATTCTTGACCTTTTGTTGAAGATTGTTGTGCTAATATTGGAGAGTTGCATGAGAAATATTAACGGGGAGAGAGGGGAAGGCAGAGATGGAGACACCATGGATGTTGATAATCCCTCTGGTGATTTGGAGGTATACTTAATTATTGTTTTGTTACATTTAGAATGTTTCTTTTCCGAACCTGGGATTATTGCATTGGGGGGTACGTAACAGTATTGATCATGATTGGTCTACTATTGGCTGGTTTTGTCCACTATTTAGTCTCTTGGTTGCTCTTTTGGCAGGCAATTGTCCATTTTTTTTTTCTTTCCTCTTTATTTGAGTTTTTTTTTTCTTTTTGTTCGTTTATTTCTCTTCTGGCTCTGTTATTTAAGATCCTTTTTGTTTTTTTGTGCTTCAGTTGCTTGGTTGTCATTTTCAAGCTAACTTCACATCTGAAGTTGACAACAAAGTTATATTTTTGAACTGTGTGGTATTCATGTACCTATTTTGTGGCAAATGCAACATACATTAATCTTCACTTTTTCTCACATATATCAAACAATTATTTCTTTATAGGGCAATACATCCATAAAGCAGTACAAGGAATTGAGAACCTTGTGCTTGCGCGTAATTTCTTTGGCACTTAACAAGTTCGAGGACTACAATTTTGGCTCTGACTTTTGGGACATCTTTTTCACTTCGGTCAGACCTCTACTGGACAGGTTTAAACTGGAGGGTTCCAGTAGTGAAAAACCGAGCTCTCTTTTCGCATGCTTTATAGTCATGAGCAAGAGCCCTAAGTTGGTTTCTCTTTTGGCAAGACAGCCTAACCTTGTCCCAACAATCTTTTCTATTTTGTCGGTTAGCACGGCTTCAGATGCTATTGTTTCTGCTGTGCTGGAATTTATCGAGAATTTGTTGAAGTTGGATAGTGATTTGGATTTGGATGAAACAGAGGATAACCTGGTGAAGAAAGTTTTATTACCTCATGTTGACATACTTGTTCAGAGCTTGCATGATCTTTGTAAGATACGCAGTGAATTCCAAAGGTAGTTCCTTGAATTTTCACGTTTTATTTTTTTTTCCCATATGCTTACCATTATGTTATTGTTTCATCCTTTACTCTCCTCTCAATCTTTTGGCAATACCACAAGGATAGGGCAGCATGAAGCACACTTGTGGCCAGAAAATCGATCTTTCTAATGTACCTTTAGCTTAAATTAATTTAGATGTACGTTGTTGTCTTTGTAGAAAATCTGTGGTTCTAACTGGACGAAGGGAAGTGAGGGTGTTTAAAATGCTGGCAAGGTATATCAAAGATTCATCGATAGCTGGGAATTTTTTAGATATTCTGCTTCCCCTTTTCAGAAAGAAGGACATCAGTTCTGGTACAACTTCCTTTCAAGATCTAGATGTTCTTTAAGGGTGGTATTACCCAATTTGACCAGTCTGGTATATTATAGCTGGGGTCTTTATGATCTCTTCATATGACAGGTTATGTACTATCAGAAATATTTTGCATTATCATGCTGCCTCTTGTTTGATTCTAAAACCCATTATTCCTGTTTACACTATTGAAAATGTTTTGCATTATCATGCTGCCTCTTATTGGATTATAAAACCCATATTACCTGTTCATTGCACAAAATATTGGTCTGTTTTTTTTTTTCTTGTTTCTTTTCCAATTTTGTAAATCTGAGTATTCATCTGCTATTTCTTTTTTTGTTGGAAATTGTTTCGCAATATTCCATATCTGTTTAAGGGTACCATTTAGTAAATTTCAATTTGTGCACTGCTACTTATTATTCTGCCAGAAGAAACTATGTTGTCAGTATGCAATAGGCTCTGCCATTATTAATTTTTTTTACTTGCCACTACAGATGAGTGCTTGGAGGGGCTTCAGGTGGTGAGGGAAATGATCCCTATTTTAGGCAGCAAGTCGTATGATAAAATTTTGTGTGCAGTAAATCCATTGCTTGTTAGTGCTGGTCTTGGACCTAGGTTATGCATTTGCGAAATCCTTGATGGACTTGCACAATGTGATTCTTCATTTACTGTTCTGGTGAGATATTTGGGGAATTATTGCTTTTTTTCTAAGTTTGATTAATGGAATTTTCTTTTATTTAACTTTCTACAATGCATTACCACAACATTCAGTTCAGATGCCCAGTATGGTGCAGAGTCGGTTCGGTGCCCTTAGAGCTGTTAGAGTTGGTTTCTGTTCTTGGCTGAAACTAATTTCTAAAGAACCACCACTTGGTGTTGGAACCCTGTTTTGCCAACTTCACGGGACTGCAACTCGTGATTTATCCTGTAAAGAGCAAATGTGTAGAAACTTTGGTGGTGCCCATTTGAAATTCTTCTTAAATTATGAGTCTATACTTAAGTTTGTTCAATGGTTATTCAAGTAATTTTATTGCTCCAGACAGGGTATGCAGTGAAAACTAATAATAAAATACTCATTTTTTTTCGATTTCAACTTCCTTGGCTTGTTTCAGGCAAGATTATTGCGTGATCTGAATTCTGTTTCTACATCAGAACTAGGTGAGTTAGACTATGATGCACGGATCAAGGCATATGATTCTGTTGGACCCCAGCTGTTTTCCTGCTTGAGAGAGGAGCAGACAATGACAGTGTTGTCCCACTGTGTCTTTGACATGTCCTCAGAAGATCTGATCTTCAGACAGAGTGCATCGAGGGCATTACAGTCGTTCCTCCATTTTGCTGCTCCTATTTTGAATGGAGATGACAATTCTAGTGGAAGTGATGGCACCCCTGTAGTTTGGAAAAAGGCCTCTGTTATGCAGACAGTGGAGAAAATATATTTGCACCATATGGGAGATGCCATGTGCAAGGATATGTCAATTCAGAAGGTTCTCTTTCTCTCTCTCACCTGACCATGTCATATTTTTAGATAAATCATGTATACTCTATTTGTGTGTGAGATCTTAGATATCATGTCCTCTAGATGATTTTTGGTATCTCTTGATCATATGCTAAACCAACAACCAAAATACTTTATATCTCACATTTCGAAAGAATACGTTTGTTATAAACTTTTGTCAATAAAATGCTAATAAACTTCTGTTATGTACTATTGTAGGAATGGTTCACTTTGCTGAGAGATATGGTGTACAATTTTCAAAATCACCCTTCACTGAGCTCATTCAGGTGTCTGTGTAGCGAGGATCCAGATCACGACTTCTTTGCCAACATTGTTCATCTACAAGTAAATTTTTTTCATTAATTTATCTAATCTACAAGCATCTGTGTAGACTTCTTTCTTATCCGTGTGTTTCTTCTTTCTTAGCAATTTCTAATACTTGCTTTGTGGTGTTACAGATTTACAGAAGAGTTAAAGCACTGTCACTCTTCAGGAAAAAAGTTGGCATGGCCAATTTCTCAGAGGTAAGTCCTGGCCCTAATTCTGAATTCATTTACACCTTGCTCCTATCCTGAAGCAGTAAAACACATAGGCCGAGAGGAACCTTAATCTAGTTGGTAGTGATCCTACCTGTTTATATGGTATCAAACAAAGTAGTGTGATTATTTTGTACACAAGCTTGACGTTTGGTTATGTTTGAATGCAGGCTGTGACTATGAAAATATTTGTACCTCTTCTATTCACCATGTTATTCGACAATAAAGAGATAAAAGGTGAACACCTCAAGAATGCCTGTGTTGAAACCCTCGCATCAATCGTGGCCCATGTGCAATGGGAGTCATATCGTGCCATTCTGACACGATGCTTTCGTGAATTGACCACGAAATCTGACAAACAAAAGATACTACTCCGTCTTATCTGTGCGATTCTCGATTCATTTCATTTCTTGGATGATTCTGTAGTGACTCAAAAAATTGCGCAAGAGAATAAGCGTCACTATTTGGAAAAGATTGTGCTTCCTCAAGTGCAGAAACTTTTCTCTCTAGACTCGGAAAAAGTGAATGTGAATATAAGTCTGGTGGCACTTAAAATACTTAAATTGTTGCCAGTAGAGACAATGGAGTCACAGCTCTCGAATATTATACACAGAGTTTGCACCTTTTTGAAACATAGACTGCAAAGCATCCGAGACGAGGCTAGGTTGGCATTAGGCGCTTGCTTAAAAGAATTGGGGGTTGAGTATTTACTCTTTATGGTTAAAATTATGCGCGCAATTCTGAAACGGGGTTATGAGTTGCATGTGTTGGGCTACACGTTGCACTTCCTTCTATCAAAGAGCGTTATACTGGCGGGTGGAAGCCGTACTGGTCAGATTGATTACTGTCTCGATGAGTTGTTAGAGGTTGTTGAGGCTGAAATATTTGGTGAAGTGTCAGAGGAGAAAGAGGTTGAGAAAATAGCCTCCAAAATGAAAGAAACCAAAAAAAGTATGTCATACGAGACTCTTAGGTTGGTTTCTAACAACATAACATTCAGAACAAAGGCCCCAAAACTCCTCTCCCCTATTTGTTCACGCCTTATGAGGCACCTGACACCAAAAATGAAGCCAAGAATTGAGATAGCCTTGCACAACATCGCTCTAGGTATTGAGTCAAACCCATCAGCTGAGACCACCGAGCTGTTCATTTTTGTTTACGGACTTGTTCATGACACCATAACACAAGAAGCGAAGACGGATTTCGGGACCGATTTGAACTTGAAGTCAATTTTAAATTCCCACATAATATCTGACTTTGGCCTGGGGTTGTTTCACAGCCGCCTGAAAAAGACAAAGCTTAGCAAGCATGATGAGGAATTACTATCCATGCTGGACCCATTTGTTCCTCTTTTGGAACAATGCCTTAGTTCAAAGTACGAGAGTGTCATCTCTTCCGCCTTTAAGTGCCTTACTCAGTTAATTGCACTTCCTCTCCCCTCTAATGAGACCAATGCTGAAAATATAAAAACCTCTCTGTTGGAGATCTGTCGTAGATCCAATAACTCAACCAGCCCTCTAATGCAGTCATGTCTGCGGCTGTTTTCTGTGCTTCTTAATAGCTCAAGAGTTAGGGTTACGCTCTCTGATGAGGAGTTACGCATGGTTGTAAATTTTCCTGTTTTCATTGATTTACAAACAAACCCTTCGCCAGTGGCTCTGTCCTTATTGAAGGCAATTGTCGGGAGGAAATTGGTGGTGCCTGAGATATATGACATGGTGACAAGAGTTGGTGAGTTAATGGTCACATCTCAGGATAAGCCGGTGCGTACTCAGTGCAGCCAGATTTTGCTTCAATTTTTACTTGACTATCGCCTCTCTGAGAAACGGCTTCAGCAGCACTTGGATTTTTTACTCGCTAATCTCAGGTATGTGCTGGAAAAGATTTGGTTTAGATATAAGCATTAAAAAAAGACAAGTAACAGTTAACTTTATGTAACAAGATGAACTTAAAACTAAGGGAAACTTGAAGTTCTCGAAAGGAGGCTGACATTAATGTGGATTATAACAATGCTTATTTTGTTTGAAATATTCTATAAGTAGTGTCATTCCTTTTTTCTTATTTATATTTGTTTGTGTGATATCTACTCTGATGCAGTTATGAGCATTCTTCTGGAAGGGAAGCAGTGTTGGAAATGCTGCATGCTATACTGATGAAATTTCCTAAGAGTATAGTTGATAGCCAGGCACAGACATTCTTTATTCATTTAGTGGCAGCCCTATCAAATGATACAGATTCACAAATTCACTCCATGGTTGCCACTATTATTAAAGAACTGATTGAACGAACCAGTGAGAGTGTCTTGAATTCAATCATGGAGTTTTGCATTTCTTGGTACATGGGAGATAACCACAGCCTCTGGAGTGCTGCAGCTCAGGTATTGTTGCAAATAGCACTCAATACTTGTACTATTTCAATAAAGCTTCTAGTTTTTTTTTATTATTCTTTATTTTTTTGTGTTTGTGTGGCTCATGCAAGTGATGCCTGACACCTTTTGGGTTGTTGACAATAAGTCTGACCCAACAAGATCTCACCGATGCCCAAAATATATATTTTTTTTTCTGAACTTTTTATCTCGGCCAAATATCTTAAAGCATGTCTCTCTGAACCCAGGGCTCGTATCTAAGTTTCTTGGTTAATTTTATGTTAATTAAGGCTTCAGTATATTAGCTGTGTAGATTTTTGGGCAAAACTGTCTATATTGAGCGGAAACTTTTTTTAGTGATTCATGGGTTTACTCGTAATTCCTGTGTCAAATACTGACCTCATTGATATGATCTATATTGTATGATATATATGACAATGACATATATATATAATGACGAGTATAGATGCACATTTAACTGTTCACTGAACAATTTGAAATTTGCTAGGGTCTGTACTAGTGACCAATATGGCTCCGTCATAATGTACTTAGTTGCATGAAGTCAAGGGTATCCATGTTACCTAAGGTCTATAAACTTGTCTTTTACGTATTCAATACATTTAGCTTGATTTGACAAGTATTGTCAAGATTGTCAAATTAAGGCATTGTAGGCATCCAATTCGTTACATATCTAGTCAGTTGTTAGTTGAGAATGTGAGAAATGTACGTGCTACTAGTAAATACCCATAAGCTCGCCACAGGGGATATTCCCTCATGAGCATCTATCTGTACCTGATAATTTCTCATGTGCTTTTCTTCCTTTTTTCTGTTTAATGTGAACTTAAAATTGCTTTTTCATGAAACCTCATCAGGTGTTAGGTTTGTTGGCTGAAACTCATAAAAAGGGGTTCATAAAGCACTCAGAAACTGTGCTAAGAGTTGCAAAACGCATTATGGAATCATCACTTGTTAGTGTCAGTTTAGCACAGGCCAATTCAACAAATGAAGCTGGGTCTCTTCTCTGGAAAGAGGCTTATCACTCTCTCGCCATGCTGGAGAAAGTTTTCGTCATCATTCCTGAGATTTACTTCAAGCGGGACCTTGAGGTATGCTCTTGTTATAACTGCTGATTTGTACCAGTCAAGCTTAAGAGAGCATTGTAGTACCAGATAATACCAGCATGAGTCAGCCTCTGATTGCCTCAGTTTAGCATCCCAAACAAGTAAAAACTAGATTAATCAGAATATTAATTAGTCAAGTATGCCCTTATGTAGCTAAAAAGCAGAGCATATATATATTATATACATTCAGGTTCTAGACGTGAATGGTTGGTGGTCTTACATAACGAGATTTTAATTTAATTGAAGCCTTTGTTGTGTTTTTTGCCAGGATATTTGGATATTGGTGACCAAGCTGTTGTTGCATCCTTATTCTCGTTTACGTGAAATTTCAACATGTCTGGTTGCTTCATACTTCGCATCAATCCCTGAAGTAAAAAACAAAAATAACAGTACAAAAAGCAAAAAACCGAATAATGAACCCTTCATCCTTGCCAGTCCGAGCTGGCTCTTTTTTATATCTGTCTCATTAATTAACCAGCTTAAAACAGAGCTTGAGAAAGGAGCAGAAACAAACAGGGTGATTTTAGAAAACATTTCATTCTCTGTTTGTGGGCTCCACTCCTTCGCAACAGAGAGAAAGTTGGACCAGTTTTGGTTGGGTCTCAACTCGGCTGAGCAGAGCACCTTTCTTGAGGGGTTTGAATTGCTTGGTTCTCGAAAGGCGAAGAATAATTTCCTTCTTTCTGCCACGACATCTTCAGAGGCCGAAATAGATAATCAGAGAAAGAATAGTGAAGAAGAACTTCGGTCGTTATTGATTGTACCTATGATTAAGCGGATGGGTAAAATCGCAATGCAGAAGGAAGATGTTCAGGTTAGTTATTTTAGAAGCAAAATTTGATGGAATCAATATTGCACTTCACTTTTGGCTTTTACCCAGGGGCAGATCCAGTAAGAGGGACCATTCATTTTCAAAATTTATGTGATTATACATGATTTTCTATATAGTTTAGAGTAAAATGCTATGGGTACTGTAAAATTGACCTGCATACTCACATGAAAATTTTATATGATTGACTCTCAATGTGTGTTTGACCCCCATAGCTTGAAAGTCTGGCTCTGCCCTGCTTTTACCTTTACTGGTACAGAAGTATGGTCAAGTTGGAGTACATAGGTCATATTATCCAATATCATAATTTTTAGGTACTGAAATTTGAGTTGGTACGAGGGTTAGTCTGCTATCATTCTACATTGTTGTCTATTATACCTTACTAGCAAGGCTAACACTGGTTCAATTGTGTCTTTTACCTGTACTGGTACAGAAGTTTGGTCAAGCTGTGGCACAAAGGACATATTATCTAATATCATAATTTTTAGGTACTGAAATTTCAGTTGGTATGAGGAATAGTCTGCTATCATTCTATAACATTGTTGTCTATTATACCTTACTAGCAAAGGGTAACACTGATTCAACTTCGCAATGCAGATGGAGATTGTATTCAAAAGCTTTGGAACTATGACAATGAGGCTCGGAAAGGAAGAGTCTCTTGCCTATGCACAACACATTCTATTTCCCTTATATAAAGTTTGCGAAGGATTTGCTGGCAAGGTCATTACTGGTAAGTTTATCTCATTTCGACTTAGTATTTCTCTTCTATTTCTTGGGAATATGAAAAAGACTCCCTATATTTCAGGGATTTACAGAAAAGCTTATATTCCTTTTATTCCTGAGATAAACTCTGTTAAGAAATTTGGATTGGCCTGGCTGTTGCTATTATGAACAAGACTTCCTTTTGACTTGTGATAGAATTAACCCCCCTGCCAAAAATGAGTCTTGCCTAAATGTTTTATTCCAGGAAAATGAATGGTAGAATTTTCTTCATATTAAGTTTCCTTAATTTGTGTTTCTTAGCCAATTGCACTAATGTCTAGAACAGAGGGTGATGATACCCACTCTAGATTCGGTTCTTATATTGAGACAAATCTTTGCCAACAATGTAAAGTCATGGACTTATATTCAATTTTATGATATTGCGTCTTTGAAAGAAAATGTTGAGGTCTAAATTAATCTTCCAAAAGTGGTGTCTATGTTATTTAACACTTAATCGGCCAAAGAACATGCCTGAAACATACGAAAGACGAAGAAATGTACCTAATCAATGCTAACTTCTGACCTTTTCATGTTATCCAGATGACATAAAACAAATAGCAGGTGAAGTACGGGATAAAATAAGAGATGTTATGGGAGTAGATAATTTTGTACAAGTGTACAACCAGATCCGAAAGAGCCTCAAGAGAAAGAGGGAGAGCAGGAGGCAGGCAGAGAAGGTGCTAGCGGTTGTAAACCCAACCCGCCATGCCAAGAGGAAGATCCGCATAGCTGCTAAGCACCGTGTGAATAAGAAAAGAAAGATTATGAATATGAAGATGGGACGGTGGGGAAGATAGGTATTTATTTATTATTTGTTGATTTATTTTCCTCTTTGCTTTTAGTTTGTTCTAGTGGCTGCTGTTGTTTTGTTTTTATTACTCTCATTTATGTTAAATTCAATTTTGTTCTGTTAATAGACGGGTATGTTGACCATGAGGGGTTTTGTGGTATTTGTAACTACCTACCGAGCATGAAAAATGTATCATATTTATTTATCATCATTCCTTGGCATCCTGCCACTTTAACATTATCCCAACAAAAGTTTACGATATAGTCCTTTTCTCTCCACCATGTCATGAATATCATTATAATGTAAATACATGTGCAAGGAGGAAATAGGGAATTAATTAACAACCTCAAAGAAAGCAGCCATTTGGAGTATAACAGGTCGAATTGCTACTCTAGTTTTGGTCTCTTTATTTCTCGATTATGCACATCTAGATACACATTTCATTCACACCCCGCTTCTAGATTAAAATTTAAATTCGTGAATATTAGTTAGTTAATTTTAAAAAATTAATACTGAAAACTGTCATTATTTACAAGTTACTTTTAAAAAACTATTTTTTACTGTACATTAATTTGATATTGTGAAGTGAATGATAGAGTATGTATGTTCCGTAAAATAATATGGAATGAGAGGACTGCGTTAATGGTTGAATGTAGGTCGGCCCCAACGCAATGCATCAATAACAATATATCAGCTGGAGATAGGGGCTTGGGTTTGGAATGCTCTCCATTCTTTCCTTGTATAGTAATTTTGTTCTAAGTTTGTATTGGCGTGAGCTGGTGCATCGATGCAGATTACGTGTCTTGCATTCATTTTCTCCAAATTTACAATTATGCAGAATCTCATCTTTTGACTAAAATAAAAAAAAATACTGTAAAAAAAATATATTGGGATTGGTTTTAGACATAATCATTCATTCATCAAATAATAAGTAAAATTAACACTTATCGGAGACAGCTCTTTTCATCCGTCCCTGTAAGATTTGTAATTTTTTAATTTTACTGGATTGTGTACACAAATTAACAATGAGAAAATAAGAAAACAATCAGAAATATTAAAGAAAATCTTACAAGTCCTTTTTTTCTTTTTATGGATGGTAAGTATATAGGGAAAAACGGAGTGGATAGTGGTAAAATCATATTCATATCCTTTTTAATTTCTGGATACGGATACGGATCAGATATTTAATTTAAAAAATATAAAAATATTATCAAAAAATATTAAAGTTCATAATATTTATTTATCAAAGAGTGAGTCTATGGTACTATGCATAGCACGGATTGGTCCGTACTACGGATCAATATTTTCGTTTTCAAAATTCTAACAGTCGATCTGAACTGTTCAACGTGATTTCCATATGAGAATATACTTGTGGACTAAATTTTTTATTTTTTAGAAATTTTTTACTATTTTTTAGATAGGTAGAAATCACTGTTTTTGGATGGTCCAGAATTTTCAGATCAAGTGATTTTCTACCTATCTTCAAATATAGTAAACAAATTTGAAAAAAATATAAAATTTAGTCTTCAAGTACAAATTCATGTGGAGATCACGTTGAACGGTTCGGATCGACCATTAGAATTTTCAAAATAAAAATATGACTCCGTAGTACAGATTAATTCGTGCTATGCATAGTACCATAGAACTCTTTATCAAATTATAATAGTGAATAATTTTTTTTTTCATAATATATATTGAACTAGAGGAGGGATCAAGTTACAACAAATTTGAGTTACAACAAAGTTACAACAACTATTTTTTTCATTTTGAAAGTCCAAATCGTTCCAAACCGTTCAACATGATCTCCACAATAAAATGTGCTTGCAGATCAAATTTTACATTTTTTTTAATCTTTTTACTATTTATTAAGTATTTTATAAACAATAGTCATATTCAGACCATTGAATTTTGTACCCATCTTAATAAATAGTAAAAAAATTCAAAAAAATGTAAAATTTGATCTGCAAGCACATTTTATTGTGGAGATTATGTTGAACGGTTTGGATCGACGATTTGGACTTTGAAAATGAAAAAAATGGTTGTTGTAACTTTGTTGTAACTTGATCCCTCCTCATTAAACTATATAGTATATATCTAATATCCGGATACGGATAATTGAAACGTAAAATCACATATGTATCCATATTCACACGGATATTTAGATATTGAATATTCACATTTAATTTTTTGAATACAGATAAGATATTATCCATACAGTTTTCACCTCTATAAACATAACTAATATGGATATCCATCATTTAGACTGACATCTCAGTTGCTCAATTAATCTTGATTTGTCATCGAAAGGATCTAGGACAACTCACTAAAGCACGAAAGCCGAGCAGAAGAAAGAACGGAATTGGAGAATTATAAATGTAAACATTCAAGGCCGAGCAGAAGAACTCTTCAAATTATATAAGTGGAATTTAGGATAATATTTGAGGCTATTATTTTCTTATATTTACAGCAACCAAAAGCTCAACCGAGGCACTTTCAGTCAAAATACATAACTATTATTATTCACCACACATAACGGTTATTGACTGTGTTGAATTGTCAAAATATAGAATGGTTATTTTCAATGTAAAAGGCACGCTGCTGAAAATCATGTAACTTTGATTATAAAACATTTAGTGACCTTAAAACACTAAATAATCGTTTGGAATGTTGTTTGAATATTAATCAAAGAAAAAAGTGTAAAATATAACAGCTAGTTTATGACAGTTGGATCGGCACAGTCAGAGTGGTTGTCAGAACAGCTCCTTTTACTGTGGTAGAACAATAAAAACAAATGTAACTGCCAAGGATTTTGAATTGTTACAGGATTTTCCAGTCAAATTTGACCGTTTCATATACAATTTTTAATGTTATGTATAGAAATTGATCACTTCATATTTGCAAAATTCTCAAGTTTTAGCCTCCAACTCATCTTACCAGCTAGAAAGGTTACCAGTATAGGGACCAATTTGGTCCAATTAATGGACATCGGACTCGATTTGAGTTCAATGGGCTCCACACCTGTCCGATCTACTTTAACTGCTTCAATAAGTGTGTGGGTCAGCTTCAATATTTGTACGCACGGATCTTAAAGCAGGTTGGACGGACGTAAAACCTAATATAATATACATATTTGTCGACTTTAGCTATTATCTCATTGCAAAATTCGCGAACATGCACAAAATCTTATATATAATTAGTAGACACATACCTTTATAAAAAAAAAATTCCATACAAATAAAAGATATATTTGTTAACATTTTAAAAGATATATTTGTTCAATGCATCTTGATAACAAAATTGAAGTGCATATATATATATAGAATGCTACATTGTTTTCTGAAAGAAAATGATATGCTTTAATTTAAACCATAAACTTGGATACTAATTTTGAATGAAGACTTGTTCAATGTATCTTGATAACAAAATTGAAGTGCATACATGCTTAGATTGTTTTCTGAAAAAAAAATTATATGCTTCAAACCATCAAGATAAAAATGATTAATTCGTCAAAAAAATACTTTGAGAAACACCTTTTTATAAATACTAATACACTTATTATTGAAAAAAAAATATATTTGATTATTGTTACATCATTAAATTTATTTATGATGAGCATTTAATTTCAAATGAACAATTCATGAAAGTGAAAAATATAACAGTACATAAATAATACAAGAATTATTAGCTTTGTGGTATGAAGAAAAAATATATAAAATATTGGGTATATTCAAACACCAAAAAAATTTCATAGGGTTAGAATTTATGAAACATATTATAATCATACACACACATATGCATATATGATCTAAATCAAGAGTAGTCCAATTGTATATGCATTTAGATATTTTTATGGTGCTCCGTTTATATTTAAAGGAGCAGTTTTTTTTTTTTTTTGTAAGAAGCGATCAACATAACCAAAACATGGTTCATGAAATCTACATAGGAATAGGTATTGAAATTGGAATAGGAAATCGGCATGTGTGCTTCTAAAATCGGAATAAGAACCGAAATCGACATAATACCTATGAAATCGAAATCGGATGACTCGTGAGGAATCAACCGAGTCATATTTGAAGCTCGAATTATATTTGTTTTTCCAATTTTGTTGTTATGTACTAAAAAAATAAAACAAATATAAAAAGAGCAAGGTTTAAATGCTTCATGTTTTTCATATCTCAATCAATCGTGTTTCACATTCTTATTTTTATTCTTAAAGTCTAAACAATCGAACTAAACCGTGCAACAAGATCTTTATATTAAAATATGCTTGGAAATTAATTTTTTTTATTATTTTTTACTATTTTTTCAGAGGTACAAAATTATTGTTTTTGAATGGTCTATAATCTTTTGAAAAACAATTAATGATTTTGTACATATCTAAAATAATAGTGATTTTTTTTGAAAAAAATATAAATTTTGTTTAACACATTTAATATAGAGATTATGTTGAGCGGTTCGGATTGATTATTTAAACTTTAAAAACAAAAATAAGAATGTAAGATACGATTGGAACGTAAAGTATCCAAAGCATTTAAACCCTACTCATATATAAAAAGTAGGTTTGTGAAATATCAAACATGCTTATGATAAGTTTCTTTTTTTATTTTTTCTTTGAGATAGAAAAATGAAGATCTAGTATTCTAATTTTTATTTAATGTTTATATAGGATTTTCTATTTGAATTTCAAACCATAACCTTTCACACAGATATTGTCTTTTGTCATGAAACCAAATGCTAGTTCTTCTTATCATAAGTTTATGTAATTCCCTTTCATCAGATTCTTCAAAATCTGACATTTTTTGTCAATTAATATATGTGAATTTTTTTGAACTTGTAACTGAATAAAGAGAGAAAATGAAAGCCCAAATTATTAAAATTGGATCCAGAACCAAATTCGGTTCGAATAGAAATCCAAATAAGCATGTAATCCGAAAAGAAAAGAAAAAAACTGGTGAACCAGTCCAAAACCGATTCTTTGTTTTTGTGAGGAGAAAATGTAACATCTCAAAGGGATTGGAATCTGCTGCGATTCGAAGTTTGTGTACAGTAACTCTGAAATTTCTATTTTTCTAAATTCAGCCGTCCAATTTTTTATGTGCACGTGTCTCAAAACAGCTAGTTTTTCTATGCACGCATCTCGAAATAATTCGACAACTAGATTTGAAAAAGCAGAGATTTCAGAATACTGTTCACATGTGAAGGATCGCAACGGATTCTCTTCCTTTGAGGAGATAAGATGTAATCTTATAGGTGTTATTCTGTGGACAATGATGTGCTTTCTTTTGTATTTCTTTTGTATTTTTTTTTTAAATGATTACTTATTTGACCATGATCAAACAATTACAACAACATTATTTCAAAAAAAAAATGCTGAAATTTTAATATTGATCTTCAAAGGTTCATATGATAACTAAAAAATTAAGAATATCAAAGAAAAATGAATCTATTTGATGAAAAAAAGCGTTCCTATAATATTTTATTTTAGTAATTTAAAAAAAATCTACATATTTTAAGCTTAAAAAAATGTATATCTTGTATTTTAAATAATCTATAAATTTTTTTTTTTGTGTGTGTAAATCTTTGAAAAAAAAAATATGAAAGCCCAAAAAAGAAAGTGATTGTGCTGCTTGTGCATAAAAGGAAAAATATAATAAGTAATAACTGGCATTGCCTATTTGCCTCCCATTCCCATAGCACCTATCGGATCACGTTGGACCCACTTTCTTCCTCGCTTTATAAACAAACCAAGCTTCTCTTCCGATCATCAATTCTATATTCACCTCTCCCTTTCAAGAATCGGTATTAGAGAGGAGAAAAAAATATATAATCAAAGCTGAAAGTCTCAATCAATCACAAGTCAAATAAAAGGAAGAGTCGACGTCGCGCGAACGGTGAGTCTCTTTCGTTTCAAGGGTTTTTTTTTTTGGCGTAAAACGGGGCCAGGTGGTTTGGTAAAGTCGCCCGATAGTGGGTTCGTGGGATTCTGATTGATTGTTAAAACCGTGGTAGCAACAATGTAGTATTTGCTTGCTATGGTGTGGGAGAAGGAGAGGCTGGGCCCTGCTGGCCTCCCCTTCGCTCCGTCTCTGGTATTCAGGGTTTTTATATAGGTTGCATGCAAATATGAGAGCTATTTTGGGGTTGCTTAAGCAAGAGAGATTTGGGGGAGGGGTTTAGGGTTTTACACAACTAAAATATAATCACGTTTCGTGATTTTATGGTTTAGTGTCTGAATTTTTCCTGGTCAGTTGGATACCAATATAGTCGAGTTCATCTCTTTATTTATTTATTAATAAATTTATTATTTTTCACTATATTTTTATAAGAATTTTATTTTAAGAAACCATAAAATTAAATTTTTTGAGATGAAACATCTTTCTGGAATTATTTAATATATAAATTATTCAATTTGGATGGGAGTATACGTAGCTCGGTGTGTTTATGTTATTATGGTTAGTCACATTTTGATTTCTTAAAAAAAATTGTTTTTGTTTATACTATAAGATTCTATAAAATACCAGGGGGAAATATTTTTTATCTTTTATACTAACGTAGATTCGGCATGCATTTAAACTAATATTTAACGACTCTTCTCCATTATGGAAAAGGACTGTTCCTTGATTGGCCTTGCAAATCACCGCCATGCTTGAGTGTGGATCCACTGAAGCATGTAAAAGTTGAGTTTTGAATCTGAGCCGTCCGATCAAAATTTGAGCCAATCCAGACCAATTTGGAAATTCACGTGACCAATTTATAACGGATGGTCTGGATTCTCAAATTTTGAGTTACTCTAGGAATCTGAATTCCATGCTTCATGTAACGGAAGTTTCTTTGAATCGATTATTACAACATTTTGACGCAATAAGTTGAATCGATTATTACAATCATTCATTGTCGACCCTTTTGCCAATTGCAGTGTAGTATCACCTCATAAGAGCAAAGAAGCAGAAGGCCTAATTTCTTGTCTCTTGTTGTTATCAGTTGATACCAAACCAGGAAATTTTTGTCGATATTTGCAACTCTTAAGCAGTAAATTTTTGTCTATTGATATTACTTTCCATCAGATCTCTGCTCTCGTGTGCTCTCAATTCTCATCCTAATCCTTCAAATCCCTACTGAAACTAGCTCAGAAGCACCGGATAAAGATGCCCAGCCAATCGATATCCTTCCGCCTTGTAACCGCGGGCCCCTATTCCCCCAATAATCATTCAAGGGCCTCTCCCTCTCTCTCTACCACTCTGTCTGTAAAAAGCTTCCGGAAGCATGCCCTCTCCACTCTCACTGCCACCATTATCAGATGCCATGCATTCTCTCATCAACTGGATGCAACAGGTACCTTTGTTTCAAACAATCAAAATTTCCTTTTTTTTAAACAATTTATTTGAGTAGGAATCTGATTATGTATTTCTTTTTGGATTTAAGCTGAGAGAGAGGAAAAAGGCAGGTTTGTGGAGGCGTCGAAGAAAGGGAATTTGGTGCCGCTGCAGCAAGCCATATTTTCGGACCATTTGACGCCGGTGCTTGCGTACAGGTGTCTCGTTAAAGAGGATGACCGTGAGGCTCCTAGCTTCCTTTTTGAGTCTGTTGAGCAGGGTTCAAAAGGCACCAATATGGTATCCATCTCAAATATATAAAATGCAAACTGAATATGTTATAACCTGTTAAAGAACTATATTGTTTATTGAGGAGGATTCAAATGCCTCGTGCCTTCCATGCCTCATCATGTCTCACATTCTTTATCTCCGTTTTCAAAGTCCAAACAGTCGATCCAAACTGATCAACATGATCTCCATATTAAAATATCCTTGGAGACCAAATTTATATTTTTTGGAAAATTTTTACTATTCTTTTTAGATAGGTACAAAATCACAGTTTTTGGATGGTCCAGAAACATTGATTTGTACCTCAGAAACCCCATTTTGCTGCGGCGTGTGAGGGCACGAAGTTTGGTGGAGGATAGAAGGAAATGCACGAGTGATCGGTTTGCATTCCGCACCCCCATCCGTGCGAAAAACATAGTAAAAAAATTCTAAAAAAATATAAAATTCATCACCAAGTGCTTCTCATATGAAGATCATGTTGAGCGGTTTCGATCGACCGTTTGGACTTTGAAAACGGAAATATGGAGCCATTGTACGGACCGTTGTGCGCTATGCATAGTACCATAGCCTCACTCTTGTTTATTTGATTATTGTGAAGGGAGATCAGTTTTAGCAACAAACAAGCAGCATTGTTGATTGATCCTTTATTTACTGGTGATGTGTATTCAGGGGCGGTACAGTGTGGTGGGAGCCCAACCAGTGATGGAGATTGTAGCGAAAGAACACTCGGTGTCAATAGTTGACCATGAGGAGGGGCAGAGGACGGAAGAGCAGGTTGATGATCCCATGGCCATCCCTCGCAGGATCATGGACAGCTGGAAGCCTCAGCTAATAGACGACCTCCCTGATGCCTTCTGTGGTAAAAATATCACTTCCATTTTCCTCTTTCATATTTATTGTATTACATAAGTAATTATTGGGCGTGCGTGTGGGTGTGGTTGCGTGGACGTGTGTGCAAGTGCGGTCGGTGGAACAATTAGTAGTTTCAGAATCGCTTTTTTTTTTCTTTTTCTTGTTGTTTCCTTTTACAGATACAAACCCTAAACCCTAAACCTTTAACTGAAAAATCAGATTGGTCAGGCTTTGAAGTTATCCATATGCATTAACTTTCTTATGAACAAATGTAGCAGTTATTTATTAGCTTTTGCATTTCTTCCACAGGTGGCTGGGTAGGCTATTTTTCATACGACACAGTGCGTTACGTTGAGAAAAAGAAGCTCCCGTTTTCTAGTGCTCCTCTTGATGACAGAGGTCTTCCTGATGTTCATTTGGGTCTTTATACTGATGTTATTGTATTTGACCATGTGGAAAAGGTAGTTGCAGATCCTATCAAGATGAAATATTTTGTAACTACTTCATATTTGAGTTTCCATATAATTTTGTATCTACTATATTCACTTCCTAGCCAAAGACTCTCTGACATTAATTGCACTGATAATCAAGGTTGAAGTATTTTAGTACTTGGCCATTACTGAGGAAAGAATGGAGGAACTCAGCTTTTATTCAGTTATTTTTTTGTGCAAAATCAGGCAGAGGCTGCCAGATGGAGCTTTTATTCAGTTATTACTATTATTAAAATTGCTTGTAATTGGTTTCTGTTTGTTTTTTTACTAGTAATTTTTATTGGTTTTAGAAAGCATATGCTATCCATTGGGTGCGGCTAGACCGGTATTCTTCTGTTGAAAAGGCCTATCAAGATGGGAAACGCCAACTCAGCACATTGCTTTCAAGAATACACAATCTCAATGTGTGAGTATTCTTTATCCATAGTTGTTGAATTCCTGAGAAAACAAGTTTGTTTTTATTTTATAAGGAAGGAATTCAACAACAACTTTTTCCCTAAGCTACGCTCTACAAAAAATTTCTTATTTTGTTTAGCCCAACACTCTCTGCTGGATCTATTATGCTAAGCACTTCCCAATTTGGCCCCAAACTGAAGAACTCCTCGATGACAAGTGAAGAATACCAAAGTACTGTTTTAGAGGCAAAGGAGCACATCTTAGCAGGAGATATATTTCAGATAGTGTTAAGTCAACGATTCGAGAGGAGCACTTTTGTGGATCCTTTTGAGGTCTATCGGGCACTGCGGATTGTCAACCCCAGTCCTTACATGAGTTATTTACAGGTGCCTTAGTATTTACTTATTATTCGTTATGTTTTTGTTTGACATTGTCACATATATTAAAAAGAACTTGAAGTATGCCTTATTGCTAATATATTTCTTTGTTCATTTTGAAACAAATGTTCAGGCGCGTGGATGCATTTTGGTCGCGTCTAGCCCCGAAATTTTAACGCGTGTTAAGAAGGTTAGTTTATAAGGTGCATTTATTGTTTGGCATGATGGTATTAGATATATGACTGGTATCAAATCTGACTTGGCCTTTTCTGTGAATAATATCATTAGACTTGCGCCTTAAAGAGTGTGTTGGTTCGCTTGTTGATATGTAAGTGTCTTGCAGGGAAAGATTGTGAATCGACCCCTTGCCGGTACAATTAGAAGGGGTAAAACGGAAGAGCAGGATCTGTTGCAAGAACAGAAACTGTTGAGTGATGAAAAACAATGTGCTGAGCACATAATGCTTGTTGATCTGGGCCGGAATGATGTGGGAAAGGTTTGGGCTCTTTTGAGCTTTTCTTTCTGTATTTTTTGTCTTGTGATAATTTGCAAAATGTTCTCTGCTTTATAATGATTCTGTGAAAATCCCCTCATTTTTCATCTAGAGTCGTCAATTTTCTGTTAAGTATCGAAGTACTGTTGCTTATTGGAGAGTTTAGTAATGAAATCACATAACTAGCAAAATTTGTGCAACTATTCAAGTGAACGGTAGAATGATCTGTGAAGAGTTGGCTTTGCTTGGGCCCATTCTGGGCCCTGATATCTCTTGTTTCATCAAATGCCAGGCCTGGGTCCCCGGACCATATGGAAACATATGGCTGCACATAGATGGACTCTATAGATAAAACAGTTACTGTTTATGTGGTGGAATATTTACTTTCTGCTACTAAAAATTACGATGAAGCTGGTAAAAGAAATGACCTTTTATCAAATTGGGGGCAATCGATGAACTATTCTTTTGTTTTGTGCTAGGTTTCAAAGCCTGGATCAGTTAAAGTCGAGAAGCTAATGGACGTGGAGAGATACTCCCATGTTATGCATATTAGCTCGACGGTATACTCAAATCTTTTTTTTGCTTTTCATGGTTTGAACAAAACATTGCACCACCATAATACATATTTATTCTACATTGGTGTTCTACTTTAACAGGTGACTGGGGAGTTGCTGGACAATCTCACTTGCTGGGATGTACTGCGGGCAGCTCTGCCGGTCGGAACGGTCAGTGGGGCTCCCAAGGTAAATGACATTTTTTTTTCTTATCTAACAATGGTTGCAAAACCGGTTGGCTAAGGTAAATATTACACCAGATTATGGTACAGTTTCAGTTACCAGTGCAATTGACTTATCTTGCACTGGTGCCATTTTTTCTGGCAATTGACTTCTCTTTAGGTTTCTTTCTTTTTTCTTATTTTTACTTGTAGAATGAGACTAGACTACATGCAAGGTATTGTTTTTAGAGTTACTGCTAATTGGGTAAATTGAGGCATACTGGCGTACTTGCAGTTATTTTTACAAAAAATCGAGTTATATTTGGACATTTAGTGTTTAATTGGTCATTTGGGAGACGTATTGTTGGTATCTCCCAATTTTGCCTCTTTAACATACTGGTATATTGCCAGCCAGGGACACTAACTCTGTACTATGGTATCTAGTGGTTCACCAGCTATAAACAAATCCTTCTTTAGTTAATGTGTAAACATCAAATGCAATAAGCAAAATTTTATGTAAATATACTTTGGTATATTCAACTAGCTTATTTCGTAACTATTATACACTTTGTTTTGGGCCGCAATTGGTGGCAGGTGCGGGCAATGGAGCTCATAGACAAGTTAGAAGTCACTAGGAGGGGCCCATATAGTGGAGGCTTTGGTGGGGTCTCATTTATGGGTGATATGGATATTGCGCTTGCTCTTAGGACCATCGTCTTCCCAACTGGGTCCCACTATACTCCCATGTATTCTTACAGGGACTGCAAGCAGCGTCGTGAGTGGGTGGCCCACCTGCAGGTATCCGTCCTAAGCCCAATTTTTTATTTACCTTGCCTTCTATTTGGAGTGAGGCTATGGTACTATCCATAGCGCACTTTGGTCCGTACTTTGGATCCATATTTTCATTTTCAAAGTATAAATAGTTGATCTGAACAGTTCATCATGATCTTCATATGAAAATGTACTTGTAAATTAAATTTTACATTTTTTAGAATCTTTTTACTATTTTTTTAGATAGGTAGAAAATCACTACTTTTGAATGGTCTAGAATCTATAGATCAGATGATTTTGGACCTTTTTAAATAAAATAGTAAAAAGTTCTAAAAAATGTAAAATTTGTCATCCAAGCACATTTTTTATATGGAGATCATGTTGAGCGGAACGGATCGACTGTTTGCACTTTGCGCTATACATATTATCATAGCCTCATTTTTTTTTTTTTATGCTTTCCGTGTCTGGTCATGGTTTAATTTTTGGCACTTCTAAATTGGCAGGCTGGAGCAGGAATAGTTGCAGATAGTGTACCGGCTGATGAGCACCAAGAGTGCGAGAACAAGGCAGCAGCTTTAGTTCGCGCGATTGACCTAGCTGAGTCGGTATTTCTATAGCAGTAGGGCATCTGATTGAGTTGCTAGGTTAGTAGAGAGGGTCCAGGTGATTAACTTAGAATTGCTATAGAGCAGGCTTCTGATAAAGTATTTACTTTGACAACCTGTTTAGTAGCCCAGTGGATATCATATGAAAGAATAATTACCGATTGTTTAATCCATTGACAATTGGCTGAGAATAAAATGCAACTCTGCATAGCAGTGGCTGAATTGTGAGTTACAGGTTAAGTTTCAAATTTTCAATGCGGACGAGTCCGTATCCTCTGCATTACCTCATATCTTGGGTTTGGAATCTTGACCCAAGTCAAATTGATTAAAACCTGTAATGCACGGGTTCCTTTTAATATTCGTTCCAAACGATACGAATTCAATGATGACCGGTCAGGATATTTCTGTTTAGATTTGGACCATTCGATTAGAATCTAGCCCGAGGTGGAATGCGCGAACAACTTCAATATTTGTGCGGATTATGATTGAATGGTCCGGATCTAAACAGACTTATTACATTACCTTAGATGATATGTAGGGGCAGAGCTAGATTTTCAAGTATGATAATGAATCATATAAACAAAATTTGCTGCACATGGGGTCAATTTACACTATCTAAATTATATATAAAATAGGGTACAAGTATAAAATTTTTGAAAAAAAAAAAAGTCAATTGACCCCGTTAATTTGGAGTGGCTCCGCCACTGATGATATGAATTCACTTGGATGTTGGAACTTCACAAAAGAGAAAGGAGCGTCTTTCTTTTAGCTAAAATGATAAGTTATGCGCTTGTCCGTTATACGCTATGATACGATGTGAATAGACGACACATAATTAAAAATCTACCTCTTATAGTACAAAGTACAAACATAATAAGGGGTGCTACAGAGTAAGAGCTTAGGTGCTATGGATAACATAAGGCATTCCGTGTTACGACTTCAAAATTTATTGTATAAACTTCAAATTTCGATCTAAGTAGCTTAGTAAATTAGTTATATAATAAACTTGTAAAATACAAATTCTTACTATTTTTGAAATTTTTTACTATTTTTTATGATTTATGAAAGATGGAAAAATATTATTTAAAAATAAAAGAAAATTGCTAATGTTTTAGGCTATTTTTTGTGTCCTTCGTCAATCATAAACAATAGTAAAAAAATTCAAAAATAGTAAAAATTGATATTCTACAAGTTAATTATATAATCAATTTACTGAACTACTTAGATCGAAGTTTGAAGTTTACATGATAGATTTTTAAGGTCGTAGTATGGAATGTTTTATACTATTCATAGCACTTAAGCCTTACTCACATTAAAAAATAAATGACGGGTACAGAATTTAAAACTTGCGATTAATAAAATAAAAATCAATGAAGAGCAATATATATAAGAAATTTGATGGCTCGAATTCGCTCTCAACTACATCTTTAGTTTTCAATCTAGGAATTGCAATCTTTATAGAAGGATATTTACATGTTGGGTCTTCTTCTTTTTTTATAGTTGGCAGGAACACCAACAAATATATTGATAAAAAAAGTTTATTTACACAAGGTATCTAAGACTAACACTAATTACATATTATTTACACATTATTTTCTCAAACGAACTCCTCCCACCGGGCAATCTCAATTGTCGTTTCATTTATCAGGAAATGCACCATTTTATGCTTTCTGAAAAACATTCTTTTGTTTCTCTCTTGCCACAATGCCCATGCACCTGCTACTCATATGATACTCCAACGCGCCCTCTCAAGCGTCGGCAGGGTCAGCAGCCCTCTGATCCATAGTTGTAGTATGCCATCCCACCCTCTTGCTATCACATTATGATGCGCAAGTAGTCCTCTCCAATACCTTTGCGCATACGTGTAGCCCCACAAGAGATGGTCACGAGTCTCCATTATATTTGACGTACAGAGGTGGCATCCCAGCTGAATGTTACAGCCGCGAACTGAAAGCACCTCCTGAGTCAAAATTTTATCTTCCAGCATTAGCCAAATAAAAACTTTCACTTTCATAGGTATCCTTATCTTTTATAGGACTCCCAGAGTTGCGGATAGGATGCCCCTATTGTGTGCGGGGTCCATCGCCAAGCCACATTACCATTGTCTATTCTTACTGAAGACTTATAGAATGGTAAAATGTTAACCAGATCCGTGATAAAAAAAATAAGAAGCCGTACCTCCAATAGATTCAATCTGTCTTGCCATATGTACTCCATGCAACCTACGTAATGTAGTCGGCCAAAGTCCTTCCTGGTTCCTATCTAAGGCCCACAACCATTTAGCCAGTAGAGTCTCATTTATTCTGTCTGCTTATATCAATAATCCCTAATCCGCCATTAACTCAGTGTGCATACCTTTTCCTAATTGACCAAGCAATTAATACCTTTGCAAGTGTCAATCCCTTTCCAAAGAAAACTTCTTCTCATCTTATCCACGTGTTTGATTACCCCCACTGGTGTTCTCAATACTTGCATATAATGCAAAGGCATCGTCGATAGTACTGCTTTTACCAGTGTGATTCTACCTCCGTAGGACAGGAAGTTGGATGTCCACCCTTTTTTATAATTCTGTACTGCTGTCAGCATTGGTTGAAAGTCAATTTTCCTCGGTTTCCTGATTGACAGGGGAAGGCCCAAATATCTCATCGGCAGGGCCGATACTGGAGATGACAAAATCGACTGAATAACATGTATCAGGTTTTGTGGTATGACTATGGGAACAAAGGAACTCTTTCCTCTGTTTATTTTCAACCCCGTGAGTTCTGCGTAGACATTAAGCACATGGTTTATCATTTTCAAGGTATAAGGGTGTGCCTCGCAAATTATCAAGGTATTACCCCCATACTGCACCGTTTCTGGCTGCAAATGAATGTACTGCGGTAATATCTGTGAGATATTTTTAATGAATCTATTGAGAGAGTCAGCTACCAGGATGAACAACATGGGTGATAACGGATCGCCATGCAGCAATCCCCTTTTGTGAGTGAAGAATCTAGTACATATACTGTTTACCCTGATCGATGATTTGGAGGTATGAAAGATTACTCAAAACCGTCGCAATCCATCACGACAAAAATCCCCTCTCAATTAGTAGATTCACCAAAAAACACCAATCGACGGTATCAAAAGCCTTATCAAAGTCCACCTTGTAAAGTATTGCCGGTAACTTCTGCTTTGAGCATAAATTTAAAAATTCCCACGCCTCCAAGAAGGACTCCATCAAGGATCTCCCTCGTACAAAAGTCGTCTGATTTGGTGTAATAAGTTTTGGAAGGTGTAACCGCAACCTAATAACTAGAATCTCGGTGATAAGCTCGGTGATAAGCTTGGCGATTGTATTAATCACATTGATTGGCCTGTAATATGAGATACTCGCTGGGTTATTCTTTTTCGGAATCAGAGTGATGAAAGCCTTATTTAAAACTTTAAACGATTTCTGGTTATCGCTAAAATCTCTAACTAGGTCAAGCACATCCTCCGTAATAGTCGGCCAAAATTTTTGATAGAATTCACTGGGCATACCATCAAGTCCGCTTGATTTCCCTTTCAGCATAGCCATTATTGCTTCTCTAACCTCGGTTTTCGAGATCATATCATCTAGAGAAGTGAGGTCTTCTGTCATTGCAGGGCCAATTTTCCTTGATAAATCAAAGGAGTGCTGCTGAGATGATCTCTGACTCAAAATTTCTTTAAAATGTGCTCGTAAGTGATCCGACAGTAAGTCTGGATGTACTGTCGATCCATCGGGCATGAGAGCAACAATGGTATTGGCATTCTTTCTCGTGTTAGCCACCGCATGAAAGTACTTTGTGTTCTTGTCTCCGAGCTTAAGCCATGTACATCCCGACTGTTGTTTCCATTTTGCTTCTTTATCTGCTGCCGGTACCCTGATGTGTTCCATGAGCGTGATCCTTAACCTAAATTCCACTGAGTTGAGTTCCCTATGTTCCTTTAGTCTGTCCAACTGTTGCAGTAGCCATTTGGATCTTTTTTTTTTTGAAAGATTTGACAGTGGCTGTCAAATTGGTACAGCTGCTAAAACTACGTACAATAATCACACTCAGCAACAGTATGCCATACAACAAATTAACAACTAGATTATCTCACACCACAGCTTAGCCTCCTGCTTCGCCCACCTCACTACCATCTCAGGATTGAAGGATTTCCTTTGAAAGATCCGCATATTTCGTTGCTTCCAAATTGCCCAGCACAATGCGATGAAAGTGGACTTAATCTCCTCACTGGCTGCCCGAAGTCTGTGCATGGTTTGGTCCCAGACTTGCTGTACCGATTGCAGGGTACCGGTCAGCAGTGGCCATCCAGCCTGGGCCCATACCTGGGATGCGAAGGGACACTCAAAAAACAGATGTAGAGCGGTTTCCATTGGACAGTGTTCGCATAATGCACAGCCATAAGCACAGTTGAGATTCCTGCGCTCCATTACGTCGTGTGTTAGGAGTTTACCATTAAGAAGGAAGTAGGCAAAGATCACATTTTTTTAAATCTCCCAATCCGTGCACATTCCAATCAATAAGAGACATAGGTAATTTAAATTGATTCATCATTTAATAGGTAGTACACAAAAGGCACTTGTTTAGTTTTACAAGGGAGTAGGGACCCCGATCAAACACGGTAAAAACAAAATAACTAACACAAGGCATAAAACTGCCCTATCATAAGTCAAAGACTTAGACAGCCTGGACTTGTTGCTCCTCATCAGAGAGGTCATCAGCTTCATCAAAATCAAAACCATCCAAAGCAGAGGACCCCCCCCCCCCCCCCCCCACACCCATCTCCTATCGGGTCCACTACAATCCTAAGCGGGTCCGCACCAACCCTCAGCTCCGCTTCAGCCATAACCGGGTCCGCCTTCTCAACACCAAGTGCCTTGCTGGATCCGCTATAGACCCCCTGTGGCTTGAGAAAATCCCAACTCAACTTTCTTGCCTGAGCCTCAATGACGCCCGCCATTCGGTCCACCTCCGCCGTGTTGATAGAATCCGGCACCGTCCTTGTCTGAACCCCCTCTATGGGTCCCACTACATCGTCCTTGTCAGAACCCGCTACTGCACTGATGAGTCCCGCTACAGCCCCCTTGTCAGTACCCGTAGCCGCAACACATTGCACCAGTCGTGGAGGATGCTGGTTACAACGGGTGTCTCATCGCAACCGTGAACACACCACACCGTTGCTTTTGAGCCTTGTCAAACTGCTGCTGGGACCAGCACTGCTTCTTGCAGAGTTTCACCTCTGGATCCTCTTCTTTGTTTAAGGAAAGGTGTAATGCGAATATGCGGTAGTGGAGACTGGAGATGATGATAAGAGGGCTTGCTCTTCTCATCATGTTTACAATTTCTTAGTAAATTCCAAGTAGAATTAAATAGGTGTCAAAAGATATGGTGTATCTCCGACTAAAAGTTAGGTGTCAAGAGAAATGGTGCATGTGTCGATTACACATACTGAACTAGCATGCAACACGACACGTAATTGATAACTATATATGTGTCACTATAATTAAAGAGTGTACATAATTAACTTCACCAATTTCTGTCCACGCACCTTCTTTCTCGCACAAAGTATTTATATTAACTTCTAAAATATTTTATACAAATCGACTAAATTTTTATACTTTATATTATAAAAAAAAAATCTGAATTATTATTTACGTTTGCTTCATAATGAGTTTAAACATAATTAATGGAAATATGTTTATAACTTAAATTTCTTCATACTTGAATTTTACTAATAATCCCGGCAAAAAGTTAGAAACACATACATTCACTTACGAAAGTATGAAATATATTTATACTTTTCAACACTATAAAGAGTTAAAATACAATAATAATATGAAAAGGCGTTTATACTTGCTTTAAAAAGCTCTTATATACGATTATATCTTTTGTACCGAAATTTATATCATACTTCACAAGCCTACCGGCAGCTTACTGGGCATGAAACCTGCCACGTAATGAAGTCAAACAGTGAGAGCATCACTGGAATTGAAAATTTGAAAATTCAAATTATTCAATAGTGAAGAAATTTCAAGGTTAGCAGCTGCAAATTGAAACAAAGGAGTTTATGCAGTGCAGTTCTCCCAACATAACAGGACGTATTTTACAATTAAAGCTATGAAATTTGTAGAACTCACCTCCCCTATACACAATGCAATTTGTACAAATACTCGAAACAAATACCGACATAACCCAAGATAGAATCAGAGGGTTGCATTTTAATTTGTTAAAAGTTTCATCATGAAGTTGAAACGGGTCCCCGGTATGGCTCGGGGCTCGGGCCACTGTGCGTTCTCTGGGACCTGGATGCATCTAAACCCTTGGCTTTTGTAGAGTCTAATTGCCGCAATATTTTCGGAGTCACAATGTAATGCTATGGAGCGGCATCCCCACTTACGAGCAAGTGACTCTGCTCCTGCAACCAGTGTTTTCGCTATCCCCTTTCTCCTCTCCTCTTCCCGCACAGCCACATTTGATATATACGCTATTCCCTTCCTGTAATTCAAATTAAATTCCACTTGCTAGATGCAAACTTAAATTAAAGGACAACACCACCTGCTTTTGAACATGCGCATGTTCTGAGATGAAATAAATTACTATGACAATAAAGGGCTCAAGGTATCTTTTATGCTTAAATAACACCGTCAAGAACCAGAAAGCAAGTTTAGTAACCTGACAGACCAAAAGCTTTAACTCCCAGTTAGACTAAATAATAATAAATCAAACCAAAGCATAAACCTATTGACTCATTACCTGTACTTGACCAGAAGCATAAACCCATTGCACCAACAGAACCTAATCTAAATAATAATAAATCAAACTGCATTAATCAAAATGTGAAATTGACCCCAACCCAAAACAAGTCATTCCTGAATGAACACAGGCAACAATTTTGACCCCAACCATACGTGACATACTCATTGCCACAACTAATTACAAGATGATCTTTTATAGTGATTTTCACAAATAAATATGAGTTCATAAAAAAATCATAATTGGTAATTGGGTTGTACATATGTAATTACGAAGTTTCTTGCCACAATAATGCACAAGATATGGGAAAATAGGTGTTTATAATGATAGCAGGGAATTGATCTAACTTCTCAACTTAATCTAATTTTGCCTTGTGATGTGAAGGCCCTGTCGGTACCACTTTGGCAATTTTCATGGAGGGTACACAGGTTACAACTCATATGAATGGAGGAGGGACAACTTTAGCTTGTGAAGATGGTCTGCAGATGGTCCTTTTTGAGAATTTTGAAAATGCAGGGTCTTAAGTGCAACTTTATCTGTTTTAGCTAGTTGTTATATTTTCTAGGGTTGTGTTTGAATTTTGTGATCATCTAGGCTGTTATTGCTATTGTTGTTGTTGAACTTTATCTTGCTTTTGAGGGTATTTGCTTAATACCTGTTTCAGTATGTAGGTACGTTTGATACTGGTACTAGATTGGTGTTACCAGTATTACATTGTATGATACTTTGGTTTTCATTTTAATGGAAATCGGTGGCATGGCCACTTCTTTCAAAAAAAAAAAATGATAGCAGGGAATTAAAACAAATACGGAGATTAACCAAATAACACAAAGTACTGACATTCTAGCTCTCCTCTAAAATGTAATCAAATGTTTGTTTGGAAACTCGTCACGAAAAACTCATTAACAAATTAGTGGCAGTTCAAACTAAAACATTCACACTTCTAGTTTCACTACTTCAGATACATTTGAATATTAAATCATGCAATTTTACAAAAATCAGTTTTCCTTTTGACAATCAAGTTAATCTTAAAATACTTTTTCTTCTGTATAGTACAACATCAGGCTTTATATATCACTCCAACTAGTCCATCTTCTATTTACTTTCCATAACATTCTAAAGTTTCACACTACTCTCTAATTTGTACATAGAATATCAGTATTCTGAACAGCTTTATTTCCCAGAAAGAAATTACTCCAATATTAAAGCATTTCATCTCAACCAGTTGGAAGAACAAAATTGGAGATCACAACTATTCTTAAAGATAACCCAAGTGATTGCATACTTGTGAAACAGTCTAGTAATTATTTTGAAAGTAAGATAAAGCAATTACATAATAAACGCACTAAGTCTGTAACAACTCTATGTTTCATTATCTAATGGAACGGGCATTTCATGCCTTTTATCAAAAAAAGAAAGAAAAAAATTAACATAATAAACTGAAAAGGTTTAATCTTGAATTTACCTTCTATGTTTGAAAGGTCCCCTGCGAGGAAGAAACTCACCGAGAGTATCAATCGTCAGAACCCCAGTTACATAACCTCGATTCAATCCAAAAACCGTATCAAGACTCCCGAGTCTGAGCTCGTGGCATCGGACGGCTACGAGACACGACATCGTGCAACCAGGTGGCGCCGAGAAGCCAGATACCATCCCAATAAACCGATTCAGTCTGAGCAGGAGATCAACAGGGAAGGAATAATTGGGGTAGAAGGAGCTACAGTGCGTATCGGCCACTTCCCACGCATCCTCGAATCGAGCTTCTCGCACCACGATTTCAGGCGAGAGAGACGGGAAGAGATTCGGGCTTGTTTGACTCGCGCAGCAAGAGATCAGTGGTGGATTGGAGAAGGTGGGATCACGATGGCAGAGACCGAGGCTGGGGAGAGTGCTGCGAGAAGAGAGAAAGGGTCGGAGGTGGGGAAGGGAGAGGGAAGCACAGGCCGAGACAGCGAATGGAGCACTACGCATCTCCAATTCCCTCTCGGCCGATCCTCTCTCTCTCTCCCCTCCCTCCGATTTCATATCACCTGAAGTAGCAGAATTCACCTGAGGTAACAGAAATTTTGAGTTTATATCAGGATGTCCGATCTGCTTTGGCACGAATATTAAAGAGCATCGTGAATTCCACGTCGGATCGGATTGATCTGGATTATAATCGGACAGTCCAAATCTAAACTTAAATATTATGTTACCTCAGAAGATGCAGACTCCTCCATCTCTAGGGGTGAAACGGATCGATGTTATCCGACCGAATTTGAATCCGTATTCGAAAATTAGATACAAATATTCTATATTCGAATATCCGAATATATACGATACGGATTTGATTTTAAATTTTAAATAGTAGATATATACCATATAATAAAATATATATTACGAAAAATAATTATGTTATCCTTCATATTAAATAAATATTATGAACTTTCATATTTTTAATAATATTTATATATGTATTTTAATAAATAATAATATTGAAAAACATATTTGATCCGTATTTGGAAAATGAAAACGGATATGAATATGATTTTATCACTATTCAATCAGTGGCTGATCTGTTTTCACCTCTACCATCTCCGGATCCGTATCTTCTCAGGTACCTGACTCAACACAATTAAAACGGACGACCCATATTTACTCTCAGCAGGTGCCTATTCGGAATGTTGGGCAGTATTTTTTTTGCTTTGATATTTGCGCCAAGTTAAAAAGAAGATCCTGGACCATCCGTTTCAATTGTATTTAGTAAGGTAACCTAAGGTTGTGCTCCAGAAACAGTGTACGGAGAGGAAGGGGAAGGAACGGGGAGGAAAGTGATCAGCGCGTCGCTTACCTCCGCATAGTATTTCGTACACTCCGATTTGGAAGTAACAAATCTCAGCAAAATACACAGCATTGTCACCTCCGCACAGTGTCAGTTCCCTTCTGCTCCCCTCTGCTCCCTCTTCGATTTTACTCTTTTAGAGCAGGTGAAGGAGCCCAGGTACCTTGCGGTCTGGTCGCCCTTCACCTCCTCTCCATTTACAGCCTCTTCCCCTCCTCTGAAGCACAGCCTAAGAGGATGTGAATTCACCATCTCCTTCAGCCAAGGCTACAACTAGGGGTGCAAACGGATCAGATATTATCCGTGCGGATCCGGATCCGTATTCGATTTTTTCCGGATACGGATATTCGGATACGGATAAATTTGCGGATACGGATATTACTTATGCGGATACGGATACGGATATGGTTTCAATTTTTGAAAGCGGATACGGTTACGGATACGGATATTCGGATGCGGATAATTTGCGGATACGGATATTCGGATACGGAATTTGCGGATACAGATATTCGGATACGGATAATTTGCGGATACGGATGCGGATACGGATATAAATTATGCGGATACGGATACAGATACGGTTTTGATTTTAGAAGCAGATACAGATACGGATCCGTAAATTTTTAGATTTCGGATATCCATTAAGCCCTCTCCTCCGCAAAACCCACTACTAATCTTTTTACTTTATTCTTTTTGTTACATTCTCTCACCACAGTATTACATGCAAACAGCTGTTGTCAACTTGGATTCATTTTATCCTCATACCAATTACATTGAAATTCCAAATATTCTAAAGGCTGACACTTGAACCTACAATTTCAAAAAGTAAATATAAAATAACGGTGCTTTAAGCCTTCAACTGTAGAAGATTTTAGCACCGTAAGAAATTTTTGTTTCTTACGTTGATTATGTACATGAATATATAAACATGATTCTAGTAAACAAAAATTAAACAATAAAATGCGGAGATGATAGTGTGATTATTATTTGAGAGACTGACAATAATTATGTTTATTAAATAATTTTTATTTGAAAAATTAATTTGTTGAATAATAAGTTAATTTTAATACAACATCCGTATTATGTATCCGAATGATATTCGTATTCGTATCCGCATCCGTTTAATATCCGATTCGTATCCGTATCCGTTTAATATCCGAACCGTATCCGTATCCGTTTAATATCCGATCCGTATCCGTATCCGGAAAAATAAAAACGGATACGGATATGGTTTTACCACTATCCGATCCGTATCCGATCCGTTTGCACCCCTAGCTACAACCCCTCTCGGTTCGGTTCGCTTTGGTTCGGTTCGGAACGAGAGCATATGCGGTTAGAGAATAATCGAATAGGCCAACTGATTGTAAAATCTTCGATGATAGTTTTCTCTTTTGCGTTGATTTTGGGCTTTTTGGACTGGGTTACGATGGGAAATAGAAGCAAAAGAAAACATTTTCAGTTCGGAAGCGGGACGTGTCCGATGTCTGTTTGGAACTGTTCAATTCTTTTCACGATTTATACACACTTGAACCGCACGAATATAGAAACAATGTGCACCAATTCTAAAACAAGTTAGTTGGTTCCGATACTTATCGGACGCGTCCTGCTTTCCTTAAATTTAGCTAACAAAGCAAACGGCTTGAAAAACAAACTATTACTACAACTACATGCGTTATATAGAGTGTGTATCTAGTGCGGTAATGTAAGATATAAAATAAAATTCTAGCCGAGCTATAAAAAAAATCAGATTTGTCTAAAATATAAGAGGTTTCCTTTAAAATTCAGGAATTAAATCTGCTGTTATTTAAAAAGTGTTGAAATTATATGAATATGAATTCTGAGGAGATTAAAATATATTTCTTATGTTGAATTTGAGGTTACAAGTTCTCTTATAGAGATGCTACAATTTTACCGTTAGCTCTATCTAACTACTTTTGGTACCTACACAGTAGGGTACCGTTTATTTGCTTTCTATAAATAGAATTTCCTATTTGATCTAATCTTAGCCCTTTGATCAATGATGAACATCTGAGATCTATTTCTATTTTATTTCTTCTATAATTTTAACAAAAAGAATAACAAGTTTGTGTTATTCCGATCTCAACTGTTCAAAATTTTTCATGCATGAAGTTTAAGAAAAAACTTGTACATGTTCGAATTTAAAAAAAAAAAATCAACAATTGAGATCGGAATAACGGGAACCTGTTATTTCTTTGAAATAATAGCAGATTTATGTCAGATACTTTACCTGATCTGAATTCGTATTTGTATGTCCTCAAAAATTATTTATTTGCAATAAGAGGCTTATTCGTCAAAATAGAATAGGAAAAGTATAATTTGAAATAAGTTCTTATTGTATATTATCCTTATTATTATTTAGGGTTTAAAATAGAAAAGCAGAATTGTAAAAAAGTGGAAAAAGTATAGAGAAATGAGTTAATTTTATCACTTGAAAAAGTCACCTTGCTATTGTATCTATGAGAGAACATAAAATTGACTCGTAATAAAATAAAGAAGAGTTTTAAAAATAAAAATTTGACTAAAAAAATCTAGCATGATTTTTTTTCTATTTTTCTATTATTAATATTATATGATAATCAACAAAACAACTCCACCAAAAACAAAGAGTAAATTACAAACAGATTTGTAAAAAAACTAGCGTTGTAAAAAAATAGTCTAATAGGCCAATTAATGTCTGTTTAGTATCGTTACAAACAGATTTGTTAGAGGGTTGTTTGTAGATGAAATTGACTAATTGGACGATTTGTCCGATTAATTGTCCATTTTTTATTTAAACGGTCTGATAATCGTTTGTTTTCCATTATTAGTCGGTTATTTTATTATTCTTTTTTTTCATTTATCTGTTATATGTACTATACTTTGTCTTGTTTTATCTAAATCTCTTTTAAATGATAATTTCATGAAATTTTATTAATTAACAAGAAATTAAGTTATAATAATTTATTTGATAAGTTGATGCATGAGTTAAATTAATCATTCTTAATAAATATAAATATATGCACATAGCTTTAATAAAAATATAAATGTGTCTGTAAAATTTCAATTAATCAATCACATAATAAACGATAAATGATATCCCATCCGTCCGACAAGTCCGACCATTTTTTGTTCAATCTTATCGAAATATAAGAGCATACGAGTGTTGTTCAAATTAAAATATTTTTTCTTCAATATAGCCCTATAAATTAATTATTTTATGTTAATAAATAAAAACAATGAACATATTATGTTTCTTTCTCAAAAAAAAAAACAATTAACATATATTATTTTTTTGTAAAAAAAAATCAAGCCCACGTATTTTACCAGTATTTTTTTCTTGTATTTCGAGCATTACACATCTTCAATATTCCATCGAATCTTATATTTTTAAGGCTTATAAAACTATTAGAATTGTTAACTTGATAACAACATATTATATCTTGTCCTCGTTATCACATATTTTTTTCTTGATTATTTGATCAGGAATCACTCTTATCGGATCCGAAATCACTTCCACCGTACCAATAGTATGGTGAGAAATCTTATTCTCATCTTCCACTGTACCAATAATACGGTGGAGATCCTTTTATAAATAAAAAAAAATCTCCCTATTGCACCTCAAATGTGTTTATATGTAACATATTAAATATTCAGAGAGTATCCGGATTCACAAATATTTATATATAATACATAAAGTATAATTAATTTTCGTTTTCAAATAAGTAAAAAATACATCATCCTGAGTTTTTATTCCTATTTATCTTCATAAGTTGATATTAATATTTTTTATAAACTATAAATATATTGAGTAGGGTTAAAATGCACTATTGGTTTTGTGCTCCAATCATGCTCCACATTTTTATCTTCATTTTTAAAGTCCGAACAGTCGATCCGAACCGTTCACCATGATCTTTGTATTAAAATGTGCTTGGAGACCGCATTTTATATTTTTTGAAATTTTTTTACTATTTTTTTAAGTAGGTACAAAATCACTGTTTTCAGAAGATTCTGAACCATCCAAAACAGTGATTTTGTACCTATCTAAAAAAATAGTAAAAAAATTTCAAAAAATATAAAATTTGGTCTCCAAGCACATTTTAATATGAAGATCATGTTGAGCGGTTCGGATCGATTGTTCAAACTTTAAAAACAGAGAAAAAGACGTGGAGCATGATTGGAGCACAGAACGAATGATGCTTTTAACCCTACTCAAATATATTTGACATGCAGATATAAAAAATGCCGATATGAGATGCAATTAATGATCACTTCTCTTTATAAATTTTCATGCATTATTTTCCAATGGGTTGGCAACTCGGACAAATATTTATTGTATACTGAGCAGAATCGAAACCATAATTTGAGACAACTTAATTAATTATTCTTCCCTCATATTTAATTTCTGCAAAAATAGCAAAGAATAGTACGAGACAAGTTCAGGTGCGGGAGAAGGTTGTAGTTGAATGTTTGCATGAACGCAATTAAATGCTGATATTTATCGTTAGCATTCATTCATTTCTGTTATCATTATTAATTATAAGCAATTGTTTTCATGCACGGTTCCTGTAACGAAGAAATACCTGTTCTGGTTTTTACTTGTCACATGATAAACAAACAAAGAGGATTTATCGCAAAAGAATTAATATTAATTAATTCCTTTCTCAAGTTCTGAAGAGCATGTCTAATTCGGTCATTTTGTGCAAATTAATTGTTCAACATCCGATGCATGCACATATGGTCCTACATTTTATTACTTTATGTTTTCATTTTTTATTAACAAATTAGTAAATTAATTAATCAATTAATTTATATCGTCTAAGCGTGTGATAGATATATTCACACATTTTATACGGAGAAATGAGAATTATCATCGGAAAATGATTGCCCCAAAAATATTGATGTGCACAGATAAATTTCGTCCTAAATTGTGATCAGATTAATAAAATTTATAACTCAGTTTCCTATCGCGTCAGATTACAAGCGTATAATTCTATCGAATAGTATATCGAGTGTCGATTCACGGGGAATAAGATTTAAGGTCTTAAATAATTAAATCACAACCTTTCAAAAATCTAGACAAAATCTGAAAATTAAGAGTTGTTGGTTTTGATCTTTGTATTTGGCGAAAATTAAAAGTAAATAAAATAAATAAGATAGTGATGTGAATTTATAGAGTTTTGGCTTACCATTGTTACTTCTTTGGTTTCAATTCCACTAGTTTAGTATTTTTATCCTCCTTAATTATCCTAACTCGGTTAGTCTAATGGGACTATCTTTCCATGTGTGCCATCACATGATAGTCTAAACTAACAAACAAAATCAAGTAAGAATGAACATAAAGCACAAAAGTAATCGAACAACAAAAGACAAAATAATAATCAAATAAAATATATATCAAAACATCATGAGTAACAAGATTTGCTATCAACTCTAAGAATCTAAACTTAGCCGCAGAACGCCATGTTTACAATAGAGAAATAAGAAAAAGATACAACCATACACAAAGTACCCTCCTGCTTAGTCTTTACACACTTCATTTTTTTCACTTAAAGAAGTAGAAAATATAAAAGATACAAATATATTGTTTCTATTCAGTTCAGGAGTCTTTTATAGAAGTCTAGGGGCGTCTGGAGATGATTGGAGACCAAGTAATCTGATCTGGATACAACTGTCACGAAATCCAACGAAAGGGTACCTCAGATACAGACCGTACTAGCTGGTACGGACCGTATCACCCCTGTGCAGAAGTTCGGCGCTCCAGGAGTTAATACGTATTCCTTCATGTTGGTTCGTATTGGGTCTCTGGTCCGTACTGGCTGGTACGGTCCGTACCAGAGACATAGTTTCAGTTCTGTGCAATTCCGATCTACCCGATTTTTGCATATAATATAAAATAGTCTCAAAACATGGTTCCTGCATTAAAACACAAAGTAGCACAACGGTAACATTTTTCAATTAATAATTAAATATAAATGTGAGAAAATAATAATACTAAATAATAAACATAATAATACTAAAATTTCAAGTCTAAATTAGAGACTATATATATTACTAATAGATCGGTAATTACTAATAGAGAGTCTAAATTGCTAACAATAATTAGGGACTAAATTACTTAAAAATTGGTAATATACAATAGTCTGAAATATTAACAAAACATTACTAACAGATTGGTATATGCTATTAGTAAAATATTTCTAATCGCTGACTCACAGTAAAAAAAAATTAGAGTTAACTAAAAAGAAAATTTTAGAATGCACACTTTCATTGACGATTATAGGGGAAAAATGCAACTCTGTTACAATATTTTTTTAAATTTCTAATACATTCTAAAGATTTCTTTTTCAATGGACACTTGTTGATTTTCAATTACATATTTGAGTAATTAGAAAGTCAGTGATTAAAACTAACAATAAAAACACATCATTCATTAAACACTATTATGAATATAATAATAATAATAAACAAAATATTTAAGCAAAATAAAAGATAAGCAAATTCAACAATGCATTGACATGGTTAATTTTAATCATATCGATTCAAAACATAATTTATAATTCTTCTAAAAATTATACACCTAGATCATGTCGATTCAAAACATAATTCACTTTTTAGGCGCAATGAAATTTTGTATATGATTTAGGTGTGTACATGACCAACCCTACCTGAAAAATGGATTTGAATTTTATTTGGTTAGGTGCGTCTTAGATTATAATTAACTCCCAACATATATATTGATTAGGATTTTAAAATGAGGAGGGATCAAGTTACAACAAATTTGAGTTACAACAAAGTTACAATAATCATTTTTTACATTTTGAAATTTCAAATCGTCAATCCAAACCGTTCAACATGATCTCCACAATAAAATGTGCTTCCAGATCAAATTTTACATTTTTTTGAATTTTTTTACTATTTATTAAGTATTTTACAAAAACTAGTCAAATTCAGACCATTGAATTTTGTACCCATCTTAATAAATAGTAAAAAAATTCAAAAAAAATGTAAAATTTGATATGGAAGCACATTTTATTGTGGAGATCATGTTGAACGGTTTGGATCGACGATTCAAAATGTAGAAAATAATTGTTGTAACTTTGTTGTAACTTGATCCCTCCTCTTTTAAAATATATATATATATTGGATAAAATCCTATCCGACCTCATAATATAATTGAATTTCTATTTCTCATAACTTTTAGAAGAATTATGAATTATGTTTTCTATTTCGTATAATATGATTGAATTTCTATTTCTAATAGTACACGGTACACACCTAAATCATGTACAAAAAGTTAATTATGTCGATTCAAAACATATTTACATGCTTGTGCACACCTAAATCATGTTCACATACGAAATTGAACTTCGTAGCTTACACTTTTTGATACACCACACAACTTAAATGTTTCAATCTAGACGGCTTAGATCAAAACTAGATCAATCAAATTACATCCCGTCCGTCAATGTCTATACGACTCAAAATATCTTGCCAGACAGAACAGTATTTTATTACTCGTTACACTTGCCCCCTGCGAACCTTTCCACTTTACAGTGCGACTCCCACGCGGCTTCCCGCCATTCGTTGCCTCCATTTCATTCCGTAAACATTCCTTCACGAATTAAATATAGCTCATTGCGCCGATAATACTACCAGTTTTATGGCTGACAGGTGGTCCCCCACTACATGGGACCCAATTACAGTGAAACAAGTACATGTATGATCTGGTAATTTATGTCCAGATAGAAAATTTCAGTCCACCTTCTTTCTCCACCTTTTTATCTCGTCACTTTTTCTCCTCTCCCCTCTCTCTTTCACCTCTCTCTCTCTCTCTCTCTCTCTCTCTCTTACTTTCCCCTTCCTTCACAGCTAGGGTTAGGGTTTCGCCTCCTAACTATCGAGCCATCGCCTCTCCATCTCTTTCGCCATGGCCTCGCCTGTGACAGGCTCCATGGTACAGGCGAGCTTTGAAGCACTTGAGAAACAACGCGAACTGATCAACACATGTACTCTCCTATGGAAGGAGCTTTCCGACCACTTCACTTCTCTGGAGAAAGGCCTTGATCAAAAGTCCGATTCTCTCAAGTCTAAGCGCCGAATTCTTGAGGTTCGCACCAAGCGGGCGCTTGACACTCTGCGGCGTCGTGAAGTCTCAATTGATTCATCTGTTGATCTCGCCATCTCGACCGTGGAGAAGCGCCGTAGGGCTTCTATTGAGCTGGTTGAGTCCGATCAGGGGTCTGACGTGGCTGATCTCGCTGAAAAGTTGAATTCTCTGTGCGCTAAGATGGATTCGAGTGGGTTTCTGGATCTGGTACTGTCTAAGCGCAAGGAGGCAGATTTGCTTCGTGCTGAGGTTCCTTTAGCGCTTCAAAAATGTGTTGATCCGGTGAGATTTGTTGTGGATGCCATGTGTGCCATTTTCCCTGTGGATAAAAGAGAGGTACTGTGGAAAATGTTTTGCTTATTTTGTTTCTATTTAGCTTGGTAATTGAGCTGCTGATTAGTATTAATTTCTGTGAGACGAGTTGCCCAACAACCTCTCTAGCGCCAGAGCCAACTTGAAGTCTGAAATTTGTAACAAAACACTTCTTAATGCTAAGCTAATGCAAACTGCATTGCATTTCATATTTAGTAATAAATACCACACTAGTTTAGTAACGAGCAGCAATTAGAAGGGTGGTTTAGTTATATGGTTAGCCGCTGTGGTGAATCTATTTTTCCCTTTTTAACTTTTTTCTTCAAGATAATTATCTCTTTTTTCTCTTTTTGCATTGGTTTCGTAATATACATATTTAAGAAAATCATAATGTCTGAATATTTTCCATTCTAACAAGCCTTGTTTTAAAGTCCCTGTGAAAAACACCGTAGTAGCCCTGTAATGGTTGCCCAGATGTTTATTATCTTCCTACACGAGCAATTATGGGTCTTAAACCATTCATAAAAAAACCTTAAATTTGCAATACAGGTGAAGGCCCCAAATGACGTGGCATGGGCATCTGTACTGGTTCTCGAGTCCCTCGAGCCAGTTGTAGCTGATCCCGAATTTGGGTCCACCAGGCCACTGGTGCCGCGAAACATGAGGGACAAGGCAACAGAGATGGCCAATGCATGGAAGGAAGGGCTGGTGGCACGTGGAGGGGTCGAGGGTTCAAAGCCGGCTGATGCACACGCCTTCTTACAGCTTGTTGTGACCTTTGGCATTGTGTTGAAGGAAGAGATAGAGTTATATAGGAAGATTGTCGTGAGTTTCTCATGGAGGCGGCAGATGCCCAAGCTAGCACTTGCAGTTGGCCTTGAGGATGACATGGATGGTATGGATCTTATTTTCTTGGGGTTTTTTTCTGCATGAGATTTTATTGCTATCTATTTTGATCATGGGGATACAATCACATTTTTGGAAGCTCTTGTTAAAGAGTTGCTGTTTGTTAATGAAGACCGTAAGCTGAGACTAGTTGTGGTAACTTGCTATGTTTAGAAACCTTCTTCTGGGTATAGTCAACGAACTTGAAGTAGCATTAAGTTATCTTTTCTTACAAGTTTTAAACAGGGTTCGAATTGATATGCTTGTTTAAGATGAATTAATCTGAGAACCATAATTGATTTCTAGATATAATTGAGGAGCTCATTGCTAAGGGTCAGCAGCTTGACGCGGTAAATTTTGCATATGAAGCTGGACTCCAAGATAAGTATCCGCCAGTACCTCTTCTGAAGTCATACCTCGACGAATCAATGAAAAGCTCTTCTTTTGTTGCAGATAACCAAGGCCAGACAGGGGTATGTAAAATTACCAAACCTTTATCTGAATTTTATTTAAATATGTTTCCACATGTTACATCTTTCTTCTGCTGTAGGCCATATGTAGTATCTACTTCTGTTTTACTATACATAGACATGTTATCAGGTGCTTCTCTGACAGTTGCAAACTTGGAAAGTTTCCCTCTATAATAATTTGTATTTCCGTTATACTATCTGTAGTTAGATGGAAAATGGCATACCTTGTTGCAGCCAAAGTAATTTGACAGATTAATCTTTCATGTTGAAGTCACTATATATCTCAACAATTATTTTGTCTTTTTCACCCTCACATCAAATCATAAGAGGTTGTACAAAGCAACTAACAAAGGTTGAATATCTTACTATTCTTAGAACAATGCTGGTCGCAAGGAACAGGCAGCACTCCGCGCAGCGATAAAATGCATCGAGGAACACAAGCTCGAGGCTGAGTTCCCCTTGGGTGACCTCCATAAACGCCTTGAAACCCTTGAGAAGGCTAAGCTCGACAAAAAGAAACCATTGGCAAGCCCCACCACCAGCTCCGGCAGCTGTTCCAACACTAGTAGCAATGTCACCAACAGCACTGCTACCTCAGCACCTCCTAGCAAGCGCACGCGTGCCAATCACGGCGGTCCCATGCCTCCTGCCAAGGCCGGCCGTCTTACCAACAATGCATATATGGGACCCACTTTTGTCCGATCCCCTTCTCATATACCATACCAGGTTCCAGCCGCAGCTGCAGCTCCACACTACCATGCAGTGTATGGCAGCCGGAGCCCACAAGCTATCAGAGATCCATATGCATACCCAACTGATGAGGTGGCAGGTATTGCCATGTCGTACCCGTCTCCTATTAGTTACCCTCCTTATGGAGGGTATAATAATGGGATGGCTGGTTATGGGTTTCACCAGGCATATTACCGGTAGGGGCTGTTAAAGAAATGACACGAGAACTAATGATCTAAAAAGACCCATTTTGTAGTGACTGACTACAAGGGTAGGATGCGTATGTGTTGTGTTTAATTATTAATCAGTAGGTGCATGGTTAGTAGCTGTTATTTAGATCAGCTGTATCTTTGCTTTCCTAAAAAAAAGAGCATTGTAAATTAATTATGATGGATTTTATCCTCTTTAATTTCCTGTACTCTGTATTACTAAACTTGGACGTATTAATGCATGTTAACTATCTTATGTCTTAGTTGGTTTGTTTTCTTTCTTTTTTTTTTCTTTTTTTTTTCTGGATTGTGTGTTGTTTTACTGAGGTGTCCCCAAAATTATAATTCTCCTGAAAATGAGTTAGCGTTTCTTTTCTTTCTTGTTTCCTTGCTGGGTGCTTAGTGTTATGATAGCTGTTTCTAGCTGGGAAATCAATGCTTAGTGTAGATGTGCATATATAACTCGATCATAGTTAGTACTGTTAATAGTAATAATAAATATGTTATTGCCCAACTGACTAACTATGGGTAAGAACAAAGAATCAAACTGCTGGAACAGTTACTTGGGATAAATAAGTGTTGGTATCCTGTGAAGGTTGCTTGCTTTAGAGGAGCATAGCACATGGGGTTTCACATCTTTTGCTTTTTTGGATGAAGGCCCCAGCTGATGACAGAGTGATAGCATAATTAGCTGTACCTGATTCCTTATCAGGTACACTTTACCAGAGATAAAATATATTATGGCGAAAGATGCCTCTATAAACATTTATCTGTAACAGATACCTTGTAATATCGCAACTTTCAAGGCCTCTTTGACCGTGTCAGATTACGACCAAGATACCTCTCGCGCCAGCATCGGTAACAATTAACAACTACCTACGGGTTTGCAATAATAAAAAAAAACAACAACTAACAACTCGTCTATTTTTAATGTAAAGAATTCGCCTCCCTTTTCATTATGCATCAGACAGCTAAATATCCCAAGTACTTGTCGGTATACATCTGGCACATTCTTCTTGTTGCTGTACATATTTCATATTTGTATAAAATACGTAATGAAATGTGTACAGAATATATTATTCATACAAAATATTGTCAGTCTCTCAATCCAGTCAGTATTGGACAGAAATAAATCCGGGTGGTATTAAATAGACCATTTTGCAAAATAAATATTAGCCTCTGTTGCACAATGTCAAACATATTATGCTTCCTGTCCAATGAACCGTTTTAGCTTGCTACCTCAATATATAATTTGAATATTGCAAAGCTGTTATTCTGAATCTTCCTTTGACAGTTAATATCCAGCATCCATCCCCATATTATAATTCCAAAATTCAAATGCACTTTCAAACCTTAGTTATGTATAATATTTATATTGATTTTAAATTATTTTCAGGATATTCCAACTGAGTTGCGACGATCTCCTAGGATTATTATAGAATATAATATATATTTGATCTTTCGTGTCTTAACAAGAGATGTAATTCTTGCAATGTTAATCAATACATGCCAGTGAAACCAGAGATTTACTATGCCAAATTTGATAAAAAGTAATATTCAACAAGATATATTTATCATGTTAATTAAACAAATACTTGAATAATAGAAGGACAAACTTCAGAATTTTATTACAACTAACAGATATTATACATGAACTTTCAGATTTTTTTGAAGCGACAATGCAAATGCACATATTAAAAAAAGCAAAAATTGCCAGATTATGTGTGCGAGACCAAATCTCCTGTTCTGAGCTGAAAAACCCTGCCAACAGGCACTTGAGAGTAGGTCCGATGGGCATCGGACCTACTTTGGTTCGATGGGTTTAATCACCATCAATTTGCTTTAAGATTCGTGCAGAACGCTTTAAATTTTGTGCACGTATGTTTCAATTTTCATGCGCACAAATCTTAAATTAGATCGGATAGTCATCATGCTCGTTGAACCTAAAAGTAGGTCCGATGGGCATCAGACCTACTCCGTTCTCGCCAACAGGATCCATTCATCCATCCATTCATGATCTATGTATACCCCCACAAGTATTTCTTACATTATGTTATTTTTTGTAAGACATGAGAGAAGAGAGATTAAGAAAACAAATTGTATTTGCAATCTTATTTTTCAGCTTTACATGAGTCTCTATTTATAGTTACAAAAATTAAAAAAATAGCCGTTGGAATGCACTATTCCCTATTACTATTAATTACAAAACACTATTTCCTACAAGACACTATTTTCTATTTTATTAAATAAACTAGCCATTATGATTTGAATTCTACTTCATATTTTAACACTATTCCTCAAGCTAGGAATGTATATATCGTATAATCCTAGCTTGCTTGTAGTTTTCTCAAATAGACTCGGATCCAAGCCTTTGGTGAAGATATCCGCGAGTTGGTCTTCACTTTTTATGTATGGTGTTTCAATTTCTTTTGCCTGAACATTTTCTCTAATACAGTGGCAATCCACTTATATATGTTTTGTTCGCTCATGAAGCACGGGATTGAAGCTATATGTCGTGCCGAATTGTTGTCGCAATACATTTTCATCGGTTCTTGAGTTTTAAATCCCATGTCTAATAGAAGTTGTTTGATCCATGTTCGTTCGCTTGCGGTTGATGCCAAGGCACAATATTCGGCTTCGGTGCTTGATCGTGCTACAACATTTTGTTTCTTGCTTTTCCATGTGACTAGATTTCGACTACAAATGTGAAAAAACCGGTTATCGATTTTCTATCAAAACTTCCGGCCCAATCTGCATCGGAATAGCCACATATATCATTAGAATTATTATTTTTCATCCAAATACCCTAACCGAGATTACTTTTTAAGTACCTCAAAATTCTATTTACAGCTTCTAAATGTGGTGTTCTTGGTGAGTGTATGAACTTACTAATTTGGCTTACGAATAATGAAATATCTGGACGAGTAACCGTTAGATAGATTAATTTTACAAGTCTTTGAAATTAATTTATGTCTTTTAAAAATTCACCATCTTCACTATTTAATTTGCACTTGATGTCAATTGGGATAGAGGCCGGTTTACATCCTAATTGACATCAAATAGGTAGAAGCTGGTTCACTATTTAATTTGGGATAGAGGCCGGTTCACTATTTAATTTGCAGTTTGCTACTTTGCTCAGCTGATACCAGTAAGTTTGGAAGATGGTGAAGTTAGGTAAGCATTGATGGTGAAGTCAGGATTTAATTTACACTTTGCTACTTTGCTCAGCTGATACTGGTAAGCATTGATGTTAAGTTAGGTAGAAGCCGGTTCACTTTGCTAATTTGCACTATTTCAATTCGATTTTTCGGTTATAGAGTCTTTTGCTCTGATACTATGTTATATTTTGTAAGACAAGAGAGGAGAGATTAAGAAAACAAATTGTATTTGCAATTTTATTTTTCAGCTTTACATGAGTTTCTATTTATAGTTACAAAAATTCAAAAATTAACCGTTGGAATGCACTATTCCCTATGCTATTAATTACAAAGCACTATTTCCTATTTTATTAAATAAACTAGCTAGTAGTTACTATAATTTGAATTCTATTTCATATTTAACATATTAATTATTTATTTTGCTAAAAGATTTCATCTTCATTGATCTCAGCTGCCTCCATGACCGTCGATGCCACTCCGAATCCCGTCTCCTTTCCATCCCGGGCCCACCTGCTCTGCTCCTCTGCTGATCTGATGCTCACTGCATCTTCCCTCGTCACTACTTTGTTAGCCGGCAAAACAGCTGATGTATTCTCTAACACATCCGATATGCTCGTCTTTTCTTCCTTGCTCTTATTTTCATTTTGCACATTGCTCTCAGCTGCTGCAAGAGCAGCTGCACCAACACCACCTGGCACCACACCGGCCAATCCCGTTGCTCTCATCTCTGCGGCAACCACAGCAGCCGCATCAGCACGATCAACAGGTTTATCTCCTGTTATGCCATCCATACCAACTGTAAATAATATTTTCATGGTAATTTGTTTTTGTAATGAAATTATAGTTAGTGAAATGACCTAACACGATCGCAGTTGCCTCAAGCGCTTCGCCAATTGTCACTGCATCCTCATCTATTCTATGGTAAGCAACTGTTGACTCTGGAAAAGCGGCTTGCACTGAGGTCTGCATTAATTTGACAGTGATTTAAGTGTTTCTGTTGAGATATATTTATTTTTTACATAACATAAAAAATTAAAGGAGCTATTGCAACATCTATATATACCGTGAACAATTGCTTAGATTGATTGAGTGGAGACTTTTGAATATCACATTGAAGCCAAAAACTTTGGAATAGGCATTAGGACAAACACAAAAGTCCTCTATATAAAGCAAATATCATCAAATTCAATATGTTTATTATAAGTACTATTTAAATTAAAGTAGTGATGCCCACAATTACCGCATATAAGCTAGGCAAGTTCCATGCACAATGGTTGTTGGTAAGATACAAATGTAAAACCGGATGTGAACATATATAGGAATCCCCGAAATTTTTATTAATATCTTTGAGTTTCAAAATTTTACAATCTGCATCCATTTTCAACTTATTTCTGAATCTGTCCAAACCGAAAAATTATTTTCCGGATCTTTCCGGAAAATAATTCTACGAATTCAAAGATTCTCTTTTCAGAAAATAATTCTCCGGTTTTAAGTTTTTTTAATTAAATAAAAAATGTTATGATTTATTTATCTATTGTATTGAAATATTAAAAATATTTTTATATTTTTTTGAAAATAGATGGAATATTATATATTTGAATTTATTAGAAAGATTACAACAAATAACTCGGATCAACATTTTGCAGACAGAAATTTTTGCAGCTGTAAGAAAAATTAAAATATTTCTTTGTATGTTATTGGACAAACATAAAAATATTTTGAATCTAAGTTATTGATTCCGGTTCAAAACTCACTTCTGGATAAATAAATAAAATATTGGGGTCCTTCTAGTACATTTAAATTCTAAAGTATTGCATCTATTTTGAAAAAAAAATTGACATGAAATAATTTCGTCTTGTTACAACCCGTAAGTTTAAACCTAATTAATTAGTTTAATGATCGAGTTTTGCAACTAATTAAAACTTGGGTTAATAAATTAACCTAAAGCGAAGATTAAATAATTAACCTGATGATGAAAATTTTATAAATTGATTATTTAAATCAAATTGTAGTTTTACCAATTTTAAATTTAAATTTACAACTAAACAAATTCGAAATTAGATGAAATTATAAAATAGCATCAGCGAATAATTGTAGGAATTTTAAGACGTAAATTCTCGTTGAAATTTATTTGATTGATAAAAAAATTGTTGGTTTCGTTTAATCATGAAATTTAATTTTTGAATTTAAAAATTTCTGACTAGATGATTATGATTTAATTTTTATAAATTATCACGACTAACATCCGATAGATCCGTATAGATTTCTAAACGCAAATTATAAAGGAAGAATGTGCAATTTAACCTGACCCAAATCAAAGTTGAATTCGCATCCTCTGAGATATATCAAACTATTAATGTTTAATTCTTTTGAGAAGTCTCAACCGTTCAAATATTTCTGCACGAATCTCAAGCACCCCTTTTGATTTTTAATTCCACCTCTCCCTCTCTTTAATTTTCCTGGAGAGGATTTACACCTCACCCTCTCTTCTCTCCCACTTACCAGTGGACCCCCGCCCCTTCCCTTTCTTTCCTTCCTGGAGAAGGAACCTCCTCCCTCTCTCTCGCTGAATCCGAAACCCCACCCGATCTCTCTCTGTTTTTTTTTTCTCTCCTTCCAGGAGGCGGAATGGAGACGACCTCCCACGCGCTACGTGCGCTGTCCTTTCCCTGTCAGGAAGCCGGTACGGGCGATGACCCTAGCGCACCCACTCTCGCGACTTGGTCGCTGCGTCCCATCGTGCCCCGCTTTTAAATCTTCCCTTGTGTTGTAAATACTCTCATTCTCTCTCGGGTTTTTTTTTGTGCTCATGTGCTGAGCTGTTTTCCCTTTCCCTCTAATTTTCCCGTTTACCACTTAAATGCCGATTGTCCAAAACCCTGGAGGGGTTTTTGTCGTTGCTAAGCTTACGGGTGCCTTCGTTGCAATTTTCTGGTGTCGGGTGTGCTTGCTGATTTCTTTTTGGCGGCCGTAAGGCGAGCCGCTGCTTGGTACCTGCCGAGCTTCGACCTTCGTTGCGATTCTCTCTCGGGTAAGTGTTCAAAACACCATTTAATTAATGCCTTGCTCGGGTTGTTGATTTTCCCGGCCGGTCGTTGTAATTGCTTGTGTGCTGGATTTTTAGTTGTTGCGGTGCGGCGTTGCCTTGTTTCCCCTTTCCCTTCTGTTTTGTTCGGTGTGCCTTTTTGCTGGTTTTACTGGTACCGTACCAGTACAGGTACGGTGATTTCGGGCTGGGTTGCCTCCGTCCCTCTCGTCTCTGTCCTTACTGGTTTCTGTTCTGTTGCTTGTTCGTTTGTGTATTGGTACCGCACCGGTACCGACCCTCTTTGCCTGTTTGGGCTGGCTTGGCTGTTTCTGTTTTGCTTGTTGGCCCTTGATTTGGTGCCTTTCTATTTTCTGTACCGGCCTTTGATACCCCTGTTCTTTGCTGTTGTGTGGTGCCGATCGGTTACTGGTAAAAGAAAGGGGGGGGGGGGTTACCAGTGACCCCTGTTGTGCTTCGGTGTTGTTCTCTGTTGAACTTGCGTAACTTAGGGAATTAATTAAAATTTGGACCTTCCAATTGTTGTTGGGCCATTTAATTAAATAAAAAGGGATGTATGATTTGAGTGGGACTTTCGGACTCAATCAAAGAAACGAATTTAAATAAGGAGTATATGATGCCCAAATCCTAATTCAATATGTAAGCTTAATTAAAAAGCTTATGTGACTACTTAGTTAAGCATGCCATAAATAAAAATAAAACGTGGATAGCATTACAATGTATAATTAACATGAAAGAAATTTAATTAAGTATAACTAGTATATTGTAATGATAATCTAATTTATCTTATCTACTTAGTATCGGTTATGATTAAGTTATCTTATAATATAGTATTTTAATGTGTTAATAATAGGCTTGACCCAAATCGAATTTAAAAGAGAAAGAAAATTAAAATAGTTTAACACATTTAGATTAATTAGGATTTTTAATTTAATTAATAAGTTAAGTAGTTAGATTTTTAAAATAATTAGTAAGTAATTATATGTTTCAAATTTAGTAATTAGAATTTTATAAATTAAGTAAATAGAATTGTTAAGTAAAGAAAATAATTTGTAAAGAAAATATGTTGTTAATTGATAAATGACAATTAATTAACAACATATTAATATTCTCGCATCATTCGATTTCAAGTTTTGTTAAGTAGGATAATTAATAATCACGTGTTATTTTACATCTATAAATTTATCGACTTGTACAAATTATTAAAAATAATTCGTACGACCTTAGAAATATTATAATTAAATGGTTAACATTTATTAGTTACATACTTAGATTTAAAATTAATTGTAGTTAAAATTAATAAGGGAACGACTTTATATTACAAATAATTAATTAAGAACTAAATAGTAGCAATTTAAATTAAGTAGGTTATATCTTAAGAAATTTAGTGTAAAAGCACGTAAATAACATTACTTAGGTGTTTAACTAATTAGATAAGCAGTTTATTTTCAAATTAAAATAGGACAAATGATTTAAGTTAAATTAATAATTAGACTCGAACCTTAGTTAATTAATTACTTAAATACGAACACTTAGTGAAATTAATCAAACGGGGTAATAAGGGTTACGAATAATTAGTTTAGACTCTAATTAAGTTACGTCTAAATTACAGGTCATCCGACCTACGTAGATTCCGATCCATGGACCGATCCCGCTGACGCTTGTACATGAGCAGGCGAGGATTACGTGGATCCCGGAGGCTATTAGCGCGTTCTACCCCTACAGCCATCAGGTGTGGGATATCTGAATTATTCTTTCGTGGCGTACTCTTACCAGTCGACCACTTGACCTGACATCCGCACCTTTAAATTTTGTAGTTGCATTAGAGCATGTTTAATCCTTTCTGAACTGTAATTTAGGATTTGCATAACCCCTCCTAAATTGAAAATTTATTGCTTTCTTAGGAGTAGTGTAAATTAAATTAATAATATATTAGGATATTAGTTGTCCTCTTCTCGTAGAGGACAACATAGTATTTAGCTTCGCATGTGCATTGGTGAGCGTGAGAAGAAGACCGAATGGCTGCGTTCCGGCTGGTTGGGATGGAACCGGTCGGCCCGTTAGCCATTGAGCCGAGAGACCACTTGGTTTCTCGGGAGGTCTTATTAGGAATATTATATTATTATTTGCATTAAGTTGGTAGTATATGCTTTTCGATCATTTTACATTTCGTGCGGACCGATCTCGAGTCCGGAGACGATTCGGGAGGTATCCCCCCTACATTAGGAGCTACTTGCCTAGTACGACTGCCGAGGTTGCGGTGGCAGATTTTATTTTTATTGTTGTTATGGGCCGCTCACGAGCCCTTATCCCATTGGTTCCGGCCGGACGGTGGAGTTCCGTCGTCTGCTCATGAGGAGACGGATTAACTCATTCTTACGACTTGCTTGTAGTTTTCTCCTATTGGATATGTTTGGATGAAGAATCGTCTAGAGTAAGGAAATACACGAATTTTTGGATATAACCATCGGCTAGCGTGCACTTGCCTACGGGTTGAAGTCTTGTGTGGGCAAAGCTCGATGCTATTAGGCATCGGGTATCTTTGCCCCTCTGATCGCAGTCCTTGTGTTATGCCGCATTGTGATATAAATTCAATTTGGTTGAATTTGGCACGGCACGGGGTGACAAAATTATCCGTACTAATATTATATTAATTTGTACACACGGTACCTATTGTACTGGACTCCGATTGATTATAATATCTGTCACACCCCAAACCAGAATTTCTGGATTAGGATATGATCAATCCCCGCCTCGTGTCTAATGATCATCAAACACGCAAGGCTAAACAACATAAATATCAATCAACAGCGGAAGCAATATAATACAAACAAGCAACAGTCATAAATATCAAATAAACATACATATATACACATCCATACAACCCACATCGGGATAAAATAAACATAGCTAGTCAAGGGATACATAGTCTGTCGAGTCCAATATATATAACAAAACATTGGACTCGCAAAATCCTAAACAAAAACCCCTAATCTATCTCAAGTGATGTGACCGTCGGGGACAGCTCCTGACGCCTCCTGCTGCGGGCCGTCAGACTCTGTACCTGCCCACATCCATAAAAAGGAGGGGATGAGCGAATGATCGCCCAGTATGTGACCCAGTATTATCCCTTCAGGGATCCTCTTAAGTCATAGCACATTTTAATTTGAAATCTACGTGAAGTCGGTAATTCACTTTTAATGCATATGTTACGAAAATTAAACCTATCATAGTACTACAAAAGAAAAATATGCATATAATAGATGACATGATGTGATTATCCTATTATGCCAAAATGCCAAAGTTTCCCAAAATAAAATATGAGGATCAATATTATACTCAACCGAAGTCCAGTACAATAGGTACTGTGTGTACAAATTGATATAATAATAGTACGGATAATTTTATCACCCCGTGCCGTGCCAAGTTCAATCAAATTGAATTTGTATCTCAAAAGTGACATAACACAAGGACTGCGATCAGAGGGGCAAAGGTATTCGATGCCTATTGACATCGAACTTTGCCCACACAAGAAGAGCACGCTAGCCGATGGTTATATCGAAATTCGTGTAACATCCAAGGACTGCGATCAGAGGAGCAAAGGTACCCGATGCCTAAGGACATCGAGCTTTGCCCACACAAGAAGGGCACACTAGCCGATGGTTACACTTAATTTCATGTGTTTTCCTTCTCTAAGACGATTCATCACCAAACATATAAAATATGAGAAAACTACAAGCAATACGTAAGAATAAGTCAATTCGTCTCCTCATGAGCAGAGACGAAACTCCACCATCCGGCCAGATCAATGGGACATCATAACAACAAAAATAAAATCTGCCACCGCATCCTCGGCAGCCGTACTAGGCAAGTAGCTCCTAATGTAGGGGGATAGCTCCCGAATCGTCTCCGGACTCGTGATCGGTCCGCACAAAATGTAAAATGATCGAAAATGATATACTGCCAAGCTCATGCATATAATAATAATAATCCTAATAAGACCTCTAAGGGATCAAGTGATCCCTCAGCCCAATGACCCACGAACCGCCTCGCATCCCATACTACGAGAACGGAAAGCAGTCATTCGGTCTTCTATCTCACGCTCACCAATGCACATGCTTAACTACAATAATATGTTGTCCTCTACGAGAAGCGGACAACTAATATCCTAATTTATTATTAATTAAGTTACACTACTCTTAAGAAAGCATTAAATTTTCAATTTAGAAGGGGTTGTGCAAATCCTAAATTACAGTTCAGAAAGGATTAAACATGCTCTAATGCAACTACAAAATTTAAAGTGCGGATGTCAGGTCAAGTGGTCGACTGGTGAGAGTACGCCACGAACGAATAAGACAGATATCCCACACCTGATAACTGTAGGGGTAGAAAGAGCTAATAATCTCTGGGATCCACGTAATCCTCGCCTGCTCCTGCACAAGCGTCAGCGGAATCGGTCCACGGATCGAACTCGGTGTAGGTCGGCTGACCTGTAATTTAGTCGTAACTTAATTAGAGTATATACTAAGTATTCGTGACCCTGATTACCCAGTTTGATAAATTTCACTAAGTGTTCGAACCTGCTCAACCGGTTCGATCGATTTTATTCGATTCCGATTGAGTGTAAAATTAGGTCAAGGTTGGTTTAATTTAATCTAATGTAATTTAATTATTTATAACTTTTAACTTAAGGATATTACATATTTTTACGATAAAATAGGTAAAGTATAACCTACGTAATTTAATTTGTTGTTATTAATTTTCTATTTAGTCAATTGTAAGATAACGTGTTTTTTCCTAATTAATTAAGCTACAAATAAATTTTAAATCCTAAGTACGTAGTTTATAATTGTTAAGTACGTAATTAGTATAGCGTTCTAAAATCATACGTATTATTTTTACTAATTTGTGCGAGTCACATAAATTAAATTATGAATTTATACATGATTCTTTAATTATTCTACTTAGTAAAACTTTGTGTTCATAATGATTCGAAAGCGTTAATATGTTGTTAATTAATTGTTCTTTATTAATTAACAACATATTTTATTTATAAAACGTTTACTTTAATTAAAGCTACATTTAATTTAATATAATATGTGCTTAATATTTAAAAAAAATCCTAACTACTCAACTTTTAATTAATTAAAACCCTAATTAATCTACATGTGTTGAAATATTTTTATTGGGTGTGTTTCGGGATCATACAGGTGTCCATATAGGGTTGTATAGTATCTGTTCAAATTATGTTATGAACTCTCACTGAGGCATCAAGACCCGGACGGTATAATCATTTCCCGAGTTAATTTAAGTTTACATAAGCATCCGGTTTTATTCGGTTACTTTATTAAAACCTAAATTTTAAAAGCCGTCCTTTTATTCCGTCAATCCGAGGCAACATTTATTCCTTCTTATTTTTAAAAATCTGCCAAGCCCTAATAGATAAAGGCCCAAGCCTCTTTGAATTTATTAATAAATTCATAATAGGGCCCAACAGAAAATTAAAAGCCCAATCCATTTATTTATCACCACAGCCACGGCCCAATAATAACAAGACCCAATTTCCAATTAAGTTACCAAGTCATGGCCCAATATGCAATTAGGCCGAAGCCCAATTATTCAAAATTCACCAATTTGCAATTTAGTCTCTTATCCCTTTTTATTTGCACAAAGGCCAAATTTTTATATAAAAACCCTCAACAATTTACAAATATCACGATAAGATCCCTGTCAGTTCAGATGGGGTACCAGTGGTATCACTAGGCTGGTACCGACTGGTACCAGCCTCACATAGCATAAACACAGTCATAAGGTAAACAAGGTCAGCACAATGCAATAACAATCCAGCCAGCACACAAAAAAAAATCGGCACCAGTAACCAACAGAACAAGCAACCCAAACAGGAAGGTCAACACAAAGGCAGCCAAAATAGCATGGCCAGCAGGAACAAAGCACACGGCACACACTCTGGTACCAGGTTGGTACCAGAAACAGAGAAAACAAGAGAGGCACATAGGCCGTAGGTCACTTGAAATGGCACGAAGGCCGCAATTCAGCCACAAGGCAAAACCAACAGAAAATAAGTTTAGGGTTACCCGGATAGAGCAATCACAGTAGAAATCGAAGCTCGGCAGTTACTACGGCCGTCCAATCAGGCAATCGGCAAGCACACGAAAAGAAAGAAAGGCAACAGGCAACGGCAACAGACAATCGGCAATCACACGAAAACAGGCCACAAGCAATCAACAGTAACGGGGTTAGGTTATTGTTCTCGGTTTAGGAGTGAAGGCAAAGAGTGAAGGTGGTGCGGCAGTAGGAGTGGAGAGAAAGAGAGAGAGCAAAAGAGAGAGTGTGTACTGGAGAGGGTGAGAGAGAGGAGAAGAGAGCAGTGGAGAGAGAGAGGGGAGTAATGGAGAGTGAGAGAGAGTATAAGAGATAGCGGCAGCGATGGAACAAACTAGCGAAAAAAATCAATTTCAAAATAGAGAAGAGGCGATTCTGTCGCCAGGAGAAGGAGAGAGAGACAAAAATGAGGAAGTGAGGTGGCCTCTGTCACCGCAGGAGAGGGAGGCGAGCTGTCGCTGAGGGAGAAAGAACGAAAAACAACGCTGCTCGGTTTTCGTCTGGACTCAGCGGCAAAACAAAAGAGGATGGTTTGACTTTGAGATTCGTGCAGAATTTATTTAAATGGTCCAAACAATTGCATACTTAAGAAACTCGATCTGGATGCAATATTTTCTAGATCAATAAATAACAATCGAGAGGCTTGCAACCGGTTTAATTCGACGAAGTTTTCGCGTTTAATATTTCACCTTAATTTGTCGGAATCTTCGATTTGTAGTTCACAATTAAATCGTTAGTTCTTTAATTATCCATTAATTTTGGAACGTGAAAGAAATGACATTTATAAAAATGTACGAACTATTCGAAGGTCACCACGTCTATTTGAAATTTGGTTTGTAATTTAGAGATTCCCTAACACGATATTTTGATTTACTAATATATTATATATATACAATAGTGCATCTATTTATTTAAATTCTTGTTTATCCTATTAATAATTTTGTTTAAACCATTGATCGTTTTTAATTAACCTAACAAATAAATTTAGAATTTTAAATTAGTTGCAAATTTTGATTACTAGGTTAATTAACTAAACTTTAAATTTTCAGGTTATAACATTCTCCCCCCCTAATAAAAAGTTCGTCCCGAACGATCGAAGACTACTCGGTCGATGAGAACAGCTCTGGATAGCGCTCTCGCATCCCGTCCTCGAGCTCCCATGTCGCCTCAATAATAGGTTGCTGACGTCGATTATGAGAGAACAAAGCTTGCTTGAATTCATATCCTCTGCATTAACGCACCGTTTGAGTTAATTTATGAACGTACGATCAGAGTTCAGACCAATCCTGTCCACTTAATATTAGTGCGGATCTCAATATTAACTCAAAATTTGAGTTCAAATCTTAACTCAAAATTTGAGTTAATGCAGAGGATACAAATTCAGCTTGCTGTTGGTGATTGTAAAAGTGTTTCTTATTGAAACTGTTATTTATAGCATTTGAATTAAATGTGCTGATCACCAACATAGCAAATGGTCCAAATGGTGTAATTCACAAACTAGAAACCTAGGCTCAATGAGGAAAAAAAGAAAGAACACCTGCTAACAATCGTCCAAATTTTTTTTTGTTCATTAACTCGTTTAACTCGTCCACTAATTTCGTGCGCCGCCAAATTTATTACTCCCTAGTACCAATGGAGTGTGTGCGGGAGGGGGTAGGGGTTCCAATGCCCATTAGACCAAATTTGGTAGATGTCTTGTCAGAGTTGTCTGATCCGTATTAAAATTCATGCACACTTGGTCCGCACAAATCTTGAAGTTGTCTGTGCAAATCTGGATGTGGATCAGACGGACTCTGATCTAGCATTGAATCGAATTTGATCTCATGCCCATCAGACCGCCCCCCGATTCCAGTACCAATACCAACCACTAGCATATTACTATAGCAGTCGATTCAAACTTAAAAAACTTTAGCATAGTTACCGTTGATTTTTTTTTTTACACGATTGGCATTTTACCCAAAGCATAATTCACACTTGCATTTATAAGTAACTAACGCTAAAAATGCTATTGACAAGCCTAAACCGAATTTTTCTAATGTACAAAATGATCTATCAAAAAAAGTAAAAGAATTAGAAACCTGGCTACTAGCGGCAGCAGAGTTAACATCGTCACCAGGCTTCACTGATTTGTCTTGCAATTGCTTGCTCATGGTATGGTACTGGATTTGCTTATAATAATAGATTATGGGTTCCTCTGAGAAATGATTTTGTGTAATTGCAGTCTGTAGAGATTGAGAGGGAGAGATTAATTATTGGGGTTCTTTCATGGAGGTACACGTGGCGTCACATGGTGTTGCAACCTGGAGACCAAGCTAGGGATAGTTTGGCATTTTGCTCTCTACCAAGAGATACTTTATAAAGGCCCAAAAAAGACCAAGGAAGCTTGCAATTCAAAGCCCAATTCACTGCGACGAGATAATATCACCCGTAGGAAATGAGCCCACCCAATCCTCCGATTGAAAAAGTAAAATTGAAATGCACATAAGAAAGAAGAACAGAATTTTTATATTTAGAAATTTATTAAAAATAATATTGAAAATAGATAAAATGTCTGAAGTGAATCAATTATTTAGTTTCATAGAAATAAATGGGAGGTTGACAGAACATGTGGGGTGAGACTAGAGCGGAGCACCGTGTATTACCATCGTTAGGCCCCTTTGTCAAAATCTTCAAACAACCTAGCACGCTCTGTATTTCTACTATCCGGAGAGCTATTTATATCTTCTACCTTTGAGGTCATCCGGTAGAAGATATAAATAGCTCTCCGGATAGTAGAAATACAGAGCAGAGGAGGTACAGGAAGTGAAAGCAGTTCTTAAAAGGTTTGGGAAAAAGTCGGGGCTGGTGGTGAACCCAGAAAAATCCACAATGTGGTTCAGCCGGAAATGCGATCCCCAATGCCGGCAAAGCATCCTGGATGAGTTTACAGCAAGGCTGGCGGGAGAGCATGAGAAGTATCTAGGTATTCTGGTAACCCAAACACATAATGCAAGAGACCTCACGCATGACCAGCTTGTGGATAAGCAAAAGAAACTATCGGGTTGGAAAGCCAACCTATTATCTCACGCGGGGAGATTGACCTTGATAAAAATTGTTTTGTATTCCCTACATGTGTATTACATGACTGTAGCCAAGTTACCTCAAAGAACAATTCAAGCCCTGACAGCAATTATTCGAAGGTTTCTGTGGGGGAAAATGCACCAACACAGGTATGTCTCACTGATTGGTTGTGAGTAAGAAGGGGGCTAGCGATCCGAGATCTAGGTCTATTCAATGAGGCACTACTGCTTAAACTAGTTTGGCAAGTAGCTGCGGATACTGATAAACTCTGGGTCCAAGTTTTCAAAGCCAAGTACTATCCAAGTAAGGGGTTATGGGGAAACAACGATGCAAGGGGTTACAGTGCTCTTGGAAGAGTGGTTCAACAGCTAAAACCGTTTTTTTCTGGAAGAGGTACTGTGGCATGTTGGAAGTGGTGAGAGTATAAGTGCAATCAACCAACCATGGTACGACGGGTGGGGACATGTAACAATGCAACACAAATGCACAAAGGGACGCTAAGGTTGCTGATATGTTTGATGCCAGCACAGGGGAATGAGACAGACACAAGATAAGAGTCCTAATCAGTGAAGAGGTAGTGATGGCAATTACAAACTCTGCACGTGTGCCAGAGCAACATCCCCTGATTGGGGACAGGTTAATCTGGTTATGCAGTCAAAGAGTGACATATACTACAAATGAGGGCTATAGAAAACTGAAGGAACAAATGTTGGCGCCAACCCAACACTATACAAGTTACCAGAAAAGGTCATGGCAGAGGGTGTGGAGTAATAAAGAAATCATACAAAGAATCAAGTTTTTTCTATGGAGAGCAATCCACAACGGTCTCCCCACATCACAAACACTCCACAGAAGGATACTAGGAATTAATTCAAGATGTCAAAGATTAGATTTGGAAGATGAATTTCTTATGCACACCCTGTTTTTCTGCCACATAGCACGACAAACCTGGTGGGTGTCAGAACTGGGCCTTCATATGGACATGATCCCGCTAGTGTTCCCCCGTGCTTTTCTAGAAATAACAGACAACCTCAATGGTGCTCAGGTTACATTTTTGCAAACATGTGTTGGTTCTTATGGAAGGCGAGAAATGAGGCGATTTTTACACAAAAGAGACCGACCGCAAACTCAATACTGGCACAGGTACGAATCATGAAACAGACAGAAGAAAGAATTGCTCATACCGGTCAATACCAACCAACTCAGGGGAACCAACCGGTACAGGTTTAGAGAAGTACAACAGTGGTATTGTTGGATGCCTCATGGGAGACATCAACAAGGGCAGGATGGGGATCCACATGTTATGATGACAAGGGGCAATTAATATCAGTGCAATATAGCCCAATCCAAGCAGCTGATCCCCTTCATGCGGAAGCTTTGGCCCTGTTGGAGTTCCTGAAACGGTTACTAGTATGGTACCAAACGGGGATACTGGTACGAGCACTTGTTTTATTTGACTGTCAAGTATTGATTAATGTTGTCACCACAAACAACCTGGCAGAATTACCCACTTGGAGATCAACTGGTACGGTAGCGGAATGTGCAAGGATATACCAGTCATGTAGTTCTTATACCACACTCCAAAAGGCAGCAAGATATGTGGTAAAAGAGCCTTATTTGTTGGCAAACTGGGCACGAAGAACAGGGCAGGCTTTTAGGGGTAACAATGGAGAGTCGGCAACACTTGATTTTGTTGGGTAATCCGGCCGCTAAATTCTGATTTTCGAGAAAAGCCACGAAAATTCTGCACGAAAATTTTCTGTGAAATTCTGTTTGAGAATTTATCTTGCCAAATTACTTTTCAAGAAAATTTTCCGATAAATTCTGCTCGGGAATTTACCGCGAAATTCTGACTTGGCTTACGGTGCAGAAAGAACGTAAAATCAAAATTCCACATTCTACCATAAGCCGAGAATCTACTCCCCGATTGATTTCTAAATAATATTTGTTTAACATTTAAATAAATTAAATAACATTTGTACATTTTTCCAAATTCAAATTGAAATGTTGTTTAACTCCATTACGTAGCACCAGACGTCTGATGCCTCTATCAGATGTCCACCAGGAACAACCAGAGAGTCAGTATTTCTTTTGCCAGAAATACTATACCGACTTTACGCTAAAACATTATTCACAACTCGCAAGAATATACGTGAATTACTTATTTCTTTCTTTTCTACGCAAATCACTATTTGGGAGGAAACACGAGAAAGAGAAAATTATAACCGAATCAAATCGAATTCTATTTTTCTTCTCACCCCCTCATGCCTTTATATAGGGTATGAAGTCGATTTCAAAAGGACCAAAATACCCCTCTAAGGTTGGTTCCAAGGTGAAAAGACAATTTTGCCTTTGGCCCAAAATTCAATTGAATCATTTTGGGCTTTCAATTTGGGCTTTCAATTTGGACTTTTAATTTAAATTCTAAATTTAAATTAGACCCAAATTTAAATGGGCTTTTGGCCCAAAATATTAATTCATAATTAATATTTATAATCCATTTATTATCAATATAATTATTCTGAATAATTATATTTTTTTGCGACTGTTGTTGCGATAAATTTATACGTGTCATACACGCTTATAAATTTAATCTGTTTAAGCTTGTCATCTCTATGACATTTATTTATTAATTAGAACACTTTATAATTAATTAATAATTTAATTTTCTGATTACTTTCTTATTGGTGTGACCCGATAGGATCTGTGTTGTGTTGGCAATAAAATTAAAACTCATTTTAATTCTATAAATCATAAGCGGCATCTGGTAGAATTCATTATGACTATCCAATTGACACAGATGATTTTGTACAGTACAATATCATGATCCAGTAAACAATTTACTCGTGTTAATTCTTATGTCTCATAGTATGAGATCAGTTTCAAGGTAGGTTTGTGTCATCCTTGCAAACTTAATTTTTTCTCGATCTTAAGCAGATTATCAAATATGATTAACTCTTTAATCATACCGCGCGCTGATAACCCTACTTCATCAAGAGGCCTAGTGATAACTATCACCTGTAATGTATACGAGGGACAATAATAATCTTGGTGAACATCTCCCCTCCGCACAAGTCATGTATACTGAAATGTCACCTGTATAGCTACTTTTTATGGATAGCGTTGAACAACACTCATGAATACACACTTCTCATGTAGGAAAGACTAACCACCTCATACTTTAGAACTTAACACTGAATGAAACATTAATGACACGAACACAATTCCATTTAACGTTTCATTTAGAGTCTGTCAAATACCATGTTCTCTAACATGTATCTATGTGATTAAAATAACAACTCTTTGTATATGGTTTGTAAAACATAACCATAATTTAATCCACATACTAACCTTTGATTGGTCAATTAGTGTTTTTTGCTAATTACCTCGGTTAGTGACTATTAAGAGTATTTATCATCTATATTATGGAGTTCTACAATTTCAAGTCATGAACTCGAAATGATTTATAAATGCGATAAATCTCAAAGAACAAAATGATATTTTTATTAATTATCTATTACATGAATAAAATATATAGAATAAAATTATCCTATGATTGACTTCTAGATTATTACACTAACAGATTTCACTATGCAAACATCACTCAATCAGGAACTTTTTCAATTTGATCCCTGATTAGAGGATCGAGATCGGTCAGTAGCAAAGGAAATGATACATTTTCCTAGCAAACGCAAGAAGCAAGGCATGAACACAAGCTGTTGAATTTAGGAGTAGTTGTTACGTAGTAAGTAGTTTTATTTTAAAACTTTGAAACATGGTGAAGATTGCAGTTCTTTTATCTTTTTTCTTCAGTTTTTAGATAGTTTCTCTCTACATTCTGGTATTGTAATTTTAACACTGTTATGCTTTACTCAGTAATATAGACCTACGGGTTTCAAGTAAAAAAAAATATCTTCTACCTTTTCCCGTAATTATTCAGACGACTCTTTTGTTTCTATTCGTTTGATAATGCTCCATTCATCTCCCACATTTGTATCTCTGTTTTTAAAGTCTAAACATGAGATTCAAACTGCTCAATATGATATCCATATTAAATTGTGTTTAGAGACAAAATTTTATATTTTTTAGAATTTATTTACTATTTTTTTAAATAGGTACCATCACTATTTTTGGATGGTCTAAAAACAGTGATATTGTACCTGTCTAAAAAAAGAGTAAATTTAATATATATATATATATATACATATATATATATATATATATGAGGAGGGTTCCAATGCCTCCATTTTTCATGCCTCCACCATGCCTCCATTTTTAAAACTTTAATAACTCAAAATTTAAAACTTAAAAGTCAAAATAAAACCGTTGGATATGATCTATATCATTTTATCTATGTGCTCATAAAAAATTATCACATTTTGATTTTGTTTTTATGTGAATCAATAAGTTGAAAAATCAACGTCTAGAAATTATCCACATTAGTACGTTTTTTACAAGCTCTTGATGACAACCAAAACAAAATTGAAATGTCATAATTTTTTATACGTGTATAAATATAATGATGTAGATCATATCCAACGGTTTTATTTTGACTTTTAAGTTTTAAATTTTGAGTTATTAAAGTTTTAAAAATGGAGGCATGGTGGAGGCACGAAAAAATGGAGGCATTGGAACCCTCCTCTCTCTCTCTCTCTCTATATATATATATATATATATATATATATATATATATATAAAATTTGGTCTCCAAGCGCATTTAATATAGAGATCATGTTAAGTGGATTGGATCGCTTATTTGGACTTTAAAAACGAAGATTAAAAATACCGAGCATGGATGGGACATAAAATCAATGAGACATTTTAACCCTACTCAATAAACAATATCAATTATTTAATTTCGATAGTTGAGTTAAATTTAAAAATTAGATAAAAAGCAAAATGGTGACATTTTGTTGTAAAAAACTTGTGATATAAAAACTGTTTTTATTTGGCGACTTCTTTGTGGTGTATCAAATTTTATGGAGAACACTTTGGATGGAGAACACTTTTTGGGGATTGTATCCTCTCAAATGATCAGATCCCACAACCACCATATGTTGTGATTGTGAATTATCTCCAATTTTCTATTAGAATTTTAATTTTTTTTATATTTTGTGAGGAAACAAATTGATGAAATTTTATTTTAAAAAATAGAAAGAATCGAACTATTGATTCAAATCAAGGTGCGAGGTGATCGAATCAATAGTTCGGTCCATCTTTTATCACATCTTTAAACAAATGTCAACACAAAAAATCCTTAAATCTCATTTTATAACAGTAAATAGAGAGAGAGAGAGAGAGAGAGAGAGAGAAATAGAGAATGCATCAAATGATCATTGTATTGAATTGTGTTTGCTTACAAGTACAGACTCTTATTTATAGAGCATCATACAATCTAACCTTAGTTAGTTAAGTCTTAACTATTCTCTAATAGAATTCAGTTTCTCTAATTTCATTTATTATTCTGTTAGAGTGCTAAGAGTCCTAATCCAAGTGTTCCTCTTGAGTTGTGCATGCATCAGGGGTAGTCGGGCTTGATTTCAGGCTTCGCTATCTGGATTATCCAGTTGCATGTATATAAAAATTTTGGCCATTGATTTCAAATTTCAGAATAAATGTCTCCGCATATGTTCTTCTTAACTGTATGTGAAATGCAAAGATTAATGTTGGTAAAATTGGGTTATAATTGTACACTGAAGTAGAAAAGAGATAAATGTAAAAATATTAAACTGTTGTCTTTTTGTTTTTCTGAAACTTTATAGGCTGGGAGGGGTGATAATTGATCCATGATGAAACTACTGTAATTTTAGGAGCTTTGGATTTGACCCAAAAGATATCAAAGATTCAATAATTCAGGAATTTTTAATTTTTTTCTCATTTAAATTTCTGTTGTGATATTGTGTCGTGATTTAAGCTTCTGCTGCTGCATAGTTGTTATTTAAATTCTTGAAATCATTCATTCCTCTTTAATTTATCGATCCGACAAAATTAAGTGTTTGATTTGAATTAGAGAACCTTAACAATTTTTGAACTTGTTACAAACTATTATTTACTTTCCTTTCCTATGATTTCTTTCTGTGATTGGGTCTTTCATTAATTACGTTTAAAAATCACGTGTCTTGGTTTGATTCAAATATTACTCTTGTGCTGATCTGTTAGTAATAAACCATGTTGTCAAATGTTCATATATTGTCCATAAGCTAGCCTGATTGGTTGTCCACTGTCCAGCCCGGTTCGCTGAAACGGGCCTGTTCTGAACAGGGCTCGGTTATGAACGGGCTCCAGTTATGAACATTACCGGACGGGCTTATCATGAACATAAACTCTTTTATTTTGGGCCGAACATGAACAGGGCCGAGTATGAACAAGGGGCCCGTTCATTAGCAGGCCTATCTGGATGTATGGCTTCAGGTCCAGGCAAATTATAGGCCATCAAATTTCCGATCATTTTTAAATGAGTTCATGTGTTAGTTTTGGGTGAAGTCGGTTGCATTTTTCGGGTCGATTTAGCTTTTTTTCTAAACTGGTGTGAAAACTTAAGTCGGGTCTGCAATAGAAGTTGTTCAGACAACTTTAAAATTTGTGCAGATTTAGTACACATATATTTTAAATACGAATCAGACGTCTTTGACTAAATATAACACTGAATTTGATCGTGGGAGCTACACTCATTCCTCTCAAAATTTCAGAATTTATGCAATGATGACTAACTAGCAAGAACCAAAATTAAAGCATTGTTTGCTGATGCATTAAAAAAAATTCCGAACCGTTAAAATTTAAAATCAATTGACTAATGATGAAACATACATCAACATTTATCATTTTTATAGACACAATATGTGAATAATATATCATCTATCTATCATGTTTAATTTCAACTAAAAATTATAAAAATTGTTAAGATTGTACAAAATTATCCAAATTAAGAAGTGCATGATTTTTTTTTTGAAACCCTGATAGAGGCTATCAGGTTTAAATAGTGCATGATTCAAATTATGAAAAACGAGACTTTCTAGTAAAAAAAATTGTGATTTCAAATTCCGTTTTTCTTACTTGTCGTTTTATATTATCCAATAAAAAAAGTCATTTCAAGTCCATAGTATTCCTGTGTAAGCAAAATGGGTCATGCCAGATCAACCAAAGGAGTCAACTTATACATGTTAACAGCACATCAACACAATAATACTACAAGTTAAAAAAATACTCCTTCAAATTATTATTGAGTCAACCAAATAATATAATTTATTTAGTCTGTTCTTTTTTGGGGATTGCAACCACAGTTAAGAAAGGTCGTTTTTAAATTAGTTTCGAGAAAACATGATTGATAGCTGATAGATGATGTAGACATTTGGGGAAAAAAGAGCCAAGGAATTATAATAAGAGTATATCAAGATCAATCATATTATCATTTCAATGTAAATACCAGAAAAACTTGAAAAGACACTAAGACAGCATATATTAGAATACAAAACCTAAAAGATTCATGCTATATCAGTCTATACTCTATACACAGTGTTGACATGACAGCATATAGTTTCAATTATTGCCATTAACAACAAACAACCAAACCAACAAGGGATACCTTCAATCTAAACCAAATTCCGAATTTAAGAATTTTAAAATCAAATCATAAGATGAAGAAACAATAACCTATATATATTGATACTGTCAAAATGTGAAATATTAAGGTCCTCTGTAGCAAAAGAATATGGAAATTCACGAACCGAATTTGATTTATAATTTGACTTGAACAAAGAATTAATTGAATGAAATTACCTCCATTGGCACCGTGATTTCTTCCTACTACAAATTTTAAGCATGATTTTTTCTGAATCCATCATGATTTTTCCTTTTCCTTCGTTTTCTGTTTTTTTCCTGATATTAGTAGGCTCGCCTGTTACTATGGCCACAAATTCAAATTTAGCAAGGCGCTAAATAGATTGTAAGCCGTTTTATTTCATTATCCAAGTACAAGTACACATCACCTACCAATCAAAAAAAAGAAAAAGAGAAATAGAAAACGAAAAATAACTAGTATAGTACCTACTAATACTATACAATCACATCCTTTGGCACAGTCACAACAAGCTCTCCATCGATATATTCGGCTGTGGCCAAAGCGGGTCGGGTACACTGTGGGAGTCTAAACCGCCACCGATTGAACTCCAAATCGCTTCCATCCGCACAGAGCGAACCCGAACGCGAATTCGAATCCAACTCGTCTAGGATAACGATCTTGACGACACCTGGACAGATCTGAATCATGTGGGCCCGCACCTCGCCCCCAATCCCGTCGGCTGAGGCAACGAAGCGAAAATCGGTGGGACCCTCCTCCACCGCCACGTCAGCATCAGCGCTGAACGGAAGCTCTAGGACTCTACTGAATATATGGGGAAGGCGGCGCAGCTTCTTCTGGAGTCGACCAACGGATCCCTCCTGGTATCGGATCGCAACGTTTCGCTTACCCAAACCCGATACGGGGTGTACTCTCATGGCTGATTTTGCAACAGAGAAGGGAGTTTGGCGAATGGAATAGCGATAGAAACTTGACAAGGGAAGGTATAATAACATAAGAATATAATTGAAGGGAAGTGGAGTTTCTTTTGAGTACTGATCCGTCGTGCTCTTCTTCGGGGGAAGAGGGTATTTTGGGAAGAAAGGAATAAATGCGTCCCCGTCGAGAAGTTAATTTTAGACCTGGCCTATGGTTGTACTTGAATAGAGAAGTGTGATATTTGCAAAACTGCGAAAGGAAAGCGACCAGACCACAAATAGACGAGGTCGTAAACGTAGACCTGGTGTAAATAAGATTTCAAAGAGGAAACACCTTTTCGGATGAGGATTCTGAGATTCTGACATTTTATAAATACTTTTGAACTTACAAAAAATATATATAAATATGTCAATTTTAATATTACAGATAATCGGAATGTGCATTTATAAATTCGGATGGAAATGGATGTGGAGTAATACTATAATCCACATGAGCTATCTTATCACATGCTAAAGAGCACGTGGCATCGATTAGTAGTCTTTCTGATCTCAAAACTAGGGCACTCTGTTTATTTATATATTTCATAATTCGACCATTTCTTTCAGGTCATAGTGATAAAACCCCACAATGTTTTATTAAGTGCCACATCAGCAGTACTTTCAAGTCTCGATTCAATACCAGTCCTCACTTTGAACTGAGTCCGGATCCACCGTTTGAGGAATTCAGATCCTCTCCGGTACCGTAACAGGGAATCTTTTACCATTACTTGATCTGGACCGTTCTTTTTAACTTGGCACGAATCTCAAAGCCCAATAATACTACCCCTCCGTCAGTCCGAATCTCAAAGTGGCTGAGAGTTAAACCGTAAAGTGAAGGGAATTTTATAGTAATGGAGAGGATACTTGTCCCCGTTTGAGTTTAACTTTGAATTGTTCGATTAGAATCCGAATCAATCCGGCACACTGTCATGCGTGGTGTTCCTTTAAAATTCGTACTAACATGTAAAGAATGAATCAGATATAAACGCAAACGGTGAGTTGATGCTGGTGATATGATTCACTTTGAACAATTGAATGGGGGGGTTTCTGGGTAGGAGTGCAAACGGGTTGGATACTATCCGTCCGTATTCAAAAATTAGATACGGATATGGTTTTAAATTTTAATTATTTGTATTCGAATAGTACATTATATACCATATAATTTAATAGATATTATGAAAAAATTATGTAATTCACTATTATAAAAAACGGACATTCATATCCGTATCCGAAAAATAATAGCGGATTCAGATATGATTTTACCAGTATCCACTATCCGATCCGTATCTGATCCGTTTGCACCTCTAAAATAGAGTCAGTTGGGAAAATTCGGTCAGACCTAATCGTAGATGGTTTTTTTCAACAACAGCCAACAGTTAAAAGTGTTGTTGGGTTTTGCCTCCTCGTGTGGCCCAGCCCAGTGTCTTTGGGCTGATTGGGCCGGTACGGGCTGAATCTATTTAATGAGGAGAAATTGAAAGGAAACAAAGATTAAAACACGAGAAATAAAGATGGAATGCGACTTTTATGAATGAAAATCTGCAGAGAGAATTTTGGTTAATTGATTGACTAGCTGGATCACCAATATTTGTGTAGGGATTATTTGGTTCTTGTATACTCAAACAATTTGATAGTTCTAGCTACAAAACTCAAAATTTGAGGTACCTTAGATGATATGAATTTCATGCACACATGCACACAGAAGCCGAGAAGATGAGAAATTAACATGCCATAACACCCTTAACCCAAAACCCTAATAATAATTTGTAATTCATACAGATGTTGTTCTCAACAAGTATCATTACATAGATATATAGCTAGTTGAACAAATAGAACATTTGTACATGTTAGTATAATTAACAAATTAGCAGTTTGTGGAAAAACCCACCTTTAGAAATGAACTGCAGAATTCTGTAAAAGAACCCTACTCTTCTTTGATCAAATTGAAGAACATAGGCTCCTCCAGGGATATGAAAGGCGGTTCAGACTAAAGGTCAGAGAACGCGCATACACTTTGGCAACCATTATTGAATCGCGATGGAAACATAGATCTCATTGTAAGTGGCTGAAGGCGGGAGATAAAAACACGCGATACTTTCATGCAATGGCTTCTATGAAACATCGAAGGAATAGAATATCGAGCATATCTCATGAAGAACTTGAGATAACGAATGATGAACAGATCCGAAACTGTTTCAAGGAATATATGGCGCAACTAGTTGGTACTAGTACACCGGTATTGCCTTTTAATCCAGCAGCACTGTACTCGGAAAATCCGGACTTATCTTCCCTACAACAACCTTTTACTCAACAAGAAATCGAGGCAGCCGTCAAGCAGTTAGCAAAAAATAAATCTTCGGGTCCGGATGGCATACCCAATGAATTCCTCCAGCATCACTGGGCATTTTTCCAAGAGGAGGTATGTGCTCTGATACATTCGTTCTACAATCAAACTCTTAACCTCTCGTCCATTAATCAAGCCAATGTGATTATGATTCCAAAGAAAGATAATTCGGTCAAAGTGGGGGACTATCGACCAATTAGTGTCATGAATGCCATACCAAAACTGATTGCTAAGATACTTGCTAATAGATTGCGAATGATACTTCCACAACTCATCTCCTCAAACCAAACCGCTTTCATCCATGGTCGCCAAATCACTGAAAACTTCAATGCCACGAGAGAAATGTTGCATCACATTTCTAATAGTGGAAACTCGGCTTGCTTCGTCAAGATCGACTTTGCGAAAGCCTTTGACTCAATTAATTGGGATTTTCTCACAGTTTTGATGAGAGCAAGAGGTTTTCCTCAAAAATGGATTCAATGGATTCAGTACTTGTTATCTACAGCCTCATCTCGAATTGTGGTTAATGGTGGCGAATCTGAGTTTTTCTTTCACAAGAGAGGTTTAAGGCAAGGAGACCCTCTGTCACCCATGTTATTTGATATTGCGGTTGATGTACTGACTAAGATGATAGGGGTTCTGAATGCTTCGGCCAATAGTCACCTAACCAGAAAATTGAAAAATTCAGTTATCATACACCAATATGCTGATGACACCATCTTCATAGCAGATGCGCGACCTTCCACAATTATCACTCTGAAATTGATATTGCGGTTATTCACAGCTGTCTCAGGCCTTACGATTAATTTCGACAAAAGCACTTGGATACCCATCAACATTGATGTCACTCAGGTACAAGTCATTACAGCAATCTTAGGGTGCTCTCTATCTGATTTCCCGATTAATTATTTGGGACTGCCATTAACCCTTAAGAAACCCAACAAGGAGTTATTCATGCCTTTGATTGAGAAAATTGAATCTAAACTGGCAGGCTGGAAAGGAAGACTGATCTCGAGAGGAGGAAGGTTGCAACTAATGAATTCGGTCATCAGCTCCATACCTATCTATTTCATGTCTTCATTTTTGTTGCCAATTTGGGTAATCAAAAGAATCGACAAAATTCGAAGAGACTTTCTGTGGGGTAAATCCGAAACAAGGAGTGGTATATCTCTGATTAATTGGGACAGTGTGTGTCTTCCCAAGGAGAAGGGAGGTTTGGGGGGTGCAAACTTCAAGCTGCGTAACCAGTCTCTAGTTCTTAGGTGGTGGTGGTGACTATACCGATCTCCAGATTCTTTATGGACTAACACGGTTCTCCAGCTATATGATCTTACCTCTTCACAGGAACATCATATCTGGAAAAGAAGTGGTTCTTTCTTCTGGTTACAATTACTTAAGCACAAGCCATCCTTTGATTGGTCGGTAACATGGCAGATAGGGCAAGGAACGGCCATCTCTTACTGGTTTGATGCCTGGACTAACCCAACGAAAGCAGAGCAACAATTACCAGATAGAGCTACCAGGAAATTTTCACTTCAAATGGCCATTGACATGGGCATTTGTAATGACCTGCAGTTAAGAGATCAGGTACAAGACCGAATTTTGTGGTTATGGTCTAATAATCAGGAATACTCAGCAAATTCGTTTTTGTTGAGTTATTTATATAGATTAAGTTAATTAGTTAATGTTGTAAGGACTTATTTGTAAGAGTGAATTAATATAAAAGAGGGACCTCTCCAAGAGAGAAGGCTAACCCTAAGTTTACTCCCAAATTGTCTACATGGTATCAGAGCCGCCTGGGCTCTAGCGATCAGCGATCTGGTGTGTTAGCGACTTCTCCCAGTAGCGATCTCCACCTGGTGTGTTAGCGCCTTCTCCAAGTAGCGATCTGGTATGTTAGTGACTTCCTCCTGAGAGGTGAATACTAGCGATTTCCACTTTTCTAGCGATCTGGTGTATTTTTCAAGTAGCGCTTTCTACTTCTCTCCCAGTAGCGATCTGGTGTATCTATTTTCAAGTAGCTTTCCACTTGTACTAGCGATTTCCACTTTTCTCTATGGCTGAGAGGTGAATACAGACCACCAAAAAAAAAAAGGAAAATAAAAGAAAAAAAGGGAGAGTATTTTTCTGTTTCTGTTTTGTTGTACTGTATTGTATTGACAGTGAGATAGATGGACTTGGAGTTGTAAGTGACATAGATGGAGAAAGTCGTTGATCGTGTGTAGGCACACGACCCGTAGTTGAGTTGTATTTGATCTTGTTTCTGTGTTGGGATTGAGATAAGGGCAGTCAACTGTGAAGATGGGAACACCTGTGACTAGTCAGGAACTGAAGGAGATCTTAGAGGGGGTAGCCAGGGTATTTCAGACCAAACTAGAGGAGAATTCTAGTCGGACAGTCGTGGCCGCACCGGAGTCGGCGCAGGTAATGCAGAGGATAGAGTTGCTGCCTAATGACATCAAGCTTGAGGGGACAAAAAACTATTTGAGTTGGTCTAGGAGGGCATTGCTGAACCTTCGGATCAAAGGACTTGAAAAGTATGTGAAGGGGGAGTGCACTGAGCCGGGGAATAAGGTGAGTGTTGAGTGGAACACATGGAGTAATACTAATTCTCTGGTGGTTTCTTGGTTGTTGACTTCTGTGTCTCCAACCATAGCTGGGATGGTGGAGTCTATCTCAAGTGCAACTGATGTGTGGAAGACATTGGAGGGAATGTACTCAGGAGCTGGGAGTGTGATGATGATGATGGAAGTGGAGGAGAAGATTGATGCTACCACACAGGGGGAGAAGACAGTTCACCAGTATGCAGCAGAGCTACGTCACTTATGGGCAGATTTGGACCACTATGATCCCCTATCACTTCAGGACCCGACAGATGTTCTTCTTGGGAGGCAGTACCTTGAGCGTAGGCGTGTGGCTCGTTTTCTCAAGGGTCTGAACCTAAAGTTTGAGGGAAGGAGAGCAGCAATGTGTCATCTGTCATCTCTCCCCTCATTAGATGAGGCTATTGCATCGATGGAACAAGAGGAGATCAGACAGAAAGTGATGATAGGCGAGACCTCACCTGCTGTCCGCTCGGCATTGGTGGTTCCCGATGCTCATATCAGAGATGATAGAGATTGCTACAATTGTGGAAGGAAGGGACATCTCAGCTACAATTGCCCTCAACCCCGCAGTACCAGTGGTAGCCGAGGGGGCAGAGGACAGAGAGGTGGTCGTGCAGGTCGAGGAGGCAGGGGACGTGGAAGCCGAGGAGTTGCTCATCTAGCTGTGGTAGAGGAGTCCCAGACTGCTGCTGAGATGACTGGAGCTGAAATAACAGAGCTGGAGGAACTACGTCAGTTCAAGCTTCAGGCTGAGAGTTCTAAGGGCAAGGGACAAGTCACTCAGGATCTGGATAACACTACCTGCTTTGGTAACTTTGTTGGTTATGCTCATGCGAACAAAGGTACACAGATTCAGGTTCAGGCACTTGCATCCACTAAAACTCATGTTGATTGGATCATAGACTCAGGTGCATCTAGGCATGTTACAGGGGCATCTGGTGAGTTTGCATTATATCATCCGAGTAAGCATATGCATCCTGAGACAGTTCAGACTGCTGATGGGACATCCCAACCCATCAGGGGTACTGGCTCAGTCCATTGCACTTCATCTATTACCTTATCATCTGTATTGCATGTTCCTTCATTTCCAGTCAACTTACTCTCTGTTAGCTCTCTTATTGATCAATTGAATTGCACGGTGTTGTTTGATCGGGATATGTGTGTCTTCCAGGAGAAGGAAACGGGGAGGAGGATTGGGACTGGCATCAGGCGTGATGGCCTTTGGTATTTGGACAGGGAGACTTCAATGATTGCTGCTGCTGTTAGTGGAGGGCCAGAGGCAGAAGCAATGCTTCAACATTGCCGATTAGGGCATTTATCTTTTGATAGTTTGAATATGTTAGAACCTGAGATAATGAAGAAAGTGGATAAAAAAGAGTTATTTTGTAATGCTTGTGAACTTGGAAAACATACTCGTTCTACTTATAAAATGATTGGTCTTCGAAGTTTTGAGCCATTTGCACTTGTTCATTCTGATGTTTGGGGACCATGTCCTATTACCTCTATTAGTGGTTTTAGATGGTTTATTACTTTCATTGATTGTTATTCACGTATGACCTGGATATACATGATGAAACAGAAATCTGAGGTTTACAAATGTTTTCAAGATTTCTCGGCTTATGTGAAGACCCAGTTTGGAGTGCAGGTGAAGATTCTTCGAACAGATAATGGGACTGAGTATGTCAACAGGGAGTTCGCGGCTTTCATCTCTAGCCAGGGAATTCTTCATCAAACCACCTGCCCAGACACTCCTGCTCAGAATGGGGTGAACGCAAGAACAGGCATCTACTAGAAGTGGCACGCTCATTGATGCTGACAATGAATGTGCCTAAATTTTTATGGAGTGAGGCTGTTATGACAGCAGCTTATTTGATAAACAGGATGCCATCAAGAGTACTAGGGATGAAGACACCATGTGAGATGCTCTTGGGCTCGAATGTTTTTGTTGTTCCACCAAGAGTGTTTGGATGCACATGTTATGTGAGAGATCACAGATTCATGGTGAGTAAACTGGATCCGCAAGTAGTTAAATGCATCTTTGTTGGCTACTCATCAAGTCAGAAAGGATACAAGTGTTGGTGTCCCATTGAAAGAAGGTTGTTTGTCAGTATGGATGTGACTTTTCGGGAGTTTGAACCTTTTTATGGGGAAAAAACGGAGTTGAGCTCCTTGTTTGGAGATGGCTCTACTGATACTTGTAGAGAGGGGGAGAATGAGAATGAGAGTGGCATTGTGGTTGGGATGATTCCGTGTCCTTTTGAGTCACCAAGTAGTGATGGTGCATCGCCGAGTAGTGGTGGTGACTCAGGAGTTGGCAGTCAAGGTCAGGGGGAGCTGAGAGTATACACGAGGAGACAGAGACAACAGCATGAATCGCCTCCTGTGTCTGTGCCATTACCCATAAATGTTGATGTCCCAAGTTCCTCCTCTCCAGTGCCTTCTCCACCTTCTCCACCTGAGTCAAGAGGCAACGATTCCTTCCATGATACTTCTAATACCCTTGTCTTGCCCCGCAGAACCCCTAGAGTCAATGCTGGAAGACCTCCAGCTAAGTTTGGTAGTTGGGAGACTGACATTGCGAATTACATTTCATATGCATCCATTCCACCTGCATATAAGTCATTCATTGCATCATTGCATTCAGTGCCTGTACCTAACAACTGGCAGGTAGCTAAGCAAGATCCTAGGTGGTTGAGTGCCATGCAAGAGGAACTTCAGGCCTTGAAGAAGAATGACACATGGGAGTTGGTACCTTTGCCAGCTGGGAAGCGTGCTGTTGGATGTAAGTGGGTGTATACGGTTAAGCAAACTCCAGAGGGCAAGATTGACAGATACAAGGCCAGATTGGTTGCTAAAGGCTATAGCCAAACGTATGGCATCGACTATGATGAAACATTTGCTCCAGTGGCAAAGATGAGCACCGTTAGAGTGTTGGTGTCATGTGCTGCCAACTTCAATTGGCCACTACATCAGCTAGATGTCAAGAATGCATTTTTGCATGGAGATCTCCAGGAGGAGGTGTATATGGAAATTCCACCATGCTTCGCTACTTCTCAAGCAGCTGGGAAGGTATGCAAGTTGAAGAAGTCTTTGTATGGGTTAAAACAGTCTCCGAGGGCATGGTTTGACAGATTCAGGTTGGCAGTCTGTGGTATGGGGTACAAGCAGTGCAATGGGGATCATACTATGTTTTACATACACTCCAAAACTCGTATCACTATCCTAGCGGTCTATGTTGATGATATTGTAATCACTGGAGATGATGCTGAGGAAATCCTACGGTTGAAGAAGAAACTGGGAGAAGAATTTGAAGTTAAAGATCTGGGGCAGTTGAAGTACTTCCTCGGGATTGAAATTGCAAGGTCGCGAAAGGGGATAGTGCTTTCTCAGCGGAAGTATGCTCTAGATCTTCTCTCAGAGACAGGGATGTTGGGTTGCAGAGTTGCAGAGTTGCATCTACTCCCATCGAGCAGAATCATAAGATGTGTGCCGAGGGTGGTGATCCGGTGAGTAAAGAGCAATATCAAAGATTGGTTGGACGGCTTATATATCTATGCCATACGAGACCTGATATTACTCATGCAGTGAGTGTGGTGAGTAGATATATGCATGATCCCAGAGAGCAGCATATGGAGGCAGTTCGTAGAATTCTCAGGTATATTAAAGGAAGTCCAGGAAAGGGGTTATGGTTCAGGAGATCTGGACATCTGAGAATTGAAGGCTATTGTGATGCTGATTGGGCAGGTTGTATGGATGATCGTAGGTCCACTACAGGCTATTGTGTATTTGTTGGAGGCAATCTCGTATCTTGGCGTAGCAAGAAGCAAGATGTGGTGGCTAGGTCTACAGCTGAGGCCGAGTACAGGGCTATGGCAGTTAGTCTGTGTGAGTTGATGTGGGTGAGAAACATGTTATCTGAGCTGCGCTTGTTTAGAGGAGACTCCCTACAACTTTGGTGTGACAACAAATCAGCAATTAATATTGCAAACAATCCAGTTCAGCATGATCGCACTAAGCATGTGGAGATCGATCGGTTCTTTATCAAGGAGCAACTGAATAGAGGAATTCTGACTTTGAGCTATGTGAAATCAAAAGAGCAGTTAGCTGATTGTTTAACAAAGGATCAGGTTCTAGAGAGTATGATATATTTTGTAACAAGATGGGAATGATTGATATCTATCGCCCATCTTGAGGGGGAGTGTTGAGTTATTTATATAGATTAAGTTAATTAGTTAATGTTGTAAGGACTTATTTGTAAGAGTGAATTAATATAAAAGAGGGACCTCTCCAAGAGAGAAGGCTAACCCTAAGTTTACTCCCAAATTGTCTACAGTTTTACAAAATGTTGATAGCTCCTGACAAACCAAAATGGAAATACCGAGGCATATGGCGGCTTAAAACTCCGCCCACGGTTCATGTGTTTGCATATCTACTGCTACATGGGAGACTTCTTACACACGAAGTGATGCTACACAGGGGACTGCAATGCGAACTCCGATGTGAAATGTGTGATCGATGCCCACTGGAAACAGCTGCGCACCTTTTCTTCCACTGCAGCTTTGCGAAGAGAATTTGGACAAGGGTGAATACAAGGCTGCAGCTTCATTTTCTTCAACAGGGAAATACGGTACAAACCGTTTTTGAAAAAACTTGGAACTCCAATAAAAGAAAGATGAATTCCAACAGTATCGGAGCCTATTTCTTTTCAGTTTGCTGGTACCTATGGCGAGGACGCAATAGCAAGATTTTCGAAGGCTGCCCAAGTAACCCCGAGGTATTGGCAGAACAAGCGTTGAAGGAAGCAAAACTTTGGATGAAATTCTGTTAGATAAACACTTTGTGTAGTTTGTTGTTTGCATTTTGGTTGGTTGGTTTTTTGGTTTGGGGGTTGTTCTTTTGTGTTTGTTCTTTATGTACAAACTTGATGTATTCACCTGATAGCTACTATCGGATCTTTTCAAAAAAAAGAAATGAACTGCCGATGTCAGGAATTAATACACGCAGAGATAATGTACAGATTTGAGGTGTTTTTGAAACATTGTGACATATCCATACCGGGGCAATGAAGTGTTGATCTATGAATAAATATAATGTATCAAGGTGAAGCTTTAAATGTAATCTCTGGTACCGCTTTGAAGAGGAGGCTTTCAGAGTCATTTCATCAACCTTTATTAAATCCTTCTTATAGGTTAGTTTATAACTCTTGATGCATTCTTTTCACATTTAATTTGGTTAGACTATGTTCTTATTGTTTCCTTTTAGTTTATGTTTTAAACCGGATTTTGTAACTATGCTTGCGTCGACCAGGAGCGGATCATAAAGCAACCCTAAGAGTGCTTAGGCACCCTATAAAATATCAAACATGTGTTTCTAGCTTAGTGGCTAGAATTACACGTTGTCGGTGTGGAGATTTGAGTTCAAATTCCAAATAACACAAATTAAAAAAATATATATATATATATATATATATATATATATATATATATATAGAGTATGGCTAAGTTGCTGCTGGCAGCATTTCGGCCAGCTGCTGCCGGAACTATATTTAGCCATACGATGTTCAAACAACAAATCCAAACCGTTGGATGTGATCTCTATATTAAAATCTACTTGGAGACCAAATTTTACATTTTTTGGAATTTTTTTACTATTTATTAAGCCACTTTGAAAATTGCTGATCCGGGTGAACAGTAAAAACAGTCTGGACCATATGATCTGGAATTTTCAAAGTGGCTTAATAAATAGTAAAAAAATTCCAAAAAATGTAAAATTTGGTCTCCAAGTAGATTTTAATATAGAGATCACATCTAACGGTTTGGATTTGTTGTTTGAACATCGTATGGCTAAATATAGCCCCGGCAGCAGCTGGCCGAAATGCTGCCAGCAGCAACTTAGCCATACTCTATATATATATATATATATATATATATATATATATATATATATATACACATATATATGGACAGTGCTACGGTGCTACGCGTAGCATAGAGGCCTCCGTGCTACGGCCCAATTTTTGAGTTTTCAAAATCCTAACGGTCGATCCGAACCGTTCAACATGATCTCCATATGAATATGTACTTGCAAACCAAATTTACATTTTTTAGAATTTTTTTACTATTTATTAAGCCACTTTGAAAAAACACTAATTTGTACACAACAGTAAACTTTTCTGGACCATTGGATCAGCGATTTTCAAAGTGGCTTAATAAATATTAAAAAAATTCTAAAAAATGTAAAATTTGGTTTGCAAGTACATATTCATATGGAGATCATGTTGAACGGTTCGGATCGACCTTTAGGATTTTGAAAACTCAAAAATTAAGCCGTAGCACGGAGGGGCTCTATGCTACGCGTAGCATATTAGCAAAATCCTATATATATATATATATATATATATATATATATATATATATATATTACGTTTCAGCCCCTATCTAAATTTTCTAGTTTCGCCCGTGATGTTATCTGAACATGAACCAGATTGAATTCTCACAGGTACATTCAAATTATTCTAGATAAATAGATCCATAGTGCTGATTATCTTGCATACAAAATAATTGGCTAATCTAAATACATATTTTTTTTTTTCATTAGCAGACAACATGATATTTATTGATGCATAAATTAATTGAACTTAATTTCTCCAGACCTCCTTCTAAGCATCTGTCTCACTCCATCTGCCACACCCATTGCAGGGCTCACTCGAGTTTGCTGACAAAAGGACATGTGGACCCTCATCGCACCCTTCAGATCACCGACAGACGGGTCCCGCCGCAGTTCTTCATGCACTGCTTCAGAGCACAAGCCGCATAACCATGTGTCTTCAAATTTGAACTTAACTTGTGATATGTAGCCTTTGGTGCATTCTTCTTTTAGCCCGCAGCACTTGCACTTCACTGATTCAACATCCATGCCTCTCCCACTCTCCCTCTCTCTCTCTCTCTCTCTCTCTCTCTCTCTCTCTCTCTCTCTCTCTCTCTCTCTCTCACTCTCTCTTTTTTTTTTTTGTGAAGAAGAAGAACTCCCCGTCTCTCTCTTTCTCTATCTATCTCAATCATACACATACATAATGGAGAGAAAATTAAAGGAGTACATAAGTTAAAGGCTTCGCTCATCAAATGTACTGTATTCTCTTGTTTGATCATATCATATGCTATTGTTAAGAATCTGTTCATGTATAAGTTTACAGGGCCCGTATGTTCTTTTGTCTGATGTGAGCGTGTCTCTGACTCTCTGTGTGCATACGTATGCATGATATACTTACCTTGATCAAACCTGAATTTAATCAGAAAAATGAAAAAGAAAGACAGCTTTGCAAGGGGCCAAAAATTCAGTATAGAAGGACAGCAATCTATGAAAATATATATGGTATTGTGCAAAAAAGGTAAACGCTCTCTATATATGTATGGTATTGTGAAAATATATATGTGGTTTTTGTTCAAAAGGCTTAATTTGGACAAAGTCATATCCAAACCCGGGCCTAAACTGTCGGATTACTATCAAGATTCGCGCTGGCAGTTTAGATTCATGGCGCTGTTTAAATTTATTTAGTTCTAAACTGTTCGCACAAAACTCAACACGGATCAGAGACGGTTTGCCCAACTTTAGATAAAATTTGTCCAAATCCTTTTGGACAAAACCCAGTTCCTATATTTGAATCTAGTATGTTGACAAGATGCCAAATCGTATTATTTGGATGAATTCAATCATGTAATTATAATGTCCTTTCCAGATTAACACTATTGGAATAACCAGTACTACACTTACTGAGATCTGAATGTATGATGATTTTTAACGGGAACAATTTGGTAATTAAAGGAGCAATAACTTGGATTAGGTTCAAATCAAGTTGGTTTTTCTTAAAGAGAAAAATATAATGAACTCAGTATTCTGGATCATCATCCCTGAATGTGCAAAAACAATCAGACTTGGTAGATATTTATTGTTTTTGTAATTGGAAATGCGACCCTTTTGTTTCAACAGAAATCTATTATATTATTCTCAAGTTGATTGAATCTGATCTATCGGCCTACTATGGTCGGCAAATCCTGGCACAAACTGAGTTTTCCTTAAACAGGCCAAGCACACTCAAATCAGTAACTGACCAGGACTGCACCTCAAGTGAAATTACGAATATTTTATGATTGGGGGATTTGAGATGCATGTAGAAATTATTGGAGACAATATATAGCAAAAGGACTAGGAATATAGTAGGCTAGATAACAGGCACCCTATATCTGACCTGTCCATGTGGAGAGTTATAAGCTTGTCTAATCTTGTTTTCTGAGAGAAAAAAAAAACAACTAAACATCTCTGACCAAAAGAAATTAGAAGACTGTCTAAAATTTACACTTCATAATTCTTTTAGACCCCTGTATTAGTAACCTCTTTTTCCTTTTTTTTAACAAATAGTAAATAGACGAAACGTAAAACTGCACGCAGATGAGTCGGACAAAGTGGAGGCTATTGGCTCTGCAGTCTGCACAGTATAAACGAATGAGCCCGAATAAGTTCTGAAATGTACACACCTCTCCTCAGTGCAACAATGCATGATTGTTTCTCGGATACACCTGGCATCATTTCTGCTATGCACATTCCTGTGCATGACAGTATGAAATTCGTAACAGCCATAGTCACACAATATATGCCGCAGGGAATCCAGGCTTGCAAAGAAACAGTAAATCAGTAGTTCGAAGGAAAACATTATCTACCTTATCCTAAACCACTACAAAACAAGTCTACACATCCAATTTAGCCAATCCTTTCCTCCTTTCCTTCACAAATCCTAGCTAATAGTGAGAAAACAAAGTGCAAAACCTTAAATATGTGAAACAAATTTGTGTGATACCTATACAAAAACCTCCATTTAAAGTGCTAACGTCCTTGTCCATATAATGCCGTTTCATGAATGGAAAAATGTTTCATCAATTAGGATGCTTCAACTCCAGCAACTGTTATTTTGGAACATTTATCAAAAATCATTTACATTGTCCATAATTCATATGCAGATATTACTACCCTAAACCCGCATTTTCTTTATCCCAGTTCTACGAAGATAAATCATAGGTCTCTGAACGTGGCTTGAGTTGCACACTTACCCCCTTCTAAAAGCTTCATCAGATGAGACTGAATATATCTTTCCCAAAACTGTTCCAGATCTAGTCTCTGTTATAACTTCTATCTTGAAAAAGAAAGGGCAATAAACTGGAAAAAGAAAAAAGAAAATAACAGTGAGTCAACTGAGGAATAGTTGACTCAATTTGACACCATTAATTTAAATCTTTTTATCAGATTCAGTGCTTCCGGTTGGGAGTAAGCCGAGGAGAGGAAGCGGCAAGAGAGAGCTGAGGTTGCAGAGAACAATCAGAAGCGCCAAGTTGTTGAAATTGTCTCTTGTAACTCCTAGGAGTTGAGTCAGGGCGGCACCTAATAGACCTCCTGTCACACTTCCAGCATTTGAGATGGACATTAGCGTGGCAAATAGAGTTGCTTCCATGCCGGCTGGACAGAGTCTTGCTGCCAAAACCAACACCGGCATAAAAGATGCCTGTATAATAGAAGTTACACACTGTCATGAGCCCCGTCGTCAGAGTTTTACGTGCCAATGCAAGATCTGACGGTAAGATGGCCATGGTGCACAAACATTCTTGTGTACTAGTGAACAATATTTATACTTCTAACGTTTGCATGAGATTACTAGCTGGCCATTTAAGCAGTGTAAACAGGTGCGGATCCATATATATTGAAAGGGGGTCAATTGACCGCCATTCATTTTCAAAATTAATGTACTTATACATGATTTTTATATAGTTTAGAGTAAAATGCTATGGGTACTGTAAAATTGACCCACATGCACAACATGAAAATTGTATATAATTGACCCCCCAACGTGTTTCTGACCCCCGTAGCTTGGAAATATGGCTCCGCACCTGAGTGTAAATGATTAAATTTGCCCTTTCTTCTCACATAGAGCAACTGAACTTATTACCAATGATGCAAACCATAACTGATAGCAAAACTTGTAGGTTATAAGTTTGAAAGTGAAAATCAAGTTCTATGAGTCCAATGTCACTGAACATTCAATTGAGGTGATATAATTTCTGGGGTTGTAAATAATCAATACATTAGTCACATTTGGATTTGGCGGTAGATAGAAGTTAATACCTGACCGAGAACTGTTATAATCAAAGAATCGCCAATGGAGAACCACTCATCACTTATCCCAAACTGTCTATTTAGCCCTGTTACAAGGAAAACCTAACAAAAGGATTATGCCCCATTAGATACTTACAACAGTAAATCGTATAGTGATTCTGCATAAAAAAATGTACTTGTACCTGTGTCATTCCAAGGGCTGATCCAATAATAGTTGTGGCTAGAAATATTTTCCGTAAAGAAACTGATTTTAAGTATGTATTATAAAGCCCCACACCGAGCAAAGATGCAATAGACGTAACAAGCTTCACTCGCCCCAAGAACTCAGGAGTAAATCCAAGCTTGTTTGTGCTGGAAGAAAAAAAGATTAGGAACATAGTTCATAAATAATTACACCTTTTCATATATAACTTGTCATTATGTGGATGGACATCACAGCATAACTTGCTATAGTAAATACCCCCTCAATTATTGCAAGGTCAGCTGGTGTTGACCAACACTTATCACAGGGAAAACGATGAGCATGCCCAATTTTCCCAAACTACCCCCAGTTGAACCTCCCGTGCAATGAAGTCAAGGTCAAATACCAGTTCAGCCAATGACCCCCAATATAACTATGTTCTGCACCAATTGCCCTCAATATGAAATTTTACTGCATCTACACCTCATTATTCCTCAAATCTTCCCTCAATTGATAAATCCAATACAAACAACACGTCAACACCCCATGAAATAAAATAAAGAGTTCAAGGCATCATATTAAGACCAGCACCAGTAATGCACACACCAGCAGTAACATAATCAAACAGATAGAATAGCTGCACTGCAGTACTTTGCAGTGTAGATTTCCAATTTTTTTTTTTTCCTTTATTGTTTTTAGAACATACATGAAAAAGAACATAGCAGAGTCTGACTGTGGGGTTGCTTGCCAGAGAAAAATAAACAGGGTTGGTAAGAATATGTTCGGTTGTTTCACTGCACCCCACAGCTGTTTCACATGCTGCTTCGAGCTCTCAAAAAAGCCTGATCCTGAAACAAAAATGTTACTCCGGCCTGATACAGGGACTTCATTCACAAGCACAGCTACTGCTGACGTCAATAATGGTAAAAATGCCGTCACACCAAAGACAAATCTGCATTTGATATGTCAATAAGATGCAAGGCATATTTTGTAGTCCTTTACCCTTTATAGGGGAAAAAATCTTACAATTATTAAAAACCCATAATTCCATTAATTGCAACGCACTTCTTTCTGTTTTGGAAATATTTGTGTTATGACTCATTTATAAGTAAGAACATTCACCTCTTTCTTTTCATTTACCAGCAGAAAATATAAATTGACCACCCTAATTAAGTTAAAATGATTCATAATTGTTTTCTTAGGAATATATTTAATTATATAACTAGTCAATCATTTTCCTATGACAAAATGTTCTATTAATCTGTAGTGCTAATGTTATGCAGACCAAACAAAGGGAGATAATTATATCAATATCTCCAGAGATGATAGAATCTTTTGGCAAAGAATTTAAATAGTAGGGTCCAAAGCAACTTTCAAAATCAAGATGGGTCATTTTTTGCAAATTGCCATTGTCAAATAACGCTCAAGTAAAAATATCATAAATTGCAAGGAGAAACCTACCTTACACCATAAGCATCAACAAAGGAACCACTGAAGTATGCACTGACAATCCCGCCAAAGGCTGACGAGCCCCAACAAAGAGATTGAAGAGATCCAGACATGCTCTGGGACTCACCTCGAGCTCTCTCGACTACCATTGAGTCTACCACCTTTGGATCAATTACTTATATTAGCCATCTCATATAGCCACCACAAAAGAAGAATAAAAAAACAGTTAATTCAAAAACTTCCTTTTATAGAAAATGAGGAAAAGAAGTCTCCTTCACATTTTCAATTGGTTAGGCGTGATTGCAAATTAAACTATAACGTTTATATAAAACTGTTGAGATATTTTGTATGTTTACGTGTTTTCGGGGTTTTCTAGGGACCTATTGGCAAATAGGACATTACGGGATAATCTAGGGTGTTATTTGTAAGAGTGCGTTGTAAGGCTTATATAAGCCCGAACCATTGATCAATAAAGTAATCTTTTTGGCTCATTTTTCTATATGGTATCAGAGCCTTACAAAACCTAAACCTAACCCTAGCTGCTACAGTGCCGCGTCGCTACCGTAACCGAATCGCTACAGAACCGGATCGCTACAGTGCCGCCGCTACAGTAACCGCGCCGCTCAGTCTTCTCTTCTTCTAGAGTCAGCCGGCCACCAAAGGTAGCCTCTTTGTGTTGATTTGGCCGGCGTGGGGGGCCTCTACCCCACGATACCCGAAAAACGGGTTTGGATCAAGGTTTGATCGGGTTTTGAACTCGAATCTTGATGAGATAGATCAAGATCGGGTTAAGAAGAAGAAGAAGAGAGGGGGAGATGATGTGAATCTAGATCTTGAGAGTGCAAGATCGGGTCTAAGGGTAGAAGTAGGAGGGATTTGGACTAAGATCGATACGTGAGGCGTAGATCTGAGTCGGATCAATGTCAGAGAAGGAGACCGTGAATGCGTTCGCAAAGGCTTGTGCGAAGCTGACTCCTGATGAGATGGCTATCATGGTGCGAACATTGGCCGTGTACCAAGCTCCTGTTGAGAGCAAGCCGAGGTCACAGAGCTTGTCACGTCGCGTGGAGCATGCTCTAGGAGTGAAGGATCTAGAGGGGTACTTGACTGAGGAGGAGAGCCGGATTAGGCTACAGGCTGGGGTAGCAGGACTTCCAGGGGTGAAGTCAGCACTAGCGGTTTCCAACTCAGGTCACACAGGTAACACAGGGTTCAGAGGCGAGCCTCGACGGTGTTATATATGCGATGAGGTAGGTCACCTGAAACAGAATTGTCCTAAGTCACCTAAGAAGCGAGATGCAGGTGAGAGGGGACAGTCTGGAGGTCGTGGTTGTGGCCGGGGTGGTAGGAGAGGTGGAAGAGGAGACTACCGAGCAAATCTGATGGTAGCAGAGTGCGAGAGTGAGGAGATACTGAAGAGGAAGCAGAAAGCAACAGGTAATGGGTCGCCTTCACCCAGGGATAACTTTGCTTGTTTTGCTCACTCGGCCACAGGTGTTTGTGATCCACTTGCTCTTGCCTCGATATCCACCACTAGATCACCAGAGTGGATAGTCGACTCTGGTGCATCCCGCCATGTGACTGGTGCTGCTAGGGAGTTTTCTTCCTATACTCATCTAACAGTTCCAGAGAGCATTCAGACAGCCGATGGTACGGCCCAGCCCATGGTTGGTAAGGGTACTGTGAGATGTACCGATTCAGTGACTCTGACCAATGTGTTGCATGCTCCTTCCTTTCCCGTAAACCTGGTGTCCATTAGTGCTATTATTCGTGAGCAGAAATGTATCGTGACCTTTGATATTCCGAAGATGGTTTTTCAGGAGAAGGGGACAGGTCGGATACTTGGAACTGGCACATGGCGTGATGGGTTGTGGTACATGGATAGAAAAGGGATGGACACAGCGCTGGCATCTGTGGTCGATAAAGTGGGGGCAGGAGGATCTGGGATGAGTGTGGAGGATGAGTTGCTTCTGATTCATAGGCGGATGGGGCACTCTTCCTTCAGCCTACTGGAACGTTTGTATCCATCAAAGTATGAGAAAGCTGACAAACAAAAACTTGTGTGTGATGGATGTGAGTTTGGGAAGCATACGAGGAGTTCGTATGTAAGCTCAGGAAGTAGGAGTTCTCATGCCTTTGATCTGGTACATTCCGATGTGTGGGGGCCTTGTCCCACAACTACGGTGAACGGATTTAGGTACTTTGTTTCCTTCATTGATTGTTTTTCTCGTGTGACTTGGCTCTATCTGATGAAAAACAAGAGTGATGTGTTTGCTTGCTTCAAAGACTTTCACAAAGGGGTTCAGACTCAATACGGTGCAGTTGTGAAGGTATTGAGGTCTGACAATGGGACAGAGTACACCAACGGGGTGTTTGGGGAGTACTTGTCATCCCAGGGAATACAGCATCAAACCACTTGTCCGTACACACCAGAGCAGAATGGGGTAGCCGAAAGGAAGAATAGGCATCTCCTTGAGGTGACCCGGAGTATGATGATGTCGATGAATGTACCAAAGTACTTGTGGGGGCAAGCAGTCTTGACAGCAACCTACTTGATCAATAGGATGCCCTCGCGGGTATTGGATTGAAGTCTCCGATTGAGATGCTGAGAGGTAAGAAAGAAGATGTTCTTCCTCTCAAAACTTTTGGCTGTGTGTGCTTCGTGCAAGACAACAGACCAAATGTGGGAAAACTGGAACCAAGGGCGGTGAAGTGTGTGTTCGTCGAGTATTCGGCTACTCAGAAAGGGTATGTTTGCTGGAGTCCTGTGGAGAGGAGGTTGTTTGTTAGTATGGATGTCACATTTAGAGAACTTGAGCCATACTACTCTTCTCAGGTCGCATCGCCCTTTGGGGACTCGCTCGATATAGGAGGTACGAGGCGAGAGGGGGAGGATAGTAGTAGTGGTGAGAGGAGGTTGGTGAGTGTGGGGGATATCCCTTGTCCGCTTGTCCCTCCTCCGCTTGCGCCGATTGAGGAGTCGGCTGTGGTGCCGGAACGGATGGAACGGGTTGAACCCGAGAATGATGGAACTCAGGCTCAGGGGGAGCTGCGAGTGTACACGAGGAGAAGAAAGCAGAATGAGGGAACCGTGCCTACAGTGCCACTTGTGCCAAGTCCCTTGTCCCTGCCTCCTCTGACTCATAAGACACCTACATCATCCACCTCAGACTCAGAGTACACAGGTGATATGATTCCTCTCTCTACTCCTCCCACTCCTCTATCGGTAAGGAGGACTTCTCGCAGCAATGCGGGAGTTCCACCTGATCGATATGGCTTTCCACATGATATTGCCCAGTTTGTCTCTTACTCTCACATCGGTACATGGAGCATTCATTGCATCTTTGGACACTGTCTCTATCCCTAAGTGTTGACAGGTGGCTAAGGAGGATCCAAAGTGGAAAGCTGCCATGTTAGAGGAACTTGAGGCTCTGGCTAAGAACAAAACCTGAAAACTTGTGTCACTACCACCAGGCAAGAAGGCAGTTGGCTGCAAGTGGGTCTTCACTGTGAAGCAAAATCCAGAGGGGCGGGTTGAGCGCTACAAGGCCCGATTGGTAGCAAAGGGGTACAATCAGACTTATGGCATCGACTATGATGAGACCTTTGCACCCGTGGCGAAGATGAGCACAGTGCGAACACTGGTTTCCTTGGCAGCAAATGGGGGTTGGAAGTTACACCAGCTCGATGTGAAGAATGCCTTTCTCCATGGTGATTTGTTGGAGGAGGTGTATATGGAGGTACCACCGGGTTTTGGCACAAAACAGACGATGGGTAAGGTGTGCAGGCTCAAGAAATCTCTTTATGGGCTGAAGCAGTCTCCTCGAGCCTGGTTTGACAGGTTTAGGAGAGTTATGGTAGGCATGGGGTATCGGCAGACCAATGCAGACCATACAGTGTTCTTTAGGCGACATGGAGTTCACACTACGATGCTTGCGGTGTATGTGGACGACATGATTATCACTGGTGATGATGAGAGTGAGATTGCTCAGCTAAAGGCCAGATTGGGCAAGGAGTTTGAGGTAAAGGACTTGGGACATCTGAGATACTTCCTTGGGATTGAGGTAGCTCGTGGTGCAGAGGGAATTGTGTTATCTCAAAGGAAGTATGTGCTAGATTTGCTCACAGAGACGGTATGCTGGGGTGCAAGCCTGCGACCACTCCCATTGACCAGAAGTCCAAGCTGGGTGCTGAGGCAGGAGAGTCAGTTGATAGAGAGGTACCAGAGATTGGTGGGCCGCTTGATCTATCTGAGCCACACTCGTCCCGACATATCCTTTGCTGTGAGTGTGGTGAGCCGCTACATGCATGACCCTAGAGAGGGTCACATGGATGCTGTGTACCAGATTCTGAGGTACCTGAAGAGTGCACCAGGGAAGAGGTTGATCTTCAGGAAGAATAGGCATTTGAACATTGAGGGCTATTGTGATTCAGACTGGGCTAGTTGTGCTGATGACAGGAAGTCCATGTCTGGATATTGCATGTTTGTAGGAGGCAATTTGGTCTCCTGGAAGAGCAAGAAGCAGACAGTGGTTGCGAGATCCACAGCCGAGGCAGAGTACAGGGCCATGGCCTTAGGCGTGGCAGAGATGTTGTGGTTGAGAGCCTTGCTGGTGGAGCTCAAGATGGACCAAGGGGCCAAAATGAAGTTGTGGTGCGATAACAAGTCAGCCATCAGTATCGCCAACAACCCAGTACAGCATGATAGAACAAAGCATATCGAGATCGATAGGTTCTTCATCAAGGAGAAGTTGACCAGTGGACTCCTGGAGTTAGGTCATGTTGCAACCAAAGAGCAAGCAGCAGATTGTCTGACGAAAGGACTCAATTCGTTGGACTTAGCGAGAGGATGTAACAAGATGGGCTTAGTGGATATCTTTCGCCCATCTTGAGGGGGAGTGTTGAGATATTTTGTATGTTTACGTGTTTTCGGGGTTTTCTAGGAACCTATTGGCAAATAGGACATTACGGGATAATCTAGGGTGTTATTTGTAAGAGTGCGTTGTAAGGCTTATATAAGCCCGAACCATTGATCAATAAAGTAATCTTTTTGGCTCATTTTTCTATAAAAACCATGATAAAAATTGGTAAATATTTTCAGATTTAATAAGTTTTACAGCCTCTAAACCATCAAGATACTGAAACTGCAACTTGAATCAGGGGCAGAACTATATTAATATGAGAAAATACATAATATGAGGTCACTGGGATTTGAACCCAAGTCTTTACAACCACTAAATGGAATTCTAACCACTAGGCTACAAGTACACATTTAGCATTCCATGAGGAGCTGAACTATATAAAAACTATAAGAAAAATGAAAATTCAATTAAATTTCAATATACATGAATAAAAATTTAGAAATCACGGAGGTGGCTAAGCACCCCCAGGGCTATACCTAGATGCACCCCTGACTTCAACTATACTGTAACTTGAAAACTATTTGCCAGAGAAATGAAAGTGTGCTTACCACATCCGAGAAGGCAACAGATAACGATCCGATAAGAATACAAAACGCTGCGCCATACTTGCTATCTACAAATGTAGCCATGAGGCACCAAGAAAGTGCACCTAGAAGACCCGATAGAATCAGGTAAGACCTTCTTCGGTACCCGAAAAGAGGAATTGAGTCACTGTAACAGAAAAAGGTTCACAGTTAAAGGGAAAATTCAAAATAAAGAGGAGAGTTCTGAAAATGGAAGACAAAATACTAGACTCCTACCTGATAAATCCGTATAGAGGCTTGACTAACCACGGCAACGATGAGAAACCAGATATAACTGCTGTCTAGAAAAAAGAGGTAGTAATTACATCTGCCTTTTAAAGAATAAATTATACAATGGATGCACTCAGTCCCAAGATCTTAGATAATGACAGAGGATAAAGCACTCCAGAAAATGAGATTGAGCTGTAAAAACTATAAGAAAATTGCCTTTTCTTTTCTGGATAAGCTAGTACCTCTGCTGGATCAAGGTGAAGATTATCTTTCAAATAGAAACTAACAGCAAGCCTGGCAAGACCTAATACACCTTGTACAAAATATACGATGGCAACTGCAATGTTATCAGGAGATAGGTCGACACCAAAAAGCTTGAAATAGCTCATCCTTGACTTTCCTCTTCTCATATCATATGACACTGAAGTACCTGAATTGGGTGCATCTATCAAGACAACAATGTTGGAGTGTATAGTTTGAAATATAGCAGAACATAAGACAGATGTATGTGTCCTACTCATTACCCAATTTTCCCCAAACTGGTGCTTAAAAAGAATTAAATAATAACAGGATTACAAAACAACAAAAATGCTCACTCCCTGGTCTCTGCTCATGGATCTATGTAATAGCCACAAACAAATGTGGAATTGTAGTGCATCTTCATAAGTAAAGCTGCAACACTTAATGTCTGATACTGGTGTGTCTTGAATATGCAGTACAGATACAATAGGCTGAGTAATCTATACTCCGTAAAAATGACAACACAATAATTAATAATATACTGTAACAAGGAAGGATGAATTGAAAAGGAAGGATAGAAAAGACATAATCTACTTCTGATAAGCTACAGTTACCAGCAGAGCTAAGCAAATTGGACACAACATTATGCAGGCAGATAAACTTTCATGGTAAAGAATTGACAATTAGTCGTTATTTACAGAACCTGACCAATGAATCATAAATAACCTCCCAAATCAATGGCACTGCTCTTTCATAAACGAGTTAAACACAAGGTATCTTCAATTGCATCAGAACAAAATTTAAGCTGAACTATTTCCCACAAGCGCACCTATGCATTTTACATTTTCACCTGAAACCAGCCAGCTAATCTCTGATTGCAATTTTCCAAAAAAAAAATTGACAACAAACTCACCACTACGCTTGTCAGACTCCGATTCCAGATCAAGAGGCCTCATTCCAGCCTCTTCATCGTACAACCCCTGGCCTTGAGAGGACATGCGGCGGAGGTGTAGGCGACGCGCTCTCCGGCGATTTCTGACCGCCGAGGTGGCGTGGCGGCGGCGAGCGGAGGAGATCGGCCGTGGTGGTGTGAGAGAAGGAGAGAGAGGGGAGAGGGGGGCTCGGGGGAGTGAATTAGTTAATAGAGAGAGAAACTCGAGCATTTTTTAAATGGAAATAGATTGGGTTCTTTATTGGTCTGAGCTACAGTTACATACGTTGGGGTTTCTTACCGAGAACGTTGCAATTGGGCAATAGGCCATTTGGGCTGCACATGTCTAACGGGTCGGGTTTAGGTTTGGCTCATATGCAGCTTCGCAAAATTGATTGGACAGTTAAGGTGATCTGGACCGTCCAGTTTATATCGGACAGCTCAGGAGAATCAGGCCTCAGGTTTTGTTAGCTTAATAGATAATTTTATTATATGGTTGATTTGTGTTTACTTATTGCAGGAACGTAAAAGCAAAAAACATATATTCAACATTAAACGAGTCTCGAAAATTAAAATAGTGATGATTTACGGGGATCATGAGACTAAAAATATACATACAAGAAAAAAGTTAGCAACGAACTTGTTATTTGTGCTTTCAAAATATAACCGGATCGCTAGTAAAATCATGAGACTAAAAATCAGAGCAATAGTCATCAGATCCAAAAATGCTATGAATTTTCATCCTGTAAGGAATTGAGCCTTTTTTATTTCTAAGATGGAAATTACTGGAAAGATAAAAGCTAAAGTATTAATTAGTGGCTTCACATGTCAGCTATCTGAGTAACATTGATATAACACTTTCTTGAAACCGATTATATTGTTTTTAGTGAAAAAGTTGATTTTCTTCTTTCTGCCTGAATAACAATGATAAGATTTATTGCTCTGCCTAATTCTCCTTTTAAGACGAATTAGTTTGTTGCATCTCGTATTGGACAGAACACTTGGTGGTTAATTTTCTCCATTTCCATATGCCGACAGGTAGCGGCCTACTGAACTAGAGAAGTTTGATATAAACCTCTTCTTAAAAAGATTCAAAACAGAGATGGCATATCAACTCGCGTCCATATATTAAGTAAATATTTTATTATAGAGTAATAGGTGGAGTAAATCTCTTACATTATCATGTTTGGCTGTAGAGTAAATAGTGGAGACAATTCTTTACTTCACCTTTAAAAAGTTTAAAGTCAATTGAGAATTAAATTTGAAGAAGTAACATGAAGTAACATTTGAATTACCGGAGTAACTCACTTCACATGTGGTTTCCGCGGTTAGAGTAGTATCTACTTTACTATTTTCTTTTTTCATCAACTTACTCCACCAAACTCTAACCAAATGTGATTAATTCAATCTACCTTAACTTGAAGTAAATAATTTAATCCGGAGTAATTTTACTTCACAACCAAACATCACACACTAGTGAGGAGTAAACTAGAAGTATAGTTAGGTAAAAATTCAAGTTAATTTATAATAAATTATTATATCTCTTCATATGGATAAACTTATTTCACACTTATTTTGTCTGAATGGTTCACTTTCATACACAGATATTCATTTTCTAACATTACACAAAGAAGTTAATAAAGAGAAGAATAAAAACAATGATGAATTTGACTTTCATTATAAACCATAAAAGTTGAATGAGATGTTACTGTTCATTCTACAATAACACGTAACCCGTCCGATTCGAGATGGACGTCTCCGAATGTTTTGAGCTTACGTCATTGTGCATCATCTCCCACTATCTGTTTTTCTACCTCTCAACTACGCCTCTTTAGTGTCATCTGTCTTTCGCCCCTCTTCTCCGCACGCTATTTGTTCTTCCTCCGCTACTACGTGTTACTGCCTCCGATCTCTCAGAGTTCCCACCTGCTTTTTTCTGCAGACGTACTTCGTTGGGGTTGTATCCACTTTTATTTCATCTTTCTTGTTGTTTCTCCCACAAATTCGCTCTAACAAATCCTTTCCCTTTTGTGTCGGACTTACACTCACCCTAACGCTAGCCATGGTGATCTACCAGATCTTCGTTAAAAGAAGGATGCTGAGAGGTGTGTCGGCGAATTTGAAGAATCAGTACAAAAAAGTTTTCCATTGTACAAAGAAGGCAAAAGGAGGATTTTTTCAGTATATGTCCCGGTTCTTCCAAGAGATTGAAAACCGGTGAGTTTTTTGGGATCTATTGATTTTATTGTTATTAATTTTACTGTATTTGTGCCTTTATATATTTTCACAGATACCTACTCGACTTTTAACTTCTGCATGCATATGTCCTTCTATTAAATTTTAATGTTATTGATGTCGACATATATATTTAATTACATGTTCTTGTCCTCCCAATCACAAGCACTTCTGAGCTATTGGTCGAGAATCAGTTACTGTAGATTCTATCAAATTTGGAGCTTTACGAAATAGTATAAAGAGAAAAATATTGAAAATATCTACAACAAAGTCACTGCTTCTAAGGTTTTTTTATTCGAATCAAATAGTTTGTTTGTACATCTTTACCAAGAGTTCAATTTTGAATCGAAGGTAATTTGATTTATTTACTATAAGTTACTGCTATATGAGGTATTCGCATCGAAATCAAATTGTTTGATTGATTTATTTGCACTGAAAATGTTTATTACAAAATATCAAATATCATAGTTCTGACTATTTTTCAGTGTGTCTTATTGTTCTATGTCGATTCCATTATATTGCCCTACATCGATGTTATTATTCAATTTATTTATAAGTTTTAACTTACCAATCCATTCAAGTTTTCTGACAAGTGACAACACTTTATCTTACTGATGAATAATTTTTTTTTAATTGGATTGATGAGCAGCCGATGAGCATGGTATTGTGAGGTGTTGTTCAAATTGAATACAAAATTGCGAAACGGTGTTACCACACTTGATTTAGTTTTAACTGGACTCAGATTCTTAGGAAGCATATGGTGTAGTGGGCAAGTTTGTTGAATTCTATGATATGATAATGAGGTACACTCTTTTTGTATGAACTGTCCCACAGGTGAAAGTTGCAGATCGGGCTGCTATTGTCAGAGACAAGGTCGTGAAACCTTTAGCTTGAGCAGAGTCAATTGATGCTGAAACAAGTGACTTTTCCTTCTTTTCACTCTAATAATGTATTAAATTTTGACCGAAATTTTGTTTGCTTTTTGATGATTAATATTTATACTCAGGCAAATTGAATATATTTTTCAAATTTATCCTTGGGATGTGTAAGACAATAATGATTCGATTTGTTATTTTCATGTTAAAGAATAGTCTACCTAAGTGCACTTTAGTTTGATTGTGTGATAAAATTTTCATGACTTGGCTTCCAAATGTTTCAAAATAAATAGATGCTCTTACCTCATGAATTTAATTTGAAATTTAATGGCTTTTGATCAAACTTAATAAAAAAAATAAAGGATCAGCCCTTCCTTTTGTTGCCATTAGATCTGCAAAATAGGAAAGAAAGGACATACACTTTTTTTTATTTATTTCCTAAAGGGCCAAATCTACCAGATATTTTCCTAACTTCTGCAAAAGGACTTTTTCGATAATTCTGATTTTTCATTCAATTATATCATGTTATGTACATTGTTGATCTTTGAAATAATTTTACTTTTTGTTGTTCATCTGCATTGCATCTTTTACAATTCCCTATGAATCCGAATTTGACTTCTTTTTTTCTCCAAATTTGGAGATCCATAGCACCATTTTGTGCTCCTCTTAGTTTACATCGAGCCACAGATTGTGTGCTTACATCAGCTGCCCCACTCTACACTAGGTCAATACCTCAACAATTCTCTCCCAAGTTCTCACCAAACCTGACTCTGGTAATTAATTGTTTTTTTTGTTACAAACTCGTACAGAGTTATTTACAGTGGACCAATTTCTTTAGTGAGTTTGATCTGTTATTTCAATGTGAATAGCTAACTATTTATTTGTAAATCTATAACTCTTGATACTGACATAGATGGTATCGCACTCTACCCGTACAGTCTCAATCATATCGAAACTTCTATTGAGTACAATACCCATACTGCTGATCATGTAAAATGTGATGTCTTTTAAATTTATAAACTCAATTTGCTATCGGGTCAGATTACAAGCGCATGATCCTATCGAGTAGTATAAACGAGTGTCGATCCACAGGAAATATGGTCTAGGGTCTTGAGCGATTAAATCACAATCTTTCGAAAGGCTAAACAAAATCTGAAATCAAATAGTTGTTGTTGTGATCAATGTATTTGGCAAAAATTAAAAGTAAATAAAGATAGAGATGTGAATTCCTAGAGTTTTGGCACACCGTTGTTACTTCAATCTGCTTTGATTCTTACCTTATTTGATGTTGGTTTTCAGTTGTTGTATGAGAATTTTTAATCCAATTTAGTGGTTACAGCTTTCACATATAACCACCCTACTAATCAAGAGATCCCGTTAAGGCTTGTCTTGATTAGTGCAATGAGGTATATGACTAGCCCAAAGGTCTCAGCCTTCACTTGCCTAGGTTCCTCGTCTGGTCTTTTTGGGTGTCCCCATGGTAAGGCACGACAATGCGACATTCGTCTACTAATGTCGAGACTCCCATGTATACTACTTTTGTTGATCCAACTAGTGGTATCCCCGGTTAGGTTTTCACACACTAGTCTAGTATTTTTATTCTCCCTTATCCTAATTCGATTAGTCTAATGATGACGATCTCTCATGTGTGGCCATCACATGACGGTCTAGACTAATAAAACAAAATCAAGTAAGATATAACATGAAGCGCAAAAGCAATCGAACAATAAAAATCTAAACAATGATCAAATAAAAATATATATCAAAGCATCATGAGTAATAAGGTTTACTGCCAATCCTAAGAATCTAAACTTAGCCGCGGCACGGCATGTTTATAAAGAGATAAGAGAAAGATACAACCATACACGAAGTACCCTCCAACTTAGTTTCTACACACTCCTCTCATTTCACTTAATGAAATAATCTAACCAAAACTACAAAGATGTTTTCAGTCCAGAGGGCTTATATAGGAGTTGAGGGGAGCCTGGAGATGAGTGGAGTCCAAGTTATCTGATCTGGATATAGCTGGCGCAATTATTCACCAAAGGACGCCTCGGATACGGTCCGTATTGGCTAATACGGACCGTACTCCCACTGTGTCACTGAGGGAGTTAATGCGTATTCAGCCATCTTTGGTCCATACTGAGGCTTTGGTCCGTATTGGTGAATACGGCCCGTACCAGAGCCTTAGACAATGAGCTGCGCTTTTCTAATTGACCTGATTCTTGCTCTAAATAATGTAAAATAGCCCCAAAACATGTTTCCTGCACTAAAACACAAAGTTGGATAACAATAACCTTTTTCATGGATTAATTAAACATAAGGGTGAGAAAATAAGGTAAAACCTAAGCCAAAATCCTACGTAATTCACTATCATTTTGAGCTTGATCAACTACATATCTCAATTTTCTCGACATCTGCATTATCTGCTTCCAGGTTTTGATTATTTCCCAAGTTATTCGATTGATTACTTTTTTCTTACTGTTTTGTCTTTTGAAACTAAATTCAGTCAACTAAGCTTTACTAAGTTCATTGTGGTTGCTGTCAATTTGTTTCAGGGTGAGATATGCTATAAATATAACCTCTGTCAAAATTGCTCGGTATAGAAATACATAACGGTAATGCCGGTTTGTAGTGTACTGGTACATTAACTATAATCATAGACTAAGTATATAAATCAAACTAACTTTTCTCCTTTTTATGCTTAATAAATACATAAAGAAATAGAGAACAAGCATGCTACAAGGAAGGATTAAAGTTCTTTCTGAAGCTGGTTTGAGGGCGCTATACCTCCCTTTAGATTTACTTCATTTGGAGGAAACATAACTTGAAGTTGGTACAGTAGGTGGGTTTGTGTTCGTACCAGAGGATTGCTAGCTGGATGCATACAAGACTGCTTCGTTCATTGAAAAGGGTTTGTACCTCATTGAAATGTATGATTAATAATTTAGTGGGTGAAATATAAGCCTTGTCAGTATTGGTATGATTGTTTGTCACTATTTGTCACATTCAACAATATAACTAAGACATAGTTTGCTTCAATCAACCTTTAATTGCTAATAAAGCTTCCATGCAATAATCTTTGTGTAATTGTTACATTGTCCAATTGATCCTTATCTTGCACTTTTCGAACAAAGTTTAACTTCTTTGTGGCCTCAATTTAATCTAAATAAACCTCGACTTCCCTGAGTGAAACTGAAGAAAGAGCTAACAACATCTGTCAAGGATTTCAAAAAAAAGAAACTAAAGTGATTTGTGTTGCGTTGTTATTCTTCAAAAATGAATATGCTTTTAATTAATATGAAGAAAACAATGTAGAGTACCAATTTTTAATTCATACTTTTAGTCCCAAATACAGAGGTACCGAATCACGAGAAGAGGTTCTGGAGACTGTTGAAGCTCATCGCACCAGCTCACAAGGACCCTGGCAAGGACTTCGTTGGTTTTTCACTTCCACTACTCAAAGCCATTGGTAAAGTTCTTGAATTCTCTATAAGTTATAATCATTAATTAAACTAAGGTTTTAAATAAACCCGGAGTTTTACAATATTTACGAAGGATGGCAAACACTCTTTCGGGCTATTTAAAAAGGCACCAAATCTTGAAAACAAAACTGACTACATTATCCTCTGATTTGGTCATCTCAGACCCACATCATAGAAGCTTGAGTTTAGAAACTGACTATATTGCTCCTTATGTTGTGATTTCATAGAAACTTAGAACCCAATGTAGGAATATTCTTTGTTTGGTTTCAACTTGATTATTTTGATTGGGAGAAAATGCAGGACACATTAAAAGTAGAGCTTAAATTGTCCCATTTAAGGAAAATATTCTTTCAACCTATTAGTTTAAAAGTGTTATTTGCAAATAAAATTTAGTGGCAGGATATAGTATATTTCTCAAACTGCACCACATTTTAACATGCCTTGGTTATTAGAAAGAAGTAAATTATTGAGTGTTTTTTGCAAATGTTTAGCATAATTTCGATAATTCTTTGAAATAGTTATTTAATTGAATGAAATTTAATTATGAGGGACTTATGTTGATTCAAGTTGTTGCGATGCTTCCTGAAGAAGCCTTCATAGTTGTGCGGAAATTCTTTGATGCAAGGAAGGTATAGTAAAACAATAAGAAAGCTGTTATTTTCTGTAATACAAATGCTAAATACAGTCGAAAGTGTTAATTTGTAGATGGCATATTTAGGTGGGAAAAATTAAGAAAATAATATTGTTATGGAATTGTTCAAGGTTACGGTACGTTTGGTTTACTTGGTCACAAACTAATTCGATGATATATTTTGTTCTCTAACTATGTTGCTGCATTTGTGATGAGGAGAAATGCATTAATTTGGTACAACCAATAAAGATTGTTTGTTCTTAGTGACTAGAAAAGATGTATTCATCTGATATAAATTAGAGAAAAGATGTATTCATCTGATATAAATTAGAGATTTAGAATTAAACAACGAACAATCAATCAGTGTATATATTTGACTCTTTATTATTGCCACCATACAAAAGAATGAGAAAAAAATATCATCCATATGCACCAACAGACACATGAAAAATTGTTGCGGCGTAGCCGCAACGACACACCTAGTGTATTTGCAAAAACCGTATATCATTTTTATAGTTCATGGTTATGTATCTTAATACGATCAAGGACAACAAAGACACTAGCGACGCAAAAACAATTGACGAGTTTAACACCAAGAATTTACAAGTATAACTTATGGTACCAAATGAGCCACTTCAAATAGATTCATTGCTCCTATTGTTGGATTAATCCGGCACGAGCTAAAAATAGCTTTTTGAGCATATACATCAAAAATAAAAAAATGCATATCTTTACATATATTTACACATCTAATATCTTGTAGCCAAAATATTATTAACTTTAACATCTTACTCTTTCAAACAGACGAATTTAAATTATAACTTAAGTTGCCATACTAATAATTTAAAAAAAAATTGCCATACAAGTATGATAAAATAAGCCATTTAACTCTCCTTAAATTAAATTTAAGTAGCCATCAAACATGATCATAACACAAACGGGCCTAATTTACTAAAAGATTATCTGCAATTCTACTTGGGCTTCAAAATTCAAAATAACTATTTGTCGTCACGATCGAGTCCTTTTACAAAAAAAATTTAGAGATTCAGCTCCCGCTGCTCCATCAAAGAAATCACTTATTTGTCCTAAATGAACCTAAACCATTCAATCTCAACAGGATTCCCCAACATTTTTATTAATATTCAAAGTTAAATAGAAATTAATTAATATACCCAGACCACCTAATTATTTATAAAAATACCCCTACCGGTTATATTCTGATCGGTAATCAATTTAATCAATTACCGGCCAGAAAATAGTCGGTACCCTGTTTAATTTATTACCGGCCAGAAAATAGCCGGTACCTTTGCTATATATATGTGTAGAGGGTTGGCCGAATTTCTCACCATTCATTTCATCAAATTTTACACTATCTCTCCTCGGTTGAGCTCTTTCTCCCAGATTTTCCATCTCTTCTCAAATTTGCAAATAAGGCCCTCTAATTTTTTAAAAATTCATTTTTAGTGCAAAATGATTGTAAAATGTTAGGATTTGTTAGTAATGTATCAAAATTATAATAATTTAGTTGTAATTAGTATTAAATCCGTTGTAGTAAGTTTTAATTATTAAATTTAGTATAATTTAGAGTAATTAGCCAAATTTAGGGTTAAGGGTTTAGGGTAATTTATTGTAATTTAGTATAATTAGCATAGTTTACCATATTTTAGCGTATCTTAGCATTTTTTATCATAATTAGGATAATTAAGCGTAATTTAGTGTAATTTAGCATAATTAGGATAATTAGACCATTTGAACATATTTTATCGAAATTAGGCTATTGTAGCATATTTTAACCGCAATTTGCCTATTTTGGCCTATTTTAGCATATTTTACCGAAATTAGACTATTTTAGCCTATTATAGCATATTTTAGGTTATTTTAACCGCAATTGGCCTATTTTAGCATGTTTTAGCATAATTAAGCCTATTTTGGCCTATTTTAGTATATTTTATCGAAATTAGGGTCTAGAGTTTACTTAACGTAAGTTAACAAAATTTTATTTTTGACATTATGATGGCTAGAGGACGGCCTAAGACTCGTCTAGCACCACCTGTAGTTGACGAGCCGATCGAGACTGGCAGCACAGAGCATTTCCGATTATGTTCCTTTCTCTGCTGAGGGACATTCAGCGGCCGTCGAGGTGGAACTGGGGTGGAGCTGTGATCACCCATTTATACCGGAGCTTGTGTCATGCTTGTCTGGTAAGTTTGTACAAATATTTTAATTTCTTTATTACAAATATTAGGGTTCAACAATTACTAAAAGTGCACCTCATGTCCAAAATTTAGGTGAAGAACAAGCAGATTGTTGATCACTCAAAAGAGAGCGATGTTTTCTTTTAAAATTTATAAACTCGGAAATGCTATCGATTCAGACTACAAGCGCACAATCCTATCGAGTAGTATAATCGAGGTCGATCCACAGGAAATATTGGTTCAGAGTCTTGAGCGATCAAATCACAATTTTTCGAAAGGCTAGACGAAATCTGAAAATTTGAGAGTTGAAGTTGTGATCAATGCAAATTTGGTAATAATTAAAAGTAATTACAATAAAGATAGAGATGAGAATTTTTAGGGTTTCGGCACACCATTGCCACCCAATCCACTTTGATATTCTACTTCTGTCGGGTCTAATTTTCTGTTGTTGTCTTATGAAAGACACCACATAGAACACTGCGAGTTATCTTACGCAAATGACAGATCTTCCATCGAGATACTACATAGGACACTGCGAGTTATCTTACGCAAATGACAGATCTCTAAATACACAAGTTACTACATGGATCACTACGATTTATCTTACGCAAATGATAGAACTTGGTTCGCGTTTTGTTATTCCGATTTATGGTTTCCCCGCTAAAGTTTTCTTCACATAAATCTAATGACTCCCAACGAGGCTAACTCGTGCAACATAGTTTCTCTTACCATTAAAGCACTGTCACTACCCTAACGGATTAAACTAGATCTTCGATATTAGATTAAGGGATAATAAATCACAAATGTATTTCAATTAAACAACAAGAAATCATAATCAACAGAAAATATATATATCAAAGCATCATGAGTAACAAGGTTTACTGCCTAGCCCTTAAAAAAAAAACTTAGCCGCGGAACGGCATTGTTACAATCACTCCTCTCTTTCTCACTTAATCAAATCTAACCCAAATTACACAGATAAGTTTCTATTATGCCTAGGGTGCTTATATAGTGAGGGGACGTCTGGAGTTGAGTGGAGGCCAAGGAACATGATCTGGATACAGCTGTCAGCAGTTATCTCCAAAAGGCGCCTTGGTTACGGACCGTATTGGGTGATAAGGTTCGTATTGACACTATGTTGCTGAAGGGTTTAATACATATTCTGCTATCTCCTGGTCCGTATTCAGCTAGGTCCGTATCAGGTAATACAGGCCATAACAGAGCCTTAGTCGATGAGCGTCGCTTATACGATTAACCTGATTCTTGCTCCATTTGGTGTAAAATAGTCCCAAAACCTGTTTTCTGCAATAAAACATAAAGAAGGGTGACAGTAGCCTTTTTCTCTAATTAATTAAACATAAGTGTGAGATAATATGCAAAACCTAAACCAAAACCCTACGTAATTCATCATCATTTTGACTCTGATCAATTGTCGGGCCACTTCTTCTACTCCAACAGTGGTCCTAATCGCATCTACCAGTATGTCGGCATGTTCCTCCAGCTCAGGAGCAGTTCTGGAGGAGAGATGACCCCGAGAGATGTCCCGCATACGGTGCCATATGGGGTAGTCACCACACATACAAGAACACTGGCAAGGGAAGGACCGTGGGGATTTCATATGTCCGGGGTCAGCTCCAGATGCTTCACGAGACGAGCATCACCTGGTACCCCTATCGTGCGTTCTACGATAGGAACCTTCTTTGTCGACTGACATTGGAGCAGAGATATCTCTCGTATTATTGGGGGTCGTGCGTATGTTTCTGGATAGTTAAGTATCACTATTCTGATCGAGTGCTCCGTCAGTTTGGCCACGATGCCTACGTCTCAGATTTTTCAGAGCTAGACGAGGACCAGACCACCCGGCTGCATAGGTAACTACCACTACTGTATTGCTTGTTTATTTTATTACTTGTTCAGTCATACACGTTACTAATAATCTATTTTAATTAATTTATATTGCAGCACTAGACACAACAAGCCCAAAGTTGACTACAACACGCGTTTCTTGGAGGATTACCGGCGTGCTCGACATCCGGAGGATTACTTATGGTCCCCGTCTTCGGATATTAATGCCTCTATGCCGGTCGGGACTTGGACATTATGATATTTAATCTGGTACCATAGATGGGGCATGCCGTCGGTTTATCTACAGGGGGACTATGGTGATGCCCTTCGACGGAGACTCACGGGTGATAGAACTAGGACTTACTTGCCTTTCGGACCGATCCATGCTCGTTCGGTATATTTAAATAAAACTGACATATTTAAAATATTAAATGTTTATTTATTCATCTTCTAATAATAATAATGAAAATACATTGTGTGCAGATTTTAACCGGTATTAGAGGAGTGGCACACAGCTTAGTGTGTATGGCGAGAAATAGTTGGAGAGCGATAGAATGTCAAATGCTCCAACACAGTGCACCGACGTGGAGGACTCTGGCTGGGATGGACGCCTCATTGACATGTTGCACGACGTTGGGGAGAACATCAATTGGCGTGATATAAAGCCCCCACTACTATATACGGAGCAGCCTCGAGTTGCTATCTACGCTGATAAGATGTCGCCACCTCATGCAGGTAATAATCTGTCATACACATGATCATTATTAAGTTTCTCTTTAAAAGTCCATTCTTATTAAGTTATCTTCATTTCTGCATAGGATGACTCGGGTTGGGCGATCCACTAATGGGTGTTGAACAACAACGCGTGGAACGCGTACTACAACAAGTATAGAGTTCCAGTGCAGCTCGGTGAGGTAGCAAAACTTCATTATTTAATTAATTTACTAGTTATTCTATGTAGCAAAACTAACATTGTTTACATGCAGGATGAAGCTGCCGCCACCTGTGACTTCTCTTTGGATGACCTCACTGGAGATGATGCCGGATATGAGGCACCGAGCCTCCACAGACCACGATATATGGAGACCATACAGCATGACGGCGAGACCAGTGGGAGTGGGGCCCAGACTGCAGATGGCTTTGCCTCTGCTATATTTGGCACACCGCCTCTGGCCACGTATCCTTCTACGTGGGAGGCTGATCCATGGGTGTTACGTACACAGCCGGAGATATGGGAAGAGCATCATTGGGTGGGGGAGGACCCATGGGTGCAGGAGGATGTACATGATGACATGCCGGAGGATGAGGTTCACCAGAGACGTGTGTTGCCGCACAAGGACCGCCATCTACCTCCTAGGTTGGATCTCTCCGGTCGTCGCCCTCGTTCTCGTCGTTAGGATTTATGTTTTTTTAGTTTGATAGATTTCTAGTATTTTTATGTTTGAATTATTATATTTCATGTTTGGACTGTTATGTTTCATGTTGTAGACTTACCATTTAGATTACCTAGTTTTGTTGTTTATCTAGTCGGAAAAACCAATTTAGAACATTAACCAAATAAATATAAAACATTAAAACATTAAAAACATTAACAAATTTATAACATTAACAACTAAATATAAAACATTAACCAATTATATATAAAACAAATAAGTAATTGGCAATTAGATAACATATAAAAATAATCGTCAATTATAAAAATATAATCGTCAACAAATAATAAATGCATATCATATAAATCATTACAACAAATAAATATAAAGCATTCAAACAAATAAATATACCATATTATAAAACATTAAAACAAATAAATATATACCATATTATAAAACATTAAAACAAATTAAATATATAATTAACTTAAAAAAAAAATTAAACTAGCAGTCCGCCCCGGGGTGGCGGACTGCTATGGATAGGGGACCGCCCAGCGGGGAAGCGATCTGCTATGGATATTGGATCGCCCTAGGAGAGAGCAGTTAGGATATTTTTAATAAAAATTTGTTTCTGATTTGATAATTTTTATTTTTTCAGAAGTATTAATAAAAATGTCGGCAAAATTTGAGGCCTTGATCTGATCCTCATTGTTCATCACAAATAATAATAAAAAAAATCCTCTTCTCCGTGACAATGGCATTCCCGGGAGCATGCATTAATTTGTGGTTCAGAATTGGGGACTGAGATAAATAAATTGCTCATTAATCAGTCAAAAGCCTTGATTGGTTCGTACTCTTTGGGGCAACTTAGATTACTATTGAGGGGTCAAATCTTTGAGCGTGCGGATTATTGCGCCAATTAATTAAAGCATCATTTATTGGTTGCTACTGTACGTGTCATGATCTCTCCGCCTAAGTCCTAACACCTAAAACATAGATGATGCATCATTGCCTCTGCCCACTTTTTTTTTTCCCAATGAATTGCTAATTTTAATCATTTCTTTTCTTTTGACCGCTCAAGTCATGCCAGTGTAGCTGACAGCTGACTTGATATCTTACAGTAGTCTATATTTGTCCAACTAAAAATAAAATAAATGCTATAAATGTGTCTATATACGCAAATGATTGTTCTTTTGGCTTCAATCCTTGCAATTTGTTTTCATCTCTTATATTTGCATGCGTTTTTATTTATAGAAACTAAATAAAATATAGAAAAATAGATGGACAGCGATAGTACTTGAATGTCATATCTGATATGTTATTAATATGATGATATCATAAATTTCAAATTCTTAGGATGTAATAATGTAATATGTATGTCCATGTATTATTACGTAGAGGAGGGTTCAAATGCCTCCATTTTGTGTACCTCCACCATGCCTCCATTTTTAAAAAATTTAATAACTCAAAATTTAAAACTTAAAAGTCAAAATAAAACCGTTGGATATGATCTACATCATTTTATCTCTGTGTTCATAAAAAATTATCACATTTCGATTTTGTTTTTATGTGAATCAATAAGTTGAAAAATCAACGTCTAAAAATTATCCACATTAGTACGTTTTTTACAAGCTCTTGATGACAACTAAAACAAAATTGAAATAGCATAATTTTTTACTCGTGTATAGATAAAATGATGTAAATCATATCCAACGTTTTTATTTTGACTTTTAAGTTTTAAATTTTGAGTTATTAAAGTTTTTAAAAATGGAGGCATGGTAGAGGCATGAAAAATGGAGGCATTTGAACCCTCCTCTATTATGTATATATACATTTTACTAGTTTAGCTAATAAGGTAAGGCATGTTTAATAATGGGTTGATAAAGATGAAATTTGACATCTTAGGCAAAGATATAAATAAAATTTAGTGACTAATTTGTCAAGGAAAAATTACAGAATCATAATTTTGGTAGCATGGCGTGTGGAGAAATTAATCGAAAACATAATAGCTAATCATTCTCTATATCAAATTTAATTAAATTATCTAGTTTGGGGAAAACGGTAGGGTTCTTTTAGGCTTTTAGGGACAGCTCAAGTCGTACAAGTTCACGCATTTCTATGTTACCATATTAATTTTTTCAAATTTATTATATAATTTTTTGTTTGTATGATTAAATAATATATGTCTCCTTGGCAGGATGCATTTCCTCTATCAAGGGTACATACAGTACTATGTCCCGGAGACCCGTACCGCTACAGAGAGCAATCGATTGCTACACAAAAAGTCGACCAACTTTAAGTCATCTCATTAATCCTATGAGATTCGTGCAGATACATCACAGAGGTGACAGTGTTTTTTTATGGGAAATTCAGAGTGTACCCATAAAAAAAATTGAATTTATTTGTAATTTTCTTATAAAATGTTTATCACCAAGGTGACGGTATTATTGTGATGTACCCATAAAAAACTTGATATTTGTGTATTTATCCGTTCAAATGAGGGATGCTTCTATGCACCTAAGGATCTATTTGTAAAATGAACATATTTTCATTTTCAAAGTTCAAACAGTCGATCCGACCGTTCAACATTATCTCCAAATTAAAATGTACTTGGAGGTCAAATTTTACATTTTTTTGAATTTTTTTACTATTTATTAAGTATTTCACAAAACTAGTCAAATTCAGACCATTGAATTTTGTACCCATCTTAATAAATAGTAAAAAAATTCAAAAAAATGTAAAATTTGACCTCCAAGTACATTTTAATATGGGATAATGTTGAACGGTCGGATCGACTGTTTGAACTTTGAAAATAAAAATATGTTCATTTTACAAATAGGTCCTTAGGTGCATAGAAGAATTTGCCCAAATATAAACTTGAAACACCTGTCAATCAAATACTCAGTTCATTTGTATTTCTCTTATGAAATGTGCATATTTTTCATGCAACATTCAAAGTGTACCCGTAAAAGTCTGATATTTGAGAATCTATCCATCAAAATTTAAATTTGGAACATTTTGTCATCAAAAGCTTCAATTCATTTGTATATCTCTTTTAAAATGCTTCCTACTCTGATAGATCCGACATTTTTATTAATATCCAAAGTTTAATATAAATTATTAATTATACCCAAAATCGGACCAATTATCGAAATATACCCAAGCCGGCCATTTTCTGGCCGGCTATGTTCCCTCCCTAAGACGGCCATTTTCTGGCCGGCTATGTACCTTTTTTTTTTTTCCCCACATTTCACCCTTTATATACCCCTTTTTTTCTCTCTCCTCTCACAATTCTCCCATCTTCAACCGAATTCTCTCTTCTTTAAGGTAAATTTTTTTTTATCTAATTTAATTTTTAATTTATTTATTTTAGGGTTTAGGATTTAGGTTTTAGGTGTAATAATTTAGATTATGTTGTTGTAATTTAGTGTAATTAGCTAAGTTAACCAATATTTAGTGTAATTAGCATAATTGACCAATATTTAGGGTATTTTGGCCTTTTTTACCATAATTATGCTGATTAAGCGTAATTTTACCGAAATTAGCACGTTTGACCAATATTTAGGGTATTTTGGTCTTTTTTACCATAATTAGGCTAATTAAGTGCAATTTAGTGTAATTAGCACAGATGACCAATATTTAGGGTATTTTGGTCTTTTTTACCATAGTTATGCTTATTAAGCGTAATTTTACCGAAATTAGCACGTTTGACCAATATTTAGGATATTTTGGCCTTTTTTACCATAGTTATGCTGATTAAGCGTAATTTTACCGAAATTAGCACGTTTGACCAATTTTTAGGGTATTTTGGTCTTTTTTACCATAATTAGACTGATTAAGCGTAATTTAGTGTAATTAGCACAGATGACCAATTTTTAGGGTATTTTGGTCTTTTTTACCATAATTAGGCTGATGAAGCATAATTTAGTGTAATTAGCACAGATGACCAATATTTAGGGTATTTTGGCCTTTTTTACCATAATTATGCTGATCAAGCATAATTTCATCGAATTTAGGTTATTTTAGATATCATGATGCCTAGAGCACGGCCTACCCAGCGTCCAGTAGTGGACGAGCCGATCAGTACTAGCAGCACGGAGCACATCAGTCCTCTCCTGTGGATTCCCCACAGCGAGCACCGAGTCTCACTGGCTTCTCGTGAGGTACGTTCCTTTTCTTATATTTTCATTAAATTTTGTTGGATTTAAATTTTATTATGTTGTCACCATGCGGATTACATTTTTCAACACAGGACACGGATCTTCTAGATGTGAAGTTGAGGTGCGTTCACATGAGGTACTACGAGGTGATGGAGCCGTACCTCGTCAACCTGGGTCTCTACCAGGTTGTGGACATCGTGCGGACAGAGAAGAGCATCATCAATGCATCTCTCATCGCTGGACTGGTGGAGCGATGGCGTCCCGAGACGCACACGTTTCACATGCCATTTGGAGAGATGACAGTGACTCTCCAGGATGTGAGTGCTCTCTAGGGTATGTCTATCTGTGGCACACCCGTCGGCGTCGTCTCTGACAGCACCAGATTCGCAGGTTATCTCGAGGAGTTATTGGGAGCTGATCCTTCCTATATCATTGGGGAACATGGGAGGTCGAAGTTCCATTTGCGGATGACGAGGTTACGGTAGCACTTCATCGCGAGTCTCTCGGCAGATTCCACCGAGCTGGAGATTCAGAGGTAAATTTTTATTAATATCTACTAATTAATTTATAATACGATGATTCTATTAGAATTTTTATATGTTTTGTATTGCAGATATACACGGGGCTACGTGATGGACCTTTTTAGTTCTGTCATGTTTCCTGATTCCAGCGGTGACCAGATGCCGATGATGTATCTCCTGTTGCTGATGGACATTGAGCGGCCGTCGTCGTACAACTGGGGTGGAGCTGTCCTGGCGTATCTGTACTACCACCTGTGTCGTAGTAGTGAGGTAAGTCACCAACTCTTATTTTAGTGTAAATTATTTAATCAATCAATCCATCAAAATACACTGACGTGTAATGTTCTTGAAAATGAAGCCAACGGCGAAGCAGATGTACGGGCCGGTACTCCTGCTTCAGCACTGGTCGTGGTCACGGCTACCGGTGGGCCGTCCTATCCCCAATGAGGCGCCGGATTGGGGAGAGCCAGATGTGTTTCACTGCCCGGCATACGCCAAGAAGTGGTACGGTTTCCACCACTACCAGGATCGGACCCACGGTGCTACCGTTGGGATCAGGCCAGTCCGGTCAGAGCTTCAGAGTTTGCCAGAGCCTCTTGTTGAGTGGACGCCGTACGATCAGTTGTACGAGGAGTTCCTCTTGCCGGGCAGTGTGACTGACGAGCAGGAGCGGGAGATGTGGTTCTATCGAGGTCCACTCATACATTTCTGGACAGTGGAGCACCACTATCCAGATCGGGTGCTCCGCCAGTTTGGACGAGCGGCGTTGATTCCCATAGACCCATCTCTGCCGAGTTACACGCACAGAGACCTGCACCGGTAAGTCGTAGTCTATTGTATTTATTAAATAAATCATATTACTTGATAGTTTTTTATTGCAACTAACGTCTTCTTTACAGCGTTACCCACCGAGGGCGAGATGCCACCACAGCCACCACCTGCGGAGACCGATACTTCTGAGTACGAGTCCCTCTCGTGCAGTCTCCATGAGTTCGAGGAGATCATGTCGGCACCGACATGGCCCCGATATGGCACAGAGATGCCGCATGATGGAGAGGCTAGTGGTAGCGGGTCTCATACTCAGCCTGCCTTTGGGACTGGATTTGCCGCATCTATCTTCGCTACACCTCCGCCAGTACCGACAGTCTCCACGGGCGATGCCAGATGGGATACTGCCGAGCAGATACTGAGGTCTGTCGATGCCCCAGATGAGCCCGAGAGAGACGGAGGCTGGCCGCGCTGGCGCCGGGCGAACGCCGGAGTACCGCCTCAGCGATATTCCCCCTCTCCGTTTTAGTTGTATTTTTACTAGTTTTGTACTATTTATATTTGATATACTATTTATGTTTGGTATATTTGGATTATCCTATATTTCGGTTCTTGTGTATGTGTGCTTTTATGGTACTATTTTTATATTTTACAGATCAAAATAAATTATCATGATAATGCTAAACAGAAAATATAACAACATTAAAATAGTAGCACAACATAAAAAATAGTAGCACAATATAGCATATTTCAATTAATATAGCGTATTGTAAAGTAATGTAATGTAATTTAGCGTAATTTAACATAATATAGTGTTATTCAATATAATTTCAATTAATATAGAATATTTTAGTATAAATATGCTAATTATATATCAAAAGAAGTAATATACCAAATAATTTAAACAAAAAATTTCAAATTTTCAGTGTTAAATTTCAATACTTTGATCTTCATAGTGTCTCTCTCTAAAAAACGGGGGAAAAAAAAAGGTACATAGCCGGCCAGAAAATGGCCCGCTTAGGGAGGGAACATAGCCGGCCAGAAAATGGCCCGCTTGGGTATATTTCGATAATTGGTCCGATTCTGGGTATAATTAATAATTTGTATTAAACTTTGGATATTAATAAAAATGTCGGCTGATAGATAGACGTTAGAATTTTATTAAGGGTCCGCCTAGCTCTCCCCCGTGAACAATCCCCCGTTTCATCCCCCGTCAGTTGCATTAATTAAGGTAGTTAGTTAGTTAGAATTTATAACTGTCAGTGTATTTTCGGAATTTGCAGAAGTATTCATTGTAGCACAACTAGTATTCATCCATCTATATGAAGTTATTCACATTTGCAATAGAAACATATTTGGATATATTACAAGAAGAAAGTAGGGGACAAACAACATGTGTGGGGGACCGCACAACTGTCAGAGCATTAATTAAGTGGGGGACCGCATAACCGTCAGCGCATTAATTAAGTGGGGGACTTCTAACTACCTTCAGCTCATTTTAGAAATTTACAAAAAAAGTATTCATCTGTAACACAACTAGCATTCATCCATCTATATAAATGTATTCATCTTTGCAATAGAAGCATATTTGGACACATCAATCACTCATTTTTTACACGTTCTTAGAGATGAGTTTTTTTTTCTCCGTTCAATCTAACCAATATTTCTGACGATCTATAAGGAATTTTGCAAATCTAAAACCACAAATGTCTTCTACACAATTTTCTCTTTCAAATGAGATCCATGATGACATACTTTCGAGTTGTCCGTTACACAAGTATTCACACCTCGTCATGCAAGTATTCATCCCGCATTAAGCAAGTATTCATCCTCATCGTATAAGTGTAAATAGTTAATGTACCAAGAGTATTACACGTTTTTAGAGATGGGTTTTTTTTCTCCGTTCAATCTAACCAATATTTCTGACGATCTGTGAGGAATTTTGCAAATCTAAAATCACGAATGTCTTCTACACAATTTTCTCTTTCAAATGAGATCCATGATGACATACTTTCGAGTTGTCCGTTGCACAAGTATACACACCTCGTCATGCAAATATTCATCCCGCATTAAGCAAGTATTCATCCTCATCGTGTAAGTGTAAATAGTTAATGTACCAAGAGTATTACAAACATATGTGCATACCAAACAAATAAAAAGTATTCATCCATAAGATATCAAGTATTTATACATATAAGTTAAAGTATTTATGCCTAAGATATTAAGTATTCATCCATAAACGTTGAAGTATTCATCTCTAAAACATTAAGTATTCATCCATATGTACTTAGTACGCACTGTTTTAATTCACCATTAATGAAGCTTTGTTCTTTGCAAATAACTCGGATCTGACCCGGCGGAGGCGGATCTGACCCGGCGGTCGACAGTGATGGATCTACTCCGGCGGAGGCGGAGGTGGAAGAGAGGAGAGGTGGAGGTGGGAGGTGGGAGACGGAGGTGAGAGACGGAGGTGGAGGTGGGAGAGGGAGGCCGAGAGGGAGAGGTGGGAGAGGCGGGAGAGGCGGGCGGAGGCGCAGAGGGAGAGGTGGGAGAGGCGGGCGGAGGTGGAGGCGGAGGTGGAGAGGGAGAGGTGGGAGAGGTGGGAGAGGGAGGGAGAAAGAGGAAAGAAATAAATGGAGAAAATTGGGTAATTAATTTGTAGGGCCATTAGGTAGTTAGAATTTTGAATTATAGTTAGAAAAGGTAGTTAGTTAGTTGGGGGATGAAATGGGGGATGGATAGATGGGGAAGATATAATTACCCTTTTATTAAATATTGGTTAGATAAAAATACTCCTCTTATACCATCCTTTTTGGAACAAATATCCTCTCCAATACCGTAAAAGATTCCCTTCACATTACGGTTTGAGATTAACTCTCAGCCGTTTTGAGATTCGGGCTAGCGCAGGGGCAGTATTATTGGACTTTGAGATTCGTGCCAAGTTAAAAACAAAGGTCCAGATTCAGTAATTGTAAAAGATTCTCTATTACGGTACCGAGAAGGATGTGAATTCTCCTTTTTGACCCTGCAAACTTCGTCCGCAAATTTCATACACGGTTCTCATACAAAAGATCCGAATTTTTTTACTTTATATTCTTTTGTGTATTAAGGTTACATGTTTAATTTGTTGTTTAATAACTTTAAGATGAGATGAGACACTAAAATTATTCTTGATACAGAGCTACTATATCGATTAGTTCTTGGTGTATTGTCACCAAGTTTTAATTATTACTTACTATTAGTCAAAATGCATTATTCATCGAGTATGTAATATTTCTCTGCACTCTTAGAATTGTCAATTCATCCTATAAACACTTACCACTACAAAAAGAGGATCAAGTCTAAGGGGTGTCATCTGTCAGGAAGCACATCTCCCGAAATCCGAGACCGGTAACAGTAGTCCTGAAATTCCTACAATCATAATCCAGCCGTCGAACTGTTCCGAGATGCGTGAAAAAAAACCAGTTATTTCAAGATGCGTTTTCGAAAAAAATTCGATGGTTGAATTCGGATTGTAGGGATTTCAGGATTACTGTTTATTGGTTTCAGAATTTCAGCTAATCTGAATCCCATCTGTCAAACTACAAGTTGAAAAATAATAGATAAGATCGAGTCAGGTCGTTCCATTCTCTATTGCTTTTGTTTTTTCTTTCTTTTAGTTTCTTTATCCATGCTCTTAATAATACTAAATTTGCAAGGTAATGATGTATTGTTTAAGCATGTCTAGTACGCACAATTTTAAAACAAGTGTAGACTTCAAATGAAAAATAATATTTTTTTGTTCAAAATTATTTAATGAAATTTTCACATCACTTTATCCAAAATAAATCTTTTGGGGCCGTTCGGCAAATGCATTGAATAATGGAAAAGTGGAAAAGAGAAGAGACTTCTATTCCATATAATTCCAATTATATTCAGTACGTTTGTAATAGTGGAATTGAGCCAATTTTCACATGTGAAAAAGTCACTATTTCTCAATTCCACCTCTACCATGAAATAATGGAATGGAATGGAATAGAGAGGGGCTAAAGTGCAAAAGAGAAGAGTTTGACTACATATTTTTATTCCAATTCCACTTTTTAACTTTTTCTCAATTTCATTCAATTTCACTCACATTCGGCTACTATTCCGTCACAATTCCTCACTCTTTCTCTATTCCACCACAATTTCTTTGTGCCGAACAAAAAGGGAATTAATGAATTGAGTCTTCGATGAACATATTTCTCAATTTAAAGATCAACAGAGGGAGGCATTTTCAAATAACAATGTTTTTATAATTACACATCTAATTTTATCCAAATAAATTTTTTATGTTGCCTCAGATGTGTAGGAGAAACATTTCACATATTATACTATAACTCCACACAGTTTCTGCTGGGAAGGAAAAAGTACTTCAAAACATCGAACACGTGTAGGGCCTGTTCGTTTGTCACGGGATTACACGGGATGGGATTTGATGGGAATGGGAATCCATTTTTTAAAATGTGGGAACCCATGTATATAGGTACATACGGGATTGATTATGGGAAAATGTGCTGAAATGAGTGTTTGGTTGTACCGTGGGATAAACAGCGGGAATTCCTTATTTGTTTTATTAATATGTATTTCTATTTAAATTTCTGACTTATTTACAATAAAAAGTTATAATAAAATATGTAATTTGTAATTTTTCATCTATTAGAAAAAAAGTTGTATTTAAAATTTTCATCTATTTATGTAATTTAAAATAATTATGTAATTAAAATTCTCATCTATTTGTATAAAAAAAATATGTCCGGACTTGAGAATTAATTAGTCCCACAATTGTTAAGGAAAAAGAAATTGAGTGTTTATATAAAAGGAGGGAACTTTTGTTAGATGGAGAAAATATGAAGAGGAGAGAGGAAAGAGAAAGAGACGTGACAACTTGTGGGAAAGAAAAAATGAAGTTTGAGTTAATGTTTTTTTTCCTATCAAATTGCACTGGTTTTGAAACCGAGATGGGATCTAAAATGGAAATAAGTGGGTCAAACCTGACCATCCGAACACCCATAGGAAATAAGACAAGAAATTCAATCAAATCCCATCAAAACCCGGACAGCCGAACAGGCCCGTAATGTGTGATATGATCTAGTGATGTGGGAAAATCTTATTGCTCTTTTCATTTCGCCTTTGTCTGATTGAATGCATTTTGATCCATGTTCCCAAGGCTCTCACTAATCTCTCACGGGCCATGAAAGAACCGGGATTCGAATCTCCTTGAGAGGCCAACCCGGAATCAATATGAAAAGCCCGGGGTCCATAAAAAATAGGCCCAACAAAGCCTTATAAAGCCTCATGCGATATGGGTCTAGCCCGAACTCGACTTACACCGCCTTTGTGCGGGATAACCGTTCCTATGGTTAACATAACCGTCCGACGCTCTCCCCTAACCGTCATGACAACGCAGAATGACGGTCAGGGGACGACCTATATAAGGCAGAATGGCCCATGGAATGAGGGTCGAATTTTTGCCCACCTAAAGCGAGATATCATAACGGCTAGAGTTTGAATATCTCCTAACCACAACCATTCCCACTTCGGAAACCGACTTCATCAATCTCGACATGCCACCTCGAAGCAGGACGAGTCGAATCCGAAAAACCTTTTCACATACGACCTACTCTCCTGAGATAGGGCGTATCACATTTGATCTGAGAGACCTTTAAGTGGGGATTAGGGGTATTCAAATGGATCGGTTTATTCGGTTTTAAACCAAACCGGTAAATTTCGGTTTAATCGGATCGGTTGTTCGGTTTAAATGGTTCGGTTCGGTTTAGTTTTTGAAGAAGTTCGGTTTAAATTGTTCGGTTCGGTTTGGGATCTCCAAATCGGTTTGAACCGAACCAACCGGTTTAATAAAAAATGAATTGGTTTATAATGGATCGGTTTATTTTGTGTGGTCTATAATGGATCGGTAAATCGGTTTATCAAAAACCGGCTTGTGTGGTTATCAAAAATGTTATCCAAATTGGTTTGAACCGAACCAACCGGTTTTGAAATGTTTATATTCGGTTCAACCGAACAAATCGAAGTTTAAATCGGTTTAATCGGTTCAGTTTTAGATCGGTCTAAAATTTTAATTTGGTCAGTTCGGTTGGATTTTCAAACTTCATTTCAAACTGCGGTTCGGCAAAAAAAAAGTTCAGTTTGACCCGAACCGACTGGTTGAACATCCCCAGTGGGGACCAGAGAGTTGAGAATTGAGACCCCTTGCAAGGGAACCAACTGGTGGGGTTCACGGTGTGTTTGGGGTCAAGGAGCAGCTGACAGCAGTACACGTGTACGATTGGATGGGTAGCTAGTGCTTTGAAAAGTGTGCCCGGGAATCCTAGCCCCTGATGATGTGACGCCATGTGTCTGTCAAAATAGCGTATCCGTTGTCAAATATTTCATATCAAGCCACTTGAATTTAAATAGTTTGGCTTTTTTTGGAAAATATTATTTTGTGAATAAAATCCAAATTTGGAAGAAACCATATTTGGGGAAATGTTTTTTGGGAATTTCTTTATAAATAAAATGTTCACACCTTAGGAAATTCTCTTGTGCTTGAAATGTTCTCCATTTGCTTATCTAAACAGGAGCGTCTAATATTTAATCATGCAACGAAAGAAGAGCGTTTATAGAGTGAGCCTATGGTGCTATGCATAGCACGGATGGGGTCCGTGCTACGGCTAAAAATTTGACTTTTTAAAATTCTAATGGTCGATCCAACCGTTCAATGTGATAACCATATAAATATGTACTTGCAAATTAAATTTTATATTTTTTCGAATTTTTTTACTATTTTTTTAGATAGATAGAAAAATCAGTGTTTTCTAAAAATTCTAGACCATCAAAATTCTACCTATCTAAAAAAATTGTAAAAAAATTCGAAAAAATATAAAATTTAGTTTGCAAGTACATATTCATATGGTTATCACATTGAACGGTTGGATCGACCATTAGGATTTTAAAAAGTCAATTTTTTGTCCGTAGCACGGACCCATCCGTGCTATGCATTGTACCATAGCCTCACTCGCGTCTATATTAATCATTCAACTTTTGGTCGTAGAAATGCAATCTAATTTTACAAAGAGCCTTCCCAAAATTAAGAAAACATTTATAAATAGCAATGGAGGACCAAAAAAGTTTAAGAAAATCAAGGTGTGTGTCAGGAAATCTCGTCTTTACCGAATCTTTAGACTAGGCGAAGCAACACAAGTTCGGTTGCGTTAAGTTGCTTGGAAAAGCAACAAAACTATGACGGGAGACTAGTACTGTCAGCAGCTATATTGAAAGCAACTTATTTTGCCGTATTGGAATTTGGAGGGATTAGCCTAGTTTAAGGCCCTTTATCGGAATAACAGCCGACATTTGTATTAAGAGTAGAACTAGGGTGCTCTCGAGTTCACCAAGCCTTGGTGAACTCAAGTCCAAAACTCATTGGATCGGCTTCAAACGACGAATTCGACCGTTGAAACCCGTCTACCTTATAAGTGATGCGTCTACATGTAAAAATTTTAAATTTTGAAATTAATTTTGCATAGAGTCAAGTGGTCAAAATTAGAAGGTTAATAAATTAATTTTAATGCATTCATTTTTTGACGTTTTTTGACCACTTGACTCTATGCAAAATTAATTTCAAAATTTAAAATTTTTGCATGTAGACACATCACTCGTAAGGTAGACGAATTTCAACGGTCGGATTCGTCGTTTGAAGCCGATCCGATGAGTTTTGGACTTGAGTTCACCAAGGGCTTGGTGAACTCGAGAGCACCCTAGTTCTACTCTTTGTATTAATATCCAAAGTTTAATAAAAATTAATTAATATATTCAGCTTTGCTGGGAAGTTATAAAAATATCTGTACCGGTCATTTTCTGGCCGGTACCCAATTTAATTCATTACTGGCCGGAAAATAGTTGGTACTCAAATTTTTTTTATACAATCCCGGTCATTTTTTGGCCCGTACTTAAATTTTTTTTTTTTTTTTAAGGATGAGTATAGCATAGTTGGCTAGAAAAAAAAGTCGTAGGAAATTCGGATTGAAGTTTGCACTCGGTTTGGCTAAGATCAAACAAATACATGTATCGGTGCATCATCGGTTGCATTTATCGGTGCACTCAGTGTGTTACATCGGTTGCATGTATCGGTGCATCATCAATGTTTTTGACAGTGTCGTATGACACTAAAGTTTAGTGTTCGCATGCGGCTAGTGAATTTAATTTGACAATAACCAACATTCTAAAATTGAGTACTAATGCTTTATGCACGGCCTAACGACGGCATAAGTGCATCGATGTTTCATTGCAAAAACATCAGCGACCCACTGCTTAATTGCCAATGTTGAGTCTAATAAAACATCATTGTTTCATTACAAAAACATCAGCGACGCACCGATACTTTTTTAGCACTACCTGGCTAATAAAATATCGATGTTTCATTGCAAAAACATCGATGATGTACCGATACATGCAACCGATGTAACACACGCATCCAACCAAATGCATTTGTTTGATCTTAGCCAAACCGAGTGCAAACTTCAATCCGAGTTTCCTACGACTTTTTCTTCTAGCCAACTATGCTATTGCCCATCCTAAAAAAAAAAAATTAAGTACCAGCCAGAAAATGGCCGGTACTGTATATAAAAAAAATTGGGTATCGGCCGGTAATGGATTAAATTGAGTACCGGTCAGAAAATAGCCGGTACGGGTATTTTTATAACTTCCCAGCGGATCTAGGCATATTAATTAATTTTTATTAAACTTTGGATATTAATAAAAATGTCGGGAATAACAGCAAAGGAAATTTGAGTTTATTTTATTAGCATATAGAAATTGGAAACAGAAATAGAATGGTATTGGAACCGTTTTTTTTGTCATGCGTCGTTTTGTCTCAATTTACGAACTTGTATAGTAAAAATTAAAAATCAAGATTTTTAATTGTTATGTTAACATGTCATTTGGAGTTTTTTTTGAGTGTATTTGATGCATCAAATACACCCTTATTATATGCTCTTTGATATATATAGTGCAAGCGAATCTTGATTTGCAAATTGATAAATTTCTAATGAGATTTTTCTTAAAAAATCTATTTCTTAATTTGAAATCAAAATATTTCAATACGCATTTCTCTCTTGACAGTGATATGTTTTCTATATGTAAATCTTAGAAAATAAGCATAATTCACGAAATGCTCAAATGCTTATGTCGGGAACACAGTTACAACAGCGAATAATAGCAATTTTGTCATTCGTACTAAATTTTGAAGTCAATGTAGGATAAGTTTTGATTATGTAAAGATTAGTACAAGAATAAAACAATTTGAATTAGCAGATGAAAATAAAGAGAAAACAATAATTTTCAGATTGGTGTGAAAAAAATATCAATGTGGTATTATTCTAATTAGTAAAAATATTTTTCGGATTGCACATTTGAATCAGTAAGAATATTTCAAATTTTGAGAGTACAAATTCTTCATATTTTTTTCTTGGTTTATAGAGTGTGTAACATTGTAAACCATCTGATAGCCTCTGTCAGACATCTAAAAAAAAATTCTCTTTTTGCTCTTCTAACCATCATCAAAAAAAAAAAAAAATAGCGTTCTTGTTCTCGAGCTATTTGAATTAGCAAGTGTATGTTTCGATTGAATGTTATGCAGAACAACAATCATATTCACAGTAATATTTTGTAAGTAAATGAAAAAAATATAACTGATTTGGTTTCTTCTATAGGACCTAAATTTTCAGAGAATTCATCTATTTGTTTATATTATTTGTAATGAATTTCTATAAATAAAAAAATTATGTAAAACTTGAGCCCGGATTTGATATCTGATCTGAAATAAAGTTTTCTTTTACTTCTAGACGGTTTTGTCAAACAAGACTTTTTGTTTTTCAAAATTTCTCATCAGATTTCTTAAGATGGCCATACATGGGATTCAATGCATAAAATTATATAATTATTCTCTTAGTTCTTTGCTAATAAAATAGTTACAGTGATAACGAGTTCCAGAGTATATAGCTATCCGTTGCATTTTTTTAATTAGATTCCCATGAATGAATCTAGATCTCACCTGAAGCCACTGTCCCAAAAGATTGGTAACATTTTTCCATTTCTCCAACCGAGATTATAGGTTCTATCTTCTATGTACCACGCAGTATTAAATTTCTTAACAACAAACAACTTAACTAGGGTTGCAGTGAGATACTCTTAACTAGGGTTGCAATGAGATACTCAATCAATTCTATACTAGTATTTCTCAAAGAGTGAGGCTATGGTGCTATGCATAGCACGGATGGGATCCGTGCTACGGCCAAAAATTTGACTTTTTACAATGCTAATGGTCGATCCAACCGTTCAATGTGATAACCATATGAATATGTACTTGCAAACTAAATTTTATATTTTTTCGAATTTGTTTACTATTTTTTTAGATAGGTAGAATTTTGATGGTCCAGAATTTTCAGAAAACACTGATTTTTCTACCTATCCGTGCCGTGCATAGCACCATAGTCAAATTTTTAGCCATAGCACGGACCCCATCCGTGCCGTGCATAGCACCATAGGCTCACTCTTTCTCAAATATCAAATTTATAAATATCAAGAGCTTGTTTCCTTTCCCTTTCTTCTCCTTCCCTCCGTTGCCCAAATGGAGCAGAGCAGACCCTGTTGGAGATCATTAATAATTATAAATTTTAAGAAAAAATATCATACAATTAATCAACCGAAAAAGTAAATTTTTTTTTTAACACTAGCAACATATAATATGATGAGGACAATACGGTGAAATTAATTATTGATATCCTGACAGTCAATTCTTTTACTAATAGATGAATTGGAAAGAAGAAATTTGGAATTAACCGAGCGGATTGGTATTCAAATCAGCTGAAATTCGACATCGTGAACAGTAACTCTGAAATTTTTGAAATCCGTAATCCAGCCGTCAAACTGTTTCGAGATGCGTGCACAGAAAAAATTGGACTGCTGGATTCGGAATTTCAAAGATTTCAGAGATACTGTTCATGGATCTCGAATTTCAGCAGATTTAAATTCGGGGGATAGTTGTCTCCTCATATAAAGGTTATAAAAGTATTGATGAGTAAAATTAGTAATGCATGGCTCATCAATTAGGTTTTGGCAAGTGTTTGAGTATGAAAATGGTAGTGTTGTTATTAATAAATAAACCATTTGAAGTTAAAAATATTATTAAAAATACAAAAGTTAGTGAACTTTCTATTAGCATAATCTAATCAAGAACTGTTGTGAACTGAATTTAAAAGACTGCTCAATTGGCAGCATTTTGTCACATAATTTTCATTTTGTAAGCTTGTATTGGATGAGATTAAGTGGTCACAGAATATATAACAAATAAGCATACCTATATAATTCAATTTTGAGCACCTTCATCATGTACAAAATGAATTATAAAATTGCAAAATTGGGAGGTCGATTGAAGCTGATACGAAATGAAAAAAAAAAATGCAAAATTGGTAGAATTTTCACCAAAGTTTATCTGGTGACTTCATCCGGTGCTAACAAGCATTTCCCATATGAATCCGATACAGGACATCATAAATGAAACAAATATAATTAATATAATTAATCATCATATAACTAAATCACATTATCAAGAACCTCTTTTTTGATCTAGTTATAAAGGCAAATGACTTTCATGTGAGAGATCATGAGTTCGAAACCCACAAAGTAAAAAAATTCTTTGAATTAATACACATGAGTTTGAAATGTGTTGGAAAGCTTGACTTTCAACTCATATTTCAAAAAAACTAAACCTTTGTTAGGGTTTCTGAAGAAGGAGAGGCCAGAGCACGAGATAGAATTTTATGAGGAAACTTAATTGTATTATTGATTTCATAATTATATAGATTACAAATGAGATATACTTATAACCTATGTTGCATGGATACGGGTATGGGTATCGTATTGGATACGATACGGATACGGCGATACGGTAATTTTCAAAAATATAGAATACGATACGTCCATTATATATATATATATATATATATATATTATTTTTTATTATTTATATATTGTATTTAGATAATCATAAAAATTATAATTAAAAAGGTGAATATGTCACAAAAGTCTTACTTACTAAATCAAGCTATAAAAAATTAAAGGCTTAACCTAAGAATAGATTAAATATTATAGTTATTGGGATATATCACAGCGGAACTGTTGCAGAGTGGTTAAAGGTTTTGATCCTCCCAAGTTCGAACCCCGTAAGACACACAAAAAACTCATTTGTGTCGGTGTGCGCGGTTCACGGGTGCGGGCGCGGTTCACGGGCGCTATGGGTTCGATCCGACCGTATCCACATGTATCCCGTCGTATCTGTGAGTTTCAACAGAGTATCGGTGACCGTATCGTCTAAGTAAGGATACGCCACGTAAGCGGATATGCCAACTGGCATATCGGATACGTATCAGTGTCATATCGGGTGCGTATCAGTGTTTGATACGGGTACGAAGGTCAATTTGAAGTATCCGAGTAACATAGCTTATAACAACATAAATCTCTAAAAAGAAAACCTATAAATGACACCTCTTAAAATACCCTATATCAAATACTAAATTCTTCCTCATTAATATAGTCTGTCAAATATAGCCTACTATTCCTGACATTCTGTTAAATCAAGCCTGATGTAAATATATAATGAGATGAGAGGCATACACAACAATTCTCTCATTGCCTTGAAATCTCATCATGAAACAAAAATCCCAAAATAAACTCATAAAACACATAATTATCCTGAATTTCAACTAAATTAGAATATTGTGATTATATCTCGAATATGTTGATAATGAAGTCAAGTTCTTTCCCTTTTGTCTCCCATCCTCATTGTCCATCTTGATATCAATTCTCTCCATGTCATTGAGAAATGCGGTATAGTCTGATATATGAACCTTAACGGATGTACCTTCTGCGATCTTAAAAGAATAGAACCTCTTCTTGCTTGATCTTTATGCGGAGCACGAGTGCGCTGAGGAAACACCTGGTTCCTGAATGCTTCTCTCACGATACAAAGACGAATCTGAAAACCCTCAACAGCAGCAGCAGAATAGCCTTGAAATCACCGAATAACCGCCGGCGATGAAAATGACTCTGATACCAATTTGTCAGGGTTTCAAAAAAAGAGAAGCCAGAAACAAGAAACAAAATTTTATGAGAAAACTTAATTGTATTCTTAACTTCATAATTACATAAAGTACAAATGAAATATATTTATAACAACATAAATTAAAAAAAATTCTATAAATGACACTTCCTAAAAATATTATATATTAAATACTAAATTATTTCTTCTTAGTATAGTCTATCAAATATAATTTATTATTTTTGACATTTTACTTAAATATAAATATACAATGAGACGAGAAACATAAACGACAAAAACCAAAAGAAAAAGGCCAAAGAAAACTAATCGGACCGTGACATCACCTCTGAGAAGTGGGAAAGTGAGAGAGCAAAAAAATAACAACAGAGAAAAAGAACAGCGTGTCGTCACCTCTGGTCTGAGTAGGTCTGGCATCCTTTTCATCTTACCGCTTGCAGTAATAACAAAAGGAGATATGGTTTTTTTTTTGAGGGAAGCGAAAGGAGATATGAGTTGTACTGCAGGTGCAGCAATCGGAGTGACAGTGCGGTAATTATACCGGATGTGACGGTACCCGTCTTAGCAGTTAGCACAGATAAAGGAAGGGAAACTTTACCAAATCTGCACCAGCCTATGCGACCTCTCCTGTCCTGTCTGTCCTGTCTAAGTGTCCATACCTCTCAATTCCTCTTGCTTTGCCAATGCTTGAATCCTTATCCCCTCCTATACCGGATGTACAATTAGCAAAGAACGCACCATGCATTCGTATTCTTAGTTTTAATGTTGAGTGAGGCTACGGTGCGATGACTAGTGTACTACGGCTCAATATGGTATTTTTTAAAATTTTAACGGTCGATCCGAATCGTTCAATGTGATATTTATATGAATATGTACTTGCAAACTAAATTTTATATTTTTTGAATTTTTTACTATTTTTTTAGATAGGTAGAAAAATCAGTGCTTTTTGAAAATTCTGGACCATCAAAATTCTACCTATCTAAAAAAATAGTAAAAAAATTCAAAAAAATATAAAATTTAGTTTGCAAGTACATATTCATATGATTATCACATTGAACGGTTCGGATCGACCGTTAGAATTTTAAAAAGTACCATATATAGCCGTAGTACACTAGCCATCCGTGCTATGCATAGCACCATAGCCTCACTCTTTAATGTTTATACAGTCTATTTGAATCGTTCAACATAATCAACGTATGTATGAAAATATACTTGTTAATTAAATTTATATTTTTTTAGAAGCTTTTTATTTTTATTTAGATAGGTCAAATTTACTTGATCTAAGAATTCTGAACCATACGTAAGAAACGATTTTTTACCTATTTAATAAAATAGTACGAAAATTTTAGAAAATGTAAAATTTAATTGCCAACTCCGAGAACATTTTCATACTGAAATGGTGTATAGCATTTTGATTCGATTGTTTGAACTTAAAAATAAAAATAAAAATTCATAGTATAAATTGATCTGTTATATGCAAGATTCTAAATAGCGATTATAGCGCTATAGCGCAACCATAGCTAGCTATTTAAAATCATTATAAAAGAAAATCGATTAATAGCGTTATAGCTTTTGAAGTCCGAAAAAACTATAGCGCAGCTATTGCGTAGCTATAACTAGCTATTTAGAACCCTGGTTATATGCATATTATTCTAGTTAGAGGCGAACCTAGATCAAAAGAATGGAGGTCAACTGACTTCCATTTTTTATTTAATTTTTGTATTTACGTATGATTTTAATATAATTTAGAGTAAAATGTCATGGTATTGTAAAATTGATTCTCATTCTCCATAGAAAATTTTTATATGATTGACTCCCATTGTGTGTTTGACCCTCATAGTTCGAAAGTCTGGCTCCGCTCCTGATTCCTGATCTCACTTTTTTGGAGTCCCTTATGCCTTTCACTTCGTAATTGTTAAAAATTATAAATTGTTTATGCATCCAAAAAAAAAATATATTGGCTTAATGAGGCAACGAGTTGATTGGGTTAGAGGGAATTCATTTTTCCCCTCTGTGCGAGGAAATAAATCTTTGGAATCGCTGGATTCTGCTTTTCCAAATTCAACTATTAATTTTTTGAAATACACAAATCTCAAAAGCAGTTAATTGTTATGCACGAATCTCAAAATATATAAATTGTTGAATTTGAAAAAGCAGAGTTCCTGCAATTCTTTGGAATCGCAGCAGATTTATTTCCTCTGTGCGAGGATCGGATCTTGATTTTTTCTTTTTAATTTATTTTGATTGTATAAATTTAGGTGGAGCACAAGGTTCCAATATTATGCATATTATATTATTATGTAAGAAAGAATAAATCTTCGAGAAAGATCTTTATATGAGATAGCACTGTTTTATGTGTTATTAAAATGTAAATTGATGACGACAAAGTGCGCAAAATTTAAAAAATCTGAAACTAACTCTGTAGTTCCATATATAATTTCCAATTCTATTTGTTAGGGGGTGATGATTTTAGCACAACTACTTTTTTTATTAACATAATATTTTTAAACTTTTCAAGTATATAGATAACTTTGTTCTTACTTTATTGTTGCTATAGCTTGCCTTATTTGATTATGCATCAATACTTTCTTTATTTTAATGATTATGAATCAATTTATTTTGAAAATCAAAGCATCTCTCTCTAGATACATTTCTTTCATAAAGAACGGAACATACAAATTAAAACTCATAATTAATGAGAAAGAAAATCAATTTACCAATCAACAAAAAAACTTATAATTAAATTAACAGATAATAAATTGTAGATTTTGTTAATTGAAATGATCAGATTTAAAGATAAAATTATCTAAGTACTTTGTTATATTATATAATTTACAATTAACCAAAAATACTGTCAACATAATTTTCATTCATTTGAGTAACATAATTAAAAGTATGAAGTAATTACATCTAAAAAAAAAATTAAGTGGCCATTGGGATATATTATTTCAAAATTTGGTTGGGTAACATGCTAAATAATTTCTTCTTCTTTTCATAGTATAGTATACAATTTTTGTACCAAAATAAGATATCATGAATGAAGGATAACAAACTTGGAAGATTGTTAATTAAATAAAGAAACAAATGATAGCTTGATTGAGAAACAAATTGAGGGGTACAGTTGTCTATTTATTAAAATATTTTAAAGCCTGTTGTGTTGATAATACTTTTTGTGGTGTGAATATCAGCACCCATTTATAGGATTGGGATTTGCTGCGATCAGAACATTGAGCACAGTAACCCTGAAATTCCTGCTTTTCTAAATCTAGCCGTCCAACTTTTTAGTGCATGCATCTCAAAACAAATGATTTTTATATGCACGCATCTCGAAACAATTCGACAGCTGAATTTGGAAAAGCAGGAATTTCAGGGTACTGTTCACATGTGAGGATCGCAGCAGATTCTCTTCCCCATTTATAATACTTTAATATTTTGTGACTAGCAATAATATATTGACATATATTACCTCCACGCTTGTAATTATAGAACATGATAATATTTAGACCCTAGACTAGCCGACATTTTTATTAATATCCAAAGTTTAATAGAAATTATTAATTATGTCCAGATTTCCGAACTTTTGCTAAAACTACCCAAGCCGGCCAGAAAATGACCGGCTTAGGTACCCCAGTAAACCGGCCATTATCTGACCGGCTTACTCCATTTTTTTTTAGAGAGACTATGAAAATCAAAATATTGAAATCTAACACTGAAAATTTGAAATTTTTGTTTAAATTATTTGTTATATTCCTTCTTTTGATGTATAATTAGCATATTTATACTAAATACGCTAGATTAATTGAAATTATGTTGAATAATACTAAATTATGTTAAATTACGCTAAATTACATTAAATTACGCTAAAATACGGTAAATTACGCTAAATTACAAATGAATAGGGACGATATCTTCATTGAAAAGGCGAAAAATGACGATGAAACTTCCAACGGTCATAAAACGGCGCTCGAGTGTCCGATTTCAGCAAATGACCACTTTTCGGAAAGCTTACGAAAATGCGCATGCGTTAGTGACTACTATGTTATTTTTTGAAATTCAGAATCGCCAAAAAACAAAGGAAAGATCCTCAAAACTTGAGTTGAAGTTTCCGATTAAGATTTTCATTTCTATTATTCAATCCAAGTAGCTCAGTAAATTAGTTACATAATGAACTTGCAGAATAGCAATTTTTACTATTTTTGAATTTTTTTTACTATTTTTTATGATTCATGAAAGATGAGCAAAATCAGTCTACTATAGCGTAATTTACCGTAAAGTTGCATAATTAGAGAAGTTATTATAATTTAACGTAATTTAGTATAATTGAACATAATTTATTGTAATATAGTGTAATTCAACATAATTTCAAGTAATCTAGCGTATTTTAGTATAAATATGCTAATTATACATCAAAAGAAGTAATATAACAAATAATTTGAACAAAAAATTCAAATTTTCAGTGTTAGATTTCAATATTTTGATTTTCATAGTGTCTCTCTAAAAAAAAAAAAACAGGAGTAAGACGGCCAGATAATGGCCGGTTTATTGGGTTACCTAAGCCGGCCATTTTCTGGCCGGCTTGGGTAGTTTTAGCAAAAGTTCGGAAATATGAGCATAATTAATAATTTCTATTAAACTTTGGATATTAATAAAAATGTCGGCTAGACTAGTCTCTCCAGGAGCGGATCCAGGATTTTCGTCAGAGGGGGGGCAAAAAAATATCGAATCGGGTTTAAATACCTTATCGGGTTTAAATCCGTTAACTAATTGGATACTTGACAAAAAATAATGCTTTAACTTATACTTTTCAATGCTTTGACTTGTAATTTCTGATGCTCTGACTTATAATTCTAATTACTAATCAAAATTCAACATATTTATTTCAATTTTAACCCTAAATTTAACTTGAATTACAAACTAAACGTCCAGAGGGGGGCAAAAAAAAGTTCCAGGGGAGGGCAAAGTCGATCGGAACCAATAAATTTCCACTAAAACTCAAAATCCGATCCGCCCTTGAGTCTCTCTCTTTTCGATTAGATCGAAGTATTGTTTTTCTTTTTTCCTTTTTAAAGTGATGAAGAAGTTCATAAGTTCGTCGTTGTAATTTATCTAAAATTTAAATTAGTATTCTTGAAAATTATACTAATAACTTTTCACTTGAAATGCTAATTAGATTTAAATTCAATTAATTTTATGCAAATTATAGGAGGGTTCAAATGCACCATGATTTTGTGCTCTAATATGCTCCACATCATTTATCTTCGTTTCAAAGTTCGAACAGTCGATCCGAACTGCTTAACATGATCTTCGTAATAAAATATATTTGGAGACCAAATTTTATATTTTTTAAAAATTTTTTACTATTTTTTTACATAGGTACAATATCACATTTCACTTTTTGGAAAACTATGGCCCCTAGAAAAATAAGAAACCACAGGCGCGTGTATGGGGAGAATTGAATATTACAAAACTTTCATTTCTGATATGACATATTTTAGGTGGGGCATAACGCATAACGCATAAGATTCCAAACTTATGCCGATTATTCAAAAGGTGTAAATCCTTAGTAAAGATCTTGATAAGGAAAACAAATGAATTTATTGCATTATTAGAATGCAAATTGATAATGACGTATAAGTATGCAAATTCAACATTAGATGAATATATATTTGTAAAAGAAACAATTCTGCTTTGTTATGATTGCCTCATGATACTGTTGTACTAGCAAATGTCTGTTGATGTTTTGAACGGTGATGTAATTAACTATTTCAGTAATATAAAATGGACAATAGTTTTTTTAAAAAAAAAATCAGAATCAGAACTCTTATAAAATCACGTTGAATTTTTGGGGACTGAATGATGTATCTGTCCTAAGGCGATCTCAGCCTTCCATTTAACACATTCAACCATTCTAAACCATTGTGTTGAATATAAGATATTATACATGTATTTTATGTATCCGTTTGTGTACAAGTTAAAAAGTAGTTATCAATCAACCTACTACATACAAGACCACACAGATTGTTTCAATATTCTATACAGCCCATAGATGCAAAATTTATTTCGAACTTGTTACAGTGTATGTGCGATGGTACAATGTAGACAAAAAAAAATGTGCAGACAAAAAAAAATGTTTGGTACAGTGTATGGGTGATGGCAAGTTCTATACATAAGCAATTGTTCAGTTCTTATTTCGAGCTTTCATGAAAATATTTTGATTTCTGTTTACTCTATCTTCATGTTGGGTTTTGTCTGCATTGGCCAGGGCAACGCGAATAAATCAGAACTCATGTGAAGGATGTACTTACCCAACAGTGTTACCAATTTAAAGTTGCACTACACCTGATTCTCATCTTTTTCTTTAAGTTATTTGCAGCAATATTTCATCTCTGGTCTGCGTTTTTTTATTTCCTCCCTTCTTTTCTATATTTCCTATGGACTGTATATATTTTTTTTTTCTGATGTTGAGTTTCAAGTCTAGGTGTTTTTTTTTTTTTTTGCATTTTACGAGGGTACTATGTATGTATAATTCTTACTTATGTATAGTTCTCACTTTTTATATTTTTGTAAAATTAGATTTGGTCTATGTTACATGGGGGGAAGGGTTACAATAGCTGCAAAGCTATATTTGGAGTTTACAGGGTGGCCAGGACAGCTGTGATACTTGTTGGTACAGCTACTGGTATAAGACAGGGTCGCAAACTTTATCTAATTTATTGCCTCTTCCATTAAACTCATATTAAATTTAAAAAAGTTTTAATTTTACCTTCTATATAAAAAGTAAAAAATATGTAAAAGTTTAGTATTCTAATTAGTTGGTTTGGGAAGCAAATAATTACAATTGTACATGTACATATCTAACATCCATTTAATTTGGAAGCAATAAGCAGTCGTATGGGTTTTCACAAACCATGTACACAAGCATACAACAAGTAATTAAGTGATAAAAACCGAGTCATTCAACAATCAAAATAAATGCAGGTGATCGTGATAAATAATGTATATTTCATTCTCATTTTTGAAACCATTACACATCAGGATACTAGGAAAGCATGTTAGTCCAAGAAATCTATGAGACAAACTAAAACCCTAAATCAATAGAAATCCTGAATTAAAGTTAGAATTGAAGATGTAAATCAAACTTAAATAACAAATAATATAGTTTATACTTTTTATCAGAAAATATAATTGATACGGTTAAACAATAAAACTTAAATCTAACAACTCTTAAACAACGTGACTTAAAAACCAAATAAACATGCAATTTATATCAAATTTTCTTTGTTGCTGACTTGATCAACCTCTTACTTTTTCTTCTCCTTAGCTGTCTCTCACAAGCACTGAAATGGGTCAAATCAGCAAAATTTGTTATAAACAAACATGATCAAATTGATTAAGTTAATTTTCAAAAAGAAAAGAAGTTGCAACAATAATCCTTAAAGGCTAAAATCCTTAAGTCAATTTGATTTTCATCTCAAGAAAGATTCATCAGCAAACTATTCGTGTAATTGACTAATACATAATTATACAATCAATTTTTAAATTAATCACATTTAAAGAAAGTGATCAAAACATAGCAAGTAGTAGTATTTGAAAAAGAAATAGCAATTTGTCCGATACATTTGCTGAAACAGAAACCAACACTGTCTTCCTATTAGCCATTTTTAATGAGGCGACAGTAAAAAATCATCATTTAAGATTAAGTGTGATGTGTGACATTATTTGTATTTTGTAGGACACGTCTTTTGCATAATTTTATTAATTTTTTTTAAAGCATATCATTTCTCAAAAATAGTTTGACGTGCAGTGACAAGCATAGTGACAAAATTCGCGTATAATTCGTTTTCTTGATGTTATCGAACCGAACTCCAAATAAAACGCAGAAAAACGTATAATACGTTTTATTCGCGAATAAAACGCGAGTTGACGAATTATTCGCGATAAAAATGCGAAAAAAACGCGAATTTTTTTTTAAATTTTTTATTTTACGGTTTTTTTGGTTCCTTGTTGTACCGAATCATTTCCGAATTATATCAGAATCACAAACTTTTAACCTCGCCGAACCGAATCCGAACTATTGATTTGTCACTATGGTGACAAGCTACATCTAGAGGCAATGTTTTTTTTTTTTTGCATTACGGAGCAATGTTAAAATTAGCGATTAGACAGTTCATCTCACATGCGAGTGACTCTCTATGCTCATGTTTTTGCGGCATAATTCACAAAATAAGTACTTTATTCTGCACTTATGCAGCCAAACAAGCATATAGCTTGACGAAATAACATAGAATAAGAAACCACTTATGTTGTTATAAATTAACTCACCTATCTAGACTCCATAAGTTATGTCACACTTTTTGTATAATTTAACATTAGTTTTTGAGGAGGGTTCAAATGCCTCCATTTTTCATGCCTCCACCATGCCTCTATTTTTAAAAACTTTAATAACTCAAAATTTAAAGCTTAAAAGTCAAAATAAAACCGTTAGATATGATCTACATCATTTTATCTATGCGCTCATAAAAAATTATCACATTTCGATTTTGTTTTTATGTGAATCAATAAGTTGAAAAATCAACGTCTAAAAATTATCCACATTAGTACATTTTTTACAAGCTCTTGATGACAACCAAAACAAAATTGAAATGTGATAATTCTTTACACACGTATAGATAAAATGATGTAGATCATATCCAACGGTTTTATTTTGACTTTTAAGTTTTAAATTTTGAGTTATTAAAGTTTTTAAAAATGGAGGCATTTGAACCCTCTTAGTTTTTTTAGGGACCTTAGTCAAGTAATATGAACGGAACTATATTATTTTCAAAATTTCAATACACCTTGTACTTGTAAATAATTTTTTTTTATCAATATATTGCCAGCCGGCTACTTGCCAGCTGACCTTCAAAAATAAAAAATTTCAATACATCTTAGATTGTTTTAGTGTGCATACAAATTTATCTTCATAGAAATCGTCTAAATTTAAAATTCAACTTTTTTTTTTTCATTAAATCTTCTTTGCGACAAAATCTGAAAATAGTATAGTTAATATAATAATAAAAATATTGTCATTGTATTATTGTTGATTTCTAATTTTTTGATTTTGACTAATATGTTTCAGGTTTTACTAACCAAACAAAGCAAAGACCTATTCATTACGGTTTTCAACTCGCTGCTATATTTGTAATTTCTAAATTAATAGTTTATGCTATGGCGTAAATGAGAAGGGTTCAAATGCATCATTATTTTTGTGTTCTAATATGCTCCACATTCTTTATCTTAATTTTCAAAGTCCGAACAGTCGATTTGAACCGCTCAACATGATCTTCATAATAAAATATGCTTGGATACCAAATTTTCTTTTTTTTAGAATTTTTTTACTATTTTTTTAGATAGGTACAAAATCACTTTTTTAAGGAGGTTCTGGACCATCCAATAAAGTGATATTGTACCTATCTAAAAAAATAGTAAAAAATTCTAAAAAAGTAAAATTTGGTCTCGAAACATATTTTATTATGAAGATCATGTTGAACGGTTCGAATCGACTATTCGAACTTTAAAATTAGAGATAAAATATTTGGAGTATAAAAATTATGGTGCATTTGAACCCATCTCGGCATAAATTTAAGTCACAAACAAACAAGAATAATTTTGTCATCTTAACTTGTTTGATTGTGAATTAAACAGTGAAAAAAGTTACAATCAAACAAGAGCAATGTGTGTTTTACCTTGAAAGTTTGCCTTCTCTCTTGTAGTCAACATCACATGGTGAATCAATTAACTTAAAAAAAAAAACCATAACCGAGGGAGAAAAATTATGGAGCATAAACAGAAAATGGTAAAACGCAAGTAAATAATGTGTGCATCTCAAAATTCTTTTTATTCGCTACAGAACAGTGCTGCTTTTGATGAGCCACAGAGGATCCGGAGTGGTCTTGCTTGGGGCCTGAAAACAGGTGACAAGGGTGGGATGGGATGAGTCTATAATAAGGCACAACGGCTGCAAGGTGTTCTTTTAGGGGAGCACTTGCATGCATCTTCTACTACTGCTAGTTGAATTGCTACTACACCTGTAAAACCACTTCCATACAAAACCCTCTAGTGGGGGAAGACTTATCACTGAAACCGATAGTGCAGTTTATAGGGCTTCAAAAGAGGCAAAAAGAGAATCGATGAATCGATCGATCTATTTTTGAGCGGATTCCGATCCCTTCTCTTGGATTTCGCACTCTGGCTTCTCGTAAATTTGCGATATTTGCTCCTAACATACTCGAGTTTTGAACTTTTGATGCTATTTTCCAATAATAGACGGGGATTGGTCTACACTCTTTTTAATCACTTTTGCGCTTCTCTCTAGCTATCCTTTGTTAGAATTTGTTTTCGAGATCGCTGAAAAGAAACGAAAAAAATAAACAAATTAATTCTCTCCCACAAATAATTTGCACACCTTTACAAGCCTTTTTCGTTCCCAAACAAAAGACGCCAACTTTTTGGTATAGATTTTAGAACTATATATTATTATTATTATGCTGGGAAAGAGATCATCGCCACTGCCATCTCCCAGTGCGAACCACCAACAGAGAAACAAACCCAAAACACCATTTCTCTCTCCAAGGCACCTCTTAGTGGGTCTCTCTTCAAAAGGAGGTTTCTCTCCTGTCGATTCTACCATGAGCCCCACATCTGTTCTAGAAACCAGCAACTCTTCTTCGATCAACAACCCGTTCTTCCCAATCTCTGACAAGCTTTCCAGCCCAAGAAACTGTAAACCCGCATGTGACACCTACCCGAAACCGATTGGTCTTGGTTTGGTCGATGTGCTTGATTCTGATAAGCTCGACAGCATGGTGTTGATCGGGTCGAAACTGAGAACCAAAGCGCCTTGTGCGAATCCAATGCCAATTTCCCCAAATGGATCGATCGAGTTTGGCATCAAAAACAGAGAGTCGCAACTCGCTTTGTTCTCACCGAAATGGACATCTCCATTGGCAATGGAGAGGCAGAGTTCAAGGGCGATGAACGTGGATGAAATGGAGATGTCCGAGGATTACACCTGCGTGATTTCTCATGGCCCGAATCCGAGAAAGACGCATATTTTCGACAATTGTGTCGTGGAGAAATGCGAGGGTGCTTTCTTGGAGATGCCAAGGGACGAAGGCAGCATCAATGGTGGTGATTTTTTGAGTTTTTGCCATTCATGCAAGAGTAGCCTTGGAGAAGGCAGAGATATCTTCATGTATAGGTTAGTTCTAATATCTCATTAATTTTTTTTTTTTAGAAATTTCTCCATTGATTTTTACTCGCTTTGTACACTTCAAATACACAAACGATAAAATAGAAATTAAGAAATTATCATTCGAGTGACATAATGTTAGAAATTGCGGTCCAGTAGCCTTTAGAGTGTAAGCAAGGGAGAAAGCTACGGGGATTTTGTTTGGTTGGGTTTGGGAATAAAAGACAAGAGAAACTTTGTTGGATACTCTTTGTCAAGTGTTTTTTTTTTCTTTTTCTACTTGGTAAAATTTACAAAACATTTCTTATTTTACATAGTTTTATTTTTGTGGGAGCAAGGGAAGGGAAGGGGGTTATGGCCTTTGAAAAGGATTGGTGTTCTTTTTATATGCAAAAAGGTGATTTGGTTAGGAAAAAGAATATGATTCTCTCTGTTTCTAATGTTGCAATAACCAACCAAACATGAAGAATTTGCTTTCTTCCCTTTATACTTTTTGTATTGTTCTTTCCATGGTCTAAAGAGCAAATTTTGATTAGGCCACCGAATTGTTTCATATAATGACCCCAATGCCTCCCACTGAAGCAAATACCAAACATATGTAAAAGAAAGATAACATTTGTATTATGAAATTTGGTCTCAATTATTTGATTGTGATTGATTTTTGATTCTGTTCCCCTTTTTCACTATATAAGTCAAAATCTATTTCTTAATTATTAGTTCTCTGTATGCAATCCTGTATTGAGAAATTTACTCGAGGAATTGCTTGTAAATTGTAATTAATCATAAAACTTGGGGAAATTCCAAACATTCATACTATTACTATCCTTAATTATATAATACAATGCAAACATTACCGACATTCGATCATATTTTCATATTTTTCATATTATCATACAACTATCTCTTGTTGATTTATGATCCAAATTTTGTTATTCATTTGGCAGGGGGGAGAAAGCTTTCTGTAGCGTTGAGTGTCGGGATCAAGTGATCCAATTTGACGAAGAAACAGAGAACTTAAAGCCATAATTATTTGCTCTCCCAAAATTTGAAAGTTTGAGCATTTGATTTGAGTCATCTCTCAGCTTCGCCACAATTTTCGGTTTTATAAGAGAGGGAACATATTACTATATACGGGGCTAGAGTTTATGGATTGATAGAGTATCTATGCATATGGGATTTGTAAGCCCATTTTTGACGCTAATGAATTGTACCTTGATCTCTCTTTTGTTGTAAAAGCTTCAATGGACCAGTTACATATTTAAATTCAAATCAACCTCCATAGCACAGGCAAAATCTAAGAAAATAATCCGAGAAAATAGATATTAGTATCCTCTTGGATCTTTGAACTTATAATAGTAATTTCGCAATGGATTTTGAAGTGGAGAAGGCTAGTGTAGTGGGTCCCTATAGGTGTCAATTTCAAATTACCATAAAAAAGCAAGTTGTTTTTTCTCTAATGGTGGGATGTCATTCATCATTTATGGGTGGTTATGATTATGAATATAATTAATTTTTTGGTTGTTTTGCTTTAGACTCTTGTCTGACCCATTTTGGTTAAGTTTTACATTAGAATAGAAATGTGTTTATTAGGCTGTTGGGGACAGCCACATCCTCATTAGATACTTCAGGTGAACAACCAAAGAATTATAATGCAAAAAAGTTTCAGGTTTAAAAATTTAAAATATTCTAAAGAATAGGATATGTTTGGTTGTAAAACAAAAATAGTTAGAATAGTCAAATTAAGAATAGTTATTGTTTGTCTTATTAGAATAGTCAAGTCTTAAAACTCTTAGGAATAGTCTATTTCTATGTTACTCGGATACTTTAAACTAGGACCCGTACCAGTATCGATAGCTCCGGATGAAACGGCCGAAACACCTTGGTGCACCCCACGGACCCGGTCCTGTGCACCGCGCAATGCAAAATTTGTTTTTTGCCCCAACTGGGATTCGAACTTGGCTCTATTGGCTAAGTGACACGTTACTTTCCCACTGCACTACATCACTTTTGTTGTTTCAAACTACTAATGTTTATATTTAACACATACTTAAGTTGATTTTGATATTTAATTATATAATATAAGTGTTAAATTAATAAAATAATTAAAATAAAATATATATAGTACCCGTATCGTATCCGGAATTTTTTAAAATTAACGTATCGCTGTATCCGTATCGTATCCGATACGATACCCGTATCCGTATCCATGCAACATAGGTGTATTTTAATAAGATAAAAAGTTTGAATTCACTGTTCTAGCTATTATAATCCAACCAAACATCAAATAAGCTATTTTGAATAGCCTATTTTCAATCCAACCAAACATACTCTAGAAATACCGGACGTATGTGAATTCATATCACCTAAAGTAACATACTATTTTTGTATATTTTTGTTTAGATCCGGATTGTCCGATCATAATCCGCACGAATATTACATTATCTGTATATTTCACTTTGGTCCGAATTAGTCCGATCAAAACGAATTTTGATCGGACGGTCCATATCTAAACAAAAATACATGTCACCTCAGATGATATGGACTCGGCGTATGTATGTTACCTTTCCCTCTTATGTGCTGGTAAGAAGAGCATGTGGTTGATTCTATGTTTTACATGTTTCTATTGAACTAGTGTTTTGAACCGTTGTGAAGTTAGGATGACAAGAATAGCAGCAAAAAAGTATGTTCCTGCAATACTTTCAACCTGTCGGACGAATAGGATACCGCCAAATGATTAATCGGCAATAATCGTCAAATTAGTCGGAAAAATCCGTGACGGTTTGATTAGCGCCAACGACTAATCGGCTGATTAATCGGTTTAAATGGTCGTTTTTTACAACACTATTTAAAATATAGAGAATATGCTTTAAGATTCGTGTCAGATTAAAACATACTACTTCGATTAACATCACTGTCACGTATTGCATTGTACCTGAATTCGAAGCAAAATGATGCCATTTGTTTTCATTTAATTTTGTTATACATTTATTGTCATTATTTCTACAGTAGTTCTGCCAAACGATGTCTTTGACATTTATCGTCATTGAAGTCGTGCCCCAAAAAAAAAAAAAAAAACTTAAAGTTAGATGAATTGTTCGTCGTTTAATTATGTTATAAATTCATTTTGATTCGTCATTTAATTTGTTTGCTCATCTATACAAAAAATATGTCTAAAGTGAAAATATTTAAATTGTTTGACGGATAAACAGATTCTAAATCGGTGTAACTTTGAAGAAAGTATTTAATACATTAAGTGTTTTAGTTCTACAATATTACTACCATAACGTAATGAATTCCCATAAAATTTTGAATAAATGGTAGAATATGGGATGAGATAAACTGACAATCATGTCAACAAAAATCAATTTTTCTTTTTCTTTTGAGTTAACTAAAGGGTTTGAAATCTCATTTTAAAATTTGAGAGATGAAAATCCAAAATTGCAATGATAGCTTAACTAATTATGACACTCAAATTGAACCTAAATTTGCAATGATATTGGGCTCTTTAACTGGTACAAATGTAAATATCTCTATTCCATTATTTAGCATGTTGATGTTCTTATTCGTCAACGGCTACGATTGAAAGATGAAAATTCGGATTTAATATGAGCATTTGAATCAAATAATCTGTCTTCTTTTGATTAAATATATCTCTTTTAGGTGTAAAAGTCTAAATTTAATTAAAAATATACTCACCACATATACAGCCACACGATACGTTACGGTTAAAATTAAATAGACTGCTTCTAGCAACTTTTTCTTTATTGCGTAACTGATCAGAGCTTTTAGTGAAGAGAGGCTACGACCCTTCTTCTTTGAAGCGCCAGGAAAAGATGAGAGATCTACGATTACAGTTTTCTTGAAAAGAAAGCATGATTCTCAAACTCACTTGTCGGAACTGAGGTTGCCTCATTTTTGCGCATTTTCCAATGTTCTTTGCCCGCACCGTAGCAACTGAACTTTATTCTACTCAAAATTGAATAGACTCTAGACTTTTTCTTTGTCGCGTAACTGATCGGAAGCGGAGGGGACGGAGTGAAGAGACGCTACGACCCTTCCTTCTTCTTTCTATTCGGCTCTTCCTTTTTTTCGTTCTTATGCTGAGAAGTAAGATGAGAAAGCGTTCATCTCTTTTCTTTTCTGACAAACTCACATTTTTGTTATTCTTCATATGTAAATTCCTATTTTTGTATTTTTTGTGAATTTCGCTTATAATTTTTTGCAAAAACTGAAACCTAGATAGTAGCAAAGTTTCAATTTCACTCCTGTTACTGGTACATACGGTCTCAATTTCATGTTAGTTAATTAGCAGTAGTTTGTATATCCTTTTCTTTTGCAACGAGGACATTTTCAAAATGACATATTATAAGAGAGATGAAAAGCCAAAATTGCAATGATAGCTTAACTAATTATGACAAATCTGATAGTGGTCACCTTGCCATGCAGTCTCACATTCCAGTACAGTTTCAATTGCTTTCCATGAGGGTATGTCCTCCACACTTTTATTTTTAATTGCCTTCACTAATAGTTTGCAATCAGAGAATATTATAGTTGATTGTGCATTTACAATATCCCTATGGATAACAACCATGCTACAGGCACTATTAGTCTTTGTTACTCTTGGTCCATATCTCTTCCCTTAGCATTGTTATTCTAATAAATGAGAAAAGGTGTTACCATGACGTACAACACAGATTAAAATAAATATTCTTTTCTTCAAGGACTTAGGTGCAAAAATGAAAACCAGGTTTCTCACAAAAGTAAACAAAAAATATAATAATTTTTTTAAAAAGTTTTTCATTACAAAGTTTCCATGGCGAGAGCTTGGAGTTTCATAGAGCTCATAATGGTCAACGCAAGCGAATTTTTCAAGAGCTATGGTGTCAAAAAAGGTCCATCCTTCGGCGGCATGCCTCATCAATCTTGACTGTAAGTTCTAACCCAGGGTTGGAGATCATCTTCGAAGATTTTACCTCTGCATTGTGGACAATGCACGGTTTAAGTTTGGAGGAGGGGATTGAACCCTTGTATCTTAGGTTTTAGGGTCAATTTTTTTTTTAATTTTTAAGATATAACTAGGCTTTTACCTGACCACGAATAGGGTTTGCATGACTGAACTTAATTGATTAAAATTGCAAGCTTGTAAGGATGTTTTTCCTTAGGTATAGAAATAGAGTATTGCATGACTGAATTTAGTTGTTTGAGATTGCATAAAGTATAGTTTAGATAGAGTCCTTACATGAAAACACACGAAATTTTTTTGAATTTTTTTCGAAAGCATTACACTTATACAATTTTGTTGAGACAATTCTTAAATAAAAAAATAGCATAATCTCCAAGACACTTGATTAAAATTTTAGACATGAAAATGTTAAGGCTAACAACATATTGATTGAAAAAAAGAAATATTTTGTAAAGATGATTTTCCTTATGCATTATGTAAGCAAAAAAATTTTAAAGTTGGGAATATTTTCTAAACACATCCTTTATAAATTGAGACCCCGATAATTTGGCAAAAATTATAAAAGATAATTTTTAGATATATATAAACATAGAGATTGTGTGTATTCATAGTAAATGCAACTAGTACTAAAAGAGGACATAAAATGAGTCTCACCAAAAATTCGAAAATAATAATCATTATAAGAGGACGCAAAATAGGTCCCCCCACCATGTTTCAATTTGGGATTCGATGAAATTCTTAGGTGCATTCGGAACGCATAATCTCTCATTTGTATCTATGCACTAGAAGAATCACCCGATGAAATCTTTAGGTACATTCGGAACGCATACCCTCTCGTTTGTATTTATGCGCTAAAAGGGTAAAGTCAAATTGAGTAAGGTGTATTTACTTGCATTTATTTTTATAAAAGTTGCATTCTACTAACACACTTAGTCTATAAAATGCTTAGCTCAAAAAAATGATCGAAAATTTGAAGTGATGAAAAATGAGTATTGATTGATTTTAAGATTTCTTTTACCATGATGATGTTAAGACGGGTTGTCTTCAAAATATTTCAAAATAAAATCAAAGTGTTGTATATGCAAAGATTTTTATTTTCTATAAATTTCACCAAGTACAAATATTAGGAATTGAGTAGACATTTTTGTATTAGGTTGATTCTTAGGATTTATCAATAATTTCAAAAATCTTGTTCAAGGGACAATTTTTAGTCAACCTATCTATTAGTCTTTTACTCGGTTTGTTCGAGGACGAATAAAAGTTTAAGCTTGGAGGTGTGAAGAAGCTAAAACATGTAGCAAAAATTACTATTTTTTCTTTCGAAAAATGACAAAAAACGAATGCAAAGTAGTCATTTTACCGATTTATTTATCACAAACGTGTTTTTAGATCTTTTTGGCAGGTTTTTGAGAAAGTTGCGTATTTCGGGCAAAAATAGAGCAAAAATGTCATATTAAGGCAATTTCTGAATAAGACGTTAAAATGGGATATTACATGGAGCATGCAACACCTCACACGAAGTGAACAACATGCGAAATGGCGAAAATAAAAAAAATTCCACTAAGTCAGGAATCTCTGCGGCCTCCTCTATGCCGCACGATTCGTGGACTGTCCTAAAAATTGGCAATTTCTTGATGGGCCTTCCAGAAGAATGCGAATTCCTAATGGGCCTTCTAGAATGATGCATTTTTTTTAAGAGCCAAGCTATTTTTGGCTTTATCTATCTAAGCATGTGTGGACCCTACGTCCCCTACTTCTTCCACTACTCCACCTCTCATTTAGGAAGGATATAAATACCCCTCTTGTAATAGAATTCAGTGTGCGTGTTTAATTGTGTCAAGTCTAGAATAGTAGACTAGCAATTCTCATTGTTAGGTTAGGTTAGAGAGTTATTTAGAGAGAGAATGGTAGCCATTAGATGTCAAGCAAGAGAAGAATGCGTCATCTAAGGAGGCAGAGGTTCTTCCATCTCCAATTTGGTTGTAATTTATGTTCTCCTTATTTTATTTATTTCATTTTTTTATGGCCATGAGAAGCTAAACTTCTCATTTCTAGGGTAAGGGTTGTACTTGAATTCTTAATTAATGTTTTAGTATATATTTATGTTTTGTTTATGTTGTAGTTTGAGTTTTCCTTGCATTTAAAATTCCCTTTTATTGTATCCTTGCATACATAGTCATGTCTACTATATGTCAATGATCTTCACATACCAATAGGTGTTAAGTCGTTGCATCATTGTGTGAGAATGATAATGCATTTAAGTACTCCAAACACTTCGGCTAACGAGACTTGGCAGCAGTTCAAAGACTAGGGTTAGAACCCAGTGGGCTCCCTTGGCAGGATAACGTAAATTGCACTTTAAATAACATTAGAAAATACTTAGATTAAGTAGAGTCTTTGGGATATTTTAACTACATGTATAGGGAAATAATATAATTGCGTACCTAAACACCCAGCACGCCCTGCGGGTAGTGACAATGCCACATATGGGGTAGCTGTGGGGGCAATCTAGGTCACATGCGATGTAGAGAGACGTCGAAACTTGTACTCACATGATTAAGAATGACAGAAAACCTGAACCCTAGAGGCTCTCTATCTACTGTTTAACCTTTACCTTAATTGCAATTATCACCACCGCCTCAAACTTTCAAAAAATCCGATAACCTAGACTAATGAAAATTATTTAAAATCTAATACATTGTCCCTGTGGATCGACACCCCAATCATGCTACACGGTAGGATCATACGCTTGTGATCTGATCGGAAATAAAATTTAGGATTTATAAATCTTTAAAAGTAGTAGTACCATTCTGGTTTATCATATATTTAATTAGTTTTTTTCATTTGTTGTTGTTTTTTTTTTTTAAGGTTAGCATTTGCTAACAATTTTATTAAAAAAATATAAAACTTTTTAGAACTCCACACACCCTAGCTCCTATATACTATGTTAAATTGAAAATAAAATTTATTGTTATTTATTATTTCTCTCTGTGCAATTTTAATGTTCAATTTTATATTATGTCTCCGTTGCAACGTATGAATACGATACTAGTATTTGAATTATTTACCCCCATTGAAAATATTATGCCTCCGTCTCTGGCAAATAAAACCGAACTTTTTTAATTTTTACGATTGCTCTAAGAATGACCAATTGATTCTCAATTTATATCAGTTAACACATTAATTACATATCAAGCCATGAAAAAATATATCTATAAGTTACGAAAGCTGTCAAATAAGTATTGTCTTCTAAACTTTGAAGGCACAAGAACGAGAATTTACATACAACTTAAAAGCATCTCCATTTCAGTAAACATTTAGCAATTAATTTGGACCACGTCACTGAATTTAGCAATTAAAGATATTCATAATTTCTAAATCACTCTATCCCAGAAATTTAATTAGAGTTGCTTTTAAAGTAAACTTGCTAATTTAAAAACTGTGGTACATTCCAGCAATTATATTAGCAATTAACACATCATATTAGCAATTTAAAAGAAATCACCGTTGTAGATGCTCTTAAGAATGAACTAATCAGGGGCAGAAGTATCTATTCAGAAAAGGGTGCTAAATCCTTCTCGTAAAATAATTGTTTTATGAATAAACTTCGAAATTTTATAATTATAGAAAAATATGTGTGTTAATTTTTCTGATAAAATGGAATTACGTAATATTTATTCATTCAATCTCTTCAATCTCAATTTTTTGATTCCACAACTAGAACCAATATAATCTTTTTTTATTTTAAAACTTCAAGTTGCAAAGTCGTAAGAAAAGCTCAAACTCGCTACCAATCTAACCTCTCTCTAATATTAATTTTCCAACAAGAGTTAAAATAGTGTAGGAGAAAAAAATGAGATATCTTCATGAATGACCAAGAAACTTTCAGTATCTTAGACCGTATCTTTAAGATTATTAGGCTAAATCTACTGGTATAACCACTTTGTCAGAATGTATATTTATAATGCGCCTGATGCACCACCCGCAATAAATGAAATGAAATCCATGCTGCGGTAATCATATCGGGATCTTAATTGTACAAAAATGTAGTTCAGGTGTGTCAGTTTTTGTCCTTTACTCTTGTATTCACGTCACATTACCACTAAAACGCCGCACAGTATTTTTTTTTAGAAAAAAAAGAGAATATTATAAATCCACTTTGGTGTATTGTAAAGCTAACATTAGAATATACCAAAGGGGAGGTCATGTGGGGTCCGGATCCCCTAAAGTAACTTAATTTTTGAGTTTTGGATCGAGACCGTCCGATTCGAATTCGTCGTTTGGGATTGTCTCGGGATTCGAATTCATTTTTAGTTCTTTCTTCTTTGAATTTTCATAATTTTCCTCTTTTTTAAGTTGGGAAAGTTTGTATGGGCAATCACAACTCAATCACATATCCGGTGGGCATCAGAATCAATTTGATCTCATGCCGGATCAAAACCGTCCAGATTCATACAAATTATGTGAGCACGATTCCTAATATTCCTAAATGCGAATCAAATGGTTTCAACGCACACATTAGATCAAGTGCCATTTTGATAGTCGTATTTACAAGAGGGAATTTCACGTATACCCCTAAAAAACATCAAAATTATGTATTTTCCCCTCTAAACTTCATAATATCATATTTACCCTTCTAAACTTCAAAAACTCACAAATTTATCCATTTTATTGTCTTTTCTATTAAAACTCATTTTAAATTTATAAAATGCCTATTTTACTCTTTGTATATAACTTAGGATCTAAACTTCAAAAACTCACAAATTTATCCATTTTATTGTCTTTTCTACTAAAACTCATTTTAAATTTATAAAATGTCTATTTTACTCTTTGTATATAACTTAGGAACAGACCTTACAGCCCATAGGTGTTTAGATTAAAATTTGAAACATTTGAGTACATCAGACCTTATAGCAAAATAATAGAAAACAACTGACATGAAAAGTTCAGTTTAAATTACATAATCATCATAAAGAATACTAATTTAAACTAAAATAAGTGTGGCCAATCTCCATTTCAATGTTTAGGCCATCAGTGATGCTACTAGGGCTATCAATACCAGTACAAGTAACCTCCTTTTGAGCAGTCTGTACAGATGTTCGCGTCTAATTGGCCAGTCGATGAGGTGTTTGCAGCGCTTCTCGTGGCACATGCCAGATATGCAGCCGTCTCTGATTGGATTAGTAAATTTGCACACACCTCACCACTGTTTAAATATACTTGTTCTTGTAAGATCCAACAGAGTATGTGTTATGTCTTAGACGTAACGAAGCAACAAAGAACACGAATTGAACACGAATAGTGAAGAAATATAATCAATTTAATTGAAATTCAAAGAAATGGGATACCACGGCCTTAAGCCAAATCTTAGTTCAAACTACAAAATTACAATATGATAGTCTGATTTGAATCCATAAATCTATTTGCCATTTATAGGCGAAGCTAATACCAAAGAAATTATCTAAAATCACTATGTAGATTGCTGTATTCGTTCTACGGATGGTATATCAGCCTCAAGGTCAGACTTTGGCCCAGTGATCAGAGTCAAAATAATGATGATTTACGTAGAGTTTTGGCTTAGGTTTTGCATATTTTCTCACACTTATGTTCAATTAATTAGAGAAAAAGGCTACTGTCACCCTTCTTTATGTTTTATTGCTAGAAAACAGGTTTTGGGACTATTTTACACCAAATGGAGCTAGAATCGAGTCAATCGGATCAGCGATGCTTATCGACGAAGTCTCTGTTACGGTCCGTATTGCCTAGCACAGACCAGGAGGTAGCGCTGGAAGCATTAAACCCTAACCGTCAAGGTCCTAATACGGACCGTATCAGGTGATACGGTCCGTAACCGAAGGAGCCTGTTGGGAATAACTGCCGACAGCTGTTTCCAGATCAGTTTCTTAGCCCCTACTCAACCTCCAGACGTCCCTCCACTCCTATATAAGGCCCCTGGGTAGAAGAAGAAGTTATCTTTGTAATTAGGGTTAGATTTGATTAAAGTGAGAAGAGAGGAGTGCTTGTAACAATGCCGTTCTGCGGCTAAGTTTCTTTTCTTAGGGCTATACAGTAAACCTTGTTACTCTTGAAGTTTTGATATATATATTTCTGTTGATTATGATTTGTTGTTGTTGAATCTAAATGCTTTTGTGATTTACTATCTCTTCATCTAACTTCAATGATCTAGTTTGAGTCCGTTAGGGTAGTGACAGTACTGTAATGGTAAGATAAACTATTTGTATGAATTAGCCTCGTTGAGATCTATTAGGTTTATGTGAAGAAAACCTTAGCGGAGAAACCATAAACCAGACCAACAAAATGCGAACCAAATTCCATCACTTGCGTAAGGAAAATCGCAGTGATCTGTGTAGTAATTTGGGGTGTTTAAGAGATCAGTCATTTGCGTAAGAAAACTCGCAGTGTTCTATGTAGAATCTCGATGAAAGATATGTCATTCTTGCGTAACATAAATCGCAGTGACCTATGTGGTATCTTTCATAAAACAACAACAAGAAATCAGACGCAACAGGAATATATTATCAAGGCGAATTGAGTGGCAATGGTGTGCCAAAACCCTAGAAATTCTCATCTCTATCTTTATTTTAATTACTTTTAATTGCTTCCTAATTTACATTGATCATAACAACATCTCTCTATTTTTAGATTTTCGTCTAGCCTTTCGAAAGATTGTGATTCGATCTCTCAAAACTCTGAACTAATATTCCCTGTGGATCGACCTCGAATATACTACTCGAAAGAATTGTGCGCTTGCAGTCCGAACCGATAGCATTTCCGAGTTTATAAATATTAAAAGAAACATTGCTCTCTTTTGAGTGATCACCCAGCAGCTTTTTTGGAGAATTTTATCATTTTGTCTCCAATTCGTGAGTCGTGACTTCATTACTAAACTCAACTGATCCACACGTTAGCGTCCGTAACCTTCCCACAATCATGGGCAGATCATTAAAAGAGGGGCCCAGTCGCAGTGTTATGTCTTGTAAATAATTTCCTGAGCGTGCATCTGCCCCGCCTGCCCAAGAGCTTGTCTCTTTCAATCAGAACTTTTACAGAGTGAAAATCAGAGTCTAAACGGGTCGATCGCAACCCGGGTCGTGACAGTGTATGCCACTGATCTTATCGGAAACATGTATTCAGACAAACCCAACCCAATAGAGCTCAGTGATAGCTTCTATACATTTGAGACATGGGCTGATCAATTCAACGGCTTCTGCTTCTGTTCTGACGCGCTAAGAGAAATACCTGTGACTGTGAGAATACCTGAGATATTTTATTATTAGTGTTTTGAGAAATAAATTCCCTTTTGGACGAAGCTCCTCAGGGAGAGGTCCATCAGAGTAGCAAACGAACTTAACAAACACATTAGCTGCATACATTAGCAACAGCAATGAAAAAAGCTTCCCAAGAGGTCTGTTTCTAAGTTACATACAAAGGGTAAAATAGGATACTAGTAAGTATACAATCATACCGCGTAGTATAGTACAAAGTTTCAGTACAAAGTTTCAGTACAGCAAGCTGTACTTTTTAACCTTAAAATACACTTCTGGTTCAGACTGTAAGTATACAATCATACCGCGTAGTATATCGTCGGGTATCGATCACAGGGACGGTTCAAGTGTTATCCGGACTCTACCTAGGTTAATTAAAAACTAGAAGTTGGAAGGGTTGATTTTGGTTGTTTATGTTTCCTACAGATTCAAGGTAATAATAAAGTGCAAGAAAGAAGATTAAACTGGTTTTAATCAATAATAAAAAGCGTTCCCAGGGTTAAGACTTCATCTCAGTTTTGCCCTCTGACTATCCTGTCCGGGCCGTGTCATTTCCTACACGGGCCGTATCAGTTTACACGGGCCGTGTCATTTCGCTACACGGTCCGTGTCAGTCTCGGGTTAATGCAGCAGCTATTGTTTCTTTGTATCGTTCCTTTGTGTAGGGTTCTACTGACCGGACCTAATGTTTCTGGACCTCAACTGCCGTTTGTTGGTTCATCAACTTGGTACGGAAACTGCAATATATGCCCTCGTCGGGTTCTAGACCTCAACTTCCGTGTGTTGGTCCCTACTACCTAGTTGCTTGATTGGTATACTAAAGGTAACTCCTATCTGCCGATAGAGAGTAATTTTCGCCTCCCGGTTACTACTTGGTTTCACCTTCCGGATCACAAATCCTACCTCATGTACTTAGTTTGGTTGAGAGACGTTAAAGGGCTATAATGCCTTCTAGATGTGCGCATTCATCTAGTAGCAAACCAATATAAGTCAAACACTTCAATCTAAGCAATTAAAATACTACTCAATCAATCAAACACAAACTTCAATACAAAATTCAATAACTAGCATGCAAGACAAAACATTCGATTACATCAAAACCCTAGAAACAAAGTAAATTACTCACTCATGGTTCTAAAACAGCAAATACAAATAAAGATAGAGTTGATCATGACAAAACCCAAAGTGCAAAGAAGATCAATCGAAAACTCGCGTATTTCGCTTCTCCAATTCGCCTCCAAGCTTAGCCGCCAAAGACAAACCCTAGAACGTGCTCTCCTGTTCCAGAATTCTCTTTCCTGGAGAGAAATCCCGATTATATGCTTAATTGGTCGACCTTCCATCAATAGCCTACTTTCCAGATTTCTGGATCTGTTTCCGGAATTGCTTGACACGGGCCGTGTCAAATCTTGTCCGGCCCGTGTAAACTGTGTACTTAGCTCAAATTGTAGATCTTCTCGCAAGCTTTCCGAAAAGTGGTCATACACTCAAAACGGAGTTACGAGTCAAAAGTTATGACTGTTTTAAGTTCGGGTGCTGAAATTTCAGCATCATATGGATGGTGTCCTGGTCGTGTCTGTGGTCGAGTCGAGGTTGACACGGGCCGTGTAGAATGTGACACGGGCCGTGTAGAGACTTCAGAATTCTAGATTTCTCCTCGATTTTGCCCGAATCCTGCAAAATAAGAATAAACTTGCAGCAGTACCATATTCTAAAGATATTCAATGAAATACAACTGATTTAATAGATTTAAACACAGGTTTGGTACAGAAATTGGTCGGAATTATAGGTCAAATAACGAGACATCAAATTCCCCCAAGCTTAAATCTTGCTTGTCCTCAAGCAAAGATCCATACTTAGGTACCGGGTTGGACTCTAATCTTACCTAAATGCAAGTTAAGTTCCTAAATGTGAAAATTTACATGAGTTGCTTTAATCAAAAACCTCGAGAATCCTTTTGGTATAATTTGGATTTTCCTTGATCAATTTTGATTCACCACACAAATTGACTAATCAAACTTCAAATTCTGAAATGTTTTAATATTTGGAATGCTAATTACCCGAATTGATCAATATTTCATTCTTTCACTGAATCTATGCCCTCATTGTGGTGATTTTTTTCCTTTTTAACCCCCTCAGGCTTGGGACAAGCTTAGGTTAGAAAGTCGCGGATTTCATGTGTTGATATATGCAAGAGTTTTTGAAAGTTTTAGAGCTCTAAGGCATCCCGCCGGATTGTGCCAGTACTCTTTTTTTTCTAAATTTGGGAGACGAGCTCAAAGGCGCCCAACAGGACTTATTGCCAGTACTCTTATGTTCTCCATCTTTTCATTTATTTCATCACTTTTTTATTTTTCGCATACACCATGAATATACACATCCAATGGTATTCATTCATACGAATGGATATCCCAATCTTTCTTTATTTTAAATGCCCATTTCCCTATTTAAAAGGCACAGTTCGGTTTCAAAATGGTTTTTTCAATACAATTCAAGCTTTCATCTTTTCAATTTCTCAAAACATCCCATCTTAAGCAGTTCTTTGATCAATTATGGGGTTATTTCCAATTCTCAAGGTAATCCAACTCACAAACAAAAGTTTTCAAACAAGTCCCTAATCCTAGCAATCACACAAATTTATCACCTAAAAATGCAAAAAAAAAGAAAAATAAACATGTCTAAATGCATATACAGTTTTCTTCTATTCCACCCCCCAAGCTTGAATGAAGCATTGTCCTCAATGCTTGAATTTACACAAGGAAAAAGTAAATAGAAGAAAATATGGAAACTTACTGGATGGTGAGCGAGGGATGAGACGGGGGCGCCTCACTGGTTGGTGGGAGGTGGATCGGGTGGCACTGGGGGAAGAACCCACTTCTGAGGTACAAGGACAACGCGATCAAACTCTTGCATCAGAAGAATCCACAAGATTTCTTTTAAGTCTTTGATCGAGCACCCGATCGCGCCTTTGTGAGCTTTTAATTTCTCCAAGAGCGTAGCAGTCCGATCAGGTTTAAGATCTGCACTTATGATCACAAGACAAGATTTATCTGGGTCCAGGAACTCGTACCTGAGGTGAAGAGGCTTGAGCTCAGGAGTCAGCCACTCTGTCTGAGTCTTGATGCGGGTCGCATCAAGTGGAATGGCATCGCGTGCTGACCTATCCGACTCGCTTCCTTTGGTCTCCAGATGCTCAGACCATGGCATGCCGGTCGCATCAGGTGTAGTGCGGGTCGCATCAGGTTCTTCCAGGTTGTCAGCCTCCTTCAACGCGGCCCGCGTGTCAGTTACGCAGCCCGCGTTCACATGTTCTTCAGGTGGTGATGCGGGGCGCGTGTCCTTGATGCGGCCCGTGTGCAGTGCGGTCTGGTTTGTTGGCTGGGCTGGTCCTTCGCATTCTGGCTGAGCTGGCAGAGGTTGGCGTGAGGCGACGATGTGGCTTAACTGCTCCAACAGCTTGTTTTGAGCAGCCATCTGAGTTTGTTGAGCAGCCATCTGAGTGGACATGCTCTGCATTTGTTCCCACATCATCTGGTTCATCTTCCCTTGCTCGTGTATGAAGTCGATCTCAACGGGATCAATGTACGGCTCGGGTGGATCGGATTGAAATACGTAATTGCTCGAGTTATCGAACGGTGCAGTGTCGTAGCAATAGCCATCCTGCTCCAGTTCCTCATCCCAATCCGCCAGTGGGCAATACTCGTAAGAGTGTCTCCTGTCCCCACACATGACACATGGCTGTGGTTGTTGTTCGACAGCCTTCACACTCAGCTTGTCCACCGCCCTCTGGATGGCCTCTTCTAGCTCGGCAGCTCTAGCATATAGAGCTGCGATCTGATCAGCATTGGATCGGTCGCCTCCTCCAGCTCGAGAACTGTCGCGGCCATACCAATGTCGGTCTGTCGCCATGTCGTACATCAGATCCATGGTGTCTTGAGCTCCTCAGATTGTAGTGTGGTTCCAGCTTGCTCCTGTGATAAGAGAAAAAAAAATAAAAATAAAAAGAAAAAAATAAAAGAAAAAGATACAAGTTAAAATCTAGATTAATTAAAATAAGCAAAAATCCAGAAAAATAAATGATGCCGTCCCCGGCAACGGCGCCAAAAACTTGTTACCACCAAAAAGGTATAGTACAAAGTTTCAGTACAGCAAGCTGTACTTTTTAACCTTAAAATACACTTCTGGTTCAGACTGCAAGTATACAATCCTACCGCGTAGTATATCGTCGGGTATCGATCACAGGGACAGTTCAAGTGTTATCCGGACTCTACCTAGGTTAATTAAAAACTAGAAGTTGGAAGGGTTGATTTTGGTTGTTTATGTTTCCTACAGATTCAAGGTAATAATAAAGTGCAAGAAAGAAGATTAAACTGGTTTTAATCAATAATAAAAAGCGTTCCCAGGGTTAAGACTTCATCTCAGTTTTGCCCTCTGACTATCCTGTCCGGGCCGTGTCATTTCCTACACGGGCCGTATCAGTTTACACGGGCCGTGTCATTTCGCTACACGGTCCGTGTCAGTCTCGGGTTAATGCAGCAGCTATTGTTTCTTTGTATCGTTCCTTTGTGTAGGGTTCTACTGACCGGACCTAATGTTTCTGGACCTCAACTGCCGTTTGTTGGTTCATCAACTTGGTACGGAAACTGCAATATATGCCCTCGTCGGGTTCTAGACCTCAACTTCCGTGTGTTGGTCCCTACTACCTAGTTGCTTGATTGGTATACTAAAGGTAACTCCTATCCGCCGATAGAGAGTAATTTTCGCCTCCCGGTTACTACTTGGTTTCACCTTCCGGATCACAAATCCTACCTCATGTACTTAGTTTCGTTGAGAGACGTTAAATGGCTATAATGCCTTCTAGATGTGCGCATTCATCTAGTAGCAAACCAATATAAGTCAAACACTTCAATCTAAGCAATTAAAATACTACTCAATCAATCAAACACAAACTTCAATACAAAGATTCAATAACTAGCATGCAAGACAAAACATTCGATTACATCAAAACCCTAGAAACAAAGTAAATTACTCACTCATGGTTCTAAAACAGCAAATACAAATAAAGATAGAGTTGATCATGACAAAACCCAAAGTGCAAAGAAGATCAATCGAAAACTCGCGTATTTCGCTTCTCCAATTCGCCTCCAAGCTTAGCCGCCAAAGACAAACCCTAGAACGTGCTCTCCTGTTCCAGAATTCTCTTTCCTGGAGAGAAATCCCGATTATATGCTTAATTGGTCGACCTTCCATCAATAGCCTACTTTCCAGATTTCTGGATCTGTTTCCGGAATTGCTTGACACGGGCCGTGTCAAATCTTGTCCGGCCCGTGTAAACTGTGTACTTAGCTCAAATTGTAGATCTTCTCGCAAGCTTTCCGAAAAGTGGTCATACACTCAAAACGGAGTTACGAGTCAAAAGTTATGACTGTTTTAAGTTCGGGTGCTGAAATTTCAGCATCATATGGATGGTGTCCTGGTCGTGTCTGTGGTCGAGTCGAGGTTGACACGGGCCGTGTAGAATGTGACACGGGCCGTGTAGAGACTTCAGAATTCTAGATTTCTCCTCGATTTTGCCCGAATCCTGCAAAATAAGAATAAACTTGCAGCAGTACCATATTCTAAAGATATTCAATGAAATACAACTGATTTAATAGATTTAAACACAGGTTTGGTACAGAAATTGGTCGGAATTATAGGTCAAATAACGAGACATCAAATTACACTAAATTACACTAAATTACATTAAATTACACTAAAATACCGTAAATTACGCTAAATTACATATGAATAGGGATGATATCTTTACTGAGAAGGCGAAAAATGACGATGAAACTTTACGGCCATAAAACGGCGCTCGAGTGTCCAATTTGAGCAAATAACCACTTTTTGAGAAGCTTGCGAAAATACGCATGTGTCAGTGACTATTTTGCTATTTTTAAGAATTCAAAATTATCAAAAAACAAAGGGAAGAGCCTCAAAACTTGAGTTGAAGTTTCCAATTAAGATTTTCATTTTTATTATTCGATCTAAAGTAGCTCAGTAAATTAGTTACATAATAAACTTGTAGAATACCAATTTTTACTATTTTTGGAATGTTTTTACTATTTTTTATGATTTATGAAAGATGACACAAAATCGGTCTAATTTGGCGTAATTTTGCATATTTCAGTATAATTAGCGAAATTATTATAATTTAGCGTAATTTAGTGTAATTCAACGTAATTTAACATAATTTTAAGTAATTTAGCGTATTTTAGTATAAATATGCTAATTATACATCAAAAGAAGTAATCTAACAAATATTTAAAAAAATATTCGATTAGCGTTAGATTTTAGCATCTTGATATTCATATTGTCTCTAAAAAAAAAAACTAAACCGCCCCATATCGAGGGCAGATTTGATATTTTTTTATTTTTAGGAGGATATTAATAAAAATCACGGGAGATGAATTAATGCCGATTTTTTTATTAATAGAAAAATAAATAAAATAATATAGAAAAAGAGTTAGGATTTTGTGAAATTTCGAAATATAGGAAGAACGGGATAATTTATCTCGTCTGATAATTTAGACAGTAATCTTCTAAACTCTCTAATTAACTAAACAGACAAAAAAATAACCTGGATGGGACAAACCATCCCGTCCAGTCCAGACCCACAAACAAAAGAAAAACCCTGGGCGGATTAATGCATCCCGTCCAGACGGTCCCGTCTACATAAAGTCAAAATTTTTATTAATATAAAAAAAATTCACAATCTACACCCCATGCAGAGGAATTCGAAATTTGTTCAAAACCGCAAATTTTTTCTGCGGTAATTCAGTCTAAAAAATGCAAAAAAAATTTGCGGTTCTAAGTTTTCTTAATGAAACATAAATGTATATAATTTATTTGTTTTTTGTTTGAAATATTAGTAATATTTTATATATTTCTTTGAAAATAGATAGAATACTATATAATTTAATTTATTAGAAAGACTGCGACGAATAACCCGGATCAACATTTTTCAGGCCAGATTTTTTACGGCTGTAAGAAAAATTAAAATATTTCTTTGTGTTATTGAAAAAAATAAGAATGTTTTGAATCTGAGTTATTGATTCCGGTTCAAAAGTCACTTCTAGAGAAATACAGAAAATATTTAAATTCTTCTATTTCTGAAAAAACAAAAAAAAGTGTGAGACACAAAATTCAAACAAAATTTTTGTCACACACATTTCTGACACATTTTTCTTTTCAAAAATAGAAAAATTCAAATATTTTTTGTATTTACTTAGAAGTGACTTTTGAACCTGGATATATAACTCAAATTCATAACATTTTTATTTTTTTTCCAATAACACACAAAGAAATATTTTAATTTTTCTTACAACTGTAAAAAATCTGGCCAAAAAAATATTGATCCAGGTTATGTGTCGCAGTCTTTCTAATAAATTAAATTATATAATATTTCAATACAAAAAACAAATAAAATATAAACATTTCTGTTTAATTAAAAAAAACTTAGAACCGCAAAAATTTGTTTTGCAGTTTTAGATTGAATTACTGCAGAAATTTTTTGCAATTTGAACAGATTTTGAAATTTCTCTGTAAAGAGTGTAGATTTTAAAATTTAATAATTTTTTTGGATATTAATAAAAATTTCGGTACATAAAATGAAAATTAGACCCTTCATGTGTCGGCCGAGATTTTTTTGCAATATCTGCCCTCGTCGGGTTCTAGACCTCAACTGTCGTATATTGGTCAGAATTAACTAGTTGCTTGTTTGGTATACTAAAGGTAACCTCTATCCATCGATATGAGGAAATGTTCACCTGTCGGCTACTACTTGGTTTCACCTTTCGGATCACTAATCCTACCTCATGTACTTAGTTTGGTTGAGAGATTATAAAGGCCAAAGTACCTTCTAGATATGGCCATGCATCTAGTGGTAAACCAATAAAAATCAAATAATTTAATCTAAGCAATTAAAATACTACTCAATCAAGCAAACACAAATTTCAACACAAGAATCCAATAACAAACACGCAAAACAAAACATTCGATTACATCACAACCCTAAACATAGTTCTAAAACAAATAAAAGAGATGATAAAGATAGAGTTCATGACAAAAATCAAAGTAGTAAGAAGATCCGTCGCAAATCTCTCGATTTTCTCCCCTTTTCTTCTTCTCCAAGCCAAGCCGTCAAGCACAAACCCTAGGTTCTGTCCTAAGAAACGAGAATGACCTCCTTGTTGCCTAGAGAGACCCTTTAATGCCCTCAATTCGCGACCTTCCCCAGTTGGCACCAATTTCCATCTTTGGTTTATGTTTCCAGAAATGCCATGCACGGTCCGTATGTAAGGGTGCACGGACCGTGTGCCGGTGTCCTGGTGAAGTGAGTTGTGTACGGTCGTGTGTCTTCAGTCTGTGGTCGGGCAGAGGGTGTACGGACCGCATGCATATGGTGCACGGTCCATGTATAAGCCTTCAGAATCCAGATTCTTCCTCTGTTTCGCCCGTTTCCTGCAAAATAAGAATAAAAGCGCAGCAATACCACATTCTACAGATATTCAATGAAATAAACACGACTTCAGAGTTTTAGGCACATGTTTTAACACAAAGTATGGTCGGAATATGAACAAAATAGCGAGACATCAATGGTGCTCTATGATCTTCTTCATTAGATCTTCTTTGCTTCTAAAAAATTAATTCGAAGTCAGCTCACCTTTGTACTCAATTCGTTGCCCATAATAACCAATATCTTCTTCTCTAAACTCAGATACATTATTGAGATCTGGGAACGGATGCGTATCAGTCCGGCCACTAAGCGGCATGTTCTCAACATTACGACCTATTTGCCCTTCAGCTGTTTCAACCGGACCATCTTCACCACAACCATCCAGGTGATCTGAATCTCCCCACATTTCTCTCTCAACTTCATCCCCACTCCTCATATCGTCCTCCGACATTTCATTAATATCTTCAAAGTCTGGTCAGGTTGCATCGTCTACTGGTGCCGGTCTAGGGTAAGGTGATACTAGAGGTAATGGTAAAGGCGCCACATTTACGGGTCTAGGTGGGGATGAAACTGAGTGTCTTGGTCTGCCTCGATGGGGTCTAGGTGGGGATGAAACTGAGTGTCTTCGTTGGGGTGCTGGTGAAGTGACGTAATTGTATATTTCTGGGTCAGGTTCGATTAAAGGAACGGGGGGTCTCTATGTTTCTGGTTGTGTTGTATAATGTGGTGCCACTGATCCAGAACCAGAACTTCTAACCCCGGGCTCTACCGAAATTCTTCTGGCAAAGATTTCTATTATATAATTCCATTGGGACCTCAAATAATCGAACATAGCTCTCAACGTATTCTCATCTACAAGTCTAAGAACAACCCATTTCCTGCTGGGGGGAGGGCTATGTCGGGTTGCCAATTCTAAGTTCCACCTTCCTGGGTTGTAACTAGTGTGTGTGTAAACCATGGATTTCAGGTCCAAAAGTGATATATCATCTAGAACCAGAAATGAATGAACTGCATCTTTGTTGTAATAAACCCCGTGTGCATTATTAAGCATCTTCCCACTACAGTGTAATGAAATAATGGCCATGGTAAACAAACTACATTTTATAAAATAATAACAATTGTCAGGTTACTAAATGGTAAACAATTGTCAGGTAAATAATTTTAGAAATGATAAACAATTGTCAGGTTACTAAATGGTAAACAATTGTCAGGTTATTAAGTGGTAAATACATGTCAGTTTACTAAATAGTAAATACATGTCAGTTTACTAAATGGTAAACACATGTCAGGTTACGGTGCTGGTAAACAATTGTCAGGTTACTAAATGGTAAACAATTGTCAGGTTACTACTTCTGGGTTTTGGGTTTTGGGTTTCGGGTTTTGAGTTTTGGGTTTTTTAGTAATTAAATTTAATTTTTTAATAATTAATTTAATTATTCTATAAAATTAAAAAAATAATAAAAAATAATAAAACAATAATTTCGCTGAGGAGGTTCCTCAGTGTGTGTGAACTTTGGAAGGTTTAGGGCTTTTTTATAGGATTATTTACGGTAAAAAAATATATATATATAGTAAGCCGATCACAAAATGACCGGCTTAGGGGGGAGCGTAAACTTGCCATTTTGTAGCTAGTTTGAGCATTTTTAGCGAAAACCCAAAATTCTGAGCATAAATATTAATTTGTATTAAACTTTGGATACTAATAAAAATCTCGGATGTGTCGGCCATCAATCATCTATTATAACACGTCAAGGCTCAAGCCTAAGCTCCTCGAGAGATGAGAGTAGCAAGAAATTTCTGCCGTCCCGTCCATTTTTTTTTTGTGTCTGTTTAGTTAATAGAGAGTTTGGAAGATTATTTTTTAGATTATCCGGGCCGGACGACGGAATAAACCATCCAGTTCTTTCTATATTTTGAAATTTCATGAAAACCTAACTCTTTTTCTATATTTCTGAAAACTGTTCCCAGCATCGACTTGACTGACTTTGTAACAATCCCCTTCCCCTAGTACTGCCAAGCCAGTACGTATTCTAGGTGACCACGGCACCGATCCTCACCTTTGTAGGGTGTCACCTATTAATTAAAATGATTATTTGTTAAATTAGGTGTAAATTATCTCAACCTTTGGTACGGATGTCCTAATTGAAAACATGAATCATCAAGGGTTGCTGTTATCTAGAGAATAATTTCAGCAGTCTCATTATGTATCACCATTCACCAAGGACCAACATCTACAGTAATGCCAGTATAGCTTGTCATAGTGCTATTCTGAATTTCTGATCAGGCTCGCTATATTTTTTTTTCATATATACATTTCCATTTCTTACTTTTTAAAGCTATTTGTTTTAATTACACGTTTAGGCTTGAACATTATGTTCTGGTCATAGTTCGAGATAAATTATTCACAAATTTGAGAGTAACTAAAGATGGAAAAAATATGCGATGCCCCGACTTTAGCCCGCAAGTGTGCATGGAAATAAATCTGCTATTCCAATTCCAACCGTTGATATTCATTGAGATTCGTGCATGAAAAAAGTTCTTCGTTGAGATTTGCGCATAAAAAATTTGAACGATTGGGATCGGAATAACAGGTTTAATTATGTTATTCCTTTGAAATAGCATCAGATTTATTCTCAGGTGTGTCAACAAAAAGTTAAGAAAGTGGATGCTTAGATTTCTTAAGGAGCCTCAAATGCTTGAGTCATATAGAATGACTCCTTAAAAGTTTGGATAAGCTTCAAAATATGAACAAAAGGAAGTTTAAGAAAGTGATTTTAAGTTTTACAAATGAATAAGTGTTTGGCAAGCTTAAGACTTCTTAGTCTTCTAAGAAGCTCGAAGGAGCCATCAAGAGGGTGTGCCGAATACTACCTATACTCTTAGGTAAGAGAATATTCATGTTTAGATCTGGACTGTCTAATCAAAATACAAGCCAGTCCTGTCTAATCAAAATATTTGTATGGATTCTTATCGGACGGTCCGGATCTAAACATAAATATGCTGTTGTTAGGAGATATGAATTCCTGGGGAGGGGGAAGGGGACAAATCATGGCGCACTAGCTCTAATCCAATAGAGGTGGTTTGGTAAGAGAGGAGGGCTAAATTTTAGTTAGGCCTAACGAGTTGGTGATCGGTAAACCTGGATTAAGAAATGTGCTAAGTAGGTAAGAAAAAGGTAATAAGTAGGCTTAATTCAAGATAAATGGTATCATAAGAATCTGAGCAAGAGAGACTAAGCTTAAGAATTTGAAAAAAAAGAAGCACAACATAATCATGTAGACTGAAAAATGTCAGAAGCAGTTTGAGCAAATACAAAGTACCGAGATAGCGCCGACCGGGCGGTCGCAGTAGCCGATGGCACGCATCCAGGGGCGGGGCAACATATATCTCTTCATGTATTTGAGGAAATCTTCTTTGCTGGTGAAAGTGTCCCAGTGGAGCCATGTGTTGACCCGGTCGTCAGAGGCCCACACGTAGAAGTCATCCAGGTCAGCCAGGTCGATTGGCCGGAGCGTCACCTCAGGATCCATTTCTCTTTTGTCAAGGCTCTTCTCTGGGGTTGTCAGTTGTTTTTTTTGCAAGTGAGATGGTGAGATTTACCTTCAACAAAAGAGATATGTTGTAAGTTGATACACGTTACACAGTACTAGCACCGTGCTTCACAGTACTAGCCAGGTGCCGTGCTTCACAGTACCAACAGTATCAGCACAGCACCTAGCTTCACAGTACTAGCCAGGTCGATTGACCGACTCATGTATCATGTAACGTGTTTCCCTTCAACAAAAAATACATCACAATAAATGATCCGATCATATCACGTGACCAATAATTTTTTTAATATAATTTTTTTTATTTTAATTTATTATGCAATAGTTTCTTAATTTTTAGTTTTTTTTTACCTAACTTAAATAAAAAAAATAATTAAACATGGCCAGTCACATCACGTTACGTTAACGCGTGATCACGTTATGGTGTGATCACATGTAACGTAATTGTTCTCTATTATTTTAGTCACGTCACGTAAAAAAAAATTTTGGTCACGTGATGTGATCAAGTCACGGTGGATTCGTTGCGTCACGTTTTTCCTTCACTAACTATTAGCCTTGTAGACAACGGCGGATCTAGAGAGGATTAAGGGTAGGCACTTGCCTACCTCTGGATTTAAATTTTTTGTTAGATCTAGTGGTAAATTAAACTTGTGCCTAGTTCTGGATAGACTTGTGCCTACCCTTGGTTCACATGTCATGCTATGACCAAGTCAGATTTTTACGTGTCATACTGTGCCGTAATCAAATTTGGAAGGATGGTCACGGCACGTTAGTCACGCTTTGACCACACGTGACCGGTTTGTCACGTTTTGTCATATTTAACTATTTTTTTCATAATTTAGATTAGTTTATTCAAGATTCATCATTTGATCAAGATTTAACGGTTCTAATTACACGTGAATCACGTGACAACGTGCCGTGCCGCGATTAAATCTTTTGCATGACGTGTCGTGCCAAATTTTTGAAAGAAGGTCATGTCACGCAAATGGTCATGGCACGAGACATGTGAGTCACGACATGTGACCGGCACACATGTCGTGCCGTGACCAAAACGTACCGTGCCTTGACGTATCCGGTCAAGCCATGACATTTTTAAATTCCTATCCGCTTAGACATTTGCTCTCGGGTACCTCGGGTCGGGCATGGCAAAACCCGTCCCGGGTAGCGAGCACAACGGGTACAACGGGTACCCGGGTACAACGGGCACGGGTAGACGGTTTTTTTTTTTTTTTAAAAAGTCCGCCCTGCCCGTTTCAAACCCGTGCCAGTCCCGGGTAGACAGGTTTTTTTTTTTTTTTTCTGTTTTCTGTTTTTTTTCTTATTTTTTTACCGTGTCGTACGAATATTATTACGTGTTTATAATTCGACTTTTAAAATTTGAATAGTTCAATATCAAATATTGTATATATATACATAAAATTATCAAGTCACATCTTTATAATTTCTAAATAAATAAAATTTGTAACTTATATATAAAAATTATTTGTGCGAAAATTTGTATATTTATTCGGCTAAGTACAAGTCTAATTATTTATTTCATTACACAAGTAATTTTATTTTATTTTCAAACTCTCATTCTAATTATATAGTTTCATAATTTATTTATATCTCGAAATTTGTAGTTTACATTTTAAATTGATAATATATTTTGTAAACGTTCAATTTAAATTGATAATATAAATCTAAATCTAAATTCAAATCTAAATTAAATATAAATACAAATTCAAATCTAAATTTAGATGCAAATTAAATTAAATCTAAATTGAATATAAATGTAAATCTAAATTAAATTAAATAAAAGAAAAAAAAAACAAGGCATGAAGCTGGCTTTCAGCCTTTGCCGAATTTCAAAATAAAAAAATAAAAATAAATAACAAGGCAGGTGCCTCTGCCGAATTTCAAAAGAAAAAAAAAACAATCTAAATCTAAATTCAAATATAAATTAAATATAAATCTAAATTAAATATAAATTCAAATATAAATTAAATCTAAATTAAATTAAATCTAAATTGAATATAAATGTAAATCTAAATTAAATCTAAATTGAATCCAAATCTAATTTTAAATCTAAATTAAATAAAAAAAAAAGAAAAAGAAAAAGAAAAAACAAGGCATGAAGCCTCTGGCTTTCAGGTTGAAGCCTCTGCCGAATTTCAAAAAAAAAAAAAAGGCGCCTCTGCCGAATTTCAAAAGAAAAAAAAACAATCTAAAAAAATAACTCTAAGTCTAATTCAAAATAATCTAATTCAAATTTTAAAATTCTAAATCTAATTCAAAATAAATACAACTTGTTCTAACTTATTTTAAAAATCTATTTAAAAAAAATAACTCTAACAAATTTAACTTATTCAAAAAAATAACTCTACCAAATCCAACATATTCAAAAATAAAATATAAATCTAACTTATTTATCTAACAAATCTAACTTATTTATCTAGCAAAATATAAATCTAACATATTCACATATAAATCTAACATATTCAAAAAATATAAATCTGACATATTTAAAAATTAATCCGAAATTAAAAAATAAAATCTAGTCTATTTTAAAATAAATCTAACATATTCAAATGAACAAATAACATATTCAAAAAATAAAATCTATCCTATTTAAAAATAAAATATAACATATTCAAAAAATAAAATCTAACCTATTCAAAAAATTAAATCTAACCTATTAAATTTAGGAGGAGGGTTCCAATGCCTCCATTTTTCATGCCTCCACCATGCCTCCATTTTTAAAACTTTAATAACTCAAAATTTAAAACTTAAAAGTCAAAATAAAAACGTTGGATATGATCTACATCATTTTATCTATGTGCTCATAAAAAATTATCACATTTTGATTTTGTTTTTATATGAATTAATAAGTTGAAAAATCAACGTCTAGAAATTATCCACATTAGTGCGTTTTTTAAAAGCTCTTGATGACAACCAAAACAAAATTGAAATGTCATAATTTTTTACACGTGCATAGATAAAATGATTTAGATCATATCTGACGGTTTTATTTTGATTTTTAAGTTTTAAATTTTGAGTTATTAAAGTTTTTAAAAATGGAGGCGTGGTGGAGGCATGAAAAATGGAGGCATTTGAACCCTCCTCTAAATTTAGATCCGAATTTAAAAAAATCAAATATAACCTATTTGAAAAATCTAACCTACTAAAAAAATCCAACCTATTTATAAATAAACCTAACATATTTCAAAAATTAATCTAACCTATTCAAAAATAAATCTAACATATTTTAAAATAAATCTAACCTATTCTAAAAATAAATATAACTTATTTAAATCTAACTTACTTACAAATAAAATCTCACATATTTCAAATAAATCTCACATATTTCAAAAATAAATCTAACCAATTTCAAAAATAAATCTAACCAATTTTAAAATAAATCTAACCAATTTTAAAATAAATCTAACCAATTTTAAAATAAATCTAACCAATTTTAAAATAAATAACCTATTTAAAATAAATAACCTATTCAAAAACTGATTTCAAAATAAATATAACAAATTTTAAAATAAATATAATCTATTTAGCACAAATAAAACCTATTTAAAATAAAATTTAACTTACTTAAAAATAAAAACCGAATTAAAAATTAAATGTGATAGGCCCATATACGAATGGCCCTTGAAAGCCCAGGCCTGGCCCAACTAAACACCTCTGGATCAAAGTTCACAGCAAACAGGCCCAGAACAGACCGCAGCCCAAAAATTACTCGGGATTCGGACCCCCTCCCGGGGCTAACCCGAAGTCAGAAAATTACTCGGGATTCGGACCCCCTCCCGGGGCCAACCCGAAGTCAGAAAATTACTCGGGATTCGGACCCCCTCCAAGGGCCAACCCGAGGCCAGAAATTACTCAGGATTCGGACCCTCTCCTGGGGCCAGCCTGAGGCGAAGCACAAACCGGACTCGGAGCCCTCCTAAGGGCCCGCCCGGAACTAAAACAAAACAAGGCTCAAAGCCTAGCATGCCGAACAGCCCAGGAAGGTTGACACGCGACCTCGCTGTTCGGCTTGAGACTGACTACGCGAACTTTATAGCCTAAAAGGCGGACACCCTCAACAGTATGCGAGTCTTTGTCATTAATGCTGACAAGACCCCGCTACAGTGGGCCACCCCCTATATAAGGCAAAGAAACCCCCAGAAAAGGGGACCGCATTTTATCACATTCTGAGTCGGGAGAGGTATCAAAAATGGTTAGAACGTTAATACCCCTCCGACTCCCCGCGTGCCCGCCTTTCCAACCCGCTTCGCTCGAAGCGAGACGGGCCGCGCACAACACAAATAATCTCAGCACGGCCTGCTTCCCAGGAACAGGGCGTGCCTGCACCTCACCGGACCTAGTCCAAGTACGGCCCGGTCCCTTCGGGAAGGGACGTATCAACCACCGTGGGGCCCCCAGCCTCAGCTGAGCAAGATGACTTCCGCGAACAAACAAATCGACACGGGCAAAGATCGCCCCCGAGGAGATAGCTCGGCGGACGGAACAATCCAACCGACGAACTGAGAACGTGAAGTCCCCGACCGACCTAACCTCGGGCGTTCGATCCAAAGAGCTCTCGAAGAAAACCCCCCGAGATGACCCGACTGGGGGGACAACGAGCAAAAACCCCCTCGGCAAACTGGGTCAGAAGACTCCCAACCCGGTCATCCCGCCGAACCCCTCCCTGGGCATGCCACCCGAAGGGGTACCGGTTAACCCATCCGGGATAAACCTGGAGTCCCTCGGAGTTCCCACACCAATTGTAAGGCCGATCGACTCGACTATAGTAACCGCCCAGGCCACCGGGCCGATCGGGTCGACCCCCCAAAACACACAAAACCAGATGATTCACACCCAATACCACTCTCCGTATGTCCCACCGTATGTGTACCCACCTCCTTACAACTACCCCCATACCCACAATATGCCTCTCCATACCCACAGTATCAAACCCCCCCTTTAGCGCACTACCCTCCACAGGCCGACCCCAACCTACCATACTATCCCCAAACCCCCACCCCGGCTCCCGGGGTACGAACGATTCATCCCCCACCGCCCGTAGCACAATTAATCCAAGCCGGACCTGGATCGAACAACCCAGAGCCCAGTTTACATAACACAGACGGTGACTTTGACAATCCGGACCCCGAACTCGAGACCCTTGTAGGCGAGGGGGAAACGAGGCAGACCGGTGGACCGAGACGGAGGCTATCCTTTGGGGCCGAACGGGAAGAGAGTGAAGGCTCATCTGCGGCGGCCAGCTCGAGAAGGAGCGCCGGTCGGGCGAGAACAGAGCGGACCCGAGAAGGCCCCACCAAACAAACTGAGGAGCGGTCTCGTCACTCGAAGAAAGACGATCAGTCCCACCACTCGAGGAAAGATGATCAGTCTCGTCACTCGCGAGAAGAGCGTCGCCGAACACCCCCTAAAAGGCGACGGAGACCACCCACCCCGCCAGAGGCCGCAGGAATAAATATGGCAATGATAAACACAATGATCAAGAAAGGGGTGGAGAAAGAGATAGCCAAGAGGGAGAAGAGGAGAGCAGGGACTCGTTCCGGGTCGACGAATATTTTGGAAGGACCACTAGCCCCGGAACTTTATAAGGCCCCCATGGGTGACTTCAAATACCCCACTGGCCTTCCCTGTTTTCAAGGTAGCGGAGACATCCAGGACCCTCAGAACTTTGTATATGGGTTCTACGAAAGGCTCCGACTGCATGGAGCGTCGGACGTTGTCGCGTGCCGCATTTTCACCACTTGTCTGACCGGGGAGGCCTGGGAATGGTACATGAGGTTAAGGCAATGATCAATAAAAACCTTTGACCAACTAGCGAAAGCTTTCCTGACCCGCTACGACATGTGACTCCCTTTTGAAGTATGTTCAGGGACACCAAGAGGCGACTCGGACCTTCGTAAATAGATTTGTGAAGGCCTCTAGGGAGGTCCGAAACTACAGCGAGGACATCGCCCTGGCGGCCATACTGAATGGGCTTTGGCAAGGAGGACCGGGCACCCTCCGGTACGATGCCCGAAAAAGAGAGTTCAAGAGTTTACCAGAGTTCCTGGCTTTTGCTAAAGGGTACATCCGGGCCGAGGAGGATGCCGCCCAGTCTGACAGGCAGCGGTCCAGATCCCCGAAACCGCAGCAGCGTGGCCGGCAGCCCGATAGCGGCCCGTCCCGAAGATGAGAACCACGAAAGAGACACCCAAGAAGAACGGCGCGAAGACGGCAGAGAGGGCTACCGACCCCACTATGTGCGGTATGCACCTTTTATCAAGAAGAGGAGCGAAATGTACTTAGTGATAAAAGACATGCCTGATGTTCCAAGGCCGCTACGCAAGCGTATTTTCGAGAAAAAAGACGGGACAGCGAGATGTTTGTTCCACCGCTTCAACGGACACTCCACGGGGGAATGCCTCCAGCTGAAAGACGTGTTGGAGAGGATGGCCAGGGAAGGAAAGTTGATCGAATATATAGTGCCAGAATTCTTCCAAAAGTTTGCGAAAGAATACAATGGGGAGGTCCAGGACAAAAAGAAAGCTTCCTATCGGGACGATTATAAAGAGCGTGAACATTCGGGGCCCAAGCCCGAAGAGGGCAAGGAAAAAGGACCAGGGACATCAGGCAGGCGACCGAGTATAGAAATCAATGTGATTAGCGGAGGACACAGGGTGGCGGCTCCCGAAAAACATAATCGAAGCACCATCAGGCCGTACCCCACCATACTAAATATCGAGAGGCCCCTTGAAAGAAAGAGACCCCGAATGGATGAAGCCATATGCTTTTCCAAAAAGACTTTGGCGCCGTGACGTGGCCTCACGATGACCCCATAGTACTGAGACTCAAAATAGAGGAGTTTGGAGTCAAGCGAATCCTCGTGGATACGGGGAGCTCGGCCGATATCCTATACCTCTCGGCTTTCGAGAAGATGGGAAGGCAGCTGGGTGAGCCACGGAGAAAAGTAACACCGCTAGTGCGTTTCACTGGCGATTCCCTCCGGCCAAAAGGAGTTGCCCAATTGAAAGTAGCGTTCGGATCTTTGCCCCGCACCACCGAAGTTATGGTGGACTTCCTCGTCGTAGATGCCCCTTCCGCCTACAACGCAATCATCGGTAGGAACACTTTGAACAAAATCGGAGCCATAGTATCTTCCCCCCACTTGAAGATCAAATTTCCTACCAGCCACGGCGTGGGGGAGGAATGCGGGCAGCAACAGGTGGCCCGGGAGTGCTACCAAACTTCCCTCGGAGGACAAGGAGGGGCGGTCCACCAAGTGGACGCGAAAGCAAAAGCGAGATCAGGTCTCGCTAGCCCATGCTTGCAATCCAGCAGAGAATTCTTACCCCCGCACACACCCCTGGTCTTGGATCCCATAGACAAAGAAGAGTTGAATACATCCCTTGAGCCGGCCGATGAGGTTGACCAGGTCGACCTTGGGGACGGTAAATTTTTGAACATCGGCAAGGCCGTGCAAGGAAGCGCAAGGAAGAAGCTGATTGATTTCCTCCGGGAAAGCCTGGCAGTGTTCGCGTGGACTGCCGCAGACATGCCTGGGATCCCGAGATCTATAGCCGAGCACCGGTTGCACATCAAACCGGGAGCGAAACCCGTAGTACAGAAAAGAAGGAACATGGGAGCCGAGAGGCGCTCAGCGGTCAAGGCCGAAGTCACCAAGTTGCTGGGAGCTGGTTTCATTAGAAACGTGACTTGTCCGGAATGGCTGGCAAATCCTGTGCTTGTCCGAAAGGCAAATGGAGAGTAGCGGATGTGTATTGATTACACCGACCTGAACAAGGCATGCCCTATGGACCCCTTTCCTTTACCTAAGATCGACCAACTAGTAGACTCTACCTCCGGACACGCATTCTTAAGCTTTATGGATGCGTTCTCGGGGTACAATAAGATACGGATGTGCCCTGAAGACGAGGATAAAACTGCCTTCACAACCCACTCCGGGTTATACTGTTACCACGTGATGCCCTTCGGCCTGAAGAATGCAGGGGCTACCTTCCAAAGAATGGTAAACAAGGTGTTCCACGAGCAAATAGGTCGGAATGTAGAAGCCTATGTAGATGACCTCCTAGTCAAGAGTATGTCCGACCTGGACCACGTTCGAGACCTGCGCGAGACCTTCGTAACGCTCAATCAGGCGAACATGAAACTCAACCCCAAGAAGAGTTTCTTTGGCCTAACGGGAGGGAAATTCCTCGGATTTATGGTGTCCATGAGAGGCATAGAAATACACCCATCCAAATCACAGGCCATCCTAGACATGAAACCCCCCCGAAACCTCAAGGAACTCCAGTCGCTTACAGGCTGGCTGGCAGCGTTAAACCGGTTCATCGCCCGGTCTGGCGATGTCTGCTTCCCCTTCTTCAAGGCAATGCGTAAGTCAGCCAGATTTGAATGGACAGAGGAATGTGCGATGGCTTTCGACAAAGTGAAAGGGTACTTAGCCAGTCCGCCCTGCCTCAGCAGACCCATAGAAGGAGACACCTTAGTTGTGTACCTAGCCACCACCAACCATGCGGTCAGTGCCGCGTTAGTACGGGAAGAAGGACGCGAGCAACAACCCATATATTTCGTATCCCATGTGATCCGGGACGCCGAGACTCGGTACACACAGTTGGAGAAGGCAGCTTATGCCCTTATCATCGCGGCAAGAAAACTGAGACCATACTTCCAATCTCACCCAATCAAAGTGTATACCGGAGTGCCTCTGAGAAAGGCCTTCGTGAACTTTGATTCCTCGGGTCGCGTGTTAGCTTGGGCGCTCGAACTAACGGAATTCGATGTCACGTTCTACCCCGAGAATGCCATTAAATCACAGGTATTCGCGGATTTTATCGCGGAATACTCAGGGGCCCCGGATGAACTAGACGGCAAGTGGACTCTCTATGTCGACGGAGCCTCCTCCGGTCAGGGAGCAGGAGCAGGAATAGCGCTCACGGGCCCACAAGGGGAAACACTCAATTAAGCACTCCACTTCCTGTTTCCTGTAACTAATAACACTGCCGAGTACGAGGCCATGATAGCAGGCCTGAAGTTAGCCGCGGGACTGGGAGCCCGACAAGTCCACCTTCATAATGATTCCGAACTTGCGGTTAGGCAAATTAACGAAGAGTGCCGTGTACATGATGACCGATTGCGACAATACCGAGAGCAGTTCCATTCTTTGAAGGGACAGTTTGATAAGGTGGTGATAGAACATGTGTCCAGAAACCAGAACTGCCAAGCTGATGCCCTCTCTAAACTGGGGGCAGCGGGAAACCTCGACAAGGACCGCCCCGTTATAGTAATGGACATTCCCGAGTCGAGTATTTCAGACGGCGCGAAAGAAGCCTGTGTCGTCAATGAGTCCGAAGACACCTGGTACGCCCCCATGTGGACCTACCTCACTTCGGGGACCTTACCCGAGGACCCACTGGCGTCCTGGAGACTGAAGAAGATCGCCCCTTTATACTCTATCTACAACCATCAGTTATACAAAAGGGGATACGCCCGGCCATGGCTTAAGTGCATCGGAGAAAAGGATGCTCAGGCAATGTTGGAGGAAGTCCACGAGGGACTCTGTGGTAGCCATCAAGGAGCAAAAACTTTGGCCAAGAGAGTCCTGCGCGCAGGATATTACTGGCCCACAATGCAGCAAGACGCGGCGAATATGGCGCGAAAGTGCGAAAGGTGCCAATACCATTGCCGATTATCCAGCGTCCCAGGTTACGACATGATCACAATCTCGGGAGCTTGGCCCTTCGACCTCTGGGGGATCGACATCCTAGGTCCTTTTCCCATGGCCGCCCATCAACAAAAATGGATCATAGTGGCCGTGGAATACTTCACAAAGTGGGTCGAAGCCAAAGCACTAGCCCACATCACGACAGAAGCCGCCAAAAATTTCATATGGAGGAACATCGTATGCCGTTTCGGCATACCGCACGCACTGATCTCTGACAACGGCACGCAGTTTAATGCAGACGTCACCATGTCTTTCCTAGAGAGGCTAGGTATCCGCAGCAACTTTACTTCGGTTAGCCACCCTGCTAGCAATGGTCTGGCCGAAGTCACCAACAGAACTATTCTGGATGGATTAAGAAAGAAGGTGGCCTCCAATAGGAAGAATTGGCCCAGCAAACTGGATGAAATACTTTGGGCATACAGAACCACCCCCCGTGAAGCCACGCAACAGACACCGTACTCCCTTGTGTATGGCATGGAGGCCGTCACACCTCTCGAACTCGTTGCACCCTCCCTCAGGATGACAGCCTACTCTACGAAAAGCAACCCAGAAGCACGAGCTACGGAACTCGAGCTGGCACAAGAACTCCGAGACAAGGCCCGCGTCCGAACCACAGAATACCAGAGAAGGATCAAACACGCCTTTAAACGCGTGTCCCCCCGGGCATTCGAACCGGGTGAACTAGTGCTCAAAAAGATCGAAGCTGCCGGACATCATGTTGGTAAACTTCAGCCCAATTGGGAAGGCCCCTTCCGGGTAATTCGCGCCTGCGGCAAAAGATCCTATGAACTCGAAGGCCCCGACGGACGAACGCTCGCCAGACCCTGGAACGTCGTCCATCTCCGGAAATTTTATGTTTAAAACAAAAAGGGGGTAGCAGAACAGGCATAGCAGCGGACAGACCGCTTGTAAAGATGTAATCATTACCTTTTGTACTTTTTTTTGGGACCAACATGGGAATGCCCATGTAAGGTCAGGGGCGCCTGTGCGATATTATAAGCACGGCCCGATACCTTGTACTTTTGGACCACCAACACGGGAACGACCGTGTATAGTTGAGGGCGTCTGTGCGATATTATAAGCACGGCCCAGTGTTTGTGATGTTGACTAACAAATTTGGGACCCGACGACACGCAATTGCCGTCGGGACCTCCCTACAACTAATCATAACGAGGACAAACAAAAGCCCACGGGCAACTAATGTTTCAACAAAAAGAAATTATCGCACTAAGAGAGGATGAACGAAAGCCCAAGTGGCAACGAACGCCTCAGCAATAAAACAACGCCTCTTATGACAGAGTAATAAAAGCCTAAGGGCAACAAAGGTTTCCGCTAACAATTATCATACTGAGTTCGGACCAAAGACCTTAGAGCATAAAACAGCCCGAAATAATTTTTCCGTAACAGCGAACATGCGCTAGCCGTGGAAAGTCCGGACGAGTACACGCTACGTACCCCGCAAGGAAAACTCGCGCTAGCCTCAGGTCAAAAGCCCTGAAGAAAGGAGCAACAGGACAATCTTTCAAAAAGATTACAGGCACGAGTCACAAAAGTGCGAACGAAAACTCTGCAAAGAGCAACGAATGCACATGACTCGCAAAACAGGCACGAGTCACAAAAGTGCGAACGAAAACTCTGCAAAGAGCAACGAATGCACATGACTCGCAAAACAGGCACTAGTCACAAAAGTGCGAACGAAAACTCTGCAAAGAGCAACGAATGCACATGACTCGCGAAACTAAAGGGACGGTTATGCAAAAAGCGAACGAAAATCCTCATGGGATAACGAATGCGCATAACCCTGCCTCGGAGAGATACAATAACGAAAACCCGTGGGGTAACGAAAAAATCTCTCCGAGGATCCCGACAAAGCGTAAGCGAAAGCCCGACGGGGCAACGAACACGCACAAACCGGACAAACATTCCGCCATTTTACAAACGCAAGTCTTGTGGAATGGATGTGAATGATCTACTGGCACCGCGAGACAATTAAAAGGCATGGCAGCATGTCTGAACAACAAATCTCGCGGAAATCTCTACTGGCTCTACAAAACAACCGACAAGCATAGTAATATGCCCGAACAAAATCTCAAAGGAGCAAAAACAAAAAATGATGGCACCCAAAGGAATGCAGAAACTCCTCCCCGAACTCCTGCAAGCACGCCAGTTCAGAGGACAAGCGCTATCAGGCGAACAAAGATGCCTAGGAATGTTATAAGCCCGAAGAGGTTGCGGGAAGAAACTGCGCGAGGTAATGAAACTGTTTTTCTTCCCAAATTGATAACACTACAAGGCTGGGAGCCGAACTGGCAATTAAATATCGATGAATAACGACAGGTGACGCTAAATAACTGTAAAGGGTACGAGGTAATCCCGTTGGAATTCCCTAACAATTGAATGGAATAAATCCACCCGAGATTGACCTACCCTACAGGATCACGCGATCGTGTTTAAACAATAAGGTTCTAAGGAACCACAATAAAAATACTACGAACAAGCACATTAAAACAAGAACATACATAAAACATAATGTTACTCGGGCGGTCGAGCAGTAACCTCGACCAAGTTACTCGACAAAAGTTACAACAAATCTGTTTTTCCCCAACATCTTGGGGGTCCTACGAATAAAAGAAAAGAAGAACGAGGCAAATAAATTAAAACTTTGACACGCCCTTCAGCAGCTCCCCGATCTGACACCTCACTCCTCGCCTAAGGCCTGCATAAACATAAACAGCAGATTAAATAAGCATCGAACGGGCATGCATATATGCGTCAACAGAGCAAGTCAGAGACTACCTCTTTTACTCGCCATATTCATCCTCTTCGATCACCGCCCCGAGGTCCCGCGTATTGTTCCCCTCCACAGAAGGGATGGGGGGACAAGCCACATCGCTGGTCCCCGTTCCACCACCAGTATCGACCTCGGGGAGAGAACGCACCCAAATGTTATCCGGCCAGGCAGCGACGAGACGCCAATAGTACGGAATTTCCACTGGCGGCGTCCTCACTAGGCTTATCTGGCCCGACACCAGTTCACCCTTGGGGTTCCGTAGCCTATCTTCGACCCTGTCCCACGTGTACCCGGTCAGAACCTTTGGCTGCGCCTCCTCGTCCTTGACCCTAACGAACCCCACCATCTCAGGAGCAAAAGGGTACAGTCTCCCCAGCTTCGACATTTCCCCATACACAAAATGACGCACAAAATCCTCCACGCATACGAGCGCCGCGCTCCTAAACCCAACGCTGCTGAGGAACTCGTCTATCAACTTCGTAGCCAGCCCCTCTAAGTCGGCACGTTGTTGCTCAACAACCTTCTCCACCCGCCCAACCTTCTCCCTTTCGGAGACCAAATCCTCGGCCATCTTCGCCCTCTCCCCCTTCAACTCCTCAGCTTCGGCAACAGCACTCGCTAGCCGCTTGGCCTGCTCAATGGCTTCTTCGCCCCTCTTGGATAATTCCTCCTCCAAACACCTAATCTTTTCATCGCGAGCATCGAGATCGCTCTGCATGGTCCGCTGATAATCCAAAGCCTCCCTGTAACGCTCCTCCAGGGACTTACCACACTCCTTTCCGAGCTGTGGGTCCTTCAACCCCGAGGTGGTGTCATCGGAAACCCGCATTCTTCCCTCCTTCAGCAATCGTTCCTCCAACAACGTCGCCATTACGCAGCCCGCCTCGAAATGCCAACCCAAACAGTTTAACAGAGCTTGCTCTGGGTCTTCCCTCATACGGCGCCTAACATAAGCCGGCTCCAGGCTCGTATAGGCCCCGAAAGAAAAGGCCCCCAAAGTAGGCGGCCTCCTACTAACCTCCATGGTTTTCCCTAGGAAGGGGACGAAGAGCCCGCAGTGGTTCGGGTCCTTTCCAGGAGACGGATGCTCCCAAATCGAGCCTCTCTCAAGTTCCCAGTTGAAGCTCGAACCGCCACCCGGAGACTCGGACCCATGATCCGGACCTCTAACAACCCCGCCAACATCTGCTGAAACAACGCCGCCGGCGACCCCCTCAGGAAGGGGCCCAACGTCGGACACCGGTCCCAGCCCACCCGGGGCAACCTTACCCTCCGTTATAATGAGAAACTCCTCCCTCCTCGGCACATTAGCCCGGGCCCTACCAGAGGCCTCCACAGCGAGACCCTTCCCCTTGTCGACCTGGCTAGTCGGGGCCGTAGACCTTATCTTTTTTCATTCTGTCCTTCATATTCGCCCCGCCCCGCCTCTTGGGGGCCTTCGGAGGAGACGCCTCCCTCTCTTCCACCGGAAGTTCCTGCTCCGCCACCACGACCTCTTCCGCCACCTCGGTCGCCGAGTGCTCTCCTCCTTTTGCCTTGACCCTTCCAGGTACGAGAGGGACGACCGGCTTAGGATCCGCGGAGCCGCCCCAAAATGCAAACTCCATGGATGTTTTGGCTGCCAAAGAAGGAACATACGAATACATATTAATAGTTAAGGAGCTGCTGAGAATAGAAATAAAAGTTAGAAATCTACCACACAGATTGTTAAGAATCTCTAAGGCCCTCCGATCGTCAGCGGACATCGGAAAATTAAGAGAAGGCACCATCCCCTTCCCTGACAACTGACACCATGTCACCCGAACGTCTTTTAACGACTCAATTCTGCCTGGGTGCGGCAGGTACACCCAGCCCCGGTTCCAGTCATCTATCTTGTTAAGCTTAGGGTTCTTCTTGGAGTCAAACACTATGGCATGCGGGCCTTTCCGTTTAAGGACCAAGAAGTCTTCGGATGTCTTGCCCATGCTAAAATATTGCGAGAACAGACCCATGGTTGGCCTTAACCCCCCCAACTTATCTGGATGATCCGAGAACAGTCTATCAAAGCTCGTAACATAACACCAAGCCTTGCTAGTTAGTTGGGACGGTGTTATATCCAAAGTCTTAACGAAAGATCGACAAAACTCCGACAAGGGTAACTGAAACCCACATTTAGGCATCTTCCAGTACACGCACATTCCCTTCTCAGAGTCATGCGCTCGGTCATTTATAGTAGGTACTCGGAGATCTATGACGTCCAGCGTAATAGTCCTCCGCGCCTCCTTGCGCACTAACTGACCATAAAACACCTGCTGCCACCATTCTTCACGACGACACAAAGGTATTGACGGCCACAAACGATCCACTTCATCAAAAATACCAGGCTGATAAGTAGACCGAGGTATGAGTTTCGGCCTATCAGGGGTTTGGGACAGAGCACCCTTACGACTAACCTTCTTCTCCTGCACCTCCACAGGCACAGAGATGGAAGCCTCCCGCGAAGAGGCGACACGACTCTCGTGCAGATCATCCTCACCGTCCCCTTGCGCCTCGCTCGCTCCCCCGGACTCAGTAGAATGTTGAACAGACAATGTATCCTCAGAAGCATGATACCTAGGATCACTAGGAGACAACGGCAACCGCACCTGTCCAGACATACCTTGATCGTGATCATATATATGTTTGGCTTTATCATCAAGGGGAAGCACCGCATTGCCTCTCGCAGACTCCTTCCTTTCGGCCAAAAGTATAGCCAAAGCTTCGGCACCTTTTCCCGGACCCGGCGTCCTCGATGACCCCCGACTAGAAGAGTCGGTATCCAGAAGACCCCAATTCGGAGATCGGCCTCCCGAGCTCCCCCCAGTCATAGTTAGAAATAACCTAAGTTAGGCCAAGGCGGTCAGTTAAAGAACCAGCAAGAGACAAGTATAAGATAATGGCCTCCCCATGTCAACCGAGAAAGCTGCTCGGTAACCCAAAAAAAAAAAGAACTAACCCTACTCGCTGACACACTTCTCAACCGAATTGGGGACGGTAGAGGTAGTTTCCCCACCCCAGCGAAAACTACAAACTGCAAAATCTTAAAATAAAAAATACCTTCCCGAAGACGTAGACGCGACTGCAATAAACCGAACGGAGCGAAATCAAGTAACTGTCCGACCACAACCTTCGCAAAACTCAGCAAATGACGATGTCTCCAGACGGCCACGAGCGCCCTTATATAAGCGTCAGTACATCGTCGTAACGGTAATCGGCACGCTCCCCGAGAAGCCCCTCAACCCACTTGGCACACTCTAATAGGCCTTGACCTAGCAGCGTAGAAAACCGTAGAAAGAAAGGCCTACACAGTACGCACCGAAGGCCTTGAAGCGACGTGCCGATTCGAAATTTGGCGCCCTTCCCTCCCCTCTCCAAACCCTGACAAGGCGCGAGCAGGGCGCCCCGACGTCCTAACCTAGCTACCCCATACCACGATGGCACCCGGACGCGACCCAAGCGTCGCGCCTTTTCTGATCTCGCCCCCTCCCCCCAGCAACTCCTCCACCGACTAAGCGGGCACGAACGAAGCGTCGCGCCGCTTCCCTCTCTCCAGCGACGATCAGACGCAGTTATGGCGATTGGACACCTGCATTAAATGCAAACCACTGCTGACCACTATATAAACCCCCTAACATTACAACTCCAGTTATCGCTTTCCCCAAAAACGTACTGAAACAATGGCTCTAAAACCTCGGAATAACAAAGGAAAGAAACCTGTGGAGACCGGCGAGGTGAGCAATCCAAAACCGGGCCGACCAACAAGCGTCCGAGACTTACCTCCCCGAGTTCGCGCAAACTGGCTCCGCTTCTTCCCAAGGAGTAACCGCGATCGGATGATGGCGAGCTCCAATGACAAGCTGCAGGATTTCATCAAGTACCTGGTCGACGTGGAAATGCGCTCCTACGGACATTGCCCCTGCTGCCCGCACTCCGGTCGCAATGCACCACCAGCAGCGCCCCCCCGGCGCCCTGCGCCCAAGCCTGTTATCCGCAGCACTTGCCCGGCATGTGGGAAGACGGGCAATCGGGCCGATATGCCCCGATGCCATCAATGCGGGGAAAGATTCCACCAAGCCTGCCAGCCCGAGGAGACACCCTACTTGTTCCCCATCCCAGGCCTGGAGCACTGGTACTGCGAGGAATGTACATCCATCCTTGACTCCAGGGATGACACGCGCGAGGATGACGATGAAGACGACGATGGCCCACAGTATCACCCCACCAGGTCCGACAACACCGACCCTGAGGAGGAATCCTCCGCAGACGGCGGCCTCAGCGATTGATGCATTGCGCGAAGTCGCCCCACCCACCTAGCCGGACGTTTACTATTTCCTCTTTTGCTCCCCGACATGAGGGATAGTTTTTATTTTATTAGGATCACCTTATGAACAACGATGTTTTGTTGAGAAGGAAAACTCTATAAACCACATAACATTACCTCTAGCTGTAACTTTTCTTATTTTGAAAAACTTTTCCTGCAATACATCTGTGTAAAGGCAACTTTGACACTAAGGCACAACGCTCACACACGCCTTCCATACCACCACCTCACCACAACGGGCAGCAAGCTCTATCGCAACGGAACTTCATCATATCACTAACCAACAGGTGCCGCCCGCCTCGCGACCACTCGGTCCCGGGTAGACCGCCAAACAACTAACTAAGGCACCTATGTCTCAGGACACGCTACCCGAAATTAGTCGGTTTACCACATAGACCTCATGCGGCACCGACACGAGATTGGTACGCCCCATGTCTCAGGACAATCGCGGGCACACATCTCTCGATAAGCAGAGCATTTTATGTCGCGCGACCTAAATGGTCTGAGACAAAACAGGTACTGAAAACACCCCCCCTTTATCCTAAAAGGCACGACGCCAAGTAACTCGAATCAAGGAATAAATCTCACCAAATCGCTGGCATAACCGTCCTACGGCGCCCCATCGCGGCATAAATGCACTCCCTACCCCAACTCACGCGTCTCGTATATGCAGCCATATACATTTCCCGAACACTGGCCAGCCGACAGCGAATGACCCTTAATTTAGCTAAAACGCCCCGGAAATAATGAATCTCTTACCAATAACACCTCGAAATAGCCGCTCCATAACTCCCGAAATGCCTCGAAACAACCGTCCCTTAAATCCAAAACGCTTCGAAATTAACACCGGTCAAACGACAGGCCTACACCCGTCCAGTCAAATCGCTTAGCCCCAGCTTTTATGATCCAGTGGGGCCCGGACACGATAACCAACGGCACCACCCTGCCTATATATTGACCCATTCAGCTGTAAGCAGGTCATTCCTCACCAACCGATCCTCCATTTCATAAACTCATCCCCACCCCATCCACCCTCACAATGTCGTCGAATGACTCGGTTAACAAACCCGAGCAGCGACGCCTCAATATTACCCTTCCCCGTGTTTCACCCCCCCATCGTTCCCGGCCTAACCCCACGCAACCACTACTGCGAACACTGACGGAAGGCGAAAGGTGGGTATTGTTACAAGACATATCCCACCCCGACTTAGAATGGATGCTGACCCACGAAAACCTTTGAGTCCGAGACTTTCTCGACTTCAAGCTTAACTCGTGCCCAAAATTCACCCCTGAGGAAGAAAATGTTATCCAACCTACGACGCCGTCGTTGCGCACATGCTTCGGCTGTGGTGAGGAAGATCCCAAGACCGAGATGGTCAAATGCCGAACATGCTTCGAGTGGCGCCACATGTATCATTACGATATCAAAGGTCGCTCAGATCCCCGCCGCCGGTTTTGGAGATGCCCCCGTTGCATCGACCTCAACTACGGAGGACCAACCTTATATACCGCTACTAAGGAGGAGCTTGAAGCGGACAACGTATATGAGGACACCGATAACGAGATCCTCGCCTGAATGCCCCTTAAGTAGCGACCTCACACCCGTCTCTTTGCCGAGCAGGACCCCGGAGTGCAACTGACCGAAGGGGAAATGTCTCTTCCGCCCGCCTCAGGTCCCACCTCGGCAGCCATGCGGGTATACAGGGAACTAGTCGCCCTGCACATCACAGTTCACTAGAACAAATGTATCTGTCGTTGTACCTTATCTAAGAAAACTCATGTACGAAATGTGTATTGCTCCGATATATCAATATTCAACCAATAAAATTTTATGGTCGGGTCCTCTCTTATTATCAAACAGCTAATCTTTCTCACATATCACGCCGACCAAACTTTTATCCCGCACACACTCCCGATACGCGCCCAAATATCCTTCGAGGCCCCACGTCATTTAATGCAGGCCGTCGGCAGGTATACGCTATAAATGGCCTGGGACCCATATCATTTATGGCCACGGTCACAGCCCCCGCCTATAAATACCAACCTTACCATACGTCCAAATGACAACTCCTCACCTCCCTCAACAGAACTTTCCGAGATGCCTATCAAAAGAGTAGTCTCTAAACCCAAGAGGCCTCGGGAACAAGGCCAGAGCAGCCGCGACCAGCCTCCCCCCGCCCCCCGTCGCTCTTATAACCCACGACAGGTCCTCTCTCCTGCAGAGAGATGGGCCCTCCGCCAACGATTCTCCGAGGAGGATTTGGAATGGATGCTTCATAACGATGACCTCCAAATCTGCGACTTTATCAACCTCCTCCTCGCCGGTGTACCCTCATTCACTAAGGAGGACGAGAACAACATCTATGATGACGTCGACTTCGCGCCCAAACTGCGTTGGTGTGTCATATGCCACGATCAAGGGCCCAAGCACGAAATGGCGAAATGCCGGATGTGCTATGAGTGGAGCTGCTTCAAACACTACGACATCCGAGGCCGCGCGGACCCCCGACGCCGGTTCTGGAAATGCCCTGGATGTTTATCCCGCAATTCTGGAGGCCCGAGCCTGCATACCGCCACTCCAGAAGAAATCCAAGCCGATAACCTTTTTGAGGACACCGATAATGAGCGCGTGGTCTAATTTCAATATTTCCTTATCTATAGGCATTGTATGATTTAGATGTCATGTCGTACTTGGGCTTCATGCTATTTAAGAATATCTTCATATCAACCACTTATGATTTTCGCCATACCTTCCGTTACTGGCGCCAAAAAAAAAAAAAAAAAACACTCGGCTACCCAAAGCCATCTAACACGCCAACACAATTAGTTGGATACTTACCCGCGATAGGGCATACCAAAGGTTCGCAAACTTTGTAATAACAAAATTACGACCTTACAGAAAAAAAACGATAACACAGGTTATAATTATCTTGAAAACGCAAAAACCCCTAGAATAGCTCGGGGGCCGTCAACAACAAAATCATGAAATACAGCGGCAAAACAAAATTGGCACAAACCACGTGTAATCAACAAGCCGCACGATGCGAAGTCACAGGAACAAGAATTTTTAAATGACCAAAATACAAACGCTAGTAACCCCCTAGGGTAACTCAGGGGCTGATAATAAACAAATACCTCGCAAAAACCCGGGTACCACTAGGGGGCCAATACTCGAACGATAAAACAAACAAGCCGAGACTAGCAAAACAAACTTATATAAGTTGAACCCAAGTTACCTTCAGTACCAGAATAAAAACCCGGAAGCATCATACTGATGCATTCCGGCTTTGGGGGCTAATGATAGGCCCATATACGAATGGCCCTTGAAAAGCCCAGGCCTGGCCCAACTAAACACCTATGGATCAAAGTTCACAGCAAACAGGCCCAGAACAGACCGCAGCCCAAAAATTACTCGAGATTCGGACCCCCTCCCGGGGCCAACCCGAAGTCAGAAAATTACTCGGGATTCGGACCCCCTCCCGGGGCCAACCCGAAGTCAGAAAATTACTCGGGATTCGGACCCCCTCCCGGGGCCAACCCGAAGTCAGAAAATTACTCGGGATTCGGACCCCCTCCAAGGGCCAACCCGAGGCCAGAAATTACTCAGGATTCGGACCCTCTCCTGGGGCCAGCCTGAGGCGAAGCACAAACCGGGACTCGGAGCCCTCCTAAGGGCCCGCCCGGAACTAAAACAAAACAAGGCTCAAAGCCTAGCATGCCGAACAGCCCAGGAAGGTTGACACGCGACCTCGCTGTTCGGCTTGAGACTGACTACGCGAACTTTATAGCCTAAAAGGCGGACACCCTCAACAGTATGCGAGTCTTTGTCATTAATGCTGACAAGACCCCGCTACAGTGGGCCACCCCCTATATAAGGCAAAGAAACCCCAGAAAAGGGGACCGCATTTTATCACATTCTGAGTCGGGAGAGGTATCAAAAAGGGTTAGAGCGTTAATACCCCTCCGACTCCTCGCGTGCCCGCCTTTCCGACCCGCTTCGCTCGAAGCGAGACGGGCCGCGCACAACACAAATAATCTCAGCACGGCCTGCTTCCCAGGAACAGGGCGTGCCTGCACCTCACCGGACCTAGTCCAAGTACGGCCCGGCCCCTTCGGGAAGGGACGTATCAAAATCTAACCTATTTAAGCTATTTTGAAAATAAATCTAACCTATTTCAAAAATAAATCTAACCTATTCAAAAATAAATCTAATCTATTTTGAAATAAATCAAACCAATTCTAGAAAATTAACAACAAATCTAACATATTTAAGCTACTTTAAAAATTAATCTAACCTATTTATAATAAAACTAACAATAAATCTAACATATTTAAGCTACTTTAAAATTAATCTAACTTATTTATAATAAAAGTAACAATAAATCTAACTTATTTAATCTATTTTAAAAATTAATCTAACCTTTGCGAGATGAAATAAACTTGCACCTTCCCGGGATGAAATAATCTTGCTTCACCGTATCTTGCGCCTTTGCGGGATGAAATAAACTTGCTCAACAGTATCTCGCGCCTTTGCGGAATAAAATAAATTCGCAACTATATTTTTTTTTCTAATAATTAAACTAATTTGGGAACAATAAAAAATAATGAGAGTATGAATGAGAGATTGAGAATTAGATTGAGAATAATGTGAGTTTAGTGTGAAAATGAGAGAAGAATATGGTGTATTACAGAAAATTTTTGGGGGGAAATTCGGATTGCTACAGTAAAATAGTAACGGGAGTCGTTGGATTCAAAATTTTTCGAAAATCTACAGTGCTACAGTACCGGTCAAATCTACAGTGCTACAGTAAAATGTCAAATCGGGTCCAGCACTCCAGGCGGGTCAGGTTCGAGTTCGGGTACACAGGTCCGGGTACACGGGTAAGGGTAGCGGGTAAACGGGTGCGGGTACATGAGTATTCGGGTTCGGGTACGGCGGGTATGGGTACACCCGGGTATACAGCGCTCCCTCTTGACCTGCCCGTTTGAAGCCCGTACCCGTGTACCCGTTTACCCGAGTATACCCGGGCACGGATACGGGTACCCCGGACACCGGGCACGGGCGGACCGGGTTCGGGCCGCCCCTAATGGGTAGTGTCAAACCACTATATCCGCTACTCCGGTCTTATTCATCAGGAAAAAGATTGTACTATTGTCAGTAGTTTGTGCTGACTGACCGAAATCCTAAATCCGCCACTGCTTGTAGAGTTTATATATACGGCTTGTAATTGCACCGTAAATGATACAACTTGATTATAAAGAGCAATAATTTCAAATTAAGATGTTATCCGAGCTGGTTTGAAACACGTACTAGTTCCGTACCAGTAAAATCTATCAGCAACATTATATTAACAAAACTGACTCAAAATCAAAGCCCTCCCAGGAACGATGAGGTTCAAAGTGGTGCCAGCAATCAAGAAACACAAGTGGTAGCTGACCACCTGACCCTAATCCAACACATAGCCTCACGACGGTTTTGCTCAACGAGAAAATTATCACTGTTGAGCTAGATCTGCAACAATCTCTCTCATCGGAAGAGGCAAAAATGATTTCATAAATAGTGAAGTTACATCCCCAAACAAAGCCTGCCCTAAATTTGGAGAATGGAACATGACAGATAGCTTGGTATTTGTCATGGCTACTCAATTCGATTGAACCATCAATTTTGATAAAGCTCTTTTTATGGAATTATGAAATTCTTTAAAAGATATGTATGGTAATTAAAATAATTAGTCTCATATCTTCAAATAAAAACAATAATGATCACAAATTACACAAGGTGAGAAATCGGTCATTCAACATAATCAGTAAAGTGTAAATGGAATGAACTCACTGTTTATCAACCACCAACAATAGACCTCAATGAAATTTAACAAAGAACTGAGCATGACATTTTTTTCAGTTTCTCTCGGCCTTGGATTCTTTTTATGAGACCGTGGGAAGCCGAATTTTGGTGGCCACTGAATTACTTTTCTTGGCAAGTGTTTTAGCAATTGTACAGAGAGAAGAAACAAGAAGGACGACAATGAACAAAGAAAAAGAGAAAGAAATCGAGAGAATGTCCTTGGTCACTAACCAGAATCAGACTAGCACAGACAATCGAGAGAGAGAGGGAGAAGTGGCAAGCAAACTCTCAAGTGTACACATTAAAATCACAATGGACACGAGAAGGAAGGTTGCTGATTTCTTCATCCCCAACTCAGGCCAGCTCGGAAGAAAAAAAATGGCGACACCACAGGCGTCCAATTGCACTAATGAAGGGGATCATAAAAAAAAAAAAATCAAATTCGGGGTCCGAATTGGAACAATTCATTGGGTCATCATTGTGACATCGCTTTGAACAATTTAACTGAGATGAAGTTCTGCTGCCTTTCCAAATTCCAGGAACTTCTTAAACTCTTTCAGAACTTTATCTTATAATTTTAATATTCTAACATGAAGACAAAGGATATCAGATTAATTTATCATGTATCCTTGCCATACTACACACATATCTTTATCAAATTTGTACATAAATAAAAATTATTTTTTCTTCAAGAGTTCAGCATTCCTGAGTAGAACAATTTCCAATTAGAAATCAAGACTACAAATACACCCAAATCCGCAAAATCTACGCTACAGCCAAATATAAACTTGCTCCTATCATTCTAAAGGATAAGGATTTATGAAACTATACAAAACCATATCCTTGACCTTTCCTTTGTGAATCCAATACCTTCTCAAAACACCATCTTTTGAAAACCCAGATTTCTCTAAAACCTTTTGTGATCCTACATTCTCCACATCAACCAATGCTTCGACTCTCTCTAAATCCTCAAAGTCACTGAAAACTTTTCCCAGCACCAACTTCACTGCCTTTGTTGCAATCCCCTTCCCCCAGTACTGTGAAGCTAGTACGTACCCTAGCTCAGCACGGCAACTGTCCGCACCTGTAAAGGGTGTCACCTAAAAATTAAAGTGATATTTGTTAATTGTGTAAAATTGTAAATTATCTCAATGTTTGCTCAATATTAAGGTGGTTGTGAAAAATGATAGGAAAAATATGTGATACATGACTTTAGCCTCTGGTGTGCTAACCATCCATGCTGGAGGGGGAAGGGGGGAAATCCGAGCGCACTATTTCTAATACCAGATAGATAAGAGTTAGACACAGGTGACTGTTGTCTTTAGTTTCAGGGGAGTACATCAAGTTGAATTTGTCCCTAATTAGAACTTATAGCTCATCTAATCTGCAGTTTAAACTTTAAACAACAACTGAACCAACCGTTTGTTCTTAAAAAGGTACCTGAATTTTCTAAAGAAAGATCAACATAAAATATGTTTAATCGCAATTTGTAGTAAATCTGACCTTGAATTCAAACAACAACGGAGCCATCCGATTGCTCTTAAAATGTCAACTGGCCAAAATGGGCATCACAGCTCTTCTAATTTCTAATAACATCAGCTATATTATACTATCTATAGCATTGTTCATTGTTTGGATCCTCACTTAATCACTTTAATTTTGGTTTTATTCTGAAAATCTAAGCTCAAGCTAGAGAAAATGTCAGAAGCAGTCAGAGCAAATAGAAAGTACCGAGATGGCGCCGACCGGGCGGCCGTGGTAGCAGATGGCACGCATCCAGGGGTGGAGCAACACATCGCTGTTCATGTAATTGAGGAGATCTTCTTTACTGGTGTAAGTGTCCCAGCGGCACCACGCGCTGACCTGGTCGTCGGAGGCCCACACGTAGAAGTCGTCGAGATCAGCCAGGTGGAATCGCCGGAGCGTCACCTCTGGATCCATTTCTTTTTGTAATTTTTGGGTTTGTCAGTTGTGTTTTGCAAGTGAGATGGTGTGAGATTTGCCTGCTCAGTTGAAACTTGAAACGGAGCAAAGGAATACTTTTCTTATTAATTGATGATGATTGTGCTTTTGGTTTATCATTTGGTCAACAAAGTCGGGAATTTAAAAAAATAAAAATAAAAAATAAAGTCGTGAATTCATTTAGCCTAAGGTAAACAGAGTATTTATGTTTAGATCTTGATCGTCCGATCAGAATCCGCACGAATATTAAAGGAACCCGTGCATTCTACCCAGTGTTTTAAAATTTGGTTTATATTCGGTATTCGGAAGGCCACCGAATACCGAATATACGGTATGCGGTCGAATATACGGATTTTTATTCGGATGTATATATGCGGATTTTAAAATAAAAAGAGTGAGGCTATGGTGCTATGCATAGCACGGATGGGGTCCGTGCTACGGCTCAAAATTTGATTTTTTAAAATTCTAATAGTCGATCCAACCGTTCAATGTGATAACCATATGAATATGTACTTGCAAACTAAATTTTATATTTTTTCGAATTTTTTTACTATTTTTTTAGATAGGTAGAAAAATCAGTGTTTTCTGAAAATTCTGGACCATCAAAATTCTACCTATCTAAAAAAATAGTAAAAAAATTCGAAAAAATATAAAATTTAGTTTGCAAGTACATATTCATATGGTTATCACATTGAACGGTTGGATCGACCATTAGGATTTTAAAAAGTCAAATTTTGAGCCGTAGCACGGACCCCATCTGTGCTATGCATAGCACCATAGGCTCACTCAAATAAAAATTAATATTAATAAACAGCAGCATAGTAGAAAGCAAGCAGCATAGCCACATAAATTCAGAACCGTATATATTCAGAACCGAATATTAGACCGAATATTCAGGACCGAATACAAATTTTAGACCGAATATTCAAAACCGAATATTAAACCGAATATTAATTTTCTATTCGGATTACAACCGAATACGAATATACGGCCGAATAGACCGAATTTTAATACACTGATTCTACCTCAGATCCTGATTGGCCCGGATTCTAATCAGACAGTCAAGACCTAAACAGAAATATTCTGTTACCTCAGAGATATGGATTCATCAGTAGGCTTATTGATTGGGGTCGGCGTTGTTTCCTCTTCGGATGTCCGGATTTCATTGGTTGGTCTCAGACTCTCAGGTGTCGCGGACCGTCTATTTTTTGAGATGGAACGAAGAATGACCTCAATACAGATTAATATTATATCCATTCTTTCACTGAGAAGACACACTGACAAACAGTAGTCATCACTAGCTGATGTGAACTGGACGGCTTAGATATTTGTGGCAGGGACAGATGCAGAATTTCTATCGGAAAGAAGCAGAAATCGGATTAAAATAACTTATTAGGTTCAAATTCATTAACTAATCGAGTACTAGTTAAAAAAAAGAATTAACATAATAAGAAACAATAAAAATAGTAGTATTACATAATAAAAAACAACAAAATAAAATCATTTTACGTATTAAAAAACAACAAAGTTGGTCCGGATCTGTAAATTTCTATAAAATTTCTATAAAAACAATAAAGTTTCTCAATAACCGTGCTTTTTGGACTGGTCTAACGGGCTTTCTAGTTTCAGAGAGAGGCAAAACAATTTCTAGGGAGGGAATGTGGGTCCTCCCTTGTTTGTAGGTCTCAATGAGAGAGCAAAGTTAGAATGTATTGTGCTCACCAAGAAGGTTTGGTGAACACAACTTCAAAAATCTACCGAATCGATATTAAAGGATGAATTTAAACTGTTGAAATCCATCTACTTTACGAGTGATGTGTGTACATGTAAAATTTTAAAAAATTTGAATTCATTTAGTACAAAGTCAAGCGGTAAAAAAATTAACTTCTATTTTACCACTTGACTTTATACTAAATGAATTCGAAACTTTCAAAATTTTACATGTACATGCATCACTCGTGAAATAGATAGGATTCAACGGTTTGAATTCATCGTTTGAAGCCAATTCGATAAATTTTTAGAGTTGTGCTCACAACACACTCTAGTATAAGATCATTTCTTATCAAAACTCAGACGGAATAGAATTCCATATTATTTGTTGGGTTTAGCCTACCCAATATCTTAAGTATCGAGGTCAGAATCAATACAATAATTCGAAATAGAAAAAAAGACAAAATCATTCTTTTATGAGTTTTCATTTGTTCATTTTGAATCCTTTTTATTTTTTTATTTCCATTTTTTCTAAATTCTTGATTTTTTTTTCGATTTTTTTTCTTCCATTCCATAGGAATACAATCAATAGAGAACTTTTCTTCTTTGTGAATCTATGGGTGTGTTTGGATGGAGCAAAAATAACACCAACCCAAAAATAACACTATCCGTTTGAGCTATTCGATGTTTAGATGAAGACCTGTTCATTATTTTTTATTTGTCTTTTATGGGTTAGCTCACTATTCTACTAACCCAACCAAAAATTAAGTTAACAACTATTCTTCATTCTTGAATTAGTCACCATTCTCACTAACCCACCCTCCATCCAAACGCACCCTGTATTATCAAACGCACCTATATTATTGCTTCTCAATGATATACTCCCAGACCTGCGCTAAAATAGTCTCAACGTATTGAAGTAAAAATATGCGTAGCTGTGCCGTTGTGGTAAATATACTAAATATTGAAGGACAGTGATAATACCACCATCCGATCCATGCCCGATCCATTTGCACGGTTGCACCCCTAGAGCGCATAATGGTATTTCGATCTAATAGTACTATCTTTTTCTTGTTTGAACTTTTGGTTTTATATTTTTCATCAGGCCTAGACTCTTGACTTTCATTGGAACATCGCTTTGAACAATTTAACTGAGATGAACTTCTTCTGCCTTTCCAAATTCCAGGAACTTTTTAAACTCTTTCAGAGCTTCTTATAATTTTTATGTTGTAAGATGGAGACAGATTATCATATTTATCATGGATCCTTGCTATACCAGTATACCACACATATAACCTTATCAAATCAGTACATGCATAAATAAATAAATTACATTATGTTTTTTTTTTTTTTTTGCTTCAGAGTTCAGCATTCCTGAGTAATACAAAGTCCAATGAAAAATCAAAACTACAAACAGACCCAAACCCACAAAATCTACACAACAGCTAAATATAAAGTTCTACCTATCATACCAAAGGATCAGTAGATATGAAACTATACAAAATCATCCCTGACCTTACCTTTGTGAACCCAGTACCTTCTCAAAACACCTTCTTTTGTAAATCCAGACTTCTCTAAGACCCTCTGTGACCCCACATTTTCCACATCAACCAATGCTTCGACTCTCTCTAAATCCTCAAAGTCTCTGAAAACTGTTCCCAGAACCAACTTCACTGCCTTTGTTGCAATCCCATTCCCCCAGTACTGCGAAGCCAGGTAGTACCCTAGCTCACATCGGCACCTGTTATCACCTTTATAGGGTGTCACCTATTAATTAAAATGATTATTTGTTGAAGGTGTAAACTATCTCAATGTTTTCTTAATTTTACGGAGGTTGTGAAACATGATGTGTGTATGTGTGTGAAGAAATTTTGGTACGGGCCATTGAAAAGATGAATCAAGGGTCACTATTATCTAGAGAATAATTTGATCAGTCTCATTAGCTAAACCACCGAGTACCAGCATCTACAATAGTGCTGGTATATCTTATCATGGTGCTATTCTGAATTTTCTTATCACGCTCACTGTATTTCTCTTCATATATACATTTAAATTTCCTACTTTTCAAGTTGTTTGTTTTAATTACTCGTTTAAGCTTGAATATTTTGTTTTGGTCAAATTTGTATCGGAACTAGTTCGAGATAAATTATTCACATATGTGCAAGTAATTAAGGATAGGAAACATATGTGATGCCCCCACTTTAGCCCCTCAGGTGTGTCTACCATCCATGCTGGGCGGGGGCGTGGGGCCCACTGTCAATGATAGTGGGTAAAACTGGGGAGGGGGAGGGGGGCAAATCTGGGCACACTATTTCTAATCCCAGAGGTCCTGTTTGTGGTTCGACAAGCAAGAGAAGATTAAATTTTAATCCGTATTAAGAAGCTCATGTTCGGTAGAACGGATTTAGAAAGTAGCTCCTTTGAAACAAAAAAAGTCTTTAAGAAAACTTAATCCAAGAGAGATGGTGTCTTAAGAATTCAGGAGACTGTTTTCCAATAAGAGAAGACCGGTGTATCAGTTGATAAATGACACGGCTTTGGATATCACATTTTAGGCACAGTAATGACCGGGCAAGGGGCAGAGAGACTGAGGAGTGATTATTGTAAATTAATTGTGGTGATTAACGCTAGCTAGGAAACCAGGGGGGTTTAGGGATAGCGGCGGTAAATAGAAAGTGAGCAATACCTGTAAATAAACTATACTCTTTTTTATCAATATATTTGTAGCTGACCGACCATCAAAAAAAGAATTCAGGTAAGAGGGGCTTAAGCTTAGGAATTCGGGTAAAAGGAGCAAACGTTAATTCTCACTAAGGAGATGTTGTTCGGATGGATTAAACTTCTAAGAAGTCTAAAGCAGGTCCCAAGGAGTCCTAAGGAGGATTTGCCGAATGGCACCAGATAGATAAGAGTTGGACACAGGTGACTGATTGTTTTAGATAATCAGGGAGAAATCAAGTTATAGCTGTCCCTAATTAGAAACTTTAGCTCATCTAATCTCCATTTTAAACAACAATCGAACCAACCATTTGTTCTTAAAAAGGTATCTGGATTTTCTAAAGACATGTCAACATGATTATGTTTAATCGGAATTTGTAGTTAAATAACGGTTCAGCCATCTCTTTGTTCTTAAAATGTCAACTGGGCCAAAATGAGTATCACCGCTCTTCTAATTTCTAGTTTCTAAAACTCTTCTAATTTCTAAATAACATCAGCTATATTACACAATATATAGCATTGTCCATTGTTTTGTCAATCACTTAATTAGTTTTGGTTTTGTTCTGAATCTGTTCAAAGGGGTTTTAGCCTCATCAAGGTAAAGTAACACCATGAAAGCAATCCCACTTCAACAGAGACAATTGAAAAGCTGAAACTAAATAAAATGTCAGAAACAGTTTGAGCAAATGCAAAGTACCAAGATGGTGCCGACCGGGCGGCCATGGTAGCAGATGGCACGCATCCAGGGGTGGGGCAACACCTTGCTCTTCATGTAAATGAGGAGATCTTCTTTGCTGGTATAAGTGTCCCAGCCGCACCACGCGCTGACCCGGTCGTCGGAGGCCCACCCGTAGAAGTCGTCCAGATCAGCCAGGTCGAATGGCCGGAGCGTCACCTCTGGATTCATTTCTCCTTTTTTGTGAAGCCACTACTTTGAGGTTGTTGGTTGTTTTTACTTTTTAGCAAGTGAGATGGTGAGATTTGCCGACATTTTTATAATATCCAAAGTTTAACAAAAATTAATATTTATGTTCAGAATTCTAGATTTTTATCAAAAATGTCTAAGTCGGTTATTTTATAACCGGTTTACTCTCTCCGTTTACTCTTTTTTTTTTAAAAAAAAATCCATATTTTACCCTATATATACCCAATTATATCAAGAGCATCCTAGTTCTACCCAATTATATCAAATTTATAATATTTTAACATACTTTATTTTTACGATTTCACTTGTTAATATAAAGCATGGAATAAATTTAATATTATTATTTATGTAATACACTACTTAATTATCTACTTTATTGTTATTAAATACTAATATTTTAAAACATAATTTAGCATGAATACTTCCTTTACCAAATGTAACAAGAGTACGATATCTCCATTAGTGCTGCAAACAAACCGAGTCAAGAAAAATTCCAAGTTTTTTTTTTTACAAATGGATTCATCCTCTTATGATGGACACAAAAAAAAATAGTAAAAGAGTCTAAAAATAGATTCATTTTCTTCTTGTAGCGAGCTAAGAAATGAACAAGCCAGCACAAATTAAGTCAAAGTTGGATGAGCTAATTAGGAGCCCGAGCCGATATGGAGCGAACCACGAGTTAGTTTTTTTTACCGGCCCTAATCTTCGACACCTAATTTGTTACTTTTTTGGGCCCAACAGGAAAAGCTCTCTTTTGAGGCCCATTTCAGTCAGCTTACAATTCTGCGACTAAACTTCCATTTCATGTTTTTATCCTGTCGTCGATTTTGATTTCTCCAACAAACCTAGTAATCCCTATCTATCCGCCTCTTTGATTCGATTTTGGCGCATGTTGTCCGCCTCTTTGATCTCCATTCCAGTGGTTTGTTTTCTCTTGTGACCTTATTTGCATTTTCTATTTTTTTTTTCACCCAGGGATCATGCAACGTGCTTAGATCTCGTTTATGTATGAAATCACAGAAAGAATCAAACTTGAGACAAGAGAAAGAGTAATTTGAGATAAAACGAAGGTGCCAGCTGCAACCAACGCACGAATGCTCAAAGCAATTCGATTACTTCATTATCAAAATTCAACATACAACTCCACAGGAGTAAAGGCCTTATATAGGCGATGTAAAATGTAAAGAAAAGTAAAAGAAATGGGTACAGAATTCTTGAGATGAATTCAGGTATGCCATGTCAGCAGCGAGTGTTGAGGAGGCTTAACCAATTCTAACAACTTCTGAAATTGTCGCTGAGGATTCGCTAAGTTCCCTCTCCTGTTCCTTCTCCAGTTCCTCTCTGGTTCTGTATGAGTAGGGCCCCTTTGTCAGTTTTACTTCCTTGCTGCCCCAGCTTCCTGACCCCGCTGACCGGTAACTCTTCTTCCCCAATTGAACTGGAACTCTCAACGGTAACCCCCAAATCAGCTGGGTTTCGTTGCAATCCACCCCCCTTAACAAAATTCGTGTCCTCACGAATAAATTCAGGAAACCTGTGAGCTATAACCTCATAATCTTCCCAATTGGCATCTTCAGGAGACTGGTTCTTCCACTGGATTAATAGTTGGGTTACGGCTGAATTTCTCCTCTTCACCATTCTTCGATCTAACACTAAATGAGGTACTGACTTCAAATTGAGACTCGGCCCAAGTACTGGCAGTGTTGGCGATGGTATTTGTGCCTCTCCTAGCTTCGCCTTGAGTTGAGAGACATGGAATACAGGGTGGATGAGAGATTCTGGGGGTAGATTGAGCTTGTAAGCCACTGTGCCTATGCGTTTGATAATCTCAAATGGACCATAATATTTGGAGCTTAGCTTCTGATTACGCATCCCTCCCACTGTTATTTGTCGGTACGGCTGTAATTTCAAGTATACCCAATCTCCCTTATCAAATTTCCTCTCGCTTCTATGCTTATCCTCATTTCTCTTCATCCGTTCCTGTGCTTTCTTCAAATTGAGCTTTAATTGGGACATTGCCGCTTGTCTATCTCTGAAAAAGACATTGACAGCCTCAACCTGACTTCTTGGGGTACTACCCAAACCTAACTGTGGAGGTGGGTAACCATAGAGGGCTTCAAAAGGCGAAACTTTTATTGCACTGTGCCAACTGGTATTGTACCACCACTCAGCTAATGGTAAGTATTGAGCCCATTTATTTTGTTTATCATAAACCATGCTTCTAAGATACTGTTCAAGGCACTGATTGACCTTCTCGGTTTGACCGTCTGACTGAGGGTGATAAGCAGTCCCCATATGCAACTGAACTCCCAATTTACTCATCAGTTCTTGCCAAAACTTACTAGTAAACACTGGATCACGATCTGAGACAATGGTGAGGGGTAAGCCGTGCAATTTGTAAATATGATCCATGAATACCTGTGCTACAGTAGCTGCCGAGAAAGGGTGTGTGAGTCCCATAAAATGAGAGTACTTTGTTAGCCGGTCCACCACTACCAGTATGACCTCATTTCCCTTTGACTTGGGTAACCCGGTTATAAAATCCATCCCGACACTGTTCCATGCCTCTTGAGGTATAGGCAATGGTTGTAGCAACCCTGGTGGAGCCACATGCTCATTTTTGTTGAGTTGGCAGTTTCCACACTCTTGAATGAATTTGTGCACTGCCTCTTTCATGTGAGGCCAAAAGAAATGCCTTTTCAGCCTTTGGTAAGTGGCTGTTATGCCAGAGTGACCACCTAAACTAGTCCCATGCACATCATGCAAGATCTTCTGCCTCCAATCCCCATGCTCGCCTACACAAATTCTTCCTTTGTACTTGATTATTCCTTGGTATTCAGTAAGGTGGTGGGATATGATTTGAGCTGTGCCATCTTTCATTTTCTTGTGCAATTCTTTGATCCACTCATCCTCTACATAGCTGTCTTTCACTTCCTCTATCCATTTAGGCACCAACTCACTAACCATATTCATTTCAGCCCCCTTGCTTTTTTCGTGTTCTGACAGTTTCTCCTTTCCCATCTCTACATCTCCTACTGCACCCTTTTCTATCTTGTGGTCACCTTCATTCCAATTTTGCCCTTCTTGTCTGGATAGAGCATCTGCCACTCTATTCTCCACGCCCCTCTTGTACTCAATTTTGTAGTTGAGACCCAGTAATTTACTAAGCCCTTTGTGCTGCATTGGTGTATTAATCCTTTGCTCTAACAAGTACTTTAAACTGATTTGATCAGTTCTAATGATGAATTCAGCCCCAAGGAGGTAGTGTTTCCACTTGCTCACTGCAGTAAACAGAGCCATCAGTTCTTTTTCATACGTAGAGAGTGCTTGATTCCTTACGCCCAGCTTTTTGCTCATGAATGCCACCGGCCTTCTGCCTTGCATCAACACAGCACCGATACCTTCTTGACTGGCATCAGTCTCCACCACAAAAGTTTGTTGAAAATCAGGTAACTTGAGGACTGGGGCTGTAACCATTGCTTCTTTCAATTGCTCGAAAGCCTTCTGTGCTGCCAGGTTCCATCTGAAAGAGTTCTTTTTCAATAGGTCAGTTAGTGCTTTTGAAATTACACCATAACCCCTAATGAATTTTCGATAATATCCCGTCAGTCCCAAAAATCCCCTCAAACCCTTCACTGTTTTTGGAACTGGCCAAGAGACCATAGCATCAATTTTACTTGGGTCTGTGGCTACCCCTTCCCTTGAAATAATGTGACCTAGATACTCAATTTTATGTGCCCCAAATTCACACTTTGACTTTTTACAGAAAAGTTGAGTATCTTGCAATGTTTGTAACACCAATTTGAGATGTTGCACATGTGACTCTAAGTCCCGACTATAGACTAAAATGTCATCAAAAAAAACCAAAACAAATTTTCTCAAAAATGCCTTGAAAGTGTTGTTCATCAAAGCTTGGAAGGTGGCAGGTGCATTGGTCAAGCCAAAGGGCATGACCTTGAATTCATACAAGCCTTCATGGGTTTGGAATGCAGTTTTTGGAATATCGTGTTCAGCCATTCGGATTTGGTGGTAACCAGCCCTCAAATCTAATTTGGAAAAAAAATGAGCACCACTCAATTCATCTAGTAGGTCATCAATGAGAGGGATAGGGAACTTGTTCTTTACAGTCTCCTCATTCAATTTTCGGTAGTCTACACACATCCGCCAAGTGGAATCTTTCTTTTTGACTAACAACACAGGGGCTGAGTATGGGCTGGTGCTTGGTTGGATAAAAGATTGGTGTAGGAGTTCTTTTATGATTTGCTCAATCTCAGTTTTTTGAAAATGGGAGAATCGATAAGGTCTGAGATTAATAGGTTGGGAATTAGGTTTGAGAATGATTTGATGGTCAATGGAACGGTGTGGAGGTAGGGTTTTGGGTTATGCAAATACACCAGCAAACTGGTCAATGAGAGCAGTCAAATTGGGGTGTATCACTTTGCTGTTTTTCTCAACCTCCCTTTCTACTTTAGAGACTTGTGCATAAAACACTTGACTTCCCTCCCTGATTTCCTTCATCACATTTACGACTCCTTCAAGCACTTGAATTTCAGCATCTGCTATTTTAGTTATCAGGTTGACCTTTCTACCCTTGTTTTCCACTGTCACTACTCCTTGCTTCAGCATTAATTCTATTTTATCTTGCTCAACAATCCAATCTACTCCCAAAATTATATCATAGCCCAATACTTCCATTTCTCTCAAATCTGCTTCAAACACATGACCTTGCACACTGAATTGGACATTTTTAATGAGTGTTTTGGAAGTCAGCTCCTCTCCTCCAGCACTCTTGACCTTGAGGGTTTTTGTTTGAAGGGTAGGTAAATTTAGAGTTTGGACCAAGGTGGGACTGATAAAGGAGTGGGAAGCTCCAGTGTCTAGCAATACACAAATCACAATATCTCCGATTATTGCCTTGTACTGTACTGTCTTACTGCCTTCAGTTTTGCTGGTACCACTAAGGGTGCCAATAATCACCTCTTCCTCCTCCTTTTTACTGAACTGACTCTCTCCATTCTCAAATTCAGCCATCTCTTGTCTATATTGGATATCCAAATCCACTTCTTCCTCCTCCCCTTCCAAGGTATGTAGGCCTTTGTTACACCTATGACCTTGAGTCCATTTGTCATTACACCTGAAACACAAACCCAGAGCTCGTTTTTGGTCTATGGTGAGATTAGAATTAGGTTTAGTGTTTGGGAAAGGTCTGGTGTTGGTGGGTTGGTCATTGTACCTCCTATACCCTCCTTCAGGTGGTTTGGTTATGGGAGGCCGATAGGCAGCTGTGATGTGAGGTTTTTGGTTGGTTATTGATTGGGGTCTGAAAAATGAAGGTTTTGTGTTACCAGCTCCAATAGCTACCTCAATCTCGAGTGCCAAATTAAAAGCTTCATTCAAGTTTTGGGGCTTGAACAAGTAGATAGAATTCTGGATTTCATCCTTCAAACCACAAACAAAGCTCCAAACAAAAAAATATTCATTTTTGATACCCGTTTCAGCCAATAGTCTGGCTTTTGCTCGCTGGAAATCCCTGACATACTCATCTACAGTACCCTCCTGTGTAACCTTTTTGAACTGAATCACGGGATTGGTATTGTTTCTCAGTTTGAACCGCTCAAAAACAGCATCAACTAAAACAGGCCAGGTAGGATTTGGATTTTCTTCCCTATAACAGTCGTACCATTCTTCAGCATCACCCGTGAAACTTAATGATGCTAATCGAGTTTTATAAATCTCAGGAGTTTGATTCACCTCAAAGTAGAGCTTACAGCGTTCTAACCAGCTAGCTGCTTTATTACCATCAAAAGAAGGCATGTCTACCCTTGGCATGTAACCTCGCTGGTTGTGCCCTCCAATAGCATCAGCTTCAGGGTGCCGAAAGTCATCACCACTCCCTGTGGAGCGACCAGATCGCGGGCCTGTATGACTACCATGAGCATTGTCACTATGCTTTTCAGGCAACCTAGCAGACATATCTCTGAGTAACGTCTGGATACCATGGACGGAGTTTCTCAGCATCTCCGATTGGTTACGCAGGTCAGTGATACCCGCCTCAGCACCTTGAAATCGGTGCTCCAACGCAATAACATGCTCGTCGCGCGACTGAGATGACGACTGAGAATCGCGAATTAGCTGATCAAGTCTGTCATTGATCGCTATCAGATCTAGTGCCCCGTCGTCAGGTTGTTCAGGAACCCGTTTGGGCGGCATAGTGAACTAGCTTCCCAAATGTGAATCGGTGGCTCTGATACCAATTGCAACGTGCTTAGATCTCGTTTATGTATGAAATCACAGAAAGAATCAAACTTGAGACAAGAGAAAGAGTAATTTGAGATAAAACGAAGGTGCCAGCTGCAACCAACGCACGAATGCTCAAAGCAATTCGATTACTTCATTATCAAAATTCAACATACAACTCCACAGGAGTAAAGGCCTTATATAGGCGATGTAAAATGTAAAGAAAAGTAAAAGAAATGGGTACAGAATTCTTGAGATGAATTCAGGTATGCCATGTCAGCAGCGAGTGTTGAGGAGGCTTAACCAATTCTAACAACTTCTGAAATTGTCGCTGAGGATTCGCTAAGTTCCCTCTCCTGTTCCTTCTCCAGTTCCTCTCTGGTTCTGTATGAGTAGGGCCCCTTTGTCAGTTTTACTTCCTTGCTGCCCCAGCTTCCTGACCCCGCTGACCGGTAACTCTTCTTCCCCAATTGAACTGGAACTCTCAACGGTAACCCCCAAATCAGCTGGGTTTCGTTGCAGATCAATAAACTTGAATTGATCGCGTCCTTTGGTGGGAGGGAGGGGGTACAGACTTCAGAGGTAGGCAATTGCAATTTTCATGTTTATATGTTGGATTGGATTATTGAAAACATTGTGAAGTCGATTTGTCTTTTATTCCTACTAGTACTTTCTCCTTACCTAATTTTCAATTTTATTTTTGTAAATTACTGACACTATCGTAGTTACTGTTTTTTTTTTTAATCGCAATTTGACCTCCGTTCGTAACACTTGATTAAGAAAGTATACTTATGAACATTATTGACCACTGGATTGTTGGTTATTTACATTTGTCTTCTATTATGAAACCAAAGCATAATGATCTAATCCGCCCCAGTCCCAGACACCTAATGTGTATATATCTACTAATTGGATTTACCACTGTCAAGAGTATTTTGAAGAAACTGGAAAAGTCCACATTGTTAATTTTTTAATCTAAAGATGATTCACATTGTTGATTGCGCTTATCTCAAGCTGCATGAAGCATATGAATATCTTTCGACTTTAATGCGATATTTTTTTTTTCTATTATTTCGATCTTCTCCTTCTCTTGCTTTATTTTCTTGTGCCCTATGATGAAGTGTTTAGTAATACAAAAATGAGACAGCTAGATGGTAACTTTTCTGTAGCACAAGAACATAAGCAAGCTTTGCCTTTTGAGATGCAAGTAGAGTTTGATTTAGTCTCTTGGGTTATGTTTGGTTGTGGAGTAAAATAATGAGGATTAAATTGCTTACTCCATTTTACTCCTCATATTTTACACCTCGTTTGGTAGTTTATGCTATAGCTTAAATTAATCTACTTGGAGGAGTAAGATATTTTGAAGAGAAAGACAAAAAGAAGAGAGAAATTTAGTTATATACCCATCATAACTTCATCATTTAGATTTCCCATCAAAACATCCATCTTTATGGTACTTCCATCTGGAATTCAGATCCAGTGCAATACCTGACTGAGTACAATAAGATTGGAGTCGTCAGTTTTAATTTGGTACTGAAATAAAACTAGGGGTGTCAATGGATTGGATATTTGAATTCAGCTGAGGTCAATATTAGACCACAGTAAGCTTTCAGAGGATCATACTTGGTACTGAAAAGAAAAGCATGTTTGTTCTATCTTTGGCTCTCTGAATTATGAAAATGTGACCTGCAAACTTTTCTGAGGGCACATATTTTATTTAAACATGCTTCTCCATTTTTGAAATGCTTCTTCTGGTTTCTTTCGTTAAAATGGGTTCTGGTAAATTGTTATGTCTGACAAGCATGGTATCATGCCATTTTAATACAGATTTATTGTGTTTTTTGAGGGTAATTCTTCTGCTCACTTGAGTCGCACTGAGGAAGAGAAATTAGGAGTAGATATTAGTTGCGATCAATATAATTTTACCCAATTTTGGTTAACTTTAATGCTATATATATAGGTCGAGATATTCAATGGCATAAAAACATGTGAATTAGAGCATTAAATTTTGTTCACACATTCACTTCACTATTGCTGACATTTAATTTTGTTAATTTGTTTTGTGTACTTCCACTCATGTCAGTTAAGCCTTTGAACTCTTTGTTTTTTATTTTTTCAAATACTTATAGTGTGTGCATATCACTTTTGTTTTGAGGAGTGAATCCCTATTCTGTGTTTTAGGATGATATTTTTTCTTTTTATTTGTTTTTATGTATAGGTTCTGATCACAAATTTAAATATGAGTCAACCAATTTGCTAAGGAATTAGCTATAATTAACTCCGGAAAATTTAATGAATTTCCCCTTTTTAAAAAACCTTGAAACATATTGTCCTTACCTCCTAAATTTTTTAACAAAATACCCTTGTGAGACTCCCTTCTCTTCCTTCCTTACCCTTCACCTCATTTTACTTTTGCAATTGCAATTTTCGTTGGAATGGATTATTGGAAACACAGTAAAGTCAATTTGTTTTTTATTCCTAGTTGTACCTTTTCCTTGCGTAATTTTTATTTTTATTTTTGCAAATTACTGACACTATAGTAGTTACTTTATTTTTTAATTCAAAAATTGACCTCTGGTTGTAACACTTGATTAAGAAAGTATTCTTATGAACATTATTAACCCTTGGATTGTTGGTTATTTGCTCAGTCTTCTATAATGAAACCAAAGCATAATGACCTAATCTGCCCCAGACACCTTAGTCCTTAAAACCAAATCTGGGCAATTCTCACCTAATGTGTATATGTCTACTGATCGGATTTTAACATTGTCAAGAATATTTGAAGAAACTGGAAAAATCCACAATGTTATTTTTTTTAACTAAATACGATTTGCATTGTTGATTGCACTTATATCAAGCTGCATCAAAGCATATGAATATCTTTTTTACTTTAATGCGAGATCTTTTTTTGTTCCTATTATTTCAATCTTCTCCTTCTCTTGCTTTATTTTCTTGTGCCCTATGATGAGGTGTTAATTAATACAAAAATGAGACAGCTATAAGGTGCCTTTTTTGTAGCGCAAGAGCATAGCAGCAAGCTTTATCTTTTGAGATGCAAGTAGTGTTTGATTTAGTCTCTTGCACCATGTTTATTCCAACTTAGGCCTCCAAGGTTATGTGCATAAAATTTAAAGAAAAGAAAAAAAAAAAAGAGCACTTTGGATAAATACCAAGGTTTTAAATAGCGATTATCGCGTCATTGCGGAAAGGCTTAAAAAACAGCGCAGCTATAGCTAGATATAGCGCGAAAACGGATGCTAGCACTATAGCTTTTAAGGTCTGCAAAAGCTATAATGTAGCTATAGCTAGCTATTTAGAACCCGGATAAATACCCATCATACCTTCATCATTTAGATATTTCCATGTGGTACTTTTTGACAACTGTGGTCATTAATTGGTACTGAAAATAAAACTAGGGGTGTCAATGGATCGGATATTTGATTTCAACCAAGGTCAATATTAGACCTCAGTACGCTTTCAGAGGATCATACTTGGTACTGAAAAGAAAAGCATGCTGTCTCTGAATTATGAAAATGCGACCTGCAAGCTTTGCTGAGGGCACATAATTTTACTACACATACTCCATTTTTGAAATGCTTCTTCTGGTGTCTTTCGTTAGAATGGGTTCTGGTAATATGTTATGTCTGACAAGCATGGTATCATGCCATTTTTATACGGATATATTGTTTTTTTGTTGGTAATTCTTTTGCTCACCTAGAGTCGCACTGAGGAAGAGAAATTAGGAGCAGATGTTACTTGCGATCAAATACATTTACCTGATTTTGGTTAACTTTAATGCGGGATTTATAGGTTGAGATATTCAATGCCATAAAATGAATTAGGGCATTTTGTTCACACATACACTTCACTATTGCTGACATTTAATTTTGTTAATTTGCTTTGTCCTTTTCAGTTAAGCCTTTTAACTATTTGTTTTTTATTATTTCAAGTATGTATAGTGTGTGCATATCACTTTTGTTTTGAGGAGTGAATCCTAATTCTGTGTTTTAGGATGATATTTTCATTTAAATTTATTTTTATGTATATGTTTCCGATTTCCTAAGGAATTAGCTATAATTAACTCTGGGAAATTTAATGAATTGCCCCTTCTTCACAAACTTTGAAACATAATGTCCTTGCCAGTTGCAATGCAATTTTCATATGTAGGCAATTGCAATTTTCATGTTTATATGTTGGATTGGATTATTGGAAACACAGTGAAGTTGATTTGTCTTTTATTCTTGGTTGTAATTTTTGCTTGCCTAATTTTTATTTTTATTTTGCAAATTACTGACACTAGTTACTTTTTTTTTTTTTTTTTTTCAAAATTTGCTCTCTGGTCATAACACTTGATCAAGGAAGTATTCTTATAATCATTATTAACCACTGGATGGTTGGTTATTTACTTGGTCTTCTATTATGAAACCAAAGCATAATGACCTAATCCACCTCAAACACCTTGCTAATTCTTAAAACAAAATTAATAGTGTCCTCTGGAGTCTGGACAATTGCAAAAATTGAATGGCTTGTTGGGAAGCACGTGGTCTTCGGCAAAGTGGTGGAGGGAATGGATGTGGTGAAGGCGATTCAGAATGTGGTGAGTCCGAGTGGGAAAACCTCAAAGCCTGTTGAAGTTGCTGACTGCGGTCAGCTGTGATAGATCTGTTTGATTTAATGCCTAGCTGAGTGTAGAACCTGTAGTGGAAGGTTTAATGGTGCTTGAATAATTGTGGGTAAGTTGGGATTTACTTGGTGTTTATGTTTTAATCTGTCTTGTCTGATGTCGTGCCTGTTGTTTCGGGTTTGAAAGAATGAAAGACAACCATTAGACAATTAGAAGAATATAGAATATAATTAGAAGAAGATGAAATACAACCTATAGTAGACGAAAGACAATCAGTAGACAATAAGTAGAAGATGAAAGACAATCCATAGACAATTAGAAGAAGATAAAATACAACATGTAGCAACAAAAGATAAGTAGACAACTAAATAAAAGATTCAAGACAACAAGTTGAAGATGAAAGACAACCAATACAAGATGAAAAACAACTAGAAGAATATGAAATACAACTAGGAGATGATGAAATACAATTTTTAGTAAACGAAAGACAATTAGTAGAAAATGAAAGTCAAATAGAAGAAAATGAAAGACAACTTGTATAAGGTGAAAAACATCTATTAGACAACTAATAGAACATGAAAGACAACAAGAGAAGATTATAGACTACCAGTAAAATATCAATGAAAGACAACCAGTAGAATATGATGGACAACTAGAAGAAAATGAAAGACAGCTAGTAGACGATGAAAGACAACCAGTAGACAACTAGAAGAACATGAAATATTACTAGAAGAAGACGAAATACAACATGTAGTCTACGAAAGACAACAAGTAGACAACTAGTAGAAGATGAAAGACAATTAATAGAAGATGAAAGACAACTAGTAGAAGATGAAAGACAATCAATATAACATGAAAGACAACTAGAATAATATGAAATACAACTAGGAGAAGATGAAATACAACTTGTAGTAAACGAAATACAACTTGTAGAACATGAAAGTTAACTAGAAGAAATTGAAAGACAACTTGTAGAAGGTAAAAAACATCTAGTAGACAACTAGTAGAACATGAAAGACAACTAGAAGAAGATGAAAGACTACCAGTAAAACATTAATGACAACAAATATTATGTGAAATACAACTTGAAAAAAATGAATAACAACTAGAAGAAAATGAAAGAAAATTAGTATAACAAGTTCAAGGTGAAAGACAATTAGAAGAAAATGAAATACAACTAGAAGACGATGAAAAACAACTAGTAGAAGATGAAAGACAACCAATACAATGTGAAATACAACTAGAAGAATATGAAAAATAACTAGGAGAAGATGAAATACAACTTGTAGTAGACGAAAGACAACTAGTAGAACATCTTCAACTAGAAGAAAATGAAAGACAACCAGTAGAACATGGTAGGCAACTAATATACGATGAAAGACAACATTAACTAGACGACAGACAACCAGAAGACAACTAGTAGAAGGTGAAACACAACCAGCAGACAACTAGTAGAAGATTAAAAATACCAGTACAACATGAAATATAATTAGAAGAAAATTAAAGGCAACCAGTAGCAGGTGAAAGACAACCGGTTTAAGGTGAAAGACAACCAATTTAAGGTGAAAAATAACTAGAACAAGATGAAATACAACTAGAAGAATATGAAATATAACTAGAAGAAGATGAAATACAACCTGTAGTAGACGAAAGACAACCAGTAGACAACTAGGAGAAGATGAAAGACAACTAGAAGAAGATAAAAGACAACCTGTAGAACATGATGGACAACTAGAAGAAAATGAAAGAGAGCTAGTAGACAATGAAAGACAACCAGTAGACAACTAGAAGAATATGAAATACTACTCGAAGAAGACGAAATACAACATGCAGTCTACAAAAGACAACCAGTAGACAACCAGTAGACAACTAGTAGAAGATTAAAGATAACTAGAAGAAAATGAAAGACAACTAGTATAACATGGAAAACAACCAATACTAGGTGAAAGACAACTAGAAGAATATGAAATACAACTAGGAGAAAATGAAATACAATTTGTAGTAGACGAAAGACAATCAGTAGAACATGAAAGACAACTAGAAGTAAATGAAAGACAACTAGTAGAAGGTGAAAGACAACCAGTAAACAACTTGAAGAAGATGAAAGATAACCACTAGTACATGAAAGATAATCAGTTCAAGGTGAAAGATAATTAGAATAAGATAAAATACAACTACAAGAATAAGAAATACAACCTATAGTGGACGAAAGACAACCAAGAGACAACTAGGAGAAGATGAAATACAACTAAAAGAAAATTAAAGACAACTAGAATAATATGAAAGAGTACCAGTGAAACATCAATGACAACCAATATAATGTGAAATACACCTAGAAAAATAAGAAATAGACTTGAAGAAGTAGAAATACACCATGTAGTAGACGAAAGACAATCAGTAGAACTTGAAAGTCAACCAATAAAACATGAAAAATAACTAGAAGAAAATGAAAAACAACTAGTATAAGGTGAAAGAAAACCACTAGTACATGAAAGACAACTAGAAGAAAATGAATGACAATTAGTATAAGGTAAGAGACAACCAGTAGACAACTAGTAGAAGATGAAATACAACTATAAGAAGGTGAAAGACAACCAGTAGAACATGAAATACAACTAGAATAATATGAAATATAACTAGTAAAATATGAAATACAACTAGATGAAGATGAAATACATGTAGTGGACGAAAGACAATTTGTAGACAACTAGGAGAAGATAAAAGACAACTAGAAAAAAATGAAAGAAAAAACTAGTAGAACATGAAAGACAATCAGTTCAAGGTGAAATACAACTAGAAAATGAAATACAACTAGAAAAATATGAAATAAAACTAGAAGAAGATGAAATACAACCTGTAGTTAACGAAAAACAACCAGTAGACAACTAGGAGAAGATGAAGGACAAATAGAAAAAGATGAAAGACAACCAGTAACTAGGAGAAAATGAAAGACAAATAAAAAAATATGAAAAACAACTAATAGAACATGATAGACAACTAGAAGAAAATGCGAGACAACTAATAGACAATGAAAAACAACCAGTAGACAACTAGAAGAATATGAAATACTAATATAAGAAGATGAAATACAACATGTAGTAGACGAAAGAGAATCAGCAGACTAATAGTAGAAGATGAAAGACAACAATTAGAACATGAAAGACAACTAATACGAGGTGAAAGACAACTAGAAGAAGATGAAATACAACTTGTAGTAGACGAAAGACAAGCAGTAGAACATGAAAGACATCTAGTATAACATGAAAGACAAATAGAAGAAGATGAAAGACTACTAGTAAAACATCAATGACAACCAATATAAGTTGAAATACAACTAGAAAAATATGAAATACAACTTGAAGAAGTAGAAATAAAGCATGTAGTAAATGAAAAACAACAAGTAGAACTTGAAAGGCAACCGATAGAACATGAAAGACAACAAGAATAAAATGAAGGACAACTAGTAGAAGGTGAAAGACAACAAGTAGACAACTAGTAGAAGATGAAAGACAACCAGTAGAACATGATAAACAACCAGTAGACAACTAGAAGAATATGAAATACTACTAGAAGAAGATGAAATACACCATGTAGTAGATGAAAGACAACCAAGTAGACAACTTGTAGAAGATGAAAGACAACTAGAAGAAGATGAAAGACAACTAGTAGAATATGAAAAAAAAACCAACACAAAGTGAAATACAACTAGAAGAATATGAAATACAATTAGGAGAATATGAAATAAAATTTGTAGTAGACGAAAGACAACCAGTAGACAACTAGGAGAAGATGAAAGACAACCAGTAGAACATGATAAACAACTAGAAGAAAATGAATGACAGCTAGTAGACGATGAAAGACAACCAGTAGACAACTATAAGAATAAGAAATACTACTTGAAGAAGATGAAATACAACATGTGGTAGACGAAAGACAACCAATAGACAACTAGTAGAACACGAAACACAACTAATACGAGGTGAAATACAACTAGAAGAATATGAAATACAACTAGAAGAATTGAAATACAACTAGGAGAAGATGAAATACAACTTGTTGTAAAACATGAAAGACAACCAGTAGAACATTAAAGATAATTAGAAGAAAATGACAGACAACTAGTTGAACATGAAAGATAATAGAAGAAGATGAAAGACTACCAGTAAAACATTAATGACAATCAGTAGAAGTTGAAATACAACTAGAAAAATATGAAATACTACTTGAAGAAGTAGAAATACAATATGTGTAGACAAAAGACAACCATCAAAACTTGAAATGCAACCAATAGAACATGAAAGACAACTACAAGAAAATGAAAGACAACTAGTAGACAACTAGTTGAAGATGAAAGACAACCAATAGAACATGAAAAACAACTAGTAGCAGGTGAGAGACAACTAGTAGGGAATTAGTAGAAGACGAAAGACAACTAGAAGAAGATGAAAGATGAGTAGAACATGAAAGAACCAGTACAAAATTAAAGATAACTAGAAGAACATGAAATACAACTAGAAGAATATGAAATACAACCAGTAGACAATGAAACACAACTTGTAGTAGACGAAATACAACCAGTAGAACATAAAAGTCAACTAGAAAAAAATGAAAGACAACAAGTAGAACATTATAGACAACTAGAAGAAAATGAAAGACAGCTAGTATACGATGAAAAGCGACATTTTGTAGACGAAAAACAACTAATAGACAACTAGTAGAAGATGAAAGATAACTCAACTAGAAGAAGATGAAAAAATACTTATATTATAAAAAGAAATCTGATTGTTAGGCCATCTTTAAAAAAAAAAATCAGTATTATTTGGTTTTTTTTTATAAGAATTCATTGTCAAGATGTCAAAATTAATCAATCATTGTCGAGTGATCTCTCGTTTCTAAATAAAAAACGATAAGAAAAATAAAATGAACAATGGAATAAAAATCTAAGCAACAGAAAAAGATTCAAACTGAAGCTACTTTTCAAACCATGTGGTTCATCCTTGATCTTTCCTTTGTGAATATGTAGCTCCTCAAAACCTTTTGCGATGCACCATTTCTCAACACACAACAGCTACCCATCGCCTCCAGACTTTCTAGTCCCTCAATTTCTGCAAAATCACTGCCCAAAGGTTGTTTAACAGCATTTTCCATGAGCCTCCCCCTGTACTGCCACCTCAGCAGATAACCCAACTCAGCATGGTACCAGCCCTCTCCTGTGCAGGCGTCACCTATTATTCAAAACATTTGATCATTTGAACAATTTGTTTGATCGTGCCTGTGGCCGGGCTTCACCTATTACTGTCTGCCTAAGAGCGGAAATGGAAGTGTTTCCTTTGTGCAAGTTTGCTGGAAACTGAGATGTCAAGAGGTGCCAGTTAGAAGAGACCAAGGCACAAAGCAAAATTAGGCCTATTATTTCAATTCAGGTCGTTTAATTTAAAACTAATGGGCCGATCGTCTCGACTTAGAAGCTAGGAACCTCTTTTTCCATAGATCTGGTTCATTCATTTTAACCGTGCGGTCCTAATTTTATACCAATCCATCTATGACAAGGTTAGTTTACAAACAGAATCACCGAAAATTAATGTAGATCTAGTGCTTCTTAATTGCATGTAGCCTCTTCTTGCAAAGCATATGGAATGTTTCCCTAGAACGAAGCAATATATATTCTGCTTTGTACATGTAAAGTAAACAGAATTCTCGTTTCCAATCAGCTCAGTCCGTCAAACAAAATTTCTGTGAAGAGCTACCATCTCAGAACCAGAGAATTTTTCCTCCAAGATTATCTTCAAATTTTGCAAATTTTGTAGTCCTAACAAATTTTGCAAATGATTTGTTACAATTCATGTTACTTTTTACCTTTAGTTAGTTTAGCTTTACCGTGCTGATGTGATGATTCTTATCAAAGAACAACTAGAACGGATCACCTTAACAGAGAAAACACATACTAAGCCATCATCAATACAAAAACCAAGCTAATGAACTTGTATACTATTATATTTTCTGAAAGAATACTGGGTATCATCCTAAACATAGGATGACCAAAATATACCAGCCACAATCAAACTATAAGCTCTCTCTTATTCACATACACCAAAATCCCTCAAAAATAAAAAGGAACAGAATAACCCTCCTAAACTTCTAAACAAGACCATCGCCGATCAAGAACACAGTTCTGTGTCCAGACACCAGAAACTGAACCAACAGACTTATCAAGTTCACAACTACTATAACCAAAATCTCCAAAACAGACTGAGAGAACCCTCTCATAGATTCATTTCTTCTTCTGAGCAGCCTTGGTGACCTTGGCACCAGTTGGATCCTTCTTGTCAACAGCCTTGATGACACCTACAGCCACAGTCTGCCTCATGTCTCTAACAGCAAACCTACCAAGAGGCGGATACTGAGAGAAGGTCTCCACAACCATGGGTTTGGTGGGAATCATCTTAACAAAACCGGCATCACCATTTTTCAAGAACTTAGGCTCCTTCTCAAGCTCCTTGCCAGACCTACGATCGATCTTGGTCAAGATCTCAGCGAACTTAACGGCAATGTGCGAGGTGTGGCAGTCGAGCACAGGGGCGTAACCATTGCCGATCTGGCCTGGGTGGTTCATGATAATGACCTGAGCAGTGAAGCTTGCGGCCTCCTTGGCAGGGTCATCCTTGGAATTTGAGGCAACGTAACCACGCTTCAGATCCTTGACAGCAACGTTTTTCACATTAAAACCGACATTGTCACCGGGAAGTGCCTCTTGGAGAGCCTCGTGGTGCATCTCAACAGACTTAACTTCAGTTGTCAGACCAGAGGGAGCGAATGTCACAAGCATACCTGCACAGACAAACAACAACAACCCTTAAACAACCAAACCTTTAGTCCCAAACAAGTTGGGGTAGGCTAGAAATGAAACCCAATCATAATCATAAAGTCAAGGTAGATAAGCAATAATAATAGCAATAATAATGGTGGTTATTAAATGCCACTACAAAATAATATGTTTTACTTGGTAAAAATACATAACAAATTAGATGCAGGTGTAATACCAGGCTTAATAATTCCGGTCTCAACACGACCAACAGGGACAGTTCCAATGCCACCTATCTTGTAGACGTCCTGAAGTGGGAGACGAAGGGGCTTGTCAGAGGGACGTTTGGGCTCATTGATCATGTCAAGAGCCTCAAGAAGAGTGGGGCCCTTGTACCAATCAAGATTGGTGGAGCGCTCAATCATGTTGTCTCCCTCAAAGCCAGAGATGGGCACAAAAGGGATTTTGTCGGGGTTGTACCCAACCTTCTTCAGGTAGGAGGAGACTTCCTTAATAATTTCATCATACCTTGCCTTGGAGTACTTGGGAGTGGTGGCATCCATCTGTAAAATAAGACAAAATGGTAGATACATTGTTAGGTTTTACTACCCAAAAAAGGTGCTAAATTCTAGAAGTAGCAATTCATTCACTTGTATAATTCTAAGAGACATTGCAGTAATGCAGTTAGTACATTGTCATAGCTCATCAAAAAATTGACGATGTGAATTTATATTGCGTACATCTTTCTAATTATTTAGGTAACAATATTGTTAAACATACCTTGTTACAGCAGCAAATCATCTGCTTCACACCAAGGGTGAAAGCCAGGAGTGCATGCTCACGGGTCTGGCCATCCTTAGAAATACCAGCCTCAAAACCACCAGTGGTTGAGTCAATAATGAGCACAGCACAATCAGCCTGAGAAGTACCAGTAATCATGTTCTTGATGAAATCCCTGTGACCAGGAGCATCAATAACCGTGCAGTAGTACTTGGTGGTCTCAAATTTCCAGAGGGCGATGTCAATGGTGATACCACGCTCACGCTCGGCCTTGAGCTTGTCAAGCACCCACGCATACTTGAATGAACGTTTGTTCATCTCAGCAGCCTCCTTCTCGAAACGCTCAATGACACGCTTGTCAATGCCACCGAGCTTGTAGATAAGGTGACCAGTGGTGGTTGATTTGCCAGAGTCGACATGACCAATGACCACAATGTTGATGTGAACCTTCTCCTTACCCATGTTTTGAGAAGTGAAAGCTACATAGAAAAAAAAAAACAAGACGTTGTCAGCATATAGGTGTAATTACAGCCTTTTCTATCATCAGTAGTGTAGTATTACGAATTTTGTGCCCCAGAGCTGATCATGTGACTATGTGAGAAACTATTACCATATAGTCACTAGGCTTTAATGCAGAAAATAGAACCAGGAAAGCAAGTTCCTAAAATATAATTTGAACTGATTCGTCTATTTTTATAAAACATATGCAAGAAAATAAATCTGTAGGAGATTACTACGCTAATAGATTATGAAATTAAGCACATATAAGCACGTCTGGAATCCCAGTAACCTATAATACAACAATAAAAGGTTTTTTTATCTAGAACTAAATTGGTAGATACAAAGTCTTTAAAAAATTTCTTTTAGATTTAGCAGGCACATACAAATTAAGTGTTGGAGACTCAAACGCAATTACAACCAGACCGGAGAAAAATTCAAGGTTTCATGACAGTAAACACCATTTAAACGTTTACAAACTTCAGAGAATGAACATGCTGTATAGCACTATAGCCAATCAATTTTATCCAAAAAAGAAAAAATCTAAGACGAAAATTAATTGGATATTTTTTTTTTCCGATTATAACCAGGTAACCAGGTAAATACCGTATACGAAAAAATGATTCGATGAAAGTAGAGCGATTATCTACTCTATTACCAAATTACCAAATCATAGTAACTATTACTATGATATGGTAAAAAGAAAAGATGAGGAGATGAGACCTTACCAAAAACCCAAAGAGACCGAGTTAAAGAAAAGGGAATGTGGCTGCCTTTAGCTGCTCAGGCTCCTTGGGTCGCAATTCGCAAGTAGAGAGAGAGAGACGAGAAACCCTATAGGCCTATAGCTGCAACATTACTTTACTACCCTTTATAAAATTAAGATCGGAATGTTAATAAATCAAATGAAGTGTAATTTCATTTTATGAGAGGAGGGGGCTAAAAGTATTGATGCATACAAAAGTAACAAAATTAAATAGACATTTTCAATTTATAGGGGGCTTAGCACCCTTTTCATTGCATTATCAATTTATCATCCGCCCCTGGAAAAGTTTGTATCGATACTATAAGTCCAAAAAAAGATGATTATTAGACCTGAACAAAAAAAAATCATGTTTAGAAATTGAAAATATGTTGATTTATTCTTAATTACTAAATTGCTGTGAATAAAAATATTTATTGAAAAAAAAGTGAATTTTAAAATGAGATAATTCTATAAAATATTTTATTTGGATGAATAAGTATATATACTTTTAAAATTTTGAAAATCAGTACAAAAACAACACAATTAACCGCACATAAATTATACAGAAAAACACATATTTTATTTTAAATGAGGAGATAAGTAAAAACAAATATGAACCATGCTATTAGAATAAAAGAAGTAAAAAAAATGTGATCATCACATAAATAAAAGTGTTGAAGTGGTATTGATAAAAAAATTTGAAACTTACCTTCTTTATAAATTATAGATTATATTCTATTCTTAGAATGCTTAAGGTGGCGATCTTCTTAACTAACTGTGATTAAATGTTCTTTTATAACTGTGATTTTTTTTTTGTAATTACGTTAAAAAAGCACCAAAATATTCTAAGGTGTTGTCATATTTACTTGAAAAAAGATAACAAGGTGGGCCCAACAGGATCGGCCTTAGCTCTTGATATGTCGTGGAATCTGAATTTTTTTTAGAAACCATAAATAAAAAAAAAATTATGAAACCAATGTACTGAATTGGCAATTCGGTTCGAAATGTTTTCACAGGTTTTCAAAATACTAGTTACAAAAAATTAATTTTTATCTGGACCGAAATAGCATTTCGGCTCAATATTTTTCTCGTCAGTCCCAAGATACCATTTCGGTCCGACCCATTTCATTTTTTTAACCTCGAGGTCCTATCTGTCTCTTCTCTTCTCTCCTTTCTGCCTCCTCTTTTCTTTCCACTCGAACAAGCTCTGTATTTTTTTCAACTCTCAAAACTCAATTATTTTTTATTCTAATTATATAAATTTGTATATTTTTGGGAGGAGAACAAGAAAAACTTCAGATTTACAATTTTCATTAGGTATGTGGTTAATTTTTTTTTTTGATAAACAATATGAATTATATAATTTTTTTGTAGTATCAATAAGTAATTGTAGAGTAATTTAGTTTTTTTTAGTGTAATTTAGCTTTTTTTAGTGTAATTTTAATAATTGTAGAATTATTTAGTTTGCATGTAGAGTAATTTAGTTTTTTGCATGTAGTATAAATAAATTGTTGAATAATTTAGTTTTTTTTAGTGTAATTTTAGTAATTGTAGAATTATTTAGTTTGTATGCAGAGTAATTTAGCTTTTTGCATGTAGTCTAAATAAATTGTAGAATAATTTAGTTTTTTCAGTGTAATTTAGGTATTTTTTTAGTGTAATCTTAGTAATTGTAGAATATTTAGTTTGCATGTAAAGTAATTTAGCTAGTTAAATGTAGTATAAATAATTGTAGAATAATTTATTTTTTTGTAGTGTAATTTGCTTACTTGTAGTGTAATTTAACTAATTGTAGAATTATTTATTTTGCATGTAAAGTAAATTAGTTTTTTTGCATGCAGTACAATTAACTAATTATAAATAATTAATTGTAGAGTAATTTAGCTTTTTGCATGTCAAAATTGTATTTATTGCTTGCATGCAATATTTAATTGGGTTTGCATGCCAATATTTTTTTCTATGTATTTTTTTATATTGTAATTTTTTTATATTGTAATTTTTTTTATATTGTAGTGCAAAATGGATGATGAGCAATCCTTATAGCTCTTACTACGATTGCCTTAGAAACAACACAAAATATACTTAGTGAATACCGAGGTATTTGTTTAATCACGGTTTGGATTTATAATTGACTGATAAACTTGTAAGTTAGAATTAAATTTAGTGGTTAAATTTATTTTGCATGGCAATTATTGTTCTAGCCATCATATGCACTGCGTCCTAGTTCTCACTAATTGAGCGTTCTTTCCGAACCTCGGATGAAACAATGTTCGGTGAATTTAGGATTGTATCAGATGAATAGTGTGACTCATTGTCATATTGATAAAGAGTTGATCATTGTTCTCGTTGAGAGGTGGAGGCCCGAGACAAATACTTTTCATCCTGGCAGCCATCTGATGACTGTCTACTGTACAAGCAATACTGTAACAACTGTGCTCGTGTGGATTTGTTGCAATTGTCCAATTGCCATTCTCAATGGTTTTTGCGTATAACCTCCATGGACACCCCTGCGCTCTACATATAACAACATAGCAACTACGATTGCTCTGAGTTTGTTGTAATTATAAGTTATGCTTCATGGCAAATCCACCTAACTTGGATTTAAGATCGGCTTTGGAGTTGAACATCTGCCCCACCGAAAATGGATAGTTGATTATGGGTGATAACAAAAAAATGTTTCATCCTTGTACGTCATCGGCACATCGTCATTAAATGTCGGACAAGGATGCTGTAATCACCGATTAATAAAGAGAATAGTTGTTCGCCACTCATTAATTACATCTTGAATCATAATCTCATCCTCAATTTCGGCCATATCATCTTTCCTGACAACCGGATCATCAAGGTTAGAGCTTGTGTCTGAGCCAATATCATTATTCAGTTGGTCAAAATAATTCTGCAAATCCTCCGGTACCGGTATTTTGGGTGGATCATCACAACAAATGGGTGAATCAGACATTGGTATTTCTCTGCTACTTCCCGGTACACTATCCGAGTATGGGTCATAATTGGTACTGACTCAACCACTAATTCAAGAAGTTTAAAATTCAATACCGGAGTAGCATGTCCAAACACCATATGCCATATCATTTCGTGGTCTAGGTAGTGCAGTGTTCAAACGTGCACTGATTGTTAGATCGAACTGGCTAGGGAGCAAATGAATGTCAACATATATATATATATATATATATATATATATTATGTCTTCTTAGCTCATCAATACTGGTTGAGTTAGTAACAGAAAATGTGTAAGTCGGTGCGTCTGAAATTTTGCGTCTATGATACACATTTATTAATACTTGAGATATTTCCTAAGCAAAAAATTCACAATCAACCTTCGAAATCATTTTTAATTTTACAACCTAAAATATGACTGTAATTGAAAAAAAAAAACTTACTAAAATCTTTAGACGAAAGCCTAAAACACAATGCAAGAGCCGATAGTAGATAACGGACTTCCTAACACTCGAACTGTAGACCTTCGTTTTCAACTGGAAGAAGAAAAAAATGGTGGCTGAGAATTGGAGGGAGAGGAAGGGTATTTATAATCAAACCCTAAAAAAATAAAAAAAATAAAAACAGTTCGAACCGAGTTGCCATTTTGGTTCAGACTAAAAAACCATTGGACCGAAATGACATCTCTGTCAATGGGGGTTAAACCGAAGGCTACAAATTTCTTTTTCTGAGAACCTGTGAAAACCACCTTGTATCGATCTTATAGTTTTGTAAAAACAAAATTAATCATGTTGGTTTGATAAATTTTTTTTTTTAATTATGGTTTCTAAAAAAAATTCGTGGAAATGCATCTCGCTCTCAGGCCAGCTTTTCGTAATTGATCTGAAAGTAAATGTTTAGAAATATGTACGAATTAATTAACTAACAAGCGCCCGACATAGACAAGTGGGCCGGGCCGGGCGCTTACTCACTTGGTAGTATCTGGGAGCGCTTCGTGTAAAATTCCCCCATTCGTCAAATCTCAGATTCTCCATTAGTAGCAGTTCACCGAGCTCTCTGAAATTCTCTCGGTGGGAGAGGGATCACAAATGGCGCCTCCCCTGAAGAAAACGAAGAAGAAAATGAAGCGCAAATCAAAGAGAGCTGGAAACAAGCTTGGTCGCAAGCGTGCAGTTCCTTTGGAGCCAGTAGAAAACAGAGCTCTAGAGACCGAATGGTGGTACGCCTTTCTTCAGAAAATCTCCGATTCTGGTATTTCTCTTTTTGAAAATCTAAAATTCCTCTTCTTTCTCTATGGATTTTCTCCAATTTGGTGAAGTCATGTGCTTTAGTGTTCTGGTATTGCACATTGGGAGAGTGGTGGTTTCTAGTTGCTAGTTTCAACTAATAGTAATCAAGTTCAATTGGCTTTGGTTTAATTATGGTACTCCCTGTTGGGATCAGATATGTATTTAGGAGAATAATCTCCTTAAATATATTAGAGTTCTTACTGGTTTTTCTTTCCCTAAATTCATCAACTACAACCTCGAAGAATTTCATTTTTTAAAATCAGATTGCAGAATTTAGTTGCATTCAATTAGGTGAAGCCTAGCAGATACTATGCTTGTACTTTTTAGTTTTGTATGAATTATGTGAAAGCGTTATTAAATTAGCATAAACTGTTAGGGGCAACTTAGTCATTTTGAGTAGCTTAAACCTAGTGCTTATAGTTGGGTCTCATTTGCTAAGGACCCAGTATAATGCTGTGCATTAACTCCAAATGCAAATTTTGTGTGCTGTTATTGCGATTACAATAAAGTATCTTGTGTAGATAATTTTTTTTTAACAAGCAAACAGAATTCAATTTCTTTTTTTTGCTTGACTCAGACATAATTAGATGCTCGGAATGCAGATGATTTAAGTCGACAGATAACAGCTTTGACTTAATTACCGCGTACTATCATTTGCAAACGATCCTACAAAATGCTTAGTGAGGGTAAATACAAGAAGTGTTTGGGATTATTTGCAAGTACATAACTTGTTTAGTATTGTTCCACAAAAAGAGTTCTTATGTTTTGTGGGCTGATGTTCTAACAAACCAAAACAATGTGCAGGGATATCTATTCCATCAGAAGAAGAAGAAGCATTTAGGCATTTCTTCAGGGTCTCAAAAGGGACATTTGAGTACATCTGCTCACTCGTCAGAGAAGATCTCATCTCAAGACCTCCATCTGGTTTAATAAACATAGAAGGCCGTCTCCTAAGTGTCGAGAAACAAGTGGCCATTGCTATGCGGCGGCTTGCGTCAGGGGACTCCCAGGTGTCAGTAGGGAATGCCTTTGGTGTTGGCCAATCGACAGTATCTCAGGTACTGGTCTCTCACTTCTTGGTAAATGGAAAATATTTATATACTTGCACAATGGGTGGTTAACTAAACAGTATAGATTTGAGGAGTAATTAGCTGAAGCAAGTTAATTACCATTTAACAATTTTATGGACCCTCCTAGTGGTAAAATCCTTTAAAGACGCATTGCTCTTAAATTAAAAGGAATTTTAAACCGGTCAAACTGTTAAATGACACCCCGCCATTAATGCCGTTAGATGTTTTTTAAAAGCTTGATTTTTATAGATAAAGTGCACAACCAATCTGTAACACAAAGCTTAATTTTGACTTAAAGGGAAAATTTTACAAGTGTGTGAAAATTGTTAATTTAAGTAATTTGCCATCTTTATTCACAAGATGGCTCGCGCTCCCAAATTGACTGCATACTCTGCCCCTTTATAAAAGAGCAGGCGAGTTTGTTGATTCAGAGGTTCTCTTCGGGTATCACCATACAATACAACCATACATTCTTAAAGCAAGTTGTACAAAATAGATTTCTTTGTTTTTACTTTGTACAGAAAATAGAGTATCAATTTCACATCTTCAATATATAACGACTAACGACTCTGCTCTAATAACATCTGTAGCTGGTCTATAAGATGTGGATTACCAAAATTTGCATGAAATCCCGCTGGTACCTTGTTGCAACATAATTTCTCAAGCACACGGGCACCCCACTCAGTATACTGGATATTTAGTAAATTGCAAATTTTCCTTTTGAAAGAACTTAATATTACTCGTCATAATAGAACTCCTTTGAATTCAACCGACAATTACACGACAGCCATGAACTGAACTAAAATAAACACCAAAGAAATGGAAAAATTTGTTGTCTGAGACTATGGTCCAACCAATATGTCTAATATCAATACTGCATCCATGATCAATCACCGGCTTTGACCTAAGAATGGTCATAGGGTGGATCAGATTATGCAACAAGCACGATAAAATGATGACCACTATCAAAGAGGTGATTTGTAGGCACATTATTGCTTCAAAACAATATATATTTTTTGAGTGAGGCTATGGTACTATGCATAGCGCGGATTGGTCCATTCTATGGGTCAATATCTTCGTTTTCAAAGTTCAAATAGTCGATCCGAACCGTTCAACTTAATCTTTATATGAAAAATGTACTTGCAGACTAAATATTACATTTTTTAGAATTTATTACTATTTTTTTAGATAGGTAGAAAATCACTTGATCAAAAAATTCTAGACCATTCAAAAGTAGTGATATTCTACCTATCTAAGAAAATAGTAAAACAATTGTAGAAATTATAAAACTTGATCTACAAGTACATTTCCATATGAAAATCATTTTGAATGGTTCAGATCACTGTTTGGAGTGTGCAAACGGAGATATTGATCCATAGTAAGGACCAATCCATGCTATGCATAGTACCATTGCCTCACTCATATTTTATATTCAATGTAATGAATTTTTCCGTTTTTCTTTCATTTTCTGGTAAGAGTGTCAGTTCTCTTAGTTTGTTAACTCTCTTCCATTTTTGGCGTATCTGGGAATTTATGTCTTAACACATTTTGTCACAGGTGACCTGGCGGTTCATCGAGTCAATGGAGGATCGGGCCAGGCACCACCTATGCTGGCCCGACTCTGCTAGGATCAGAGAAATCAAATCGCACTTTGAAACCGCTTTTGGCCTACCCAACTGTTGTGGGTCCATTGATGCAACACACATTGTCATGACTCTACCTGCTATTGAGTCATCAGATGACTGGTGCGATTCGGAGAGAAACTATAGCATGTTCTTACAATGCATAGTTGACCACCAGATGAGGTTTCTTGACCTTGTCACTGGGTTGCCTGGCAGTATGTCCTTTCTACGCCTTTTAAAATGCTCTGGCTTCTTTAAGCTATGTGAAGCGGGTACCCGGTTGAATGGGCCTATTAAGTTGTCTAAAGAAAATGAAGAGATAACGGAGTTTATAGTTGGAGATACCGGGTTCCCTCTCCTACCTTGGCTTATGACTCCGTTTGAAGGTAAAAACCTATCGGGTCCATGTGAGAAGTTTAACAATAGAGTAGTTGCTGTAAGATTAGTTGCAGCTAAAGCACTTGCGAGATTGAAGGGTTCATGGAGGATTTTGCATAAGGTGATGTGGCGGCCGGACAAGCACAAGTTGCCGAGCATAGTGCTTGTTTGTTGCTTGCTTCATAATATTATTATAGACAACGGGGATGAATTGCGTGATGATGTGGCACTGCCAGATCATCATGATGTTGGTTACAAGGAGCAGAGTTGTCAGCAGGTGGACCCACGTGGCCAAGAGATAAGGGAAATACTAACAAGACATCTTAGTTGTTAATCATTTGTCTGAACTGAAGCAAAATGATATCAGAATTTTTTAAGGCACTACAGGTGTCAAATTCAAATCCATAGGCCTACAGTTTATCTCTGAGATTAAAAACAAAAACAAAATAATAAGTCTAGAGTGAGGCGACGGCACTATGTATAGCGCGGATCGGTCTGTACTATGCTCCATGTCTCTGTTTTCAATTCCAAACGGTCAACCAAAACCGCTCATTATGGTCTCCCTATGAAAATGTATTTGGTGACTAATATTTATTTTTAGATTGATAGAAAATCACTACTTTCGAATAGCTCATAATCTTTAAATCAAGTGATTTTCTATCTATTTAAAGAATAAATAAAAAATTCTTGTAAAATTTGGTCTTAAAGTACATTTTCATATAGAGATTATGTTGAGTGGTTGCCTGTTTGGACTTTGAAAATAGATATATGAAGCCATAATATGAACTGGTGTGCGCTATGCATAGTACTGTAGCCTCGCTCAAAAGTCTATACTCACACTTAAGTGTAGGGCTGTAAATGAGCCGAGTTTGAGCGAGTTACCTCCAACTCGAACTCAGCTTATTAAATAAATGAGCGAGTTAATTCGAGTTGGAATGGTAATAACGAGTTGTAGAGCTAACTCGAACTCAGCTCGTTATCAACTCGAGTTGGCTCACAACTCGTTTAACCAGTTAATTATATAATACTAGTAAAAAAAATTATCAGTATCCAGCAATTTTTCATACAGCAATAGTACATAAGCACCAACAATTTTTCATACAACAACTTAGTACATAAGCACCAGTAATTTTTCATACAGCAGCTTAACGAAAATAATTTTTAAGATTTATTGTGACCAATGTTATGTAACTCGAGTTTATAAATGAGCGAGTTGGGGTAAATTAAACGAGTCAGCCAACTCGAGTTGGAATTGACTCGAGTTGTAAATGAGCGAGTTAAAACGAGCTGTAAATGAGCGAGTTACGAGTTTGAGCAATTTTGCCGAGCCCTACTTAAGTGGATTACTATGTTAACGATTAACCAGTACATATCTTACAAAGAAATTCTTATCATAACTAGAGGGCAGATGTCATACAAAACATTCGGATCCATACAAATATTCAATGCAAAATATCTGAATAAAATTATACAAATGTATTGTGGCAATTACAAAATAACAATTTCAGGCTCTAGTCGATTAGCAGAGATGTTCGTTTTTGACCTGCTATACTATACGACCTGCCATCTCTTACCTGTGTGAGATGAAAGTTAATATTAGTTAAAGGGAGTGATGAAGTCTACTTGTATTAAAATAAAAAAGTTCATATTAGTAATGGGAATCATTTATCACCACATTACACAATTTCAACTGATTTTAGGCTATACTTTAACATCGTCTAAAGACACCAAAACAAGAAACAAAAGGAAAAGCTATACCTAGAAAACTTAATTTGTACCTGGTGCATTATAAAAATTCTCCCTTCAATATGCGAATTGAGACAGTACACTAGGAAATTGGTATGAATCACCCTTTATTAATACACTAGGAATTATGAAATCTTGTTTTATTCTCAGAACAGAGTTCATAATTAAGACAAGCAACCTTTATTACTCTTGTGAGTATGATTGCTGTAGTTTGTCTCTTGAACATCCAAAAATAAGTTGGAAATATATTTGGATTTTGAATGTTTATTCCCGTTGCTGTTTTGCCTATTCCTCAATCAAACATGAACAGCATTTGTTTAATACCTAATTAAGGAGTTGGTGATTTTGCTAGTTTTGCCTTCTGTGTCCTTTTCCAAGCAGTTTCATTGATCGCCTTTGTGTTAGCTACTGTTGTTCCTTTAGCTATATAAAATGAACATCACAGAAAAGAATTAGGGCATATTTTCAAAGCGTTTGTTTGTAACTAGTCATATTTTATCTATTTATCAAAAAAATATCCCATATCTCATGTATTTTTCTTTTTCATTTTTAGGTGTGTGGTTTTGTTCCTTGGGAATTCCAAAGGTTGCTTTAGTTGGCAACTAAGGCTCAAAACCAACTTCATTAAAATCTTTAAATTAGTCAATGGCAAACGATTAAAAGCCTGAAATTCAGAATCTTTCATAATCACACTTACATGTCGATCGAGCATGTGATGCACCAGGAACATAATCTCCATCGCATGCATAAGGGAGGTTCTCGGCTCTTTCAGGGTCTATAGGTTCTCCAGGAAAATCGTTTGATGAACCATTAATAAATGCACAACAACATGGGTTCTCTGCCTGACATATGCTGGCAAACTGCTCACAGCACTCCTCAGTTGGGTAGTCAGATGCGTCAGTGACGTAGTCAAGACATGATGAGAGGCCGGCTAGTATGTCATCACAGTCTAGTAGGTTGGTTGATGCGGCGGCACATAGGGAAGTGATGAGCAATAACAGTGAGGCCATTGTTGAAATATAAAAGGAAGTTTTGGATAGATGTTAATTTGTGGTTTTGTTTGTGGTGAGTGAGGAGATTAATTGGATTTATAGAGGCATAAAGCGTGAAATATAAGTTATTGTCACTCTCATATCAGGGTTTATTCATTTTGAAATTCGATACAGCAAGTTTTGCCTGAATATGAAATTCATATTTTTTTTCTTTTGCTTTTTTACAGGTTGCATTGGTGAGACTTAATAACTAGGTTTCATCGACAAAACAAACAAAGTAACAAACACACATGCATATATCATACAAGTGAATGTACATCCCTCTTGAAATATTATTTGTGAGAAAGAATGGTTACCCCCTTCACAAGAGTGCTATGATATTGCACCTACAAATTTGCTGGTTTTGTGCAATTTAGGATCTCACAAAAGCTCATTGAGGATTTGTAAAAATCAGTACCTCTCTCAGAGATCTTAAAATTAGGTTTGAATCACTTGTTATAGGAGATTACAATATCTCTAAAAATTATTCAAGCTCTATGTATTTAATATTTCCAACAATAACTAATATATTATTACTATTATCAATATTAATATTATTAGTATGATTTCTCATGCATGGTTCTAGATTGGGTTTTCGCTTTCCCAATTGAGAGACTAGAGACTAGAGACTAGAGATGCACCAAATGGAGGAGGTACAGAGCGATGGAGTAAAGTATTTTTCTTAGCAATCGCACGAAAGTGATGTAACTTGTTAATGTTTATCTCTTGAAGCAATTTGCTAATTCTCCATCAAAGAATGCACCTTTGATTTATCTACTGGTGGGAGTGGTTGATTAATGGTCTTTACTTGTCAAACATAGTTTGACATTTCTAGTACAAAAGTTATTGTTTTCCAATGGTTAGTGTGATTTCTAGGGTACAAGCTAGCTTTTGAAAATGAGGTCAATTTGGGTCTGATGCCCATCGGACTCAAAGTGAGTTCGATGGGTTCGATGACCATCTGATCTGTTTTAAGATTCACACCCGCAACTTTTTCGTATGCTTTAAAATTCGTGCGCATGAATCTTAAAGCAGATCGGACGGTCCCGAAACCCATCGGACCCAAATTTGAGTCCGATGAGCATCGGACCCAAGCTGCTCTATTTGAAAATGAGTGCATTCTTTTTGTGTATAGGCGTTTAAAGAACAAGAATTTTGCGAGAATTGCATTTCTTTTACCTTTCGAAAGTTTTTATATATAATATGGTACTCCAAATTGATTTTGGGGCTTTTATGCATCCTACCAGGAAGAAGGAAGCGTCCTATATAAACTGAATTTTATCATTTTTATTTAGAAAAAGAACTTCGATTTTTACGAGAATTAATTAATATTGCTAACCCCTTCATAAAATAAAATTATAAGATATTTGTTTATTCAGTTTTTCCATCTCAATTTTCTGATTTCACACTGCATCCTACTCTAATTTTATTTCTCATGCTTGTTTTTGCAAAATTATTCTTTCAAAGTTTTAAGATGATGTAAGAACCCGTCTTTGATCTAGTGACAAAAACACATGTCTCTTAATGTGAGAAGTTATGAGTTCGAAACTTCATACGAGAGATATTATTTATTACAAATGTTGAAATAAAAGATGTTGAGTGGCTTGATCTCACCACTTATTTTCTTAAGATTCATTATTTTGATTTCTTGAGATATAATGCATATGTACGGTCAATTTTTTGGAATTGTTTGAATCAGGTGGGATCTTTTTTCTTATATATAATTCTTATTTTCAAATGTTTCTCGTATAAATTGAACACACATGTTGAGTGAGGCTACGCCTATGGTATTATGGAGAGCGCATATTTGTCCGCGTTATGATTAATATTTTCATTTTTAAAGTGCAAACATGGATTAAAAATGTTTAACATAATTTCTATATGAAAATGTATTTGTATATTCTGATAGCCTCTACTATTGACTTTCGAAAATGTATCTGTATATCAAATTTTTTTTAATGTACTATTTTTCATAAAGATAAAATTACTTGATCTAAAAATTCTAGACCATTCAAAAATAATGTTTTTCTATCTATCTAAAAATATACTTAATAAATTTTAAAAATATGTAAAATTTAGTTTGAAAATACATTTTCATATGAAAATCATCTTCATATTGAGCAATTCATATTGAATATTTAAACTTTAATAACAAAAGAAACAATTTGCCCTATGCACATGCATAGTAACTTAGCCTGACTCCCTACATATTTGATATTTCCGTGGAGAAACAAAATTCATAATCACTGAGATAATCGTGCCATTCGGATCCTGTGGTATTTAATGACATTAAGATATAAATAACCTGGTTAAAGAAAGTGGGCCTAAATAATTTACAACTGAGGCACTGAGCCCATTTATAGTTTTATAGGCAAAAGACGAAATACCAGTCCGAATAATTGCTGGTTTTCCGATTGTTTAGATTTCAGACACAAGGACTGCTACTGGGCGCGGGGCCGCGGGCGCAATCTGTAACTTCCAATCTTAATCTAGCGGTTTTGACCCAGTTGAAAAGAATCAAAACTTGTCTCACGGACGCTAAACCGTCCGATTAACGGGTTATGTTCGATTAACTAACTTGATAATTGTTAATCCCTCAATCAAATACTCAATTCGTTAATCGAACGGCCGCCTAGAGGACACCTCAGCTCCCATCCAAATTGTTGATTTATGAGCTTGGCCTTTGGACCTCTAATCAAACGTCTTCTTTGCAATTCCCAGAAGCCTATCCTCTCTCTCTCTCTCGCTCGCTCTGTCGCTAGGCCAAACACACTATCAAATGACCACCACCGGTGCCGGCGCTGGTGTCACGACAGCCTCCGCCACCAGATTCCTTCGCCCCGCTCGCGCGTGCGCCATTCCCTGGAGGCATGTCTCTACACGTGCAGCTGCCGGTCAAAATGAGTCAAGGTGCATTGCCTCTCTCTCTCTCTCTCCCTCTCTCGTTCTTTCTCTGTTTGGATAATGCTGAGTACATTAATTCACTACCCGAGATGCTCCCTTGAGAAGATATATATAAAATATCCCTCTGAAATTGAGCTAGTTCTGTTTGTTGGAAAATTGATCCAATTACCAGGTGATAAGATTAAGTTATCTTCTGCGTGTTCTTAATCTCCCTATAGTGAAGCTAGTGACGTGGAAAGCTTGGAATTAGTAATCAAGGGTAGAGGAAATTTTGAATCTTTCATGGGCCTTGTTTCCAAAATTAAGTTGACGTGGTAGAAGCAATCAATTAGATATCAAGATATTTCCATTGCACAAGTGGCTAAAGATGAAATAGTTCATAATGTAACCATATTGGGAATTTTCCTACTTACTTTGTGTTTTCGACATATCTCATAACCCATTGCAACTGCAAACTATTCTTTTAATTAATTAAAATTCCCTTAGATATTTACAAATAACTCCCCAAAACATTTAGACCACTAGCGATGAGAAAGAGATATTGTATAAACATCTATTGTTTATCCCTGAAAATTGTGGGGTAGTTTATTTATTATATAATTCCTGACCCTCATTTAATGTTGAGTGATTGCAAAAGAATATCGGTATATTTTGCAAAAAGCTATAAAATATGATTCTTTGTTTTTTTTAATCTCTTTTCCTAATATGAATGGACTAAACCTTTCCAGTTGCCAGGAGGAGATTTGTATCAACCATGCTTTCGACACTTACACTCTCACCCCTGGTTCCACTTCAACCTGCCACAGCGTCTCCTTCCTCAAATTTCAAAGAGCACATTGACAACTTTGACGGGTACACCTTTTTGTACCCAAGAAGCTGGATCCAGGTGCGTGGGGCCGGGGCTGATGTCTTCTTCCGGGACCCACAAGTGCTGGATGAGAATATATCGGTTGAAATTTCATCGCCCTCTTCATCGAAGTACAAAACTGTGGAGGATTTGGGATCGCCTCAGGATGCAGCTGCAAAAGTGTTGCGGCAATACCTGACTGAGTTCATGTCAACTCGACTTGGTGTCCGGCGTGAGTCAAATGTGTTATCGGCTTCACAAAGGGTTGCTGATGATGGGAGGATGTATTATGAAGTGGAGGTGAGGAATTTTGCAATCTTGGTCAATTTAATTTTTAGGCAATGTCAAAAGAAATTGGCAGTACCATATCATGAATTTGCATAATGAACTCTGTCCTTTTTATAGTTCTCATACTTTGTTAAAAATTAAGTCTTTATGTTGATTTTACAATAAACTAGTGCTTTAAAATGAAGTCATGAAAAATGCAGCTAGATTCAAGGGTTATTGTTATCACTTCATTACTTGAACCAATCTCATTTTTTTTACCTGTAGTGAAGCCTATCAGCATTATTTTTTTCCCCTGTAATTTTATCACATTATAGTTAAAGGATGATAATATGATAGATTCAGGTACTAGTAAGGATTTCATTTACAATTTTTCAGTAAATTAGGGATTGTTAAACGAAGATGCTTTCTGTTTTATTACTTCGAGACTCTAGGATATTCAAATTTTCTATCTAATTATAAGCTCAACTAAAGCTCAACGTGATAAAAAAATAGAAATAAGAATAAAAGTTACAAAATAACTCCGCAATCAAGTCCAGATTCTTGATCGCATTGTGTTTATGATTCAGTGACATGGTCTGAAAAAGCATCTGAAGCAGGTCAACTAACATAAATTGGTGTTTCTGTGCATATTTAAATTTGCCGGTTTTGCAAATAACAACCTGTTTTTCAGGTAAACATAAAATCATATGCAAGCAATAATGAGCTGGCAGTGATGCCAGAAGATCGGGTACAAAAGCTTGAATGGGACAGGCGCTACCTTTCTGTTCTTGGTGTGGAAAACAAGCGGTTGTATGAACTAAGGTTACAAACACCAGAAAAGGTCTTCACGATGGAGGAAAATGACCTGCGGGAAATTATGAATTCCTTCCGAGTTTTCGAGGTAAAAGATTAGGAATACATTTCTGCAATTCTTATTGTTTTATATTGTGCATTTGAGTTCCTTACTGTTAGTTATTTTTTCTGTAAGTTTAATGTTAAGAGCTGTATGAGGGGGCACTACTTGTTTCATTTTATTTGATGATTTGGTGTAACTATAACCGCATTCTTTCTGTATTTTTCTTTTTTTTGCTGGAATTGGAAATTTTTGTTACCCAATAGGATGGGTCCTGCACTCCTTTTCACTGCAGCTTGTAGGCTGGTCAATTATGAGTTAAAGTATTCTAGAGAGATGCCAGAAAGGATAAAACTTCAGCCTTTTTCTGATAGGTTTTAGTTTAATGTTTCTTTGTGATAAAAGAAAATAACCTACTTACCTTGAAATTATGTATTTCCCCCTCTAAAATTCATAATATCATATTTACCCTTCTAAAGTTCAAGAACTCACAAATTTACCCAATTTATTGATTTTTCTAATAAAACTCATATAAATTTTTTAAATTACCCATTTTACCTGGATATACTTCATCATATCAGGATCATTCTTCAATTGTTCAATAATATCAACAAGGAGAGCAAGTGAGTCAAAAGATTTGGACCGCCCATGGCTTAGGTTTCAAATCAAAGGTTGTCGCTATATATATGCTTTCTGACTTAGGTTTCAAAGCGAAAATTAACGAAAATTAACTAAAAGATAATATAGAATTTGGATAACTTTGACAAAACTAGATGTAGTTTTATTATATGGTTTTCATCCTCTACTTTTAAATTTGATGCTTAGACACAATATGATAAGAAGGTTAAGTGTGCCGTCATAGTCGGCTTCCTTTAATTTCTAATTAAATGCTACTTGCATTCTCTTAATAAGCAACAATGCATCACACGGTTCTCAGTGCCTTCAGTCACATGAAGTTCTGGCCAACCCAATACTGGTAAGCCAAGGGTACCATTGTTTTGTAGATGGATCGTGGGGACTATCGGGTGAAGCGGGAATTGGTTTATTACTGCTCAGTGAAGGAAATGTGGTTCAGTGGGAGTCAAGGACAGTTCAGGCCATTAGCGCCTCCCAAGCTGAAGCGAAAGCGATGCTGGAGGGTATGAAGTTACTGGTACGGTACAACATTTCAGGGGGAACAACTTACTCGGATTCACTAGAGACTGTCAATTCGCTATCTGCAGGATTGCCAGTAATTGCTGATTGGAGATCGTATGGTGAGATTTGGGAAGCCTGGAGACTGCAAAGAAGTACCAATAATACTGTCAAGGTGGCTTACTGTCCGAGATCAATAGCCTCACTGCAAACAGTGCACTGCCTGGCAAATCAGGGTAGGGAAATTATGTTCTAGATTTAGAGATTGAAGAATGATGTAATAGACCTACGGGGCTGTCAGAGAAGCAAAAAATAAAATAAACACAAGGGTAAAATGGGTAATTTATAAATTTAAAATGAGTTTTATTAGAAAGATCAATAAATTGGTTAAATTTGTGAGCTTTTGAACTTTAGAAGGGTAAATATGATATTATGAATGTTAGAGGGGGAAATACCTAATTTCAAGGTTTTTGAGGGGGGATACATGAAATTCCCCCCTTTGTTATTTTTTTTTCTTCAGTTAGAAATTAAATTTGTAAACTAAAACTCTCTACAAATTTCCCAAATATCGGATGTCGCTCATTTGGGTTTTACCAACACCAGTGCTCAGCAGGAACACATCTATAGACGATGTGTGATCTTAGAACTATAAAAATAGGGGTACATAAATTAATTCCGGTTCCCTGAATATGCAATTCGAACAGTAAGATTAGTATGGATAAAGAATTTTGCTTGTGTGCTTGTCTATAAGGATACAGTAAGAAAACTCTTTGTAAATTTATCAAAAAAGACTACGAGTAAGAAAAATGGCTTTGAAAGCCTCAAATTTTCAATCTAACTTTCGCATAACAGACAGAAAACCATTTGAACATGACATGGTTTTGAAATCCTCAAATTTTCAATCTACCTTCCCCAGTGATCTTTAGATAGTGCCAATTAATTTCAAGCCATTTGAACATGGCTCCATTCTCTTGAGCACTTTAATCTCTGCCTTTGAATACCTGTTTTTCTTAGTTCTATGTGCTAGCACCGCTATAAGATCACTATTTTCCAAAAAAGAAAAAAGAAAAAAAGATAGATAAAGCCAATAAATAAGCACGGAGACTAGTTTAATCTGTAACGCTAACTCTAGCAAGGCAAGCAAAGAATTCTCGACATGAAAAACGACATCAATCTAATAACTAATTATATTAAGTCAAATAAAAGTTTCAATAAGAAAAGAACTAAAGTGGCCATAAGAGCATCCAAAAGCCAGAAATAGCTATATAATTCCTGCTGTAAGCACAGTTTCATTGCCAATACAAATAAGAATAACAGCAATACCATAATGGCAACCATTACAAATAAAGCTCTTGCAACCTGGAATAAACAAAGTTCTACAAAATCTCACATTATCAATTCAAGAACAAAAAAAAAAACATAAGACAGATGGTTAAACAAAACGGCAATAATAAACAAAAGCCAAGTGCACCAGTGGGTGCAAGAGTAAAATTCTACATCCTATCCTCTCTCTTCCGTGGGGCGCAAGTTATGATATCATCAACACGCAGTATCATCTCAGCCGCCTCAGTGGCTGACAAGAGCACGGCTTGTTTCACCTTGAAGGACTCGGATATTCCTAGCTTCTGCATGTCACCCACCTGATAATTCCAATAGAAATATATTAAGCTTTTTACAGTAAAGACTGAAAAGTACCATATGATCCTTTTTTTTTTTACTAATTATGTTCATATTCTGCTTATCTAAAGCTTTTTCTACGAAGCATGCTTTTGTTTCTCAAATTTTCCCGCTTTATAGAAAAATATCAGACAGGGTAGTGCCTGTGGTCAGCATATTCCATTAGGAAAATGATCTCCAATAATTTTACACATGTTCACCATGTTTATTTGCTAAATGGACCTTTGGGTATTTTATCCTTTGACAAATTTTTAAGATACCAAATAAAGGCCAACCTAATAGATCTGACTAAATTGGAAGCATGGCCAGCAGGCTACTACCCAAAAATTAAAATAAATAAAACTTACTCCTCCAGTTATGACATCAATGCCAGCATTTGAACTCTCCTTGTGATGCTCAGCTCTGAGCTGGGAGACTAGCTCTGCGCTGTCAAGGCCAGCATTGTCAGCAATGATAGTGGGGATGGCCTGAAGGGCACGTGAGAAGGCATCAATTGCATGGGATCTCTTCCCAGGGGTCTTTCTAGCAAGCGCATCGACCTCCTTGCCCATGACCATCTCCGGCCATCCACCACCAAGCAACACCCTGCTGTCCTCCACTGTCTGCGTTAGCACGCAAAGTGCATCATGGAGTGATCTCTCTGCTTCATCCAGCACATGCGCACTGCAATTAGTAGATGCCAGAGGGGGGATAAATTGTTAACATATATGTCGTTATTTGGATAATGCATAAAAAAAAGCATTCATTCTAAATTTCCTACAGAATTAAAGATACTTGTATATGCTCGTACAGACATGGTAACTGTCAACTATCCCCTCATCCTTGTATTTTTAGAAAATGGCTGTATAAGAATTGTTCTCAAGCCAAAGGATAGCAGGTAAGGTGATGAGATTCAACTCTTTCATATAATAAACCTAATCCAAATGAACCATCTCTCTTCTTGATTAAAATGGAATAAGCAGTACAGGGATGAATTTTTTTTTTTTTGGGCGTGTGTGGGGGGTGGGGGTATTGGGTATCTTATGAAGAAATGATCTAAGGTTGGCTATTGATATTTCAGGTTGTGGGTACAATGGTACAAGCTAAAGTGTTTGGTACACGCACCTTGCACCTCTTAGAACAATGGTACACGCTTGGCCCATCTCAACACCAGAGAACTTGATGAGCTTATCGTCACCAATCATGATCTCCTCAATCAGCTTGCAACTCCCCAGCTTAACAGATTCTGGATTATCAAATGTAGATGCTATCTCACCACCTGTAACCAGCGCAAGCCTCTCTATTCCCTCAAAATCAGCATGCTCTATTGCTAGTATACCCGCATCTGCAAACAGCTCCTCGGGAAAGTTGTAAATCAACTGTCTGCACATAACATCAGAATCTTGATAATGAGTCTAATTTTGATACAATTGGTAAATTACACGATAAGAATATTATTAAGTTCATTTTGACATCAAAAGTTTTGAGAACAAAAATACTTTATCCACAACAACATAACACTTAGCGCTGCATTAAAAACTGGAAGTTTTAAATCAAACAATAATTACTGGAAAACCAAATGCAACTGGGAGCGAGAGCAGTATGCTGAACCAAGAAAGCTCTAATTCAGGCTTAAGAAACTTTTGTTGAAAAATCCATAACCAGTAAACAATTATCTTTTGCGATGGTAACAACACCAATAACTGTTTGTTATAGCAACAATAGTGTTCCATTGAGAAATTGTATACAACATAATTACCTGTTGATAAAGCAGTTTATGCCATGGGCGATAATCTTCTGGACCTTCTCCCTCATCTTTTGTTTCTCAGCCACCTCGATCTCCGCGACCTTGGCCATAGAATCAACACGCACACGGGCCCCATATATCTTCACCTTATCGGTGTCCATTGCTGTATTTGCCACCAGTATCTTTGCATTTTCAATTCTTTTTGGCTGGCCAATGCCTATCTTCTTGTCCAAAATAAACCTTATAACACAAAAAAAGAGTTGGTTCAAGCAACGATCCTATTAGATTTTTGCTTGCATGCAAAAGTATATACTCAAATGTCAAAAGAAGAGTCTGATTTATTGTAAGCACTTTCATGGCCCATCTTTACAATTATTCTTGATAATTCCAAAAGTTCTTAATTATTCCATTTATATGTGAAATTAATGTCACACATTTGGCGTGTTGATGTTCTAGATTATTGCTTCAGTAAAGATTTAGGGTATGGAAAGGCCGCCAAGAGAACCGGGTCACATAAGGTAAGCACTAATACCATCACGAACAAACTGTAAAATTTCTAGAATAATTGCACCCTTATATCATTACTCATGAAAAATCCTATCAGAGCATGAAAAGCATGAAACACATAAGTTCTTCAAATACAATGAACCTACCCTTCATCCAAAAATGAATCTCTAAGAGAACCGCCTGGTTTCTTCAGAATTTGGATAGCCTCCAAATTATTTCTACCCTGTCAGAAATAAGACAACAATATACCAAAAGATTAGAATCCATGAAATGAACAAAATTTGTACTCAAAGGATCAAATGATGCATAAATGAAGTGAACACATTTGTGTGGTACCGCTCCAAATTATAAGCCTGTTGTTCACAAGTAGTCTTTCATTGGATTTGTAGCTCATGCTTTTCTGCTTGAGTCATAAGTTAACAATTTTTCTTTTTACGACATACAACTAACACTAGGTGCAAAATCATATTGAAGAATTACACATTAAAAACACAAGTGACCAGGCTTAAAAATGTAAAAAATATCAACATGTTGGAACAAGTAAACCGCAAAATAAGAATCAATATTTGGGTTTACCTATCCATGAACATTTTGTGAATTGTAAAGCTTCATTGCTTGTCAGGGTCAAAGATGTCATTAGTCATTTCATACAGCATTCACAAATGTGCTATTTCTGATACTATATTATTTTAAAAGGTGATAACTACAGAATTAAGTGCAATGGGTACCTTAAGCCTCATAACAGCATCAACAGCAAGTGTAGCAAAGTACTCTTTATCTTGAGAAAGAATTTTTGAACTGAGAGTAGTCATTGCGATGTTCATCAAATCCAATCTAAACTTCTCTGCATTGGTAATGAATGGGATTAATGGTCAATTATTTGAAAATAAGAAATCAAATGTACAACTAGAGCAACCTTCATTCACATGAAGGCAGATTGTTTGGTAATGCTATCAGAATAAACTAGCAGGAACGTGATGGTTCATTGTCTAGCTCAATTGAGGCACACAAATAGTTTCATACAATGGGAACGCCTTAAAGATGTATTGGTACTGCTTAGAAACAACACCAGCATATACTAGACACCATTTTTTTTTCGCAACAAGGGCTCTCATAAACCCAGGGTTCCAATTCTTTTAAAACGCCCCTTGTGGGAATTGAACCTGCATCTCTCCATAGAAGGCCAGACCCAACATAACATAGTATGTAGCAGGTTGGCAATTCGTGATTGCAATTCCAACAAAACTAAATTTTTGGATTAAGGCGTAATAGAGAACACAAAATTATTAGACAGACAATTTAAAATAATTGATACCTGAATCTTGCTTATTATCCATGGCCTTCTGCAACAGAGCATTGCGGGCACACTCAGCGGCCATCCTATAACCTGTTTATTAAAAAGTATGTTTATCTACTTTAACAAATCAGTCATGAGGATAAGCCTGTGCAATGGAACAATCTTTACATTCCATAACAATGCAAGATCCTGTGACACTTATAAAGAGGCTCTGACAACAAAAAATAGTAAATTGAGACTGACCAGCAATAATAGTCATAGGATGGATCTTCATGTTAACCAATTTTTCGGCCTCTCTGAGGAGCTCGCCAGCCAAGACAACAACTGAAGTGGTCCCATCACCCACCTCATCATCTTGCACTTTTGATATATCTGTTCGCTTTAAATGAAGGATTCTAACACTTTCCATTATCTCAGATAAATGTTAAACACACTAGTAAAATTAATGGTTATCTCAATTCTACAAAAGCCTGTGTGGGAAGCTTTTATGAAGCAAATCCAAACAGCACATGCCAAGGCAGATATAAAGTCTAAATCTAGAAAAAAGATCCACAACAGTCAACAGTACAGGCAAACTAAAGTTTGTTTGTACAAGTAAAGGCTAAAAACAAGTTGGATCAGAGACTCAGAGTGCACTCTACTGTAACCCTCTTAATACTCAAAAGGATACCGACAAGCACTTTGGCAGCAGGGTTATCAATATGAAGAGACTTCAAGATTGTGGCACCATCATTGGTGACTGTAATATTACGCCCTCTGCCAGTCGATTGCAATATTTTATCCTAAAAAGCATATTCAATCACATAAGCCGCGTAAGGAATTTACTGCAAAACATCAATACAGTACACAAGCAATTAAAAACAAGTACTTTCAAGGAAAAAAGAACTCATACCATGCCTTTTGGACCTAAGGTGGTCTTGACAAGGTCAGCGATTGCCATAGCACCAATAAAAGATGACTGAAAACAACAAAAAGTACATGTAAATTACGCATGTCTTACAATACAATACTTCTTTTCTAGAAGACATGGAATCATGTTCACAATGCATGTAGGTGTCTATATTTGACATTGACATCTTCCCATACAAAACCCCAAAAGAACTACATATCCCTGCAAATGGTTAGTATGAAATAGCCCAAAAGATCATGAGAAATACCAACAACACCCCTCCCTCAGAATTGCCTTATAAAAAATTCTCAAACATTTCATTTTCCAGCAATCTCATCCACAGACGAAAATAAGGTAGATGAGATCTGCAGGGGTATAGAGGATTTTATTGCGTTCACAACATTGCATATTTCAGTTTTTAGGACCTACAAATGAAAATTTCAGGTTTTGATGCGGGTACAATTAAATTTAATTGCTGTTTTTTAAACTAGTCAAGGATAAGGATAATAATGTCTTCACAAATTCTTAGTACTTCAAAGTTAAACTAATTTTTTTTTTCATTTAGACCTTAGATCTTATATAGAGAAACAGCCAAATGAAAAGAAGAAAGACCAAATAATACTAAGATGTGGATTTTCACTGGATAATAAACAAGATTTGACAGTTTATACTCAATCAAATTGGATAATAAACAGTTTATACTCAATCACTACATTTAGCTCCCACTGACAACAATGAAAAAAGAAAAAGAAAAAACAGATAAAAATGCTCATAAAAGTAAAATAAAATAACGGTACCATCCTTGCGCGCTCTCCTTTCTCTTCAGTGGCGTCATCTTTAAGCAGCCTTTCAACCTACAAAATGGATCGCCCCGAGTTTATCAGAAAGTACATTTGATTTGCGTAAAAGTGAAGCTCAAAGTAGGTTAAAGCACTCGAGCATACCGCCATTTTTAGATCGTTTGAAGAGAGGAAATAAGGATCGCTGGAGGCGGATTCGAGGGTTTGAGCGAGAAAAAGGAGAAGTAGAACAACGAACGAACGAGGGCACAAGTTAACGAGACGGGACTTAAACCCTAGAGTTCTCTCTGGAATTCATATCACCTGTGGTAACAGAATATTTCTCTTTATATCCGAACCGTCCGATCAGAATCCGCACGAATATTGAAGGGTCTCCGTGCATTCCACATTTCCACCGCGGGGAGGATTGGCCCGAATTCTGATTGAACAGTCCGGATCTTAACTCAAATATTCTGTTACCTCAGAGGATGCGGACTCCGGACTCGAGTTCTCTCTGGAGGCGGATTCGCGATTCCAGAAAGAGCTCGATATTCACTATTCAGTTTGTTCTGATTCGGATCGGGTTGCACTCGTTGCAGTGATAGCGGAGTGGACTGGACCCAATCCAAAAAGTTGATCCGACATATTAGCCATTACCATTTGGACCTAAATCTCTCAACTAGAGGCCCCTAAATATTTGATCGGATCCAGGCTTGAGGTTATTTGACTACGACTGCATCTTTTCTGATCTAGGGTTTAGATTAGATCAGTCAAATTAATAACTTTGATTCTAATATATTAATTTCAAATGCATATTTATTAAGAATTTAAGGATTCAAATGCTGATTATATCAATTATCACAGCGGATTTTTTTGATCAAATTCGGATCATATTAGATATTTTAGTTAAAGTATCTAAAATAACAAAATATGTGCATAACACGAGTGAATCTAATTATTTTATATTATAAATATATAGAATATCAAATAAATTTCATAAAACTAATTATGATTTATTTTCTTCGAACATATGTAATTATACATTAAAACAAGTCATATCATATTTAGAATATTAGAATAGCATTGCTTAACAAGTTCTTCATATATTTCAAATTCGAACCGTGCAAGATACAAATATGAATCCAATAAGGTGAGTATTTTTCTCAGATCCATATGTTGATCCATAGGTAACTGGATACATTCTTTTAGATTCATTTACAGATCCATTCATGCAGATTCCCATCGGGTAATTCAATTATTTTAGAATAGGTTAATAACATGATCATATTTATTTTATTTATTTTGAAATTGTGATGCAGATATTAGATACGTACAACTTAACACTTCGTGAATTAATTGAGAACTAGTTTTTAATTTAGTGGACAAGATACATGATCTCTATGTGAAAGGTCATGAATTGTTATAATAATTTTTATTATATGTTTTGTTTTATTGAATTTTGTTGTTGAATTAACTAAGTGACGCTTAAGACGAAAATAATTATTATTTATAAAAAATAGTGCAATGGATGGTCTTTATGAGAGAAAATGTGACAATGAAATTCGTAAATATAGTCTGCTTTTGGAATATTATTACTTTACGAGCATTCCTATACTGTGAACTATTGCTTGATTCTTCATAAAGTTACTACATTCGGATCAAGAACTTCTAACCTTTTTCTCAAGGCAAGAACTTGTAACCTTGTTAAATCTTTTGCAAATCTTAAATTTGTATAATCACAACCAGTACTTATTCTACGTTGATAATGAGCCCGGGTGAAAACAAAATGCTAGTACAAGTTTTTTAAATATCTTCGGCTTAGAGAGGAGAGTTCGAGGCGGGTCAGCTAAGTCCCACAATTTTTGAGTTTAAATCCAGTTCGTTTGTTATATACTAATACGGATCTTGAAAGAAATCCGTCAGTACTGACTTGAACCAAATTGTTCAGATTATGATCGAATAGTCCGGATTAAAACTAAAACGAGGTAACAATGTATTAGGATACGGGCTCGAGACAGGTACGCTCCATCGATTAGTGGTCACTTCACAGTTTACACAGAGAGAAATAATCAAGACGAGAGAAAATGATCTCTCTTAGAAAAAAAATACCAGAAAAATAGAGAGAGACATTGAGTTCGGAAGCTTCAATCCCTGTTTAATAAGCCCATAAGTCTAAGAAGTGTCTCCCTTTTGGGCCTAGAATTTTCAAGGGTTTCCGAATTCCAAAAGCCTTATAATTATTTACCTCGACTTGATAGTCGAGATATCTCATAATTTATAAACAAAACTTGCAAGCTGAAGATACTCTTTCAGTCATCAATGCCATAGCCTCTCTGATGACACAATTGGTCACTCCTCTGTTAGCTCGACAAGGAGATCAAGCAAGTCCCACCTCTTCCTTGAAGGGCCCTGCTAGTGCTACACCTCAAGTGATGTCTGAAGCACTAAGCATTTCTAAGAGAGGTATCAGAGTCCCACCAAAAAGGAGTGTGAGAATCAGATCCCAGGGAGGTTGTACATGTTCTTACAAGAGCTATTGATAGAGTGCAGTCTAGGTATAATCTCAGGAGTGCTACTAAAGGTACATCTCTCTTAAGTAGTTTTCCTTATACTAGATTCACTTGTGATGAGGTTATAGATTTGTTTAAGGCTTATAACATTAACTTAGGATGTGGTGATTTGGGATCTGTAGATATTGTTTAGGCTTTGCAGCTATTAGATAGAAAGGAGTTTAATTCTCTGATTATGCATGCCTTTTCAGTGTTATGAACACAAGGGTCTGAACATTGTTTAGTCATAGTTAAAAATTCCGAGGGGCCAACTAGTGGTCCAATGAAAGTCCTCAATTGGAATGCCAGCGCTTGAATACCCCTAAAAAAAGAAGAATTCTAAGGGACTTAATTACATAATATCAAGTAGATATCATTCCTATAGGAAACTAAAAAAGAATAATTTACACATAGGACTTTAAAATATATTTCCACTAAATATGATATGTGCATTTGGGTAGAATCTCATGGTAGATCTGGAGGAATACTCTTTGGATGTGATAGTAAGGTTTGCTCCATTGAGGGGTCTTCAATTTATACCTATTCAGTTAATATATTTATCTCAAATATAATTGATAGATGTAAATTGATGCTTACTATTGTATATGTACTTGTTGCTAGGAATCTTAAAACATCATTATGGAATGAACTTAGACATAGTAGATCTGGTAGGACTGATAAATGGATGATTTATGGTGACTTTAATGCTATTAGGGCTAGACATGAAAAATCTGGCACTAATTTTGATGTTAGACTTAGTGGCAAATTTAATGAGTTTGTTGATGACCATCATCTAGTGGAATTCAACTTGCCTCATAAAAAATATACCTGGGCTAGTAGTAGAAATAGGGCTTTATTGGATATATTCCTTGTTAGTTTAGATTGGTTAGACCACTACCCAAATATTGTAGTGCAACATTTAAGCTCTTATGGGTCGGACCATAATCCATTGTTGCTCTCAACTGGTCATCAACAAAAATCTCAACATCACTTTAAATTTGATCCAGAATGACTGAAAAATGAGGAATTTGTTTAGTTAATTATCAAATGATGGACTGAAAATCACTTACAGACTTTAGAATGGGTTTATCTTGGCATAATAAAACAAAACATCTTAGACAAAAAAAATTGAAGGTTGGGCTTGAAATTATTATGGGGCCAAGAAAAGAAATAAAAAAGCCATTTTGGATCAAATTCAACAATTGGAAGAAATTAGATATGTATGTATCTTAATACGGATGAGGTCAATACATGAATTCATCTCAAAGCTCAACTAGATGAAATTTATCTTGATGATGAACATTAATGACAACTTAGATCTAAAAAACAGTGGTTACAGGAAGGATATTATAACACTAAGTTTTTTCATAGGGTAGCTAACACTAGACAGAGAAAGAATAAAATTCTTTCTTTTGAAATTGACAACACTCTTACCAACAATTCTGAGGATATTCATACTCATGTTCAAAGCTACTATAAAGAATTGTTGGGAACAGTTGATTGCCCTTTTGCACAAATGGGCCTAGAGTATTAGGACCAAAATGATAAAGTCTCCTCAATTGAGAATGAGATGTTGGTGTGTCCCTTCCTGAAAAGTAAAATACATAGAGCTGTCTTTGAGTCTAACCCACATGGGGCCCCTAGGCCTGATGGGCTTACCTTCCTCTTTTACCAATTCTCTTGGGATAATGTTAAAATTGACTTGTGTAGACTATTGATGACGCCAAATCATGTAGCGTAAATCACTATTTTTTATCTGGAAAATGACGAAAAACGAATGTGAAGTAGCCATTTTCTCGATTTATTTACCGCAAACGTATTTTTGAGTCATTTTAGCAAAATTTGGAAAAAGTTGCGTATTTTGGCCAAAAACAGAGCAAAAATATCATATTTCAACGATTATCAAATAGCTGCCGAAATTGGACATCACATGGAGCATGCAGCACCTCTCACGAAGTGAACAACATCGAAATAGCGAAATAATAAGAAAATACGCTAAGCTAGAGGACCATGCGACATCATCCATGCCTTACGCTGCATAGCCCAGAGGCCGAACGGTTAGCAGGCCAGGCTTTCTAGAAGATTCGCTTTTCTAATGGGCCACGCTATTTTTAGACAATTCCTGATAGATCATGGGTGGACTCTACGTTCCCCCCATGATCTCCACTTCCTCTATGATCTCCACTACTCCTACTATTGTGTAGGAAGGCTATAAATACCCCTTTTTGATAGGATTTTGAGTGTGTTCAATGTGTTCGAGTTTCACTTAGTTGTAGGCTTGTAGCTAGCAATCCTCATTGTTAAGTTAGGTTAGAGAGTTACTTAAAGAGATAGGGTATAGCCATTAGAGGTCGAGTAGTGGATAAATCATCTTAAGAGGCAGAAATTGACTCACTAGGAGACGTGAATGTTCTTTCATTTTCAATCAGATTGTGATTTATGTTCTTTTTATTTATTTATTTATTTATTTTATTGTTATGGCCATGAGAGGCTAAACTTCTCATCTCTAGGGTGATGGTTATACTTGAATTATTAATTATGTTTTATTATATGTTTATATTTTGTTTTGTTTTGTTTTATGATTTGAATTTCTATTACACTTTATTTCTTTTTATATATACTTGCATACATAGTTCCATCTACTATATGCCAATGATCTCCACATGCATTCGATAAGCAATTCAAAGAATTCGTGTGAGGAATTACTCGTAAGTAGTGGTGCGATTGGGGCTGACGAGGCTTGACAGCGGTTCAAAGACTAATGTTAGAACTCAGGGGGCTCCCTTGGCAAGATAATATAAATTGTACTTAAACTAGGATTAATTCTTCTACGGACAGAATAAACCTAGTTGGAATAGTATTAGAAAACACTAATTTAGGCGGGGTCTCTGGGATGATTTCAACTACAAGGTAGTATAGGGAAAACACATATTTTCATACCTAAAATACCTCAGTCTTGGGAGCCCAAAAGTCGATCGAAAGATCAGAAAACCTTTTCAATTGCATAAACAAACACTCAGTTCATTGTGCGGGTAGTGACAGTACCGTACGCGGGGTACTCAGGGACAGTCTATACCATAGACAATAGTGACAGTACCGTATGCAGCATAAATAAATGTCAAAACTTATACTTTGCATGATTAAGAATGATAGAAAATATGAACCCTAGAGGCTCTCTATCTACTGTTTAACCTTATTTTAGCTATAATACCTTGCTTGCTTATGTCACCACCAAATCTTTTAAAAATTCAATAATCTAGACTAGCAAAAATTATATAAAACTTAATACACTATCATTGTGGATCAACACCCCAATTTATATTACACGGTAGGATCATACGCTTGTGATCTGATCGTAAGTCGAAATCAGAGTTTATAAATATTAAAAGTAGTAGTTCATTTTGGACTCATCAACTAAGTCAGCACATTCATGCATGGGACTTAGAATTGCAATTCATTAACAAATCTATCATATCTAATCCCCAAAGAGCTAGATGCTCAGGTGATTAAGAAATTTAGACCAATAAGTTTGGTGAATTGTAGTTTTAAAATTTTGTCTAAAATTTTGACTAATAGAGTTGAACCTCTACTCCAAGACTATTTGATTACCATCAATCCACCTTCTTAAAAGGTAGATACATTTTAAATAATGTAGTTCTCAGTCATGAAGTCATTCATCATTGTAAAAGCACCAATCAGAAAGGAATAGTGGTTAAAATTGATTTTGAAAAAGCATATGACAAAATCAATTAGAACTACTTACTCAGAATAATGAAAGTTAGAGGTTTTGGGGAAACTTGAATTTCTTGGCTTGCAAAATGGCTGGTCAGTTCCTAGTTATGTGTCAACATCAATAGAGAACTTATCCCTTATTTATTTTGTAAAATGGAAGTAAGACAAGGAGATCCATTATCCCCTTACCTCTTTAATTTAGCAGTTGATTCCCATAGCAAGCTATTTTTCCTAGGTAGAGAGTGGCAAAGTGACTGGCTTGGGACCACCTTGTGATCATTAGCATGTAGTGACAAATTTCCACTATGCTGATGACACTATTATGTTCTTAAAAGCCTAACCCAAAAATGTTGAAATGGCTTAGTCGACTATGATGATGTTTGAAGTCATCTCAGAAATTAAAATGAATTTAGATAAGACTGAACTCTTTCATATTAACCTAGATATAAATGAAGCCCAACTGATGGCTTCTATTTTTCAATGTCGATTATCTAAATTTCCTTTTAAAAATACTTGGGTGTTCCTTTATCTGATAAACCTTACTCAAAAGGATTGGGGGTTTCTAATTGATAAATTTAGGCATAAACTACAGGACTGGAAAGGACAATCTTTATCTCTAGGGGGAGGATTACACTCCTCAATGCTGTATTGTCAGTTGTTCCTCTTTATACTTTGTCATTGTACAAAATTCCGATACAGGTGCTGGCAGATATTGATAAAATTAGGAGAAAGTTTTTATGGCAGGGGACTCATGCTAAACGAAAATATGCTTTAATTAGTTGGCAAGAAATTTGTGTTGCTAAGCAATTTGAAGGCATGGGTATTTTAGACCTTCACTAAATGAATTGTGCTTTATTATTAAAATGGTGGTAGAGATTTAAAAACCCACAATACTCTAATTTATAGAAAACAATCCTTCACTTTAATTTGACTGATACCATCCATGTCTCTCCTTTTTGGAAGGACATTCAAGCACTATCACATATTGGGAACTTGGGGGTTTCTCATATCCCTGGGGCTCAGGGGATATTAGCTTTTGGAATAATACTTGATACAACAATGTCCTCTAAGTAACACATTTTCTCATTTGTTTGAAATTTGTACTACCCCTAATGTGACAGTGCAGGAAGTGGTAGCTACTCAAGGCCATTGCCTTAGATTTAGGAGAATACTTAGTGAAATACTCCTTCAAGATTGGCATAATATTATGCACATTATTAGCTCCACTTCTTTTACTCATGATTTAGGACAATTAGCTTGGTAGTGGGATGCAAAAGGGAAATATACTGTGGAATTAATGTATATGTTTTTCAATTTTGGTGGTGTACAGCCTGTTAAACCTATGCTATGGTGGAAATTATCAGTACCTCCAAAAATTAGAACTTTTATGTAGTTGATGTGTAAAAATAAGATTCTAACTAAAGCAAAATTGCAAGAAAAATGCCAGCAGGGTGACCTTGCTTGCCAGTTCTGCTCTCATCTAGAGGACAATGATCACTTGTTTTTTCAATGGTATTTTGCTAAATGTATATGGCTCTATATGGGTAACTGTCAGGATATTATGCTTAATTGTCAATCAATGGATGATGTTGTTTTCTTTGCCCTTACCCTAGACAAACATAAAATAACTGCCTTTCTTATTGTAGTTAGTGTTGTTATATTGTGTATTTGAAAACAAAGGAATGAATTATATTTCAATAATTCCATTGTTCATTCTTGTCGACATGTCATCCTCACTATTGTTTCAATTGTGGTCTATTGGACATGGCAATTGAAGATGGACTTGCAAGAAGCTGTGAATGAATGGCTGCCTAAAGATCTGGATGAAGTTCCTATTTAGGTGGCTCAGCCAGAGTATGTGCAGAGGTTGGACTGGCTTGATGGCAATTCTGACTAGGAAGGAAGAAGATGGAGTGTATTTTGTCAATATAACCCTAGCCCTGATGATGCTTAGTATTAGTATATCTGTAGGTTGCAATGAACTATCTGACTTTTTGGTGCTTATATGCACACTTTTTGTTATGCATGATGAACTGTCAATTGCTAGTCTACTTTTCTATCTTATTTTCTTTTATTTTTTACTTTTTTTAATATTTTTTGTGACTCTTGAAAGTTTCATGGCAATGAAACGGGATATATGCCTTTTTTTTTTAAATAAACAAAACTTACAACCTTTTTTCTTGTCCGAATTTTTTTTCATTTAAATAAAAAATAGCAGGTATAATTCAGGACGGTCAAAATATGATACTATTTTTTGGGTAAAATCTTGAGAAATATTTTTTTCATGTTTCCTATTAAATTTAGATTCTGTATCTTAAAACACGTTAGTCTGTTATTTTAGTGTTAATTATAAACAATTTTTTTTTTTCCTAAAAATGAGGTTCAAACATAAAACATTCCAATTTAAACTTATTAAGAAATTTTCAATCGAATTTCGATTTTATTATCTTAAATATGAAAGGCATCCTTTTCTTTAACAGTTCCAAAACTGATTCTCATAATTTTATTTTGTTCTTTTCTTTGTTTGAAGAAATTATGGAATATGCCATTTTGTCGCCTAGACATCATACTTAAAATGGAGAGGAGTTATTGTCTTCATAGGATTACAATGGATACGTCCATTCCTGATTATACTGGACATCCAGATTCAGCTTCTCCAACCAAATTAAATACTGATTACTGAAGTTGTTGTAATTTCTGTTAGATGATTCTGTTAGATAGTAACTATGGTAAAATTGTCACACCTCAAACCGGGAATTCCATAGTAAAACTGTAACTTAAGGTTAGAATTGGAATTAACGAGTATTACCATTCTCTATAAATATCTGATGTACATGTATCAAGAACATACAAAATACAAGAATGAACATTTGAATTCAATTTCTATTTTCAAGCTTAAAGTTTTAATGCCTTGATCTTCAGGATATTTTCCTAAAAGTTTGCAGATGTCAGAAAATATATACAGGGGGCCGGAATTTGAATCCCGAATTTTACTTTTTACTTTTCTAGAAATAAGTTTAATTTTTATAGTTCTTCAGTAAAAAAATTCTTCTGAACTCATCATTAATGAATAAAGGGAGATAATCACGCCAGTATATGACGTCATAGAAAGAACCTTAACCACAGGATTGTTATCAAATGGTTGAGGATTGAAGAACTATAATTTGGATTTAATGTTTGCACCATGTAACAGCTTAGATAATACTAGACTCAAAAGGAAAAATATTTGGATAATAATTAATTTGAAACAATGAGAAGAACAAGAACTTCTTTAGTCGAAAATAAATTGAATACAACAGCACACTCATACAATGGATGAATAATTCAAAGAAATGGGTACAAGAAAATGCAAACAATGCATGCTTAATTTACACTAAAAAGACAGTAAAGGATGCCAATGCTGCAACAAAGAGGAAGGAAGCTGTTCCCGACTTGACATCGCCCGAAGACTCAGTAGTAGTTCCAGTAGATGGAGTTGCTTTGGATCCAGATCCTGCAGCAAAAAGCAAGCAAGTTCATTCATTTATATTTATTTTTGTGTGATTTCATAAATGAAATTACAAAGGAAGCTTAATGTATATATTTTTGTGCTTACTAATCTTTATGCTAATAAAAAAAACAAAAAAAAAAACTAAGAGATCTTGACAGAGTTATCCCTCTCAGACTCTCAGTAAACAAAGCCCTTTATTTTCCAAAGGGTGAAAAAGAGGTACATTAAACATTTATTTTGCAAAATCACAGAAATACAAATAATCACTACTCATTTATTAAGTTAGATATATTTACATTTTTCTACTCGCATTGAGGTCAATCATACGGATTTGTATTGGCGATATGAACTATTACGGATTAATTATACATAATCAAGACCAAAATACCCTTTAATAAACTGTTATCTTTTTTTGGCTAAATGAACTATTACGGATTAATTATACATAATCTAGACCAAAATACCCTTTAATAAACTGTTATCAATAATATACAAATTGAGTTAAATGACCCACCTGCAGGAGTGACACTCGGCACGGATGGAGTTGATGGGGTTGAAGGTGTAGCTGGTGTCTCAGGGGTTGCCGGTGTCTCTGGCGCCTTGGGTGCAGGAGCAGCTGGTGTGGTTGCAGCAGTTGGGGTTGTGGTTGGAGCTGCTGCTGGTGCCCCACTTACCTCTGACAAATCCAACATCATAAAAAATATGTAATTCCAAGTTGAAATGTTTGTTGTATTTACTCATAAAATCATTATATTAATCTGAAATTACGAATCATTTGATCAAAACAAACAGTTTGAGTTATTCCCTTAATTAATCAATAGACATTTTGTTGTTGATAATATGTAATAATTTTAAGTTATAAAATTTACAGCAAAATACTTACTGTTGCAATCGCTGACAGGTGGGGTCTTGACATTGCACGCCCCGGGCATCTGAAGGGCCTTGGTGTTGTTAATTGTATAACCAAAAGAGGAGGCACCGCCGGCAAGGACAGAACAGAGGCATTTGGGGTTGTTTTTCACGACACTGGCCAATGCCGAGCAGCACGAGGAGGAGGGGGTCGAGGAGTTACCGGATATATAACCGAGGCATGACGCCATGCTTATAATTTCTGTCGTGCATGACTGTGCCGATGAATTCGGCAACATCATGGCTAATATTGCCAAGCTTAGGAAACCCATTGCCAACATTCTCTGGGCCATTAATTTTTCTTTGTTTTTTTTTTTTTTTTTTTTTTTTTTTTGTAGATTTGGATTAGAGTTTGGATTTTGGCTCTGGAAAATGGTGTTTGGTGAGTTTGATTTGTGTTGGAAAAGAGGGTTCAAGAGGGGTTTATAAAGGGTTCATTGCTGGTGTCAAAAGAACAGGTGGCCTGCTATGCCTACTCACTAACGGGTCCCAATAAAATTCAGTTTTTTATTGGTCTTCTCTGCATTTACATAGTAATGGAGGTGTCCATTTATTACGGAATTAAAGCACTAAAACCATTAACATAACTATCTCCATTAGATTGACATAGACTATGTATAATGTTGAATTAAATATACCCTTGCAGATAGAAGTGAGATAAAATGCACAAAATAGAAATTTGGATTAGAAATTTGGGGTCTTGCATTTATAAATTTGCATGAAAGTCAAATACTAATTAATATAAAACTCGAAGATAAAAACAATTAAAACTAACAAATAATTTGGGAGTCAATTATAAGCTGTATATGCAAAAATCTAGCATTCTAGTGTTCTTTGATAAATTCTTCTCTGCTAATTCTGCCACCCCAAATCTTCAATGGGTACCCTCCATTTTGAACAAAACGGAGAGCAATCAAACCCATTTGCTTTAGGAAATCAATTTGGGACTTCAGTACTTGTTAGTTGTTATGAATTTCGACTCCTTTGATTAAGTGCCATGTGGCCATGTGGGTAAAGAAAACTAGTTAGATAAAAATTAACAAATTTTCAAATTTAATATTGAGAAATGATAACGGTTTAGTAATTGTAGTTGGCCAACCCTCTTCTCTGTCCATCCGCTCAATGATTACCCAGCAAATGAAGCCCTGACCGCTGACGTGGAACACAGATCTTAAAATTTTCCTTCGTTCGAAAAATGTAGAGTTGATATTATTCTAAACTTAATTTGATTATATGTCAAGCATATCTGAGTTAGAACAGAAAATTAATCGAGTTAATTCGAAGTGAAATTGAGTTTCAACTCTGCACAAACTCTATTATTGGGCTTTTTTAATATTTATTTTTATACTATCTCAAGTAAAAAAAAATGTAATTATTTTATTTATTTACTTACCAGTATTTTGTTATTTTATAATTTTTTTATAAAAAAAAAGTACACTTATACATAAAAATAAGCATATTATATTATATTAGAATAATTATATTCATCTCCGCACTTCAGTCCCCCCTCTGTCTCCGCAGCTACAGTAGATGAAGGTTGTATTATGGTCCCCTTTCCGAGTCCCTACACTTGTCCCTGCGTCAACCTTTATGAGTATAAATACTTAGGAAATAACAGATTAATATTTGCAAAGTAAGATATTAATACTTATATGCGTAACTTGATATGATGATATCTTTTTCCAGTCCCCTAATGGTCTCCGCGTCAACCTTTCTCTAATGAAGTAGTAGGGATCTCGTATCCCCACATCAACTTTCTATAACAAAAATAGTTGATCTCATATGAATAAATACTTCAGTGCATAGGTATCAATACTTGCAAAATAAGATATTAATACTTTGATGTGTAACTTGATATGATCAAACGCATGAAGATTAAACTTTGTACAATGTATATACATATAAATACTTCAGTGCATAGGTATAAATATTTTCAATTCAATCATATGTAAACAAATATTAAGTATTGCGACCCCCTATATATTTATGACAATATTGATATTTTTAGAAACATGTATGGTCCCGCCCCCTGACCTCCCCATTTAGTTTGAGTGGTCTCCCACATGTATTTATGGTGCGGGGATAGTTTGGGAGATTTATTTGGGGAAACAATTATTTACGTTAAAATACTTTTGTGCATAGGTATAAATACTTCCGTGCATAGATATAGATATTTTCGTTCATAGTTATTAATACTTTAAAAATTGTGCGGGAACGATACGGATTATATAAGGAAATTGTGCTGGGATGGTTCCTAGATTAGTTATAGAAGTTATGTGCGGGGATAGTGCGGGGACCGAGGTGCAGGGACAGTTATGAGCATCCATTATATAATGAATATATAATTTAAAATGGAATAACATAATTATATATCTATTTTCTGGTGAAGATGGCTATGCTGTAAGAATTTACATGGCCAACTTTTTGCTTTTAGCTATAATCCGATGAATCTCCGGTTAATGTTTCCTTGGGCGCGAGTGTATTTTACGAAACATTTGAGAAATTGAAGAAAATGTTATTGATACAAGCCCAAATTTTATACTTGGGCTTTCAGGATTGAGTGAGTCTATAGTATTATGCATAGCACGGATTGGTCCTTACTACGGATTCATATTTTTGTTTTCAAAATTCTAACGGTCGATCCGAACTGTTCAACATGATTTCCATATGAGAATATACTTGTGGACTAAATTTTTTATTTTTAAGAATTTTTTTACTATTTTTTAGATAGGTAGAAAATTACTGTTTTTGGATGGTCCAGAATTTTCAGATCAAGTGATTTTCTACCTATCTTAAAATATAGTAAAAAATTTTGAAAAAATATAAAATTTAGTCTACAAGTACATATTCATATGGAGATCACGTTGAACTATTCGGATCGACCATTAGAATTTTCAAAATGAAAATATAACTCCGTAATACGGACTAATCCATGCTATGCATAGTACCATAGACTCACTCTTCAGGATTTTATATTTCAAAAACAATTCTCAGTCCATGAGCCTACTAGAGAATCACATTCAGCCCCTAACCTGTCAATCACAATGCTTTTTTTTTTAGAACGGAATAGGTCCGATGCCCGTCAGACCTACTTTTAGGTTCAACGAGCATGATGATCATCCGATCTAATTTAAGATTTGTGTGCACGAAAATTGAAACAGACACGCAATAAGTTTAAAGCGTTTCGCACGAATATTAAAGCAAATCGACGGTGATTAAACCCATCGAATCAAAGTAGGTCCGATGCCCATCGGACCTACTCTCAAGTGTTCTTTTTTTTTCCTTTTACAAGTTGTGATTGACAATGTCCATGTACTATACCCACCACCACCATCATCATCATCATCATCATCATCATTATCATCATCATCATAATAATAATAATAATAATAATAATAATAATAACAATAATAATAATATCTGTTGCTATTTTCTAAACATGATAACAGATAAGAATGGACTTGCCTGCTAGGCAAAATAGATAATGGAAAATAGAGGGAAATCACTTAATAATTTTTTAAAAATAAAGCTTAAATTTGAAAGTTAATGTAATTGACTTATTTGTTAAACCACGTATTATGTTCATAAAATATGATGAGATTTTATTTATTTATTTATTATTGTACATCAAATGACTTTAATCTTTAACAATCCAAATTAACAGTCTTGATGCATTGAAAAATAATATTTTAATTGCATAAAATTGATTGTTAGGCACTTAGGCTATTATTTGTCTTACAACATATCTAAAAAAATTTACTTTTTAATTTTCAATTTAATTCTTTAAAAAAATATTATCAAAGTTGTCAAATAATCAATTAAGGGATGGGAAAAAAATACAGAGCAAGTTAAGAGGAATTTTTTTTAAAAAAAAACGTAATTAAAATAATTAATTTAAAAAAAACAACTTGATTACTTCTTTTTTTACAAAAACCATAAGAACCGAACTGCCAATTCGGTCTGATGGATTTTTTTTCGGACATTCGGTCCAGCTATTTTTCAAAGTTCCCACATTTTTTCTGTATAACCTTTTGTGTGTCAATTCGGTCCAGAGGCTTTTTTTTTTTTTAGAGACACTAAGAAGAGCAAAATAAAGAAATCTAACATTGAAAATTTGAATTTTTTGTTTAAATTATTTGTTAGATTACTTCTTTTGATTTATAATTAGCATATTTATACTAAAATACACTAAATTACTTGAAATTATGTTGAACTATATTATATTACAATAAATTATGTTGAATTACACTAAATTACGCTAAATTACAATAACTTTGCTAATTATGCTGAAATATGGTAAATTACGCTAAAGTAGACTGATTTTGTGCCATCTTTCATGAATCATAAAAAATAGTAAAAAAAATTGGAAAATAGTAAAAATTGGTATTCTATAAGTTCATTATGTAACTAATTTACTGAGCTACTTAGATTGAATAATAGAAATGAAAATCTTAATCGGAAACTTCAACTCAAGTTTTGAGGCTCTTCTCTTAGTTTTTTGGTATTTCTGAATTTTGAAATCTGGCATAGCAGGCACGGACGCATGCGTATTTTCGCAAGCTTTCCAAAAAGTGGTCATTTGCTAAATCGGACACTCGAGCGCCGTTTTATGACCGTTTGAAGTTTCGCCGTTGTTTTCGCCTTTTCAGTGAAGATATCGTCCTTATTCATATGTAATTTAGTGTAATTTACCGTATTTAGCGTAATGTAATGTAATTTAGTGTAATTTAACTTAATATAGTGTAATTCAACATAATTTCAAGTAATTTAGCGTATTTTAGTATAAATATGCTAATTATATATCAAAAGAAGTAATCTATCAAATAATTTAAACAAAAAAATTTAAATTTTCAGTGTTAGATTTCATTATCTTGCTCTTCATAGTGTCTCTAAAAAATATATATATATGTAGACCGAGTTGGCAATTCGGTCTAGGCAAAAAAAAAAGTGGACTGAACTGCCAACTCGGTTTGGTCCGTTTTTTGATTTTCTGTGGCGTTCTTTCTATAACCCAGTGAAAAACAGCTGGATCAAATTGCCAATTCAGTCTGGAAAAAAAAAATCCATTAGACCGAGTTGGCAGTTCGGTTCTTATGATTTTTGTAAAAAAAGAAGTAATCAAGTTGTTTTTTTTAAATTAATTATTTTAATTACGTTTTTAAAAAAAAAATCGTACCAACCTTACCTAAATTGTTTTTCTCCTCTGGTTTCAACAGATATTGTGGCTGAGCAGCGAGCACTGCCACGTGTTTGCTTAGTAGGTAAGCCAACAATGATGACAAATTGTTGCTTCTATCAGGAAATAAACAAAATTAACCGAATTGTTGTACAGCAAAATTACATTAACAAATGAAGTAATAATAAACTGGAAAAAAAAAAAACCATACACATCATTAGATCACTATATCAGTGAGCAAATTATTTTAACCCTATACAACTTGAACTGAAACGACATATTTCAATATATATTTGACCAAACCTCGTCATAACGAATCATCTTTTGACTAAACGAGATCAAATTATCTATTTCAATTAGTAGCTGAGGTTGGCCAACATTTCATCTACTAGGCACAATAAATATTCTCTAATTAATCTCATTTGTACTTGCAAAAATTCTAGCTCAAAATCACAAACGGTACTCAAAGACCCAAAAAATCAACAATGGAGAAACAGATGCTCAGGCATTTTAGGTTTACAAAATCTCTACTGGCAATTGTCTTAATACTTTCTGTACAGCCAATTTATGGTCAGGTGGCGCAATCGTGTACTTCCAGCCTGATAAGTAGCTTCACACCGTGCTTCAACTATATAACCGGAAGCACGAATGGCGGTGGGTCCCCTACGACAGGTTGTTGCCAGGCTCTCGCTGCACTCATCAGTACTGGCACTGATTGTGCATGCCTGATCCTTACTGGTAATGTCCCGCTTGGCAGCAGCCTCCCGATAAACCGCACACTTGCTATCTCACTGCCAAAGGCATGCAAATCGACTAATTCTAGTTCAGTGCCATTGAAATGCAGAGGTATTTTTTTTTTTTTTTTTGGCCTATAAATGCATGCAAGCATAATTAATCCCAGAGATAGTTTGGGCACCTTGCAAAGGTAAACAGAGAAAATATATGAAGAACATACTCTAAATTAATCTTCCATAATATCCTTTTTCTAGCATTTTTAAGAAGAACTTCAAACTACATTAATCCCAGAGATAGTTTAGAACTTCAGCAAAAAGAAAAAGAAAAAGAAATTACAGTATTGAGAATGAATGAATGATCAAACAAATGACATCTAAAAATTCCCATTGGATTTGCTAGAATTATATTTTTAAATTGATTGAAAAAGAAGAACTAACATAATTGAGAATTTTGCTTTGTTATTTCAGATACTGCCAGTCCCCTACCAGGTCCAGGTACAAGTCAATTTTACTTAATTTAACCCAGCTAATTAAGATATAAAAAGTTCCCCAAATTAAATAAAAAAAAATAAAAAAATTCCTAACTTTGTTGTTCCTGATTTGATATTTTTGACAGGTCCGGTAGCATATGCTCCTGGTCTGCCCCCACTCGGTAAGTTCTTCATTTAATTACATCTATGATTGATTTATTCAATTTTACCATTTAATTACAATATTTTTATCCACAAATTAAAAATGTACCATACTTCCCCATCCTATATACATATATAAGTGATATGTCGGAAATATTTTTTCTCGTACAACAATTATATTTCATTGCTGAGCCTTATAAAAATCTAATTTTAAATTTGCAAATTTTTCTTTAGCGGCAGCGCCACCGGAGACAGATAGTACTCCTCTAGGCCTGACTCCATCTTTTTCGCCAGCGACATCTCCACCACCGTCGGATACGTCCGATCAAGGCTTCGGTCAAGGGGCGAAACCTCTAATTTTTCCCAGCTCGGCTGTCAGGAGCTCTCAGATTTATTTGATGCCTGCTTATGTATTGATTTTGTTTGGCGCTCTTTTTGTATTTTAAAATTTAATGTATATTTCTAGCGGGAAGGTGATGTCTGCTGTGCATTTATGTATTTTATGAGATTTATTGAATGTACATTTCCCCCTTTTTTTTGTCAACTGAGTGAATTTACATGTAATTTGATACAGACGATATATATAGGTATATAATTTTTTTTTTGTTAAATTTTACATTATTACGCTTCTTTCAATCTTAACTTTTGCGCCCCCCAAAAAATTATAAAATAAATAAAATAATAAAATAATATAAAATAAAATAATCTTAACTTTCCAACAATGGGTTTTTGAGGCTGAAACGCAGAATATCAATGTTTTTGTTACTAAAATATCATTGTCTTTCACAATGTTGTTTTTTTACATGAGAATTCAAATAATGAGTTTATTAAGACTAATCTGTATCTAATTAACAACCAAATGATTACGACTTTACTAGAACGAACTCAAAAATTTCAATTCTATCGGCCACCAAAACCAAACAAACCTACCAAATGTTAAAATCGGTACACATTATAATTAGGTGAACACCTGGATTCTTTATTTATTTTCCTACTCAACACACTATCTAATGTTTAGAAAATAATATTAAGTACGAAATAACTATGAGTTCTTATGTGGCTATAGTAATTGGGTCACTTGCTGCTACTCATTGGTATATTCTCCTTTCCCCATGATCTCATGATCTCATCTCATATTTTGTCATAAAAGATGACAACTAAAAATGGAAGAAGAAAAGTAAGCCCATCAAAACTTTCCAAAACATAATAATACACAAGTAATTTTTGAATTATTTGTTTGCAATATCTTTTCGAACAAAATAAACCGATTTCTCAATTATTCTTGAACTTTCACGAGTTATTCACAAATTTCATGAATTTGAAGGTATTATTAGCTAATTATATGTGAATTATTCTCAGAATTCATTTTATTTTTAGAAATTTCAAAATTTCAATATATTTATTGCATTATGAAAAATAATTATTTTTTATTCATTTCACACTGTAGGAGCAATAATTCTTTTTTTATGATGTAATAAATATATTTAATCTGGCAGTAATCTCACATTATACCGGGTTATTCGTGCCAGATTACACAGATCATTCTACTTAACCTGGTAGAATGAGATTCAGATTGTTTAATTTAATTTGACATGAATTTAAAATATTCTCTATATATCTAAGACATATCCAACTTAAAGTCGTTTGCCTGGAATTATCTCATGTGGATACGGTACCTGAGAGGATACTCACTCTGTTGAAATAAATGGTGGTCCATATCGTTGCCTATATGGATCATATCTTCAAAGAAGGAAGGCAACAGCTGGGGGAATCAATCAGAGTTATTACATTCCCATTTTACTACATTCCCATTTTAGATAATTGTATTAGGAAACAAATATCTCTGTTCTCTCTAATATCTCTATATATTCTCTTCTCCTCTATGTAATCATCATTCAAAAAAAGAAATAAAAAATGGTGTGTGTGAGTGTGGAGGACGTAGGCACCAAGTTGGTGCCGAACCTCATTAAATACTGTGTTCTTCTCTTTCTCTGTTTGTGTGTATGTTTACTCGTGTACGGATTGTATCCAGTGATACACGGTCCGTATAAGAATTCCGCAGGTTGATTTTTACATGGTATCAGAGCGGGTCTAGATCTAAAGACCAGCAATGGAAGACATCTCTAAGACAGGAGGTGGGAAGGACCAAGACCACAGTGCAGACATGACACTTCTTCAAGCACTGAAGGAACTTCTCACCACCCAGAAGGAGATAAGGCAGAAAGTGATGTGCGGCAGTGACAACACCTTCAACCCTGCAGTCATGGCGATGAAGGGTGCGGACCGTGCAGGTCGGTACACGGACCGTGCACCAGAGGTATCACTCTCTCTTAAATCTGGAACAAAACAGGGAAAAGGGTGTACTCACTGCAACAATCCGAGGCACACCAGAGAAACATGTTTCCAACTGCATGGGTACCCAGATTGGTGGCAGGACTTGAAAGAGAAAAAAGCAGCAGGGAACAAGAAGGGACAGGTTCACTTGGCAGGACGCACAGACCGTTCAAATGGGCATACGGACCGTGCAGAAGCCGGTACAAGTCAAGCAACTCTGACACTCGCAACTCATGTCGAAGGTACAGAAAGTTCGACTGGCAAAGGTAAAGTCTTTACTACACAGAATTTAGACAAATGGGTGATAGATTCAGGGGCAACCGACCACATGACTTATGAAAAGTTAGATCTTGATAGAATTGGGGAATCTAACCGGAAAGAAATCGTGAATGCAAACGGAGTTCCCTCACCGGTTATAGGACCAGGAACTATAAATGTGTCTGAATCTTTGTGTTTGAAAGACACTCTACTCGTACCATCTTTGACCACAAAGCTTATATCAGTGGGCCGATTAGCTGAAGACCTAAATTGTGCAGTTTTGATGTATCCAAATTTTTGTATTTTTCAGGACATCCTAACGAAGGAGATACTTGGGTGTGGTATTAAGCGCAATGGACTGTATCACCTCAAAGACTTGAGTACTGGTTCTACGTGTCTCGTGAATAGAAGCATTCAAGGAGACAATATTTTGTTGTGGCATAAGAGGTTAGGACACCCGTCTGTTGGGTATATGAAAAGAGCTTTCCTTCTTTATGGGTTGGTATATCAAACTTTGAAATTCAATGTGAAACTTGTAGTCGAAGTAAAAGTCACAGAACTTCTTATCCTAGTGTTTGTTATAAAGATTTAGAATTTGTTGATTTGGTCCATTCTGATGTGTGGGGCCCTGCCCCAATTAATTCTGTAGACGGGGAAAGGTGGTTTGTTCTTTTCACTGATGATAGTACTAGAATGACATGGTTATACCTCTTGAAACATAAAAGTGAAGTTGCAAACTGTTTTGTGAATTTTTCAAACCTAATTCAGAGACAATTTGGAAAGACGATTAAAATTCTTAGGAGTGACAATGGGGGGGAGTATGTAAATACCTTCTTGGGAAATTTTTTCAAAACCAATGGTATTATACATGAAACTTCTTGTGTCGGTATCCCTCAACAAAATGGTGTGGCAGAAAGGAAAAATCGCCATATTTTGGAAATTGCTAGATCTCTGTTATTTGAAAATAATGTACCCCAGAATTTCTGGAATCATGCCATATCTACCGCTGTGTATCTTATGAACCGAATGCCATCTAGTACACTAAAATTCCTTACTCCTTTACAAAAACTTTCCTCTTTTGTGCAAATTCCCTCCGCTCTAAATCTGGCACCTAAAGTGTTTGGGTGTGTAGCATATGTCCATGTTCCAAGGGAGAAAAGAACCAAGTTAGACCCTTGCGCAATTAGGTGCATGTTTGTCGGGTATGGAAATCACCAAAAAGGATATAAATGTGTTGATTTGAAAACTGGAAAGACCTATGTGACAATGGATGTGACTTTTTTGGAAAGTGAGTCCTATTTTCGGGACCAGCAGAGATCAGTTCAGGAAGAAAATCCAACGATTTGGTGGGAAACCACACATGATAACACGGACCATATGGACAGCCACATGGACCGAACACAGACTGACACGGACCGAACAGATGGTGATCCGGTCCGTACAGAAGGAGACAGGGACCGTACAGAAGAAGAAACTGACCGATCAGAAGATGACACGGACCGTGCAGAGGATGACACGGACCGTGTCCTAGGACCTGAGGACGGCCGATCGGAAGATGAAGTGATACAGTCCGATGAGGAGGAAGAAATACCACGCTCCAGTTCTCCAGAGGATGTCCCCGAGGTAAGTTCCCTAAATCCTAATCCTATTAGACGGTACCCTATGCGAACCACCCGAAATGTACTACCAAAACGGTATAGAACAGATGGTGATAGCCAAGAAGGATATGCCATATCCAATTACACTAGTACAGTCGGGTTGTCCAACATGGTGAGAAATTTTACTGAGGAATTATCAAAGATTCGAGTACCCACCAGTGTAACAGAGGCAGTGCTCGATCCCAAATGGGTTGAAGCTATGGAAACTGAGATGAAAGCCCTAGAAACCACTAAAACTTGGAATTTGGTAGAACTTCCGACTGGGAAGAAAACAGTGGGATGCAAGTGGGTGTTTTCGGTGAAATATGATGCTACAGGTAAAGTTGAACGCTATAAGGCACGGTTGGTGGCAAAAGGGTACACTCAGACATATGATATAGATTTTCAGGAAACTTTTTCCCCAGTTGCAAAACTTAACACAGTTCGAGTTTTATTATCTTTTGCAGCAAACCTTGACTGGCCCCTACATCAGTTTGATGTGAAGAATGCATTTCTGCATGGTGATTTAGAAGAGGAAATCTATATGGATCTACCGCCAGGATATTCCCACCAAAACAACAAGAAACTGGTGTGCAAGTTGGAACGGAGTCTATATGGCTTAAAACAGTCCCCCCGGGCATGGTTCGGGCAGTTCTGTAAGGCCATGAAGAGCTATAACTACAATCAAAGTGATTCTGATCATACTCTGTTCTTCAAGCATCGTCAAGGCAAGGTAACCATCTTAATTATCTATGTTGATGACATGATAATTACAGGGGACGATACTATGGAAATCAAGTGGCTCGAGCAGAAGTTATCACAGGAATTTGAGATGAAGGATCTAGGCGGTCTAAAGTACTTCTTGGGAATAGAGGTACTGCGCTCAAAGGACGGTATATCTCTATCACAGAGGAAGTATACACTTGACTTACTTGCAGAGGTGGGGATGCTCGATTGTAAGCCAGCTGATACACCCACAATTCCGAACCTGAAGTTTGAAGATGACCCAGAAGATCCGGAGGTGGATCGGGAAGCCTATCAGAAATTAGTAGGTAAACTCATTTACCTATCCCATACTAGACCCGATATTGCATATGCTGTGAGCATGGTGAGTCAGTTTATGCAGGACCCGAGAAAACAACACATGGATGCTGTGATAAGAGTTTTGCGGTATCTAAAGAAAACTCCAGGGAAAGGCATTCAGTTTAGGAAAAATGAACACTTGGACGTTTGGGGATACACAGATGCTGATTGGGCTGGAGACAGAATAGGTCGAAAGTCAATGTCAGGATACTTCACCTTTGTGGGAGGAAACCTGGTTACTTGGAGAAGTAAGAAACAGAATGTGGTTGCACTGTCAAGTGCAGAAGCAGAATTCAGAGGAATGTCGAAGGGCCTATGTGAGTTGTTGTGGTTGAGAAAACTTATGAATGAATGGAAATATGGGCCAAAAGGAGAAATGCGACTACATTGTGATAATAAGTCAGCAATTGAGATAGCCCATAACCCAGTACAACATGACAGGACCAAGCACATAGAAATTGATAGACATTTCATCAAACAAAATTTGGAAGAAAAAATCATCTCATTTCCATTTGTAAGATCAGAACAACAGTTGGCAGACATGTTAACAAATGCGGTGTCAACTAAGTGCTTTGAAGATTCGATTGCCAAGTTGGGTATGGTAGATGTCTACCTACCAACTTGAGGGCGGGTGTTGAAATAAATGGTGGTCCATATCGTTGCCTATATGGACCATATCTTCAAAGAAGGAAGGCAACAGCTGGGGGAATCAATCAGAGTTATTACATTTCCATTTTACTACATTTCCATTTTACTACATTCCCATTTTAGATAATTGTATTAGGAAACAAATCTCTCTATTATCTCTAATCTCTCTATATATTCTCTTCTCCTCTATGTAATCATCATTCAAAAAAAGAAATAAAAAAAGGTGTGTGTGAGTGTGGAGGACGTAGGCACCAAGTTGGTGCCGAACCTCATTAAATACTGTGTTCTTCTCTTTCTCTGTTTGTGTGTATGTTTACTCGTGTACGGATTGTATCCAGTGATACACGGTCCGTATAAGAATTCCGCAGGTTGATTTTTACACACTCTTTGGATTGGTCCGAACTCCGAACTTCAAAGATAGCAAACAATGAACCACACACATTACAAATTGAGTGCGCATCCTCTGAGATACCTCATATTTTGCGTGACCAACGTATCCGGTGCCTATCCGGAGATGGCGCAGGGCCAATATTATTTAAGCGTTAAGATTCATGCAGAACATATTTGAACGGTTGAGATTTTCCAAAATGTCACGCAAAATATGAGATATCTCAGAGGATGCAAATTCTTACAAAATGAGGGTTTGCCATAGGAGATCAAAGTCAAACATCAAACCTCAGATTTAGAACTTTAAATAGTGTAATTTTAATCAGTGCCACATAATTCGTTACAAAGTAGGAGGAACTGTTCACCTAAAAGCCACACTCTACCACCAGTCACATCATTAATTAGTTAATATAATTTCCTTATATAACCCCTGTTGCTCCTCTGTTTTTCCATAAGAAACCAACAAATCCCCCAAAACCAACCAACCAAACAACAGATTTTGCTTAAAAGAAAAAAAACCAAAACAAAAATGTCTCCAAACCTTTCCCTTGCATTCCTAGCTACTATCTTCATTACCACATTATTTGCAATCAGCACAAATGCGCAATCAAGTAGCAGCTGCACCTCTGCCTTGCTTGGCCTCTCCCCTTGCTTGAACTACATCGGTGGCAATGACACGACCCCGTCTGGCTCGTGCTGCTCCCAACTGGCATCCGTTGTACAGTCTGAGCCGCAATGCCTATGCTCAGTTTTAAATGGTGGATCGTCTAGTTCTCTCGGCGTGACGATTAACCAAACGAGGGCACTTGCGCTGCCTGCTGCGTGCAAGGTTCAGACACCATCTGCTAGTAAATGCAATAGTAAGTAGAAATTTTAGATCAATTATTATTATTTTCTATCTACCTACAAAAATAGTTAGAAAATTCTAGAAAAATGTAATATGTGTTTTCCAAATACATTTTCACATAGAGATCGTATTTAATTGTTCGGGTCGACTGCTTGAACTTTAAAAATAGAGATATGAATCCTGAGTTGATCCGTAATATACTTATTACTATAACCTAGCTCACTCTTTTATTATTATCAGCAATTAATTACATGTTAAAGTTTGGTATTGTTTTGAGAGAGAATTATGCATGGTTGGTTATTTCCATTTAATTTAGGAGCTAATCATTGTTCTTGCTCTGCTTCTGATCAGAATCCTTAGTAAGCAAAACTGAAATGAAAATAAGAAAAGAGAGCAATGGTAGAGCAATTTTGTTTTGGTATTGTTTTGCTGTTTTAGTAATTGCTTTTAGGCTTAGCAATTGCCCATGGTTTATGTACTGTACATTAATTCTAGGTTAGCAATTGAATGAATTAATTTCAAGATTGTTCATTATTGATTCACCGCATTGAACTTCCATGGCAGCTAATGGGGGCTCACCGGCCGCAACGACACCGTCATCGACACCATCGACACCATCAACACAAAATCCTCAAACAGGTAGCCATAAAAAATATTTCAATTTAATTTTGATAAAGAAAAAACTCAAAAATAGTTGTTTTTTTATCTTAATTATCTCGGAGCAAATAACATCATGATTTAATTTACTAATTTACTGCATGCAGATAACACTGGATCAAAGGATGTGCCAAATACTGTAATAGGTTCTGGCACAACTTCTCAGAAACCCAATTTCATTTTCTTCCTTGCGCTTCTTGCAGTAGCTTCCATTGCCAGGATTGGTTAAACATACATTAATTTAGTATGTTTTTGATGATTTATTTGTATTTTCCTAGATTATAGATGATTAAATTTTTATGAGTGTCACCTGTGTGAATTTCCATGTAATTTCTTTGATACAGACGATATATATATTGATAGCATTCTTTTGTTAAAATTTTACATTATAGCGCTTCTTTCATCTAATTAAATAGGAAAGGATACGCATTCCCTTGCCCCCCCAAGAAAAATATATAAAAGCAAACTAGCAACTCAAATATTTTGACGCTGTCGTCTGATCACCTCCAATTTGGTTAGATTGCTGATGTATCACAGTATCAGCAATTCTAATTAGCACAGCAGCAGAGGCTTCAGGCTTCAACATTTTTTTAGCAAACTAGCAACTCTAATATATTATTTAGAGTTGGGATTCATGATAATATATTAATTTGATAATTTTGATAATGATAAAAAATAATTTGTTATTATAAAATTCGGCATTAAATGTAATTTTATATCATATTTCTATCTTTTTATGGTACATAGAAAAATGATGAAATTTAATGCAAGTTTTATTGTTTGTCAAAACGATTTAAACCTTGTATCGGTCTATATTTAACAGTACTCGATGAAATACCAAATGACACTAAAATTCCATGAAAATTGATACATAACCGATTCATAAATTCAACAATATTTTTTTTTGATAAAAAGGCTGCAAGGCCCGTTTCATTTCGAAACTGGTTAAAGTTACAAAAGACCAAAATAAAAGTAAGGTTAAACAACCACAGTTTTGGAATACACAGACCCCTGGCAGCAAAATAGTAAGCTTAAACAACCACAGTTTTGGGGTGCACAGACCCCTCTTCCAACATACAAAAGCAACAAAAGAACATAGCACACATAATGTTTTTGTGACAAAGCTTAGTAGAGTAAAATAAAAAGCAGCATCATAGCATCAAGGGAAGTATGGTTTGGTAATGCTTCAAGAGGTGGAGCTGGAGTCATCAGCAGAGAGGGAAGGCAGCTGAGCAGCAGTATCTGGTGGGAGAGTCTGCATGGGAATGAGGTTGATGTCTGCAGGCATCCACTAACTAAGGTCTTCATTGTCTTCACCTAGCCCTGTCCAATAAACCATAGTAGTCATTATGGAGAGAATAATAGTTTTACCAGAGGAACATGGTTTATTTTCAAAGTATATCAGATTTTTTTGTTTCCAAATGCAACAAGCCAAAGCTCCAAAAGTTACTAGAAAAAAATGTTGTTTGGATTTTGTCAAGGAATAGGCATAAGACATAATATCTGCAATAGAAGACCATGAACTAAACCAGTCCTCACATTTACCTAGCAAAAGCCAAATTTGTCTAGCAAAAGCCAAATTTGTCTAGCAAAAGCCAAATTTGTCTAACAAAGGACATTGTATGAAAAGGTGGTCAACTGTCTCAGATTGGTCACAGAAATGACATTGGGTAGAACCTGACCATCCTTTGTCAAGTAGATTATCTTTGGTGAGTATTTTGTCGTGAGTTAGAAGCCACATAAAGACCTTAATTTTGGGAGTAGTTTAGTATCCCACCAAATCATACAATGTTCTGATTGGACTCCTCTAAATGTTATGAAATTGTATAATGATTTAACAGTGAAGTTTCCATCTGGCTCCCTGATCCAATGTAAGGAGTCTGTTGGTTGGGATAGGGAGAAGTTGGAAATTATGGATTGTAATTCTCCCCAGTCTTTAGCATAGTCCTCCTAAATGTGATATTGTGCCCTTGAATGAGTAAAACTTCCTGAAGCTCAATGTTAGAATTGGAACACAATTGATAGAGATAATGATAGTATACAGATAAAGGGCAAGATCCAAACCAAACATCAGTCCAAAATTTCACTTCAGTATGAGCTCCAGGAGTGATAGTGAGGCTACAGTCAATAAGTTGCTTGAGAGACATAAGACTTTCCCAGAAATGGGATGGGGGAATATTGAGAGAGGAGTAATTTAGGATAAGTGCAGATTTCCAAAGTCCATGACAGTTGGGGTTTTTAAGTTTCCACAACTATTTGGTGAGTAATGCAATGTTCATATGGTCTATATTGAGAATTTCCATCCCCCCTTGTTGTTTGGCCATACAGATTGTAGGCCAATTAAGTAGTGCATATCTTTTTTTGTTAGTGCCATATCCTTGCCATAGTAAATTCAACAATATATTTGTAAAGATTTTTTTTTTTTAAGTAAAAGTTGGAGGTCAAGCCATCCAACTATTTAATATTTCTGTTATTATAATAAATAATTTCTCTCATTTGAGTTTCGAACTCATAATCTCCCACATAAGTGGTTATGTGCCTTTGCTACTAGATCAAATGCTAGTTATTACAATATATCTATAATTATTTTTATATATTGAAAGTTAAATAAGAAATTGTTCAAGATAGTATAGTTTTTTTAGCAAGAACTTCTAAGAATGAATGTTTGAGTAAAGTCTACACTTAGAATGAAACACAGAATATTGATATTTTTTACTGAAAATATTAATGTTTCATCTTTCACCTATGAGTGAAATGCAAACCAAGTCAGCGTTCATGCTAGAATCCGAGTTTTCTTAAAAACCATGCTACTTTTTAATTTATTTTTAAATGCTACAAAATAGAAAAAATCGGTAGTTTCTTTTTGCATGATAAAAAAATATGAAGAATAAAGTTCTAGAAAAAAGTATCACAACCAACGCGCATCATGTATTGAAGATGGCTAAAACGCCGAATTTTTTTTGTTACCACCTGGTTAATTCCTAATTAAAGAAATACCACCCTAATCAACTTATTTTTAGAGTTACCACCCACGCTTCCCCAGTCCGAGCACCAAAATAGGCTGGTGCGCACCCTGGGGAAGGGTACCATTTGGTGCTCTAACCCAGTTAAAGCACCAAATGGTGTTCTTTCCCAGGATGCGCACCAACTCTTTATTTTTTTTGTGGTTCTGTTTTTTTTTTTGTTGCAATTTTGGAATTATGAATTTTGTTTTGGAATTCTGAATTTCAAGGTAATTAAACATCCTCAAGCCTCTCTCACGACTCCCACAAAAGATTATTGAGGATGGTTTATTTACCTCTATTTTTATGCTTTCATTATGCTTCTATTTTTTAATTTTTTAATAGCACATGTCAAAATAAAACCGTTAGATGTAATATATATTGTTTTCTCTATATTCAAATAAAAAAATATCACTTTTCAACTTTGATTTTATATGAATCAATAAGTTGAAAAATCAACGTTCAAAATTTATCCACATCGGTGTATTTTTGCAAGCTTTTGATACTAGTAAAAAAATACCAAAACCAACACGCACCATACAGTGAAGATAGCTACATTAATGGCAGCGTGCCTTACATTAATTTGTTGGTTTAGAGAGAAAAGGTTTAACGAACTAATATTTCATTGTCTGTCACAATGGTTTTTTTTAATTACATGAGATGATAGACAAGTTCTCAACTCAGTATTATTTACCTTTTTTTTCTTAGTTTAAGTAAGATTAATCAGTAATTCTAATTAACAATCCAAGTGATTACGACTCTATATTTGCCGCCGACAAACCAAACAAACCTACCAGATGTGAAAGCTTGTGTGTGTGTGTCTATATATATATATATATATATATATATAATCAATCGGTACACAACACAATATAATTAGGTGAACACCTGGCTGGGTTCTTTTCCTACTCAACAGTCAACACACTATCTAATGTTCAGAAAATAATATTATTAAGAAATAACGAGAGTCCTTATGTGGCTTAATTAATTGTTTCAGTTGCCGTATACCACCGTTACTAATTGTAATTGGTATATTCCCATCATCTCATCTAATATTTTATTTGTTATATAATTTAGATGATAAGGGAAAAAATTAGAAAAATTTGATAAGGGAGAGGTTGTAACTTAAAATGCACACTATATATGTAGTGAGATTTGAATTCAAATTTTCACAACTATCAAATAGAGTTCTAACCACTACACTACAAGTAAATATTTTATGAGAGAGACTGGATTATATAAAACTAAAACAAAAAAATTCAATAAAATTTTAGTGTACATAATTGAAAAAATTTAATCATAAGGGTGACTTAGCACTCCAGAAAAGAGAGAAGAACAGTTAACCCATCAAAACTTTCGAAAAAGAATTTAACAGAGCATTTCTTACTTCATGCAGCGTGCAAACCTTCTGCTTTGATCTATAGTCCATGCGCTGCATGAATCCAAAACCGCTCTGCAAAAATATTTACCCAAACTTTCCAAAACATAGTAGTAAAATTCACAAGTAATTTTTGAATTATTTGTTTTCAACATTTTTTCAAACAAATAAACTGAATTATTCTTGAATTTTTAACGAGTTGTTCACAATGTTTATGAATTTGACGAATTATTCACTAATTATATGTGGATCGTTGGCAAAATTTTGTTTTCTTTCTAATAACTTCAAAATTTTGATATCATTAAAATGTAAGATTTTAAAAAAAAAATTATATTCCTATTACACTCGGAATCACATACTTTTAATCTCGCCAAATATATCTGTATTGGTTCGACTACCAAATCGGCAAACATGAACCACACACATACAATTTGAGGTTCCGCTCGCCATAGAAGATCATAGTCAAATGTCAAACCTCTGATTTAGAACTTTTGTAATTTTAATCACAGTCAAACAATTCGTTACAAAGTAGGAGAAGAGGTTCACCAAGAAATTAATATAATTTTCTTATATAACCTCTTGTGCTCCTCTGGTTTTTCCATAACAATCCATCAAGTTCCCCAAAAAAAAAAAAACAAACACAGACTTCTTTTTTTTTTTTAGAAAAAATTCAAAACAAAAATGTCTCAAAACCTTTACCTTGCATTCCTAGCAACTATCTTCATTACCACATTATTTGCAATCAGCACAAATGCACAATCAAGTAGCAGTTGCACCTCTGCCTTGCTTGGCCTCTCCCCTTGCTTGAACTACATCGGTGGCAACGACACGACCCCATCTGGCTCGTGCTGCTCCCAACTGGCGTCAGTTGTACAGTCTGAGCCGCAATGCCTATGCTCAGTTTTAAATGGTGGATCGTCTGGTTCTCTCGGCATCACAATTAACCAAACGAGGGCACTGGAGCTGCCTGGTACCTGTAAAGTTCAGACACCATCTGCTAGTAAATGCAACAGTAAGTTTTTTATCAACTGATTTTTCTATCTATCTAAACAAATAGTTAAAGAATTATAAAAACAAATGTAAATTTTCTTTTTCAAATACATTCTCATATAGAGATCATATAGTTAAAGAATTATAAAAACAAATGTAAAATTTGGTTTTCAAATACATTCTCATATAGAGATCATATTTAGCGATTTGGTTCTACGGTTTTAGCTTGAGTCAATCTGTAATATGATTATTACCATAGCCTCACTCTTTTTTTATTATTATTATCAACAATTACATGTTACAGTTTGATATTGTTTTGAGAAAGAGAATTATGGTTGGTTACTTCCATTTAATTTAGGAGCTAATCACTGTTCTTGCTCTACTTCAGATCGGATCTTAGTAAGCAAAACTGAAAAAAAAAAAATTAGAAAAGAACAATTGTAGAGTAATTTTGTTTTGCTGTGCTTTTGTGGTTTTAGTAATGGCATTTAGCAATTGCCCACGGTTTTTGTACTGTACAATAATTCTAGTTCAATGAATTAATTTCAAGATTAATGTTTATTATTGATTCACCACACAATGAATTTACATGACAGCTAATGGGGGCACACCGGCTGCAAGAACACCGTCATCGACACCATCGACGGAAAATCCTCAAACAGGTAGCCATGAAAAATCTTTCAATTTAATTTTAGATAGAGACAATTATAACTCAAAATAGTCTTTTCATTGGTAATTTCATCTTTAAATTTTTTTTTTTTTGGGTTTGAAATGCCCGTAGGATCGTCTTTAATTTCACTAAGCAAATAACCTTATGATTATCTCATGCAGATAACACTGGATCAAAGGATGTGCCAAATACTGTAATAGGTTCTGGCACAACTTCTCAGAAACCCAATTTCATTTTCTTCCTTGCGCTTCTTGCAGCAGCTTCCATTGCCAGGATTGGTTAAACATACATTAATTTAGTCTGTTTTTGATGATTTATTTATATTTTCCTAGATTATAGATGATGTCATATATTTTTATGAGCATGTTGTGTAATTTATGTATTTCTGTGAGAGAATATTGTGTAATTTCTGTGGTTAATTGATTAAATTTGCTTAATTTGTTAACTTTGAATAAATAATATAGCAGCAAAAAAAAAATATTATTGAAAGGGGTGTTAACGGATTGAATATTATGATTATTATCCGTTTGTATACATATTTTACCCGATAATTGATACATACAATATGGATTGATAAGGGTATCTTTTTAACGTATACGGTTTTATTTAAGTTCACCTTTTTCAGGGGCAATTTCATAATATCCGTTTATTTTTTTTAATAACAGTGGAAAACTCCACCGACTTTTATCAAAAACCAGTAAGATCTAGAAATACTCATATTTCGTGGTTTTTTGGTTTATTTTTTTTTTTAAATGTTAGTTTTAAAAATTTCAGTCTTGTTTTACTTCACGCTCATATTTTTTATATTGAAACTTCAAAGAGACGATCCGAACCACTCAACATGATCTCCATATTGAAATGTGCTAGGAGACCAAATTTTACATTTTTTGAAATTTTTTTAGTATTTTTTTAGAATATTTCAAAATCACTGTTTTTTATGGTCCATAATCTATTCAAAAACAGCGGTTTTCTACTTATCTAAAAAATATTAAAAAAATTTCCAAAAATGTAAAATTTTGTCTCCAAGCACATTTTAATATGGATATCATTTTGAGCGGTTCAGATCGACTATTTGGTCTTTGAAAACGAAAATATAAGCATGAAATAAAACAAGATCCTTACTTCGCAACTCACCATAGCCCATCTCTCTCTATATTGATAAACACGTGATATTTTAATTTTTAATATTCGAACATTTGTATTTATATCGCTATTGTTTTAACATTTGAATTGTCAATTGTATTATTATTTATTTAAAATATATGTTTAAAAAATAAAAATGAATATGAATACGAATTGAATATTTTTTATGCTTTTGCACCCCTAAAACTATGAGTCCGTGAGTTTGAATTCGGACCGTCCGATTAAAATTGGGCCAATCTGATTAAAAGTGGAGTGCACGATATCTTTAATTATTCGTTCCAAAGTAGATCGGACGGTCCGGATCCAAACTCAAATTTGAGGTACATTAGGTGATAATAGTTGTGATATGAATTCCCTAAAACCAGTCCTGAATCTTCTGACAAACCGCTACCGCTATGGCGGCCAGCCCCAGCTCCTCCTCCGCCTCTTACCACCACCGGCTTGTCGCCGATTTCACCATATACCATCTCATCACCGGCCGTTGCCTCACTCGCTTGATCCCTCACTTCACACCCGAATCCACCGTTCAAACCCTTCTTCTAACACAATCCGATGGTAGCCTATTCCTTTCCTTCCTCAACTGGGCTCCTCGCCGCCTCCATTTCTTCCGTTCTTCCCTACCCCTCCAGTCCCTCTCCTTCCTCCTTCTCTGTCGGTACCGCCTCCACCACTCTGCTATCTCCATCTCCCGCCACCTGGCAGTCTCTTTCACTCTTCGCTCCATATCCGATACACTCTCTTCTTCTCTCTCCCTTCTCAACCCCCCTCACCCATCCCTCTCTATTGCCTTCGACCTGTTGATAAAATCTTATTCCTCTCTGAATAACCTTTCTAATGCACTCTCCGCATTCTCGCTTGTTAAAGGTGTCGATTTTATGCCTTCTCTCTTCGCCTGCAATTCAATTCTTGATTGCATGTTTCGATCCCGATTGTCCATTGACAAAGTTGATTCATTTCTTACTGAAATGACACGATCAGGTGTATTCGTTTAACATCTTGATTCGTGTGTATTGTGCTCGGGGTGAATTAGATCGTGGATTAAATTGTCTCTATGAAATGGAACGTGTTGGGTGTTCACCGAATGTTGTTACATATAACACACTTATTCATTGGAACTGCCAATCTGGCAACATTAATAAAACTTTTGAGCTGTTTAGGAGTATGGACATTAATGTTAGGCCTAATTTAGTTACTTATAATCTGCTCATCAATGGACTGTGCAAGCAAGAAAAAATGAGAGATGCATGCAATATGCTCGACAAAATGCGTCGAAGAGGGTTGTCTCCTGATAGGATCTCTTATAACACTCTTGTAAATGGCTATTGCAAAACAGGGGATATGCATCAAGCTCAGCTGTTGCACCGAGAGATGGCTTTGCATGGCGTTTCCCCTAATGTTGTCTCTTACACCTCTCTCATAAATGCCACACGTAAAGCCGGTGATCTGACGAGGGCATTGGAATTTGTGTCAGAGATGCGTAGAAGAAGTATTAGGCCTAATAAGATTACAATTGCAACAATTGTTAATGGGTTTTGCAAGAAGGGGTTTACAGATCATGCGCTGTCCGCCATGGCTGAGATTAAGAAAAGTGGAATTAAACCTTCAGTTGGGGACTATAATGCTCTTATCAATGGATATTGCATTTTAGGCCACATGAATGAGGCCATGCAAACAGTTGAGGAGATGGAGGGGAGAGGGATCAAACCTGATGTTGTCACTTGGATAACAGTATTAAGTGGATATTGCAGAAATGGCAACTTGGATAGGGCTTCTGTGTTGGATCATATATCCAACGTTGAGCATATATGTAATATAATTATGAATTGTATACTGTCAATATGATTGTCGCAATTAAAGTGATCTAATATGGAATTAAGACATTAGACAATCTATATATTCAATAGGATGTGGTCCATAAATGTGTAGAACAATTTGGACAAAGATCAAATCATTGATGGACTGATTTTGAGATTTACAAATACAGAAAACTGCTTTCAGAACCCTGAGTGCGGACGCACTGAGCCCCAGTGCGGACGCACTCAGTACTTAGCCAAATTTTAGGAACTTCAGTTTAGAAACTGGAAAAAGTCCGAGCCCAGTGCGGACGCACTCAGGACTTAGACGATTTTCTGAAATCCAGTGTAAAAACTGGAAAGAAAGTCCGAGCCCAGTGCGGACGCACTCAGGACTTAGGAAAAATTCAGGGCTGAAAGAAAAGCAGTTATTTGGACACGTCTCAACCCAGTGCGGACGCACTGAGTCCCAGTGCGACCCAGTGCACCCGCACTCGCAGCGCCAGATGTGTAATACTATATAAGGATGGGTCCCCAAGGCACAAGATAACCAACTCAACTCATATTTCTGGAAAGAGGTTATTCTTAGACAGATTTTTTGAGTGCCTTCTCTCTTCTTTCTCCATTAAAGAATTGAGAGGAGAGATCCATAAGGAAATTGGAGAGGATTTCTCAAGGGCGTATCTTGTTGCTTTGGAAGATCTAATCCACAACCCAACCACAAAGGCGAGAAGGACTTCTTGCCGTTAAAGATTTGTCTCGCGCTCACGGAGACGGTTTGCTCAAGACTTTAGGGTATTCCATGGCAAACGGCATGGAATCAGGTATAATTCCGCACTTAAGATTATGTTTTCGGGTATCTTTGGCATAGGACGGTCCTTAGGTTTAAGGTGGGGATTGTTTCTTCTTCCCCGGGGTGTAAGTGTTTGACCCCTAGATGAGATGTAATTGTTTGATCTCTAGATAAGGCGTAATTGTTTGGCCTTTATGATCCCCCAACATTCTGAGCTTAGCAAAGAAATGCTAGGAAAAGGTATAAAGCCTAATAAAGCCATATACACTTTGCTTGTTCGTGCGTTCTGTGATGCAGGCAGACCTGGTAATGCACAGAACGTGTTCGATGAAATGCTTGAGTCAGGCTTTCAACCTGACAAGATAACCTACACAAGTCTGATAGATGGTTACTGCAAAAATGGCGATATGAAAAGCGCTATACTTCTTCATGATGAGGTGACTAAGAAAGGAATACTGACAGAGGATGTCACATATAGTGTGTTCATACTTGGCCTTGGCAAGTTAGCCCGTATAAAACAGGCAGAAAGATTAATAAATAAAGAGGCAGAAAGATTGCTAAATAAGGCGAACAACAAAAAGCTGGTGCATGATAGTGCTACGTCAAGTGTGCTAGTAGGACATTGCGCCGAAGCAGGATTCCAGAGCGTTGGAACTCTCTTGAAGGGATTCTGTAAGAATGGTATGATCGATGGATGAAGCAGAGAAGGTGTTTCAAGTAATGCTAGATAGGAAGTGGAAACCTGATGCATCAGTTTACAGTATGTTAATTCATGGATACTGTACCAGTCGCAATGTCGGAAAGGCGCTCATAATATACAATGATATGGTAAGAGATGGTTTTGTGCCAATAAGCACGGACAACTATTTCGCTGATAATGTGTTTATACGAGGTAAGGAACGGCCGGTGTAACTGATTTACCAGTAAGTGTTTGTAAGCGGGTGTTTGTTACTGGATGCATGAATTCAAAGCTTCTAGTTGATGTAAATCAAAAGGGAATGGATGCATTTTGATCATAAATGTTCTTACTACACATGGCAAGCGGATTGACTCCTAGGTGGTGTCTGAGTGCTGATATTTATGCACTTAACCCTATTTCATGAATAGATGACACAATTTATATGTATTTTCATGTTTATCTGCTGATATTTCATATTACGGTTTTTAGATGAATGTTGAGGTGATGTGAGCTACCAGATACGGGTATATGGAGGTAGTCGATCCTATGATCTGACAGTACAAATGGTACTAATATTATTTTTGTTCTGTTGTCTGGCTGTTTTTATTCTCTACTCTCGCCATAAATAAGGAATATGGTACAATATGGAATCTGAGGCTGAAATTTATCATTTTACAGATTACAATGGTACCAACTTAATTAGATGGATATGACACTCATTATCTCCTGATAATCTAACACACTAACACACAGACTAACACAAATGCATGAACACACAGAGACATGCTAACACAAGTTTGTTTCCTGACAAGCTGGCCGCGCCCTCCAATATTTCTAATAAGCTAAAATCATTACCTAACACTAACTAAATGCTATTACTAGTTGCCACAGGTACCAATTCTTAAACCCGTCATCTGAGACAACCCACCACAGGGTGGCCTCTTTGAGCGGCCACCTCCAATTAATTCTGACTTTGAACCACCGGTTCCCCTTTTCTCTCGCCTTCCATCGCCTCCTTCATCACCCCTCTTTCTCTTTGTATCTGCCATTGCAGCCTTTGCCCCAAAAGCACGCATCACTCTTAGAAGAAACATCAACCCCTCCACATTCACTTGCCACCATTCCGTACCATCATGATCACTAGGCACCGCTCGATTTGCAGTTGTTCGGCCAGTCTCCAGTGCATTTAGCAGATCAGAGACGACCCACATGGTCGGAAAGGCCACTGTCTCTGTGTTTGTGGGACCAGTTAGAATATGCTTCGTGGGATGGAGAGCTCCAGTCAGGAGAGAATGGCTTAGCAGTTTAACCACAGCAGATGTTCTGACAGCTCTCTCCATCTTATTATAGAGTGTCAGGTCATTCGGGGTCGAGTCAGGTGTGGTTTTTGGAGCGCCAAAGGTGGTTGCTCTCCAGTTTGTAAGCTTCTGTATTTTATTGTAAGCGGCAATCCACGGGTCATTTTCTGGATTTGTCGAATCATCAGGACCTGAAAAAAACAAACAACTAGGAGTTGGATATATATATTGAAATCATACTGCAAATCGATTGTTACATCTTTAGATTACCTTTTCTATATTTCCCTCCTTCCAAATTTGAAACAATATTGATTAATTGCAAAGTCTGTCTTCATACCAACAATGCACACAGTTTGCTTTCTTAGTTTAAACTTTTAACGCTAACACTGAAATTTTGTAGCATTCAGGGTTTTTTCTTTGGTAAATCAGATTTTGTCAGATCCAACTATAGGCAAAATTTCCTGTTAAGTTTTTTTTCATGTTCCTACTGCATAATATATCATCTCCAAATTAACATAGCATACAGACTCATATCTCATTTCCATTGAAGCCCGGTACTAGTTACAGTATGGATCTGCCAAACTCCTTGACCTAGCAAAGGAAGATGGTAACTGAAGGAAAAATAAAAAGAGAGAAAAGGGCACCTTCACTAGGTTCCATCTGAGTGAGATCTTGGTAGGCACAGAATCTCGCAAATATGCCCCCCAAAGTTTCATATTTCTGCTCTTGCTCTCCACTAGCTAGTTCCATCCCATAGAAGAAACCGGGAAGCCCGAAAACAAACCTCCTTTCCCCCACCGATGCCACGAGAGAATCTTTTGCTAGCATCCATTGATGATCACCTACCATGCATGTCAGCAAGCTTATGGGCTTGCTATTATTGACTCGCACCATGTTCACAGAGAAAACCCCCGAGCGGAATGCTTGAACCGAATCAAATTTTTCGCCGCACAACACAAGCAATGCTGTGGGGTTATTGCCATCAATGGCAAGCAGTTCAGTGTTGGAGCCCATTCGATGCTCGGTTGTTTTACCAACTTTCAGACTGCTGGTTGCTTCTTGTGAAGCCATCTCAGTTGTTTGATGATTAATATTGATCGATTGATCTTTTAATTATCTGCATAGAACACAATTGATCCGTAAGTCCAAGAATCAATACATTACAATTACAATACTAGGAATGCTACTGGCTCGATAACATCATACTTGCCAGGATGGACAAAAGAGAAGGAAAACAAATACAAGAATGAAATAATAAGAACAAGATAAAAATATCGACTTAATATTATATGAAAATTAATGAGAGGCAACCAGCTCAAGTATTTAACACCACTCTCGCTCACTAAGAACATCAAATAATAAACTTGTTTGTTTGGAAGAACTTATTAATATTTAGGAAAAAAGTTAGATCCACAACCCATGCAACAAACAACTTTAACCAAATATAAATGCTCGTCTTCAAAAACATGCATCAACAGTAATATCATACCTTTAGAAAGATGATCTCTATGTGTATAACTGCGATGGCCAACACTGCACCATCGTTCACAACGCCCACAGATGTAAATTATATGCGTGCACACAACTCCTATGGGTCTGGCGAAATGATGGAGAGAGATGATAGTAAGAACAGAGGCTCTCTCTTGTAACGTATTTCTTTTTTTAGAGAAAAAGGACAGGTGTTAAAGGCCTAGATACGTGGAGTCCGTGTTTCAGTTGGTTGAATTTATAAAGGGCAGCTTGAGAGAGAGAGAGAAAGAGCGGGAAACTCGTGTCAAGAGAAGAGAGAGAAGAGAGCAGGCACGGTGAGCATGCATGCATGGTGATGTCGTGGACTGCTGCTTATTGCCACCCGGCCTTTCAACCTCTGCATAAAGAGGCTCCCTGTCACTCTTTCAACTTTGTGGCCTCGCGGAATGTTGCAATTTATATAAAATATTTTTTTACTAGTCACTACTCACTAGTATATATATATATATTTTGTTTTCGTTTATTTGGTAAATGAATTGGGTAGTAATCGAATCGAAATTTTTAAAGTTACCGTAGCATAAAATCAAAATTAAATGAATACCACTTCTCATGAGATTTTTCTAATGTTTTAAATAGCGTTTATAGCGTCATAGCAGGAAGGCTACAAAAAAAAAAAGCTATAGCAAATAACGTAGCTATAACGGAAGCTATGCTATGTAGCGTTTTTATTTTACAAAAATTATATTATATATTTGTACTAAATATCAACATTATCTAAAGTATTATAGAACAATAAATAACATCAAATTAATTAAGAAATTATAATATTCATATTGAACCGTACAAAGTTCAAATTGCGGTTCAAAATATCCATAGTAATATCATAAACTATAGATATTTTTCTATTCAAAATATCTTAAGTATCACGATTCATGACATAATCTATTTTTTTTTCTATTCAAATTTCAAAATAACCTAGACAAGAGTTTCCTTCTTGGTTTGGGCAAATTAAAAGATCTGTAGCAACAAAGCTTTTAATTGATTTCGGTTTGGATTTTTATTTAACTTTTTTTTGTTTTTATTTAAAGCTCATATAAATTGCCCAAAAAACTCATTATGCATAGCGCGCGCTATTTGTGCTACACACTATGCACTATAGCAGACCGCTATTACCGCTATAGAGGCCATAGCTCAATTAGCACATTTTGATGCCATAGCTTAGTGTTTAGGGTCCAAAAACGATATAGCGCACTATTTAGAACACTGGATTTTTCCAATCCTACCACCCACGCGTACTCAGTTCGCGCATCAAAATGGGTTGGTGCGCGGACTGGGTTGGCGCACCAATTGGTGCTCTAACTGGGTTAGAGCACCAACTGTTCCGAAATTTTTACTGCTCTTCGGTGCATTTCACCCCGTTTGAATACTAATTTTGCACTAATTTTGGTGCGCTAATCCAGTTAGAGCACCAATTGGTGCACCAACCCAGTCCGCGTACCAACCCAATTTGGTGTGCGAACTGAGTCTGCGTGGGTGGTAGGATTAAAAATAGCTTGAGCCGGGTGATAATCATTTAATTTCTTTTTTTTACTGTGGTAACTTAAAAAATTTCGGGTAATTGAAAGAAGTGCGACAACTTAATTAGAATTTAGCTGTGTAGAAATTGAATTCAAATTTGATCAAGTTTCCACGTATTAGGAAACAAGTTATATATATTTGAAGTTAATTAAACTTTTTAAAATTTAGTGGATAGAAATTAATCGGAATAAACAAAGTATCAATTATTATATGGCATTTATTACAGATTGTGTAGCGAAAAAAAAAACTAAATAAATTTGATAATTAAACGTGACAGGGGAATCATTATAGAAGGAAACAATAATTAAGATAATTTTTTGTTAGTAAATTAAGGCTCAAAAAGAGTGAAAAAAGTTAGCTCGAATATGTAAGATAATAATCCATCATCTATTCATATTCTTGCTAAGAAATAATTGAAAAATATCATATTAGGTGAATAAAAAAATTACAATTAACGTAATTATACAATTACCATATGCTTAATACGAAAAAAAAATTAAATCAAATATAGCAGCTCAGTTTCCCGCATCTTTGTAAATCAAATAAGTCAAGCATATTAATTACTGACACACTTTTAATTGTTATATATAAAAAGAATCAGAAGAAAATATACTTACCTGCTAAAAGTTTACTTATGATAATTTCTATGAATGCCAAATTAATAAATCACTTATCGTTCAAAAGCACTTAAATCTTACTATTGAAATCCCCATATAAAAATAGAAAAAAAAAATACCACACGAAATTTTGCACAAAAAGAGAGTAAGAGCATCTACAACAACAGTGATTTCTTTTAAATTGCTAATCTGATGTATTAATTGCTAATATAATTGCTAAAATGTACCACATTTTTTAAATTAACAAGATTGTTTTAAAATCAACTCTAATTAAATTTTTGAAATGTAATTTAAAAATTATGAATCTTTTTAATTACTAAATTCAGTAACGTAATTTAAATTAATTACTAAACGTTTGCTGGAACGAAGATGCTCTGATAACCACAAAAGATCACTCAGATACGGAGACCTGTTGACTGTTGTTGAACATGAAAAAGTTGGGCAGGGTCATAAACGGCAGTTACGGCAGCCGAAGTAGTGGAACGGGTTGCGAGGCATGCTCGGCTGATGCGGCACTACGTGGCAGGCGCCTGAGAGGCCTCGTGCTGCGCTGGACCAGCTGCATGAATACGGCCTCATATGCCTCTCCCGTTACTGTTACGTCCCCCCTCCACATCGTGAAAGGGTCCGTTAATAATTTAATGCCTTTACCATCGGATAATAATTAAATAATCCTAGCAAGGGTTATGTTATGCGTAAGGGATCTTAGGGATGTGTCCATTTCTTAGGACAGTTTTTTATGGGCCCCTCTGATGCTGCTGATGAAATGATGGATGATTGAATGATTCCATTCGGTGGTGCCCTTCGGAGAGAGTCTCCGAACATTGTAGACTACATGATACGAACGGGATTTGGAAACTTCTAGTTTTGAGTCGCAATCAACAAATTATTAGGTGTTATTAATTTAAAGAAAGGTTAATTTTTTGTATACTCTCACACACTTTTCTAATTTTTTATTTACTTCGGTTAAAGGTTGGTTGACTGTCGGCTCAATTTTGTGAATATTCACCAATTAGAGAGAAAGCAGCCTGCTTTTTTTTTTTCGATGAAAAACAGCCTGCTACAATCCGACAAACTATGAGAATATACACCAAGTGGGCTCAAAATACGGGCCGATGGTCGACTGTCGGCTCGGAATGCAGATCCAACGAAAGACAGCCCAGTTAACGAGCGAGCGAGGAGGCCTCGCCAGCTGTGGGGATTCGTATCCTCTCCATTAACTTAAAATGGAATTTTTGATTTAATGAATCACAACCGTCCGATCTATTTTAAGATTCGTACGAATTAGACCCCTATGTTATAGGCAGGAACCGGATTGTCTCCGTTTAAAATCAGACGGTTGAGATTTATTAACTCAAAAGATTCCCTTTTGAGTTAATTCAGAGGATACGCGTTCCAGCTGCGGGATGGTTTGCCCCTTGCCACTCAAATTAACCACCACTTATATCGTCTCTTCTAAAAAGTAACGGAAACACTACCGAGTCCGGATCCTCTCAAGTAACTCAAATTTTGAGTTCAGGTTCGGACAGTAAGATAAGAATTCGGACCAATCCGGTCTGAGTTGGAATGCACGGGAGTGACGGGACCCCTTTAACATTCGTCCTAAAACAAATCTGACGGTCGGGATCTAAACTCAAAATTTGAGTAGCTCTAGGTGATATGAATTCCCACCTTTGCTTCGCCATTTTTCCTTCCGCCTTTGTTTCTTTCCTCTTTCGATTTTCTTATATATCCTCTTATAAAACCCTAGCTGCGAGCAGCATGCGATCAAGGCGGAGAGAGCGAGGAATTGTGAGCTACTATCAGGCCTAATTGTGCGACCCTTTCTTCTTCTTGCAGGAGAATAAGCTCGAAAGAGGTAACTTTTGCTCTTTTCCGGTTCTTATTTTGATATTCTAGTGTGTGTTTTGTGTGAATTTTGATAAATCCTGAGGCTTCAGTGTATGGTGTTGGTAATTCTAAGATGTTTAAAGCCTTGATGGTTGATTTTCTTGTACGATTAGGACTTAAGAGAGAGGAGGATCAATAGATCGCTCGGTGGGTTTGTGTAAGAGCAGAGAAGAGAGAAGGGGAAGATCAGGTTCTGTTTGCAGACAAAGGAGGCGAAGAACCAGCTCCATGCATACATGATCCAACCGTTTTTAAGGTAATCAGGCCTCCACGTGAATTACGATTAATTGTGTGCAAGTTGTTACTGAAATTCAAAGACTGAATTGGTTATTCTTTTAGGGGTTATTCATGATAAGAATTCAAGTCAAGTTAGTGTACTGCACTGCCTACATTACTACTTCCTTAAAAAACAGTCGATGTTCTCATTTTATTACGTCCTATAAGAATGCCATCAAGATTAGAATTTCCAGCTAGTAGATCTGCTTCAGAATTGAAAAGTAAAGCTATTGAATGATTCAACAAGATAAAATTTGGTGATTTACTTACTGTTTACAAACTTATCATTTTATGGTATCTTTTTGTGTCAATTACTTGGGAGTATTTCATGATGGAAAGTTTTGTTGAAGTACTGTTAAGAGAGTTATATACAATTGTTATATCCCGCAAATATTCTTTACGCAAATTATTATATCTTACATTGGTATGTATATACTTATATTTAATGATGGTGTATTACATTGATATCTTATATCTAATGATGGGGTAAAAACCATATAAAAAATTAGTCATGTTGACTGCAAAGCATGGTCAAATCTGGTTTTTGTTGTCATAAGAAATCTTCTATCACTTGTAAGACTTTCTTATGTTGAAGGAAAACATTTGTTGGACGCCTTATCTTTAATAATTAATTTTTCAATGTTTCTAGTTGATCAAGTCAAAATAATGTTGTTTGCTGGACCAACTTTATGCCAAAAGAAAATTTTAAGTTCATAATTTAAGTATCCCAAATGAATTCACTAGTAGTTGGAATGTTATTTTTTTATTGCTGATCTTTAGCAGATATATTACTTATATCTTATAATTTCCCACTTTTGTAATACAGATACGCATGAGGTGGCATTGCCTTAATCATGAAGAATGCAATTTCGTTGAATTCGGCATGAGTGGTTTAGGAAAGGAGGGGAAATGTCAATGGCCTTGCAGGTATGTGTTTTCATTAACTGATACAAACCCCATATACGATACAGATGTTAGTTATTCCCTAATGATATATGACCTTTAATTTATTTCTTACAAATAAACTGAGAAATATACTATTTTTAATTGTGATAGTGTTAGCTTCTAAATCAATTCCTTTACCTTGGAAAGAATTAAGTTTCTCCCATACCACCTGCCCTCTTTTTTAACCAACCTTGAGAATGATCCTATGGAAGGATGGGAACTGTCATTACTAGTTCAGAAATATGATTTGTACTCTTTTTTAGTTTAGAAGGATAAAACTAGTTTCCTAAATTAACAAATTATAATAACTATAATGTTAGAAAAATAGTTTGATGGCTGCTGGTCACATAATATTTGACTTTTATCCCTTTTCTACTGCAAAGTATACCGTATATTATACTTTATTTGTCATCAACTTCCTGATAAGCACCTCTAGCAATTCTACATGAATATTCTTCCTTGTTTATAAATTGTCAGATTTTTCAGGGCTATTGGGATGTACGACTCACAAGGAAGAGGCTCCATTCAATCCAAAGTTCCACATGAGTTTCTCTTAGGTACTGCTGAAGTATACAAAAACATTATTTTTATTTGATTTTGTGTTCTGGAGCGGGGGGGGGGGGGGGGGGGGGGGGGGGGGGAGAATCGAGATTTAGGTACTGTTATCCGTACTTTCTGGAATTTCACAGGGCACCAAATTATATCCTGATTTTGTCAAAATTTTCATGGCATTTCCCTCAAATATTTCTTACGAGAATTACAGCATTTACTTTAATATCATGTTTCATATGGTGGGAAATACATATTAAAAAGTTTGGTTCTGTTGACCGCAAAACCTGTTCAAAAGTGATTTCTGTTGTTAGAGAAATCTTCAATGATTTGTAACACTTTCCAATGTTGAAGCAAACAATTCTTGTATGTTTTTTTGTGCTTTATTCTGTCAGTGTCCATGGAATTTGTTAATGAGGTTATAAATATCCCATGCCAATATAAACTTTTCAGAGTGAATACTTTTTTACAGACTCGTACCTATATAAGGTAAGTAATAAGATAACTCTAATTATGGTGTGTTATCTTCTGGCCCTTCATATGAAAAATATTAAAGAAATTTGATGAACCAATAGGTTGCATATATGGAGGGATGGAAAGAAGAGCTTCATTTAATTTAACATAGCAGGTGATGAGGTGAGGCAGTAACAAGTTTATCTAATTGGAAGGAACAAGTCTAATTACTTTGTCCTTTTTTTTTTGTAACGGAAGGTAGGAAGTTTTGAACAAACTTGTGTGATGTAACTTTTAGATGTAGGCTTTTTTTATTTTTGCTAAACTTGACAACTTTAGAAAATTCCATCAGTAGTCCCTTTTTATCACAACAAATGCAATATTACAAGTTCAAAAGGTGAATTTGGTGTGTGAGATAGGTGCTGATACTTCATTATTGATTTATAACAGGCCGTACCGGGGATTGTACTAGGTGGTGGGGTTGCCACCTTTCATGTGCATATTCCAGCAACATGGGTGGTTGAGGGACTGGCTGCCCAGTAGACCCCTGAAAAACAATTGGTTTCAGGTAATTTTTCACTTATTTTATATGATTGAAAAGGCTGATCATAGATCTACATGCTGGTTAGCTTCAATCAGAATTAGGTCCTTCCAAATTGATGCAAAAGTAAATGCATATCCTTGTAAACATAGCCTATTCCTTTTGCATGCTTTAATTAAAATGGCACATGTTCATGTTTAATAATTGCATAGTTTATCCTAAGTCAATACATATACTTAAGTAGAGGGCCTCCTATCGTTGATGTATTAGGTTAAATGGTGGTATGCGGTTTTAAGTTTATGGGCAATATCTGACCCAAACTATTTTCATAAAATTCATTGCATGTTTTACCACAATAACCGGCTATGTCCACAGCTAATTGCCTAAAAATGGTGTAAATATTGGCCAAAGCAAGTCTTACGAATATCCTGATTTTGAGGCCCGTAGGTTGGCATCCCCCTTGTAATTATTTTTCGAACTAGTAGTAAATGAAGATAGCACTTCATTACAAACAAAAAGGTGCTAATATATCATTTTTCTTATGCACTACCTATTAATTGTTTAAGGTTTCTGAACAGTATAACAATCTTTACAGTACCTGCACCCGCAAAGGTGGAAGCCATCAGTTAAAAATAGTGGTCTTCTGCTGATAAGACTGAGATGTGATATCTCTGACAATGGAAGCCACTGAGTAATTCAAAGCAAAACTGTTCAACTGTTGCATCCCCTCGTCCATGAAGGTCACCCTCAGAAATCTGTCAGAGATCGCCTTGTATTCACGCAATACACGATTTGATAGTTCCGTTTCAGGTGGGAGGCAATATGCTTTTGTAGGGGTTATCAGAAACCTCCCTACCTCTACGGTGTCAATTCGGCTGCTTATTGGTTCAGATTTGGCCTCTGGCTCACTGACTGCCTTGAACCACGAGTGCGAAGAAGCCAATCCTGAACCAGCTTCAGGCGCTTGGTAGGGTCAAAGAGAGGTTAATAGAGGATCATAGTGTCGACCAAGTCAACAAGAGCAAACAAGATTTCACCAAGTCAAACTGAAACAAGCAAGATTGATTAGGACTCTTACTAATAGTTAGTTTGTTATAGAATTGTTATACTTGTAAACCATGGCTGTAAATACATGATGTATATGTACCTGGAATTTTCAGAAATAACACTTATGCTGGATTGTCCAGCGGAATTACGGAATTACGGAATTAAATTGGTCCACTTCAACTGATATACAAGTAATTCAATTGACAGAAAGATAGTTTCTGCTAAATGTTCACAATTTAGCCCCTAGTAATAAAGCATATTTTTTGTAAACTCAAATTAAATTAAAATTAAAAAAGAGGAAGATTTATGACTGTTGTTTTGATTGCTGGGTGCTATTTGCTATGATAAATTGTTGCATGTAAGTTAGAAAAGAATCCTTAATTATATCCTTGGTTCCTTACACAATGTACATTTAAATTTCTTCTCTAAGTTAATGAAACTTTGAGCATATAAGTACTAGCTGATACAGGCAAGAAAGAACATATGATATGGTGATACTTTACGCAATTAACAACACAAATATATACAAGCAAAGTGGTGTAGCCAGTTCAACGATTGGAGTGAGATTGAGGTCACCTGCTTCTTACCTCTAATCCTCAACATAATAAACTGGTTGAAGGCCCCAGAGTCCGTATCCTATGCGTTAACTCAGATCTTGGGTTTAGAATCTAGACCGTCCGGTTAGAATCAGGACTAATCCGGTCAACACCTATAATTGACGAACCCCTTTAATATTTGGATTGGACAATACGAATTCGTTCAACGGGAACTCAAAATTTGAGTTCCTGACGATATGAGTTTAAAGGCTCCATTCCGGACCCTCTTTCCTCCATCAGCACAACCCTTGCTCTACTCGACAATAAAATAACAGGCTAGAAGAACTTGTGTATCTAACGGCTTGTGACCAAAAAAGCACTGACTCAGTGCTTTCCCCGGCACTCTTCTCAATGAAAAAACCAAAATGGGTCAATAAGCACAAAAGGCGTCCCAGATGATATTTCTTTGAGGAAGTGCCAAAGCAGAGTGAAGCTGGCTGAGAGTCATTGGGTGGCCATTGTTGTCAATTGCATCGGGAATGCCGAGGTCTAGAGCACACTTGAGAGACATGGTTTTTAGGTAACCAAATGTCATGTTCCACAGCCCTGCTTGAGCTTGAGATACCTTGTTGTCCATTTTTTTGGTAGCAATTGATAGGTGAGAGGATTGAGAAAAGATACAATAAAAGAGAAATAAAGCTTGGCTAAACCAAATGTCATGTACTCATATATATAAGGCTTAACAAGAGAGTAGATACAATGAATAAAAATCTCACTAATTATTACTTTAGATCTTGGAATTTAATAATTAGATATGCTTTCCTAAATAGTAGAAAATAATAAAAATAATAATAATAAATAGGGAAATTATATCTTCCCCCGGCTTCCCATCCCCCGTTTCATCCCCCGTGGCCGTTAATGAAACAGTTAATTATAGTTAACTGTTTTTACCGGTTAACCCACTTTCCCGTTTAATTACCTTTCCTTTTTTGAATTTTGTTTCCTTTCTCTCCCCGCGCGCCGCTTTCTCTCTCTTTTCTCAAGCGATCGCAGCTGGGATTCTTCGACGCGCGCCGCTTTCTCTCTCTTTTCTCAAGCGATCGCAGCTGGGATTCTCCGACGCGCGCCGCTTTCACGGGGGAGAGCTAGGCGGACCCTAATTGGACGCTCCGACGCTCCAACGCTCCGACGATCTTCCCCGCTCGGACGCTCCTACGATCTCACCCGCTGGGACTCTCCGACGATCTTCCTTGATCCGACGCTCCGACGAACTTCCTTGCTCCGGCTATTCTCTGATCAGGTAATGAAATGTTGATGCGATCTGATTTTATTTTTGATCTCTGATCTTCATGTTGTGATTTCTGTTGGTGACATCTGAAATCGCTATATTATTACTGCAATTTGAAAATTTCATATGAATCTGACAATCTTATAAATGTGTTAAATACTGTGGGATGAATATTACTTTTATTTGGGTGAATACTTCTTACATTAAATGTTAATTGATGTTAATTTGTGTGGATGAATACTTGGATCGTGAATGAATACTGTCAATATTTGTGATAAATACTTCTACATTTGGGATGAATACTTTATGCATTTGGGATTAATACTTCTTACATTTTGGGGTGAATACTTCTACATGTTGGATGAATACTTCTTACATTAGTTGTTAAGTAATGTTAAATACTGTTGGATGAAGACTTTGATCGTAAATGAATAATATCAGCATTTGGTATACTTTCTGCATTTTGGATAAATACTTTCTGCATTAGGGATAAACACAACTGGATAAATACGTTCTACATATTGGATGAATACTTCTTGTATTGGAGATCAATATTTCTTACATTATTTGTGAATTGATGTTAAATACTGTTGCATGAATTCTTGGGTCGTAAATCAATACTGTCAACATTTGGGATAAATACTTTTGGTATTTGGGATGAATACTTCTTACATGGTTTTTATAGGATGAATAATTGGGTCGTACGATGAATACATTCTATTTTTTGGATGAATACTATCTGCATTTTGGGTAAATACTTCTTACATTTGGGGTGAATACTTGTATTTACACTAAGTAGTTTTTTCAGGATGAGTTTTGATCTCAATGAAATCTGCGGAGATGAGATGTGGATGGAGAATAGTAATTTAGAAGTTGATGAGGTGAACCTTTATCAACATTTTGAAGAGGTTCATCGTGAAAATGAGAGAGTAGTTGATAGTGTAGGCAGCAAGGAGAGTATATTTGATTTTGACCTCAACAAGGAAGCTGTTGACATTGAAAGTGGGGAAGATCAACCAGAAAATACTGAAGTAGAAGCTGATGCTGCTGGTGATGGTGATGGTGATGATGCTGATGATGATGATGATGATGATGATCATCGTGTGAGAGAACCAGCAGTTGGGGATGAGTTTGATTCCATAGACGATGCACATTCATACTATCAATTGTATGGATTTCAATGTGGATTTAGCATATGCAAAAGGTCAAATCACAAGATTGGTAACATAAGCACTCATTATGTGTTTATGTGCACCAAATATCCAAAAAGAGTGGTGTCAAACGAAGGTTGTATCCCAAAAAGGAAAAGGGGTTTTGTAGGCACGGGTTGTCGTGCTTGTTTAAAATTGAAACCATCTAGTTTGAATGGTGGATGGGTAGTAGTAGAATATGTTGGGTGTCACAACCACATTTTGCAACCCAATTCTTCATTTCTTATATCTGGATTCCGATACATCCCTGTGAAATATCAGAATATGCTGGATTTTAATGATGATCAAGGTTTGGGTGTTGCAGTTAATATTAAGTTAGTAATCAAAAGTGCTGGAGGTTATATAAGGTGCCCTTTTACTAAAAAAGATGCAAGAAATCATATTGAGAAGTACAAGCGGATGAAGTTAAGGGCTTTTGAAGGTGATGATGCCTCATTGATATTTGAGTTCTTTCGAAACAAATCGAAGATTGATCGAGATTTTTTTTATGCTCACGATTACACAAACGAAGGTCGATTGTGGAGTGTGTTCTGGGCTGATGGTCGAAGTCGTGCAGCATACAAATATTTCCACGATGTTATTGTTATGGATGCAACTTACCTCACAAATAAGTAAGTAATCATCTGTTATTTTATTACTGCAATTTGGAATTTTCATATGAATCTGACAACCTTATAAATGTGTTAAATACTGTGGGATGAATATTGCTTTTTATTTGGGTGAATACTTCTTACATTAAAAGTGAATTTCTGTGGATGAATACTTGGATCGTGAATGAATACTGTCAATATTTGTGATAAATACTTTTTACATTTTGAATGAATACTTTCTGTATTTGGGATTAATACTTCTTACATTTCGGATGTTAATTACCTCACAAATAAGTAAGTAATCATCTGCTAATTATTATATTATTTGACTGTAATTTAGTATTTTGTATGGTTGTGATGAATACTTGCTATTTTTGTTAAAATTTGTCAGGTACGATATGCCACTTGTATTGTGGGTTGGTGTTAATCACCATGGTCATTCCGTCATTTTAGCTTGTGCTTTGCTAGGAAGGGAAACTGAAAGAGATTACATATGGTGTCTTTCCAGGTACTATTTGATTGTTGTTCTGAATGTTTGAATACTAATTTACTTGGATAAGTATGAATGAATACTTAAACCTGGTTGAATGAATACTTTATATGGTATAGGTCAATATATTATACTCAATGTACTGTATGAAGTTTTGAGTACATAGCAAGGTTTTCTTTTAGTTCTTTAATTGTTAGTGGATGAATACTCTATGCCATACACGTCAATACATTATAATGAAGGAATACTTTATGTGGTACTGGTGAATATATTATACTGTATGAATTGTATGAAGTTTTGAATACACATTGAGGTTACCTTTTTTTGAGTTTTTGCATTGTTAGTGGATGAATACTTTATGTGGTACTGGTGAGTACATTATACTGTAGGAATTGTATGAAGTTTGGAATACACAATAAGGTTCTTTTTTGAGGTCTTCCATTGTTAGTGGATGAATACTTTATGCCGTACAGTAAATATTATGTACTTAAGGCATAAATACTTTATGTAATATTTTCTTAGCACAATTATTTTGTACTAACAAATATTTTATGTCTAGATTTTTGGAATGTATGAATGGAGTGAAACCTGGTGGCATACTCACAGATCAATGTGGAAGCATTGAATTAGGGATTAAGCATGTGTTTGGATCAGAAACCACTCATCGGTACTGCTCTTGGCATATATTACACAAGCTACCCAGTAAATTGGGAAGAAAGGATAAGAAAAGTGCCTTATCAGCTCAGGTGAAGGAGGTTGTGTATTATTCCCAGTGCAAGGAAGATTTTTAGGAAAGATGGGTGCAGTTGATGGATAAAATTGGGAAGCAAGATGATGCTTGGTTTAGAGATATATTTCAAATGAGAGAGAAGTGGGTGCCAGTCTATCTAAATTCCCAATTCTGGGCTGGAATGAATACTACACAGCGTGTAGAAAGTATGAATTCTTTCTTGGATAGCTACCTCACAAGGAGAGAAAGCCTTAAAGGTTTTGTCGAATGTTTTGATGAAGCTCTAAGAAACATTTGGGAGAGAGAGCATAAGGTTGACCATGATTCGAAGTATCGAGCTCATAAGTGTAATTCTGAATTGCCCATGGAATATCAATTTCAACAAAGTTATACAAATGAAATTTTCCTCAAATGTCAAGAGCAGTTCACATTGTGTATGAATTTATCGTGCAATTTAATTGCAGAACAAGATGGAGAGGCACTTTATGTTGTTGCAGATTGTTGGGGGAAAAATTTTCAGGTTGTGTATAAGAGGGCCTTAAAGGAGGTGTTCTGTATTTGTAGACTTTTTGAGGTAATGGGTGTTTTGTGTTCACACTCTATTCAGGTCCTAAAGCATGAAAAGGTCTTTTCTATTGATGAAAAGTATATTGTCGATCGGTGGAGAAAAGATATCGATCGACAGAATTTGACCATAATTGATTCATCTCATCCAACTTTACCGGAACGAAACAGGTAAAAGTCTCTAATTTGTTTATTTATTATGCTATGGTTGAATACTTACAATTATAAGGTTGAATACTTCACTCTAAGTTGTATCTGTTTTCCTTTGTGTGTTTGTAGGCTGTATGAGTTGACCATGTCAACAAATCCAATAATTCAAGATCTGCTAAACATTGGAAGTGTGAATAATGAGTATCATAGTATGGTGTTGAATGGTTTACATGAGTTGAGAAAAAACATAGCAGGTTTGTCAATAATAGTCGTTTTCTTTCTGTTTCAATATCTTCTTTCTTTCACCTCAGGTTTAGTAGTGAATATTTCTGTCATTGGAAGTGAATACTTATTGCATTAGTGGTGAATACGTATTGATATTTTCGAGTTTTGTGAAATCAGGTTTAGTTGGTGGTCAACAGAATGTGAATGTTATTGATACTTCTGGAGTTTCTGGAATGACACCTATAGTAAGAAAGAAAAAAAAGTCTACCACAGGAAAAGGAAAGCAACAAGATGTTTCGGCGGCAGGAGGTATACATTTATATTAATTTCTACACAGATTAGTACATCATTCTGATAGTGTGAATACTTGAGATGAAAGGATGAATACAATTTTACAATAATAATTCATGTACTAATACCTGTTCGCAGCAAAGCGCAACGCAAGTTTCGGCACGCTTGAAAGCGTACCTTTTAAACCTCGTTAACACTCCACGAGTAAAGGATGCAAGTGCACAACCTCTGCCGTGTAGTATAATCGGGTATCGATCCTCAGAGACGGCTAATCACTCGGTTAAGTTCTATCTAAACTTGATTGAAAACTAGAAGTTGAAAAGGTTTTGTTTGGTATTTAATTTCCTAAGGTATCAAATCAAACTGTTCAGACAATTGAAGAAGATGTAACAAAATGTTTAGAACAAATGTAAATTGTGTTTTGATTATGGATAAAAGGTGTTTCCAGGGTTTAAGACTTCATCTCTGATCTGCCTCTAGTGGTACGGCCCGTACTAAGTAGGTACGGCTAGGCCGTACCTCACTTGGTAAGGCTAGGCCGTACCACCCTGGTAAGACCCGTACCGGCTTCCCAGAACAGAACCTACCAGTTCGAGTAAATGCATTTCCTTGCTGGTACCTTGTGCTAAACTCTTTAGAAAGGTTCAATTGACCATACCTAAGGTTCCTAACCCTCAACCGTCGTTTGTTGGATCAAGATCTAGGTTGGAATGCGATTGAGAGCCTTTTAGGGTTTCTACACCTCAACCATCGTATGTTGGTACAGATCTACCCTAGCTGATTGATTAGATGTCTAAGGCACCCTCTAATCTGTCGATTAGAGGAGAATTCAACCTTTCGGCTTCAATTCGAACTATTCTACCCTATGTACTTGAATTGGATGAGAGATTGAGATGATCACATGACCTTGATAGGTTCGATCTAAACCTAAAGGGACATCATACAACAATCACAGCAAGCAAAGCAAGATATAACAATGAAAATCACAATCAATCAAACTAAAGAGTTCATACAAAGTAAAAGTCAAAGAAAGTCAAAACAAATCAAGATTCGATCTCTAACCCTAGAAACTAAAATGATCTACTCACAGCACATAGCAATGTCTAAAAATACAATAAGAGGAAGAGAGATAGCCATGGATTGAAGGGAGATGGAGGAGGAAGCTAGATCCGTCGAGTTTCGCCTCTTCCTCTTCTTTCCTTCTTGCTTTCAGCTCCTTAGCCTTCTTTCTCTCTCCTACTGAGCTCTCAGATCTATCTGGAATGAATTGGATACCAAATCTGGAGAGTTCCCCGCCTTAAATAGCCTCTGCCCAAATTTGAATCTGTCAGGACGCCTTCATGTACGGCCCGTACCAATTTGGTACGGCCTGGCCGTACCAGGCGTGAAGAGCTGAAAATGGCTAAGTAAGGTCCGACCCGTACCAAGCCTGGTAAGGGCCGTACCTCATCATGCGAATCGCCATTTCTTCGTGTGTTTTGCTCCAAACCTGCAGAAAACAAACAAACACTCAGCAGTACCAAATTCTAAAGATATAACAATGAGATGCACATGATTCTGGTAAATTATGGCACGAATCTGGTACTAAAACAGGCCTAAAATAGACTAAATATGCGAGGTATCAAATACCAGTGATTGTGAATCTTTATATTGCATTGTGGGATGAATACTTTCATTTTAATGGATGAATACTTCTTCGCAGGTGAGACATTGCTTGATGGTTTTCAGAAATCTACGACAGTTGCAGAACAAATTGATGGTACTTCATTAGTTAATTGTCCACCTTCTAAACCTCTACTACCACCTAAAAAATCAAATCGGAGGGGACGACCAAAAAAAATTGCTTACAAGAGCAAAATTGATGTTGCCATAAAGAAGTTGTTGGACAAGCAAAAGAATATGAAGAAAAAGGAGAACTAATTCTTTTTGTTTATAAATATAGAAACATAACTTTGTACAGATTATCATTTTTTAATTTTCATTTTTGCACAGAAACATTAGTATTTCATTGATGAATACTTAAGTGTCGATAGTGAATACTTCAGATTACATAGATGAATACAATACTATTACATTGAAAAGTTGCTTCTTTCTTTGTGAGATCTCATATTGTACGGTTCAGATGTATTACAATTAGCAATTCGTGCTCAATATAATTCGAAATTTTTGTTGTTTTATTTTTTACTTGTTTTTTTATGTGAAGAGATGAATATATACTTTTATTACATTTAAAGAATTTTTGGTGCACAAATAAATGTTGAAGTGAACAGTGTTCATCGAAGTATTCATCCATGGACAAACAAGTATTTACTTGGAACAATAAACTGTTCACATAGCCCGGATTATGTCATTGTTATTATATGAATAAAAAGTTAACACATTTTTACAGAATAAAATTAGTGTTAATCCATGATAGGTTCAATGAAAATATTTCACATTATGAAAAATTATTTAATATTACACAATAAAATTACTTTTTCATTTAGTACAATAAGATACATAACAGTGTTAATTTAATTTAATATCAAGCATCCCTTCAGTGAAATGGAGATGTTGGGTCGTTGAAATGGTCCCATCTTATATGGTCCCACCTTATATACTTTATGCGGCGACATGCATAGTGAATATCATATGAATACTGAGTCAATATATTATTGACATTGAGTAAATACAATAAACACAATAAAATATTAAATTATTATAAAATCAAGCACCACTCCAGTGAAATGGAGATGGTGTTCAAATTAAATGGTCCCACCACATGGATTTGAAATATATATATAAGAGTTGCGCCATTTCGTTTCATAGCCCCTTTCCATTAACGTCCTTTCATTTTGATGAACCCGTTCCATATGATATATTTCACTGATCTTGTAAATGAAAATTAAAATGAAAAATTAAAATTCACTACGTGACAAAATATTCACTCCTCTTGATGAAATCGCACACTTTAGGGAGTCAGTCCATCATACTCTCGCAATCGAACATTCCGCTGACGATAGGGTTTTAGCATCGATTTTGAAAAAAGAAAGAGAGTGAGTTCACCGACCTTACGGATTCGCAATCGCACACTCGGCGATTGAGAGAGAGAGAGAGTTCATCCACTTCACGTAATCGTAATCGCACACTCGTTGATTGAGAGAGAGAGTTCATCTGATAGCGAATCTTTCTCCCCTCCGGCGACATTCTTTATCTTTGGAAATGGAGCAAATCGGTGGAAATGAACAGGCGGTGCTCCCTCAAAGCGAAGAAGCGGTGCTGCCTCAAAGTGAAGAAGTTGTGCTGCCTCAAAGTGAAGAATCGGTGCTGCCTGAGGCATCTGCACCGCAAATTAGTGGAAATGAAGAAGGAAATGTAACAATCGCTGATTCTCGAGGTATTCATCCAACTTAACTGAAGTATTCAGTATTTTAATTAAGTAATGCGTACTGGTACCGGTTTGCTTTCTTTATTTTGCTATGTTGTTGTGACGATTTTTGTTACTGGTAATCGGTACCAGTAACACTGTGTGTCCCTGCCTCTGTTCTTTGTTATGTTGCTGTTATTTAGTTTAGTTTAGTTTAATTTTACTGTTATTTAGTTTAGTTTAGTTTAGTTTATTTTGAACACACTATTTCTGTTATTTAGTAGTTTAGTTTAATGTTAGATTACAGATGAGCACACTGTTGCTAGAGATGAATAGTTTTGTTTGATGAGTGAATACATACAGATGAGCACACTGTTGCTAGAGATGAATAGTTTAGTTTAAATGCACTATTCAGTACTTATTAGAGATGAATACTTTTTTGTTAGATGAACACACTGTTATATTAGATGTTATATTAGAGATGAATTATGATTATTTTTTGTAAACAACTCCAAGGTGAAGCTGAACAACTCGAAGCAGAAGGTCAACAAACCAGTGTCCCTGTAGATGTTGTGAAAACATCTGGAGATGATATGGTACAAGATAATGTACCTTCTGAAGCTGATGGTAAGCTTTTTTTCATCTAATTAACTGGGGTGTAGAGTGAATACTTGATTATGCTTGGATCCAATGATAGTAATGGATGCATATAATTTAGTTACTGGATGAATACTTTGTTGTAGCTGGAATGTATACTTTTGATGTTATATAGTTTGATATTAATAGCTAAATATCACTTTTGATGTATCTAACTGTTTATTGTTTTTATTTTCAACAATATATGTTACTAACTGTTTATTGTTTAGCAGGACAAGATGAATCGCCAAAGAAAGCTCAATCTCCGAACCAATCAGCACAGGTGCATGAAGATATTGCTAAGAACTCTCCAGGTTTGATGAATATTCTTTCATTGATGAGTGAATACCAACATGTTAAGAAATTAATACTTTATATGTTACTAAATTTTTGAATAACATATTATTATTGCTTTTATTTTTTAACAGAACAACATGAATTGTCAACTCAATCTCCAGTCCAACCAGAACAGGTGGATGATGATTCTGTGAAGATCTCTCAAGGTGTGATGAATATTCTTTCATTGATGAGTGAATACCAACATGTTAAGAAATTAATACTTTATATGTTACTAAATTTTTGAATAACATATTATTATTGCTTTTATTTTTTAACAGAACAACATGAATTGTCAACTCAATCTCCAGTCCAACCAGCACAGGTGGATGAGTATCTTGAGAGGATATCTGAAGGTTTGATGATTATTTTTTGTTTTGATGAGTGAATACATACATGTTAAGAAATTAATACTCTATATGTCAGTAACTTTTTGAATAATATATTATTATTGTTTTTATTTTTTAACAGAACAACATGAATCGCCAAGTGGATCTCCAATCCCACCAGCACAGTTGGATGACGATTCTGTGAAGATCTCTGAAGGTGTGATGAATATTTTTTGATTGATGAGTGAATACATACATGTTAACAAAATTAGTACTCTATATGTTACTAACTTTTATTATTGCTTTTATTTTTTAACAGAACAACATGAATCGCCAAGTCAATCTTCAATCCAAGCAGCACAGTTGGATGAAGATCTTGAGAAGATCTCTGAAGGTTTGATGAATATTGTTTGTTTGATGAGTTAATACATACATGAAAGAAATTAATACTATATATGTTACTAACTTTTTTAATAACATATTATTTTGCTTGTATTTTTTAACAGAACAACTTCAATCTCCAAAGAAACCTCAATCTCCAATCAAATCAGCAGAGCTGCATGAAAGTTCGGAAGATATCGAAGAAAGTTCGCAAGAAGAAGGTGCACCAGTAGTACAACTGCATACGGGAGCCCGACGAGGTCACAAGGAAGGTATTTTCATGAATTTACTTCTATAACTTTGTTTAAGTTACAATTAATTATATGTCTGCTGTTTCAGAGTTTGGTTGTTGTCTTGTAGTGAATACAAATAGCTAAGTTGGATGAATAATATCTATGTTAGTAAATAATAAGTTGTTTTGTTAATATTTAGAATTTAGTCTTGAAACTTAACAAATGAGCTGAAAATTATTTTTTCTTTATTAATTTTGGATCTTCTTTAGTAGATTATTCTTGTGATCAACTTAGACAGCAATATAATTTTTCAAATAATTATTCAAAATGTGTAGATAATTCTTCAGAAGAATATAAAGAAGAAGAAGAATCATCTTCAGAAGAAGAGGTGAAAGATGTCCCACCAGCAAAACGGCGTAGGGGAGCCCAACCAGGTCACAAGAAAGGTAATTTCATAAATGTGTACTTATACATTTGTATTTTGTAATACATCTGTACTTGTTGTCCAGTAGTGAATATCCTACTCAATTCAGATGAATACTTTACACTTAAGGGATAAATACTTTACATTTGATGGATGAATATAATTTTTCAGAACAATATAAAGAAGAAGAATCATCTTCAGAAGAAGAGGTGAAAGATGTCCCACCAGCAAAACGGCGTAGGGGAGCCCAACCAGGTCGCAAGAAAGGTAATTTCATAAATGTGTACTTATACATTTCTATTTTGTAATACATCTGTACTTGTTGTCCAGTAGTGAATATCCTACGCAAATTCAGATGAATACTTTACACTTAATGGATCAATACTCTACAAATGATGGATGAATCCTTGTGCCGCTTTGGATGAATACTCTAATAGCTTAATGTTACTTTACAGTTACTGGATGAATACTTTACATCCATTAGTGAATATCCTACTCAATTCAAATCAATATTTTACAACTCTACGTAATTTTTTCCTTGTAGGTCAACGTATTGGAAAACCAAGGACATCTGATTCATGCATAAAGAACAGATGTAATATTGATGCAGCTATGCTTTTCTTCCACAGCAATGTGTTGCCCAATTTGAAGCCTTTTCACATAGCCCGTCTAGCCAATACTCCATTTCTTCATTTGTTTGCATTTCCACACAAAACTCATGCAAACAACCCTGTTTTGCATAGCATTCTCTTGCATTGGGAAGACAAGGAAGGTGCGTTTGTTTTTAAGGGAAAAAAAACTGGAATTTACTCCTCAAGAAGTCGGGTTGGTGATGGGCCTTGGGGTTGGTGGAGAGGTGGTGCAGATGAAGAAGGGGAGGGTTAGTGATCCTCCCCTCAGGCGGCGACATTTGAAGTCAAATGGAAGGATAACTGTAGCCACGCTTGAGACGGCAATCAAAGAATCCCTTAAGAAGAATGCCTCGGCAGATGATGTAGTGGGACTGCTGGTAATGTACCTCTTCACAATGGTACTATTCCCGCAATCTTGTGGAAAAGTTCCACAGCATCTGTTCCACTATGCTGCTGAGATCGACAGTTTGAAAGATTACAATTGGGCAGAGGCAGTGCACCGTGTTCTTATGGAGAACATTCCAAACAATGCCGCTTGGTGTCGGTTACAAAGGGACAACCGAAGTACAAGTATGGCAGAAGAAGAAGAGGAGGGTACAAAGAGGAAGACAGGGAAGAAAGAGTCAGGAACACTCCCTGGTTGTGCACTTGCATTGATTGTAAGTTTTAATAAAAAAATTTTAAATACTTTCAAGTGTATATGTCTATACTACATTAGTTCGTTTAAATGAATACTGTTAGTATTTGGGATAAATACTTCTTACTATGTGGATGAATACTTTTATAGTATAGGTCGTATAAATGAATACTGTCAACATATAGGAAGTGAATACTTCTGTATTTTGGATGAATACATTCTGCATTTTGGATAAATACTTATTATGTTTTGAATCAATACTTAGTAAGATTGTTTTTTTGTTTCTATTTTTTTTAGGGCTGGTTTTTTTAGCACGTGAAGATTCCGAACAATAGGAAATTCACTGGCCACATTCCAAGATTTCTGGATCACAAATTGAATGTCTGCTGGAGGAGATCCTCATTGAACAAAGTGCTTGACAATGTCCTGGTGGGTGATATTGATACTTCTGAGCTGAAATGGGAACCTGCTGAGTTACTCAATAAGGAGAGGGGTTTTGTTGCAAGTGACCAGTTCTCTGTGCTGTCAAACAACGTGCAATTGCGAAAACCCAAAAACAGTCATCTTCTGAAGTTGATAACCGAAATGGCACCTGTTTACTGCCTTTTCAACTTCAATGTCTCCAGTGAGCTGGTTCAAAGGGCAGTCAAGCATCGGTTTGAGGATCTGAAATATATACAAGATTCAAGTGGTATTCCGCTTTTGTCACCAGCGTCTGAACAGAAGCTTTTGGCGCAGGCTTCTCATTCGGAAAGACAGTATCACATATCGAAGCGATTATTTCGATCACGTATGTTTTATATAATTTAATTTAAAGTATTTTATTTTGTATTTCACTTTTATGAATACATATCAAACTTGATATTTTTAGTGATCGACATTTGGGATAAATACTTCTTACAATTTGAATGAATACTTCTTCATTTTGGATGAATACTTCTTATATTTGTAGGTCGAATAAATTAATACTGTTAACATTTGGGATAAATACTTCTTACAATTGGGATGAATACTTTCTTCATTTTGGATGAATACTTCTTATATTTTTGGTCGTAATACTGTCAAAATTTTGGGATAAATACTTCTTAGAATTTGGATGAATACTTTTAGTTTCGATCATGTATGTTTTATATAATTTAATTTAAAGTGTTTTATTTTGTATTTCACTTCTATGTATGAATATATACATATGAAACTTGATATTTTTAGTGATTAGCACCTGACTTTGTACCAATAATTGACTTTAATTTTTTTTTCTTTTGTTATTTTCGTGGGACAGCTGTCAAAGCTATTGAGGGAACAGAGAAGGGAACTTCTGGTCATGAGCAGAAGAAGAAATCAAAGTGTAAGATTTATAAATTTTTGTTCATTTGAATATTTACATTCAAATTTAAGAAAACTGAATCGTTTTGTTGTAGAAATTTTGTGAATTATCTTTTTAACAATTGGTATTTCCATAGCCGTTGATGATAAGCTGGAAGGTAAAGTACCTTCTGAAGGTGCTGTTTCTGGAGATGCTAAATTTTCTCCTGATGGTAAGATTTTTTGCATCTATTAATTTTTATGGTGAATACTTGATTGATCTTGGATGAATACTTGTTACAACTGGAATGTATACTTTTGTTTTTTGTAGCTGGACAAAAGAAGGTTGGTGTTAACACTAGGAGCTCTTTGAAGCTGTTAAGCAAGTCTGCCAATGTACAAGATAATGTACCTTGTGAGTATTCATCTATTAAACTTTTAGTATTTTCATCTATTTCTTTGGTGTTGAATACTTTAGTATTACTTGATGAATACTTTGACATGAATGGTGAATACTTGTTTCACTTTGTATGTATACTATAATTGCTAAATATTTGTTACTTCTTTTTCCTTTTTGGAATTCTATATTGCTAAGATGTATACTTTACAGTTACTGGATGAATACTTGTTACAACTGGGATTTATACCTTTTTTTTGTAGCTGGGCAAAAGAAGAGTGTTGTTAACACTAGGAGCTCTTTGAGGTTGTTAAGCCAGGCTGCTGAAATCAAGGAGACTCCTGCCAGTCCTCTGAAGAAGAGAGTTTTATTTGGCGAAACTGTGACACCAACACCATCGGTTGGTCGAGATCCACCTGTGAAGAAATCAAAGAATGAAACAAAACAACCTCAAGCTGTGGAGGACAACGTACTTTCTGAAGAAGATACTCATGGGTTTACTACACAGGAAGATGAATCCCAAGATCCAAAGATTGATAAAATTATACAAGATGTTATTGCTCACCATAAAGAAAAAGAAAAATCAGAAGGACGGCAAGAAGCTGATGAGAAACAAGGAATAGAGAAAGAAGGTATTAATATTTTAGTTTTGTCATATTTTTTTGCAGTTCATACTTTGTTATCCAGTTTTATATTTTGAATGTAACAGTATGCATATTTGTAGGAAAGAAAGTTGAAGTAATTGAAGAGAAAGAAGCAGTATGTAATCTTGGTGATATGGATGGTCCCTCTTTTAGCCTCGGTTTCTCACCGGAAGTCCAAATTCCAACTGATGATAAACCAAAGAGAAAGAGAAATTGGACGTCCAGAAAAGCAATTTAAAATCCAGACCTAAGGTCTTGGGTACTAAGTTTGTTTATGAAAGGGGACAAGGCAGGAAAAGAGGCCCAAAACCAGTCCCTGAAACTGAAACCAACGTGGTTGAAATTATTAGCTCCCAAGAGCCAGAGCAACAGAAACCGAAACCTAAGAAGAAAACAGCTGGTAGAAGGAAGAAGAGGGTTCCAATCCGTAGAACCATGCCTAAAAGAGGGGCTAATGAACCGAAACCAGCTTTTTGGGGAGAACCTTTTGTCCACGATGTTGCGAAAGTTGCTGTACCATCCAGTGAATGGATTCCATGTATCCTTGCCAAGTACGGAGACGAATATAATGAATTTGATCAGGTTCCATTTAAATTAAATTATCCAGATTGGGATTTTTTTCTGACAGTATTTTCGTGGATCCCACATTTGAGAGTTGTACCGGGAAAGTCCCGCTGCCAGACAAGCATTGGTCTTATGACAATCGGGATTTGGTTAGCGTTGAAGTGAGTAATGTGTTGGATTCATGGGTGAAGAAATACTTTCAGTATGAAATTGGTGATGAGGACTATCCCTTTAAAAACACCCAGTCTGGATTATTTATGACAATTGATCAATTCCGAGACATTCTGTTTTGCAAGAACCAAATTGGCTCTGAGGTATGAAAAATTTTACTTTGTGCAGGCTGTCAATTATATTGATGAATACTTTTGTTTTAATGAATGAATACTTGGTATCAATAGATAAATACTTGTGTATGAAATGTGTATTAACTGTATAAATACTTTTATATAATTGGATGAATACTTTAGTCTCCATGGATGAATACTTTGATGAATACTTTGATGAATACTTGTGTATTAATCAATGAATGAATACCAAAGTATTGATACCAAAGTATTCAATTATTGGTGTTCATGGGTGAATACTTTGGTATTCATGAATGAATACTTTTCCATCAATAGATGAATACTTTGCTATCAATAGATGAATTCTTTGTGTATTAACTGGATTCTTGGATAAGTACTAATCTTGACATGAATTAATATTTGTTCAGGCTGTTGATATAGCACTATTCATAATGCAACTGGAGACTCCAGTTGATGAAGAGTGGTTCTACTTGACGAATGATTGTATTGTGAGTTTTTAAAAATATAAAAAGTATATTTTTATAAATTTTTGAAATAATTAAATATTGGTTTGTTTATTTTATTTATTGTAATATTGTAGGAAATGGCACCATTCAATCAAATGGATATTGTGTACCGTCAACAGAGGGAATTATTTTCACCCCAATTCGAGAAGTGCAGATGGTTGTTTGTACCATTAGTTGGTCGAAAGCATTGGATATTAGCTGCTTTTGATTTGAAGAATCAAAAGATCCAGATGTACAACTCACTTAACCCTTCATCGAACCAATACTATCTTGAGCCACACATCAACTATCTGCACTGGGTGAAGTACTTTCTCTCCTGGAGGCTTGGTAAGTACTTGTATCTTACTTTATATTCATGTTTTTAAGCTGTTTATGTGTTACTTTTATTTTTCAGTAAGCTTGTATTAGGTATGAAAACCTTCATAAATTTTCTTGTTTTTATACAAAATATAGGAAAAGAGTCGTGGATGGACGTACAGCTATCCTGGATGGAAACTCCTCAGCAATCTTCGCAGGATTGTGCAATATTTGTACTGCGGTGTATTGACTGTTTGACGCGCAAGGTCCCGCTCGATTTCACTCAGGTTAATATTATATAAATTTGTTAGCTTTCTGTAATTTGAATATTACTGGATAAATACTTGATTCTCTTGTTTTACTGGGTTTTACTGGGTATTACTGGATATATACTTTACAGCTAATGGATGAATACTTATTTCACTTGGGATGTATACTATAATAGTTTAATATTACTTGTTTTTAATTGGTAAATATTACTGGGTATTACTGGTATGTATAACATGGGTATTGTTGGGATGTATACTTTAGGATTAATGGATGAATACTTGTTACACTTGGGATAAATACTGAGTATTACTGGATATATACTTTACAGTTCATTGATGAATTCTTTGTTTCACTTGGGTTTTTACTGTATAAATAGTACTTGGTATTACTGGAATGTATAACTTGGGTATTTTTGGAATGTATACTTTAGATTTAATGGATGAATACTTGTTACACTTGGGATGTATACTCTTTTTCGTTTTTGTAATTTCTCTTATTACTGGGATATATACTTCACATTTACTGGATGAATATTTGTTGCAATTGGGATGTATACTTTTAATTTATTTTATTAAAATTTCATTTACTAACTGACATTTTTTTGTGTTTAATTTTTGTAGGAAATGATCAGTGCTGAGCGTCTTCTGCTTGCATGTAGGATACTTACTGATGAGAGGAATGAGTTTAAATTTGCAATTTAGGTTACTCACTGATGTGATGACTTATTTGTTGTGTTAAAATTTTTATATGAAACAGATATGAATTGATGTTAGTGTTAATATTGTTGATATTATATAGTTTGATATGTTATATTCATCCTTCTCGTCATAAGTATTCACCTTTTGCAGTATAATCGTGTTATTACTTGTTTATGTATTTCGGGTTTCGCTACTTGCATGTGGTCCCTACCCCTGTCCGTTTCAAAAGATTTAGCGGTCCGCAACGTATGTTGTTTGTGGTGATGAGTACCTTCATACAGATGGGTGAATACTAGTTGTGAAACAGATGAATACTTTACCGCAAATTTCTTATAGATAATACAAGCTGACGGTTATGCGGTGCCCCATCTTATTAACGCGTTTTCTTTTGCCGGTTATGCGGTCCCCCCACTTAATAACGCGTTTTCTTTTGTCGGTTGTGTGGTCCCCCACTTAACAAATGTTGTAATGAATCCTAATATTCTTCTATTGAAAAAGTGAATACCTGCGGACAGATGGATGAATACTTTTTGCGTCACAGATGAATCCTTTACCCCCAAGTCATAAAATGAGATGACGGTTATGCGGTCCCCCCACTTAATAATGCGTTTTCTGTTTCGGTTATGCGGTCCCCCCCACTTAATAACGCGTTTTCGTTTGTAGGTTGTGTGGTCCCCGCCCATTAATAACGCGTTTTCTATATTTTTAACGCGGTTTCTTTTGTTTTTAGCGGAGGCAGTTGTGGTCACCCCTCTATTTATGCCTTATCCGAACTCGGGGGATCAAATGGGGGATTGTTCACGGGGGAGAGCTAGGCGGTCCCTAATAAATAAAAGTAAATAAAAAAGTCGAAACAAAATTCCAAATATTTATGGGCCTTTCTAAAAAATCTCCTATGTTATAGGCCCACTTTTTAGAAGCAGTTAAAAATGCTTGGAGAAAAAAATTCCAAAAACTTTCTTTCATCTGACCTAGCTACTCGTTTTTACTTCATAAGAATTTATCTAGACCAACATCAATCACACCTAAAACCTCTCCCAGCCCATAATTATTTATGGGCAAAGGCCCAAGAGCAATTTAGGTTTTAGCCGCTAGTGACAGAGAGGAACAAGAGAGCGCTGAGCGTGCTGGAGCAAAACCAGTTTTCTTCTCCTTCCCTACCTAATTGACCTACCTAATTCGAGGTCAATTTGGGTCCGATGCCCATCGGACTCAAAGTGAGTTCGATAGATTCGATGACCGTCCGATCTGCTTTAAGATTTGTCCCCACAACTTTCGAGTCTGCTTTAAATTCGTGCACACGAATCTTAAAGCAAATCGGACGGTCCCAAATCCATCGGATCCAAATTTGAGTCGATGGGCATCGGACCCAACCTGCTCTAACATAATTCACCTTCAGGCATGAAAACGGACTGCGAAAATTTAGTATACAGATTATCTTTTGTAACTACTGTTCATGTACGAAATTTTTATGTTATTGTCACAAAAGCTGCAAATCAACCATTGTCAACAACGAGAAACCTAATTTTCAACTGAGATATCTCCTTGTTTAGAAAGCTTTGCTACAACTAGTATTGAGGAATTTCTCCTGAACTATAGGAACTTATGCCAACTCTAAAAATCTATTACTATTTTAAGTTATTCTAAAATTTTGATTATGTCTTCGTGAAGTGTCTTGAACATATTGTTAAATGTATCCCCACGTAAAACTTTCATCTCTTTTTTGTCTTTTTTTATGATAAGCCCAAATTAATGAAACTGTGTGCCTAACATTTTTGTGAGAAAAACTAATACAGTTCCATACCAACAAATTACATCCAATTATATATTTTTTTTTGTAGACAAATAGTCCAATTAATTTCCAAAAAATAAAATATGCAAATACATAATAAAAAATATTATGAGAAATGGAGAAAGCTTGTCAAAAATTCCCTATTGTGTGATAATCGAACATTGATTTCTCATGGTAGTTTGTCAAAAATTCTCATGATAATTTCATGAAGAACAAATTACTGACAACGAGACACTTTTAACAACATCATGTCAGTGGCAAAATCATTTTTTTACCTTAATGAAAATGGAAATTTGACATTAGGATGAAGAAATCAAAATAGTGAGCTCCTGATCACTTTTGAGCTTTTCTGAACTCTGCCATTATTGCATCAGCCAACTCCAAAGAGTTATATTCCACCCCAAAAATCCTTACCGTCTCCAAGTTTGGATCCAACAAATACCTATGAAAGGAAAAGCATAACAAATCAGGTCTCAAATTTTTAGCCAAATTGATGGATACAGACGTAAATCTTAGTTACTATATGTGGAACTGAATTGCAACTAGCAAATACCCTTCTAGATACTTGCACATAGAACCCTATCATTAGTTCGAAAAGATGAAAAAGGTATATCACAGTAGAAATTAACAGTGCTATACCATACTGTACGCTACATACTATTGCAGGCTCTAATTTAGCAATAATCAACCCAAGCTAATCCATAATTGGAATTAGATTTAAGTGGTAAAAGATCTTAAGAGTTAGCATGAAAAAATCAGGGGTCATTTTGTAGCACAAGTGTACCATCTTAAACTATTTAGTACAATTTTTGCAACAAACCAAATATATGTAGGCATCGGTTACTATACAAGAGATGTTGGTTATTCAAACACGGAAAAGGTCTAAGGATGTTCTGCAACAAACAGAATCGGAACTAGAAATTTTAGATAGGGGTAGCTGAGAAATAAAATGTAAAAATATATAATGTGGGAAGTGAGATTTGAACCCAAGATCTCTCACAACCGAATTAACAACTTTAACCACTAGGCTACAAGCAAACATTTGTTACTTTATGAGGGGGGCTAAGCTATATAAAAACTTAAGAAAACATAAAATTCAATTAAATTTTAATATACATAATTAAAAAATTTAGAATCATGGGGGTGGCTTAGCCACCTTTGGATTATACTAAGATCCACCCCTGGCAACAAATATGATTGCTGATACTTGAAATGGTGATCCAAAAAGAATCACCACCCTGAGGTTGATTAAAGATAATGATAACAAAAATAGTTACTAAATATTTTAGTAGAACTGATATGACTGATATAGAGGATCTATATCTTTCCATGGTTCGCGACTATCAAGAATGATTAAAATCATCCAATGCAAGTGTGTTAAACCAAGAATAGACAAAAAGTCTTTAAATTATGCTCAGCTAATCCCTATCCCTACATGCCGTTCAAAGCTAAAAAAAATTACATGGTATGAGAGCACTCCACAAGGTAATCTGGGCCGATTTCATCAACTTTTCTGAAGAAAACGCGGTACTCTTGTGCCATCTGTCTAACAGCAGTGACTGAACCAGTAAGTCCTAGAATTCTCGAGTCAAATTCTGCAATAAGAGCAGAAAATCACAAAGGCATTTCGTCATCAACTACTACATTAAAGTGCATGAGAGCAATTAGTTTTGATCTCATTAGTGGCATGAAGGTATTTGCACATATACAGGCATTTCGGCATCAACTACAATGTAAAATCACTTGAAACTAACTCGTTCTGATCTCATTAGTGTCTTCAAAGCATTTGCACAGACAGGAAATTAACCCTACTGTGCTGAATGAAAACTAATTACAGTAAAACTATACAAATTTTTCTTAAACCACTACATATGCACAACAATATGCCTAAACCATGACTTGTTATAAAAAAGAATAAACATAATCCAATTCCAGTTATCTTCTACAAGTAGCATATTCAAGATCCTGTGGCTATGCATTACAGAAAAATTCTAGTTCATTTAGTTCTATTACAAATTGAACCCAACACTCTTTCTCACTTGCAAACAAGACACAACAATGATTATATCCAAAAACTCCTATACCGCTGGGTTAGATTGATTAAATGGATATATTAATTATTGACATTTGCTCCTAAGCATGGTAAATTTTTTTATAAGCTCAGAGTGAATCTAAACAAAGTACAAATTGTAAACATTTGACACTTCAGTTCATGGGAACTAATGAAAGCTTACTTGAATTAATATAAAATACTCAGAGCTAATTTAATTACTTCTGTTTCATATAACCTTAGTTTCAATGGCTTTTGTGTAAATATCGATATAACTACAAGAAATGTGGGATGCTATCTGTTAAAAACCATAAATTCATTGTAATCGCAACAACAATGCAATCCCAACATTATACTGACCTTCAAGGTACGCCTTCAGCTGAGCAGGAGAATCCCTTTGAGGATCCAATGTGACATACACTGGCGTAATCTTAAAGTTATACTTGGAATCTGGAAGAATAGAGTTGGAACAATTTACTACTACAGCAATTAAATCACATGCAAAGAAAGAAGTAAGAAATGGAGACAGATTGAGAGAGCAATCACACACCTAATATGGTTGTCACATCAGCCATCTTTTTTACTTCCTGGGGATCCACATCAGGACTTGATGTGTATCCAAAGTACAATATCGACCATTTTCCATGTAAACTAGCTTCTGTTACCTCATTACCCTCTGTATCATACAGCTTAAAGGGCCCTCCTATTGCCGGCCTGTTGGTATTAACCCTTTCTGGCACAGTGCTTGCATTTGGTTCTGTTTAAGAGGGAAAATGCAAGTATGTATGAAATTTCCTTCAAAAATGTAGCTGGCTCAGCTTTCCTGAAAATTTCTCTTTGGTGCACTCAACCCTAAACCCTACATAGATGAGGTGATACTATTGAATACACTAAAAAATAACTTGACATTCACAAATTTAAAGTATGACATACATCCCTACAGAAGAAAGAAAAACCCATATATGCCTCATCAGCACTGAATGTACCACACTACTATGTCTACCTGTTTTATATGAATAACCAATTTAACTCTCTTTTTCCTCATGAAGATAAGTGAAGATTGAGGGTGCTTTTGATGTTTATAGGCTTGCTTGTGATATTCCCAATGTTGTGTATACATATGCATTACACTTCTCAGGAGTATACACAGTATCAACATTTTCTGAAAGGCATACATAATATTACCAAATACCACAAAAAGATAAGAAAGTAAAGGAGACCTTTAGATATTGCACGCCTCTCATCATTATAGTGAATTAATGTCCCAACACCAGCCAATACTAACAGTGCCCCAGGCTGTAAAAACATAAATTAATCCAGTATTGGCAACTCATTCCATAGTAATTAGATTTCTTATAACAAATATGTAAATAACGAATAGATACTAAAAAGTGAGGCAAAAACAATAAATGCAACATACAAGGGCATAATATCCCCATGTTGAGCTCGGTTCTTTATCTTCATAGATGGGTCCTTCCAGTTTACCATCCCCATAGCCAGTCTTGTTACTACAAAAGTGCTGATACTGAAACCTTCCTGATGGATGAGATCTAGGTACCAAAAGCAAGAAAATCACCTTTACTAACCCAAATGACTTAAGCACCAGGATATCAAATGTAAGTCAGCTTTTCTTTTCCCTTTATATCAGTTAGTATATGGAATAGTAGGATGACACTCAATTAAACAATTAAATAAAGAAAATGGACTAATTTAAGACAAGACTAGCGGGTATAATAACTCTACTGGTCAAACTAAAGACCAAATTTAACATGTACTTTGTATCAGAACTAGAGTGACCGAAAATCCATCCTAATTATTTTCTTATACCACTTCCCTGATGACATAGATCTTTCCAAATAACAAGTTCAGAAGTTATAGTCTTGAAATCTTCCCCAAGATAGCAAACAGGTACAATGGTACATTTCGTAATACAACAGCATACACCAAATAAACAAAAAGAAAACAAAGGGCAACAGAAAAATGCATGGGAGATATAAAGAGAAGTAGCTCAACTGGTACAGAAAGAGATCAATACCGAGTAGGCCGAGTAGAAGCAAAGGCGGCTTGTCTTAATCCGTACAAGAGAGAATGACCCGCACGGCGAAACTTGAGCATGATCGCTGATGCGAACTTCAAAAATTTACTGGATGAAAAAGATAAACACTAGGTCATTTCACTTGCAGTCATTCTCCTATAAATCACTGGAGAGGGGAAAACGGAGCGGAAGAGAACATTGGATTGAGGTAAGCGAGAAAATTGCGATTTTGCCTTGTTTTGGGGAGATCATTGAGAAGTGATAGAGGAAATTCATATCACCTGAGTTAACTCAAATTTTAAACTTTAGATCCGGACCGTTCAATCTGCTTAAGCACGAATATTAAAGGCACCCGGGCATTCTACCTAAGATCGGATTGGCCCGGATTCTGATCGTACGGTATATATCTAAACACAAAATTTGAGTTACTTCAGACGATTCAGACTCGGAATCGAGAGCGGTCGCTTCCTACCTCCGCCTCCTCTCCTTTTCCGCCTCCTCGGCTTCTCCCCCAAGGCTCCTCCTCAATTCAAACCAAAGCGAATAATTACAGACAACAATCGTCAGACCGATGCAAGCACTGAAGTGTCGAAGAGAGTGTCGAATTTCGGCCAATATTCCGGTCTAGTATGTTAATCCATGTATAATTTTAGAAATTAACTATTAATTTTAGCCCAAACTGTTTGACTTGCAGGACATTTTTAACAATACACAGTTCACAATCTAATTTAGAATGACTCTGCTTTCGTTCTTTTTGCTTCAAGATCCATGCACACCTGATTTGCACGAATATTAAAACGGTCTACACGGATCTTGAAGTGGATCGGAATGAAGCAGAACCCGATGGGCAACGGGCGCACTCTTTTCCCGAATATTCGTACGATTCCGATTATTAAATTTTTTGTTGTAAAAATAAATAATAAACTTTCATCCAAAACTAAAACTAAATTATTTTTTTATTAAATATCATTCACGCTAAACAGTGTGCTGTTTATACATCTCTGGCAACTATTTAAAGGCAAGCATAATTATACAAATGATATTTATTCATAAACTATGTCAGTCGAAGTCTTGTAAAAATTAGAGAGAACACACGAGTCAAACATGCACCATAAATTAATTACCACTTTATTTCAAGGGAAAGATTAAAATGACAGCAAATTTAGTTGCATAACTGTGAAAACTAAATGATTGTCAAAATAAAATTATAAATACTTCTCTATAAGTTAGATTGTGTATTACATTTGATGCAATTCAAGTATCTATTGGTCATTTTATCAAGCAATTTGAAAAAAACAATAATATAAACAGTCAACAAAATGTTCACAATTATCAATAAAATGTTGTTTGTCAATACATCATTTTTTAAACCTAGTACAATAAAATTTATTCATTGATAAATTTAAAAAACAACATCTATGTCTATGACCAAGTAAAATGTTTAGAGCATCAAAATATTATTTACATAAAGATAGCATCAACACAACTTGTAGATTGAAAGTATAAATTTAATTTTCAATACGATTTATTATGTAGATAGGAAGCATCTTATATTAGACATTCAAATTTCGAAAATCAAGATATAAACTAAAAAGTACCACCATATTAGTACCTTGAAAAATACCTAGCACAACTCGGTTTATATAAAACAAGCAAGCAGCAGCATCATACCACCACCACGGCACCACCAATAGCAACAAACTAGAGGTAAAGAAGAAACCAAATATACGCCCACTTATTGGTGTACACTGAAACTAAAAAATGAAACAAAATTTAAGTTGCCCAGTTGGTGGATATGTTATCCTCCTGGTTGGTTCAGGTAGCGGCATTTAAAGGAATCGTGTCAACTTTAAACAATAGCTGCCAATAGTAACTGCCAAGACCCAAGAAGGCCATAGTTCTGCCAACGCATATTGATTCGCCGCAGTGGTAGAGAATACGCTTCTTCTGATTGCATATGATCAGCAATTATCCATTAAAATTTTCCAATCAAGCAAAAAATTTAGGCTTTCAGACCTTATTTATAGTCATAAACAAGTCCTTCTGCCAGGCATCTTGTGCGGTTAAGACCAAAGAGCTTTCGCACAATGGCAAGGGACAAGTCTATCACTGTCCCAAGTCCTTTCCCCGTGATAAGGTTTCCATCAATTATGACCTCAGCTTCATCTACTAGGCCCCTTAGCTGGTCCTTAATAGATGGGTCTGTTGTTGTGACTTTTCCCTGATAAATAATGAAATTAATAAGTTCGTAGTGGCATTTGGCTAAGAGTTAGATAAAATGCTCTTGACAAATTTTTGTGACTCAATATGTAGAGAGTGCAAAACCTATTTTTGCTATGAAGTAGAAGTATGATCTGTATTCCCGTTTTCAACGTTACAAAATATATATATATGTCAGGACTATTCGTAGTATTCAAATCCTAATTTAAAGTTTTGTTTCTGCCTAACCCATCAAGATAGCCCTAAACGAGCATTTTCCAGTACATTGTTCTTTGATACCTGCATATTTAGCCTTAATTCAACAATAAGTGACAGCCGGGTTGTACTTCATACCACAAACTTACTAATCATGTTACCTGGGTCATCCGACCATGTATATACCTTGAGCAAACCTTTCTTCTCCAAGATAACCACTGATGAGTGTGTCCCACCATACACCTTCCCCGCCTCAGTATGTTCCTTTAGTAGCTTCATGAGTATTCTGGATTTGCTCAGCCGCTCAGCTCCATCAACTCCCCCCTTATTGAAAAAGGGATGTCATTCACAATATATGCACATTTGAGTTTAAAGAACTACTGTTATATTATAATTTTTAATGTCTGAGCTCCTTTTTGTAGCAAGCATCATAAATACTCTTTTAGCTTATGTGTCAAAATAATACCCATCAGCTTGTAATAAGCAGCATAAATACTGCACTGAAGAATGCTTGGGCTACTATGAAGGTCGAGAATAAATAAGATTTGACTGTTACAAGGCCTGGTCAATACCAGTCTTAAAATAACTGTCCGAGTTTCTCTACAGGGGATTTTTCCACGTCTCCCCCCCAAGGATCATGTTTTATTTTGATGCAAGGACAGAACATTGGTGATTTGGGATGTTTGATATTCATTTGTTTCTGTTTTGAACTAATGGAAACATTTAATCCACCCACCCATCTCTTCTTCTTCTTTTTTTTAGGGGTACTAATATTCGAAAATCTAATAAAACGAAAATAATAAAAAAATTACAAGCAAACTTACTGGAAGAATAATTAGGTCATAAGTTGACTTGGAGGCATCAGAGATGCACTTGTCTGCAATTATTTTAATTTTCTTTGACCCAACAATCCGCCGCTGTTTTTCAACTGAAACAACCACCACATCAACTCGAGCTCTTCTTAAGATATCAGCCAGCATGACCACCTCAATCTCTTCAGAGCCATTTGCAACTGGAAGGAGGACCTATTTGATTGACCAAATAAAATAGAGTGAACTTTTTGTGTTGCGTTCAATTTTATATGTGCTTCTTTAATATTTCAAGGTTCTGATTGAAGGAACATTTTTTGCATCCACAAAAAGATATCAAACAAGCCAAAGTACCAAACAGGCCTAGTTTAATGGCAGGAAGGAAGTTACCAGGAATCTACTAGGAGAAACACAATCAACCAAGTCAGATACATAGGGTTTTAGGCTAAAATTAAACTAGATTAAGGTACATGGCATGATGCAGGAGATTTCGCCCTATTTCTCAATAATTGGGAGATGATCTAAATTTGAATTTGATACATAAATTCAAGGAAAATGTAGGCCATAGAGTTTGGTTTAGTGATATGAAACAGGTAAAGCAAAAATAAATAAATCTAATAAATAAAAGAAACTATAAATTCATATCGAGAAGTCCAACAAGGTGGTACTAACTTGAGGAGTATGGTCACAAGACCAATCAATTTCGTTAAATTCTTTAACTCTCCTACGGCCTCCTTTGATTTGCATCAACTATGTAAACAATAAGAAGAAATCATCACAACTATTTTAGAAGAATTTATTTAGAAAATAAATTGAAGAGATTATGTAGTTTTGACTGAGGAATAAGTAACAATGAAACTAGGCAACATCGTGGGGAACTATTCCTTTATTTTGATCGAATTAAGAATAAAATTACTAGTCAGTGATTGTTCTCCTTCATAACATTACAAGGAGAGTCCGGCTAGAATATGATTCTATCCATGTTTCAAATATTGATTTCTGCATTGCTTACATTTACCAATGGCAAGTGGAAATTTCTTTTTGGGACCTTAACAGTATGTTATGAAATCCAAAATTTAAAATCCATTGTTGGAACATTGTTTCCAATCAAAAATAAGTGTTACAGAAGCATACCAAACTATTACCAATTTCTTGGGCTATGGCCAATCCAAATAATTGCTCGACAAAAGAGAGAGCAAACTGAATCGTTGTGCCAGGCCCACGACTGGTCGTCATCGCCTCTGAAACCTGAACATTTTCTTGAACTTGCCTAAAAGTAGGCAGCTTGTCCTTAAATGCTGGATGGCATGTTATCTTCAACCGCCAATCAGAAACACAAACCCACATAAAAAATTAATAAGAAAGGCAACCAGTTATCAATGGCAAAGTAAAGAGAGGCAATGGGTTGTATCAGACAGGAGTTATTAGTACTTATAATTGGGTTGAATGGGTTGCGTTAACAACTGCATATTGATGCCAGGCAAAGTAGAACAAAAGTCACCTTTTTCCTTTCGTGTAGGCCCCAAGGTACAAGAACAACAGCAGGAGCAGCGCTGATGGCCCCATATAGTCTGTTGTCTTCTGCTTGTCTTGTGGTGATCTTTTGAAGGGCTTTACAATCTCTCAAGCGCACTGAACCCGGCATCCCTCCCTGGCAAAAGATAACCATAGTAGTTAGTAGCAAATAATGACATAAAAAAAAAAATCCGGTAATGAAGGATATGTAGGCCTCTCGGCATTGAGATAAAAGAAAGCTGCAGTGTCCAGCTTTTGGATTGCAAAATGAAATGAAACCATAATTTGCAAAAGCTTTGCACGCTGGATCCAAGTCAGTTATCAGGTTGTGTCCAGGCATGGTAAGTTCTTCACTTTTTTCTTATCAGAACTAATTGGTTTCAAACTGGTACTACAATAGACATCCTTCACCTTGAGAGTGCCAACTAGGGCTGGTATGTGTAGGGAGTAGTAAGGTACTCATCTCAGTATGTATTGGTTACCAACTTACCACAGTACCTTAGTAATCCTAGTAGTACTGGTGTTATGGTAATCTGTATCTTATAAAGTACATACACCTCTATCCAGTAAGATGGGACATGTGCCAGTCCATACATGAGTTGACATAAAAGCTTACTGGTAGAGCCACCAGATCATACATCTGATCTGCACATTTGCTGATGCATGCATCAGCAATAAGCCTGGTACCAGAATAACAGGGAACCTCCAGTTCCTTTTCAACTGATGCCAGAGTCACCTGTGCACCAGCCCGGCGCAGCACATTTACCAGTATCACTGCCTCTATCTCCTCCGTTCCCATTCCAATTGGAACCAGCACCTTCATCAAAAGGAGGAAGAAGCTTATTTAGTGTCATTATTACAAGAAATGAGGCTACGAAAGTAGATATATTGAAAATTTTTAAGTGCCTTTTTCTCTTGAGGAGGTTTGGAGGGATGAGGAAGAGGTGAGACGGCAATTGATGAGCTAGATTGCGTGGCCACACGAGTTAAAATGGATGGTCGGATAGGGGCAAAGCAGGAGAAGGGGATGGGGCTAAGCGTTCGGAACAATGTTGCCATGGCGCCATCCATTGTCGGTCAGCACTCAGCTGTATATACTCTCCAATTGATATGTGTTGGAGATATCCAGGTCTTGTTTCACCAAGTTCCTCTTTGGGCCAGTTTGATTTGGATATCTGAAGAATGCAAATAACACAATCCCAGCATTAAAATTTGTTGTGATTTAAGTTTACTGTTCAATTGTTTGATGTGGAAAAATCTAAAATCTACAAAAATGTTTAAGCTGCCTCTGCATCACTTCCTTCAAAACCTTTTCTGACCAGGGAAATTGCTCTCACCTGCCGCCACTTTTCTGGTACAGGATTCTTCGACTTTGCTCTTTTCTGACAAAATTATAACATAGTGCACAATTGCCACATACAGTTATCCGATATCACCCAAACTGACATAAGGGTGTGATTTTTCTATATTACTTTTAGTGTTTATACTAAGCATCTCCAACCAAGGAGAAAAGCACAAATTGAGAAGTTTTCTCATAACATATCTTTATTAATTTGACAATCTGACCCATACCTTACAAAACAAGTTTCTGAAAAAGCTCTTGATGCATATGCAATATATAGTTTTAGAAATTACTTATTCTCAACTAGAATCAAAGTGCCATACAACATTAAATTATCATTGTTTTTAACTAAAGCAAGCATTTGCATGTACTCAGTTCATGCCCTCATATATTCAAGAAGGCCTTTAAACACATTTTCAGAAACTTTGTTTTGCTATACCAGAATAATAGAAACTAAGGTTTGGCATTTCAAAATAGTTTCCACATCCCAAACTTTGACAATCTGACACATACCTAATTTTTTCCAATTTTTCCAATTTCAATTAAAAACTTCCCACAATCTGCGCCCTTTACTATGCTTTACAATTAAACAAAAATTAGGTAACAACACACTAAAATCTAACATCTCAGGCTTTGCAAAACATAAATTTTACCTGATGTCGCTGAAGGAAGTTGAGTGGATCGACAACTTGTCTGAGCACGAGAGAGAGAGAGAGAGAGAGAGAGAGAGAGAGAGAGAGAGAGAGAGAGGAGAGAGGACTCGCTCCCAGTCCTCTCACGCGCGATCTGAAGCGGGATGAGCGGATATCGCGAGCTTGTCTGAGAAAAGGAGATGGAGGAGCCGGACTCGCTGGACTTTGCGAGAAGATAGCTTAGCGGTGCGACAGTGACGCCAGGAGAAGAGAGCAGCGGGAGAGGAGGAATTCACATCCTCCCCGGTACCGTAATAGGGAATCTTTTACAATTACTGGATCCGGACCGTTCTTTTTAACTTGGCACGATCTCAAAGCCCAATAATATGTCCCTGCGCTAGCCCGAATCTCAAAGCGGCTGAGAGTTAATCTCAAACCGTAAAGTGAAGAGTGAAGAGAATCTTTTACAGTAATGGAGAGGATACTTGTCCGGCTGAGAGAGAGGAGAATACGCTGTGAGAGGGGGACAAATATCCTCCCTGTACCGTAAAAGATTCCTTTCACTTTACGGTTTGAGATTAACTCCTAGCCGTTTTGGGATTCGGGCTGACGGAGGGGGCAGTATTATTGGGCTTTCAGATTCGTGCCAAGTTAAACAGAACGGTCCAGATCAAGTAATTGTAAAAGATTCCCTATTACGGTACCGGGGTGATCTGAATTCGTGAGAGGGAGGGGGTCGGGTTAATGAAATGGACAGTCCAGTTAATGGAGATCTGAAAAATGAAATTCCAGCGACATTTTTTGAATCATATCGGATTGATCTGCACGGTTTTTAAAGCAGATCTAAAGGATCAAAATGGGAAGTCAAAAGGGCTGTTTTTAAATTTTAGTTAGTCTTTGGACCGTGCAGATTAAAATGGGAAGTAAAAAGGACCGTGCAGATCAAATTTTAGTAAAAACAGCTGAACATGATATTCATACTAAAATATGCTTTGGGATGAAATTTTATAATTTGTGGAATTTTTTTACTATTTTTTAAGATAGATTCAAAATCATTGTTTTTGGACCGTTCAAAAAAACAGTGATTTTCTACCCATCTTAAAAAAATAGAAAAAAAATAGAAAAAATTATAAAATTTCATCCCCAACCATATTTTAGTATGGATATCATGTTGAACGGTTCATATCGACAATTTAGACTTTGAAAATGAAGATATAAAATATGAGGTATGATGAGGTATGAAGGACATGAGGCATTGGAACCATATATATATACATATATAGAGGTTGGCTAATATCAAAACATTTGTTTCTAGACCGTGGAACAAACGCTTCGGTTTTTACATTCAAAATTCAAACGGTCGATCCAAACCGTTCAACATTCAATCTATAATAAAATGTGTTTGGAGACTATATTTTACTTTTTTCGAAATTTTTTTACTATTTATTAAGACAATTTTAACATCGCTATTTTCAATGATCCATAAATTTTTCACTGTTTATTAAAATCAACGATTTTAAAACTGACTTAATAAATAGTAAAAAAATTCAAAAAATGTCAAATTTGGTCTCCAAGCCCATTTTAATATAGAGATCACATCTAACGGTTCGGATCGGCCAAATTTGAATTTCCATATTAAATTGTGCTTGGAGACCAAATTTTACATTTTTTAGAAATTGTTTACTATTTGTTTAGAATTTTTTTAAATCGTTGTTTTTCAAAAAATCCTGGACCATAAAAAACAACAATTTTCAAAAATTCTAAAGAAATAGTAAAAAATTTCCAAAAAATGTAAAATTTGGTCTCTAAGCACAATTTAATATGGAGATCAATTTGAACGATTCAGATCGACATTTTAAACTTTGAAATCACAAAACATGAGTGTGAAGTAAAACACTCGTTTTACTTCGCGAAGCACCGTAGCCCAACTGTGTGTGTGTGTGTGTAGAGAATGGCTAATATACAAACGTTTGTTCCTGGACTCAAGAACAAACGGTTCAGTTCTCTGATTTTCAAAGTCTAAACAGTCGATCCAAACAGTTAGATATTCAATCTATATTAAAATGTGCTTGGAGACTAAATTTTACATTTTTTGGAATTTTTTTTACTATTTATTAAGCTGGTTTGAAAACCGCTATTTTTCAATGCTGCAGAAATTTAATAAAAACAACAGTTTTCAAACCAGCTTAATAAATAGTAAACAAATTCCAAAAAATGTAAAATTTAGTCCCCAAAATGATATAGATTGAATATCTAACGGTTTGGATCGACTGTTTGGACTTTGAAAATCGGAGAACCGAAGCGTTTGTTCCTGAGTCCAGGAACAAACGTTTGTAAATTAGCCATTCTCTATATATGTATATGGAGTAGAACTAGGGTGCTCCTAAGCTCACCTAGCCCTTCCGTGAGCGCGACTCTAAAACCTATCAAATTGACTTCAAACGACATTTCCAAACCGTTAGATGTTCAATCTATATTAAAATGTGCTTGGAGACCAAATTTTACATTTTTTGGAATTTTTTTACTATTTATTAAGATGGTTTGAAAATCGCTGTTTTCCAATGGTGCAGAATTTTAATAAAAACAGCGATTTTCAAACCATCTTAATAAATAGTAAAAAAATTTCAAAAAATGTAAAATTTGGTCTCCAAGCACATTTTAATATAGATTGAACATCTAACGGTTTGAAAATGTCGTTTGAAGTCAATTTGATAGGTTTTAGAGTCGCGCTCACGAAGGGCTTGGTGAGCTTAGGAGCACCCTAGTTCTACTCATATGTATATATATATTGTTCAGTTTTTAGGAGAAATTGTCAACAATTTTCTGAAAATATTAATAATTGATTCACTTTCTAATATAAAGGTAAAATTGTCTCACAAACTACCTTATCTTTATAAACAATTCTGAAGCAAGCAACTCCGTTGAAAATTACAAATTGTTAAAGGCTAAGGCTATCTAACCTTAAAAAAAAAAAAAAAAAAAACTCAATTTAAATTGTAACCTCTGTTGCCTTGCCCTCCCCTTCCATCTCGTCCCCGTGATTTTTATTAATATCCAAAGTTAAATACAAATTAATAAATATAGCCCAAACCGGCCATTTAATAGCCGGTCCATCTTTTTTCTCAACCGGTCATTAAATGGTTGGTCCTCTTTTTTTCTCAACTGGTCATTTAATGGCCGGTTGGGAATTTGTTTTTTTAATATTTGTTAGATTACTTCTTTTGATGTAAATTAGCATAATTATACTGAAATACGCTAAACTACCCAAAATTATTCTAAATTAGGCCGATTTTGTGCCATCTTTCATAAATCATAAAAAATAGTTAAAAAATTTCAAAAATGGTAAAAATTAGTATTCTACAAGTTCATTATATGACCAATTTACTGAGCTCCTTAGATCGAAAAATAGAAATGAAAATCTTAATCAAAAACTTCAACTCAAGTTTTGAGGTTTTTTTCTTTTTTTTTGGCAATTCTGAATTTCAAAAAACGGCAAAGCCATCACTGACGTATGCGTATTTTTGCAAACTTTCCGAAAAAATGGTCATGTGTTGAATCGGACACTCGAGCGCCGTTTTATGGCCGTTTGAAGTTTTGTCGTCGTTTTTCACCTTTTCAGTGAAGATATCATCTCTTTTATCCAAAATTTAGCGTAATTTATCGTATTTTAGCGTAATTTAATATAATTTCAAGTAATTTAGCGTATTTTAGTATAATAATGCTAATTATACATCAAAAGAATTAATCTAACAAATATTTGAAAAAAAAATTCTCAAATGGCCGGTTCTAATTTTTATTCTCAACCAGCCATTTAATGGCTGGTTTGGACATTTTTAAAAATATCCAGCTAAGCTTGGTATAATTAATATTTTGTAATTAAGTTTGGATATTAATAAAAATCACAGATCTCGTCCCCTCCCCTCCCCGTCTTATCTAATTTTAGAGCACAGCCTTAAGAGATCCGAATTCTCTATTTTGATGGTTAGAAAAGTATATAATCATGAGCATCAAATCTCATAAAGCAATTTACATTTACTTGTCGCGTTTTATTTTTATAAAAATATATTTTTAATTAAATAAAAACTATTTTAGCACTTTCACGTGGATTATTTTTCAGGAATCATTTGAACAGATATTCTCACCAAATTTTAAAATATGTCTAGCAGATATCATTTTCATTTCATTTGGTAAATATTTCTATCAATTTTAAGTAGCTGTTATTTTGATGAAAAATAATTGCTTGGATTTTTCTTACCGTAATTTTGTTGCGCCCAGAATTTTTGTAAATCACTTCATAACCCTTACAAATAGAGTAAAGATGTTGTCCCCCGCACTCCAGTCCCCTAAACGTCCCCCTCATTCTAACTAACTTTGTCAATCATTAAACCACCTTGAAAAATGTGTAAAACGTGTAAAAGATGAGTCTAGTTTTTTCTTTAAATAATTGATATCTTAAGTATGAATACTTGATGAATTATATATGAATACTTGATATCTTAGGTATTCATACTTTTTATTTTGTATGTGAATTAATTGAATCAATGAATGTAGCACTGGTGGTGTGATCCACGTGACTTTTTGGTTGTGGTCCCCAATGCAATCTGACAGTTACTGCCCCCGAAAAGTAATGGTCCCCAGTTTGTATGTGAATTAATACTTGATATCTTAGGTATGAATACTTGATGAATTATATATGAATACTTTTCATTTTGTATGTGAATTAATGTATGTTGAATGGGTGACTGATAGTTGTACTTTGATCGTTAGGGGGACGTTTAGGGGACTGAATGGGGGGGACTGTTAGTCGATCCCTTACAAATATTTGTCAAATGGCAACGAGAAAAATTAACGAAAACACTTTCGAAAATATCTGCAGAAAGTAGAGAAAAATAATTACATAATATTTTTTTAAATAAATATAAGGTCATTTTTGTCAACTTTAACTATTCATAAAAATAATAATTAGATTACGAACCTACAACCTTTCATATAAAAGGTATTATTTTGTTCACTAGACTAACTAACGATTGATTTTCCGTCTGTATCATAATACTTGAATATTAGTATCCATTGGATTAAAATTTTCAATAGTTCATGTGAAATTAAATGCTAGGAGCGCACCCAAATAACGAAGTCAGATCACCTCGGGTACCGTAATAGGGAATCTTTTATAATTACTTGATCTGGATTGTTCTTTTTAACTTGGCACGAATCTCAAAGCCCAATAATACTGCCCCCTCCGTCAGCCCGAATCCCAAATCGGCTAAGAGTTAATCTCAAACCGTAAAGTGAGGGAATCGTTTACGGTACGGGGAGGATATTTGGCCCCCAAATAACTAATGAACTGGATGTTTCTTTTAATTAATGTGCAGTGTTGGTCTAAAATAATTGATTGTTTTTTAAGAAATAACGTTTTTGAAAATTCAAGCAAAACAACTGGAATTTAATTTATAAAATATATCACACGGTGCTCCTGGTGGCTACATCCGAAACGGATGTAATTTTTTTAGTTAGCACTCTAAAAATTGAGAAATTAAACAATTACTACTTAAATCTCAGAATTTCAAAACATACCATCCACGCTGTCTGAGAATGCGCATCAAACCTAGTTGGTGCGCCAGCCAGCTGGAGAAGCGCACCAGTTTGATGCTCCAGCTGGGGGTGCGCACCATATATATGTTAAAAAATTTAATCAAATCTCTTTATTATATTTTTTAAGTGGGTTTCTCTTTATTGTCAAGGTTTCAGTTTTGGGTCAATGACTTCCATAAAATTATTTGCTAGCTATTATAGTATTACTGTATATAACCACAAAACAAAATAATGATATATATGTAATTAACCTCAGAGTACAACTTGGGTGATCAATATCAAATACAACAAGCGTTCTTTAGTGCATTGCACTTATACGCAACGTTAGATTTATTTTGATCACTTTATATCATAGTCGGCCAACATAAAACCAATTGAACGAACATGAATTCCTCAACTTGCATGCAATAACATTATAACAATATTGACTAATAAAGCTCCGTAGCAAATAAATATAGTTTTTAAAAGATAACAGACATGCGCACAGTTTTTTTGTTTTTTTTTTGACAAAGAAAAAGGGTCAAGCCCTTATTTCATTAATCATTTTGTGGTTACAAAAATTTTGTAACAAAATAAAAGAAAGCAATTCTGTTCAATACATTGAGCATAAAAATAAAAATAAAAATGAAAATACAAAAAGAAAAAGAAAAAGAAAATAATAACGAAATAAAAATTAGAAAACAGAAAACTTAAATTATCAGTAGTTTGTTGCGATGATCTTCTTCTCTTCTTAAATTATCAGACATGCGCACAGTTGATCGAGATTCCCATCATATCTATGATAACTAAGTTGGTGCGCACCTCCAGCTCGGGCATATATCAAGCTGGTGTGCGCTCTCAGTTAGAGCATCAAACTGGTGCGCTTTTCCAGCTGGCACACTAGTCAGGTTTGATACGCGCCTCCAAAAAGTATAGGTGCATGATACCAGAAAATTGAGTGGTAGACGTTTAATTCTCAATTTTTGAGGTGCTAACTAAACAATTTCGGTGGCTAAGATGCATACTTTATGTCTGGAAAACAAAAGCAAGAACAAAAAAAGCAATTTAGAAAGCATTTTTTGTTGAGTACTGACAAAACAATTAATTGCAATGTAACGAATGGCATAATATATACAATTCTGATAGTTGAGGTTCACTTTATGCAAATTACCATCTTTAGTTCTTTATGATTCTTCCTTGTTTTGAAATTTTTGAGAGGTTTTCTTATTTTCTGAATTACAAAAATATATACATAAAAAAATAAAAATGACTCGATTCGACTGCCACGACATAGAAAATTTGACAAAACTAGCTCTGTAGTAAGTGGCGGCCTCCATTTTTTTTTAATTTTTTATTTGTCTTTTTATATAATTTATAATAAGATGTTATGGGTAGTGTAAAATGATCTTCATTTGCAGTAATTTTTTCTTATATGATTAACTCACATTTATATTTGACCTTCGTAACTTGAAAGACTGGCATTGCTCCTATATGTAGTGTCCATATTTGTGCGTGCTTTGCGTGGTATTGTTAGGAGTCCTAGAGATGTGAATTATATCGAAATTTAAAGTGGGTAATAAGAAAAATAATCGCCGACCTTATCTATAAATGAAGAGTGAGGCTATGGTGCTATGCATAGCACGGATGTGGTCCGTGCTACGGCTCAAAATTTGACTTTTTAAAATCCTAATGGTCGATCCAACCGTTCAATGTGATAACCATATGAATATGTACTTGCAAACTAAATTTTATATTTTTTCGAATTTTTTTACTTTTTTTTAGATAGGTAGAATTTTGATGGTCCAGAATTTTCAGAAAACACTGATTTTCCTACCTATCTAAAAAAATAGTAAAAAAATTCGAAAAAATATAAAATTTAGTTTGCAAGTACATATTCATATGGTTATCACATTGAACGGTTGGATCGACCGTTAGGATTTTGAAAAGTCAAATTTTGAGCCGTAGTACGGACCCCATCCGTGTTATGCATAGCACCATAGGCTCACTCATAAATGAATTATAAATATTATATAAGTCTAAGAATTCCAATTCACACAGAATACATTGGATTCAAGAGATGCTTTGTTGAGTCCTTCAGTGTTTACTGACACGTACACAAATGCAGGGGCGGATTCAAGATTTTCGTCAGGAGGACAAAAAAATATTGAATCGGGTTTAAATACCTAATCGGATTTAAATATCTAATTGGGTTTAAATTCATTAACTAATTGGGTACTCGATAAAAAATAATGCTTTGATTTGTAATTTCTGATGCTCTGACTTATAATTCTAATTACCAATCAAATTTCAACATATTTATTTCAATTTTAACCTGAATTACAAATTAAACGTCCAGAGGGGGGCAAAAAAAATTTCAGGGGAGCAAAGTCGGTCGAACCGATAAATCTCCACTAAAACTCAGAATTCAAGGAGGGGTAGCTGCCCCCCTGGAACACTCTGGGTCCGCCCCTACACAAATGGAACCTCTCTGCATTATCGTAGAAGTTGTAAGAAAAGTAATAGAATACTTTAGTGGATTTTTAATATATAAATCTCGTTATTTTCATACTTCAATTATTCTCTACATTTTTATTTCTATTTTCAAATAGTAAAAAGTTTCAAAGAAATATAAAATTTGGTCTTCAGTGTATTTTAATATAGAAATTATATTGAGCGGTTCGAATTAACGAATTAACTATTTGGACTTTCAAAGTGAAGAAATATTTGAACACTCCTCATAAAAAATAACATGTCTTAAAATAATCAATAACATGTATTAAAATAATCAAGAATAATCATAGCAACTCCAATACGCGTCTGTTATGTTTTGAGTATAATAGGTATCGATTTTTTTTTTTATATCCAGTTGGAACTAAATCTATTTTTCTAACTGTAGAGGAAATACGGATCCATTCATACTGGGTGAATTCTAGCCGAATTTATCCGGATTCTAACAGTCCGGATCCCAACCTCAAATTTGAGGTACCGGATTTAAAAATATGAGCGTATAGGGTCCTTGCGCGAAACACCCAAAATTGCACTGGGCTCATGGGCTGGGCCTCTCAACTCGAATAAATATTCGCAGCACTCCTCTCTGACGGCGGAAACCCTACGACTCGTTTAGCGCAGCACTCGTTTCGGGACTACGACGCAAAACCCTACCGGCGGCCACCATGGTTGGTTCTACGCCTTTTAGCCCTAATTTATTCGCATCTGGTTTTTAATTGTTTGTATTTGGTTTTTTGCAGTCTTTGATCGCGAACGAAGATTTCCAGCACATTCTCCGTCTTCTCAACACCAACGTTGATGGCAAGCAGAAGATCATGTTTGCCTTGACCAGCATCAAGGGTATCGGTCGCAGATTCGCCAACATCGTCTGCAAGAAGGCTGATATTGACATGAACAAGAGGTATTTGTAGTTCATTGTATTATTTATTGTAGTTATTTTTCTCTGGACTTCGTTTTCGGTTTCCCGTTTGGAAGCTAGAGGTTTTGGCCCTGGGCAGATCTGGGTTAGTTTAATTTTCTGGTGTGGCTTGTAGTTAATTAATGCTCTCCTTCTTTCATAGATCAGATTATAATCTGATTGGGCAATTAGTTGAAATTTGAATTTTTTTTTTCTGAATTTGGCGTTGTGGTTGTTCCCAACTGTTATGGTTAAGATTGATTTTAATTTTCTTTTCCTGAAATTTATATAATTGGTTCCTAGTAAAGTTATTAGATAAGTTGCTTGTTAAAGATATGTATGTCTGGCAATTGTTTTAGTGAACTTTTAGATGGTTATTCGAACAAATAGGAATCTGTTAATATTATGTACTATATAGGTATCCGGTAACAATTAGACAGCTTTCATAAATAATTAGTAAAACTGGAATCTTTGCTGGAAAATTCATTTTTTTTCTTATTATAAACTCTAATTTGCATCATTACGAGTTATTAGTCAGGTTGGATGGAAACAGTAATAATTCCTCCTCTTTGAACTTACTGGACATCTCTTTTAACCAAATGAGGTTTGTTAAAATCCAGTCTTAATTAATGTTAGGGGTGCCAGAGAATGAAATACTTTTTGCTGAGTGCTTAATTATTAACTTATCCTGTTTTAAATCCTTGTACAAATTCTCTGCAAGCACTGTGTAATTTATGTAGTAATGAATGCTGGTTAATTCAAAGAAACATAAATTTCATACAGCATTTTTGCTGCAATTGATTGATGCTGTTTTCTTCATCTTATTTTCACAAATTGCAGAGCTGGGGAGTTGAAGGCTGACGAGATGGAGCGTCTCATGACAGTGGTGGCAAACCCACGTGCTTTCAAGGTCCCTGACTGGTTCCTGAACAGGCAGAAGGATTACAAGGATGGCCGTTTCTCCCAGGTTGTCTCCAACAACCTTGACATGAAGCTCAGGGATGATCTTGAGCGCCTCAAGAAGATCAGGTTTAAATTTCTTAACAACCATTCATCATTCCCTTTTTATTTTTATTTTGAAATTCATGTTCTCTTTTGATAAAAAAACCCGTAGGTATATTTTGAAATACATGTTGATGCTTCAAATCATGTAAAACATTTGAAAGGTCATTAATGTCAATGTTTTACAATACAGGAATCACCGTGGGCTGCGTCACTACTGGGGCCTGCGTGTGCGCGGACAGCACACCAAGACCACTGGCCGCAGGGGTAAGACTGTTGGTGTCTCTAAGAAGCGATAAGCAATTCTCGTGTTGCATTATTTTGATATGCTTGAATTTTGTAATGATGCACTGTGTTAGAATATCTGAGGTCTAGTTGTGCAAACAGTTTTGTTGGAAGGTGTTTTTCATTTTTTTGTAGTCTTTCATAGATGATGTTGAATTATGTTGTTTGTTCAAGTATTTAGGAGTCTTGTTTCGAGCCATTTGCTGAATGTTTTGTTGCTTTCTAGTTCGGTTTCAAATGAAATCACATCATATAATATTGAATGAACAATTATTGATATATTCAATGCTTATTCACTAGAAACATATACTAGGGTGGTAGTTTAAGCAAAGTCTCTAACCCTGTGGTATCTTTCTGGTAGAGAAAGTGTTCAAGGTTTAAAGTTATTTATTCGTTGTTCTTTTATGGATGTAGCTTTGCTTCTCATGTTGTATCTTGCATAAATACTTGCAGCAGTTGTTAAAGTCATCATGACTTGGCACTCAAAACCTAATAACAGACATGTTCGGGTTGCTATGATTACCCTTTAATTAGTTGATAAGGTTTACGGTCATCAAGTTTTAAGACTCATTATTTTAGTATATTAAAAATCCTCTTGCATCCAGTGTATTATGAATTGAAATTCTCTCTTGTACAATATCAATTTATAATTCATATTTACAGAGAAGGTCCACGATTATTTTTCTTATTACCCACTTTAAATTTCGATAGAATTCACGTGACTATGATTCGTAACAATACCACGAAAAGGTTGATAGATCGTATCCTAGGGTCCTGATTTTTCTAAAAACCTCAGCACGCACAAATATGGACACTACATAAGTACGTAGCGAATCCACACCCTCAGCATTAATTTTTTATTTAATTTCCAAACCGTTCGATCAGAGGATACGAATTCCTCCGACATTTTTATTAATATCCAAAGTTAATTAATTATACCCGGAACCCAACTAAATATCGAAATATACCCAAGCCGGCCATTTTCTGGCCGGCTATGTTCCCTCCCTAAGCCGGTCATTTTATGGCCGGCTATGTACCTTTTTTTTTTTTTTTTTTTTAGAGAGAGACCACTATGAAGATCAAAATATTGAAATCTAACTCTGAAAATTTGAAATTTTTGTTTAAATTATTTGTTATATTACTTCTTTGATGTATAATTAGCATATTTATACTAAAATACGATAGATTAATTAAAATTATGTTGAATAACACTAAATTATGTTAAATTACGTTAAATTACATTAAATTACGTTAAAATACGGTAAATTACGCTAAAATACGATATGAATAAGGACGATATCTTCACTGAAAAGGAGAAAAACAACGATGAAACTTCAAACGGTCATAAAACGGCGCTCGAGTGTCCGATTTCAGCAAATGACCACTTTTCGGAAAGCTTGCGAAAATGCGCATGCGTCCGTGCTTACTTTGCCGGATTTTGAAATTCAGAATCGCCAAAAAACAAAGGGAAGAGCCTCAAAACTTGAGTTGAAGTTTCCGATTAAGATTTTCATTTCTATCATTCAATCCAAGTAGCTCAGTAAATTAGTTACATAATGAACTTGCAGATTACCAATTTTTACTATTTTTGGAATTTTTTTACTATTTTTTATGATTCATGAAAGATGAGCAAAATCAGTCTACTATAGCGTAATTTTGTGTAGTTTAGTGTTTTTTTTACTGTATTTCAGCATAATTAGCGAAGTTATTGTAATTTAATGTAATTTAGTATAATTGGACATAATTTATTGTAATATAGTGTAATTCAACATAATTTCAAGTATTCTAACGTATTTTAGTATAAATATGCTAATTATACATCAAAAGAAGTAGAGGAGGGATCAAGTTACAACAACCATTTTTTTCATTTTCAAAGTCCAAATCGTCGATCCAAACCGTTCAACATGATTATCTAAATAAAATGTGCTTGCAGATCAAATTTTACATTTTTTTGAATTTTTTTTACTATTTATTAAGATGGGTACAAAATTCAATAGTCTGAATATGACTATTTTTTGTAAAATACTTAATAAATAGTAAACAAATTCAAAAAATGTAAAATTTGATCTGCAAGCACAATTTATTGTGGAAATCATGTTGAACGGTTTGGATTGACGATTTGGACTTTGAAAATAAAAAAAAATAATTATTGTAATTTGATCCCTCCTTATAGAAGTAATATAACAAATAATTTAAACAAAAATTTCAAATTTTCAGAGTTAGATTTCAATATTTTGATCTTCATAGTGTCTCTTAAAAAAAAAAAAAAAAAAAAAAAAAAAAAAAAAAAAAAAAAAACAAAGGTACATAGCCGGCCATTTTATGGCCGGCTTGGGTATATTTCGATATTGAGTTGAGTTCTGGGTATAATTAATAATTTGTATTAAACTTTGGATATTAATAAAAATGTCGGCGAATTCCTACATGGTTAGGCTTGCCATATTCCGAAATTTTTATTAATAGCAAAAAAATAAAAAAATATCGAAAATGAAGAGAGTTTTGCTGAAATTCGACAAATAACAAAAACGTGATGGTTTATAACGTTCAGGGACGTTATAGACCATCACGGTCAGTTTAGCCCAAAGATTATCCCTTAACTAAACAGCAAAAAAACGAAAAAAAATAAAACTCTGGACTTCATAGTCCATCACAGCCAGAGAGCTGAAATTTTTTTTTAATAAATTTGAACTTCATAGTCCATTATGACCAGAAATTTGGATACAATAATTGAATAGCGGACGGCCGCTGGTAAACCCAAGAGGATATGTGTGTGCGCGTGATTGTTTTTAAAAAGATTGAATAGTGGACTACATAGTCCATCTCTGTTTTTAAACTCAAGAGGAATATGGTAAATCCAAAATAATGTTTACTCTGGACTACAGTAATTGAATAGCGGACTTCATAGTCCATTTCTATTTTTAACATAAAAGGATATTTGTTTTAACCTTGGACGCAAATACCGCATGGAACTCCAAATCTGTACTCCAGAATAAAAATATAATCTCTGGCCGTGATGGACTATGAAGTCCAAAATTTTATTAATTTTTTTTCAGCTCTCTGGTCGTGATGGACTATGATCCAAAGTTTTATTATTTTTTATTATTTTTGCTATTTAGTTAAGGGATAATCTTTTGGTTAAGCTGGCCATGATGGTCTATAACGTTCCCTGGAGGAATACAAGTGCCTATCCGACGATGACGATGATGGCCCGCGACATATTTGCCGTGCCCGTGTCAACCGTCCCTTCCGAATGTTGTTTTAGTTCGGCAAACAGTTATAGACTATTACGTTTTTGTTATTTGTCAAATTTTAACGAAACTCTTCTTCATTCTCAATATTTTTTATTTTTTTTTGCTATTAATAAAAATTTCGGTGCCATATTCCCTATGTCGTGGCACGTCAAATCGGGTCATTTATATCTTTTTTTCATGTATATATTTTACTAATTCAGAAAATTAGAACTCAAATTTTTTAAACAAGAAAGAACCATGACTGATTGCCATGATAAAAATTTAGAACAGATCTATGGGTGCGTTCCTTGCGTTAAATTTTCACAGGAGCTATTGAAAGTCAGACGGAAAATCAATCATTAACCTAGTGGCTAAGATAATGCTTTTTGTATGAAAGTTGACAAAGATAATACTTTCATACAGTCGTATATTCTTTATCAAATTAACATTTCTTTTATAAATATTTGAAGTTGAAAAACAATATTTCATTTTTATTTTAAAAAAAAATGTTTCCAAATTGTTTGTTTTATATGTTTCCGGTGAATAAACATTGAAAATATATAAATAATTGTTTACTTGATATATATGATGTGATTTCATTTGAAACCGAACTAGAAAGCAACAAAACATTCAGCAAATGGATCGAAACAAGACTCCTAAATACTTGAACAACTAACATAATTCAACATCATCCATGAAAGACTACAAAAAAAATGAAAAACACCTTCCAACAAAACTGTTTGCACAACTAGACCTCAGATATTCTAACACACAGTGCATCATTACAAAATTCAAGCATATCAAAATAATGCAACACGAGAATTGCTTATCGCTTCTTAGAGACACCAACAGTCTTACCCATGCGGCCAGCGGTCTTGGTGTGTTGTCCGCGGCTCCGCGCACACGCAGGCCCCAGTAGTGACGCAGCCCACGGTGATTCCTGTATTGCAAAAACAGTGTTATGGGTTGAATTTTATTTGTTTTGAACTTTTGATTGCTTTGGATAAAAAGAAAATCGGAAGTATAAGATCCAAGCCGTTGACTGAGTTGAACTGCTTAGATTAAGACGATGGCACCCCGCTGCCATCATGCGAAGAGTATCTTTTTTTATACATCTCAGGATACATCTCAGATTCCTTACTACTCTCAAGTGCTGTCAAATTCCTTAAAGTGCTATTTGTTTATATTTTCTTTCGAAAATTAAAACAAAGATAACTTAGTGCTACATCTAATTTTCCGTAATCATGGTCTTAAGAATCTATTGGAATTCAAGATTAGTCGGATTTAATTATCTTCGAAGAGATAATGCATGTATTTCTTCACGGTTAGCCTGCAAAACTTTACCAAATTAATTTGACAAGATATGTTACTTATTCTAAAAGAAATATATTGCTTTAATTTTGCGGCATCTGAACTTAATTTTTCGCATTTAATTAAATCCGAGTGAGGCTACGGTACTATGCATAGCACGGTTTGGTCCGTGCTACGGCTCAATATTTGAGTTTTCAAAATTTTAACGGTCGATCCGAACCGTTCAACATGATTATAAAATGAATATGTACTTACAAATCAAATTTTATATTTTTTTGAATTTTTTTACTATTTTTTTAGATAGGTAGAAAATTTTCTACCTTACCAGAAAAAATTTAAAATCCGTGCAATGCACCGTAGCCTCACTCATTAAATCCTCCAGCTCTACGGCTCTACCCATATTCCTAACCTGGATTTCTACCAGTCGAGCTAATTTTGGAGCCAAGTATATCGGCTGCAGAGGAAATTCCAAGTATATCGAGCTAATTTTGGGGCTGCCTTACATGCACGGCGTCTTTGAGATTCGTGCCAGATTAAAATAAACGGTCCGGATCTCAGGTACTTGACTGCTGCTGAAATCATCATGCGAACTCCTCATAAAATTATTAAAATCGCTCGCATCTTCGTCTCCCCTCTTAATCCGAGAAGCGAAGCCCATTTTCCTCTTTCTAATTTCGCATCTCAGATCAATTATTATCGTAACAACGAGGTACTGAACCTCTTTATTTCATTAGAATATTCAGGATTTGCTTGAGTTTTGGATTGTTTTGGACGATTTTTTAAGTGTCGGATTGTGTTTTGCCATATTGTAGAGGATATTGCAATGTCGGTGCCTGAGAAGAGAAAGCGGTTGATTCCCGAATCGAGCGATTCAGAATTGGACGATTACTATATCTCTCCGAGGGCAAAACCCTGTAAAAATGATGCTCCAATCGATAAAAATCTAGCCAGAAGTGCATTAGCGAAGGAGAACGAAGAGGAGACACGAATTGAGAAGTTGAACGTTAGTATCCGTAAGAACGAATCTGATCATGGTTTCGGTGCGATCGGAGCAAATTGCGGTATCAAGGAGAAACTCAAGGGATTTGAGTGGGTGAAAAAGAGAAAAGGCGAGTTTAACAATGGTGAAATTGATGCTATGGGGTCTAGAATTGTGTCGGCAAAAGACAGCAAGGGACCGAAATTGGGTGTACCACGGTGCCGTTATGAAAAAGAGGAGGTACGAGCTGGTAATTTTGTGAGTGAAAAGAAAAAAGATTTGAAACACAATGCTAAAATGCCTATTTTGAAGAAAGATCGCATCTTCATGCACGAATCAATAAAGAGGAGGGCGATTTCTGATCCTATAAAGGCCAGTTCTTTAAAGTTCAAAGGGAGTAGTTCGGCTTGCAATGTAAAATTGAAAAGTAAAGGTGATTTGAATGGATACAAAAGAAAAGATTTGAACAAAATGAAGTGCTTTCACTCTGAATTTGTTGAACCTACTGCTTTTCCATCAAGACAATTATTCATGAATGGTGAAGGAAGTGTTGTAGATGGATCAAATTCAACAGCTGAAGTACCAGAAGGCCCCTCAAGCACTGAGAGAACCAGGTCCAATGAGATAAATTCAAGGAGAGGAGATGTCTCTACGTCTGGCTCTTCAATTCCAGCCAACAAAAGAATCAGTCGTCTAAACAGGGGCCGGAATGATGTTAAGAAGAAAGTAAAGGACCAGATTAGGAATATGCTATTTGATGCCGGCTGGAGCATCGAGCTGAGGCCAAGGCGAAACAGAGATTATGAAGACTCTGTCTATGTCTCACCCCAAGGTACTAGTTACTGGTCTATTACTAAGGCATATGCTGCATATCAAGAGGACCAAAAAACTAACAACAACTCAATAGCAAAAGACGAGTTAGAGATGCTAAAAAGAAATGTGCGAAACAAGCGGGGCCATGAGGCAGGGACTGTGGAAGCTTCTAGAGAGGCTAAATGGAGTATGAGAAAAAGACCTCATGGAGACGACCGTCTGGACAATTATACCCCTTATGAGTGGAGAAGAACAGTGCTATCGTGGCTCATTGATCAAGGGGTAGTTTCAGAGAACAGCAAGGTCAAGTACATGAATGTGAGAAGAAACAAAACAAGGCTGAAGGGAAGAATTAGGAGGGATGGTATTTATTGCTCTTGCTGCAGTAAGATACTCTCTGTTCATAAATTTGAACTTCATGCCGGCAGCAAAGAGAAACAAGCCTATGAGAATATCTATGTAGAGGAATTGAGTGTTTCTCTAACTCAGTGCTTGCTGGATGCTTGGAAGAAGCAAGGAGAAGGAGAGAGAAAGGGGTTTCATGAGGTGGAGGCATGTAGCGATGATGCAAGTGATGATACCTGTGGCATCTGTGGGGATGGCGGTGACTTGATCTGCTGTGACGGCTGTCCCTCGACCTTTCATATGGCTTGCTTGGGTATTCAGGTAAAGGGATGCTGAGAAAGAATTTGTTTTTTTTTTTGGGTTTACTAACTGGTGTTTATTGTTGTGAAATATCACTATATCCTAAAATGTCAACAATCAACTCCACCCGTTCAGAATCAGTAATATAATGTCTGCCCTTTGAAAACAGAATTTGACATTTGTTTGTAGGAAACATGAAGAACATCAAGTGGACCCTTGCTTGTCCACTAATGCATATAAATATATTCCCAACTACCCTCGTTTCTCATCCTCTATTTATTTGCAAAACTAGTTAGGAAAGGGAAGTTTGTGCATTATGAAATGAGGAATTTAGGAGTAGACAGGTATTTCTGACATTTTCCAATCTTATAGGGAACATAAGATATTTCTTTTTTTAACAGAAGCATAAATAGGTTTTGTTGTTTGAAGGTGCATATATGAAACTATTCAATGTTTTTTAATTCTAATGCTTCGCAAAACTAATTAAGTACCAAGGAAGACATTCAATTTCTTTTTTCATGTTATTTATATAATGTCTTGTGCTGTTGTGGTGCTCCTATAATAAGTAATTTATTATCAACAAAATCACTTTTACAGGTACTTCCTTCGGGAGATTGGCGCTGTATAAACTGTTCATGCAAATTCTGTAAATCAACCTCCTCAGAAAATCAAGAGACACACAAATCGTGTTCTGTACTACTAGCATGCCGCCAGTGTGGCCAGAAATGTATGGCTCATTTCACTGCTCTTGATTTTGTAATTTCTTTAGGGCATTTTACAACTTGCAGGTGATAGTTACATATTTGTAAACAGCACTAAATTGTGAATCAAGTTGCTTAGCAGAGGCTCATACGGACTTGAATCTCAATACAAAGACCAGTTAAATTTGGTCAATTGTTCTTATTTTAATTTCAACACGGATAAAATGGTCAAATTTAAGCATGGGTAAATATCTTGAATAATGTTGAGTGCTAGTTGCAAATATGGATATTATGGGTTTTCATTTGCAGATTGGGCAGAAGTATTGGGCATAATTTGCAAATGGACCTTACTTGAATACAAATGTTGCAATTGGTTAGTTCTGTTTCTTATACAAAATTAGTTAATTTACCATGTATCTGTATACTATCTTAAGTGGATTACCTTTCCTGCCCTTTTTCTGAATAATATTAATAAGAAGTTATTGTCTACATAGTGGTACTTATATATCGGATAATTTTTACAGCAGGAGAAGTGCTTGTATTTTTTAGTAATATTTATTTTAATTTGGTCCAGTCTAAACTTTCTTTTTTTTAGTATAGGACCATAGGTCTAGTTTAACTATGTAAACATATGTATAGATCACGAAGGTTGTATTCCGGAAAAGGATGCTGTTTGTACAAAATCTAGCTCAGGGCAAGTGAGCAACTCATTTTGTGGGCTGAGCTGTAGAAAGGTAACTTTTTTTAATCTATAGTCGTATGTTTTATTTTGTGCATTCTCATGTTTATAAGTTGTATACACTGGTAAATTTTGAAGACTTACATAATGAGACACCACTTTTCATAATTTGCAAAGGGTATTGAATTATTGATTAGTTAAATTGAGTAAGCGGAGCCCTTCATATTTTCATCTATTCCATGTTTCAAAGTTTTAATGGTATATTGATTATGATATTATCTTGTGTAGTTTTTAAGTAGGGTGTAAATTCTTTTTCCAAGTTGTAACAATACTGAAGTGAGTTCATCTTAAATATAAGCATTCTAATTATTAGATGAACATTTAGTAAAGCCGTTATAGTTAGTATGATAGAATAATTAATAAGTGAAAGTGATAAAAGTTAATTATTGCTATATGCACAGCTGTACAAGCAGTTGCAAAGGCTTTTAGGTGTGCGAAATGAAATTGAAGGGGGTTATTCATGGACTCTAGTTCGCCGGCTAGATGAAAGTTCACCTAGAAACCTACAAAGACTATCTCAAGTGGCTAATTGCAACTCCAAGATTGCTGTGGCATTTAATGTAATGGATGAATGCTTCTTGCCTATTACAGATCAAAGAACAGGGATTGATCTAATTCACAATGTTATCTATAATTGCGGGTATGTGCAATCCTCTGGTGTTGGAACATTTTAGGCATCTTTGTTCTACATGCATCATTTGCATGTATCAATTGAGTGATAACAGAAAGGTTCAATTAAGCCAAAAAATGACCAAAAGCTTTTCTTTTCTCATATTCATGCAATCTAATAACTTCATTCCTGGTTTATACAATATGTGTAGATCTGGTATCAAGCACTGACATCTGCTACTTGATTGTAGTTCAATTTGGGCTTAGGAGCAAATGAGTGGGTTAGAACTTAACAGTAGTACAAAATTGTCAATTTTAATTGGAATATAATCCTTCCATCTTAATTTAACTGGCTGGGTGCTATCTGCAAATACAATTGAAGATCAGATGTAATTTTGCATTCCTTGAACTTGAATTGTAAGTACATTTTTTTATAAATGAGCGATAAAATGGGGCTATCTGCTATCAGATTACAGCATTATATGAGTTTGTGTCAAGTAAAATGTGTCTATCCGAGCTTGAACTACTAGAAATTCATCTTTATAAAAAAAAAAAATTATCTTAGGAGATGGCTATTAGTTATTAGTTACATTTCCAAGTGGTCCTGGTTAATATGATTAATTATTAACGTCCTTATGTGCAGATCAAATTTTAGTAGATTGGACTTTGGTGGCTTCTATACCTTCATTCTGGAACGGGGTGATGAAATCATTTCTGCTGCATCTGTTAGGTACTTCATTCAGAAATCAGATTATTATTTCAGCTAATTCAAGTCTGTAATTAAAGTGTTTGTTTCCTGAATAATCTCTTATGACCTTAAAACCTAATAATGTCTGTGTACCCTGCAAAACAAAAGAAGTTTCTCATATGTCCTCTAAAACACGGATGTCTATGCCCCTCTCTTTATCTCAGAACTATCCAGATTACAATATTTTCTTTTGCATTTACTTAGAGATGAGTTACATTGCATGTTTTGTAAGGCACATGAGCAATTCGCCATGTTTCTAGGGAATGAATGTATGGTTTAATTGGTTATTCTATCTTGTTTCTTTTCCTTTGGAGGGGGATTAGATGACGTGTAATTGCAGTTAGGGTTAGCACGAGAACTTGTACTTCCTTAATTATATATAATCTAAAATTGTGAGCTGGATTTTTTTTTAAAAACATAATTAAAAAATATATTTTTACCAAACCAACATGATTACTTTTTTTTTTACAAAAACCCTAAGAACCGAATTGCCAATTCGGTCCGCTTGGTTTTTTTTTTTTTGGGACCGAATTGGCAATTCGGTCCCTGTTGATTTCACAAATTTTCAAAAAGGCGGCCACAGAAAATCCGAAAAAGACTCCGGACCGAATTGGCAATTCGGTCCCAACTTTTTTATTTTTTTTTAGGGTTTGCTTAATACATAGCATTATTGTAAATTTAGTTAAGAAAACATTTAAAGGATGAAATGAAAAACCGCACCCTAAGTTTTTTTTTTCATGCTAAACTTTTTTTTTAGCATTATTGTAACTTTTTTTAGCATGAAATGAAAAGAACTTCAAGAATGTTAAAAATATACTATTTAAGTAAACTATTATACCTTATCTTTATAATATTAAAATCGATTAATTCTTATAATTATTTTATTATTCGATAATATTTTCTTATTATTATAATCATGAATAATTAATATTAATCATAATATTCAAACTATAATAAACTTATAATTATCATTATATTATAATATTATAATAGTTAATAATATGTTATTATGATAAATATTATTATTAACTTATCATAGTAATACTTATTAATAATATGATAAAAGTCATATTATAATTATATTATAGTTATTATAGTATAATTATTATTATAGTTATTATTAATAATAGTTATTATAATATATAATGAATATTATTAATTATAATATATAGTTATTATTAATTATATATAATAACATATTAATTAATAATATTATAGTTATAATATATAGTTATTATTATAGTTATCATAGTTAATATTATAACTATAATACTTATCATAGTTGTAATATTTATAATATTCTTGTGTAATTCAACCAAACCCTAAAAAAAAAAAAAAAAAAAAAGTTGGGACCGAATTGCCAATTCGGTCCGGACTAAAAAAACTCTGGACCGAACTGCCAATTCGGTCCCTAGGCATTACACAAACGGCAACACAGTTTCTGTGAAAATTTCTGAAATCAACAGGGACCGAATTGCCAATTCGGTTCTTATGGTTTTTGTAAAATAAAAAGTAATCATGTTGGTTTGGTAAAAATATTTTTTTTAATTATGTTTTAAAAAAAAAATCCTATTTTGTTCATAGTATGTGCAGTTTAGCTGCTTATTTATTTATGCCAAACAGTGTCACAGAAGATCAGAACCTGTCTCATGAAGGGATACATCTTGTTTGCTCCTCATTGAGAACTGTATTTTACAAATGTTATGACTAAATTATTGTGACATGAAACAGGATTCATGGAACAAATCTGGCAGAGATGCCTTTTATTGGCACGAGAAACATGTACAGACGGCAAGGAATGTGTTGGCGCTTACTTACTGGCATTGAATCGGTACTTCATTCCACCTTTAAAATTTAAAAAAAGTTTATGTACATTACTCAATTGTCAATAATTTTGGATTTTTCTTAAAACATGTATTTGGGTCAGCTTTGGATATTCAAATGGTTCAGTTAGTTTCAGTGAGATTAGTTGATGTGCAAGCTGTTTCCACCTGGGATGGAGTAACAGTAATTACTTGTTGATGATGAACTAAATATAAATGTGTTTAATGATGGACATTTTGTAACTGGGAAGGAATTGGGTTTACAGAGTGGGTTGTGTGAGTAAGAGATAGGAAAAAAAATTTCCTTAAGCTGTCTCTCTTCTCTTGAGTCTCATGTAAAGACAAAGTCCGGAAAAATAAAATGATGAAATAGTCGAACTCGTAGCAAACACATTAAGTTAAATTATTTGTAACGGCAGGTATATGCCAGGACCAGCTGTTGTTCTCTATTGTTAATTTTACTTTTTGTATGGCCCTAGTAACTCGGTTGTATGTTTCATATGGTCTTAACTTTCCATGTTCTTTTTGAATTAAACTGATTATTTATAAAAATGTGCAGGCACTTTGCTCACTGAATGTAAAGAAGCTAATTATACCTGCCATATCAGAGCTGAAAAGTACATGGACAAATGTTTTTGGGTTTACCCACCTTGACCGTACTGATAGAAAAGAAATAAATTTTCTTAATTTACTAGTTTTTCCTGGTACGGGTCTACTCCAGAAGATTTTGCTAGCAAAGCCTTCAGATGGGGTGCATGCATCTACTATTGAAGGTACTTAATTTCTCTTTTCCTTCTTTCATTTCCTTACTCTCTTCTTTTTGGGGATTGGTTCTTTGTTGTACTTATTTGGGTTTGTCAGGATCAGCCCCTCCCTCAGTGTTCGCATGCTGAAAGGAAACAAAAATTAAATAAATATCCACTGCTGCTGATGTACTGACCTGTATGTAGTAGAATACTAGGCGGACCCCTGAATTGAGAAATTTAATGGAAAAAAAAAATGCTGAATGGTGCCTAATTTTCTGAACATCCTGATTACATGTAGTTAAATTTGAATATTGTCCCTGAACTTCTCATTCAATCTACACAAGAAGGCTTTTTGTAAATTCCTCGTTAACTTTTAAAAGGAAACACAAAATGGGCAACAATAAGTAACAACTTCTAATGGCTACTTCAAAAAAAAAAGTGACTTCTAATGGATAGATAATGGATTGACTTGAAAGTATTGACAATTTTAAATATGCCTTTGTGATCATGTTGAAGTTATGCAAGTTTTACTGTAAATCAAACATTTTGAAGTTTATAGGACCAACAATATGCCTATAAACTTTATAGTTTTGAAAATTGTTTTGGCTTGATTTGATCTATGCTGTCAAGATTGTCAATTTAATCAATTGTCAGAGGATCCCAATGCTGTTCAATACATGATGTAACTTGTACACTTATAATTTTGTGCTATTAAACTTACAAAAGACTTTCTCGTAGGTCCTTCGGAAGGTAACAGAAAAGATAATGATGTCAGAAATGTGAGCTCTCTTTTTCAGAAACCTTCAGAAGTAGATTCTACATTACATAGAGAGTCCATTCAAGATGCACATGGGGAACAAACCATGCTTGAAGCTACTACTGAGATGCTTAAAGATGCTGAATCAACCCCAGAAAAACTTCGATTGACTGTTAGTTTTTGAGGACTACTTCGTAATTCTTAATGGATGGAGGTCATCTTAGATCTTTAACCTTAGTAGGTGATGGAGGTGGATAGGTTTGATAGTCTAGAACTTCGTATGATTAAGTAGGTTTGTTCATTTAGTTGATCCTCAGAATTCTTCCTAATTTTACATGGTGCGGACCATAGTAGATACTAATTTCCAAGCCTAATCTGATCTTGCCTTGTAGAAAATGTGTGACAAATTTGCACTTTATTTCTATAGATTTGGTATATAGAAATAAGATTCGTTCATCATTTTTAAAATAATATGAATATAAAATAGGATATACAAAAATACTTGTGAAACAATTTTTAGTTAAATAAATTGTTTATATCATTCTGTTCTCTGGTTAGTGTCTATATCTTTTAATGCGGTGTATTTAGATGCTTCTGTTTTCCTTTCTTCTTTTAAAAAAAAAAACCCTCTAGTGTGCTTTTAGATTTTCAAAAGTTCAATAACAAAAATATATAAACTGAAGTGATAAAATTAATCTATGAAACATGATCCCGGTCACTTTATAGATGCAAACCAAAAAGCGTTGGAGTGTACTGATTGCATTTTGTAATATGAGTGCTAATTTAGATAAAACAATTGGAGGCAAAACGGAGATAAAAAATGACGGGCATTCGAAGGTTAGAACTCCTCTCTCATTGTTTTTTTAAAATATATTCGATACTTAGGCAAAATATGTAATTTTGATCATAAAATGAAAAGATAACAGCAGTAATTTTCTCATTAGAATAATATTGTTTGCAAAACTAAAAACACTATGGTCACATGTGAACTGAAATTTAAGGACGAATCAACACAGACGCATGCTTTTGCTAGCATAGATCAATATTTCTGTAAGATCTGAACTACAGCAATTTATTTTGCATTTCACACAACAACGCTTCAATCTTGTCAATACACTGAAAAATAACTAAGATAAACTAATGCACCCTTTTACACCAAACTACAGAGAAAATACAACGATAAATACAAAGAAACAATAATTTAAACCATTAAAACTTCTTTCTCAATAGAGAAATTCCAAACTCCTAACATTAAGAATTAGAAATGTGAAAAATAAACCGGATCCTCACTTCAACAAGTACAAGCTAAGTTGCAAAGAAGGCAGAATTAGGACCAGCCAATCATAAACTCTTAGCTACTGGGTCATGCTGTTCATTCGCAACTGAATTCTGCGACTTAACTCGGTACATCTTCACGACTTGTGGGCCCGGTCGCTTCTCATTAAAACCACCTCTACTAGGCCCCCCACCATTATATCCTCTTCTCTCTTGCCTCCCAATCCAATTATTTGGTGGAAAAGGTGGCAGCACACCAGGATGCACAGGTGGCACTGCTTGCTGAAATGAAACAGATTCAGATCCGCTAGCCCGGTAACCCACAACGCTTGCATTGGGTGCTCGGGTGTATTGCTGATTAATTGTCAGTCGCGACATCCCTGCCTGAATGTTGTAACCAGGCCGCTCTTGAATCCTCACATTGTGCTGGTTCAATTGGGGGTTCGGGTTATAGTTTGCATAACCTTGGTAAGGTGTATAGTGATTATGGGTATTTTCTTCAGCATAGCCATATGGGCCAGCAGGTCTAGGCCTGGTGTTAGTGGGCCCACGTGGCCTACCTCTATAGGGCATGTCTAGGAGCCCAGCAGTGCTGCTAGTAGGTTTGAATTGAAGAGAGTTTCTGATAAGCCGGTGTGATGCCTCCCCTAAAGAATTGCCTGATAGTGCGCCAGAGATCTGAACCCTGAAATTGTAAAAGATCATATATGCATGCATAGTATATTAAAGAAAAAAATAAAGGAAATGGGTGAAGCAACAAATTTTTGGTGGAAAGGCAACCAGACAATTACAAGTATTACGATACCTTACAAGTCATATGTGATATCTGTATCTGATACTGTAACAATAAGCACTGGCTGGCATGAAAACCAGTGCTAGCTTGAATACATGTCAGACTCATTCTTTACAAATAATCTTTTACTTCCTTGTGGCCCTTTATTGCATAGCAGAAGGTTTATTTGGGCAAGTTCACCTTTAAAAATTATGGACCTGTAGGTATGATTGGGCCCAAAAACAAAAGGGTAAGTACAAAGTGATACCTCTCTCTATTTTGTTGGCGACGACCATTGTCTTGATGCCACAACACAGGGAAAGGCTTGAAGTCATAAGGTTTTAAACGCTGTAAATGAGACGCACCTCGTTAAAAATTCATCTGAACAGTACCTTTTTTTGACAATTGTGTTCAATTGTTTTATTAATTTAAAGCTTGTTGAGAAGTACCTTTGCCGGGATTATGACCCCTTCTGGCGGTTCTGGAATATGCTTGTGGTATTGGGGATTAATATAGGTAGCATTCCTGCAAAAATTAGTACAGTACAAAACACAACTACTTTATCTTCTTTAGAAACACCACTGAGTAATGACATTTATATTTCTTTTGGGCATGTGGAGGGGAGATGGGTTTGTTGCTTGATGCGGTTCTTCTTTAGTGCAGGACAAAAGTTAAAATTAAGTTCCAGCCTATAAAGGAAAAAAAAAAAACTGGCAGCATTTTCCCGTACCAATAATTTGATCTGGTTTCTTCATGTATTATAGTGGCACCAAGGAAGTTTGCTGAAAAAAATACTGTGTTGAAGACAAATAGACTTACAAAACTCTGTTATTCATTATAGCACCAAAGCCGTTAATAGGGGAATTCACTGACACACTGTAATGATTTCTCTCAGATAAACATAGGTAACCATTCATCCCGCCACTTAAAAGAAAAAAAAGGCGCACGTCAATGAATAATGCAAAGTCAACAAGAGATCACAGGGAAATGACCATGAATAGAAAATAGAAAATTAAGAAGAAACAATAACAAACCTCACAAGTGGATCAATCGGCAAAACATATGCAGGCTCCTTGCTTGTTAATTGGGAACTCATTTGATATAGTACAATCACTTGACTACCCAACGGGTGAGTATTACGCACATATAAAATGTCATACATTGTACTATTTCTAAACTTCTCTTCGTCCTGTAAAAGCACCTCAAATTGCATCAAAGGGGGTGTATAGGTAAAAAAAGGCCTTAGTATTGTTTCTATTCTTTTTCGATTTGCTCAATAAAGAATGCAAAAGCGATTTTGAGTAAACTGCATTACTTCAGAAGTAAAATGCAGTAATAGTAATGGCCATAACCACCCGTGCGCACCCACGTGCACAGAAAGAAAGAGAGAGAGAGAGAGCGAGGGAGAGAGAGAGGGAGGGAGGGAGGGAGAGAAGAGAGAGACCCTTGACAGCCTCTGTCAAGTTTTCAAAAAAAAAAAAAACAGAGAGAGGAGTGAGAGAGAGAGAGAGGGAAAGGGAGAGGTTTCGTACTGTCAGGTCATCTTCAAGTTTCTTCGTTTCTGCAAGCAAACGCCTCTCATCAATGAACGGCAATTTCGCAACACCCTGTTAAATAATCGAAAACATATTCAATACAAAAAGACTGACTGAAAAAGATATAAATTCAAAAGTACACAAAAACAACTTGCCTGCCAAGCAAATCGCTTTCCATTCATGTCAATTTCAAAATCTATCAAATGGAAAATATAACAAGTGGTTATCATTTCAATATACTTTGATTAAACATAAAACAACCATTAACAAAGAGTAAAGTAATAGCTCATTCCACGAACAGTAGCAACATGCAAAGCATGGTCATTCTTTCCATCTTTTCATTTAGCTTCTGGTGACTAATTACATAATTATCCTCATCCAGCCTTAAACAGCAAAGCTCTAACTAAAATAAGAATGATAGAATAGTGCACATGGCAAAAATACCATACAGGTCAGTTTTCAGTACGAGACAGCATGAAATAACTGGTTTAAAACAAAAAAAAAAAAGTACTTAGAGAAAATGCTGGAGGTGAAAACATAACTCCATATTTTGGGACGTGCTTAAGCCTAATGAGTAAACATAACCTATAAATAAAGTACAACAAAAGTAATAATAGAAACCTTCAGGATAGAATGAGCTCAGAGGCGAATTTGGATCTTTCATGAGTGCTCTATATTGCTCTGGTAGAGAATCCGAACTAAAAGAGGGAGAACTCAAAGTGAGTAATAAGTAGGGATTGCTTGACTTTTAGGTTCATTAATAATGCTCCATCAAAATTAACTTTATTGAGATGCTTGAATTTTCTCTGGGAAGGCATGCATTATTCTCTAAAGCTGGCAAGTGATAGCTAACATTAATTGCTAGGAAAGCAGCGATTAATGTTAGCTATTGCCATGAGTACTGACAAAGCAGCAAGGCAGAACAAACACCCAAGGGCCATAATGTGGCTGTATTCTTTTCTGTTACTACTTGAGTCTATTGTAATTTGTAAACTTTTATTTTTCATGTAAAATTTTGTCAGTGATCATTTCGGCCACTCCAATTTTGCAGATTTAGGTTATCTGCAGACAAAATCAACTGCCAGATTGAGCTAAATTTTGCAACCTTGCTCGTTCAAACATTAGCTTCATTTCCCTCCAGGCTCATCAAGTCAAACTGATTCATTAAAGTACAGAAGGAGATCTCCTAAATGAATCTCTTTGATGCCATTAAGTTCTGATTCTGGTGTGAGTTTGGCCAAATTAATCGAAATTCTCTTTTGTTCAAGCGAACTACTGCTTTTTAGTTACAGGTGTTCATTTGAATTATTAGAGAAACTACATTCAGGTAATTAGGCAACTTCAAACTCAACCATCAGTCTACAGGTAGTTCTAATTTGCAAACTATTAATATAATGTCCAGAAAGCTGCAAGGGTGAGATACTGCAGGCATAATTGAAACTACAGTAAAATGCTAAGACTTAACTTATAAAATGCCCAACAGAGAAAAGAAGAAAAAATAAACCTTGAAGCAGGTAATGTTCCCATCAGTTGATCAAAAGGCTTAAATGGTTGGCCCAAGAAAAAAGTGATCTCCAAATCAGCCAACCCTTTAAGGTCAGATGCAAAGGGCGCATAATGGTATGGGTAGAACCTGATCAATTTAGTAAAAATTGAAGTTGAAGAAATGCATTAAACCAAATGATGCTGGTAAAGTAGCTAGTAAGTAGAAAAGTTTACACACTAAATCACTGCAAATTCAAACAAAATATCCTGATAAGTGTATTCTACTCAACCAGCTCGTTATCCAGTTTTCTTGCCATCCGGATACGATGCTTATACACTTCTGCATTGTGGAGAGCCAAGGCTCCACTTTTAAGTCAAGATCTTTATGTGAATTTTGCCCAAGGACAGACTACTCACGGCAGAGAACCTGTCTCTCCCTTGCCCTTTTGCCATGAGGGTGAGAAACCTATGCTTGCCCCATATGGTGTGGGACACACTATTGGACACGACATGTTTCTCATTTTGTATTGAAATAGGGGCAAAGTAGACCGTCTTGGCCGACCCCTGTGAGATTCTGGTTGCATGGCACTGTTGTGGAACATTTGGAAGGAACTAAACCGCATGCTCTTCTTTTTACAGCTGAAAACACCACACCTCATGACTATAGAGATTGGGAGTGAAGCCGAGCATTGGGTTGCTCACTACTAGCGATAACACTCTGTAGTACTTTGGGAATACTAGGCTAGTTAGCTGGAGATGTAATTCTAACTTTTATCTTGTTATTTTCTCTTCTTCTCTGTTGTATGTTTTACTTTGAGTGAGTCTATGGTACTATGCATAGCACGATTTGGTCCGTAATACGGATCAATATTTTTTTTTCAAAATTCTAACGGTCGATCTGAACCGTTCAACATGATTTTGATATGAATATGTACTTGCAGACCGAATTTTATATTTTTTATAATCTTTTTACTATTTTTTAAGATAGGTAGAAAATCACTGTTTTTGGATGGTCCCGAATTTTCAGATCAAGTGATTTCTACCTATCTTAAAAAATAGTAAAAAAATTCTAAAAAATATGAAATTCGGTCTGCAAGTACAAATTCATATGGGGATCATGTTGAACGGTTCGGATCGACTGTTAGGATTTTGAAAAGGAAAATATTGATCCGTATTACGGACCAACCCGTGATATGCATAGTACCATAGACTCACTCTTTTACTTTTGTTTCATCTTTATTGACATAACCCACTCCTTGTAACTCGCTCTTTTTATTATTAATAAAATTCTCTGTAGGCGAAGCCTACTTTCCTCGAAAAAGATAAGCGTATTCTATTTATAGATTGTTGACCGGCTCAAATCAATAAAACATAAACGATTTCGATCAAGTTGTATGCTTTCCTATGGAAAATTATCTTAATTGCTTCAATAATTAATCTAATAGGTTTAGTTGATAAATTGTGCAATATTCTTGGAAAGTTTAAACATACCACTGCCATGAGCAAACACCTTGGTAATAGTATCTCATGACCCAACAAAGGCCTTCAACATATTTTTGAACCTACAGAAAGATTAAATAGTTACTAAGAAGCAACAAAAAATGGTAACATTTTACACTGAGCAAATTGTTTGTGCCTCCAAGTGATAAAGAAAGAGAACTGCTAAACAAACATAGCTAACCTAATGTAATCAGCATTCAGAAAGAAATAATGCAAAACAAAAAAAGAACCCTTGAACTTAAAAGGCCACTCCATAAATCTCCTGTACCCTTTAAAAAGAAACTGGTCCCCTAAAATACATAAAGCTACTCTGGAATCTCTTGTACAAATTCAACAAGGATATTATGTTTTCTTATGATTGGAACTCAAAACTGTTAGAGTTATGATTAATTGACTGATGTACTGGCACAATTAGTTTTTTTTTTTCTGTTTTCTTTTGGTTAGAATACAGAAGTATTACTTGTATTTAAGTGGGTGATACAAAAGGATTGGCCTTGTAGATCAGTAGATACAACTGGCATGGTCAATATATGGTAAATTTTGTTTCAGTATAGTAAGTGACCAGGACAAAATTATTCTAGTTGGCATATCACTCACAACATCTCTCTTGATTTCGTCAATATTCCTCGATTCTTCTCCTTTAAACTTCTCGGCATAGTACCTCTCCTTGTACCCTGGCTCCCCTAATTTTACCTTATAAGAATATAAAGAATAAAAAAGTTCACAGCATTACAATGGCTAAAACGGATATATTACAATCAACATCTCCTGCCTCAGGTTCAGTATCTAAGTAGTCAGTTCTGGTACTGGTACTATGCTCTCCTTGGGTTTCTTTTGTTGTGGCTGAGTACATAATTTAGTGACTAAATGAACCAAATTATAAATGTAAAAACCGAAAAAACACAAGCATCGGCCTAGATGCCTGTACCAGCACCCACTAAATACTAATTAAGCTTTAATTGTATAAATACCTTGTCCACTTTTTCCTCCGAATTTTCAAGCGCTCCTACTCCAAGCTTAGATTCTCCATTCCTTTCTCCATTCCTTTCAATGGCCTATAAAATATATCTCAAGGTTATAATAATTTAATAAGACAAAGAACCAAACTGTATTAGCAAATAATTACTCAATAACCTGCTGAATTCGAGTTCGCTTTCTGAAAATTTCCTCTTCGTATATAGCAACTGCCTGTATGAAGTGCTCCACCCGATCCAATATTACCTGAACACATGGACACACTCATATTTTCAACAATCACTCTTAAAATTTACTTGTGACCAAGCCACAGAAGTACCAAATACAAATTGATGTCTACGGTTCTGCTAATTGCAGGTAGGAATTTTACACATAAAAGAAAAGTTCCTATTATTGAATAGAAAACCAACTCAATTACATTAGTAGAGGTGCTTTGCAGTTTGAGTACTTACAGTAAACACATCTGACCTAAAAGATAAAAAGAAATCAATATTACCTCACCAGAATCAGTAAGATAGCCGCCCATGTTACTGAACTCCTTTCTGTACACAAACATGAGCAGAGTAATCGCCCCCTGCAAATTTTAGCACCTACCAACATTAAAAGACTATATACTATTTTCAAAAGGCCTCTTGAAAATTACAATATCCCCTTTTCTTAAAGAAATCCCTGCGACGATTATACCATTTTCAAAAAGCCTCTCAGAAATTAGGATAATTTCACATTAAAAATGTTCAAATACTACACATAAACCTCACAAATGAGAAATGCAGTACATGACTCTACATAACATTGAAAATTTTATGCGCATCCCTCAAAAAAAAAGAAAAATTAGCTCAGAACATTGGAAAATTATGTGCTTCCCTCCAAAACATAAAAAATTGGCTCTGCAGCTCTCCTTTCTTTAGCTACTCTATTTCAGCAACATGCCCAAGCTAAACCTCCTCTACAGTTTACTACTGTGTATATGAGAGGCTATTCGTTTGAATGTTTAATATGGGCATGTGATCTGGTTACCAGTACAACGAATATTTTAGTGTTTTATATGGGCATGTGAGGCTATTCATTTTATAGAGGTCAGATTGATAAATTGATGTTTCAAGGGACATGCCCCAAAATACTCCTAAAAAACGCAACAAAAAGGCTAACCTCACGTATTTCTAAAGTAGGCATGTGAGGCAGAAAGTCATTTCCCACAAAGAAGCACATGAACACAAAATCATCCACAAGCCGCTCCAGGCTTAGCCTGAATGGGGGGTTGTCAATATGCAAATCATGCTCCAAGTACTCCCTCAATACCCATATATTGAGGAACTGCAATATATATAATAAAAATAATTGATGAGATGGTTTAATTTCCTGTTGAAAATACCATGAAAGCATTTGCATATTGGCAGTAAAGATCTGATTGGAAGTTATAATTCTCAAGGTTTAGAGGGATTACAGGATCTATTTTTTGTAGGATATAAAAAAAATTTAGTAGCCATTGCAATATATTTCTAAAGAGAGAAAAGGTCGAAACGTGCTGGGATAGGGTGATGCATGAATCATCTAAGAGTCTTTGCATGACTGTGTTGTACATATCCTGAAATGCAACAGCGCTAGCCCTTTGAAGATCAAATAAGTTCATACTTTTCAACTTCCATTCACTTGTTTACTTTTGTGGAAGTCAAGCTTCAAGTCCAAGATTATTGAGAAGTGATGATACCAAGATCTTTAGGTATTATCTGTTTTATGTATTCTAGGGGTAAAAGTTCCCTAACATTCTTAGATAAAAGGTAAGAATAACAACTCAAAAAACACCTGATATCTCTTTTTGTAAATAGGGGGTAATTCTGCAGCATCTCCTTCCTTAGGTTTACCTTGACACTCAGCTGCTAAATGGCCGGCTTGACCGCAAACAAAGCATTTCTCTTGATGACCCGGCATTGTGATCACCTATTTAACAAAATAGAAAGAAGCTCTAATATGCAAATTCAAGGAAGGCTTCTAAAAGATTGAAAGTAACATAAGGATACCTCTCTTAAAATGGAGAAGTGAACCTCATGTGTGGCCAAAGAAAGCATTATGAGATCAGCATCCTGTGTAAAAGAAGCAAGTTACACAATGGACCTGTACTGACAAATGAGCTTAGAAACACTGTTTCTCTTTTTCTCTGACATTATGTCCCTACTCAAAATATTATAAAATAAAACAAATATCCTTTTTTTCACTGGTAGACTGGGGTGTTTCTAAGCAGCAATAAGGAGACCTTATATCATAAGAGCCATCAAAATAGAATTCAATAAAATCAAGAAAACCTTATAAAATGTTATTAGCCACATTATGAGGGCATCACAACAGTTTTGTTAAACATAAAAGCTCCCCTTCTACTCCAAATTCCTTAAATAAAAGCTAACAGACACTCTAGATAAAAGTGTTCATGTCCTCTAACAAATATTCTGGTCAGAGGGGTGTTAACAAGGTACGGGAAAATGCCACTGAAAGGAAATTAATCCACGTAAACCTCACCAAGCCACACCAGCAACACTAACCAATCAACAACAAGCAAAAACTCACCAAGCCATACAAGCAATGCCGTGTATTCGGGTCAAACCCTGGAAGGTTGCGTTGAAGGCGAATGTATGACATAATCTTGTGCTCGCCTTCTCCAGGCACATTTGCATCAGATAATAGTACCTACAAAAAAAAATCACCTGTCAACTTTTAACGGCACAAGTGTTACTAATTCCTTTCTAAAAAGACAGGAAATTTGAAAACCTAGTACTACACAGCATTAAAAAAGAGAAATAAACCCAGGTTAACTGAAATTTGCATGGCCCGAACTCAAAAAAACATGCAACTTTCACCCATACTGTCTGGATTAAGACTTTTTTAGTTCAAATGAACAATCTTAGACATTACCATAGTAAAAAGAACTATAATTCGAACTCAGGTAAAGCTTACATGCTTCTGACGATGCAAAATGAACTAGAAGTAACTAATTAATGCGCTCAAAGAGCTGCTTTGCTTCTATCTTTTACCTACAAGCATTTATCTTTTTCTTTACTTCATGGCTGGCCGCTTAATGTTTCAATTTACGGTATTAATAAGATTTTATCCACGCCAATAAAAGTTAACCAAATTCATCCTTTCGGTCCTTCTAATTGTAACTGGGGTTTCAATGAAGCTCATGTAAAATGAGTTCTGACAAAACTTTCAATTTGAGGAGACTGGTTCAAATCAGCAAATATTGATAGAAAACCAGCTGAACTAGAGCAACGAACAAAGATCAGCACCGATACAAATCTAACCAGATTATATCAATTCGTGTCAACACCTTGGTAGTCTGCCATCCAGGCGTGTGGTTCAGTCTTAGGTGGATGTAGTACTGAAGAGCAGTTGAAAGTGCAAACATGAATGGTGTGCCAGGTGTGATCACATTTGAATCAGCCGTCTGTCTCTTCTCTTGTGCTGCCAAATTTTGTCCCTCTAGTTCAAATTCTTTTCTCACCCTCTCCTCTTCAGCAGCCTATGGAAAATATAGGAGTATCACAAAAGTATAGAGAAATAGGATTTTATTTACAGCTTACACCCACTATTTTACCATAGTTACATGTACTTTAAAATTTTGCATATAACAAATCCTACTTTTTTTGGGTCAAGATCGAAGCAAATTAAAAACGAACCATGCATACGAGTTTGTGTAAAATGCATAGTTCACTTGATATAAGAAAATCATGTGGGTATCTAATCCTTGCTTCACATAATCTTGGTGTTAGTAGTAAGATTGCAGCAGGTCAGCAGTGGCACAATACAAGTACTAGTCTTACCAAATTTCCATTTTATGTTTCAATTGCAAGCTTTCTACAATTGCAGTTGCTTGCTTGCACATTCTGGGTCAATAGTGGCAAATTTGGGTAAAACCAAACTGAGTTTCAAGATAATAGGATCAAATAAAAACTTGATTGCACAGCTGAGGTGTTAATTTGTAGTTAGAATACTTACAGCTTCAGCTGCATCTTTAGCAGCTCTAAAGCGCCTGGTTCGTTGTTGGTTCATCTTTGCTCTAGGAGCAACGCCATCTAATCATGTATTATATATTCCCTGTTAGGTTATGACAAGACTAAGGAGCAAAATAATTAATCTATCCAGCAGCTGGGGTTTCAGTATTTTCATACCGATTGCCATAAACAGAAGTTTTCTTGGGCGAACAAGTGCAAAGACATGGTCTATATAGCCAAAAATCGTCTTAAATACATCATTGTATGTGGTCGGTGGAGGCTGTAAAGAAGAGCCATCAAGAAAGCACAATATATAAAATAGAATATCTTGACCAGATTCATAAAGAAATGACCGATGTATTGGTCAAGTTAGTCATGGCCATATATGTGTGACATTTGAAAAAGAAATGAAGGGCTAAACTCCATTTCTTAATTTTGATCAACAAACTTTAGTTACAGTGACCACACCAAAAGAAGTTCTTCATTTGGAAGACAGTTTGTTGCTCTACTTTCTATGGAAGCTGTCCAACTAAGTTAAAACTTAAACTGACAAAGCCAACTGTATGATATCATTAACTATACAACAAGATAAGCATATGACAAGTTTACTAGCAGGAGTAGATCTAAAGGAGGTATACGATGCAGATATTTTTTCATGTGAAATTCCTTCCATATTTCAAATAACTCTCATACTCCACACCCTCCCCCCCCCCCCCCAATTAGACAGTAATTTGTTTACTTCAAGAAATAGAGATGCAATTTAAAAAAAAATTATCTTGTCTAATTTGCATTGTCTTTCTCTATCATCCTTACTAAACTTTAGAAGATCACCAAATTTGGACCCTCCCTATGGTAACTTTCTGACTCCACACCTCTATACCAGGTGAGCTTCGAGAGGCAAAATGCTCCCTTAATGTCAACAATGAAAGAAGGTGCCAATGCATTCTAAACATTTAAAAATAACTCTCCATGAATCACCTCCCTCTTGATCTCTGATAGTGCACACACACTACCAAAAGTTAGGTCATTTAATTTGCACGGGTACAGTTCCATAATAGTTGAAATGAGATCCAATTTGAAAAAAAAAAGACGAGATTAAAACCACTCTCTATCTCATTTTCTCTCTACCATTTCACTATTTCTCTCTCAAGCATTCCATTTCCGTCTGCTAAGCTTTCTCCCACCATTTCTTGCACACTCGCAAATCAGGCCCAGAAAATGTCAACAAAAAACTCAACCTAAAACCCAACCTCCCTAGAAATAAACATACTTTTAAAATAAAAAAAAGATCCTGTGTAGAAAACAAACCCGTTTTTCAGGATGGAAGCAGGGATGGATGATGCCGTTCATGTCGAGATAGAGATTGTCGAACTCGAGACCGTTAGGGTTTGGACGGCGCAGATCGACTGGGACCCACACGCCCTGCTCGATCTCGATCGCCTCCTCCTCCACCGCGTCCGACACCGTCTGCGGGTATCTGTCCGCCAGCCATCGGTAAAACGCCGGGACTCCCATCTCTCTCTTCTCTCTCTCTCTCTCTCTCTCACTTGATTACTACACTAATTATTACCCTCTCTCTCTCTCTTTTTTTTTTGAAAAGCTTGGCAGCGGCTGCCAAGGTACCCTGTCTCTCTCTCTCTGTGATTGGAGATTCGAAGATTGAGAGTGCCTCACTGCCTCGTGATGAGTCGATTGAGCTCCGAGAGAGAGAGAAGTTTGAAGAGTGCGAGTCTGACCGTCTCCGCTCGGTGCGACTGGTTAGTTCGGGTATGTTCGGATAATCGGATTTTGATTTCTTTTCGCAGGTTGATGGATATCTCCGTTACATTATTAAACACGTTGTTACATTATTAAACACGTTGGGTGTCCGCCAATCACTGAGATTTAAAGATGAATTTTCGGATTCAATATCAGCCCTCCAATCACATGATTTGTCTTCTTTTAATTAAATATATATATTTTATGTGTAGAAGTCTAAATTTAGTTTTAGTTACAGATGTACTCGCTACGCGGATTGTCACTCAAATATCGTGCCGACACCTCTTTTTCTCTGATCCAAAATCTGCGAAGAGATCTAAAATTCTAAATCAACTGCTTCTCTTTCGTTCCGAAAACCCTAGCCCGCCTCCAAAGCACCCTCTCCCTCTCTCGCTCTCGCTCAATCACCCAAATCTCTCTCGATTGTTCTCTCTTTCCGTAAATCCAAATATCTCTCTCTCGCCCTCTCTCTCTCTACTGAGCACCGAAGCTAAAACCTCCCCCTCTCTTTCTCTTACCCGAGCACTGAGCACAAACCCTCCTCGCTGTCTCTCTCTGAGCCGGAGCACCGAGCACAAACCCTCATCCGCTGTCTCTCTCTCTCTGAGGACTGAAAACCCTAACCCTAGAGCAAAAATCGAAGAGACGCGCAAATAACTTCTCTAAAGGCGGTACCTACCACCTCACTGCAACTTCTTTAGGTATATACACTCGCTGCTTCCATATTTTAGATCTCCTTTGAGGAGTCATTTTTTGTGAGTTTTTTTGGTGTTTTTGTTTGCTCAGATTTGATCGCTTCCATGACCACCATTCTCATGGGGTACCGTAAGTTTCTCTTTAACTATGTTTTGAACAAATACTGCACTTGGTTCGTGATTTTTTATATGTTTAAACAGGAAGAACATATCTGGGAGTCTACCACTTTGGTATTTATCATGCATTCATACCGTACCGGATACTCGGTATAGGAATTAAGAATCAATGACCGCAATTATGCATTACTGGATTACTTTTTTAACAGTACTCTCGCGCAACAACTTCATTACAAAAGATATAACAAACAAGAAAAAAATATAAAAACCGTTGGGCTGAAATCGAGAAACTGATCTTATTGCTTTCTCTTTTCTCTTTTGGTAACAAGCTTTAGAAATGACACTATGAGAATTGTTGTTGGAAAATAGAAAAGGTCAAAATTGGAAGATGTGGTGGTATGTCTTAATCTAAATTGAATTTGGTTTAGTTAGGATTAAGTACATCCAAAAGAAATGACTTGTATATCCTTAGCAATAACTTCTGTAAAATAAATCAAAATAATGACAGCTGTCTATTAGATAAATATTGTCCATCAAAACTTTTTCCATGTATAGTAAATTCATAGACTGCACTGGTTTAAGCTTGTACAGGTAATGTGAAATCAAATCAATGCAAATACATCTTGATGGAACTAGAATTGCCCCTCTTGCTTACAAGAATTGTAAAAGGGCCCTACAGATGCCAAATCAATTTATGAAAAATTTGAAGTAATAAACCCAAAAGTTGCTCTGGATTGCAGCTTTCATGCTGGTGGTGGCCCGCCATTCAGGTGCAACTGTTGGTGCTGTCGAAAAAAACTATCGGTATGAGGTAAATACTACGACAGTTCTTTCTTTTGCAAAATTAGGTGAAAAGTTATTGGAAATACTATATTTCCACATGTTAGACCCAAAGTTCATAATTTTTTTAATTTTGGTCCTAAAAATCTGTGATTTAGTATGCAGGTATAGAAAGAAATTGAATTTTTTTTAATATGTTGGTCTAGAAAGAAATTGAATTTGATGTATACAGGTATAAAGCTTCAGAAATAAGGTTGGTTTCTGGAGATTTAGCAATAGAAGCTAGAAATTTTTTCAATGTAATAGAGAAGGAATTTGGAGTTGCTCATTTTGGTAAGATGGTTGTCACAGCCAGCAATGACCTAAACGAAGAACCATTGATGCCCTCAACAAACATGTAAAAATGATACAAAAATAAAGTAAACAAGTAAATAAATTTAAAGCAAATCAAGATAGATCCATTTTTTTTTTCATTTACCTTGATGTGAAAACCTAGCTTTTTTTTTTTAAGAAGCGAACAAGTGTTGTTACAAGTCTTAGTAAATTTCATAATATGAACTTTAGAAGCTTTAGAAAATTTTGAAATTCATTGAGCTTGAAGTTTATGATTCCTGGTAATTTCTTTATCAACCTCACAATTGTTTTTCTATTTTTGTAATATTGAAGTTCTGAGTACTGACAAGTATGTCATTATATAATGAGGGAGTAAAAGGGAATGCTCCGAAAATGTATGTATATATACCATTAGTCTGGTACTGACAAGTATTTACCAATGACACCATTGTAGTAGATCATCTTAAGCTTAATAGATACTTGTTGAGAGATATTATCTACAAGGGTAAATATGTAACTTCTGAATTAAGGAACATATATCTGAATTCTGTAATGGGATGTAATAACGAAAATTCTGTAATGGGATGTAATAACGAAAAGATGCTTCGTTTTTTGTAGAAAATATACCTATTAAAGATGGCATAGTCAAAGTTGCGGATATGGACCTAGCAAAGGGAAGTTCACACGAAGCCTCTTTATACCGAATACGTTTGTACAAGATGGTAAGTTTGTTATTTTGTTCAGTTAAATGCTTTGAAGTTTGAATCCTGATATTCTACTTTTTTTTTTTGCAGTTTGATCCCTACACTTATTTGAGGTTATATAAAATTATCCCAATCTTTATAATTTTTTTTTCAGAAACTGTTCTTCTTAGAATATTAACTACATTCCATTTCTGAATCATAATCATTTTCAAAATATAAAATATAAAATGTTGGATGATTGATGATTCTATTTAAAATTTTAAACATAAACTAAAGTTATTTTCTTTTGAAGGTATCGAGCTCCAGAACTCTTACTAAAGTCCACTTCATATGCCTGAGCAATTGGTAATTTCTTTATCAACCTCACAATTGTTTTGTTTGTACACGAATAATTAAATATTTGAAATTAGCATGTGGATTAAATATGCTTATAAATATGTATAATTTTCTTTTGAGCAGATATGTGGTAGTTGGGGCAATACTAGCCGAGGTTTACAGATGTATTCCGCTTTTCCCTGGTGATAGGTAAACACTAGAGAAATACATCGACAAATACAATTTTTGTTGTTATAATTACTTATCTTTCTTCAGTTATCATTTTATTATAAATATTTATAGAATATTCTTTCTGTTGCATAGGAATTGTACACTGCAATAGCACCTTATGTTTATCAACTTAAATTGAGAAATTGTAAGATGAAAAATTAACTTTTCAAAACTTTGATTCATATTCTTCTTATTTCTACAGTGAAATTGATCAAGTTAGCAAACTTTTGCTTTGCTCCTAAGTGTGAATTTATAATTTGTTAGATTGAATCAAAACCCTTTATTTGTTAGAGGATTTTGGTTGATTTTCATTATACTGGCTTTATACATTAATAAATTTATTTTTTTTATATGAGAAGATTTTTGGCGGTGTTTTCAGAAATGCCGGGAAAAACATTAATAAATTTCTTGTAGTGATGTCCCCGTTGCAACGCACGGGCACTATACTAGTCCTGTATTAGGTAGGGGTCAATCATGGATTTCATATTTATAATGGATATTCTGTGTTTTCAACTTTTCTGATAGATGCTGCTCCTGATTTGTGTAATTTTGAGGGTTTAGGATCTAATATTTTTTTTAAAACTCTCTCCTCTTTGATTCTTTTCTGATTTTCTCTGAATTTTGTAATAGAGATCTTCCGTGGTCTTAATAAAATATAGTCAGGGTGCTGTGGGTATATGAATAATATGAGTATATCTATGGGTTTAAATGGGTTAAATAATTTGTTTCGTTTTTCAGGAAAATAAGTTGCTGCAAAATATCCAAAAATACTGAGTCGTTTCCAGCAGCCACTCATCGGTGGCCGCACGTCAATGCTCTGGAAAATGTGGCATCCTATATTTTCTATGGTACTCTGTATACGGATTATGTGTTGAAGATATAAAAGTAGCTAGTTTTGTGTTTGTTACAAAGAATTCTGCACAGCCGACTGTATAAATAGTTAAATACCGTCCAAATTTATCTGATAGACCCTGATTAAAACGGGTAATCACGATTAATTAGATGTAAGTATGGTTGTAATCTATAGACGTCCCTATTTTACCTTACGAATTCCATATTTGCATTTTTTTTAAAGTCCTTGCAATCGTCAAAAGCAAAAACAAATCAATATTGAATGTATTTTATAGCGGCGTGTAATTTTTTGTCCGGATAACGATGCTTACTAGTGGCGGAACCAAAGCCCGGGCCCTTGCCCCTCTTGACTCAGAAAAATATAGAATCCTTCAATGAAAAAAAAAAAACTGGCACCCCCTCTGTCGGGCACTCTTGGATTTATCAACTGCCTGTTGGCCACAAAAACTGGCCCCCCTCCTACCAATCATTTTTGGTTCCACCACTAGTTAATAGTAGTGTTTGTCTCAATAATCCAAAATAGCCAGAAATGATAAAATAGCCACTAGTTACTAGTAGTGTTTTTTTGTCAAATTATCCGTAGATTTTCAATGATAATGTCAGATACAAACATACAGAGCATTACGTTACATCATTTTAAACATGGAAATGATAAAAGGGAGCGAACCGTCTCCTCCATTTTGTCCCCTAACGTCCCTGACTAACTGATGATAAAAGGTATCTAATTCGAGCAAATTACAAACGGATGACTCAGATTAATCTTATTCAGGCCAAAATCAATCCGGTGCATATAAAAACTATAGGAGATCTGTGTTGAGATTCGTGCCAAGTTAAAAAAACGGTCCTAAATTGTCTATTTGTAATTTGCTTGAGTCAGGTACCTAGAGTGATCCGAATTCAAATATGTTGCAATTATATATGGTGTGGAGTCTGCATCGATCCTCTGCATTAAACATATTGTTCGTGTTCAAATTTGACCTATCGATATAATTCGTGCTAATTCAGCACACACATGTAATGACGGGTCCCTTTAAAATTTGTACTAATATGTAATGACCGAATCAGATTAAAACTCAAACAGTGAGTTAACACAGAGAATATGAATTCTTTAAGTGTGAGAAGATTGATGTCAGAACTTTGCTTTGTCCGATTTAGTGCCCTTGATCCTTTTTTGGTTCGATTTTCCAGTAATTCTGAGTTTTTATTTCTTTTGTTCTTTTTCAAGTTATCATGCTTTGAGCTCAGTTACGGAGCACTCACTTTTTCAAAGATTGTGAGAGTTGATGTGCACGAGATGCTTGTTATTTTTGTGGATAATTTTTTTTTAATTCATTGCAGTGTATTGTGTGTTTTTTTGATATTTTTAATCAATTTAAGTATATTTAATAATCATAATATTATTGAAACCGACAAATAAACTTTAATTAATGCCTCTTAAATGTGGGTATATCTATCTATCTATACTAAAAAACAACAGATTTTTGGTACAATGTGTTGTGTATGATTGTTGATGTTTTTAATTCATTTAGATCTAGACCACATTTACTTATTAGATAAAGTATGTTTGATTGGATTGAGAATAGGCTATTTTTGAAGTTAGGCTATTAAGAATAGCCTATTTGGTGTTTGGTTGGGTTATAATAGTTAGAATAGTGAATCTAAATTTTTTTGTCTTATAAGAATAGACTATTCTTGGATATGTTTGGTTGCAAAACAATAATAGCTAGAATAGCTCTTTTGTCATTTGTCTTATTATAATAGCCAAATTCAACTTTTTGTAAGAATATGCTATTCTAATAAGACAAAAGACTTGAATTTTCTATGCTAGCTATTCAACCCCAACTAAACATAGAACAAGCTATTCCGAATAGCCTTGTTCCAAAAATAACCTATTCTCACTCCAACAAAACATACCTCATGATTTTTAAATTTAGCTATTCTAATAAAACAAACAATAGCTATTCTTGATTTGGCTATTCTAGCTATTCTTATTTTGCAACCAAACATACCATTAAGATTATTAAAACTGACGGATAAACTCTAGTTTTTTAATACTAAAACAAACATATAAAATAATTCTTACATATAAAGTTATTGTAAAATAAATCTACAATGCGTTGTCTATGTCTTTTGATGTTTTTTAACCAATTTAGCCCTCATTATATTTGTAAAATCGATAAAATTGACAGATAAACTCTGAGTTTATGTCTTTTAAATGTGCATAAATATATCAATATTAAATCAAACAAATACAACAGATTTTATGCATAAGATTATCCTAGAATGCATTTATATGTTCGTGCATGCTTTTAATTAATTTAGGTCTCATTTGTGATTGTAAAATCATTAAAATTGACAGATAAATTATAATTTTTACTAGTATAAAACTTTCGATAACAAATCTTTTAACTTCCGAACCTCCGGCGAAGCTCTGTCAAACTTACTGACGGAGACATTTAATGTCAATAACAAAGTACATGAAGTGAATAAAAAATTACTAGTATCGTACATGTGCGTTGCAACGGGATATTACAAGATTGAACATTAAAATTGAACAGAGAGACAAATAATAAATAACAGTAAAAGAAACAATAACAAATGACTATTTTAATTCAACAACCTTTTGTGCATGTCAGTGCATACACAATTTTTTTTTAATTTTTTCAGAATTATTTACAACACAAATGAAAAATATATACTAAATTTGAAGTTGAATAGGAACTAATAATTGTTTTATTTCTTCATTCAAAACAGATGGTAAAAACATGTTCTTATTTATTCAATTAATAATGTCATAGGAAGGTGATTTTTCTTACTATTTACACCAAGAAAACAAAGATAAAATCGTTTGATCTACAACAAACAGATCAAATATAACATGGAAAAAAATTCTTGAAGTATGATTGCCAGTGTGATCCTCTTCAATGTAGTCCAATATTTCTAAAAACAAACAAACAAAATATGAAAAGTAAAGCTCTCTGATTCATAATATGTGACAATTACATTTATAAAAACTGGCCCAAAGGCTATTTTTTTTCTGACACTAAATAATAAAAAAAATTAGATTCCTAAGTTGAACTTTCATAAAGCAAAAGTACTGTTCACATGTCTCATTTTTTTTTTCCATCTCCAGCTTATTTTTTGTGGTAAATTCTTTTTTTCCACTGAGTCCATCTTCTCCTAAAGTAACTGTAACATAAAGCACAACAATATTGACTTGTAGTTTGCTATTAGCGACATCTTCATTCACATGAGTTTTAAAAAATAACAATCAAGACACCTTCTGTTGTCATAGAGCAACTGACAAGCGATAAATATATGTAGTAGGAAATATAATATGAGAATTTAAATTGATTTTGGAAACAACGAGACGAAGGGACTGAATTTAAGGGTTTTACACTATTAGAAAAAACAAAAATATTCTCTATATTGAAATTCTTACTTGAACAGTGAACATAATCCATAAAAAAAAGACATGTGAGATCAGCATACCATCTAAAGGGGTTTCAATGAGATGAATTGAAATAAAAAAAAGTTGAATTTAATTACCGATCCAATGAGTTTCTCGGTAACCCTAGCTTCACCAAGAGAACACCAAGGGTTTTTTTATTAACTACAAGTAGATATTGATAATTTCCTGAGTGAGATCACTGAGGCAATAACACCAGAGTGATATCAATGTTTTCATTTCTTTGATATCAATATTTCAGAGAAAATTATGATATCAATATCGGATCAATATAATAGTGGTTCGATCAAATATTTTCGTATTTGTGAAATTATTTAGGAATTTTGATATGAAAAAATTCCCTGATATAATATCAGATATATCAATGAAAATTCCTTAATCGTGAAATGAGACAGGTAATATTTTTTATATCGGATCAATATAAATAAAAATTCCTTAATCATGATACCCGATCAATTATATTCCTTAATCGTGAAATTATGATATCAGAGAATCAAAAAGAGAACAAAAAAAGGAGATATCTCCATTTAAGGAAAAAAATATCGATTTCCATTATGCTCAATTGAAGAAGGAGAATAAGGAATCATATTTCTATTGTTTGCATAATTGGTTGTAGGGGAAATAAGGAAATATATTTTCCGTAGATAAATATCATTAAAAACTGAATTGCCTCAAATTTAATTGTAACATATAGTGTGGCGAGTCTTCTTTTAACTAAATTTAAACTTCTACACATAAAAGAGATGCATTTAATCAAAAAATGACAGATTATGTGATTGAAGGGCTGATATTAAATATGAAATTTCATCTTTCAATCGTAGCCGTTGGCAGATCAGGACATCAACGTGCTTAATATAAGAATGGAGATTTAAACCAAACGATAAAGCATTGAATGTGAATAATAATATATTTAAACTGTCAGACAATGCTCCGATGAGCTTTGGATAAAATGAAACTAAGAACCACAGTGACAAATTAATAGTTCGGGTTCGGTGAGGTGAGGTAAAAAATTCATAATTCGGATATAATTCGGGAATGATTCGGTACAACAAAGAAGCAAAAAAAAAAACTAAAAAAACCGTAAAAAAAAAATTTGAAAAAAATTAAAAAAAATTTCGCATTTTTATCACGAATAATTCGTCAACTTGCGTTTTATATGTGTTTTATTGGCGAATAAAATGTATTATATTTTTTTTTGTGTTTTATTCGGAGTTCGGTTCGGTAACGTCGAAAAAATGAATTATACGCAAATTTTGTCGCTATGCTAAGAACTAGCTCTTTGGTGTAGTGTTAAAGGCACATGATCTTCATGTGGAATGTTATAAATTTGAAATTCGGATGGAGAAAATTCTTTATTATAATAACAAGAGTATAAAATTTGAAGACTTGACTTTCATCTTTCTTCCAAAAAACTAAGATACTGAAAGAGAACAATAATGAACATCAATAACCTTAAAAATAATAATGAACACCAATTGAACTGTACTAAAACATATAACGTGAATACTAAAGCACTTATATTGAACAACAAAACAAATATACTGAATATTAAAGCATGTAATTAAATTGAATATCATGGACTAAATACAAAATCATTAAAACTAAAAAACATATACTAAATACAAATTTTAAATTAAATAATAAAGCACATAGATTGAATCATAAATAATTTTAACTGAATAATAAAAGGACAAATACTAAAGTATGCCATTTACTATTTATATATGGTGAATGTTTTATTATTCACTGTTATTATTATTCACCTTAATTACTTGTTTATTATTTATAGAAAGCTGATATGAGTACCCGCATTCCAGTACCCGTATCGTACTCGCTCCTTAACTGTCATAACTACTTGAGGGGACCGCAAAAATTATAACGTTGAATTTTTTTTTCTAAAATATTTATACCTATACATGGAAGTACGTCTTATATGCAATTTTTTCTTTCAAATGAGATCGATGATGACGTACTTTCGGGCTCGTCGTCACGCAAGTATTTATACCTTGTCGTACAAGTATTTAGACCTATACTTGCAAGTATTTTTTTACATATGACACTGAATTATATCTGAAAGTATTAATATCAAGTACTGTAAGTATTTATACTATGCACTGAAGTATTTATACCTATGTGGCCAACTATTTTTATTAAAGAAAGGTTGACGCGGGGACGATTGGGGGACTTGAAAATGGATGATCATAACAAGTTACGCATCAAAATATTAATATCTTATTTTTCAAGTGTTAATATTTTATCTTCCAAGTATTTATATCTATGAAGGTTGACGTTGAGACAAGTGCGGGGACTGAAAAAAGGGGGACCATAGAAGAAGAGTGCTGTAGGAATTTTAGAATAATAATTAGTTGGGACTATATAATATCTTTTTAGAATAATAATTAATGAGACCATATAATTTGTGGGACCATATAATATCTTTTTAGAATAATAATTAGTGGGGACCAGTGGAGACTATAGTACATAATTCCTCTAAATGAGATGCGGGGATTTTAGAGATACTGAAGTGAGGGTACTCAAATAATTATTCTTATTTATATTGATACATTATTATTTACATTAAACATGTCTGCTGAAAGTTTGTTAAAATTTTGTTGGAGATAAAAAAGTTAGTTATTGAAATTATTGACTAGTTAAAATAAAATTATAATCCATCAAAATATTAATCAATTAAATAAATTTATATATATATATATATATATATATATATATATATATAGAGTAAAACAGCCCCTTTTACTTCGAATTTGTAGCCGTTGGATCTGCTTCAATAGTCGTGCAGATCATCACGATGGAATTTGCAATTTTTCGGAACTTGACAGGTCCAGTTGGAAGCAAAATTGAATTTCCAAACCCAGTCCGATCTCCTCCTCTGCTCTCCTCTCCTCTCCCAGCGACAACCCTAACCCCCCTCTCCTCTCCAGCGCCTCTCCAGCGACCCTCTCTCTCTCGCGCCTCTCCAGCGAAAGCCCCTTGCTCTCCTCTCTCTCTCGCGAAAAATTAGAAGCCTCTCCAACGACGCGCTCTCCAGCGACACGCCAGTCCCGATCTCATTCCCGACGCCTCTCCAGCGATGCGCTCCAGTGACATCTCTCTCGGGTAAATATTCAAACTCTCCCTTTTCTGATTTTTGCTTGCGGGGCTGTGTTGTTCTTGTACTGGTACCGGCCTTGCTGGTTTGTGTTCTGGTTTGTACAAACACGATTGCTGGTTTGCTGTACCAGTCGGTACCAGCCCAATTGCGTTGCTGTGATATTAGTTGCTGTGATATTAGTTGCTGTACCAGTCGGTACCAAAATTGAATTGACAGGTATTAGGAGATAATATGAGAGCAATTGAAGAATGAATTTAATTCTTTCATTATCACAGAATTGATGTACAGCAGCCTTTATATAGGCTTGTATCAATACAGCAATGCATCAGTTCCTATTCTATAACAGATACAAGAATTCATAACTGTCTTTGATACAACTGCCTAACTATCTTTGACTACCTAACTGCCTTTGACTAATCTAACCAATCTCTAGTAATGGAGACATCACTTATTTATTTTACTGATTCAATCGTACCTGTGTAATTTGAATTCTTCAATAATTAATCCATATGTTCTTTTCTTACAAAAATTTATAAATTGAGTACTGCTTAAATTAACATCTCCAGTTCATGCAATCTACTCGGGCTGCAACATTCTGGTACAGGCGGTTTTGGCAAATTGTATTGAAGAACTGCCATCATGGCAGGCGGTAGAGAAGGTAGCAAGGTGCGGAAGACTGCATCAACAGTACAGAGGTAGCATACAAATACAACATGTAACAAGAAAGGTGCTACATGGCCCGCATGATATGGCAAATTGGTGAAGAAGAACTAGACAGACATTCAAAGGGAATCCACAGCAGTGGCCGATACAACAGGGGCTGGTACAAGTGCAAATAGGGATGGCTGAAATAAAAACTGATTTTATTACTTTTGCAGATGTTTAAGATATCTTTGTTTCGCAGATGTTTAGGATTAGATGCGGTTTTATTACATGAATGTTGTACTTGTGAACTATCTCAGTATTAATGCAAATTACATACGGTTTTTCATCAAAAAAAAAAGTTTTTATTTTCATATATTATGTTTAATTACTGTTTCAACTAGTCACTGACACCAAATGTACAAGTGAAAAAAGATACATAAAAAACTGAGATGTATGCGCATGTTTAGAATGAGAACAAAATTTGACAACTCCAAATTGTAAAACAACACCAAATTGTACTCAAATGGATACCATAACAACTCCAATTTGTAAAACATGCTAATATGTCTAATTTATACTTCACATCCAGCACTCAGTTTACAACACAGTAATAAATGAAGATCAATTACAAAACTAAATAACAACTAATACATGTGTCATTAATGGATGTACAAGATGAATACTTTAGAAATGTTACCGAAAAAAAATATAACTTTTTTTGATCCTTAACCTTTTACAACATTCATTGTGTAATCTAAATTTCAACAAAAAAAAAATCAAAATAGCAATGCTATTTTTTTCCAGCCGGTTATCTTCTTTTTTCTGTCAGAATCAAGGCCTATAATCTTCCTTGCTGCATCTTCCTGGTAATTCAAAACACAATTTTAAATTAAACAATTTGGACTAATTTTAAAAACTTGAGACTATATTGTTGCTTTTTCCTCTAATTTAATAAAAAGTTCAATAATAAAATGGGGATAAAAGAAAGAATCTGGCATTCTGATGGGGATATTGGATATTATGATATTTTGATGTGAAAATTTTGTTTACTATTTTTGATCTCTTCACAAGGTCCTCCCAAGAGACAACATTAAGCAACCAATTGACCCATTTTTTCATGTGGCTAATAGGGCTCGAGCACTGCAGCTGCCGATGCACCGTAGCAGCCAGACAAGTCACGAAGGTGGAAATGACGGTGATCACCTAGCAAGTGGAATTGTTTCAATATATGACCTGCATGATCTGCTGTCTGAAATCTGCATCAGAAAATTAGACCCAAAATAACAAGGTACCCGCATTCAGCTTCTGATTGAAAGAAACAATTTTGTGATTGAAAGAAATGAATTTTGTCTCTTTACAATCAATCATATAGTACTCACCGCAGCAGCTTTTGATTTTTTGCGAGAGAGAGAGGAGAGCAAGGGGCTTCTGATTTTTCGCGAGAGGAGAGCAAGGGGCTTTCACTGGAGAGGCGCGAGAGAGAGAGGGTCGCTGGAGAGGAGAGGCGCTGGAGAGGAGAGGGGTGGTTAGGGTTGTCGCTGGGAGAGGAGATGAGAGGAGGGGAGAAGAGATCGGACTGGGTTTGGAAATTCGATTTTGCTCCCAACTGGACCTGTTCAGTTCCGAAAAATTGCAAATTCCATCGTGATGATCTGCACGACTATTGAAGCAGATCCAACGGCGACAAATCCGAAGTAAAAGGGACTGTTTAATTTGCAAAGCACCGTAGCCTTACTCGTGTGTGTGTGTGTGTGTGTGTATATATATATATATATATATATATATATATATATATATATATATATATATATATATATAGGAATTGGGTAGCATGCTCACTTTTTATAAGCTCACTTTTTGAGTTTTCAAAATTCTAACGGTCGATACGAACCGTTCAACATGATCTCCATATGAATATGTACTTGCAAACCAAATTTTATATTTTTTAGAATTTTTTTACTATTTATTAAGCCACTTTGAAAATTGCTGATCCAATGGTCCAGAAGATTTTACTGTTGTGTACAAATTACTGTTTTTTCAAAGTGGCTTAATAAATAGTAAAAAAATTCTAAAAAATGTGAAATTTGGTTTGCAAGTACATATTCATATGGAGATCATGTTGAACGGTTCGGATCGACCGTTAGGATTTTGAAAACTCAAAAAATGAGCCGTAGCACGGAGGGGCCCTTATATATGCATAGCACCGTAGCACTGTCCTATATATATATATATATATATAATGATATCATAGTGAGATTAGAATATACACTCCTCTGCAAACTACTACTTAATTATATGTATGTACGTACCGGCAAGTATAAATATTATAAAGGTTGTTGCTTATCAAGTTTCTTAAAAAATAAATAAATGCATTAAGATTAATTTATAAATATTTTTTAACCGCTTAATTTTATGTTAATTTAATTTATAAATTTTATTGTAAATATTACTTGTGAAGTATATTAATTTGAGGAGGGTTCAAATGCCGAAAATTTTAAATATATTTATGCTAAAAAAAAAAATCAAAAGATCACAGAATCTAGGGAATTTCATATTTACTAGGGCCGTAACGACAAATGGAGGCTCCATTCTTGGGAGCCGCCATTTGTTGTTGCGGCCCGGAAAAAACAAAAAAATACCTTATTACGGTGAGTTTTAATTGATTTGTTAATGATTTTCAAAAATAGAAAGAACAACTAATAATTTGAACATGTTAGAAAGAACATTAAATAAAATAGATAAAATATCTTATAATTTAGATATATTAGAAGGACTCCGAAATATTTTTCAAGCAGGTTTTTTCCGGATGTAAAAAATATTAAACTATTTCTTGGTGTGTTATTGGAAAAAAAAATGCTTTGGTTCTGAATTATTGATTCCGGTTCAAAAGTCACTTCTATAGTAAATAAATAAATTATCATGATCCTTCTAGTACATTCAAATTATAAGATACTCCATCTATGTTTGAAAAAAAAATTGACTTGACATTTCGTAATGATGGCAATTTTATTTTTCAAAAATAAATGAAGTATCTTACAACTTGAATGTACCGAAGGACCACGATAATTTCTTTATTTACTAGAAGTGACTTTTGAATCGGGATCAATAATTCAGATCCAAAACATTTTTTTTTTTCCAGTAATACACCAAGAAATAGTTTAATTTTTTACAGCCGAGAAAAATTCTGCATAAAAAATGTTTCGGAATCCTTCTAGCACATATAAATTATAAGATGTTTTATCTATTTTGTTTGATGTTCTTTCTAATATATTCAAATTATTAATTGTTCTATCTATTTTTGAAAATCATTAAACAAATCAATTAAAACTTAGTGAAAGATTTGGGAAATTTTGGTTATCGGGGCTGCAACGACAAATGACGGCCCCCAAAGAATGGATCTGCCATTTCATGTTGCGGCTTGAGTAAATATCGAATTCTCACATATCGGTGGTTTTTTAGTTTATTTTTTTGTGGAGGGTATTTTTAAAAATTTCGGGTTCAAATGTCTTTATTTTTAAAATTTAAAACTTAATTAGATGTCAAAGTAAAACCGTTAGATATATTTATGTATACGTAAAAGATCACATCATTTCGATTTTATTTTCATTAGTATCAAAAGTTTGGAAGAATTGATATAGATAAATTATAAACGTTAATTTTTCAATTTATTAATTGATATAAATATAAATTAAAAAGTTATAATTTTTATGTACATGTAAAGAAAATAATATAAATTATATCTAATTGTTTTGTTATATTTTAATATATAACTTTTAAAAAAATTATTATTAATTTTTTTCAAAAATAAAATATTTTAAACCTTACTCCATCAATTTTGACAGTTTAAATTTGTTATTCGAAATCAAGATAGATCACAGAACTAAAAGCTCACCGAAAACTTTTAATCGTTTGAAGTAAATCGTCATGACGCCATGCGCTCGGGCTCAGAGACATAGAGGCATCGTCATGACGCCATGCGCTCGTTGCACAATTTCTTCTATCCTCTCTCCACGTCGCACCTCATCCCTCTCCAGATGGCTTCATGCATGCTTCTCTTCCCCTCTATTTAATAACCTCACTTTATCACTGATCAATTCAAGTCTCAAGTCTCAAGTCACAATTACCATCTCTCCATTTCATAATTAACACTTATCTAATTAACATGGCCTCAATGGCCAGTGCTCATCGACCTCTCTTACCTATTCTTCTTCTTATAATTTTTGCTTCTGTTGCTTTCTCCTTCCAATCTGGTAACCCCTGTGACTGCAACTCGAGTTGTAGTGTGTTTGAAGGGGAGGCGAAGGAGAAGTGCATGAGGATATGCATGCAAATATGCAGAGAAGAGCCGGGTATAAAGGACGAGGCTAGAAGAAAAGGAAGAGAAAGAGAAGAAAGGCACCCCTATCACTTTGGAAAGGAAAGGTACTTTGATAATAATGTCAATATGTGGTTTATTTGTTATTATCAATTTCAATTTTTACTTAAATGCTTGACCCCGTATTACCAATATTTTATGCGGATAATATTGTGACATGAAATTACATGGTACACCTAGTAGTCATTAAATAAAATGAAGATTGCATGTATATATTTTGACTTCAAATTTAGGAGGCTTAATATTTTTCAATAATTTCACTGTCATAACTAGTATCTTTTTTTTAATAAACATAAATTAATTTCTCACTTCATTAAAAGAAAGTCACCCCTCTTAATTTTCATCTGGCTCTAATTTTGTGTAAAATGTTCAAATCTCAGAGGAAAATGAGTTTTAAATTATATTCTAAGTGCAATAGTAGTAAATTTAGGCTCTGATCTCTTGTCTTTTCTATAGCACAATTAGTGAACTTGGGGGAAATTAAAAGCTAAAATTAAGTGAATTTTGAGTTGATTTACAGGTTTGAGGAAGTAGCAAGAACTCAAGAAGGGCATTTCAGAGTTCTTGAAAATTTCTCAAGTAGATCAAGGTTATTGACGGGGATTGAGAAGTACCGTGTAGCAATTCTAGAGACAGGGCCGAGAACCTTTGCCATGCCGAGCCACATTGATGCAGATGAGCTGTTTTATGTCATTTCAGGTAACTATGTTACTTAGTTTGCTTTCATTTATTCTCAAAAGCAATGCATGCATGATTAAGATTTAAGAGTACCAAAGAAAACAATAGTTAATAAGAAAAATGATAAAAAATACATCTAGATATCACATCAATATTTTGGAACCTAAGAGCTTGTAACAACTTATTTTCCCTGTTTCATGCAAAAGTGACCTCCTGTTTTACCTAGTTTAATTTGTTAGCTCATGTAAAAGTCATTGGGACTTAATTTCATAACTAAAAAACTGTGTCCTTGAATAATTGACAAAAGTGAGTTCACTTATGTTGTCCTTTTCATTCATCAATTCTAGGAATTATTATTTTTAGTCATAATAGACTATTACGACTAATAAGATACTCCTATTACAAAACAAAAAAATTTGCTGAATTATTTTGATGATCTGTATGTTGATAAAACATAAATGATTTACAACTTTCATTATGCCTGTTGATTGTGAAATAGGGGAGGGAATGATCAGTATACTGTATGGGGAAAAAAGAGAATCATACGAAATCAGACAGGGAGATGTTATGATGATACCATCCGGGTCGATCATGTATCAGGTTAACAAACATCAAAAGGAGAGCCTTAGAATTGCAATGCTCACTACTACTAGAATCTCCAGTAATAGCAACGGCAGGAAACACCCCATTAGCAAGCGCTACGCTTGCTACAAGCCCAAAAAACCTCATTAGCAAGCGCTACGCTTGCAAATACTACCGTTGTATAAAGCCCCAATGCAAATACTCAATTTCAGACTTATTAGCAAGGGCTACGCTTGCTAATACTTTTCTCTAGGCTTTTGCATGAACCGCCCTTGCAAAAAGTACACTTGCTAATAGTTTCAGAGTTGGAACCCAACAAGAGTATTTGCAAGGATGTCAGGTGTGGGCCCCATCTGAATATTTGCAAGGTTAACAAACGTGGGCCCCATATGGTTATTTGCAAGGCTAGCAAACGTGGGTCCCACCTGACTATTTGCAAGGATAACGAATGTGGACCCCACCTAACTATTTGCAAGACTAATGAATGTGGGTCCCACTTGATTATTTGCAAGAATACCATTGATACTTTTTACATGCTCCAATTCTACAATCCTCCCTCCCTGTACCAATCTGGTACCAACCCAGTACCAACCCAATAATCTATTACATTTCCATTGAACCAGATTTACATAAACACATTGAAATATAGATATAATATTTAATAAGCATTAATCAACATAGTACAATTATCATACATTGTACCAAAATACATTACAACAACAACACTAAAATGAACTTCTAAATATACCCAAAATATATCAACCACCCCTTAACAAAAATTTACAAAATAATTTACAGTCAAGAAATTAGTTGCATAATTCTGAAACTTGCCATTAGCACCAATCATAAGCAGCAGCATTTAAGAACGTTTAAGATAGCCTTTGCAATTAGATACCTAATGAAATAAACATTCAAAATATTAAATAATGAGTATTTGAGAGAACAATATTGAGGCAAAACAATGCTATTTTTTCAAAGCTTAATAATCAGGTTAATATCTCAAAGCTTATCTCAACAACCAATTGACAATTGATAATATCTCAAAGCTTAATAATCAGGTTTTAGATAAGGAATTGACAACCGATTACTGATAATCTTCCCATTAACAATAATCAAATGTTTTGGTTATAATATATTAATAATAATTATATATCCCCTGTATTTAATAATAATTATGTGGGAATTTTTTTCTAAGAAATTTCACCTTGCACAAAAATATAAAAAATTAAATCAGAGAGTATTTACCTTTCAACATTCTCTTTAGGTAGTTTGGTCAAAAAGAGACCTGAATCACCACGAAGTAACTGTAATTTTCACAAGAACACAATCATATAGTAAAACATAAATATTACGGTTTTCACTATAGCATCCACTTTCTAAATAAGAGGTTTATGAGGTGTACCTGCTGCTGGATGTGAGTTGTTCTTTAAATTTCTTGAAGTTCTGATTTCTCATGCGGTTTTATACTGATCAAGCCCTTCTGTTCAGCGGCAAAGGATGCTATATAGTTATACATAATCACTTAATTTTGAACTAATTAAGGCCAAATTGTGAAACTGAGGTAATAAATTAAGGCTTGAAAGAGTAAATCTGCAGTACTAACCATGACACCATAAACACCTTCAACAGTGAACATCTCAGCATCGTTTCCAGAGTCACCACACACAAGTGTGTTCTTTGGTGGTTTTCCAACTGACCCAAACTTTTTTAGTAGATATGCAAGTGCCTGTCCTTTTCCAGCCTCTTTTGGCAACACATCGAGAGCTAATCCAAAGCTATAAATGATTTTTACGTCTAGCTGTTTAAGAAAGGAAAACAAATGTTGGATTATGCAAGTGCCTAGCTATTCCAATTTCTATTGTCTATAAATGAACTCAATGGTTCAGTCTAGTAACAAAACAAATGCACATTGTACAAAAGACAAAAGAAATTTAGGAGTTCATCTTACACCACGTTGTGTCAGGCTAGCATACAGAGGTGTAATCACTTCTTGTGCTTTCCCCTTGGGGATGTTGAAGCTGACCTTATGTGGACCCTGGTCCAAGTCAGACTACACCCACCAAAAGTTAGCTTTAAAACTCTATAGAAATAACAAAGAACTCACAATCTTTTCAGCATACAAACTTAAGCTTGTTATTTTGTAAAAAACTATCCTCATAAAAAACTATCCCCAATACACTTAGCCCTAATGCCAATAACTTAGAAAAAGGTCAACTGACATAGTGAATATAAAATACACTAACCTTGTTGTGTTCAGTGGGTCAGAACCCCTCTTTAGTCACGTGAGATGCCTGCAGCAACAGTCTAAATTCATGTCTCTAAAATTTAACATTATTTATCTGATTCCCTTTGGACTATTTTCTGGTAATTTGGTGCACTGCACAGGATTTCAGAGAACACGTGTAGAAAAAACTGCATATAATCCTTCCTAGTATAAAGTAAATAAATATGCTTTATTCAAGGGCATTTCTCATACTTCCCATATTTGCTAATTGAGATGTAAAATTAAGACACCTTTAGGCATGTGCAGTTTTACCACTTTAAGCAATCGTAAAGGTCATGAAAGCTATTTCTACATTTTCACCGAGGAAGATTTAGTTAGATAATGTAGATCGAAAGTAATACTAAGTTGTAATCAAATAAATCAATGGTAGCATCAACACAACATCCTTTAATTAGTATCGATCTATTTGTTACAAAAGACACATGAATCATTGACTCAGAGCAATTGCATATTACCATACTTGAGCTCGGAAGTGATAATTGTGAACAATGCATTGAAATTTGTCAGGTGTGCACAATTGAAGAAACCATAGCTCAGATCCCAAAATTTGACCTAATTAATGGATAATCACAGCAAAGAAGTAACCTGAGAGGAGTCTTCCCCAATAAAGAAGTAAATTGATCTAACCTTCCTCTAGATCTGAATCGCGCCAGAGATAAGAACGTGCGGCTGGAGGTGGCGGAGCAACTAGCTCTAGGTTTAGTGTCACGAGGTGGTGGCTAGGGTTTAGGGTGCGACGGAGGAGGTGGTGGAGTAGCGGCGAAGAAAGAGACAGGCGATCTGTGTGCTTGCTGAAAGGAGAGACGCCATCGCCATTTAGGGGATTAGGTTTGGTGAGAGCGGGAATAGAAAAAATTAGGAAGGAATATGAAAAATGAGTAGAATAGAGGGGGAAATCATGACCTAAAGGGGGAGAGGGCGAAATTCTCTCTAGATGCGGGACAAGTATCCTCTCCAATACTGTATTAAATATATTAGACACAAGTACAATTTTCACAAGTACAATTACTAACGGAGCAGTTTTACCTTCATACAGTGTATTAAATATATTAGACACTCTATAAATTATTTAGGCTTTGTGCTGCATGAAATCAAAACTGCTTTGATAATAAAATCACCTCAAATTTCATAGAGCTGTGAGGGACCCTACCCACAACTATTCCAAATAAATAAATCAGGACCATTCTTCCTTATCGGACGGCATAGAAGCTTGATATTTACAAATTACCTAATGTATGTACAGCAGTACATATGAAAAAAATTCAAAAAAAAATTTAATTTTTTTTTACATCTTATATGGCCAAATAATACTTATACATGTCATCTTTATAGACTTTCATCATTATATGCATTTTCAAATTTAAAAAATATTTTTGGGCCGTTCATTTTCACTCGGTAAATCAACGGTTGATCTGCGACGAAATCATTCCAAATCTGTTTTAAAATGATCAAGGGAGATCATTGAACATAATTAGCATAAAAGTTTGGAAATTTTATTATGTATGAGCTTCGATCCAACACAAAGTGTTTGTGGCCATACGATGCTTCAATTTTCGATCAACTAGATGGATGGGTAAATAAAAACTAAATTTTATCAAACTTGAGTGCAGGAGAATAAGTATAGTGCTCTTTAATTTCAACGGTTCTGATCGACCAGCGGACGATATATTTCCGCTCGCCTTCACTAACTCACAAAACAAGAGTTGATGTTTCATGTTGACATGAAACATCAACTCTTGTTTTGTGAGTTAGTGAAGGCGAGCGGAAATATATCGTCCGCTGGTCGATCAGAACCGTTGAAATTAAAGAGCACTATACTTATTCTCCTGCACTCAAGTTTGACGAAAAATTATTTTTATTTACCCATCCATCCAAATGATCAAAAATTGAAGCATCGAAAAGCTACAAACACTTCACGTCGGATCGAAACTCAGTCATAATCAAACTTCAAAATTTTTATGTTGGTTACGTTTAATGTTTTCCCTTGATCATTTCAAAACAAATTTTGGAATCATTTCATCGCAGATCGACTGTTGAAATGATCAAGGAAAAATAAATGGTCCGCAAATATTTTCTAAATTTGAAAAGACAAATAATGATAAAATTATTTAAAATTTAAAATTATAAGTATGATTTAAAAAAAAATTTGAATTTTTTTCATATTATTTGTTATACATGCATTACGTAATTAGTAAATATCAAGCTCCGAGTCGTCCGATAAGCAATGAATGGTTATGATATCTTCATTTGAACGATTTTGTTAGTAGAGCAGTTTTGATTTTATGCAGCACACATCCTATATAATTTAAAGAGCGTCCAATATATATAACAAACTTCTTGAAGTCAAAGCTGCTCTGTTAAAATCTGGACTTGCCAATATTTTTTGTTCCCCCATCGCATCCAGAGAGGCCTCTCTAGAAAATTCAATCTCCTTAGCTGGATTTTTTGTTCTTACGGCCTTCCCCCTTTTTCATTTCCCTCTGAAACAATTTTGTTTCCCTCTAAAACTGCCAAACATTTCGTTTCCCTCTAAAACCATTTTGTTTCCCTCTAAAACCTCTCTCTCGCTGTCTCTCTCTCTTCGACTCCTCCCCTCTTTTCCTCCGCCACTTCAGATTTTGATTAGCCGCCGCAATTGAAGAAACCACAGTCCCAAGGTTAAAATGGACGGATCAAACTCACAATCGAGTCTGACGGTGCCAAGGTTGTTTTTTTAGTTTTTTTAGTTGTATACCGGTGTTTGATTATGTGCACATAAGGTGTTTGATGAAATGACATAAGTGCACAAGTTTGTAGTAAACTGATAATTTTTAGTCTCAATTCTAGTAACATCACATAACAACTGAGCAATTTGAATAATTTCAGGCCCGGCTTTAAATTATCGAGAAGAAGGCTAAGAACCCGACCTTTCTGGAAATGAGGCAGGAAAGATTTCACGAGAGGTTGCAAAGGTTGAGAAGCGGCGGATCGTGAAAGGTACACTCTGTAATGAATTTCCCATGCATTCATACTCAAATCTAAGCCTAAGTAGACTCTGTAAAGATTTCACGAGAGGTAGACTATCTGATTCATACTCAAATCTAAGCCTAAGTATTCCAATATCCAGAATTTTGTAAAATGGTTATTTCCCATGCATTCTCAGAACTGTATCTAAAAGGTGCTTAAAATATTTAAGTATTTGGTTCTAATTACCGAAACAGGGATGCATGCCTTTAAAGTGTTCGAAAAAATGTCCGAACCGAAAAGAAATTGAAGTTAGTAATAAAAAATGTCTACCTTCACCCGTGCAGCTGCACGGCTTTAAAAAAAGTCTACCTTCCGTCATATATTCTTTATAATAACATTAATTGAATAATTAGTGTGCCAGTTGAAACGTTCAACATTTTCCACATATGGTCTCAATTTACTTGCATGTTAGCACTCTTATATGTTTTTTTTCACATTTTTCACAGATGGTCTCAATTTACTTTCATGTTGCCTTTTTTTAAAATAGAAAAATACAAATAAAAAACAAGTTAGGACCTCAATATAAAAATCTCATGTACTGTTCTAACAAGGCCCATGTAAACCATAAAAAATGACTTTGATAAAAAAAAGGAGGAACTAAATATTTGATCTCTTGATTGTTGATCTTTGCTCTTCTCATGCATATAATCCAAGATTAAAACCCCCAAAAACGGATTTGAAGTTAGTAATTGTGTGTATGTCAGTGTTAAAATGCCCTAGACCAATCCCCAAGTACACCCAGAAGTGATGTACTAGGCAACCAAATAAGAGAAAACAAAGTGGCAAACTGTTGGTACCAAACAGCCCCAAAACATCACTCTATACAAACCAAAATTAGAACCATATCTACACTTTGAATTTGATCAAACTGTTTTATGAGCTAATAAAGGACATTTTCATGGACAAACAGAAACAAATTTCATATTTGTCTGATTTTTGTACAATTTCTGAGAGCATTTTAAAATTCTGATTCTGAAAAAAAAATGGTACTGTACCAGGCTGGTACACGGACTGCCTCTCACAAAATCAAGCATCTGACATAGCTAGAGGTCTCAGAAAAATTTGAAATTTTCTAGGGTAAAAGCTAACACTCTCCGGAGAATTTAGACACCAAGAACACAAATTTTGGCCTTGTAGATTGGCCTGTGCAAAATTCACAAAATAGGCTGTCAGAATACCAAAACTTCTATTTATGAATATCAAGATTAACACATATTTCTCTGACAGATAAAGGCGCATCAATTGACACTGAGATTATCGTGATAATCTAGCAAGGTCATCTATACACAAGGAAGACTATTGGATACCCATACTTGACTATCAAAATGCCCTCAAGTGATATTTTACTATTGGTACCAAAGGACATGTACCAGTCTAATGGAATACAGTAAATTGTGATTCAAATAACGAGTAAATCATGATTAGGAGTATATGCAGGTGAAAGGTTTATTCCATAAACTAGTCCTCAGCAGTTAGAACTTAGAACCGTAGTGAAGATATTTGCATTGTCAATTTCTTGTATTCTAACTGGGATGACTTAAGGCCATGTATTTGGGATTGGAGGATTAGAGGAGCTTGATGTTGAAGAGGATTTTTATGCATGTGGTATTTTAGTTATTTTTTGGCATTAGTCATTCTGCTTTATAGTTTTCTTATCACTAAAAATGGAAATAAATATATATGGTAGTTATTAAATGGAAATTAGAAATTTATACTAGTAACATTAAAACTTTACTATTTTGAAATTAATGCTACTTTCTATAGAATTTAAGTCAATTTTATTTTCTTGTATGTTTGAAGTTTGAGAGCACATGGGAAAAAGCACACTCATGTACAATTTATATGATTGTTCATTCTAATTATTTTTGGTTAATAGTTACTAATGGAGTTTGTAACTTTGTAAAAAAATATCAATGTGTATCTTTTATGATATAAAGTTGTATTATAATTTTCCTTCCCTAAAAAAATAATTAAAGTTTTTGTTGCTATGATTTATAATATAAAAATAAATTTAAAATCATTTGCAACGGTGGCTCATGCAAATAGTTAGGGCCTTCACAATAAAATAATATAAACAACATCATAAAAGCATTTGCAACGGTGCCTCTTGCAAATAATAATGTCTTTTAGAATATAATAATATAAAAAAGAACTCCAAAAACAATTGCAACGGTGCCGCTTGCAAATAGTAACACAATTCACAATAAAATAATATTTGGCGTGTCTGGGGTGGGTATTATTATTTGCAAGGGCCAATAGGAGACATTAGCAAGGGGATCCATCACATATTTGCAAGGGTGATTATTTGCAAGGGCCTCCCGTTGCAGTTATATTAATTTAATCAGAAAACCAAAATCTTCTGCAACGACCCTTCTTACGCTTGCAACAAACACTTGCTCCCCTTGCAGTTACCGGAAATTCTAGTAGTGCTGCTGTGCCCAGTTTCCTTGCCTGGGCATTTTGAGGTGAAGCTACCCCCACCCCACCCACACACACACACACAAAATTAAGCCCCCAACTTCTTAAATTTTATTGACTGAATGTCTTTGTGCACTTTTCTTAAGGAATTCATGCAAGCCGGAGGACAGAGACCTGAGACGTTCTGGAATAGTTTCAGCCATGAAATTCTTGAAGCAGCATTTAATGTGAGTCGAGGTTTCTATCTCAAGCATAATATTTCCTTCTATACTATAAATGGTACTATTTGTAGTTTTTGGTCAGGCAGGATGACAAAGTAGTAGGGCATTATCCAATTATCTTAATTTCAGAACATGTTTTGGTGTAAACTTGCATATTAAGGTGCCCAACACGGTTTCTTACCTTTTTCTTTAATTCGCATGTGTAGTACCCCTTGACCAATGAAAAATTAAAAGAGAAGTTACTCTTTTAAGTTAAAATTTTGCTAAAATTCAATTTTGAATTAGGCACCAAGAGAGAGGTTTGAGAGAGTCTTCCAGAAGCAGAGAAAAGGAGAAATATTCAAAGCATCTGACGAACAAATCAAGGCGCTAAGTAAATCGACCAAAGAAGGTAAATTGGGAAAGCCGTTTAACCTCCTTAAAAAGCGGCCATCTTTTTCGAACAACCATGGACAGTTATTTGAGGCCACTTCTGGTGATTATTCACAACTAAAGGGGCATGATGTAGATGTCTCCATAGCTAACATCAGCAGTGTAAGTATTTGTTTTTGTTCTTACTCAAAAAGAGATTACTATATGCATCATGTACCAAGATGTTGCAATGCTATTGAGCTACCTTTTTTTGATAATGTGCTGTTGAGATATTTTATTATCGAAATGTTCATTTGCTGTCTACTTGATATTGTTGTGAGTTAGCATTTACATGATACACTCTGATGTGAATATTTCGAAGAAAAGGTTAGTGGCCATATGCTTATGATCTCATTGTATCAATTTATATAGGGTTCAATGATGGCACCGAACTACAACTCCAGAGCTACAAAGATTGCTATGGTTGTGGAAGGATGTGTTGACTTTGAAATGGCATGTCCCCACCTCTCGCATGAGTCGGGAGAAGAGGAAGAAAAAGAGAGAGAGTGGGGAAGAGAGGAGGAAAGAGAGAGGCGATGGGAAAGGGAGAGAGGAAGAGAGATAGGTGAAGAAGAAGGACACAGTTACCAGTTAGTTCGGTCAAGGGCATGCCGTGGTGATGTTTTCATCATACCGGCATCTCACCCAGTGGTGGCAGTTGCCTCAAGGGACAATCTTCAAATCTTGTGCTTCGGCATCAGAGCTGAGGACAATAGGAAGATTTTCCTTGCCGGTAATTTAATAATAAATGTTCTTAATTAATATATGTCCCTTATATTGGAAATTAGACATAAGCATTACAGTATCACGATTGTTATGCTACCTGATTTGGTACCAGTACGGCACTAATAGTTCAATACATACTCATGTGTTACTGGTATAGTATAACACAGAAAATGTGAGTATATACATCTCATACTTTTCCTTTTAATTCATTATTTGAGGTGTGATAATGTGCACCAGTACAACATACAATGTAAGGTTGTATTTATACTGAAACTGAGCAAAAAATTTAATCTGAGTACAGGGAAGAACAATGTGTTGAAGCAAATGGAGAAAGAGGCAAAGGAGCTGGCATTCGGCACGTCAGCAACAGAAGTGGATCAACTTCTGAATGCACAATCAGAGAGTGCGTTCCTTCCCGGACCCGGTAAGTCCCGAGGTGGCCACAGTCATGCTATTAAATAAATATGGTAACAAGCAAGTGTAATAATGTTGTTGTAAATGTGTTGGAAATAAGGGCTTTCTCTAGTTTGTGAGTCGTTTGTGCTATAATTAATGTTGTATGCATTACAGAATGTTAATGACGAGTACTAGTTGTAGTGTGTTTTCCTAAATTTTGAGCACCTGTAGGTTGTCTGTGTATTTTATATTTATATAAGCGCCTTCATAATTATAGATGCATGTCTTCACCTAGAGTGAGGCTATGGTACTATGCATGTATTGCACGAATTGGTCCGTACTACGTTTTTTGTGTTTAAAATTCTAACGATCCATCCGATCCGAGTATGGTCTACATACCATATGGGTAGGTACTTGTAAACTAAATTTTATATTTTGTACTTGTAAATCACTGTTTTTTGATGGTTCATAATTTTTAGAGAATTTTCAGATTAAGTGATTTTCTACCCATAAAAAAAAATAACAAAAAAAAAGTTTAAAATTCTAAATTAAAATTGTAAAATGTAGTTGACTAGTATATTCATATAGAATATCTATATATATCATATGGATATAGAGACTATATATGTTGAACAGTTCAGATCGACGATTAGAACTTTTAAACTGAAAACACTACTAGAATAATCGTTTTTTGCATGCCAGGCACCAGTTTTTTGCATGGTTGTGATGGCTCATGCAAAAGAAATGGCGTTTGTTGACTTTTTAAACTTGTTGCATGCGAATCCCCATGTAACAGGACTCGCATGCAATTGTGTGAAGCTCTACCATGCAACTGTGTGATGTCTGGCCATGCAAATAAGTTTTGAAGGTCAGATATTATAATTAATTCGAGGTCCATGCAACAACTCAACTCCATGGACATGCAACTACTTAAAAACTTAGTAGTTATTATATTTAATTAAGGTCCATGCAACAACTCAACTCCCTTCTCATGCAATTACTTAACCACTTAGTAGATATTATATTTTATTAAAGGTCCATGCAACTGCTTAACTCTGTGCCATGAAAATAGTCCACTATCACTCGCATGTAAATAGTCTGGACTGAAGTTCGAAACAATTGCATGGGCTTTACCATGCAATAGTTTACTTACTGGACACAGATTCATTTCTGTTTATTTGATATCTCCTTTTCAATGAAGCTTTTAATTAAAATTCACAACAGCACGAATAATAGCAGTATATAGTAATTCAATACTTTGATAACTTAATTAAATTCTTGCATTTAGAACAAACCTTCCAAAATAATGGAGGAACAAAAACAATTGTACAAAAGATGTATCAACACACATACAACTTTTGATTAACCAATATTGAAACTCTTGAACGGAAGCATATCGAGGTCCTAGAAACCAAATTCATCCTCATCTTGGTCCATGTCCAACTCTTCGTCACTTGAAAGTTCAATTTGGTTGACCTCTTCCTCATCCTCATCCTCATCTTGCGACATTGCATCGTCTACTAGCTCGAACTCACCTTCAAGAGGGGCCAAACCATCCCAATCAAATTCTTCGCCATTTGAAACCTCAATTGCATGATCCGGCATTTCATCCTGGAAAAATTCTAGGTTAGCATCGACTTCGTCATCGGCACGAAACCTCCCCTTCGCGCTAGTTTTCATTGCCACCCACCATTGTTGTCTTTCAACTTTATCCGATGCGTAAGGAAGGTAGAAGACTTGGATTGCTTGAGGTGCCAATATAAATGGTTCATAATTTTTAAGACGAGAAGCATGTTTAACCTCCACAATTCCATGTTGGTTGTCCACCCTTACACCATTTGTTATGTCAAACCAATTACACTTAAAAAGAACGACCTTGTTGAATCCATCATAATCTAGCTCAATTACCTCTTGGAGAAGTCCATAGTAGTCTTGTGGTGTGTCATTTCCATCCCACTCCCCTTTAATGCAAACACCGCTACTATTTGTTGACTTGTTTTGCCCATATGCTTCCGTGTGAAATCGAAAGCCGTTAACTTCATATCCACCGTAGCATTTCACTTGTTTTTGTGGCATGAGTGCAGCCTTTCGGATGTAGAGGTCGCAATCACGATCGGATAGTACCTTCTTCCGTAGCCAATCTGCGAACCTATCTTCACGAACTTTGTCCAATTGCTGTGCCGATCTGGCTTGTCCAGAGTTTAGCATGCATGCATCAAACTCTCTACACATTCAAACATGTCAAAATACAAGAGATTAAGGTTGTGTTTAGAATAGGTACTTTTGAAATCATAAAAATAAACATGTCATAAGATTGTACCCTAGAAATTTATTTTTTATTTCTGGACAATTGAGGATGACATATGTGTGTGCAGCTTTAAATTCCTTCTCATCGAGAGTCCTTCGGTCAGACCGTGTCCAAAAACGTCCCGCATTATCAAATATCGATAGGCGTCTCCGCGGAGGGTTACTCGTTCCAACCCCTTGTTGCTTAGTTTTAGAATTCTCCGCAAAATAACGAGTGCAAAATGAACCAATTTCTTTAACAATTGTTGCCTCGACGATTGAACCCTCGACACGCGCCTTGTTTGTGACCTTCTTCCTCTGTTCTTTGTTTCGTCTGTAACAATTACAAGTGTTTAGATATGGAAGCAATAAGTGAATCACAAAGAAAGAGATTAAGAAAACACACACCTTTCACATGCATACATCCATCGAGCCCCTACCGGTCCACCCAATCTAGCCTCTTCACACACATGGACCACAAGATGCTCCATAGAATCGAAAAATGCCGGAGGGAATATCTTTTCCATTTTGCACATTGTGACCGCAATATCCTTTTCTAATTGATCGATACGGGATGGATCAAGCTCCTTGGCACAAACCTCTCTAAAGAAGCTTGAAATCTCGCACAAAACATCCCATACGTAATCAGGGACAAAGTCTCGAAATGCAACCGGAAGAAGTCGCTCCATGAACACATGCAAATCATGGCTTTTTAGCCCATTTAATGTGTTTGTTTTGAGGTTTACACATCTTGACCAACTCGATGCGTATCCATCGGGGAACTTGACATTCTTCTTGAGCCAAATTAAAACCTTCCTCTTATTTTGTGGAGAGAGTGTGAAGGGAGCCTTCGGTTTTTGCATTTTTCCGGGATGATCCGGGTACGGTATTAGATTCTGAATGGAACGATTGCAAAGAAGAGCCAAATCTTTCCGCGCCTTTTCATTATCCTTGTTTTTGGCCCCCATGCCTAGAACTGTGTAAATCAAATTTTCCGCGAAATTCTTCTCCACATGCATCATGTCAATGTTGTGTTGCAACAAATTGTCTTTCCAATACGGCAAGCTCCAAAAAATACTCTTCTTTGTCCAATGGTGGGTGACACCATAACCTGGAAACTGGTCAAGGCCAATCTGTTTACCCCATTTCATCCTCCCTAGTTTATTTACCATCGCGAGCCGCTCCTCTCCCGTTATTTTTCGTGGTGGTCGATCAAAATCTACCATACCTTTTTGGAAATTATTCTTATCGCGACGAAATGGGTGATCTAGAGGCAATAAGCATCTATGACAACCCCACCATGTAAATTTCCCACCATACTTTAGTCGGAATGCCTTTGTTGCACCCAAGCAATGAAAACATGCTAATCGGCCTTTAGTACCCCACCCACTTAGCATCTCCAACGCGGGGTAATCGTTTATCGACCAAAGAAGTGTTGCTTTCATTGTGAAATTCTCTTGTTTAGACACATCCCATGTAACCGCTCCATCCTTCCACAATTTGTTCAATTCATCAATTAAAGGTTCAAGAACAATGTCAATGTCCCGACCCGGATGCTTAGGTCCCGGAATGACAAGCGCGAGAAACATGGTATCTTCTTTCATTATCATTCCGGGTGGTAGGTTATACGGAAAAACTAAAACTGGCCAACAAGAATATGGAGATGCATTTGAGGTGAATGGCATGAACCCATCCGTCGTTATCCCCAACCAAACATTTCTCACATCTTTAGCAAATGATGGATATTTCCGTGCGAAGTGCTTCCAAGCCTCACCATCTGCGGGGTGCACCATAATTCCGGGCTTCTCACGAAAACCTTCCTTATGCCATCTCATTTGGACCGCATTGAAGTGGGTCATGTACATCTTTTGCATTCTTGGGGTGATAGGTAGATAACGAAGTATCTTTTGTGCAACCGGTTTGGCATTCGTATTTGATCCCATTGGCTTATATCTCGGTGTATGACATACATCACAACTTGTCTTGTCCACTCTATCCTTATAGTAGAGCATACAAAAGTTTGGGCATACGTCTATATTCTTATGCTCCATGCCGAGCGGCTCGACCAATCGATTGGCTTGATAGAAGTTTTCCGGCATTTTTCCACTAGGGGGAAGCACGCTTTTGATAAGACTCATCATCCCATCAAAGCATTTTTGGCTCAATTGATGTTCCGACTTCAATGCGAGTGCTTGTGTAACGGCCGATAAGATTGTGTGTGATTTGCATTTCAATTGGCCCGTCATGTTCTCTTCCCAAAGCGGTGTATCCGATGCGGCCATCATGTCGAAGAATCTTTTGGCCATTCCGGTAGGTGTATCCTCCTCCCAATTGAAATCTTGCCCAGCGGCTGCCCTTACCATATCCGCTCCCACTTGATAATTGTCATTGATCAAATCTGATGGTGGATGGTGCGGGACATGTTGAGATCTCTCCTCACGTTCCTCTCCGTGTGCGTGCCAAGTTTCATATCCGGGACGAAAGCCGGATTGGTAAAGATGCATTCTCACGGTTTGCAATTCTTTGGTGTTGAGGTTTTCACATTTCATACATGGACATAAGATACATTCCTTGCCATTGAGGAGAGTCACAACCGAGGGGTCGGATTTCGCTAAATCAACAAATTCTTTCACACCCTTTATGAACTCGGGTAGTAGCTTTCCATTGACATTTAGTCGATTATACATCCATCTACGATCCGTTGCCATTTAACTATTAAATTGTTGGACAAGAGGTATGAGTTAGCAAATAATTTGACTACATTTGAAATATGGACAAATTATGGTAATAGTTTAATTTGGAGTATGTACAATAACAAATAATTGAAATAAATTAGCAAACATCAATTTTTTATCAGAACATTTTCAATCTTTATTCAATTTTTTTAATAGAACTATTGACTACATTTTCAATTTTTTTAATAGAAATAGGGTATAGGTTTTGATAAATGTAGGACAAATTAACAAATCTCGTTTTGATAAATAGGGTATAGGTTTTGACGTACCTCACTCTCTAAAAACGATTTGATATACAATGCCATTACAAGGGGAAAAAACGAGCTCATAAGAGTATTTACCTCACTCTCTAACCTCCAACGAACTGCAGCTCCCTTCTATGGTTCAGCGGATTAGAAAGACTCCAAGGGGTTTTCTCTGATCTTGGAATGTTGCGGCCAAATCACTAGCTAAAGACACGCTTTTTGGTTGGCTTTTTTGGCGGAGACACTATGACCTAATTTGCGGAGAGACCAAGTGTAAAAACGATTGATTAGAACAGTGAAAACGACCTTTTGAGGTAAAATTCCAGAGAGCAATTATTTTTTATATCGGACTTCCGATGTAAATGATGGTACACCCTTTTGGGGAAAAATTTGTTTTCTTGGCGTACCCCCAGTGTACGCATCATATTAAACTGCACCCTATGTGAATCCATTCTCAGACATACACAATAAAAGAAAACGAAGACAAGGAAAAGTTAAGAGCACATAGTTTTGACATAAGGCTCACATCCTACTTACTGTCTTCACATCCTACTTAGAAATTAAGTAACATAGTTTGACAAATCACTATACGGCATCCAATACATCACAATAAACACATCACATCCTACTTAATATTATTACAAATTACTGCTTCAATCTTGATCATGTGACTGCAGTGGATCGTCTCCCCCTCCCCCCCCGCTGGCTCCCCCACCATCATTTCCCTTTGATGACCCCCCCTAAAAAGCAAGGAGAAAATGTTTGTTAACAATGATTCAAACATACTTAGTTGTTTTCATAAATGAGGCAGGATTGAGGTCAGGAACTTACGTGAAAAGTTGTAAGAGGCGCTCCAGTCCGCTTGAAGAGCTCTGCAAATAATTTCTTGTTTTGTTCCTCCTTCTTCTTAAACTCCTCACGGTCTGTATTGTGTCGGGCCTCTTGGGCAGCAATGTCAGCCAATAACCTCCTTCGTTCAGCTGCCACCTGAGACTTAATCATCACTACCACCTGAGACTTGGTGAATGTTGTACTCTCATCTTCAGCCGAGGTGGCAGTGCTCTTGGCATGATCCGACAATGTGGCATCCTCTTTAGCCAATTCTTTGTTCCCTTTGCATGTTCTCGACCGGTGTCCAAAGCCGAACAATCGGCCTTTAGTATCCTCTCCATCAACAGCAATATCCCATAGATCCTCGTCAGACAAACGTGCATTGTAATTTTCTTTCAAATCCTCATATAGAGCCTGCATTTGACAAATAAGAATTCTAGGTTTAGTAATCACTTTTTGGGAATGAAATGGTTCAGGTCAGAGTGTAAGGGTACCGGGGATTTATAACAAAAGGGATAAAAGTAGGTTACCATTTTTTCTTCCGCCTTCTTGTTTACGTACACCTTTCCAGCGTGCGTTTCCTTCGTGTGAATACGATCGAAAACCTCCTTCAGAGTGACAGACGATCCCTTATCAGATTCCTGCAGTTACAACATTTGTTAATGAGTTTTAAGTAATTAATAAACATAAAATTTGTCAATGGAAACCTACAAAATATAAAATAAAAGGTACCATCTTGCACTTGTGACGAAACAGTGACCTGGAACCACCCAGGTGATGGATGACCGACCCATCCTTTGTTTTGTTATTCCGGTTGGTGGATGACATTTTATCCCATTTATCCTTCGACCAAATAAGACACAACCCCTTCCAGTGTTGCGGATTCTTGCACCACTGAGGCGGGAAGTCTCTCCACAGTAACTTGTCCTCTGTGTATTTCTTTGTGTACTTGCCTCTCAGTACTACCAACTCACGACTGTATGCATCTGCTGCAATTGTCTCAAAGACTTGCAGACAGCGTTTCACGCTTTCCCCCTCCCCCCAAGAATAACTCTGCAAGAATTTTTTGAGTATTTCCAGCCTCGCCTTAACGGGAAACATATTGTAAGTCCTATATGGACCCGGCATATTCTCCAAAGTTAGGACCCTTATCGTGGCAACCACCCTTGTGCAAAGAGGAAGGGATGTGAACTCCGCATCACCAACAACAAACAATTGAGGTCTACTGCCAAAATGTGATGGTTTACGACCCTTGGCCATACCTCGGCCCCGCCTCACATCAGACTTCTGCCCCCTTACCCTCCTTCTTTTCGCCTGGCCCTCAGCCCCTGTGGCATTCTCATCGTCGAGTTCCCTTCCCGAGGCATCCAGTGCCTCCTCACAGTCACGAAGTGCAATGCGTTTGCACCCTCTCTTACCACCATCGTCATCCACGACCGCTGGATGCGTGCTATCCTCCTCCGAATCAGCTGTGTCTTCCTCGTACTCTGACTCTCCCTGCTGAGTGGCATCAGACTCGGGCCAATCATCCCATTTGGGATCACCGGCCTCCGGCTGTAGCGGTGAATTGGGGACTGAATTGGGGGTTTCTGACATGGAAAAACATATTAAGAAATATAAATTCTGACTTTCATCCAAAGGAAGGGTTCAAGTGAACTTTCTTATTGGAGGATGGATACGCACAATGATTTAACTCATATTTGGGGCAATAGACATGACAACTCAATTACAAAAACAAAGCAAAATTTATTAAACTGTACCTTCACTCAATGAGTCAGATGTTGATGAGCCACGGCCTCTTTCGGTCATGTCATGTTGTTGAACCACCGAGTTGGGGGGTGTTCCTACAATCAAAATGAAAGCCTATTAGAACATTCATCTTTATTCTAACATTTTCAATCTATCTATCCTTCTCATCTTTATTCTAACATTCTAAAACTATCTATGGTTCTCTTTTATGGTGGCATTAGTTCTCTTTTTATATTTTTTTGGTAAAATAAATCATCAATTCCAGCATCAATTAAACAATGGAATATAATGAACGGTACCTTGGTCAGCTTGTGACGGATCTGGCTTGTTGAACCTCGATGAGCGGCGGGTGGGGCTGCACGTGCTCGACCTGCTGCGTTTGGCTCGGCCCTTTATGACTGTGTTAGGCGGTGGGTCAGCAGGTTGGGAATCCTCTGACGGTGGAGGTGGCAAGACATGGGCAACAGGCAGTGGATTATGCAGAGGCACAGTTGATTCAGGTTGCTTGGGGGGTTCTGACTTAGAGGGTGCTGACATGGAGGGGTCTGGCTCTACCTCTTGCTGAAGTATTGGAGGTGGCACATCGCGTTGCACAGTTTCTGCTGCGACAGAGGGCTCAACCGGGGGTCCTACAACCAAATTGGAGACCACTATTATAGCTTCAGCATTTAATATAGTGTTTAATATAGTGTTTAATTGATAATATAAGCAAATTGGAGACCACTAATATAACCAAATTGGAGACCACTATTATCTTCTTCTTTATTGATAATATAAGCAAAGACTGCATTTAATTATCAAGGGTAAAACTGGTATCAAGACAAAAACAGATTCTTCAGCACTTAATATAGTGTTTTCAGACCTGAAAATAGCATCGCCCTTACAGCTCTAAAATTATGTCAAGAATTCGTAGTTTGTCAAGAATTCTAAAATTACAAAATAAATTTAAAATTACAGCTCTAAAATTACAGGTCGAGCACGTGCAGCTCTAATCCTTGCTTAGTAGTTTAGTTTGTCAAGAATTCTAAAATTACAGCTCTAAAATGTATAAGACGGTACCTTGATCAGCTTGTGACGGATCTGGCTTGTTGAACCTCGATGAGCGGCGGGTGGGGCTGCACGTGCTCAACCTGCTGCGCTTGGCTCGGGGGGTGATTGTCTTGTCAGGTTGCTGTGCCGGTGGTGGATTAGGCATTGCCACAGCTGCTGGGGTCTCGCGTGTGTTAGGCGGTGGGTCAGCAGGACCCGAATCCTCTGACGGTGGGTCAGCAGGCATTGGCACAGTTGCTTCAGGTTGCTTGGGGGGTTCTGACTTAGAGGGTGCTGGCATGGAGGGCTCAACCGGGGTTCCTACAATCAAATTGGAGACCACTATTATAGCTTCAGTTGTATTACCCTGTATCTTTTTATCATCTAAATTGAAGAATAGATGCCATGAATAAACTGCAGCATTAGAACACAGATTTAACTCAAATATATCATTCTCATGTTACTTTATTCCTTCCAGAACAGATACCAGATGGCACATAGGACAATTATTTAAATTGAATCCAAGAACAATAAAAACTTGTTTGATAGAATGTTAATTAAATGGCGCCAATTGGTAATGTTGGTTACAATTTACAGAGTCAATACGAAACTCGTGCCAAAATGTGGTATGGCATCATCTATGATTGGTTCATTAATTTAGCACGCCTCTATTGTATAAACTCATCTCAATAAAAAAAAAACAGTTAACAAAATCGATAAATAGCACAACAGCCACAATAATTGATCGTGTGATATTCAATTACCCTGAAAAAATCAATTTAAATAGGTCCCAAAACAATTCTGCAGCAAAATCATTTAAATATTTGAAACTTTTTGGAATCATATCTTTATCAGAACATTTAGGTGTATAGAAGAAGGTGCAGGAATACATCATAATACAAGGTTACTATAATTTAAGACCAAAAAAAAAATTTGTTAGCAGCTCTATAACCTATGATTAGAAGAGTCCTCGTACTTGTATCAACAATTGCCATTTTGGTTGCTTTGTTAAGGTATCTGCCAGTAAATTCTACTCAATAAAAACAATAAATGAACAACACTTAACAGTATCAAATTTTTTGATTCCAACAATTGCCATTTTGGTTAGCCCAACTCAATTTACAACAAATTCAATTATGCTCAATTCGCCTCAAGTATACATCAACATGGAATCAAAGCATCAATTATGCTCAATTCCCCCTTTATTTAAGACAAGAATTCTACAATTAAGAAATATAAAATGTATAAGACGGTACCTTGGTCAGCCTGTGACGTATCTGGCTTGTTGAACCTCGATGAGCGGCGGGTGGGGCTGCACGTGCTCAACCGGCTGCGTTTGGCTCGGCCTCTGATTGTCTTGTCAGGTTGCTGTGCCGGTGGTGGATTAGGCATTGCCACAGCTGCTGGGGTCTCGAGTGTGTTAGGCGGTGGCAACTTGGGTTGGGGATCCTCTGACGGTGGAGGTGGTGGTGGCACATCTGCTTGGGTTATGTCGGATTTATTGAGCCGTGAACTTTTTCGGCGATATGAAATCGTGTAATTATTGTCAGCCATGTATTCTGTGATTAATAAGAATTTAGTGTGTTAACTATAAGCAACAAAAGTGTAATTGAAATATATGTACTCTATTGAAATCAAGAAATTAGTGAAATCATGTAATTATTGTCAGCCATTTATTCCACCACTGAAATCATATAAATACAACAAAAGAAAATGAGTAGAACACTTTTCCAATTTTAAGGCTTTTTCTTCCACCACTGTACTGGAATGCATGGCAAATACTAATCATCCTAATATAGCAAACCCTAAACCCTAAAATTCAGGAAATTCAGGAACTAATTTATTAGCAAACCCCTAAACACCTGAACCTTGCCGGGATCTTGAACTAATTTAGCAAACCCCTAAACCCTAAAATTCAAAAAAATCAGGAACTTCACAAATAACTAAACCCTAAAATTCACCACATATTTCGGGTGGGGGTGGGGGGTGGAGTTGGGGTTTGTTAGATCTATGGTACTTACCACTTGACGGCCGATCCCTCCTCCGATAAGCGACGGCGAGGGAAACTCAGATAGGCGACGGCGACGGAGACCTTTGAAGTCGCGACTTGGGTAAACTCCGATAGGCGACGGCGCGACTTGGGTAAACTCCGATAGGCGACGGCGACTCAGCGAGGGAGACCTTTGAAGACGAAGGGTTTGTGGGAGAGCGACGGCCAGAGTTTTTTAGGGAGAGGAAGGGCTTACTGTGATGGAGTGGGATTTCAAAAAAATACGCTAAGTCCTGAAGTATTCTCGTGAGCATTAAGTGGGGAGAAGCTCTTTTCATGCACTCTGCGGTAGCGGAATCTAAAGTACTATATCGAGACCGTTCGATTAGGCTCTGACGCGAATTATGATGGATAATGTGTATCAAGAAAGGCCCGATCAGAACGGAAATATTATATTACCTTCGAGAAAGACATGCTGCATTTAATTGGGAGACCTACCCACTCGGTGCTCTTTGGCATCAGGTACCGTATACTTAAGTTTCAATCGGATCGGTTTGATCAAATCCTAGCACGATCATTGAAGCACCATATGCAACGTCTAGGGTCAGATTTAATAGTATATGTTGCGTTATTGCAGAGTGTATTCACCCTATACCAATATACAATTTCAAATCATTATATCACGTCCATTTATCGCCAATCGGACGGCACAGGAGTTGCAGCTGTGATGAATATGTACTGGAATGTACATAAACTATTTTGTAAAAATACGAAAATGCTTTTTTTTGGTTTTATTACAACACATCTGGCCAAATAATAATTAATAACATAATTTTATAGACTTTCATATTTTTTTAACCCCTTCAAATGTTAAAAACAAAATTGGACCGTCCATTTTGTCTCTAATTTTGAACGGTCGATCTGCGATGAAATGACTCAAAATTTATTTTAAAATGATCAAGAGTTAACATAGAACCAAGTTAGCACAAAATATAATAAGTTATGTTGTATATTGGTTTCGATCCACCGCAAAGTATTTATAGCCATTTGATGCTTCGATGTTCTATCGAGTGGATGGAGGGGTGAATAAATACTTTACTTGATGAAACTTTCCCGCAAGACATTAAATACAGTGTTCTTCGATTCCAACGGTTCCGATCGATCTCCGGGACCATTATTTTATTACATATTCATTTCCCCTTCCATCAAGAGTGTATGTTTCATATTGATACATAGAAGATGTCATCATATATATGCAACTCACATTTAATTGCAATACTAAATTTTAGGTATAAAATCATCTTACTATGAAATAAATTACAACATTGTTATTCATTATTGTATAACTATTATTATTATTATTATTATTTTCATTATTTTCATTATTTCTTTAATTATAACATTGACATTAATTCTCACTAAATACATAAAATACTAATCATATACTATTATGCATCAAGAAACAAGGAAATACAATAATAATTTTTTAATTAAATCTACACATTCAACTTAAAAATAACAAACAAAATTATTAAATTTCTGAAATAAAATATACAATGACTTATATTAATGACCTACAAGTATTCATCATATTAATCACAAATTAAAAATAACAATTTTCAGATCAGGTTGCTGTGTACTTAACCCATTCAACAAGGATTTTGAATGAAACTTCAAAGAGAGCTACTTCATCTATTGGAAGCGCAAATCTGACTCAATCCAAAGGAGACCGACTACTCTGCGCGTAGCCATTACCGCTCTGTTTTTAATCTAACTTAGGCGCTACACTGAAATTTCATTTCCCCCCATTCTCAATTTTGGGCGCCCGTTGTCAAGTCACGCAGCTTGAGTGGAAATTTCATTTCCCCCCATTCTCAATTTTGGGCGCCCGTTGTCAAGTCACGCAGCTTGAGTTTCCGATCTCTGTGATATCGGATACCTTGAGTTTCCGATCAACAAAAATCTCAACCGTTCATACACAATTTGCAATCATCTCAAATTTGGAACGCTATCTAGGATCAGGACACGATGGTTGCACAAATAATGGTGTATCTCAGAGGATTAGTGCCACAGGGTTATCTTGCTCCTTTACCACATCGATTTGGTCGAGAGAAAACATAACCAGCCGCCATTAACCTCCTCTCTTACCAAGAGAAAATTTCGCCTTTCACCATCTGAGAAAATTTCGCAAATTTATGCAGCAAGGAAGTCTCACAATCTCTCTCACTTCCACTGCGCCCTAATCTGAGAAAGACATTAGGTACTGATCTCTCCTTAATTACTCAATATCTTCCTCTTATTTTCCTTTTGATTAGAGAATGTTCCCTTTGTAGTAATGAAAGAACTATGTGCCAATCTGGGCATATATGTGTAAATTTAACCTAATTTGTTGGGATTTAAGCTAATTGTACAAGCAAATGGAATTTAGGCAAATTCTGTGACTGTGCAACGGTTCCTAATTTTGTACAATCAAATTTTTGTATTTCGCTTCAATGCAACTTTTTAGTTATTGGGAAACCTTTCAGCAAGACACATTATTAGGGAAGCTTTCAGGGCCAGTCTAATTTAACAAACCTAGATTTTATAACTATCATATTGGAATTGGTCTTAAGGTGTTTGATAAAATGCTCAAGTCAAAGTTTCCCTTCTGTTTGGTCTAATTTCACTATTTATGCTTTCGTGTATGTATTACGTGTTTATGTAGAACATTTTCTCAATTTTTTCTTCCACAGACCATACTTATGCCTTCAAGATAATACATGTTGAACTAGCGAGTTGGATGAAAATTTACTATTTAGACCTTAGATACAGTTCATATTTTTTCATTAACACTTCTTCTGGTTTATATAATACACAGCAAAAGACTGATAGTCGCCAAAAAATTTCAGCATGAATTTAAGTTATTGGGAAAGCTTCCTGTAGTTATTACATTGTAGTTACACATCAATAGGGACTAATTTATGTTATTGGGAAAGTTACTTGTTATTACACATCAACAGTGACTAATAATTAGTTTAATTTTTACCTTTTATTTTTATACAATTGTAGTTACTTATTTTCTATTGTTGGTAGTGACAATCAATAAGTAATTGTACTTCACATATAGTGAAAATTCCTTATTTAATTTACCAATATGATTTAATTTTACCCTTTTTTCATATTTCTCATAGTAGTTACTTTAACACAATTGTGTAATTCATATTTAGATCAAACATCCAATTTGTAGATAACAGCTTCGTTTTCTCCTTTCCGGTAAAAGACAAATGGGTCGTCCCAAGAAATCTCAACTAACAAGGGCAAAAGCTACCAAATACGGCAAGGGGAAACGTAGTACAGCTCCTACACACTCGGTGCGTGGCGGCAGTTTGAATGATTCCCCGGAAGTTGAAATTACACCGTCTCAACCTCCAAAGAAGAAGGGACGAGGCGCTGGAGAGATAAGGCCGGTGAAAGAGGATATCGCTGACCGACCAGTGATATGGCGAGTTGGACCACACGAGTTCAGCTGTGCAAAAAGTGCAAATAAAATTACAGCAACAATCACTAGGCTTGCCCTAAAATACATGCCTGCACCATTTAGATCTTTTCACAGCTTCGATAAGACAATAAAGGACAAAGTGGAGAGGGACTTTTTGGTAACCTTTTTTTTTATCTTCATGCTTACCGATCACATACTACTACATCATTTCCTGTATGTTGCTTTGTTTGGATGCCTAACCCAATTCCATCACAGTACCAGAATTACACCATATACAATAAGTTAAAAGCCGGTAAATTAATGTAGTTAACGCATCTCAGCTGTCTGATCAGGATCCGAGTCAATCTGATCTGTGTTGAAACTCACGAGTCATATTTAATATTCGTGCCAACACAAAATCAGACGGTCCAGATTTATGCTGCATTAACTCAAAAGTTGAGTTAATGCAGAGGATACGAATTCCACTTTACAGGCAAGGAGCATCGCTTCCAATAATAATAGAAGGATTTTGATTGAAATATCGTAGTGCCTGTGTATGTAATCATGAAGGAATATAGAAAAGTACACCTTTCTACAAATCAACATCATGTGGAAACCTTTGTTTGGCAATGACAATAACTCCTTGATTTTCTATTTATCTGAACTACCAAAACCAGTGGCCTTTTACGAACAAAGAATGAGTCTAGTTGTTTAAAAGGTATTAAGAGGGGGTAGTTGTGATATTGTTCTGTAATACAAAATAAATTACTGATCTAAAGTAGAAAAGACACTAATTTAAAACGAATTTTTTTTTGCACTTGAGAACATGTAATCATACTTGTCAATTTATCAAATAAGACATAATAATGAAAATTGACTGGGGTTATATCTGTAAAATATCCTGAAATATATTGATGATATATGAATATCAACTAGGAATGTCATTTGGTTACCTATCAAAACCCATAAAATAAAATTGCTAAATGGCCAATATAATGATTTTTAAACTGTACCATATCCGTTAAGGACATATTTGAGTAATCGTTACTATATCTATAATTTTGCCTTTTTCATTTTGAATGCATTTTAGCATGTTATGACACTTGTCAAATGAGTTTGTTGTCGATATATAACCTATCCCTATTAAAAATTATATTGTGCTCTTTGGAAATATGACAAATATGAGGTGTGATTTGCAAGATGAACGATGATAGTGATGTGGATTAAAAGCAGAGACAGACTCCAACATAACAAATCCAAGTGGGAACAGGGTAGAGTATGAGATGTGAATTCATCATTCTTCAAATTTAGACTATATTTTAAAAATATGGAAAACAAACAAAAGTAGCTGAGATTTGTTTGTGAAAGAATAGCAACATACAAACAAAGGGGTTCTATCGGCTTTTAACTTATTGTATATGGTGTAATTCTGGTACTGTGATGGAATTGGGTTAGGCATCCAAACAAAGCAACATACATGAAATGAAAAGGTCAAAATAACAAAGGGATAGGTTCAATTTCTAAAGAAAGAACTATTGATTTCAAAATGGAGGGAGCATATAAGGGTGCTATATAAAGTTCCCTTGACTGTCTGAAATAGGATTCCAATGTCTTGTCAGCAATCGTTCTTTATTTAGTAATAACCTTCCCAAATATGCTTGAAATATGGCTTTCTAAACAAGGTTCCCTTGGCTGTAATAAATAAGCCTACATCGTGGCCAAGGGCTGTCAGTAATAGGGTTTCTCATCAAATAATTACATTTTGAAGAGTAAAAATTGGATGATGTTTTATAATCTTCTTGAATGTAGGAGAGATACACATACCACGAAGATGAAGATGTTGACTGCTGCCGTGCAGTACTCGATGCCATAGCAGCCAAAAGGTATTGTGAGGAGCTGGGTACAGCAAGGAGGAATCGTATTAAAAAATACAGGTGGGACATTGTTTCTTGGAAGACCGATGTGCCGCATTGGTCTGTAGTGCCCGAATTTTGGCGAGGTCTTTGTGATATCTGGTTCACAGAAGAGTGGCAAATGGTCAGTAAACGAAACCAGTTAAACCGCACCAGCTCTGGTGGTACGATCTCCCACTACGCTGGATCAGCTAGTGCTCACCAACATTTTGAGAAACTGGTATTCTGAACACTTACGCTCCAATATTATAATTATTTCAACATTAAACATTCATCTAACATTTAATTATCAAACTTGCTTTTCATCTACAGACTAAGCTGTTCAATGGGAGAAAGCCAACCATGGAGGACCTTTACATCCATATGCACTGTGCAAGAGAAAATGGCGTATCACCGGTTGTGGCTCAAATTAGTACGGCCAAGGAGGGTGTGGCTGAAGATAATGAAAACAGTGATGGTAATAGGGAAGTGGATCCAAGCTGCGAGGAGAGTACAATGGAGTTCGATATCAACACCTTGCAATTTACAAACACGGAAAAGGAAAATGTTTATGTAAGTTCAATTTACAAACACTGATTACCATTACAAATATAAAGGACTGGTAAGATGAAACATGTGGAAAGGGTAATTAAAAATGATGGAAGGGTAATTAAAGATGAAGGGTAAGGATGGAAGGGTAATTTAATATTAAGGGTAATTTAAGATGAAAGGTACATGTACAAAATTATTTGCCTCAACCCATTTAGCATGTAATGCCCACAATCCACAAAATACAAATCCTTTTCCAATTGGATTATTTTCGGCATTCCTCATATAAGAGCTTGATACTGGTCACTACAGCAGGCTTAAGGCACTGTCAATTTTATGTTAACTTAACAAATTCATTGCCATCTCATTTTCACAACATAAGTCTCGTGCCTCTTAGACATCTGCCTCTATATATAAAATTTCTCTTTCTCAATTTTCACTTTAATACATCTTTATCATTTGTTCCAACTAATAGATGAAGGTTAAGGCAATGAAGGCTGATCAGGCCAATGCGGAATTGGACGAGAGCGCCTTATTTCTGACAGCCCTTGGCGGACCAAAACATGGCCGCGTTGTAGGCTTTGGAAGCGTGATAGCACCAATCAAAACAGCAAACAACCGAGACAGGCAGAACAACACCTCTTCTGTATCCGGGTTGACAAATTGTGGGCAGCAGGAAATCTTCACTAGGTCAGAAATGAATGCGATGATGGAAGAACGTGATCGTCATATCGCCGAGGAGCGTGCTCAGATGAAAAGGGATCAAGCACAGAACCTATTAATGTTCGCCCAATTGTACAAGACGATTGGGATCCAACAGCTTCCTTCACAGGTATGTCTTTACAGATTAGTGGCGAATATGGGTTCTTTCAAAACATCCGACTCCTTTTATAACATGGAAATAATGGCACATATTAGATTGCACTTTTTATAACAACAGCCTTTTAGAACAACTAATTACCTGTATTTTCACATTTTCTAACTTATGCACCAGCTACCCCTTATGAACCAACACCTGATGGTATAGTAGGAAATATGGGTTAGGTGCATGGTCCCACCTCTCAACTGATGGTAGTCACAGCTACCAACAGGTGAAAAAAAATATAAGTGATTTTAATGTTACAAATCTGACAGGATGATCTCACATCTCAACCATCTCAAGAAGTACCCTCACACCTGGAAATGGAATTCAACCAGGTAAGTACCTTTACAATGTTGGTTGAACAATGCACTTATTTAAGTTATTTTTGTGGCATCAACTGCATCATTTGAAAAACAAGCTCAATGTAACTTGGTCCCCTTAATTGGTAATAGAATAATAAGTTGTTCAGAGGCTTCAACTGCATAAATAATTGTTATAACAATAACATGTTCTAATATAACAATTTGATATACATAGGATGCTGCTGGTTCCATACAACCAAATCAGGGGCCTTTCCAAGCATTGCTGAGTTCTCGGAATGTACAAGAAATTGCCGGACATGATGCTGCAATGTCCGATTGGTTGGCCAATCAACCTTCAACATGAAGCAGGGAGGTCTAGTGTGGTTGGCAACATTAAGGGTAAAGTATTTTGGTAATATTTTGGGTATATTTTGCAATCTCAGTGGGGGTTTGTTTTATTTTGTTAATGCTTGAAAGGTGGGTATATTTTGGTTATATATAGAAGTTACTCTTCTTCTTATCTTCTTATCTTGGTAATTGTTTGAAAGGTGTTGTTTTAGTGTCTTTATAATATTGGAAAAATGTATGATGATTATAGTCTGTTGGTTATATATCGAAGTTAATTCTTATCTTGTTAGTCTGTTGGTTTTTTATGTAAATCTTGTTGAATGGTGATCTGGGAATTGGTAAACAGTAATGGGTTGGTACCAAATTGGTACAGGGAGGGAGGATTGTAAAATTCGATTATGCTTTATTGCCTCCAAGTAACTCATTTTAGACGTCGCCCTATCCACGTAAATATCGGTAATTTATTGCATGCAAAAAGTGCAAATCATATCCTTGCAAATAGTCGGCCATGTAATAACTACATATTCTTCTAATAACGAAATCATCTTCCCATGCAAATAAACATATGGGGCCCACGTTAACTAGCCTTGCAAATAATCAAGTTTGATGCCTTGCAAATAGTCAAGTTAACTAGCCTTGCAAATAGTCACGTTATTTATCCTTGCAAATAGTCAAGTAGGTCCCACGTTATCTCTCCTTGCAAATAGTCTAGTGGGTCCCGCGTTCCCTTGCCTTGCAAATACTATGGTGGGACCCACGTCCGCTGCCCTTGCAAATAGTATGATGGGACCCGCACTCTCTTCCCTTGCAAATACTCCAAACTGGGTCAACTCTCGAAGTAGTTGCATGGCTAGTTATTGCATGCTAAACGTCATGTAACAGACTTTTTGCATGGCTGCCCTTGTAAATACTGACTATTTGTATGGAGGGTATTTGCATGGTTCCACTTGCATGTCTAAGGCCATGTAACAAGCCATTTTGGGCCTTGTTACATGCGTAAGGCCATGCAACAAGCCATTTTCGTTGTCATGCAATAAAAGATTATTCTAGTAGTGAAATTTACGATTAAAACTTTTAAACTGTTAAACTGAAAATTTACGATTAAAACTTTATATATGTTGAACAGTTCAGATTGACAATTAGAACTTTTAAAGTCGACGATTAGAACTTTTAAACTGAAAATTTACGATTAAAACTTTTAAACTGAAAACGATTAGAACTTTTAAACTGAAAATTTAAGTATACGCTATGCATAGTACCATAGCCTCACTCCTTCACCTAAAGGAAAACAGATTTAACTAGTTAACATAAAAGGGTGGTGCATGATCGACCGACTCTGCATGCATATGACAAGATGCCTACCTGCATGCATTATAATGGAAAAAAATAGTTATTTTTAGATCAATTTTTACTTATTTAAACATAAAAAGTATATTTGTAGATATATATATTATTCTACATATGGATGACTTAATCATCTAATTTCGATTTTATTTGATTGATATTGTTGTATTATCTGGACTATATATGAAATTTAAAATTATACTTCCGAGCTGGTGAACCTGATATTTTTACATATATATATAATATGTATATTATAGATTATGCATGTCAAATGCAGTTTATTATATATGGAGAGTTATTTGCAGTAGCCGCATGTTTTTAACCCATGCAAAAGATGTTGCACATCCATACAATTGATCAATTGCATGACCCCCATGCAAATGAGAATCATTAGCTACATATTCAACTAAACGAGCTCATTACACTACTAGAATTTCCGCTTTTTCCAACCGTAGCAATTGTTATTTCCAACCGGAGGAAGGGTCGACGGAAATGAAATTGGGTTTTCTGACACCATTAACAATTTCCGTCGGTAACCTCATGGAAATAGTAGCGGTTGGAAATCCCTGCTGTCTCCGCATGGAAATGTTTCTTATCTGCCGTTGGAAAAACTTTTGCATGACCCATGACCCGCCGAACAGACCAAATATTATATTTTATTGAAAGTTCACGGAAATACCTCTCCCCTTACCGTTGGAAATAAGTGTGAAGTAGGGAGACTTATTATTTCCGTGGGCTACCGTTGGAAATGTTTTGTGTAATTTGTTTATATTATTTTACTGTGAAGGTTCATGGAAATACTCAAGGACTCTGCCGTTGGAAATGTTTTATTGATTCAGTTTATATTATTTTATAGATAGACTTATTATTTCCATGAGGCTACCGTTGGAAAAGTTAAGTACCTGGAGACAGAAACGTTTATGTTTATTTGAAATATCCCTTTAAATGGTACATAAAAATAAATCACAGCAACAAGCAATATTTAATTGAGATAAACTAAACTTTACAATGAAAACATAAATTTTGGTCTTTAGAATAAGGTAATGCATTTAATTGAGATACAAAACATTGTGTCAAATAAAAACAATATATAAGATCTGCCTTGAATGTCTCTTTAATTTGTCCTCCTGCAATATATGTTTTTAAACATATTAGTGTTACTAAATTAGAAAAATTAGCATAAAAATCAAAGTAAGAAATAAAACTTTACTAGAAGCAAACATAGAAGCCTAAAATATTCACAACTGAAACCCATGAGATACTACTGAATTCTCCATTATTCAGTACTCAATTTAACCAAAATATCAAGTTTTCCTGTTCTTAATTGAAGAAAAATCCATATACAAGATTTTCATCTCTATTTTGATAATTTCAATCTATTAGATGTGTTAAAGTACTAGCATATTGATATGACATCTAAAAAATACTCAATTAGCACAGCGATATCGGTTTCACACAAGCAAAACTAAATTAAACCAGCTCAAAAGCACAATAATTTTCCTGAAAAAAACTAATTCAACCACTAACAAAGTTTAAAAAAAGCTAAATCTGAAAGTTAACATCAACTCAGGAGATGTGGCTTAGCTAGTATGGACTAGTTTGCCCTTTTCTGGCATGCTGATTTGTCCTTTTTATTACAATTAATTGGCTACACTATATTGGGTGTTCTTTATATGGAAATAACCATTGATGTACATGCTTTTCAGTGGACAAGTATCAAATTTTTATTATAACTAGAACTGTGATGAACAGGCATGATTTTGGTGATAGTTATACATGAAACAGTGCAGTTTTGACAGTCCATCTTTAGAAAATTATTGTGAGCAAATGGCTACAACAAATTCTTATTTCTTTATATGGAAATGATGGTTACCTTGTGTAGGTTATACTAAAAAAGTTTCAAAAATTATGAAGGCTTGGAACTCAGTGAATTTCACTGTTTTATGAGGGTCGGCTGGTGTGCAAGGATATGAGATTCAAATGGCCACCAAAATTTGTAGAAAAATCCTTTTTAGGAGATTCTTTTTTCAGTGTGCTTGTATATGTCTGTAGTGTGTGTAAGTACAAGGATTTGATCAATTTCAGTTCAGAGTTCTATGTACAGATGTTATACTGACAGTAGGTCAAATTGGGGCTGTTTAGGCAACTAAATATACCAGCATGTGTTTGGCTTAGTTTCACTTATGTATGGGGCTGGTACAAGCATGGTTATTACTTGATATGCTAGGTGAGTAAAATCACAATTAGTACAACAATGTGTTTACCAAACGTCGGAATTGCTTTACCAATTAATATTCTTCATCGGAATCATAATCTTCTTCATCACCTTGCTCCATGTGATACTCTTCCTCCCTGCCATGCTCTTCCTCACCTTCATCTACGTGGTTTACGTCCCTTGCAATTGATTGCGGTGCAGCTGATGTTGTGGGGGGGAGGACTGTTCTTTCGTCTACTAGCTCGAAGTCGTTTTTTCCAAGGACCATACCATCCCAATCAAAGTCTGGTCCATCTGAGACCGATATTGGATTATCTGGCCTTTCATCTTGGTAAAATTCTAAGTTTGAATCGTCACCCTCGGCATGAAACCTCGACTTCTGGCTTGTTTTAAATGCCACCCACCATTGACGTCTTTCGGGCTTTTGCGATGCATATGGTAGGTAGCACACTTGGGTTGCTTGCGCTGCTAATACAAACGGCTCGTAAGTTGCTAGGCGAGAAGTATGGTTAACCTCAACAAGACCATGTTCGTGGTCCACCTTTACACCGTTTATTATGTCGAACCAATCACACCTAAAGAGAACAACCGTGTGGGCATCATATTCTAGTGCAATGACCTCTTGGAGAACTCCATAGTAATCAATTTGTGGGGCATTTGCATCCCACTCGCCTTTGATGCAAACACCGAAACTTTGAGTTGTCTTGTCTTCCCCACATGATTTTGTGTGAAATCGATACCCGTTGACTTCGTATCCTTCATAGAAGTACGCTTGTTTGCTAGGCTTGACTCCTGCCATTCGTATGTAGTAATCGTCCTCATCACGAGAATTTATTACCTTTTTTCGCAACCACTGTGCAAAACCATCTTGACGAACTTTTGGCAAATCTTGGGGGCTTGTGGCTACTCCAGAGTTGAGCATGCATGTATCAAACTCTCTGCACATTAGAATATGTCCAAATATTAGGTTTGACATTGGTTTTAGAATAGATACTTTTGGAAACATCAAAAGAAAATTCATAATATTGTACCCCAAGTACTTCTCACAGATCTCTGGACAGTTGAGGATAATATAGGTGTGTGCAGCATTAAAATCCGTGTCATCGAGAGTCCTCCGTCTTTCCCTGCCAATGAACCAGCCCGGAGTATCGAATATCGAAAGTGGCCTAGCTACTCGGGTACTTGTTCCAACTTCTTGGCCAATATTAGATTTTTCTGCAAAATAGTGTGTCGAAGTAGTACCAATTTCTTTGGCAATTGTAGCCTCCACGATCGAACCCTCAACACGCGCCTTGTTTGTGACTCTCATACGTTGTTCTTTGTTACGCCTGTAATTGCAACAATAGTTTAGTGTTAGTTGTTACAAATATCTTCATGGTCGACAAATATAAGCAATATGCAACACACCTTTCACATGGATACATCCATCGGGACCCTACTGGCCCACCCATTCTAGCCTCGTATGCTACATGCACTGCAAGATGCTCCATTGAATCGAAGAAACCGGGTGGGAATATTTTTTCTGCCTTGCACATTGTAACGATAATATCATTTTCTAAGGTTGCCACCCTCACTGGATCTAGCTCCTTGGCACAAATCTCTCTGAAGAATGCTGAAATCTCACATAAAACATCCCATACGGAATCCGGGATAAAGTCCCGAAAGTCGACGGGGAGGAGACGCTCCATGAACACATGTAAATCATGACTTTTGAGCCCAATGAGGGTTCCAGTGACTAAGTTAACACACCTTGACCAATTGGATGCGTAGCCATCGGGAAACCTTACTATATCCTTGAGCCATTTTAAAACAATCTTCTTATCATCTGGAGAGAGTGCGAATGGCGCCTTTGGTTTTTTCATCTTTCCCGGGTTATTATCGGCTGGAGTTAGGTGCTGGTTGGGACGATCACACAATAGAGCTAGATCTTTTCTAGCTTTTTCATTATCCTTGGTTCTGCCGCCTATGCTTAAAAGCGTGTATATCAAATTTTCGGTGAAATTCTTCTCCAAATGCATCATATCCAAATTGTGTTGCAACAGATTGTCTTTCCAATATGGTAAACTCCAAAAAATACTCTTCTTTTGCCAATGGTGAGTCTGACCATAACCCGGAATCTGGTTTAATGCTCCTTCTTTACCCCATTTAATCTCCCCAATTAAACTCACTATATTTTCAAGCTCCTCTCCCATCAATCGTCGCGGTGGCGGATCATTCTCGACTCTACCTTTTTTAAAATTCTTCCTGTCTCGACGGAATGCGTGATTCGGAGGCAAGAAGCACCTATGACAATCGAACCAACATGCTTTTCCACCATTCTCGAGTTGAAAAGACTTTGTCTTGTCCATGCAATAAAAACAAGCCAACTTTCCTTTTGTACCCCACCCACAAAGCATGCATCTCGTAAGCCGGGTAATCACTCACCGTCCAACAAAGTTGTGCACGCATCTTGAAATTCTCTTTTTTGTACCCATCCCATGTCATTTCGCCATGTAACCACAATTTTTTCAATTCGTCGATTAAAGGTTCGAGGAGAATGTCAATGTCCCGACCCGGATGCTTCGGTCCCGGAATGACAAGCGCGAGGAACATGCTTTCTTCTTTCATTATCATCCCAGGTGGTAGATTATACGGAAAGACAAATACCGGCCAACACGAATATGGAGCTGCACTCGAGTTGAATGGCATGAACCCATCCGTTGTTAGCCCCAACACGACATTTCTCAACTCTCCTGCGAAATCAGGATGTTTACGAGCGAAATGTTTCCAAGCCTCACCATCCGCCGGGTGTACCATCATCGGTGCTTTGTGACGCACACCTTCCTTGTGCCATCTCATATTCTTCGAAGATGATTTGGTCATGTACATCCTTTGCAATCGGGGTGTGATAGGTAGATAACGGAGTACCTTCTGTGGAATAGGTTTAGCATTCTTGTTGGGTCCAGTTGGCTTATACCTTAGCTCCCCACATACATCACATTGTGTTTTCTTCTTGTTCGCTCCTTTGTAATATAGCATACAAAAGTTAGGGCATACATCTATCTTCTCATGGTCCATGCCCAATTCGGAAACCAATTTCTTTGCTTGGTAGAAATTTTCTGGCATTTCTGCACCACATGGAACCGTGCTTTTCATGAGACCCAACATATCATCAAAACATCTTTGGCTCAATTGGTGTTTGGACTTCAAAGCTATGGCACGTGTCACAGCCGATAAGACGGTGTGTGTCTCGCATTTCACTTCACCCGTTGAGTTAATTTTCCAAAGCGGTGTTTGCGATGCTTCCATCATGTCGAACCATTTTTTAGCTGCTCCAGTAGGTGTCTCCTCATTCCAATCAAATCCTTGAGGAGCGGCATCCCTTACCATGTCTTCCATTCGGTCTGTCGCAAAGTTCAAAGTTGGTGGACTGTGTGGTTGAGAGCTAGCTGAATTGGGGTGTGGCTCGCCGTGCTTGTGCCAAACATGATATGAGTTGCAAAATCCGAAACGAAAAAGATGTAGTTCGACAGTCCCCACATCTTTGTTGTAGAGGTTGTCACATGATGTACACGGACACGGGATACACTTCTGGCCCTGTCGATCGAGACGCACAACAGAGGGTTTGGACACTGCTGTTGCAATAAATTCAGCGACACCCTTCACAAATTCGGGTTCAAGATTTCCACCAGTTTTATTTCTGCCATTGTACATCCACCCCCGATCAGTTGCCATATCTGTACAGATTATATATACTTGAGTTAATTACACAATGGAGCAAGCACAAATACACAAATGACAAATATGACAAGGTAGTGCATCTGTTAAGAAAGTGCATTGGGTATAATTTACTATCTAAAAACTGTTCTCAATGATGACAAGGCAGTGCATTAAGTAGTTGGGGATTAATTAGGTGAATTTACTATCTAAAAACTGTTCTCAATTATTATCACCTTATCAATTTACTCTCAGTTTTTCATTGCTGCAACTCTACAAGTCAAATCAGTAAATAAAAATAGGTCCCTGCGCAAATGAAAAATAGAATATGTTAACCTCAGTCAATTTACTCACCCTAGCTCACCGAACATAACAACAGATTCGGTCGGGGTCCTAGAGGAAACGAGATGAGTTAACTTTGGACGAAATGAGTTCACTTGGGATGAAACGAGATGAGCTCCAAGAAAGAGGTGGTGGAAAAGAGTGGCAGGCGAAGGGTCCAAGTGACAGGGGCCGAGGGGTCCAAGAGAGGAGCTGGCGATTAAAGAGGTAATATGAGTATGGAAGAGCTGGCGATTAAAGAGGTAACAAGAGAGGAGCTGGCGATTAAAGAGCTGGCCGAGGGGTCCCTGAAAGAAAGTACTACTCGATGCGGCGGCCCGATTCAAGAGGTCATATGTATTTCCAACGGTATACCAATGGAAATAGTGGCATCTATTTGTTAATTTAGTTAATTTTTTTGTTGCGTACCCATTGTACGCATAATATTTTAATTAATACAACCCACATGGTCCAGAGATTTAAAGTGACAAAGTGCTAGTTAAACATATTTGAAATGCATCCTAAGTTAACACAAGCAGGCCATATTTGAAATGCAAGTTAATACAATTAACACAAGCAGACCATATCAGCACACATCCTAAGACATATTTGAAATTCAAGTTAAGCCATAGTCCTAACACAGTCAGACATATCAACACAAGGTAGCACCCTTAGAAAGTAAATTAAATTATTACAAATTGCAAGTTTAACACAGTGGATCAGAGATCCTTGGCCTTAAGAGCCCTGCACTTCCCCTCCTTTAGTAGGCCTTGGTGGTTCATTGATATCTCCCCCTCCCGAATTGCCCTCTGCTGGGTTGGGGTGGCCTCCACTCCCATTGTGACCCCCATCAGCATTGGCCTCCGACGACGGCTCCTACAAAACAATTGGCAAAAGAAGAGTGTTAGTGGAAAAGAAGAGTGTTAGTGAGAAAATCAATCAGCGAAAATACTCATTTACTAATTATATTCCAATATGATTTTCTTGTTAGCCTTATTAGTATTTAGTGAGAAACTACCATATATTAATTTATAAAAATGCTTACCGGTGGCGGCCTCACTCCACCTGCTCTGAAGAGCGCATCAAAACACGCTCTTGTGTACTCATGGTGTTTATGAAGAGCATCCATTTCAGCTCTGTGTCGCCTATCCTGGGCAGCTATCTCATTAGCAAACTGGGTTCGTTCAGCTGCTAGTAACTGTGCCACTTCTACATTTGAGAAACTCCTATTCGCATCTGCAGCAGAGGTGGCAGTGCTCCTGGTTGGACCCGATGGGCTCGCCTCAACTGTCTCGAGTACTCGGGTTGACTTGCTAGTTCTTCCCCGGAAGCTAAACCCGAATAACCTGCCTCTGGAGTCCTCTCCTTTCACAGCTTTCTCCCATATTTGATCCTCTTCCATCTGATCCCCGTATTTCCCCTTAAGTGCATCAAACCTTTCCTGAAGTGGTTAGGAAAAAATCACAAGTCATAGCTTGGAAAAGCTTGAAAAAATCACAAGTCATAGCTTGAAAAAATTCAAGTGCATCAAACCTATATGTAATGAAAACAGTAACAAAAAAAAGGGAAGCTGCAGGAATTAAAGCTAATTTGAATTAGGAAGTTGTATAATACACGGGGGAGACGGAATAATACAGACACACACACACACACACACACACACACATATATATGAAAGAAAGGGTGAGAAAAATTAATATACGTGAAAGAGAAAAATGAAAGTTCTTTATAGTTGGAAAAAGACAATATATAGAGGTTAAATATTTATGAATATATGCACATTAATTATTTGTGAAAGTAAATATATTAATCGCAGTTTTACAATTAGGACAAAATGATAATTTTACATTTTTGGTAGGATACACATTTAATTTTAGCTTGAAATATTTATTTTCTTATTTGTTTTCCATTTCTTGCAGAGTATGTTATGCTCCAGAACCAAGTCAATGAAGGAAATAAGAAAGGAAAACAATGAGGATTTAAAGGGAGAAAGCAATTAATATGAAAGGAAGGAGAAATAATATTATACACGTTTTAAGTAAATAAATTGTAGTTGAATTGAGAGAGAAGATAAAATTATGACCAAACATGAAATGTTTGTCCTTTGATTATTGGGGTAAAGATATGTACAGAGCAGTTTTTGCTTCATGCAGATTACGTATCGTATGCAGTGGTGTTTTGGATCTATTGTCCTTGCACTTCATGAAGCAAAAACTACTCTGTCAATATCTTAACCCTAATTATATATGATGTATTTTTGGAGGCTACTAGAAGTGGATCATTAGATGTAGAAAAAGTGAGAGATACCATGCAAGATTGGAAGCATGCGGTGACTTTTGAAGTGAGAGATACCATGCAATATCTTAATTACTTTCTAATACAATCAGTCATATATATGTTTCTGTAAGCATGCGGTGACTTTTGAAGGGTAACATTATTCAATTAGTTGTTGGTTTAATTTCTAATTTGAATGTCTAGCTCAATTTAGTTAATTAGCTAGCATGCAGACTATATGTCATTCTTGGACATAAATGCTTTCACTGATTTTAGCCAAAATTATTATCAAATTTGGTTGCATTTCTATCTTCCAACAATTTCAGTTTAAAAAAGGCCACAAAAGTGCCCCAAATTAATGGCCTGGTAGATCCAAGAGCCTCTGGTGGCACATATCATGCAAATTGTCAACTACAATGCCATATTTCCACCTCAGAGAAAGGCACTTTAAACTGAAATGAGTGACTCTTGTGCTAGAATTGGTTCTGAAAACCTTTATTTTTAGTATAATTATCTATCGCTAAATATACTCTATTGGACCAAAAGGAAACATAATTCTGTCATAGCAGTGTACCAGTTAATTTTAGACATGTTCATATAATCACAACAAAGAAAGGAAATTACCACTGCCTCTTTTGCTCTCCTGGTCAGGTACACCTTTCCCTCCGGTGTATTGCGCATGTGAGTTTTATCAAAAACATCCTTCAATCCGACAGAGTCGCCCTTCTCCTTTATCTGATGTTCAAAAATGGAAGATTTGTCAGTGATGATGAAAAAAAAATTTGTTTTAAGGATGAATTTAATTAATGTAGTTTTTCAATACCAATGCTTGCTTGTGCCGAAACATACTCTTGGAACCAGTCACGTGATGGACCTCATCCTCTTTGCTTATTCTGTTACTACGGTTGGTGGCCGATTGTTGGTCCCAGTTTTTTGTGGACCATACATCGCACAGCCCCTTCCAAGCTTCTATGTTCTTGCACCATTTAGGAGGAAAGTCTTTCCATTTCTCCTTCTCATTTCCATATTTCTTCGTTAATTGTTGTCTTGTTTCATTCAGCTCACGCATGTATGCTTCCGCCGCAATCTTCTCGAAGACATCAAGACAACGGCCAATGTCTTCCTTAGGCCCCCATGAGTACCTTGCAAGAACTGTTGGAGGATAACCAGCCGAATCCGCGATGGAAACATGTTGTAGGTCCTATACGGTCCCGGCAGGTTCTCCAAAGTTAGAACCCGTACCGTGGTTATCACCTTGGTGCAAAATGGCGAGGTCGTGAACTCCGCGTCCCCGACCACCATCAGGTATGGTCTGTCATCTGGACGCACCGGGTCACGAGGCCTCGCAAGTCCCCGACCACACCTCACGTCAGATTTCCCCTTTTTTCTCTTTCTCTTCTTCTTGTCAGCTGTCTCTTGAGCTGCCGACGCATCAAGCTCTCTCCCGCAGGCCTGAAAAGCATCAGGACAGCTACGGAGGGTCCGACGATTCCGGCACCTAATGCTGCCATCATCGGTATACACCCCTTCGTCAAGAGGCCGAGGGGAGCTGTCTCCTGACTGGGGCTCTGATGCTGTCTCGGACCGAGACGGTGACCAGTCAGTAGACGATAACCAGTCAGTATGTGGGCGAGGGGAGCTATCTCCTGACTGGGCAGCAGCTGTCTCGGCCTGAGTCCCGAACTGGGCAGCGTCAGTCTCGGCCTGAGTCGGTGAATGGGCAGTAGGTGTCTCGGCCCGAGTCCCTGACTGGTCCGCAGCTGTCTCGGCCCGAGTCCCTGTATTACGTGTTGCTTTGATATCTGGTTCCATACCATACGTAACACATATTTTTTTTTATTAGAACAACAGCAATGGCTCCAAGGAAGTCTGGTCTTACAAGAGCAACACGTAAAAAGCACTCCAAGAGAAAGTGTACTTCACAGCCAATTCTTGAGGTTGGCGAGGGTTCAAATGCTGACCCTGAAAGAGAAATTACACAACCAGAACCGCCAAATAAAAAGGGTAGAGGCGCCGGAAAGATCAGAAAGTCAACAGATGTAGTGGAGGACAGACCGGTAATCTGGCCAGTTGGGGATTGTGAGTTCACGTGCAATCACCAGTTGGGCGATTGCAAACCAAAGGAAATAACAGCAGCAATCACTAGGTACCCCTTCTAACTTGAGTACTTGAAATTACACAACCAGAAATCGATATATTGTATTTAGGGATTTTATGCTTCAATCAGTTGCTTTTTTATTTATTCTGTTGTGTCAAGAAATTGGTACAAAAACAGTAGTCTCTGGTAAGTTAAAAACAACATATTCTGATGCACTCAAGGTGCTCGAAGAAATGACGAAATCATAATCTGATGTGAAACAAAAATTTGAGTGCTATCAAGGCCGATGTCTGGTTCAACTTGTAGTGTTATGGTCACAAATCAGGTTCAACTTGTAGTTGCTAACAAACGGGTTGAATGTACAGCTAGCAACTAAGTGTGACCTAAAGAGATCATGTTTAATATTTGTACACCTTAGGGTTACACTGTTTAAACTTGTAAGTCAATGGCTGATATTTCCGTATTTCTATCACTAGGCTAGCCCTAAATCTCATGCCTGGACCGTTGAGAAGCTTCTTCTCATTTGATGACGCCACGAAGAAAAATATTGAGTTCTTGTTTTTGGTACCATATATTGATTTATATTCAATTTTTTTTAGGGGCAAATCTTGGCAGGGGATCTGAGCCAAACATAATTACATGGACAACCCTAACTGGGATTATCAGTTCACCTCTCATAAAAAAAACAAGAAGCAAATTACATGAACTAGCAAACCAATAGCACACTACAGTTCACGTCTGGTTACAGATAGCTATCCACAGTAGATAGACTTACATTTATCAGTAATAGACTTTACTTTTAATAGACTAACTTTTTTTTGTTTTAAAGAAAAAATTCAGATACCGTGAAGGGGAAGATCCCGACCATTGCAGAAATGTTATGGAGGCGATAGCAGCAAAAAGGTATAGCCAGGAGCTATACGAGGCCAGGGACATCTGCAGGAAAAAATTTGGCAGAGACATAGAAGCATGGAAAAACCACATTCCCCATTGGTGCCTTGACAACCCCAACTGGCACGGTTTGTGCGATATTTTTTTCACAGAGGACTGGCAAGATTTGAGTAAAAAAAAACCTGGTAAACCGCACCCAGTCGGGACTTTTGGTTGCCCATCACTGTGGATCAGCCAGCTCACACCAGCATTTTGGCAAACTGGTCAGTGTCATCAAATATAATGTTCCCAAATTAACAATACTTGTAAGTTATGGATTCATCTGACCTTTATGAATATTTGTTTTATTCCTTTTCATGTGGAGACAACATTAAAAAATGGAAAAGAGCCATCGATGGGGGAACTTTACCTCCATACTCATAGTCGTCGAGAAGATGGGAAATCACCGGTGGTCATCCAAATACAGTCTACCATGATGGCCGGGTCGGAACCTAATGAAAACACTGATGGTAATGGGCTTCCAGATCCAAGTACCGAGGAGCCTACAACACAGGTCCCAGATTATGATATCAACTCCTTGCATTTTGCCAACTCGAATGCGAAAGCAGTTTATGTAAGTAGTAATGTTTTCATTAATATGCATTTATTGTTACCGTAGTGCATAACAAGGTCACAATAAATATAATTTAGCAAATATGTTGTGAGCTTATGTGGCCTATATTTGTTGTCAGTTGACACCATGGGTAGGGTGTTCAAATGGTTCGGTTTATTTGGTTTTAAACAGAACCAAAAAATGATGCCATGGGTAGGGGTCAGGGGTGGATCCATAAAGGCCTACCCCTGAATTTGAATTTTTTTTAAAGTCCAGTACAATTCTACACATGTGCCTACCCCGGGCCCGGAAATTACACGGCCCAGTCAAGATAACTAAGTGGGTTCTGGTCATTTGAGTTTTATTTTTATTCAATGTCCGTAGGAATAATTTCATTCATAAATCAAAATTTCACTACAAGAAAGGTAACAGGGCAACATTATACCAGTTCCTTGTCTGCCACTGTTTTACTGCAACAGAAAAGAAATTAAACTGGGAAATTAAAAACAGCTTAGAAATAACACCTATTTTGTTTAGCCTAAGGTAATTTAAAATTGGATTGGGTTGATTAAAGCATCTACTCAGTGGTGAACAAGCGCCCATCCAACGATCTTCCATTTCTATCCCTTGCACGAAGGAATCAGTTAGCATACCCGATTAGTTAATGGGTTTGAACCCGATTAAACATATGAGTGTTAGTGAATGAGTAAAATAAGTAAATAGAATTAGTAAACAGTGATCATATATATATGCATAACTACACTAGATATTCATTGTCCTTTTTAGGCAAAAACACAAATAGGACATAATATAGAGACCCAAGTTTAAATTTCTCATTTACTGTTCTGACAAGGTCCCATATAGCTACTGAGAATGAATTCTGATAAAAAAACAAGTGCTGATATTTACGTCCCTCTATCCATATATGTAACAACTAAGATGAAAATACTGTTCTTGATGCCTTTCTAATATTAATTTTATGATTTCTAATATGTTGGAACTGATAGGAAAAAGTGAAGGACATGGCGGCTGATCAGGCCACTTCTGACATGGACGAGAGCACCATGTTTCTGACAGCTGTTGGTGGATCAAGGCACGGTAGGGTGCGGGGGTTTGGAAGCATGCTTCACGACAAGGTGCCAACAGCAACCACCCGAGCCAGGCAGAAACACACAACTTCTTCTGTCTCTGGTTTGACAAACATTGAAGGGCAGAGAATCCAAACCCGCGAAGAACTGGAAATGCTCTTAGCTGACCGTGATCGTCGTCTTGATGAGGAAAAGGCCGTGAGGGAGAGAAAACTGGCAACTTATGACTTATACTTCCGTCAATTATTCACTATGTATGGGGCGCAAATGCCTACTCCACAGGTAATTAACTAATCAATTTTGTAGTTAATTTATGGTTATAAATTTGGTTGTGTTGACAGATTTTGATATGACACTGCTGTTGGCACCATTTTGGTAGTTGTCTTTGCTGTTGAGATATAGCAATATACTAACATTACCTCATGTGCATTTTTTTAATTTTAGGATGGAGCAAACGGTTCTGGAACTCAGTTCGGTGTTGTTCCTGTAGTTCCTTCTCTTCAGGTCACACTTTAAATTTTACAAAACTTAATGATGTAAATTTTATTCATCTTCCATTTTGTGATCTACGGATTATAACAATGCTTGCATTTTATATGTTTAGGGTCATGGGCTTACCAATCAACCATCTCATGGAGGAGCTTCACTTGTGCAAATGCCCATTCCCCAGGTAATGAGTTATATAATGTTGCTTTGAGATTTAACTTATGAAAACCCGCTAAATGAGGGTTCATGTAGCTATTGGCTTTAAGTATGAGAAAACGCAGTAAAAGCTTAGTTGACTAGCTAGGGGTAGTCAATGTACAACGCCAAATTCAATTATCAAGTGGGATTAAGGGCATTTATAAGTTAAACTAGTCATATGTTAAACTACTAAAGCACGGTACTAATAATTGAAACTACTGAAGCACAGTACTAATAAGTTAAACTCTTATGTTGTCAGTTCACCAACAGGGTTTATATAAGATGTATTAGTTTTTGTGCGAAACCATCAATAATTTGTATTGCCTGTGACATAATACCCACAAATCATTTCTCAAAGGTGCATTATTTTTTTATTAAAAGAAAACAATGATACACCAACATAGTTTTATGGAAACCGGATTCGAAATTATTTTTCAACTCCATTGCAATTGTCAGCTTGCTGAAATTGGGTTGATCTCGGTAGTGTCTTTTATTTCCAGCTATTTAGAGTTCTTATGATCATTTCAATAGAATGTTTCCTTTTATTTTCATCTATTTAGCGTTTTGTCTTTTTACTCTACAGGGCATGTCTTGTACTGGTAATGTTCTGGTAACCATCATGTGGTATACATAGGGTGTTCTTATAATTGTTTTGTAAGCGCGATAGGGTGTTCTTAAAAATGTGCTTATTTTTGCACGTCTTCATCAATGATTGACACTTCTTGGTTACATAGTTTATATCTTCTTTGTTTGACACTTCTCTGTTTCTATGTGGTATACATAGGGTCGTGCTTTTCCTATGCAACAAAACCAGGGAGGTACCAAGAACTACTAAATCAAACTCAAGCTGGAAATGATGACAATACAAGGGGTGAGGATGATATGAGCCAATGGTTCGGGCAGTCCACCTTCCACGTGAACCAGCGTTAGCTTCTAATGCGCAAAAGTGCACATTTTTTGGTTAATTTACAAGTTCTAACATATGACAACTGGAATGGAACCTTATTTTGTGAATTTTTGTTAACTCATAGTGGGTATATATTTTGGGTATATATATTGTCAATGATGCAAATGTATAGTTTTGTTGTTGTAATTGGGGCTTGCAAATTTAGGGAGGAAGGGCATGATGATTATACTATGTTCATGCTTTGAAGTTATTAAATGCTATCGATCCATTTACGAATGTGTTTTCAATCTATTTACATGTTTTTTTATGTTTATCTGGTTCAATGTTAAATGGGGAATGTATGGGAGTACCCAATTGGTACAGGGAGGATTGTAGGATGAGGGCCAACAGATACTTTTCCATCCAGGTTATTATTTCCATGGGTATATCTTCGGATATTAAAAATAAAATTCCCATGGAAATAAATCTGGTGGGCCCACATACAACAACCGAATTGAAAATAATGTTCCCTTGGAAATACTGGGGTGGGTCCCACGTACGCTGCCCTTGGAATAACATGTGGGCCCCACTATCGCTTGCCTCGGAAATACTGAGGTGGGTCCCAGGTACACTGCCCTTGGAAATAAACAGGTGGGCCCCATGCTCCCTTGCCGTTGGAAATACTGGGGTGGGTCCCACGTACTCTGCCCTTGGAAATGCTCTGGAGGGTCCCACAGACGCTGCCGTTGGAAATAACCAGGTGGGCCCCGCATTTGCTGGCGATGGAAATACTCGGGTGGGGGCCACTTGCGCTTCGAAGGAAATACTTAGGTGGGTCCCACGTTCTCTGCCGATGGAAATACTCCAGACAGTGGCCGAGTGTCGAAGTATTTCCGTGCGCCCTTTTTCCAACTGTAATCGCACGGAAATACTCATTTCTGAGTATTTCCAACGGCGTCGACGGAAATAAGTGCTATTTCCATCGAGGGTTGTTGCGACGGTAGTATTTCCGACGGTAGCGCACGGAAATGAAGATTTTAGGGCTTCTTCCGACGGTACGCCCATGGAAAAGGAGATTTCCTGCCGTTGGAAGAAGCGGGAATTCTAGTAGTGTTAATTTGTCAGTGTTACCTATTCAATTATTGGCATCACTTGCATGGCAGCCCAATAGCCCATGCATATGAATTTTTTTTTTTCATACTAATAATACAAATTATAGTGTGCGTGTTAGCAAAAAAAAGTGCAAATAATGTATAAATTAACATTGTGGTTGAACTGTTGAAGGGCCCATCTTATGTCTCTACGCATGATCGGTGTAATCATCTGTCATAATCTGCACTCCATGATGTGTGTATCGGCGAGTTGTGTTGGGACAAATTTTTTAATTGTATAATTATTTAAACACAAGCATTTTTGTAATTTTTAAAAAACACATGACATAAAAATATTTTGGAGATATTTTGGATATTTAAAAAAAAAAACAAGATAAAAAATATATTTTGGATGGATATTTTTTTTCTAAAAAACGTGACAAAAAGTATATTTTGGAAATATTTTTGGACCAGGGTATGCAAGTATACCTTCTCTTGGGTTTTATTGGCTTCGTCCCTGATTGGAATCTGTATCCCTTCTTGTACTTGAGGGTGCAATTGAAAGAAAAAACGGTATGGATTTAATCTCAACCAGGCCAAAAGGAATCCGGTGCCAAATAGATTTAGGAGGTTCGATTTGAGATTCGTGCCAGAGTTAATGAATGGTCCGGATTTCTTAATTGTATCTCAGATAACCTGAGGGAATATAGATTCCCTGATTAGCCCTAGTGATGTGAAAATGTGACATGACTTGGTCATTAACATAATATGGCATTGTATTTTTTTTTTCAAGTGAGGCCGTCATTTTTATTAATATCCATTATTAATTATAAAATAATAATAATACCCATCTTAGCTGGGTTTTTAAAAAAATATCCAAACCGGCCATTAAATGGCCGGTAGGGAAATTTTTCTTTTTTTTTTCCTGTTTCAGACCCTATAAATACCCGTCTTGCTCTCTCCTCCCTCTCACAACTCACTCAACTCACATAAGAGAAAGAAAGGAACAGAAAGAGAGAAAGAGAAGGCGATTTCTGAGACGATTTGAGGTGATTTCGGAGGCAATTTTCCGGTGGCCAAAAGGATGAACAGTAGTAACCGAGGTAGATCGTCCTATCGTGGCCTAGCGAGAGGAGGGTCAATTAGTGATCGTCGGAAAAATGAGGGAAAAAGAATAACTGTCAAGTATGCCGTGATAAAAAGAACTGTCAAGTATGTATGATGGAGGAATTTCTTAGACGGCCTATTTGGTATGAAATTTCAGACGGTGACTTTGTGGAAAACCCCTACAGCTCTGGTTTGAAAAAAAAAAGTTGATCCAAAGCCTCCAACATCGGACAATGAGTTTGTTCCGTGTACTTATACTGGTAAGGCTAGCACTTCGTCTGTTGTGACTGATCCAAATCCGGCAATATCGGATGAGGAGTTTGTTCCATGTACTTTCAAGGCTCGTTCTAAGAAGTAGTATTATTAGGGTTTAAAATTTGGATGCATTTGAGCTGGAGGCATTTTAGTTGGATGAATTAGGGTTGTAAATTTTTTTGAGTTTCTTTAGTGTCTATTTTGTAGACTTTATTTCATCAATTTAGAGTTTATTTAGACTTAATGTATTGATATGCATGTAGACTTGATGTTTCTCTACATTTTCATTAAAAGAATCAAATTTGTGGTTTAGTAGAAATTCCAGAATTAATTTTTGAATATGATAAAAAACAGTAAAGTTATAAAAACTTACATTCAACTAACTCATAACTTAGTCTTAATAAAGTCCGTACAAATTGCAAATAAAATAATTCTGAAAGCAACATTTAAATAAACAAGTTCACAACATGCATTAAATGAGAAGAATTTAAATCACCTATTACTACTACGCTAAAATTAAATTCGAGAAACTGATTAGTTGCAGAAGATGGCTTACCAGATGGCTCTGCTTGGCTTCCAGATGCCCTTATACGCCTACCAGTTGACCTCCTTGGTTGGCTTCTAAATGACTCTCCTTGCACTCTAACCGCCACTCATCTTATGGCAATTGCCTCTTCCATTGCTTCTGCAAACATAGCAGATGCATCTAAATGGCTTGTAGCTGTGCTTCGCTGTGACCCTTGTGACCCAATTGCCACTGCGATAACTCGCTTATTTTCTGCCACATTCGCTGCGTTTCTGGCCTCTTCATTGCATTTGTTACTTAGTAAGTTGGTCAAAATTGAAAAGAAATATAATTTTTGATGAATGTTACATACCTCTTCGATTCCTGTCGGTAGTGGAACGGCGAGCCTGATGCCCCCTTTGCCTACCTTGCATTTCATCCATGGTCATTACATGACAGATATGTTTTCTCCTCCCAATCCTAATCCAGGCCTTGCTAGGAATAATTATGGGAGATTACAAGTAGGTCATTCTTCCATATTGCTATAAGGAACAAACACCCCACTTCAAGTACTTTCAAGATAGTTCACAGTATACCTTTCTGCAACAAATTGGTCCTCGCTCCAGTTTCGTTCATGACAAACCGCTAAGACATGAGCGCACATAATATATATTAATTAGATACCTCTGTATGTACATTTCATTTTGTTGCCGGGATCGCATGTCACAATGTACTGGAACTCCCTATGAATAATGTCCATACTTCCATAGGCACCGTGGGTGAGTAGAACGTGCTCATTTGGGTATGAAACTTGGTACTGACCTTCGCCGTGCGTACAAGGGACCAAATGCATTTCTGCAGCTTTGGTCCACTGTTTTCTGATCTTTTGCAAAACTCGGTGGGAAAATAACTGATTTGCATCTCTTAAGTCCATTGCTCGCTTCCACTACTCAACAAACCATTTGTTGCACTTATAGAACGTATCCTCCACTATGGCAGCCACAGACATTCTATGGCTCATCCGAAAGACAGTTGAGCGACTTAGAGCCGTTTGTTGCCATGATACTAAATCAATATTCTCCATCACATGTTTGGAAAATCTTCTCATAATTGGACGGCTCCATCACATTATTGGGACGTACTTTGCCCACCTTTTAAAAAAAATACATTACACCTTGGATTTAGCTGCACAAAAACAAAAAAATATTACTTCATTTTCCTCATAGTCTTATAAAATAATTAAACAAAATGTTATAAATTAGACATACCACAGTAAACTCTTCGAACATTTCTTTCAACCTTCTTGGTTTCTTCTTCCTGGCTCCTTATTTAAATCTCCATTTGAACTACTTGTCCTTTCCACAATTCTGGACCAGGTTGTCAGCAACATGCTGCATACAAAACCTGTGCACAAAAAGGTCTGGAGACCATCCGTATTCTGCTGTCAGTTCACGTTTGATCCCCTTGTGCTGGTCCGATAAAACATAGACAAATTTATTAGCTCCAAACACTTCATTCCTTAACCACTGCAAGAAAAAAATCCCAATTCTCACTATCTTACTTCTGCACAATTGCAAATGCAATTAATAGGCATCAATTGGTTGTTGGCATCATAGCTGCAAGCTATCAAAAACCTCCTCTCATACCGCCCAGACAAGAAGCATGCATCTATGCTGATCACTGGTCTCAAGTACTGGAACGCTGCAATGTATGGACCAAAAGCCCATGCTATGGCCCTGGATTGAACAACATCTTGAATAAGCACTCCGTGTTTATCTTGTATCGGACAAGTTAGAAATTGGTATTTAGAGCCAGGATTCTTGTCGCAGATTCCCATAAGCAGTGGTTCCAGCAAGCTATATGAACCCTCCCAACTTCTAAATTATCGGGTTATTGCAAGCTCACGACTCGTCCACAGTTGGTTGTATTTTGGGTTTACATTTCCATACCTAATGATATCTTTATATTTGATCTATTGTTTCGACCTATTTTCAGACCAGACCTTATGTTTTTGACCACTAAATTGCATAGTTTACATTGAAAATCAATAGAATATGGTACTGCTGCATTTTGTGGTTGATTTTGCACGAAATAGGCGAAAACAGGCAGAGTTCTGACATTCCCCACGCGAGTCGCGTCCCACATGACGCGGGTCACATCGCAGCCCAGACGCGACCTCAAACGCGACCCTCATAGCGTACATCAGCTCTACCTGAGGCGGGTCGCATCCCATCTGATGCGGGTCGCGTCGAATTAAATGCGCCAGGGCCCAATTGAAGCCCGTTAAGGAGTCTATAAATACAGAAGGCCTGGCGCAGGAAAGGGAATCCACGATTTTTCACAGAAAATAGATCTGATCGAGTTTGAAGAGAGAGCTTGGCGCCAGAGAAGAGGAGAGGCGATCTGGAGCCGATCTGGAGCTAAGAAGGAGTCGATTTGGAGAAGATTCCTGAAGCTTCGATCCTCTTCAATCTCTCACCTCTCATCATGATTTGCACTCTCTATCTCTCTCTTATTTTGCTTTTCTCTATGTCTGAGTAGATTTGTAGTTTCAGGGGTTTGGATGTAGTCTGAGACTTTGTTTGATTATGCACATGGATTGATTCTGATTGATATTTCGTGTTTCTTTGATTCTTGTATTATTTGTGATTGCTTGATCTAAATTGCTTGATTGATTCTTGATTGTCTACTGTTGAATGCCTTTGGTATTTCTTCTTGTAATAAGGCCTTGACATTCTTGCAAGTTAGGTTAAGTGTATGAGGTAGGTCTGATAATCGAAATGTGAGGTCAATAGTAGCAGAGAGGTGAAATTTCCACTTGTGGATACCTTTAGTAAACAGAACTGAGAACTTAGGTTTGAGATCAAACAGCTTGATTAAATCTGGGAGGGTGAAATTGCATTTCCAAACCAGGTCTGCTAAGCCAACACACGAGAGTTGAGGTTTAGTGACATTAGGTACGGTCAATCGAGCCTTACACGACTTAAACAACCAGAAACAAACATGTGCAGATTCAGCTCAAGGGACCATGCGGGTCGCGTGTGAGAGCACGCGGGTCGCATCACGAGGGTCGCAAGCGAGAGTTTGCGAGTCGTGTGATAGGTCCAGAGTGCTTGAGGGCCACGCGGGTCGCATGCGAAAGCATGCGGGTCGCGCCACAAGAGTCGCATACGAGAGTATGCGGGTCGCGTGGCAGGTCCAGAGCAGCAAAGTTGAAGATGAAATCTGAAACCCTTGAAACGCCTTTTATACATTAGTCTAACACAAAACATTTAATTGATTTCATCTCTGTTCATACATTGTTCATAAGATTTGTTCATACATTTGTTCGTTTTATTTGTTCATACATTCGTTACAAAACTTAGGAATAGACAAACACACAACCTTCAAACTTCTAGTACCTAACTAGGTAGAGTAAAGATTCGGAATTTGAGTCGTCCCTGTGGATCGATACCTGAATAGACTACACGACGGGATTGTGCACTTGCAGTCCTAGTCAAGAGTCGAATAAGGTTTAAAAGGTACAGATTCGTCTGTACTGAAACTTTGTTCTACCATTTGGCACGAACACCTAACCCTCACACAGTTTGTCACCCCTTGGATGCTCATATATGGGTCCTTTTTAATGGAGGTCTCAATGATATCGACAATGATTGATGCCGTGAGACATTCATGGTCGGTCCTTGTGTACTCAGACCTGCATGTGTGAGGCTTGTCTTGCCTCGGTATAACCCATGCATCTCCAAAACCCGTTGTATTTCCCCTAAGTTCATAATCACAACCTGGAGTCTTGCACACCACCTGAATCCGATCCCTGTCACTTTTCTTCATTCTAATATCCTGATTCTTATCAATATGGTACTCTCTAATCATCTTAATCAACTCTTCTTTGCTTTGAAAAAATTGTTCTGGCGCCAGCTCACCTTTGTCCTTAATCTGTCTCCCATAGTAAGCAGCATCTGCTTCTTGAAAAGAAGATATATCATTGAAGTCTACGAACGGGTGCGTATCAGTCCGGCCACTAAGCGGTATATTCCCATATTCTCTGCGAATGGGCACTGGACCATCTTCATCACAACCCTCCAGGTGATCAGAGTCCCAGTTTGCTCCCTCAAATTCATCCCTAGTTTGTAGATCTTCCTCCAGAATTTCGTTAATATTTTCAAAATCCAACCTAGTTTCGTCGTCTACTGGTGCCGATCTGGGGTGAGGTGATGGTGGCGATAATGGTAAAGACGCCACATGCACAGGTCTAGGTGAGGATCTTGTATGGGGTCGTGGTTGGGGTGTTGGTAGAGTGAAGTGATTGTATGTTTCTGGGTCAGGTACGAATAAAGGAACCATGAGAGTGTATGGTTTTGGTTGTGTTGTATAATTTGGCGCAACTGAATTTTAGCCAGAACTTTCAACCCTGACTCTATCGGAACTCTCTTGATGTAGATTTATATTACAAAATTTTCAGTGGCCTTTAATCGCCCGTACAGGCCTCTCCATGCAACATCACTTAGTATCGTCACTCTGGTATAGGTCGAGGGTGTTCCATCGTTCACTCGGGTTGCCAATTCTAAGTTCCACCTTTCTGAGTTATAATCGGTGCATTCGTAAATCATGGTTTTCAAGTTCCAAAGTGTATATCATCGGAAACCATGAATGAATTAACCGACTCTTTGGAGTAATAAACCCCATATGTATTAGTAAGAAACTTTCCACTACAGTGTAATGAAATCATGGCCATGGCCAACAAACTACATTTGATAAATGATAAACAATTGTCAGGTTAATAATTTAAATGTATAGGTTGCTGAAAAAAATTATAAAAAAATAAATTTAAATAAAAAAAAAAATTTAAACAAAAAAAAAAATACCTGAAAATCGCCTCCAAATCGCCTCAGAAATCGCCTTCACTTTCTCTTTTTCTCTTCTGTGAGTTGAGTGAGTCGTGAGAGGGAGGAGAGAGAAAGATGGATATTTATAGGGTCTGAAACAACAACAACAAAAAATTTCCTACCAGCCATTTAATGACCGGTTCTCTTTTTTATTCTCAATTGGCCATTTAATGGCCGGTTTGGGCATTTAAAAAAAAACCCAGCTAAGATGGGCATTATTATTATTTTATAATTAATAATGGATATTAATAAAAATGACGGCAAGTGAGGTGATCAAACTCATGAGGATAGTCATGTCAATCTAAGAGTCACATCATGTGTGGTCACGTCGTGATCATACCTGATGTAACTATCTGTGACTATACGCGATCATGTCACTTTATTTTTAAAATAGTCGCCCTATCAAGATCTAATGGATATAATCATGCGTGCCTGCCCGTGAAATGATAAATATAAAATATTTAATAAATATTTTTATTTAATAATTTATAAAAAAATTAATTCATCCAACATTTATATATTTTTTTATTAATAAATTATGAAATTGATTTATACAATCGTGTTATTTAATGAATATTTTATTTTTAAAATAATAGAATAGAAAATTATAAATTTATAATATTACGTTAATATATTTATTTATTTATTTGTTATATTTGTTTATTTATTTGTTATATTTTGGATTAAATTAAGCTATCAATTTATTTAATAACTATCATTATTTGTTAGTTATCCGTTGGTCTTAATAGGTAAGAATACAATATAGATAAAACTAGTACTTAATACATAAAGATAGAATATGAATAAGACTAATTTTGTACGAATGCCAATATGAACATGTATTCATCTAATACATATCACATCCATTGATGTTCCTACCTAAGTTCCGATGGTAGGAGATATCTGGTTGCCGGATCGTTCGGCAACAGAAATATAATTAATCTTAATTAATTTGTATTAGAAACTCACTGAGAAACTAATGTTCAAAATAATGAAACGCCTAAGAACATTGAAGTAGGCTTAAGAGACTTAAGACCGAAATTTTTTTTGTTACCACAGGAAAAAAATCAAATTAAATCGTTACCACTCTGGTTTGGCCCGTATCAATTCTACCACCCACGCTAACCCAGTTCGCGCACCAAATAGGCTGGTGCGCGCACTGGGTTGGCGCACAAGATGGTGCGCTGACTGGGTTGGCGCACCAACCTCTTCTGACTATTAAGGCACCAACTCAGTATTATTTTTATGTGGCGTATTTTAGATCGTTATTTCGATTAGTTTTATGTTGCGTATTTAGATATTATTTTCATATTACTTCTTATGTTGCGTATTTTATATCTCATATCCCGTAATACATAATACATTAAAACATTAGAACACACCATAGATAAAACATAACACACAACGATAGTATATTAAAACATAACACACAATACATAAAACCGAAAAGTTTGTACCATAATACATAATACATAACCGAAAACCCTAACCTTAATACAAAACCGAAAGTTTGTACCATAATACATAATACATAACCGAAAACCCTAACCTTAATACATAAACAGAAAGCCCTAACCATGACATTATTGGGTACGGTTCCTAGCATCCCTTCTTCTTCTCGCATTCCTTTCGAGGGTAGCTCTGTTGGTCTCGTGACCCCTTCTCCTTCCTTCCAGTATGTCCATCCACATTGGGATCCTGTTGTGTCTTCTCCGACCCAACTTCACTAACCGGTGCTCTGGCGTTAAGATATCCCCTTTGTGCGGCGGCCAATCACCTTGATTGCCATACACGTGGAATACTCCACTCCATGTGTCGATAAGCGTTTGGATGTTGTAGTAGTAATTGACAAAGACATTTGGATCGTAGTTCCTATATTTTTCACACATTTGTAAGTTTCATCATCCAAGATTATTATGAAATTTTAACACACATTCGTACCTTATTTGACACACTGCCATCACATGAACACATGGTATTCCGGTGAGCTGAGGCTTTTGGCAAGAGCATTGCACCTCATGGTCGTTCTGCACAACGACCTGGTACCTACAGTCTCGGGACGTGTACACCCATTTGCCTGCATCTATGTCAAATGGGATTTTCTCGCCATGTGATGTCACCATGAATTCCCCGACTAGGGTTCTGTGTACGGTTCTGTCTAGGGTTCTGTCTACTGTTCTGTCTGGGGTTGGCAACCACATATAACTCTATGAACTTGAAAGGTGTTGTCAAATTCAATGTTATTTGGGTATACAACCCCAACTGCTATCGTCTAGTACAGAGAGTTGTTGGAACCATGTTTGGTTGCCTTGGCCAATATTAATTATAGCGGAAATTACCAGTTCGTAATAATTCGGGTCAATACCAAGTTCCTGGTACACTTCCCTAGTTATACCGGCGAAATCTAAATCCGAACCGATATTGAACATTTTCTGGGGTTGGGTACTGTAATAAGCACCATTGGGCCCTTGTTGTACTTTACCACCAAAATAACAAGCAATTCCAATCATAGTTACCTGAATTACAGAACAAACCCAACATTTAATAAATTTACAAAAAATTAAAAAAGTAATTAAATAATTAAAAAAACATAAAGGACTAGAGTGAAAAAAAACTTACTCTTTGGTCTTTGCGATAATGTTCTTTGCTGCCTGCTGCCTTGGGTCGAATGAAATGAGCACAGTATACTAAGTTGGTGCCTTAATAGGCAGAAGAGGTTGGTGCGCCAACCCAGTCAGCGCACCATCTTGTGCGCCAACCCAGTGCGCGCACCAGCCTATTTGGTGCGCGAACTGGGTTAGCGTGGGTGGTAGAATTGATACGAGCCAAACCACAGTGGTAACGATTTAATTTGATTTTTTTCTTATGGTAACAAAAAAAATTTCGGGACTTAAAGAAGACTCGCGGAACATCACCATAGTGGATATCCACCTGATGTTAACTTTAGGCCCGTTAAAGCTTTCAAAATTTTAATAAAAATGGTACCGAGGCCCAAATACTAATTGGGCCATCTCTTTACCTTGGTAGAAGCTTTTCTTGCTGCCTAAGCACCAACTAAAGAGAAAAAACCCTTCTTCTCTCTCCATACTTTCGATCCAAGCAAGATCGACTAGCGCTGTCTCTCTCGTTCTTCTCGGAAAAGGATTTTAATCTAGGACAATGGAGTGCGTGTTCGGGCTTGTTGGGAAGGGTTTTGCTCTTGTGGTGGCTGATACTTCGGCGGTGAATAGTATCTTGGTGCACAAGTCGAACGAGGATAAGGTCATGGTTCTTGACTCGCACAAGCTCCTTGGCGCCTCTGGTGAACCTGGCGATCGGTTAGTTTTTGTTTTTCTAGTAGATTTTGATCGAGTATCACCTGGTAATTAAATTTGGGATAATTAATTTAGTGCTGGAAGTCGAGAGTTTCGGATCACAGTTTAATGTAGTTGCTTTTTGACCACTTATTTGTTCATTCTTTAGTTTCCTTCAAGCCAGGATATCTACCATTGTTTTCTAATTCTGTCAAATCTGGACGAAGTGATTTTAGCTTAATAATTGGTTTGATTGGTCTTTCCCTATTTCCACTGTAAATATGATTTTTATAACAAGACCAACTGATCTTTTGTTCAGTTTAAGAAAAATAGAGGATACATAATGAGAGGATTAGGGTTAAGTTAAATACATTTTGCTGGAGTTTGGCAAGAGTGGTATTAGGAATAGGGAATTGAAAACTTTTCCATTTTATTACACACTGTGTTTGGCAAATAGATTAGATCCAATTCCCATGCTGGCAGAATATCTCCTATTCCAACCCCATCATTTGTCTAGAATAAATATTCCATCCCCCACGGGATATCTTATTATTTCAAGTTGGATTAGAGGGGGCGGGGGTTCTAATTGCAAAATATCTTCTCTATTTCGCATTATTTCTGTTCCATCATTGTTACACTCTATTTCATCCAATTCCAAACGTGTTTGGCACCTATTTCACTCTTTTGCACTAAATTCCAGTCTATTCCATTTTATCCAACACTGCCAAACAAGCGGTTTGGTCAAAACGAGGTCCGGTAGCACTTATTTCACGTATGGGGATCTATAACATCTTGATTCGATGCTAATTTTGGTTAATTGTATCATATCACACTGCAAAGTCAAGATCTGTATGCCTTTCATTGCCTGTAATTTCCTTGATTTTAGCACTTCTAGTGAGTTCACCAATATAATTATTTCAATGAGATGCATGAGAGCCCCTTTCCATTCTATTTTTGTTTCATTTCTTTCAGAGTACAGTTTACTGAATACATTCAGAAGAATTTGCACCTGTACCAATTCCGCAATGGTATGCCTCTCACCACTGCTGCAACTGCCAATTTCACTCGTGGCGAGCTTGCAACTGCTCTCAGAAAGGTACTTGTTTTTGGTACAACTCATACGCATTATACATAACCTCAAATCTTATACCTAGGCAAGACCTGTAGTATTGTATAAAATATTACAACTTCAATGCATTGAAAATGTAATCTGCTAAAACTGAGAAAAAATGTACTATTATATTTGTGAAGATACCAGAGTTATTCTCCCAAGGTTCTCATTATTTGAGCAATGAGAAAGAAAATAGGATTAATAGGGCACCTTTGCATGGCTGAACTTTTCAGGATGATACATCATTACCCATTTATTAGTTATACAATAATACAAAGTAATTTATGTGCCTTCACATTATATTTGTCTATTAGTTTTTGGGTTTCAATGTCGTGAATTGCATGGCCATGGTACAGTTGACGCTCATATTATGATTTTTGGAAAGAGTTCCGTTAACTACACTCAAGTACAGTTAAATGTGGCACTCATATACACTGGTACAGGAATTTAACCTTAGAACTATTCTAGACCCAAAGCTATGCTATGCCATGGTGAAATGAATTGTTTACCTGGATTAACAGCACTAACCTTCTTTTTTACCAGAACCCATACTCCGTAAACCTACTACTGGCAGGCTATGACAAGGGCGTGGGCCCCTCAATGTACTACATCGACTACATCGCCACCCTTCACAAGATTGAGAAGGGTGCTTTTGGGTATGGTTCATACTTCTGTCTCTCAATGATGGACCGCTACTACCATCCCGACATGTCAATCGAGGAGGCGATCGATCTCCTTGACAAGATCATCATCGAGATCCGCACCCGACTTGTTGTTGCACCGCCAAATTTCGTGATCAAGATCGTTGATCAGGATGGTGCCCGGGAGTACGCATGGCGTGAGAGCATCAAGAGCCCTGATGTCACAATGGCTTGATTTCGTAAAGTTTGTGGGATGATTGTAAGAAAGAAATTGTTGATTGTTCTGTAGTGGAGTACTAGGATTATTATTATTATGACTTTTGGATCTGTTTCCTTTTCTGTGTTTGGCACAATTTCTTTCATATTATATTGGAAAAGTTTAATGATATTTTGGTTCAAGTGTTGCAGATCAGGCCATGGTTGACTTTACAGGGTTCAAAAATTTGAGGTTAAAATTGTGGATTGAGGTTGAATTGGGTTTTAAATTGTTCTGTTTTGGATTACTTTCGGGTTAGCTTGTGTGTTCATTTGACTTCATATCATACTTGGATTTCTGGTTGTTTCTTGTCAGGTCAGCATTGTGTACGAGTTGTTCGGGGTTTTGATTGGATATTGAGCTTTGGATTGGGTTAAGATCAGTTTGTTTAGAGTCGTTCATTTTAGGTCACAGTTTTTTCAGGATTTAGTTGGGTCGAGTTCGAATCGTCTTAAATTAAATTTACTTTTCAGGTTTCAGATAATTAAGGTATGAATCAGGTCGGGTTTCAGGTTGTGTATCATTGTGCCATCTTGGATTTCAGGTTGTTCGTGTTTGCTCCAGGTTGGCTTCTGAATTGTCTGGCTTTTTGTGTCATCTCCTGTCATGGGTTGGAATTATTTCTAGTTGTTCGATTTGAGTCTGATGGGATTTGAATTAATTCTAACTTTTCAAACATTGTGTAAAGTGTAGTACGGTTTGAATTTGAATTGGATTGGACGGATTTCTCAGATTTGAGTCAGGTTTGTCAAATTTTGTTATTGACACTCGCACCATATGATGTCAGAAGAAGCCTGTATAATCACACAGATTTGGTGAACTATGTTGTGAGTGCAAAAGGTTGTGGGAGAACTGAGAACTCTGTTGATCTGGTACTCTTGTGATTCGTTAACCTCGGATCTAAATAAAAATATTATGTTACCTCACAGGATATGGAATCGATTCCGATCTGGTTAAAATAGAAAAAGGAAAAAAAGAATGAAGTCTAATAGATAGGGCCTGAAATTGCTATTGCTAAAGTTGGGCTTGATGACACTGAATGAAAATAAGACGAGATGTACGTTGCAGATTGGGCCTTTTTGGGTCTTATCTCGGGCCACCATATTAAATATTACTAATTAGCCCATCCGCGAGATATACCTGTTCAAGCTCTCATACATTTTTTTTTTTTTTTTGCGGTATACGAATTGTTGCTAATTGTTAGGCAGTATTCTTTGAAGGGTTTGATGTTTATTTTTGGAAGAATATTAATAAAAGATTCACAATAACCTCCAATTTTTTGTTTATTTGTTCTCATTGAAGTTCTTTATGAGTATATAAGTACCTTTCACGAAATTTTTAATTCCTTTATGTACAATTTTTTTTGGTCAACTCTGCTAAAATGCTCACTTATTAAGTTAAAATAAACACTATTTTATTTCAGTTCATAATAATTAATCATTGACAGTCGTTACAAAATTGTTCAAAGTTTGAACACGTTTTGATAACTATCAATAATTATTTTTAACATCTAAATTCATAATCCACATTTTATAATACACACTCCTTTTGGTCAGAATAATACTTTCTTTCAAGTTTCAACTGAAATACATTATCTTTTCTTAAATTATCATAATTCTCTAATATAACTTTTTCATTAAAAGGATCCCATAATTTACTAGGATTAATTAATTAAAACTGTCGAAATACATACATTAAATAACAAGAACCATAATAAATAAAGAATGTGCCCTGCTACATTAAATTACCAAGTCCAAATTCAAATGTCAGTACTGTACTAGAAAATTTACATGCCATACTCATAAAAACTAAAATAATAATTCAGAATGTCAATTATAACCAAGTTAGGTATTAAATAGATGAAGTTGTCCTGTCGCTATTTTGGGCTCAATCTCTGCAAAAACACACACTAACACACACACACACAACAAAATCTATTCGCAGCTGGGTCACCTCAAGACGACAAGTGTACTGTAAGCATGCTCTTGGCACGTGCAACTACAGTCCAAAGGCACCCGTCTTTATCACACAATCATTCTTTTTTAATTGAAAAATGAGCCCCCATTAAAACTATATTGAAGAACTGGTCATGTGGGTTGGTGATTGTACACTTGGTGGGTGACAATGTGACATGCATCATGCATGGGTTACAAAGACAGCACAATTTTTAAATCTTTAGGCAAAGTAATTAAAAACCGCCTTCTCATTCGCTGGGTTTCATTGCCGTGTTTAATTATATCTGCTTTAATTAGCATGGGGCTTTATATCTATCTAGAAAGCTTTTTTTGAGGTTACTCGATCTTACTAATATATATACATATATACAGAGTAGAACTAGGGTGCTCCTAAGCTCACCAAGCCCTTCGTGAGCGCGACTCTAAAACCTATCAAATTGACTTCAAACGATATTTTCAAACCGTTAGATGTTCAATCTATATTAAAATGTGCTTGGAGACCAAATTTTACATTTTTTTGAATTTTTTTACTATTTATTAAGATGGTTTGAAAATCGCTGTTTTTATTAAAATTCTGCACCATTGGAAAACAGCGATTTTCAAACCATCTTAATAAATAGTAAAAAAATTCCAAAAAATGTAAAATTTGGTCTCCAAGCACATTTTAATATAGATTGAACATCTAACGGTTTGGAAATGTCGTTTGAAGTCAATTTGATAGGTTTTAGAGTCGCGCTCACGGAAGGACTTGGTGAGCTTAGGAGCACCCTAGTTCTACTCCATATATACATATATCTATCTATGTGATCAATGATATGAACATTGCTTTCTTTAGCTAGGTTAAATAATGCGGTTTATAGGTTGACAGGTTCGTAGAGTTAGTTTAGTTGGGATGCGGTTTTCTTCTCCAGTCCATCCAAATCACCATCCCCTCTCTGCTCTCAGTACTATATATATATATATATATATATATATATATATATATATATATAATGAGGAGGGCTCAAATGCCCCATTGCTTCATGCTCCAATCGTATCTCAATATTTTTATTTTTAATTTCAAAGTCGAAATAAAAGATCTGAACTGCTCAATATGATATCCATGTTAAAATGTGCTTAGAGATCAAATTTTATATTTTTGAAATTTTTTTACTATTTTTTAAGATAAATACAAAATCATTGTTTTTCAAGAAATTGTGGACCATCTAAAAACAATGATTTTGTACCTATCTTAAAAAATAGTAAAAAATTTCCAAAAAATATAAAATTTGGTCTCCAATCATATTTTAACGTGGATATCACGTTGAGCGGTTCGGATCATCTGTTTGAACTTTGAAATTGAAGATAAAGATGTTGGAGTACGATTGGGGCATGAAGCAATAGGGCATTTGAGCCCTCCTCATATATAATTATGTTCTTTGAAGAATAGCTTGTGAATTGTGATTACTATTATAATAATAATAAAATATTATAAATTTTATTGCATTATTATTGCAATTTTATTATTACTATAATTATTAAACAAGGGCTCTTTTAGGCTGCTTTAGCCGACATTAACTACGCAAAAATTGTTTGTTAATTAAATGTAAAATTAGCAGCTAAAATTTAATTTGGAATGAGTTAGGGGAATTTTTTTATACATTCAGTTTTACTGAATAATTAGTTGTTATAATTATCGATCGCATGACTTTGTAATTGAAACAAACCCGATTATAAAATTTATATCAAGCCAAGTAAACTAAATAAACAATCCTACAATAAACCATTTTTTAACCTCGAGTGCCAAATTATTCTTACAACTAAATACCCTAATTTCTTTCATGTTTCCAAACAATAAAAGAACAATTACATATTGTTGCTAATAATTCAACAAATTAAGACGACTACTAATAAAATTATAATTTTTCTTGGCAACCATCCAAACATGCAACCTACAAGGGGAGCTTTACCACTAACCACATCTAATTTTAAATGAAAAAAGAAAGGGCAAAAAAAAAAAAAAAAAGTTCTTCTACCTAACTACATTGGTGTATGTAGATATTATAAGAGGATGCCATTGAGTGAGTGATTGGCCAATTACTGGAGGAGAAGAAGGCTTTAAAAATTGGTGGTTGAGAACTTAATGCACCAATAATAGGAAACTGTTTTTTTTATAATTAAATCATGATCCATATCACAACTAAGTGTGAGTAAATAATGAAAAGACTTGCAGGGCGCTGAAAATGGATAGTTACATTTAGGGGTGTTCATTGGGTCCGGTTTAGTCGGTTTTGAACCGAACCGAATTCGTTTCGACCAAACGGTTTGGTTCGGTTTGCTTTTTAAAACCGAATTATAATTTCGGTTCGGTTCGGTTTGAAAATTTTCAAAACCGAAATAACCGAACCGACCGAAATTTTATATATTATGAATTTGGTCCGGACCGTCCCGGTTTATTTCTTAATCAATTAATTTAAATACTTCGGTTTATTTCTTAATATCCCAGTTTATTTCTTAATACCTCGGTTTATTTATTAATATACTTCGGTTTATTATAAATCAATTGCTTTAAATAAAAAAATTAATATATTTCGGTTTGAACCGAACAAACCGAAATAAAACTTTGGTTCGGTTCGGTTCGGTTGCGCAATGCTAAATCGGTTCGGTTCGGTTTTATTTTTGAAAAAGAATTATAATTTTGGTTTGCCTAGTTTGGTTCGGTTTCAACCGAACCGAACCGATGAACACCCCTAGTTACATTGGTTTGTTAAGTTGAAAGGATTTAAGGGCGAGAAATACAAGATGCGGTGAAAACTACAAAATTAGTTGAAAAAGGGAAAAAATGGTTTTAAGGGCGATAATTATTTTTTTCGTCCATTGGTGTAGCAAACTACTGTTTTTTTATCCTGAAAAATAAGAAACTTCAATGACTTTGATAGAAAAAATTTCTTGCCTTTTTGTAAATCTAGCTATTTTGACGATCGAGGTGGAAGAAAATTAGATAAACTACAACAAAATTAGTTGAAAAAGGGGTGTGAAAGCGAGAATGATTCTTCTCCTCTTGTGAAACGAATCACAGTTTTGTTATGCTTAACTTTGAGACTTGGCGAAAAAAATAGAAATGATAATGAAATTGACTGGAAAAAAAAAAGTTTAATTAAAGCAACTCACTATTTTGTTACATTGAAATATGGAATCTGCCAAAAAAAAAAACACTAAAGGTCGATAAAATAATTCATGTCCTTGTTGAGTTATAGAGTGGGAATAAATTAATCTCTAGATCATTAATTAGTATATATATATATATATATATATAAATTTCTTATGAGCCATGATTATATATTAAAAAAGCTTCTAATTAATAACAAGGGGAGGAAGAGGCCAGAAGGGGGTTAGTTTAATAGGGACTTAGGCGCCAATGATGAGTAGAAGTGCAGTGCCAGTGGCCAAGCTTCTTTCCACGCAAGAAAAGGCAAATTGGGGATTAATTGTGGAAGAGAGAGGTGCTTGTCAATATGGGGCCACCCCCTGAGACTGAGAGAGATTACCAGGTGCCTTCTAAAAGGAGGCTCCCGTTTCCAAGTGGAATCCAACTCCTCCACCAATGACCATTCTCTCCTTTACTTACTAGCTATAGCCTCTCTCTCTCTCTCTAGTGGGGCTATCCTCCTGCCAAGGGCAACCCCATAATGCACCCTTAACAACCTTGCTTTAGTATTTGGCTTCATTCGTTTATTTATGTTTTGGTGTACAAATATTCCATCTACATGTTATAGAGCTATCATTGGGGTACTTGTTAGAAAGGGATGCAACTTTTAAATCTATCATGTGTTCAAGCTAAAGTCTCAAATTATATATGTTCTAGACTCCATCATAAGGAAAAAAGTTGCACTAGTATTCTAGCTAGCTAGCTAGTACTATCATGAGTAATAACAACATTGTGACAAAAAATGGACCTTTTCTAGTAAATGATGTTACTTACACTTGATCTAGACTTAGTGGCTTATCTTGAGCAAATATAGTGAATGATAATGCCACCACTTTACCACATTCATATTTTTTTTGGTTCAAGAACAAGATACATACCTACAAGAATGACAATTGAAATTGGAAGTTACTGAATATACAGCTTGTAAACTCAATAGCAATCATGCATTTCTATACCTCCAATCATTAACCTAATTGTTTGGTTCCTTTTAAAAAAAATTATACTAATTAGGATGGTTTCATATAGTCATTCAATTTTGACGTGCATTATGTACATTGATAGTGTAATAAAAAACAAACAGAAGCACATGTTTCAAATTAATTACTTAAGCTACATTGGGGACTACTATAGTTTTCTAAACCCCAAAATAGTTCAAAGTGTCAAATCTTGAATTGCAAATAAAATAGTGCATGCCTTTTTTTTAACAGACAATTAATATTACAATTGGGTTTGTGACACATCATGATAAATGAATATTTCTTTATTAAAATATAAATTTCAAATGAAAAAGCTAGTAATTCAATATACTAATATTATTTTATATCATAATAAATAAATTTTAAAATTTTGAAACACATATGCATTGCTCTCACTTAAAACTAGATTAATGATTTGATTTTTCTCCTTAAATCTCTTAAAATATCAATTGGATTCCCCCTCATTTAAGTTATTGTAATATCAACAAATCAGACAAAAGTCATCTTTGTGGGAGATCTCAAGTTCAAAATTTGAATAAATAGTTCTTCAAAAACATTAAAATTTAGAAAGCTTAATTAGATCTTTGTTGACTTTCTCTTAAAAAAAAAAAATCAGACAAAATGGAGAGTGAGATATTGCAAATTCTGGGTAGTGCATGCATAGTTCTAGTAGCTTTTAATATTGTAGTAAAAGGATATTCCGAGGATACTACCGTTTAAAGCATGTAGCTAGTGAGCAAATTAAAATTTATAAAACAATGGAGCTATTAATTGACAACGCCGAGATTCCACTGGCTCTTTTGAGGTTGGACTGACAGAGATCCAAGTTGGCAAAAGGTTAAAGTAAGGTAATTGCCAATTTAGAAATGGATTAATTTATCTTATTTCAAAGCTTAATCATAGGATTAAGTACATAAACAAGTGCATTCTCTTATGGGATCAATGTTACTGGTCAAGGGAGCAAGTGGTTTGCATTGGCATGCTAAATTAATTAATGCATGTCTCTGGGTTCAACAACAGTGAATCCAATCATCTATTATTATTTTTATGAATACATGTAAGAGGTCAAATTTCTCTCCGCCTGTTCCAGCTCTACTGTCAGTTTAATATATATATATTGTGAAATTTAATTTAAAGTGGTTGACTTTGACAATTCATCTTCTTCTTTTTTTTGAATAAAGTGGTAGTACGTAGCTACCAGCAAAACTTTGACAATTCATCAACACATCTTTTGTGCACTTAAAATATATACCGTCAAAATACCACTTAATTAATTAATTCCTCAAAAAAAAAAAAATTGCATTACTTTGAATCATGTTGCAATGTGGTTTTTTCAGCCCAAAAAAAAAAAGAAAGAAAGAAAAAAAGATTAAGGAGATGATCATGCATGATAAGTTTATTTTTCAAGTATCAAATAAATAATGTGTTTCCGTCATAGTGATCATATCGTCGTTTACAGGGCAGAGGAATGCATATATATATATATATATATATATATATATATATATATATATATGAGTCTGGCTAGTATGACATCAGTGTTATTTCAGCCTATATAACACTAACTCCAAAACTTATTGAATCGACTTCAAACGGTGAATCCAAACCGTTCAAACTGATCTATTTCATTAGTTGTGCGTTTACATGCAAAATTTATAATTTTTCGAATTTATTTAGTATCAAGTCAAGCGGTAAAATGTGTGGGTTTGTAAGTTAATTTCAATGCATTCATTTTCCAAGATTTTTGACCGCTTGATTTGATACTAAAATAACTAGAAAATATAATTTTTTTGCATGTAAACGCATAACTCATAAAGTAAATCGGTTTGGATTAGTCGTTTGAAGTCTATCCAATCAATTTTATAGTTGGTGTCATATAACACCAATGTCATATTAGCCGGACTCTCTCTATACATAGAGAGAGAGAGAACGGGGGAGCCCCCTATACAATGAAAAAATTTAAAGTTTATATATTTTTATTTTTATAGAATTAATACTAGTGGAATCCTGTATAAAATCAAATTACAAGACACTTACTTATCCGTCCTTCTAATTTCAATTTTCTGTTTTCATTCTTAATTGTTTATCCCCTTTGGTATTTATATTAGTCACTGGTATCAATTTAGGACTCCTTAGTTTTAGTCCACAACCAAACACCAGCTATGTTTAGTCCACAACCAAACACCAGCTATGTGAATCCTATGGAAGGAGAGGAACCGCTATATCTTTCAAAATTCTCCAAAAACGGCCTGAGAACTTGATCCTAATAAATGTACATTAGTTCATCTTTTATTCTTAAGTAAATTAATAACATAATTGATTAATAAAGTATATTATTCATTTATTGTACGTGTTGATCTTACAGTTTTAAAAGTATCAATTTGGTCCCTAAATTATTTAATATATACCGAATTAATCATAATTTTAACATATATTGTAAAAAAATATTTTCATCTATAATAGTATCATATTTTGGGATTACAACTAATGTTGATGCAGTCACACAAATAAGAAAATAAAAGTAGAACTAATACAATTATGTATTGATGTTTATGTATTCATAAATAATTTAAAAAATATAATATATAATTTTTTATCGGTGAATAATGGTAAGATCAATTTGAAACTTATTGAATATTTGAAGACCAAAACGATAAATAAGTGATGCTTTAAGGATGATTTATATGATTTGCTCTTTATTTATATGACTAAAAAATATAATTAGATGTATTAAAGTTTTTCTATTTACAAATACTTATTTCTTTGACATACGAAAAAATAAATTAAGAAAGTTGGAATTAGGTAGGGGTGGCAAGGAGCTCACTCGGTCCAAGTTAGGTCCTAGCTCAGCTTGTTAATTCTGGACCGAGCTACAGCCGAGCGAGCTGGACCTAGGGCATCTGAGCTAAAACCTCAGCTTGAAATCGTGACAAGCCAATCCGAGCTAGCTCGCGAGCTGACGAGCTGGCTCGCTGGGTCTGGCTAGATATTGTTTTAAGAAGAAAATAAATTTTACAAACTTTTTAGATCGAGCTGAACTGAGCTGGACCGAGCTAGACAGTATAAAATGCACACAAATTCATATAAATTCACAAATTGATGCCTAGCCGAGCTAGCTCGCGAGCTGGCGAGCAAGCTAGGCCCCAGCTTGAACTCGTTAATTCTGAACCGAGCTGTTAGCGAGCGAGTCAGGTGCGAATCACGATCGAGCCACGAGCTACGAGTTTTTTTGCCACCCCTAGAAGCAGGGGGTCATTTTGTTCAAATCTCCCCCTGCATATATCCTTGGCCTTGTTATGAGAATATTTTATTTTGAACAAAAGGAAAATATGAAAAAGAAGCATGCCTTTAACCTAGGGAAGTAGTAGTGCACGATTATAGAGGAATTTGATCCAATAGAGAATCTCCAACTGTACCATTTGTAAAGTTGCATTGAATATTCAATTTATTTTTGATTAATGTGGAATCTTTTTCGTCCCTTGTGTTGGAGATCTCAATGACAAAACATATCAATTATAAATATTGCAGTAATGGTAGTGTCCTTTTGCATCACATATATTGGTTTCAAGCATCAAGAGAAACATGCTTGCAGTTGCAGACAGATTTAAGTACCTAGACCTTGACTGCTATAAATATGTAATAATGTAATTACCCAGAATAAACATTATGCATTTTGACTATTTCAAGGGACCAATCAGATACCGGTCACCAGTCAACGTAGGTAGTCCCTACCGGAATGGACTCTGCTGCTTTTCTCTAAGAAGAGCAAGATCCTGCTTTTCCGATTCCAACCATTCAAATTCGTTGAGATTTGTGTATGAAAAGTTTCTTTATTGAGATACGTGAATAGAAAATTTTGAATAGTTGGAATCAGAAAAGCAGGATCCTGCTTTTCTCTAAAATTAAAAAATCAGAAGAGTCGGATCCGCGCTACCGCTAGAGGCAAGAAGACATGGCACATGACAAAATTACAGCTTCATATGCAATCCAAGAAGACATTAATTGCGATGTATTTTTGTGGTTAGGTGTTGTTTTGTTTTGTTTTGTCACATTTAGACAAAATATGGCTTTTTTTATTTGTTTTTGTTTTTGTTTTTTGAAGTACTAGGTAATTTCTTACTAATAATTCATACATTCTGCAATTATGTATGTAATTTCCTATGTTTTCCATTTTGATATTATGATGTATTCCCACCAAGAAAAAAGTAGGATGTATGTTATTGACTGTGTGCTAATGCGGGAGATCTATGAGAATTTGCTTAGAAAAAAGGAAAAGAAATTAAAAAGGAGCAGTGTTTTCTATAAATAATGCTTAATAAGATTAATATTAACCGTGAATTAAATAGTTGATAAATCTAAACTAACAAGTCTTTTATCAAAAGAAAATTCAGCCGAAATTAATTAATTTCTGCAAACAAGTTGTCCCAAAAACAGAAAAAGTTGCTATCAGACTCTAGCTAGAAAGTCAAGTTATTTGTCATTTTTCATGAATAATTTAGGCTTCCCAGGCCAGTTTCCACCTCTTCCTTAATTTGGCAACATATACATCAACCTTTTTTATAACAAAAATAGAGCCCTTCAAGTATCCTAAATTAAGTTATAAACAAATGGCGATTTATATAGTCAAAATCAACTTTATTCAAAAACAGGAAATTTGCATTGCCACATTTCATTGCACTGACAGGAAATTTGCATTGCCACATTTCATCCAAATAGAGAAGGCAGGAGGTTACAAGATTGGTGATCTTTTGCTTACTAGTACTAGATATATATATATATATAGATATTATTGAATCAAGCTATTAATATAACCTTATAAGAAGTCGCTTTCTTACTTTATTTAGTGAAATAATTGAAAATCATATATTGCAAATGTTTTTAACTAGCTAAAGAGTTCTGAGGTGCAATATATATATGTACTTTGGTTGGTTACCAGCCTTTATCAAAGATGTCAAATTTGTTAATAAAGGTTTTAGAGCAAGTGCAGGGAGAGAGAGGGAAAATGGACCCCAAATCCATATGTAGAAACTATTTGTACTTTCTTCACTGGAGATTTTGGAAGTAGAAATTATTTGGACCACTATACTGAATGGCAGTCACATGATTTTTATTTTTCTCCTTTTTGTTTTGCCTAGGACAAAAATGGATATTGTTTCTAAATTTATTAAGCAATACCCAGAAACCATGGAAAGTTTGATGTTGATATTATGAACTTGAAGCAAGATCTTGGTGGTGCAATCAGGTTCAATTAGTAGAATGTAAATTAATATTATACAAGGACAGATCTAAAGTCAAAGCTAAGAGGTACTTAGCCATATATATTGCATTATTTTAAGTTTATAGTTTTAGCATAAAACTAAAAGCAGCAGTCCTTTTCTCCTATGAATCAGTATTTAATATTTTTATGATTTATTTCTATTTTCTTTAGCATATATATTGAATTTCAAAATTTTAATCTCAAATACCAAAAACAATGTCTTATCCAACTGCATTATTATATATATTAATTCTCAATTTAATTTTCTACTCTTGGTTTTTCATTATTTATCTCTCTATGCGTCTGTATGCATGTTTGCTAGTGTGTGTGAGATATATAAAAGAATGACACAAATACATATGCAAAGTCCCATAGGAAGAAAATATTTATCATTACTTCCATTTCTTACATTGAAAAACCTAATTACAAGATCTAGATTTTTTTTTTTTTTTCACAAGCTTCTTTTCTTAAGAGCTAGAAAAGCCATCTTAAACGCTTTCAAGCCCAATTGAAGCAGGCCCGCCAAAAAAGAGGGGAAAACATAAATTTTCTTTTCTAGGGGGTATCTTCTTCATTAATTCCTCCTAAACTAACTTAACAGAATACATTTGACCCACCACCTATTCATTAAGTAATTAATTAATTAGCTAATAATTAATTTAGTATGGTTGATGGGCTGTTAATTAACACCAGTTTTCACACCCTTTGTCTAGCTAGCTAGCCTTGAGTGCGCTTCCACTTGACTAGCTTAAGCAAAAAATCCATGACCTACACAAGAGTCATAATTCAAAGAACCAAATCAACCACTTGGTAAAAATGAATAGCAAAAAATTATAAGGTGGATGCATATATCATGGAAGTGGTCCAAGAGGGAAGGGGGGGGTTAAAATAGTCAATATGCTAGATAATATTCCAAAAGCATCTAAAAAGAAAGAATCAAGTGTACTTGCCTCGGCTGGCTCCTGGAGAGAATATGAGGCATTTGTCTCCTTCGGACACTTCGAAACAAGAATACCTATTCCTTGACCCCTCTCTCTAAGTACCTAGATTGAAATATCAATCAACACATTGATTGGTTGTTATTATAAATTAATGATTGATGTTGGGTCAAAGATTTGGACCCCAATAATTAATATTGCTAATGATTTGCATTGACCCCAAGTTAGAAACTTGTAAGTCAAGTTTGATCGATCATCATTTAGAAATAGATTTAACAGTACCTTGAAAGCATCCTCGTCTGTTCGGTCGTCGCCGATATACACAGGTAAGACATTGTTGCAGTCGGCAAATCCTAAGGAAATAATTATGAGCAAAGGGAATATTAGTGATAGAAACATTACTGGTATCTGTGGAAATGCTAAAGGCCATAAAACCAATGTGTTGTTGTTTTCTAAGTATGATTAATAAGTAAAGAAAGAATATTAGATCAAAAGAAGGGAATATTGAAGAAAGGGATGTGATGTGATGTAATGTAATGTATATATGTTTTAAGTCATGCTTAAGAACTCAACTCACCAAGGGACTCCAACAGAAACTCTAGTGCTTTCCCCTTGTCCCATTTAATAGTAGGCCGGATCTCAAATACCTATACTCAAAAAAGATATATCATCCAATTAAGATAAAGTTATTGTATTTAACAATTAAGGTACATTGGTGTAGCATTAAATGCATAGACCAAGCAAGGAAAAAAATTACCTTTCTTCCTTGAGAGAGCCTTAGCTTGGGGTACCCCTTCATGACAGATCCCACAATCTCCGCCAATGCACCCCAACTCTGTGAAGTAGAGAGAGATTTTATGAGTCAGAAAGGAGCTCTTCTTTTCTCAAGTAGTGCAACATAAATTAATAAAAGAAAAAGGAAGCATGCAAATCCAAAAAAAATTATATAATATTAAACGTTTGTTCCGTACTTTTTCATCTACACATCTATAATGGACGGACACGCAGAACCTGTTGTTCTCCACCTTAGCTCCAGCTATTTGTTTTGTTTTCTCCATGAGTAACTTATAAACCTAGTCAGAAGTCCAATATATATACATCTCGTATTAATTTAGCTTGCATGAAATGATGAGATAGAAGGAGAGAAAAATATATTAATTAACAATGAGAAACAAACCTGATCTATCATGGGGAGAAACTCACTAGCTGGTTGAAAGTGAACCGCCTTAGCCTGAGCCACACAAAGAGAACCAGAGATAAGCACATAAAAGGAGGAAGATAATCAAACAAGAGAGAGACCAACGATGTGATATGTTGTATTTGACTGTTTGTCACTATATTACATATAGAAGAGACCAAACCTTAGCTTTAGTGTACTTGTGGCCTTTAGCGGGGCCTTTTATGTCCATGCCATGGCTCCCTGCATAGTACAGCTCCGCCAACCTCACAAAATTATACACCTGAAATTACTCATAATGGAAAAAATTATATGTTAGGTATGAAACACCCATAAAACATCCTTTGTTTTTTTTGTGGAATATTTTGGCTGGAGTACACAAAAGCAATTAATAATGCTAATGTACCTTGTCTCTGCACCTCCCGCTTACTATGGCTGTCGGGAAGTATCTGGCGACGCTCCGTACCGCCTTTCTCATCTAATAAAATTACAAAATACACTCATAATTAAGTACTCATATAATAAGTATGAAAAACATCTCACTTATTACTAAAGGAAAAAAAAATCAAGAGTAGCAATGAATTAAATTGCATACAGTGTCAGACATGAAGGCTGAGTCCGGATCATCAACTATTGGAGAAAGTGTGCCATCATAATCCAAGAACATGACGATCTGCTTCCCGTTAGAAGCTGACATGATCTGCTCAAACTTAGAAAGCGCCGATGGGTGCCGATTCTACAAAAATTAAGATAAAAAGAAAAACAAAGAACAAATCAAATTCAGTTTTTCAACCTCACCAATAAAAATAATAATAAAAGAATGAAGTCCAAAGCAAAAGTAAATTGCAATCCATCATTCATACCATCCAATTAGCGGCATATTCCTCGAGGGAGAGAGACGGGGAGGCGAGTGCCACCGCAGCTTTGGCATGGGTTGGCGAGGACGCCTTCATCGACTCCACCCATCCATTGAGGCGTGAACCGGACATCTCGAGTTGTGCCGTCACAAACTTCTTCTTCATCGCCATGCCTCCGGTCCCACAGCCACGGGGAGGAGGGTATGACACCGCCGCTGCCATAGCAGCAGCCATCGTAACACCTCCGTTTGATATCTCAGGCACCACCACATTTTGCTTTGTCATGGTTTGAAAAGTTGAAACTTCAATGAAAGCCAGAGAGAGAGAGAGAGAGAGAAGGTGTGTGTGTGGCAGTGTTGGTTAGGGGGGGATATTTAGAGAGAGAGAGAGAGAGCGAGAGTGGTGGAGGTGAGAAGGCGGTAGCGGGGAGGGATTTATAGGTGCAAGAGGGAAGAACTTGTGGGCCCGGGCCCAGTCTAGAAGGCATGTCGTTGGATAGATATGGGCCCCGCCACTGAGTCTCTAGACTCTCTCTAGTCCTCTCTGTTTTTTTTTATCTATTGCCTTTTCAATGTTAGTCTACGCGCCGCTTTCAAAGGAGTAAATTGCACGTGCCGCGGCCCGTGTGAATTCTACTGCGATTCAAGAATTTCAAGTTCTTAATCTTTGGTAAAGCCCAAAAACTGAACCGGAATTCCAGGTCAGATACACCAATTAATGTTGAGATTCATGATAATATGATCATGTTTGGTTGCTACTTAATTTTAAAAAAAATATTTATTTTATTTTATACTTTGTTTGATATATATAACTTAAATGTGAAGTAAATTAAGAGTAAGATGTTGGAAAAAAATTTTGTTTATGACAGTTGATATTACAAATGGAGTAACTGTGAAGTGAGTGAATTTATTTGAAGAGGTGATTTAACTTATTATGCCTTTACGTTATCTTATTTCAATTTTACTTCTCGTTTGACAACTTGATTGTGAAGTAATAGACATGGCCTTGTAATGTATTTTATTGACCTACGTGGAGAGAAGTCAGAACAATTAACTATTCAAATGTGAGAACCGACTTTTAGTCTAGTGACAAAAGATAATGCTCTTTGTATGAAAGGTCGCAGGTTCGAAACTCGGATGGAAAAATTCTTTATGAATATTAAATAGTTGTGTGGTTGTATCTCCTACTTTTACTCACAAAAATTAACTAGTCAAATGTGATTACAAGTCATTTTTGTTGGAATTTGAATTTTCAGATAATTATTTTTTGTTTTAGAATTTTCAAAAATATATTGAGAGAAAACACTCACTTATCAAAATGTTTACTCTGAGCTAGTGACATTTTCTGTAAAACTAAAAAAGTTTATATTCATGATCCCTGAAAATATTTCACCTGCACTTTTGTATGTTTAATTATGTACATTATATATGTATTTTCTTCGTATGTTAATCTACAGCTAATTAGGGGTCCTTAGCCATCTCTACAATATTAAAAGTTTAATGAGGAGAGTTTAAATGCTTTTATCTTTTGTGTCTCATTATGCCTTCATTATTAAAATTTTAACAACTCAAAATTTAAAATGTAAATGTCAAAATAAAACCTTTAGATATGACATGTATCATTTTCCCTATACACATGTAACAGATTATAACATTTCAACTATGTTTTGATTGTTATTAAGAGTTTGCAAAAATACACTGATGTGGATAATTTATGGACGTCGATTTTTTAACTTATTGATTCTCATAAAAAACGAACTGAAAAATAATAATTTTTTATTTACATATAAAGAAATAACATAGATTACATCTAACAGTCTTTTAGAATATAAATTTTATAATAATTATTATTAAAAAAATAAAAGCAGAATGGAGACAAAAAAATGAAGGCATTTGAATCCTTAAGAAAATTTAATTATATTGAGAATCTATTTTTTTTAATTTTTATATGATTCAGTCTTCCTCGTAAAAATATTAAATATGAACTACAAATTAGTGAATAGAATTTCACTTTATACCTGTGGACACTTAATTCAAATCCTATCTACCACATAATATTTATTTTATAATTCAGTCCTCTAATCAAAATTTTCTAATTTTGTTTCTACTTTTTTTTTCATCTACAAAATTTTGTCCTATTGAGGCTATTCGGCAACAAGAGATTAAGAGTAAATGATTAGGAGCTTAAGAAACGCTAAAGAACCGATGTTTTGTTGTCTTAATACGTTGGTGAAAGTTAAGAAAGCTAAAAAAAGGGGTGGACAGATAATTAAAATCCAGGCAAAAGGAGGTTAAAAAAATGACCTTAATCCGCGCTAAGAAATCGGTGTTCAATAGGATTAAGTGACTAATAAGGCTCAAAAATAAATTAAGTCTTAAGAAAGCTTAATCCTTGTTGTCCAACAGCATTGGTTTTACAATTTTGACCGCTGAAGTGTTTCGGCTGAAGTTTTGAAATCACACTAAAATTCATTTCGGAGTTCCGATGAATCATGAATGGGGACAAGCGAGAAAAGGTTTTGACGGTGTTGAATTCAATTCAATACTTAGTATTTATCCTTTTCTTCTTTTGTACATCGGGAATTGAATTTGATTAAAAAAGAAAGAATAAGTTGATATATTTACCGCTCTGCTTACATTTGGTTCCGAAAGCAACAAAATACACGTTGAAGCATCAGAAATTAAAATTGAATTCTCAAGTTCAGGTTCCAATGTAGGTGGTAGAATCACTGACCGTTCACACTGTGTTGATCAATGGGGATTTGTTCCTCAAAAATAAAATAGGGAAGAATTTCATATATCCCTCAAAAATATTAAAATTGCTTAGTTTTCTTTCTAAATTTCATAATATCATATACACTTATAAATTTTCAAAACTCACAAATATATTAATTTATTATCTTTTTTTGTTAAACTCATTTTAAATTTATAAAGTTCTCATTTATTTTAAAAAAATAAAAAATATGCAGCATGTGTAAGAGAAATATTTAGTTTTTTATCTGATCAGTTTGTGAGAACAAATGGTTTATTTTTCTGCCGGTGATACGTACACAATGACATTTAGACATACTTTTGTGTGTGCGTGACAAGAGGAAGATTAACCATTTGTCATCACAAAACGGTCAATTAGAAGGTTGATCATTTCTCTTACACCGAACATAGTTTTTATTTTAAATAAAGGATAAATGAAAATTTTATAAATTTAAAATGTGTTTAAACAGAAAAATAATAAATTGAATAAATTGTTGAATTGTTGAAATTTAGAAGAGTAAATATGATATTATGAGTTTTAGATGGGACAAAATAATAACAAGTTTTGAGTAGAAAATCACGATCTAAAAAACAGTTTTTTTGTTAAGATAGATTGAAAATCGCATGATATAAAAATTATAAACCATCCAAAAGCAGTGATTTTCTAGTTTCTACCTATTAAAAAGTAATGAAGTTCTTAAAATTATAAAAATTAGTCTGCAACAACATTTTTATATGGAGATCATGTTTAACGGTTCATCCGAACCGTAATATGTATACCAACATTTCCTCACTCATAATAATAATAATAATAATAATAATAATAATAATAATAATAATAATAATAAATGTCTCTTTTGCTAGCAATTTGACAATTAGTTGTTTTAGGTTACACTAATAGCACCTACAACAACAACAAAAAAATGATTTTAATTAATATTCATAATAATATATCATCAAATATTAATATTAGTACAAATTATAGCAATATTAACAATAACGACGCTAGTTGTGATGATGATGATGATGATGATGATGATGATGATGATATGAATAGCAACAGCTAAAATGTTATTATAAGATATCATTATAGCAATAACAAAAATAATTATTATCATTATCATTATAATTAATATTTCTAATATTTTCAAATTAAAAAGAAAAATATTAGAGAAGAAATGATCAATAAAATAAAAGGAAAGAAAATGAATTGCAAATAGTAATAAAAGGTGGAATAATTTAGGTTTCCTTTCAGAAGATCCCCTCTTCGATCTAAAGAGTAAGAAGAAAAATAATTCGACATTTTTGGTTTGTGATATCAAACACCCGCTTGGAAAATTTTGGATTTTGATCGTTCAATTTTTACAAGAAAAATAATTCGACATTATTTGAGTGAGTCTATGCTATAGCACGAATTGATCTCTAATACAAATTAATATTTTTATTTTCAAAATTGTAACGGTTAATCTGAACCGGTCAACATGATTCCCATATGAATATATATTTGCAAAACAAATTTAATATTTTTAGAATTTTTTTACTATTTTCTGAGATAGGTATAAAATTACTGTTTTTGAATGGTCCATAATTTTCAGATCAAGTGATTTTCTACCAATCTCAGAATATCGTAAAAAAATTCTAAAAATTATAAAATTCGATCTGCAAATACATATTCATATAAGTATCGTGAATGGTTTGGATTGACAGTTAAAATTTTGAAAATGAAAATATTGCATATTCTGGACTAACATAGTTATTTTGAGAGAATTTCAAGCACACTTTACTTATTTTTTTAATTTGACGATCAACTTGATTCTCTTTTATAAGTTAAGTACTAATTTGATGCGAATTAAAGTCTAGCAAACTTTTTGTTTATTCAAAATTTAAGAACCAACATATTTTATAATTCTACAATCGATTTGGTGAAAACAAAAGTTCTTTTTTTATCGAAGGTTAGAGATGAGAAGCTAGTTCTCAATATTTAAAAATTCATAAAAAGTCTCATCCGGATTCCAACCTCCTACAAAAAAAGGGAAACGAATTTGCTGAAATTCTCATTGATGAACCGTGTTTCTGAAATCTCTGTTTTTCTGAATCCAGCCGTCAAGCTGTTTTTAAGATGCGTGCACAGAAAAATCAACTGTTTCGAGATACATGCATAGAAAAAGTTGGACGGATGGATTTAGAATTTCAGAGATTTCAGAAACATTGTTCACGAATGATGGATTTCAGCAGATTTCAATTCACAAAAAAGACAATGTTATATTACTTTAGTTACTAGATCAAAGATTTGTTCACAAATTTAGTGCAAATACAAGTTCTAGGATTATGTTCATTTTTGGTGATTTGTGAAGGTTTAATTAAAAACAAATGTTCGAAATTCTCTATCATTAAATATTAACAACTTGAAGCACACTGTTACATTTACACAAAATTTGAAGAGTGAGACTATCGTAATATGCATATTACAGAGCGACATGTATTATAGATTCATATCTTTATTATTAGTTCAAACAGTCAATCTGAATTGTTAAATATGATTCTATATTAATATGTACTTGCAAACAAAATTTATATATTTGTAAAATGTTTTACTATTTTGAACATTAGAACCACTGCTTTTGAATGGTCTAGAATTTTTAAATCAAGTGATTTTGCACCTATTTAATAAAATAGTAAAAAAATTTAAAAATGTAAAATTTGACATACAAGTACATTTTAATATGAAGATCATGTATAACGGTTCGAATCGACTATTTAAACTTTAAAAACGAAGATATGAATCCATAGAACGAACCATTATATAATATGCTTATTACTCATTGCTATTATGTTAGTTACTTCATTTAGAACCATAATCCAAATTGTTTCATCTAGAACCATAAACCATAACATGATTACATAAAATTATCTTTATTTCATATAAATTTATGTATGGGGCAGATCTAAAGCAAAGCTAAGCACGGCTTAGACACACCTATAATTTTAATTTTTTTAATCATGTAAATTAAATTTTAATTGATTTTTTGTAAAACAATTATATTATTTAACTCCTTTAATAAAATATCAAATGTGTGCTTGTAAATTAGGTATTATATTTCGAATTTGTGGTCGTGGAGACTTATCGAATCCTAGCGATGCATTATGCATTTAAGTTTCAGTCTCCCATCTAAATTTTCTAGTTTTGTCCATGGTGTAACATAACTTTTGAAGCATTTTAAAATTTTATTTATATCCATAGTGACAAGATTCGCGAATAATTCGGATTTGATCCGGTGGTGAAGCAATCCTTCTATTATTCGGTTTCCCGATTTTTTTCCCAAATTATTCGTGAATTTTACAAATTTGACGAATTATTTGTGGTTTTTTTTTGCTCTCTTTCTCTCTTGTAGACTAAGATCTTCGGTCAAGACTCAAATGTATAATTCCGAATTATACTGAATTATTCTCGAGTTACGAAATTTTTTACCCGCCAAATCTTTACCGAATCATTAAGGGTACGTTTGGATGGGAGCTAGAATAGCTAGAATATTTGAAATTAGTAGATGAGAATAACACTAACCTTGATGGTAAGAGAATAGTGCTAACTCAAAGCTATATTGAATAGTAAAAAAGTTGTTTGAAATGCATATTTAGAAATAGAGTTTGGAGGGAATGAATATATTATAATTTATTTTGTTTTTTTTTCAATTAACTATATCATGAAAAATTATTCAGTATTCAGGGTGATAGACTGATATTCCGCTACGTACCCCAGTTGAATGAATTAAATGACTCGTAATGGTTGATAATGCACCATGTTTTTTTTTTCTTCTGAAAATTATACTACTAGAAATTAAGCAATTAGTGCAATTATTTTTACCGGTGTGCGAGGAACTATTGCTTGTTGGAAATAATTGTAGCATCTATTATTGAAACGAAATTAAGCAGTAGTACATTGTTTCTTAAAATTTTGACAATTTAATTTATTAAAATTTTGCTTGAATTGGTATGTAGTCTAATCATATTTTTCACAAACAACTCTATTTCAAAATCACCAATGGTACCGAGTGATACAAATGCAAAGAGTCGAGGAGTACGACATTCACAAACCCACAAAAGTTGAGGCCAATTATATCAATTCCATTACACAACCGAAATCTTAATCAACTCAAAATCCAACAATTTAACATCAACAATCAATATCACTTTCAAAAAAAGAAAAATCAATATCACAATTCAACAACATAAAATGAATAAGAATTTGGTCAGAAAGGAGGTTGATTTACTTTATATTTATTAATTCAAAAAGGCTGGTTTTAATTTTCACTCATTCACAAAGATAATAAGAACATGAAAACTAAGGTTTTAGCAAAAGTCGATAAGAAGAGAAAAAAACGATCACAACACAAGAACAAGCAATATTGCAAAAATGGACCTTTCATGGGGTTTCAGTGAGTTGGACCTTTCACCTAAACCTAGAAAGCTCCCATGGCAGTGCCGGCTCTGCTCTAAACAGACTTAAGCATCAAGCTCACACTGAGCAAAATAAAGCAAAAGAAAATCGCAAAGAGGGCCACTGTCTTCGCACCTCAAGTGGCGAAGTGTGATTATCTAACTATCGTCCTCGCACCTCGACAAGTTAGATCTCTGTCTACTCCTCGTTACGCCGAGAAGATAGGCTTATAGTTCATTCCGGCAATCTAGCTGTATAGAGTGGTAGATCTAAGGAGAAGTAACTTTTGGGGAGAAGAGGAGCCAATGTGTTATTTCCATGGAGAAGTAATTTTTTGAGGAGAGAGAAGGAGCTAATAACAATTGAAGATTGAATAAAAAAAATGAGAAAGCTATTTTTTAATCAATATTCGCTAGTTAAGATTCTACAAATTCGCTATTCCAACTTTTAGCTGAGTTAGCGGAACATCGCTATTCAAGACAATTCTGAATAGCTCAAAAGTTGTTCGGATTAACATGTATTGAGAATAGCATACTATTCTGAGAACAAAACCCAAACGTACCCTAAGTTGTCACTATGTTTCTAGCTTGTTTGACTCCGAGTCTGTTACACAAAAAGTGACACAGACTGGAACCACAGTGGATCATATAGCATAGTTCCAGATTTAACACAAAATATCAACAAAAAAAATGTATGCAAACTTTTCTAAAAGCTACTAACAATGGGGAAGGTGCCGCCGGTGGCCGCTTTATATGCTTTTGTAGGTTTTTTAGTTCACCTCTTTTTTCTCATAAATAACAAAAGCCATCGTTTATTAAATACACATCTTCCTTAGATTTGTATTTCTTTTTCCCGTTATTTCATCAATCTTTTGCCATATAAAAAATAATAATTTAAATTAATTATTAAAAAAATAATAATTTAAATTAATTATTAAAAAAATAATAATTTAAATTAAATAAAATAATAAATTTAAATAAAATAAAATAATAAATTAAAATTAAAATAAAGCAAAAATATACCTGAAGGAAGAGGAGAATTCGGGGTTGAGTTGAGTGAGTTGTGATGGGGAGAGAGAGAAAGATGGGTATTTTATAAGGTGTAAAACAGCACAAAAAATAAAAATAAATTATGGTTACCGGCCATTTAATAGCCGGTAATTAGATAAATACGGTACCGGTCAGAAAATGACCGGTATTTAAATTAATAGAGTACCGATCAGAAAATGACCGATATGGATATTTTTATAAATTCCCATGAGATATGAGTATATTAATTAATTTCTATTAAGCTTTGGATATTAACAAAAATGTCGGCCTGCCCAGGAAGCAAAACCAGCAAACATATTTTCACTTTATTTTTCTATTAGAAACCTTTCACAATTGTTCCAATAATTGACAAGATATTCTACATAATATTTTATGGTGGCATTTTAACCAAATTAAGGGAGGTCTTTAAAATTTGTGCTAGTCATGTGGATATTTTTTTTGCATGCAAGCATTCATGTTGCAAATTGAACCGACATTTTTATTAATATCCAAAGTTTAATAGAAATTAATATTTATGACCAGATTTTTGGGTTTTCGCCAAAAATATCCAAGCCAGCCACAAAATGGCCGGCTTACTCTCTCCCCTAAATCGGTCATTTTGGTGGCCGGCTTATCCTTTTTTTTTTTTTACACAAATTATTTTATTCTCGCATATAGTATAATTTTATTTTGTTATTGTATTGTAATATTATTTTCTTAAATATTTTTCTGGGTACTTATGTCAGTCACACCGACTCAATGTATTTCGGGATGCGCCAATTGGTGTGCCTTTAATCTTTAAAGATTATTTTTGCTGTTTAACGCACTTATTTAATTGTTTTAAATATTTTTCTGTTTATTTTTTATGTTGTACTACTATTTTAATGTTGTAATATTTTCTGTTTAGCATTATCATGATAATTTATTTTATTTAAAAAATATAAAAATATTACCATAAAAGCACACATACAAAAGAACCGAAATATAGGATAATCCAAATATACCAAACAAAAATAGTATACCAAATATAAATAGTACAACACTAGCAAAAATACAACTAAAACGGAGAGGGGGTATATCACTGAGGCGGTACTCCGGCGTTTGCCCGGCGTTCGCGCGGCCAGACTCTCTCTCTCGGTCACCACACTAGCATCGGTGGACCTGAGTATTTGCTCGGCATTATCCCATCTGTCATCACCCGCGGAGAATCCACATGAGAGGACTGATATGCTCCGTGCTGCTGGTACTGATCGGCTCGTCCACTACTGGACGACGGGTAAACTGTGCTCTAGGCATCTTGATGTCAAAAATAACCTAAAATAGGCCAATTGCCGTTAAAACATGCTAAAACAGGCTACAATAACCTAATTTCGGTAAAATATACTAAAAACGACCAAAATAGGCTTAATTATGTTGCTAAAATAGGTAAATTGCGCTTACAATAATCTAAAATATGCTACAATAGGCTTCAGTAACCTAATTTCGGTAAAATATGCTAAAAACGACCAAAATAGGCTTAATTCTGCTTAAACATGCTACAATAGGTCAACTGCGGTTACAATAACCTAAAACATGCTAAAACAGGCTACAATAACCTAATTTCGGTAAAATATGCTAACAAGGGACAAAAATACTACAATAGGGCTTAAAAATGCTAAAATGGGTCAAATTGCGCCTAAAATAACCTTAAATATGCTACAATAGCCTAATTTCGGTAAAATATGATCAAATGGTCTAATTTTTCTAATTATGCTAAATTCGGCTAAATTACACTTAATTAGCCTAATTATGTTAAAAAACACTAAAATAACCTAAAATATGATCAACTGTGCCAATTACACTAAATTACAACAAATTACTCTAATCCTAAACCCTAAACCCTAATTAAATAAATTTAAATTTAAATTAGATAAAAAAAATTACCTTAAAGAAGATAGCAAATTCGGTTGAGAGATGAGGGAGTTGTGAGGAGGAGAGAGAAAAAAGGGGTATATATAGGGTAAAATACGGGTTAAAAAAAAAGGTACCCATTTTGTGACGGACTTGGGCATTTTCGCGAAATTTTTGAGGACATAAATATTAATTTCTATTTAACTTTGGATATAATAAAAAGAGTGAGGCTATGGTGCTATGCATAGCACGGATGGGGTCCGTGCTACGGCCAAAAATTTGACTTTTTAAAATCCTAATGGTCGATCCAACCGTTCAATGTGATAACCATATGAATATGTACTTGCAAACTAAATTTTATATTTTTTCGAATTTTTTTACTATTTTTTTAGATAGGTAGAATTTTGATGGTCCAGAATTTTCAGAAAACACTGATTTTTCTACCTATCTAAAAAAATAGTAAAAAAATTCGAAAAAATATAAAATTTAGTTTGCAAGTACATATTCATATGGTTATCACATTGGACGGTTGGATCGACCACTAGGATTTTAAAAGTCAAATTTTTGGCCGTAGCACGGACCCCATCCGTGCTATGCATAGCACCATAGGCTCACTTTAATAAAAACTAGAAGTAAGCCTCGCTTTGCTTCGGCAGCTATTATCGAGAGGAGCATAAAAAGATTATATCAGGATATTACCGAAAAAACAAAAGATAATTAACTATTAAGATAAACATCTAATTATATATAAAGTTATACCAGTTATAAACTTACATAACAAAAACTGTACAACTATATATATTACATCGGCTAACAAAAACTATACAACTACGACTATTACATTGATTGCTATTGCATAGTAAATATTGGCTTTCAATTCTGTTTGGGGAAAAAATAAGTGCTATGTGATAGCATGTTATTCCTTTGTTGAGATACTGCCAAACAGAAGATTTTTAAGTACATTAGTTCGTAAATAGTACTAAGTGTTCTCTTCATCGAGGCACTAAACAAAATGTTATTCACAATTCACAGAAGGTGTCAAAGTTTTTGTTGGGACGATGTATTCATTCTGCCTTGTCTTTCCTCCTACTATCTTCACTGCTGGAAAATTAAGAAAATAAGTCATGTAGCAACTCTTAACAATAAAGTTTAGAAGAACAGTTGCTGGTATGAACAAATTATTAGGTAGACTAATGCTTGTTGATCATAGGAAGGTAAAAGAATGGTTCAATATATACTGAATTAGGCTTTGAAGATGTTACATCAGATTCACTTAGGCCTTACTTATCTATTGAATTTAACATTTGTACAAGATTTTGGATGCTACACGCAAGTACTATAAGGTAGGATCGAAAAAGTAAAAGTTCAAAAAGGAGCTTTAGCTTCTATACAACCTTTTTTTGCCAGATTTCATGGAAAATTTCTTTGAAAAATTTGAGGGAAAGAGCAAGTGATCATTAATTAAATAGGACAATAATATATGTCAAGATCGAATAGTATTGTATCATCATACAGTAATTCCATTATGGTATGCATGTTTAATTTGACATAGTATTTGAACATGGATTGGATTATATGCATGGAAAGACTATTGTTTTGCAATTAGTGCATAAATTTAATACAAATATTATTAGAAATTTTGTGCATGCTTAACTTGATATGGTATCTAAACACGGAGAATAGTGAATTTTAAGAAGAACAGATTCAAGAAATTTCATATTTTTAAGCCACCATCTGTTTTTGTGTATTTAGTTATTTGTGTTTTGGCTGAAGGTGTTGTATTATATTAGAATAAGAATGTGTTACCTTGTTCGCGGCCTTTTTGATGGATTTTCCGGGAATAGTTGCCTCCTTGTGTTTGTTGTGGAAGTTGCCGTAGGGAGCTTTGGTTGTGCTTGAGAGCTGCAATTGTGATTTCATTTTAGCAGGGAAGTCTTTTAGTAAGGAGTTATATGTTGTGTTATGTGCTTTATTCTGTACCTTTTTTTTTTTGGTTGGAAAATTGATAATTTTGTTTAAAACTGAACTGGAGAGGTATAGCTGAGCTGCAGAGAAATTAGGTTGGTGATGGAAACAAAATGTTAGTTTTAGTATTAATTGGTACCTGCTTTCGTTGATGTATTCATATGGGGTTGTTGGTTCGATTGGTACTATTTTTTCCTTTGGCGAGAGAGATTGTTAAGCAGAAAATGTGGGTGGTAAAGGGGCTGTTTTGGTTACTTGAAAATTGATAGAGTTTGTTTTGAACTTGCTTCCCCAGTGTACAGTGAAGAGAAGTTTTTTCTTTTGTAAGTCTTTGAATTTTGGTGGTAAGTAGGGTCCTTTTCCAGCTGTTTGTTGGGCAAGAAGATCCTTGGCTGAACAGTTGAGCAAGAGCTCTGCTTGTCTTCCGATGAAAACAAATTCAGCCTTTCCAGTAGCATCTTTAACTAATAGGACGAAGTTGAACCTGGGAATGCCAAAAAATTGTTAAAAAGAGTACGGTAATTTTTGTTCAATACTACCTAACAGAGTATTGGAAATATTTTGTTTCATAGACTTAGTATTTTAGTAGATTTACCATGGCTCGGGCCTCTCTATTATCTTTGTCGGACAATGTGGACAGGTGTAGTGCGGCTTTGCAGATTTGATGCGTGTTTTGTGGGTTGGACATGCATTGTAGTACCAGTCGTACTCATCCAGCACTTCATCGATTTCTGCTACGACATTGAACAACTTCTCCTATATTTTGGGTAGTTTATTTAATATGGTAGCATATATAGTCTTGGTATAGAGGAGAATAACTATACGCGTGCATGTATAGTTTTTTTAAAGTTCAATTCTACTGGCAGCGAATGATAGGATTTTGCTATTTTTTATTGATTACTATTATGGTGGTAGGGGATGAGTATAAAAGCAAATAATGAAGTTGATTCTATGACTGTGAGTTGGTGTCACTGATGTCTTCTTAGTGGTGATAAATATTGATAAGAAAGAAGTTATATGTTCTTTTACTTGCTGTCATTTTTTGTGTAGGCCTTTGACATTTTTTCTATTTTTTTGATGCAAAGAAAAAGAGATTCTAAGTTGATGGATGATGGTATAGATTTTAAATTTTATACAATGGTATATGAACTATATAACATGTCAGACTAACTAATGTGGTAGTATAAGTAGTATTTGTTTATTTTAGGGATTCATTAACCACTTTTTTTTTTGTGGGAGAACATTCACTGCTGTTTTTTTTTTCGCAGGAAGAAAAAATAGAAATAATTGCCACATGGAGGAAAAATATAAATTTTTAATTTGTTTTATTTACTGGCTGTATTATGCAGGTTTTTCACATGAAGCAATATTTTTGCTCAACACTAAAAAAGATGACATGGAAGTTGTATTATGCAATTGCTTACTTGATTGCCTGCTGAGCATATTTCTTTAAGTTTGGCGATAGAAACAGTCATAGGAGTGGAGGCATCTGATTGTGTTTCTTGTTGTGCATTTTCGATTAGCACAGGTTCGATTTTTTTTCCTGTCATCCTGAAGTTAAACATTGATAAGACTTTGTAGGGTTAATTGCTTGGTAAGTGGAAAGGTGTAGGGTAAATAATTTAGCTAATGTAAGCAAGTACCTTTGCTGAAATGCTAGCATCTCAGGTAATGGATCTTGATATATACGCGTGGCTGAGAACGTCCTAAGACTCCATTTTCCTGTTATTGATAGGTCTAAATTATATACACATTCGATCTAGTTTTTATCACATAATAACACCAAATATCTTGTATTTTAGTAGAGAATATAATGAAATATATCCAAGAATCAAGTTACTGCCGAAGTCTATTTAAATTACAGGAAATGGAGCAAATTGTAGATTTTCTCGCAAGTTTTCCGAAAAGTGGTAGAACACTGAAAACGGAGTTACGGATCATAAGTTATGCCCGTTTGAATTTCAGAGCAAAACAGGAGAAACCGAGCCCAGTGCGGACGCACTGACACAGAAAATAGAAAATCCGAGCGTAGTGCGGACGCACTCGGGCCGCACCACCCGCCCTCAGCCGACACACAGTTCGTATTTTGGCCATATCTTTGTCATACGAACTCCGATTTGAGTGATTCAAAGTTTGACGGAACCAGGACAAAGAGATCTACAACTTTCATGAAGGAACAAAGTCCAAATTCGGAATATATAATTCTGTACATCCGTATCAATGGCCGCATCAGCCTGAAAAACTGCTAAATATGGAAAGTTAGTGGGCTTAGTGGGTGCCAAAATTAGAATAACTTGGTCTCCAAGTTCAGAATCACAGAATTAGAAATATAGAAGTTAGTACGCTTAGTGGGCGCCGAAAATAAAACGACTTGATCTCCAAGTTCAGAAAACGTTATATAAGGCTAAGGAGACCACATGAGAAAGGATCCATTATTATATCTATTTTCCACATATTGAGAGAGAGAGAGATCCTGCAGAAATTCTCTAAGCTTTTCAAGGAAGAGGAAGGAGAAGATTCAAGCAAGGAGTCGGCAAGATCGAGGTTTTAGATCTAAGAAAGAGTGTAATCATTTCTTTATCTTATTTCTTATTGTTTTTGCCAATCTTTGTTATGGATCTCTCCAAGAGAGAGTAGTTCTCTTTCTAGGGGTTTAGGTCATGTAGCATGAACTTGTTTAATTCTATTTTACTCGGATTTTAGTTTTTATTATGATTGTTTGATTTGATGTTAATTTCTGTGATTTATTATTTGTGATGTTCCATGATTTGTACTTGAATTGTAGCGTCCTGCTTTGATCATTTAGACCCAAAGTAGATTAGGATCATATAGGATAGTGCAACTTGTTGTGTTTGACTTGTAGCGTCCCGCTTAAGTCTTCTTAATTAAAAGTAGATTAGGATCATATAGGATAGTATAAATTGTGATTGCAAATACCTTAGGATTTGAATTATAAGCGACCGTACTTTTGTATTCAAATCTGAAAATATAGAAATTAAGATTAGGATTTGGTGAAGGACTTAGCGGTGAAGTCAAAACCTAATTAGGACACCTTAGAACAAATATCGATATATACTTTGAAGCACGTGATTAAATATCCCTCTAGGTTAGTGACAGCCCTAGAATTCGAGGCACATTAATCCGTCCACCCAAAGTATTCGTATTAATATTTGTTCCAAAGGCTAACTTAGGTTAGAAACCTCGTCATAATTAAACATGAATTTAAACAAACCGAGTAGATAGAATTAGCACGGGATTGTGGACCGATACCCCTAGACTTCTCAAACTTGATTTTCACCCGACTTTATTGCTTTTTGTTACGAACTTTTAGTTTACTTTAATTTTCCTTTAAAAACGAAATTACACAAAACCCCCCCTTTTTACTTTTATTGTTCAGTTTAGAAGTAGTTTTCTTTATTAAAAATTAGTATTTCCCTATCTCCTTGCGGATCGACACCTAAATACTACGATCGATAGGTTGTGCGCTTGCAACTAACCTATTTATTGAGCACGAAGGTTTATAAATTTAAAGGCAAAAAGAGTACAAAATCTCTATATCTAAAATACTCAACAGTTATTTTGCAGAGATGTTATTTTTATGTATTAATAGTTTTTAAATAATGATCAGTACTATTTATTTGTAAATGACATTTAAATAACAATGAATATTTCTTTTTTGTACACAGATAGAAGAATTGTTACTTGAGAAGTTAATTAGCATAAGAGAGCTAAATGCGAGCACCACGTGCTGTGTTGCTGACTCATGTTCTATCTTCTTCATGTTGACTTGGGGTAAGCAATCTTCCCAGATAGAAATTAATATCTTGTCATCCCTGCCATGTAGTTAATATGAATGGATGCAATGACATATAAAGATCTTTTTTTATATTTGAGATTATTTGCAGAGTTGTTTAGTTCGTTGTTTATTTTGATGATATGAGATATTGTTGTCATTCAGCTGAAAATAGTGCATTGGATATTGTTATTGTTGTCTGAACATAGTATTCGGCATGGCTTTGTTATCCTAATAATTTTATTGACAAAAATAATCAAAATTAGTGGTAATTGGGATAAGAGTAACTACCAGATCTGTAGAAACAATTTTGTTGACAAATCTGTAACGTTACCTTTCGTCCTGTATTTCTATTTCTCTTATGGTCATCGGTCCAGAGGATACTTGTATCTATTTTAGCTGTCCTATCCAAGTGACTTTGCCAGGTTGTTGTCCTATCCAAGTGAACCACTCTTTTGCAGCAGATTATTGTCTGTTAATTCGCAGGTTGTTGCTGCAAACATTATCAAGTACATTATTCAGTCATCACAGATTTTAGAATGGAAACTATGAGACAGTCAAAATGATGAATATTGAAACAACGACTAATAACTATAATATTACCGAAATTTTTATTTTTAACATTTTAAATAAATTAATTAATAAAATAACCACCGTTTCTGGTCAATTCCATATTTAACACGGCCGCAGAACACCGAAGCGGACCCATTTGGGGGCCGCCGCAGAATGCCGGAGCGGACCCCCATATGGGGCCGCACTATGCCGGAGCGGACCCGGGTCCGCACTATGCCGGAGCGGACCCGGGTCCGCACTATGCCGGAGCGGACCCTGGTCTTTTTTTTTTTTCTGATTCTGAATTTGATTATGGTTTTGTTTTGGAAATTTTTATCAAAAATGTAACGTTTGTCTGGAAGTTGTGTATAATTACTTATATTTGAAATGTCGTTTAATCTGAAATTGTTGTTCGTCGTTTGTTTGATCAAAAGAAACATTACAATAGAACAAGGAGCCATATAAAGAAGCATACAATAGAACATGCGAATGTTATCGGAAATTACAAATACGTCTAATTAACCGAAAATAAACAATAGTTTTACAAGTACAATTAGAAAAACAACATTAACTCTCAATCTCGTGCAGCCCGAGCAGCTCTGTTTTGTCTTTCTTGCGTATCTCGGCCGGCTTGGTGTCCTCTTCTCCTATTATGTAGAACATCCATCCACATCGGAATTCTGTCGTGCTGTCTTCTGCCCACAGCAATATTTTTTTTCTCTGGAACAAGGACCGGGCCATCGTGTGGAGGCCATTCCGACTGATTTCCATAAACATGCCATTGTGCGCTCCATGTGTTGATCAGTGTATGGATGTGATAATAGTGACTTACAAATGCGCCAGGGTCGATGCCTCGGAGACGACACACGGACAGAACATGAGAGCACGGTATTCTCTCCAATTGAGGCTTCTGGCACGTGCAAGTTACCGTGTGATCATCCCCGATTATCACCGTGTATTTGTAATTGGCCTTGGTAAACCGACCAGAATCGTCAGGTATGAAAGCGTGAACTCTCTCCTGTGTGGCGGTTACCTCGAACTCGTTGTTGTTTCCAAAGCCCCCCAGCGTCTTCATTTTATCGGACCTCTCGAACCGTTTGTTGATCAGCTACGAAAAATTAAAAAATAATGAAGAAGTCAGATATTTTTTTTAACAAACTTCATTAAAAATTATGAAGAAATAACTACAAATAAAAGTACCTTATGCACACGACACGAGAATTGCTGACCTTGACTGACTTCCCATTCCGCTTTGGCCCTCCTTTGCGCAAACCATGTCATACATTTGTAAAATGTGTCTTCAATTATTGCTGCAACCGGTAGCCTACGAGAGGACTTGAAGACCTTATTAAGCGACTCGGACCCGTTTGTAGTCATGATGCCCCAACGGTAACCACCGTCCAGTGCTTGGAATATCTTCCATGGTTTGGGGCACTCGTTCTCATCTTGATCCAAATACTTACCCACACCGTCCAGCCAATTGAGGGCAATGTCACATGCCTGCCCCATTGCTTGCATTCCTTGCTCGTACCTCCTCATCTTCCTCTTAGCCACACATATTCTAAAAAAACGGATTGCCTTATCACTGCAACCGTTCTTCTTCATGTTCTCGGCTATGTGAGTAGCACAAAGACGGTGAACACATTGATCCTCATCCTCCTCGTTCCACCCAATATCATCTTGTCTGAACACCTTCTTGATACCCTTTCCCCTATCAGTGATGACACACATGAATCTGGAGCGGATTACATTACGGCGCAACCATTTCATGAACCACGCACAATCGTCATAACTCTCTGATTCTACCAGTGAAAAAGCCAACGGGAGGAGCTGATTTTCAGCATCGTACCCGGTTGCAATCAACAGCTTGCCTATGGTTAAAACCCATTTTGTAAGAGCCGAAATTAACTAAAATAAATAAAGTGAAAACAACCAAATTAGTTACCTTTATACCGGCCTGACAGGAAACATGCATCAACTGTGATGACCGGTCTGATATGTTGAAAAGCAGCTATGCACGGTCCAAATGCCCAAGCCGCCCTATGAAAATACCTCCATGGTCCAGGTTCACCAGTGGGATATGAGGTCACCTCAAACAATGTTTCTGTCAATAAATTTAAAAAAATAAGTTCAATTTTTGATTGATAATGAAATAACGTAAAAATTGAGGGAACAATGTAGTACCTGGGTTGCTTCTTTTCATTGCCTCCAACAATGGAACTACAAGAGCGTATGACCCCTCCCAACTGCCAAATTGACGGGCTATTGCCAACTCACGGCCACGCCATAGTTTGTTGTACGCCGGTATCTGACCGTTGTACCTTTCAGCAACAGCAATTCGGACAGCCTGAATACTCAAGTCGACATCGTTCCTCATGTGAGCGGATATACACTCGGCAACCATAGCAGCTGACAACTGGGCGTGATCTGTTCTTGTCGCATCCGCGTGGCATGAATGTTGTGTTGGGCATTTGGAGACACGCCATTGTGTTCCATAACCGGTGGCCCTTGCGAGTATGTACCACCCACAGTAACTGTCCTTGCACTTGAACCTCATTCTTGTGCGGTCACTGTGCGTAGGTATTAACTCTTTGTTGCAAAGGATGTGAAACCTGGCAATTGCGCTCTTCATGTCCTCCTTTGAGTCATATGTTTGTCCCTCGGACAATTCATTCTCAAAATCTGCTCTACTTCCAAACAAACCCGAATTGGCTTCCATAAACCCTGATGTGTCGTTGAAAGCATGAATCGGGTGCTGAACCCCGCGATCCATTATCTGAAACCCGCTATCCATCTTGAATTTCCTTGATAGTCCGAGCACAGGCCCGGTATCTTCCTGGTCAGAATAATCGCTCATACCCTCAGGATCAATATGACCCCAATTTTCCTCTGCCTCTAGAATTTCCGGATCCACTTCTTCATCAGATTCATCCGGATTACAAGTTTGACCCCAATGAGCGGTCCGACTAGATGAAGGGTGGTCAGTCTGGGATGGGGCCCGACGGGAGGGTCGGTCCCTCTGAACTGGGGCCCGACTACTGGACGGTTGGTCAATTTGGACAGGGGATGGACTAGAGCCGGATGAGTTACCCCGACTACGACCCTGGATTAACCTCTGAACTGGGTTCGAACGCCGGGCTCTGGTAACCTCCACATATAGGTCAATTATCTTGTATGCACCCCCAGAAAAACTCATGGTTTGGTTATACAATACCTGCCACACTCCCTCATTCTGAATTGGAAATAGTTGGAACCAGGTTTGTGCCGAACTAGTCGGCATGCTAATTTTGGCATCAATTTTAAGGTCATACTGACCCTGATCCAACCCCAAATTCCCACATATACTTGATTTAAGTCCCAAATAATCCGTACCTGGCAATACCGGGATCACAGTAACGGGTCCAATACTGTAGTAAACCCCATTAGGACCTGTTAATACATCCCCACCAGTGTAGATGGATACCATAAGAGCCATTTTCCAATTCAATACAGAAGAAACCTACAATTAAAAATTAACTAAATTAATTAATTTAAATTAATTATTCTAATTAAATTATTGCTAAATTAATTATTCTAATTAAATTTTTAATCTACTGAAATAAAAATAAAAAATTTAAAAGAAGAGAGAAAAAACTTACAGATCAGAGCTAACTCAGGAGAGAGAAGGTGTGAGAGTGTGGAATGAAATGTTCCTGTCATTTTCGGGATATAAAGACTAGGGTCCGCTCCGGCATAGTGCGGACCCGGGTCCGCTCCGGCATTATGCGGCCCCATATGGGGGTCCGCTTCGGCATTCTGCGGCCTTCCCCAAATGGGTCCGCTCCGGTGTTCTGCGGCCGTGTTAAATATAGAATTGACCAGAAACGATGGTTATTTTATTAATTAATTTATTTAAAATGTTAAAAATAAAAATTTCGGATAATATTATGCTTTAAAGGTGCAGTAAATGAACTATTCAATATATGTATTTAATTGAGAAAATCACTACAAAATTATTTAATTTTAAGAATACAGCAAGTAAACTAACTGTTGATTTGTGAACTGCAAGCGGTGATGGACAACTATTTTGCAGCAGATTATTGTCTGTTTATTCGTAGACTGCCATCACTTCAAAATGAACCTGCAAACATCACCAAGTACATTATTCCCCTTTCTGCCTTTCTGCTAAGTTAAAATATTAAAAACAATTGTGGAGTAGCAAGGGGTGAGATAGAAAAAGACCAAATATATAGACGTGTGTGTCTGTGTTAAATCCTAAATTCTAAAACTCTAAACGCTAAATTCGAGTATAACAGAAATCCAACAATTTTTTAGCAACAAAAGCAACGTAGTCCATAGAATAGCTAAGAAAAGAAGGGAGAAGAAGGATCGAAGAAAAAGCGACATAAATTGCATAAGGGTAAAATAGGAATTCATATCTTTGACTGGTAAAATAGAGAAAAAAATTTTATTTTGGTAGCTTAATTTACATGCATTATTGCTCTAAAAACAAATTTTCAATCAAAAGACCGTTGTATGCCATTTTTTTTTTTCTAATACCAGCAGCTTCTCTTCACAGTGATAATTAAGGTATCAAGTAAAGGACAAAAAGTAATAAGATCCACTATGGTTTGAGACATCTTTAGAGTAATTTGTGTGAACGAAGATGTAATAAATAGAAGGTCTTCTCTACAAATTTTCCTTTGTTCTCTGTCTGACACTGTGCTCTCCTGAATTGATCTTAAATTTTTTATTGTTGCAAAATTTAATCTTATTTTCCCTCTTCTGGTTTTCCATATGGTGGTTTGATACCCTTTGAACATTAGCTTGTGTTCAACCAGTCAAGGAATAATATTGTTAAACTTGCCTCTAACCAGCCTCAGGAACTTAATCCAGCACTGTACCAGCAATGGGATATAATGAAAATGCTCATGGCATTTCACTCGTACAAAAAATGCTGAAAATGAGCTCTCAGATATCTAAAAAGAATAGCCTGTTACAATGACCAAATGGCAAAACCAAATCCACAGTTAAAAAAAAGACAAAAAAACACACACTTTACAACCAAATTTTACATTTATAGGATTTTTGAATCATTTATTATGGTTTTTGAAAGTTCACATTTCAAATTATAAAAAAAATGTTATTTTACTGCATCATTTTACTATACTGCCCCTTGCATTAGATTATTTGTTTGGCATAGTTACAAAACTCTGAAAATTCTGAAACTCGACAGGTGGTCTAACAAAGCTTTGCAATTGTGACCTTGGATTATTCGTTTAGTAAGATTTTTACGTGTACAATTATTTTGGGGGGCAGTTCACTAAAGAGTAAAGAGAGGCTCAAATAAATGAGAATCAGTCTGACTTCGCAGGGTAGCTTTTATTTAAAAAGGAAATGAGAAGTGGAGACTTTGATCAAAATTCAAAGCCTTATATTTAAATAATTTTCAAGGTCCCTGTTTTGACCAACTGTGCGTTTCTGCTACTTTTGTCAACCTTCATATTAATTTCACTACTATGATTCAATCATTCAAATGCTTGAGCGGTATGCTTTACCCAATACCTAATGGAGTTAACCCTAAATCGTAAATTCTAAAACTCTAAACCCTAAATTCGAGTATAACAGAAATCCAACATTTTTTTAGCAACGAAAGCAACGTAGTCCATAGAATAACTAAAAGAAGAAGGGAGGAGAAGGATCGAAGAAATCTAACCTTAAAGTCGCAGCAAAGGATATTCGCACAGGTGGTTGGAGAAGCGGCTCAAGGAGGCTGGACCGCAAAATTGCACAGGGAGAGATTGTGAGAGTGAGATTCGCGAAGGGAGATCGTGCACTGGGAGAGAGAGGTGTGGGGCCGGGGAGGGAAGTGAAGTTTCTAGAGAAGAAACGATGGAGAGTAAGAATGGGTAAGGCGGCAGGAAAGTGAAGTTTCTAGAGAAGGCAAATACATAGGCAGAAAGCGGACAGTGGAAAAAAAAAATAGAAGGCTTAGTTCATCTTCACCGTTAGATATGAATCGGACGAACTACATTTAAGGAGTGTTACTTTAGGGAGTGTTACTGTAGATGGTACTGTAGAAAGTACTGTAGCGTGGCCTATGAGGATTATATATATATAATAGATGTCGGCAAATTGAATGATATTTTTCCCTTAAATATAATATAATGCTAACTCTGTGCTTGGGATTCTCTAAAACTTGGGAAGAGTCCAAAGCAAAAGAAAAAAAAATGTACGATCGATGGCGATTCAATTACAAAACGACAGATGTTACAATCCTAGTACAAACCTTGTATTTCACGAGTTGAGATTTTCTTTCCCTCCACTGTATACGAAAACCAATCTGCTGAAATTTTCACTCGTGAACAGTGTTCTTGAAATTTTTACTTTTCTGAATCCAGCCGTCAAGCTGTTTTTAGATGCGTGCACAGAAAAATCAACTGTTTCGAGATACGTGCATAGAAAAAATTAGACGGCTGAATTTAGAATTTCAGAAACACTGTTCACAAATGATGGATTTCAGCAGATTTCAATTCACTATATACGGACGCAAGTTCATTAGTCATGAAAATATATATATGCACAATGCACTGATATAAAGGATATATTTATAATCAAGTCAGAGAAATGCTTAGCTGTAATTTTAAAATTTTAATTATTTATATTGAATTTTTTTTATAGTTTAATTAGTTTCTCTCTTGAAACATTAAGTGTGTGGTTTTGATCTAGTTGTTACAATTTAATTTTGTAATTGTGAAAACTTAAGTTCAAATTCTAACAACCACACTGAAATTTACAAATATTATGTATTTTACAGTTCACTAGTTATAAGTGATAATTATAACGACCTTACAGTAACAAGTAGGGATTTGTGTCAAGCTTATGTCCGTACCTTCGTATTAATTTTTGTCTTCGATTAAATTTATTATATTTAATTTCGATCAAATTCGACCCGAACTTATATTTTTCAATGAATAAATAAATTTAAAATTTTTGAAAAGCTTTTGCTATATTGTTATGTTATATATATACACATAAGTGTAGGTTGGCTACTCTACTTATATGAGCATATGAGGAGATATACTTATAAGTTATTTTTGCGTTTTCAAAGTCCAAATAGTCGATCTGAAGCACTCAACAAATTCTCCATATTAAATGTGCTTGGAGACTAAATTTTACATTTTTTGGAAAATTTTCAAAACAATGATTTTTCAGATTTTTAGCTAAAAACGAAAGTTTTCTTATAAAGAAAATGCTTTCTTCTCAACATGCTGGCGCAACTACTAATTCTTACTGGTTAGTCTCTGTCGCACTCTCTTTCTTCCTGTTCTTTCTCTTTTCCCTATCTCTTTCTACCTATAAACCAACAACGAAAAAAAACTCTCATACATTCTTTTCAAGTTCGCTTACGGCCGTCTCTGATCTTACCAATGGCTTCAATTAATTCATTTTTTTATGCTCTACATTTCAAGATCCCGATTGCCTAATTTTGTGTGAGTCTCGACCATCGATCTCCTCTCAGAGAGTCATTGCTATTTTGAAAGCCCTCACTATTGCTCTCAAGCCATCGATCTCTGATGGGTTGTAGTGGGCCTGTTGTGATATGGAGCTTTTCTGGAGTTTTGAGAAGTGTCATGGAGTGAGAACGAGGGAGGCAGACGGCACTAACAACATTCTCCAAGCAAGAAGACATTTTGTGGAAAAGAGAACGAGGGGTCAATAAAGGAAAACTTTTGTAAGTTTTCATTTTGTAGGAAAGGCATTTGACTCGGAATCAGAGACTTGAAAATATGTGAAGAAGAAGGCAGCGAGATGAAGAGAACGAGGAGGTCAGAGAAAATGGAAGAGAGAGAACAGTATGTTTGAGATGAAGGGGTGGTCCAGTGCGAAATTGTGCGGTTGTTTTTCAGATTTGTTGAGTTATTGACTCCATTAAAAACAACATTAAAAGCAAACAAAAGCTGTGAATAAGAAGACAACGAGGAGGTCAGTAAAGGAAAAAAGAAAGATGTATTGATGTGGACATAGAAAGAAACTAATATTAATTGTACCGATGTAGCGAATTAGAAATTAATCTCAAGTTAATTTCTAAAGTTTCTATAACCGTTGTTTAGCAATTAATTCTAGTTGCTGGGTTGAAGATGCTATGAGCATATCACAAACAAAAGAAAAAAAAAAACATAATTTAATTTCCATAAATTGCATATAATTATTAGGTTACCGAGAGACATTCTAATATAAGTTGGTTCGTCTATAATCATCTTCACCCCTCTCTCCTTGAATCTACACGATTGGTCAAATTCACCCTCGTCGGCTTGAAAATAAATCTGCTGTGTTCTCGGGGAATCACAGGACCTGTGATCCCATCTCAACTGTTGGTCTTTCTTGAGATGCGTGCATAAAAATTTACTTTTTCAAAAATGTTTCCGAGATCCGCGCACGGAAAAGTTTGAACTATTGATCTCGAAATTTAGGATTCTGCGATCCATCTTGGAATCGCAGCAGATTCGAACTCCTTCGGCTTACGGCCAGCTCGATCTGCACCGTGCAACTCTTTTTCATTTTCCTTTTCGTTTTCTAATTGATATTCTATGGCCATGGCATTTATGTGCCGGGTTATGAAAATTTTTTGGTACGAATTAATTGATGATTGATCAGTTTTTGGTGTGATTGGTAAAAAGATATTTCTTAATGTGGTGGATTATTACAGTGAGTACTTCACAGTTAATGTATTGTAAAAGAATAACGTGATGGATACACATGCCGATATAAACGGCTAAAGATAAGAAAAACTACGAGTTGTTAGTGCCGTATTCTTAGAAATATTGTATTTCAAATTTTATAAAATTGGTGTGTTTAACACGACATGTTTAAGATACAATATATGACAACATGGTCTTAGTTTTTGAAGCAGGACACGCCATAATATATTCTGAACACATAAATACGGCACCACCGAAAACACGACACAACATGTTATAACCTCAGCTGCTCCAATTGCCATGTGAAAACGGAGAAGAGGCTGCGAAGATCTCATCTCAAGAATTAACGACTGATGGAGCCATAAGTCCTTTAATCCTTTGTGTCTTCTTATATAAATTTTATAAAATTAGTGTGTTTAACACGACATGTTTAAGATACAACATATGACAATATGGTTGTCATATGTTGTATCTTAAATGCAGTCTTAATTTTTGAAGCAGGACACGTCACAATATATTCTAAACACATAAATACGGCACCACCGAAAACACGACACAATATGTTATAACCACAACTGCTCCAATTGCCATGTGAAAAAGGAAAAGAGGTTAAGAAGATCTCATCTCGAGAAGTAGGATATAAATCTGCTGTTATTCCCAAGGGATCACAGGACCTGTTATTTCTATTCCAACCGTTCAAAGTTTTTCATGCGTGAATCTCAAGGAATAAGTTTTTCGTGGCCGAATCTCGACAGAGGTCAAGAGCTGAGATCGGAATAACAGGGTCCTATGATCCCTTTGAAATAACAACAGATTTATTTGCCAAGAATTAACTACTGATGGAGCCATAACTCCTTTAATCCTTCGTATCTTCTTATATAAATTTTAATTACCATGTATTTTACTAACTTGTTGTTCTTGTTTCTTCTCCCTTTGTATACTTTTGAAACTTAGTTTAAAAGAAAATTCAATTATCACTGCGCGGATGTGAACTCGCCAGCTGCATGCGTACATATTTTTGTCGTGGTATACACATTTGAACTATTGAAGGTTATATTTAACTGAAGTTGAATTACCTTTTCAAATGCTGCTTTCTATCTTCTTCTCGTGATCACTGTCTAATTGAAATGTACTTCGACATGTTCTGATTCGAAAACTCATCTCCTACTTTATAGCACATCATGCACTTTATTGTTCAATTACATCTCTCAGACAGGATATGAACAGGTGCATTAGTATACAACGAACCAATTACATCTCTCAGACAGGATATGAACAGGTGCATTAGTATACAACGAACCAATTACATTTCTCAGACAGGATATATATGAACAGGTGCATTATTATACAACGAACCAATTACATCTCTCAGACATCTGGCATTAACCAATTACATCTCTCAAACATCTGGCATTAACCAATTACATCTCTCAGACATCTGGCATTAACCAATTACATCTCACAGACATCTGGCATTACAGACATGCAGGAGAAGTTTCATCAAGCTAAAAAAAAAAGTATAAAAGAGGAGCACAGAAAAGACGAGATCGAGGAGCCCACTGAAAAAGGGGTCCGGATCTCCTAAAGTAACTCAATCTTTGAGTTTTGGATCAAGACCGTCGGATTCGAATTCGTCGCTCGAGATCGTCTTGGGATTCGATTTGATCGTCGGAAAGTGCGCTCAGATTTTCATGAATTTGAATCGGACGGTCTCGATCCAAAACCCAAAGATTGAGTTACTTCACTGAATCCGAATTCCTGAAAAAGACACTGGATCGATACAATGAACCAAAACAATGAAATAGACGAATCTGGTGACACGTGTTGATCGGACCCAGAGAGGTCAAGTACTCAAGCATCAAACTTTGTCACGTGTCCAAGCTCGCAACCGTAGGTGTTTACCAGATGAGGCACTACCTGCTGCCCATTTTTGCTAGCTAGCTTCTGTTCTGTTCAGCTCTCTGACATGACCAGAACTATCAATCAGCCATGCATGTCTACATCGATCCTCCCTTCTCCAAATTTGCTTATTCCTCTCCGAAATACCATTGGGTTGCATGCTTGCAATAACTTCCATTAATTGGTTCATTTATGATCGTATGGAAATATGAAAATGAGTAGAATTTAAATGACTTGTGTGTCTTCTATGTCTCATCCATGCTTTATGTTTTTATTTTTGTTTTCAAGTTATAAACAATCAATTCGAACCGCTCAACATGATCTCCATATTAAAATATATTTGGAAATCAAGTTTTATATTTTTTTTAAAATTATTTTACTACTTTTTACATAGATACAAAATTGTTATTTTTGAATGATCCAAAATCTTATTGAACCACATGTCATGTCAAATATTAGATATACAATTATCTGATTATGGATTTTAAATATGAAAGTCAATAATGAATTATTCATGTAAATTTTGATGGATAAACTTTCTTGAAATATTATATTTATAACACAAAATATAACATATATGTGTATAATATGATAAAAAGAAGAGATTTTGACAATCTATGTATAACATATAGAAGAGAGGCAATGTCCTCCGTGTGAGAGGTCGCATGATCGAAATCCGAATATAGAAATTCCTTGTGAATATTAAGATATTATATTTATAACACAAAATATAACATTATAATAAAATAAAGAGATTTTGACAATCTATGTATAACATATAGAAGAGGCAATGTTCTTCATGTGAGAGGTCGTATGTTTGAAATCCGGATGGAAAAATCTCTTGTAGAGTACTTGTGGATATTAAATAATTAAATGACTTGATCTTCAACCTTTACTAAAATAACATACATAAGAGCAAAGAAAAAAAATAGAGATATCCAATACTAAACATCTATGAATTTTAAATTTCTCTTGAATGAAACCTTTTATTTCTTTTGAAGTTCTGAAACATATCAGTTCAAATTTAAATATCTGGACACAATTTTTGGTTAATTTAATTCACAAAAATAATTTGGGGTTCAAGAAATTAATTGAACTACCGAACTTAATCATTTATAAAATATGATGGACCACCTCTTATATATAAATTTGATGTGAGGATGAAATGACATACTATATATAGATATGTTTGTAAAGATATTGTATGTGATTCAAACTAATAGATGAAGTACAAAATTAGTATAATAAATGACTTTTACAAGTAGTAGATTCAAATCTAAGCAGACCAGGGAAAATCAGATGACTTCTTGCACTAGAAAAAATGTCACACATGCATGCTAAAAGTTTTCATGAGAAAAATTGCATACGCATGAGATAAATATATTATTGCGGAGGATAATTAAACATATTTATTAATTATTATACACCCACTATCAATTCGCGGTGAGCAGCACCCACTACAGATGAGATGAGACACTTCTCTGATTCTCTCTGTTTCTTCTCGTTTACTAAAAGTGTAACCACACAACAAGCAATTAAAGCAACCAGCCAGCCACATCAAGACTGAGCTGAGTTCTCGTCTGGTCCGCTATTCTCAGTCCAGTACCGGTACCGGTCAAGTTCAGAGAGTTAGTGTAGTCTTATAAGTGTAAAGAGACATGTAGACGGGACATATCGTACGCGTCTTTATGACTTACACTTGCATGTATAGCTAGCTTCCACTTATAGACACTAGGGTTTCTTTTGCATATATAAAAGGCACTTCTGAGTACTGACAATATGGCATTTCTTGTACTTTCCAAGCATTATTTCATGCTATTTTCTTTCTGTGTAACAGTCTGTGATCCCCTCTGTTACTATTTCAATTTTTTTACACAGTTGTTATGAATAACGAGTTTTGGGCGCGTGCCAGTACACGGCGAGACCAAGCTGCCACGTGTCCAGTATGTGCACATGCTAGGTTGTGCACAAGTTACCTTTACAAATAATTTTGGCCAGTATTAAAACCTTTCTGTCAGAGAAAAAAAAGAAAGACAGCTAATTCATTTTTTAAGATATATAAACGACCAATGCCAATAGAGTAGAATGGTCGACTTCATGGTCGGTGGCTGTATATGATCCATATATTTTTTATCTTTTTTTAATAAAGGCGCTACATGATATATAATTGTGCATGGAATCTCTCTGACCTTGTCAGATATGTTAGCTAGCCACCTCGTATGCAAATTATTTATCACACTAATTAGACGCATGTGTGTGCCTCTAAAGTGTGTCTACTAGCTCTTTTGTTGACATTACAACGTGTCAACAGTTAGGTATAGTTGCTTATTGATTCGTTGAAATTAGGAAACTCCACATACACTTTATAGGTTGTCACCTTTGTCAAAATATTAGACCTATGCACGCAATTCCAACAACACAGTACTCTCCTTATGTATACATATAACCAATAATATATAATGAGTAGCTAGTGAAACCGAGGTGTTTGCTTCAAAGTCACAAACTGTATGCAGTTTTGTTTGTTAAAGAATACAGTTTTGACCAATTATATATGAAGTGATATGGTGCCAAATTTCTCATGTGCAAAACCTAGAGGTAGGGAGATAGCTTAGCACAGACGCAACACATATGATGTTATGGTGTTAAGCATGCATGTTGTGTTAGAGAGACGAGATACGAAATTTGCTTTTTAATTACTTTTTAGACTTTTAAGCCTCTCATGCGCGTTTGGTGCATCTCTCTCTCTCTCTCTGGAATCGTCAAGAAATTAATTACCAAGGCATGTGATTCCCAGAATATATGAGAAATCTCGTATTTCGTCATCACCTATATGCAACATATATATCAAAACTACCCACATTTGTTCTTGCATTTTTAATGAATTCTTTTCACCTAATAATTAGCCCTAATACATAGGGCCGCCAAATCTCGCATTGAAACGAATCCTCTAAAAGCTTTTTAAGATTTGCAACCTTTTTGACAGACTGCACAAATTAGTGTTTAATTTTTAATATATATGATGCTGTGGACAGTATTAAATAGTACTAGACTAAATATATTCTTATATACTGGTAGATACCCATTAAGCGTTCAATATTTTAATTATTTGAAGTAATGTTATTGTGTATGTGACTCATGTGTCACGTGGATGTAAAGTTTTAACCAATTATATATTTTGTGATGAATAATAATTGTAGAGTGCTTCTCGTTACATGTCAAGTAATATATATATATATATATATATATATATATATATATATATATATATATATATATATATATATATATATATAGAGAGAGAGAGAGAGAGAGAGAGAGAGAGAGAAAGAGAGAGAGAGGGGCTAATATCAAAACGTTTGCACCAAGCCTATCGTGCAACCAAGTTGTTTTCGGGTTTTCAAAGTCCAAACGGTCGATCCGAACCGTTAGATGTTCAATTTATATTAAAATCTGCTTGGAGACCAAATTTTATATTTTTTGGAATTTATTTACTATTTATTAAGCCACTTTGAAAATTGCTGATCCGGGTGAACAGTAAAAACAGTGCAACTAAATTCTGGACCATGTGATCATTAATTTTCAAAGTGGCTTAATAAATAGTAAAAAAATTCCAAAAAATATAAAATTTGGTCTCCAAGCAGATTTTAATATAGAGATCACATCTAACGGTTCGGATCGACCGTTTGGACTTAGAAAACCCAAAAACAACTTGTTTGCACGAGAGGCTTGGTGCAAACGTTTTGATATGAGCCACTCTCTCTCTCTCTCTATATATATATATATATATATATATATATATATACAGAGAGTGGCTAAGATCAAAGTGGTATGACCAAGGCCTTTGGTGCTACCAAGTCGTTTTTGGATTTTCAAAGTCCAAACGGTCGATCTAAACCGTTAGATGTGATCTCTATATTAAAATCTGCTTGGAGACCAAATTTTACATTTTTTGGAATTTTTTTACTATTTTTTAAGCCACTTTGAAAATTACTGATCACATGGTCCAGAATTTGGTTGCACTGTTTTTACTGTTCACCCGGATCTGCCATTTTCAAAGTGGCTTAAAAAATAGTAAAAAAATTCCAAAAAATGTAAAATTTGGTCTCCAAGTAGATTTTAATATAGATTGAACGTCTAACGGTTTGAATCGACTATTTGAACTTTAAAATTGCAAAAACTAATTGGTAGCACCAAGGCCTTGGTCATACCACTTTGACCTTAGCCACTATATATATATATATATATATATATATATATATATATATATATATATATATATATATATATATATATATATATATAGATATAGATAGAGATGGGCTACGGTGCTTTGCAAAGTAAAACACCCTCTTTACTTCGGGTCATATTTTCATTTTGAAAATCCAAACAACCGATCCGAACCGTTCAACATGTTCTAAATATTGAAATGTGCTTGGAGACTAAATTTTACATTTTTTGGAATTTTTTTACTATTTATTAAGCCACTTTGAAAATAGCTGATCCGGTGGTCCAGAAATTTTTACTGTTTTTTACTGTTTATAGTGGATTAGCGATTTTCAAAGTGGCTTAATAAATAGTAAAAAAATTCTAAAAAATATAAAATTTCGTCTCCAAGCACATTTCAATATTTAGAACATGTTGAACAGTTCGAATCGGCTGTTTGGATTTTCAAAATAAAAATATGGCATGAAGTAAAAAAGACCATTTACTTCGCGAAGCACCGTAGCCCATCTCTCTCTCTCTCTCTCTCTCTATATATATATATATATATATATATATATATAGATATATAGATAAATAGATAGACTATCATGCTTTGGGAAGTAAAAATGATGTTTTACTTTCTATTTATAACTTTATTTTCAAAGTTCAAATAGTCGATTCGAACCTTCTAATATAATCTTCATATTAAAATGTGTTTGGAGACCAAATTTTATATTTTTTGGAACATTTTACTATTTTTTTAAATTTTTTGAAAATCGCAGCTTTTCATTAAATAAAAAAAATAATGAAAAATGAAGAAAAACAATGATTTTAAGAAATTCTAAAAAAATATAAAATTTGATCTCCAATACATTTCAATATGAAGATTGATAGGGCCATGTTCCACAGGCCCTTTTACTTGTTCCAAACTGGGCCATGAAAGACTGGGATTCGGACCTTAACAAGGCCAACCCGACGTCATATGAAAAAGCCCAAAAACTCGTTAAGCCGGGGCCCAATATGCCGGCCCCAAACCAGAGCCTCAAAATAGGCCCAGGTCAACCGACATACGGGATAGCCGGGAAACGGCTAGCTTAATGCCCACGTCCCAGTAACGGCTGACATAACTGCCCACGTTCTCCATAAACGCCCGAGATGGCAGTTATGGCTGGACGATATATAAGGCAGTGATGCCCATGAAACGGGGGACGCAATTTTTACTAAGAGAGAGATCATACAGGTCAGAGTCCGAATCTCTCATCAAATATCCCGAGTTCCTAACTCGATCCACATCTCGGCCTGCCATTCCTTGGCAGGACGAATCCAGCCCAGCCCAAAAAACTTCCATACGGCCTCATCTCCCGAGATAGGACGTATCAACCACCGTGGGGCCACGCCTGGCTCGAACACAGAACTAGATGGCTCGTCCGACCACATCAACTCCGCTCCCACCAGGGGTGACGACCCCACTCGGGGTAACAATCACACCACCTCCAGTGGTAACATCACCCACGGCAAATCCTTCCCACAGCCAAGTCCCGGGGCCGAGGCCTAATAATTCAACGGTACGACCTCAGGGTCCTCAACCTGTTCAACCTCGCCCCGACGCTACCCGACCTTCATTCGCTGAAGGGAATGCGACCAGGCCACTCTACATCGAGCACAATCAGGTAACTGGTGCATATCAGATACCCTACATACCGTATTACCCTCAGCAAACACCGCTGTATCACTACGGTGCGACTCCTTACACACCTTACACTCCCACGGGCCCCCAGTATCCTTATGCCGCACCACCTGTGCAATGGGGCCCGGGAGGCGCTCATGGGACGTATCCCGTGACAGGTCCAACCCATTGTTCCCAGCAAATACCATTACGACCTGTCCACCAAATCGTACCCCCCGTCGTAGCTGTACCGCGACCTTTGTCTGCCAATCGTGTCCATAGTCGACCAGCAAATGTGTCGCCAAGAAATCTGGAGCAAGAGTTCGTACAGGTCCGAACTGGCAATGAGACAGATACCCCATCATTACCCGACCAACAGGTCCAATCCGAACGCAGGGATCAAAATGTCCTGCCTACAGGTGTACATCCCGATATAGGAAGACGCCCGGAAGGTCAGGATGAGAATAGGGGGCCACACCCCGCGGAAGGACCACGCACCGAAAGTCTCAGAGCCCACCCTAACAACGAACGAGAATCAGCTAACCATGGCAGAGGGTCCAGGCCTTCCCGCAGAGATCAATCTCGCTCCCATAGAGAGCGCGAACGAAGCCCACCCCGAGGTCGGGATAGAGCTCGCCGCGATGACCGGAGAAGGAACCGGCGATCACCAACCCCAATCCGAGGTATCAACATGGCCCAAGTCGAAGAACTGATCCAGACCAGACTTGCGGCCAAACTAGCCGAACTCGAATCCCAGAAGGCAGGCACTTACTCTCGGCCTATGGGAATCGAAGACGGCCCCCTGTCCAGAGACATCTACCGCCAATCAATGACGGACTTCAAATACCCAACAACCCTTCCCAGCTTCCGAGGTAGTGGAGATACGCAGGATCCACACAACTTCGTGTACGGGTTCCTTGAGCGGCTCCGCCTTCTTGGAGCTACCGATGCCATCATGTGCCGAGTCTTCACCACTTGCTTAACCGGAGAAGCATGGGACTGGTACATGACGCTACCCCGGAGGTCCATCAACAAATTCGAAGACTTCGCGAAACTGTTCTTGGAAAGATATACAATAATCAAACCACCGCAAGCCACGTGCGAGATGCTTCTGGACCTAGTCCAGGGACAGCGAGAAAGAACGGGTGCGTTTATCAACCGTTTCATACAAGCATCTCGGCGAATTCAAAATCTCAATGAGGAATTCGCCCTAGCCGCAATCAAGAAAGGACTCCGCAAAGGGGGTCCAGGAACCTTGCGTTACGAGGCCCACATGAAGAAAATGAATACTCTGAGGGAGTTTGTAAACTTTGCAGAAGGTTACATCCGTGCCGAAGATGACAACGGGAGTCCCATGAGACCGAGATCTCGATCTCCCCGCCATCAAACAAACAGACAGCCGGCTCCGGATAGGTTTCGCAACCAAAGGGAACCTCGGAGAAACCAACCAAACCGATCAACCGAGCAAGAACACAAATCTGGCACTGAGGGGTACCGACAACATTTCGTGAGATACGCGCCTCTCACGAAAAAACGACACGAGATGTATAACATCGTAGAGGAGATGTTCGACCTGCCCCCACCATTGCCTGAAGGCATCTTTACGGTACAAGATAACTCCAAGAAGTGCGAGTATCATGGATTCAATGGGCATTCCACTGCGGATTGCCTTCAACTCAAAGACATCCTGGAGAGACTAGCCCGCGAGGGTAAGCTGATCGAATTCATCAATCCCGATTTCTTCAGAAAGTTCTCCAGGAAATACAATGGCAAAGGTAAGGTTTTTAAGAAACCCATTCCTTACAGACAAGATTACACGGGACCTCGGGTTGGAGAGGACAGACCTCAAACTCGGGATGGTCCCGAGACAAGGCGCCAGGAAAGGCAGAGCAGCCCTGTCATTAACGTGATCAGTGGAGGCCATCGCGGTACCATCCGAAAAATCTTGCCTCGCGACAATCGAAAGCCATATCCCACTGTTTTACAAGTCGAGACCGACAAAAAACGACCTCGCCCGGAAGAAGCGATATCTTTCTCCGAGAAGGATCTAGGTGAGATTTCCAGCCCACACGATGATCCCGTGGTGTTGAACCTCAAAATTAACACCCACCGGGTTAGGAGGGTGTTAGTCGACACGGGGAGCTCAGCAGACATCCTGTACTTGTCGGCCTTCACGCAAATGGGCCTCGACACTCGCGCCCTCCAACAGCATATCTCACCTTTGATAGGCTTTACGGGAGATGCCCTCCGACCTCGGGGTATGATGCCACTCAAGGTGACATTTGGTAAGTCCCCTCGCACGGTGGAAGTCATGGTGGACTTCCTCATCGTTAATGCCCCCTCGGCGTACAACGCAATTCTGGGAAGAGGAACTCTGAACAAAATTGGCGCAATCATCTCCCCTTCCCACCTAAAAATCAAATTTCATACAGATAACGGGATAGGGGAAGAAAGTGGCCAACAGCAGGTGGCGCGGGAATGCTACATGACTTCCATTCAGAGTCAAGGAGGCTCTGTCCACCAAGTCGAACAGTCGGAAGCAAAAACCAACCAACAGCGGTTGCGTTCAAGTACCGCATATTTACCACCCAACACCAACCTGGCGCTGGATCCAGTTGATAAAGCTGAGATTACGGCTTCCCTTGAGCCGGCAGATGAAGTCGAACAACTCGATTTGGGCGGAGGCAGAACACTCAACATCGGAAAGGCGGTCCAGGGGCAAGCGAAAGATGAACTTGCCAAATTTCTCCGAGAAAATCAGTCCGTCTTTGCCTGGACAGCCGCCGACATGCCAGGAATTCCGAGGTCAATAGCAGAACACCGACTGCATATCAAACCGGGCTCAAAACCAGTTCGGCAACGAAAACGTAACATGGGGGAAGAACGGCAGCAGGCCGTAAAATGTGAAGTCCAGAAGCTACTTGACGCTGGTTTCATCAGAAATGTCGAGTGCCCGGAATGGACAGCCAACCCCGTGCTTGTCAAGAAGTCCAACGGTGACTGGCGTATGTGTATCGATTACACCGACCTCAATAAGGCATGCCCCATGGATCCATTCCCCTTGCCAAAAATCGATCAACTGGTCGACTCTACCTCGGGACATGCCTACCTCAGTTTTATGGACGCGTTCTCCGGGTACAATCAAATTCGGATGAATCAAGACGATGAAGAAAAGACCGCTTTCACCACCAACTCGGGGCTATACTGCTACCGAGTCATGCCTTTCGGGTTGCGCAACGCTGGAGCCACATTCCAGCGCATGGTTAACACGGTATTTCACAACCAGATCGGGCGAAATGTAGAGGCATATGTAGATGACCTGCTCGTCAAGAGCATGTCGGACCTTGACCATGTCCGAGATCTCCGAGAAACCTTCGCGACACTGAATTCAGCCAACATGAAACTCAACCCGACGAAGAGCTTTTTCGGCCTAACCGGGGGTAAGTTCCTTGGTTTCATGGTTTCTATGCGAGGCATTGAGATTCATCCTTCCAAATCACAAGCCATCCTCGACATGAAGCCGCCTCAGAACCTCAAAGAACTGCAATCTCTCACAGGCAAGCTGGCCGCTCTTAACAGGTTCATTGCGAGGTCCGGGGATGTGTGTTTCCCCTTCTTCAAAGCCATGCGTAAATCCGCCAAATTTGAGTGGACAGAAGAGTGTGCCGCGGCCTTCGAAAAAGTCAAAGCTTACCTCGTTAATCCTCCATGCCTTAGCAGGCCGACCGCAGGCGATGTCCTGGTATTGTACTTGGCAACAACGAATCATGCGGTAAGTGCTGCCCTTGTTCGGGAAGAGGGGCGAGATCAAAAGCCGATTTATTTCGTTTCTCATGTGCTTCGGGATGCCGAAACAAGGTATTCCCAGATTGAAAAGGCAGCATATGCTCTTGTCATAGCCGCAAGGAAATTGAGACCTTACTTCCAGTCGCATTCCGTAAAGGTTTACACCGGGATCCCACTCAAGAAGGCATTTGCAAATTTCGATTCATCCGGGCGATTGCTAGCTTGGGCACTCGAATTATCCGAGTTCGATGTTTCTTTCCATCCCCAAAATGCTTTGAAATCACAGATCTTCGCTGATTTCATCGCCGAGTATTCCGGCGTTCCTCCCGAATCTGAAGGACGTTGGACAATCCATGTCGATGGCGCTTCTTCATTACAGGGGGCGGGGGCCGGGGTATCCCTCACTGGTCCACATGGGGAAACCCTGAATTATGCTCTCCATTTTCAATTCCCGGTAACGAACAACACCGCGGAATATGAAGCCATGATAGCAGGCCTTAAGCTAGCCAAAGAATTGGGCGCCCGCGAGGTTCATCTTCGCAGTGATTCCGAGTTAGCGGTAAAGCAAATAAACGATGAATGCCGCGTCATGGACGATAAGTTGCGCAAGTACCGACAACAGTTTCACCTGCTCAAGAGTCATTTCAACGAGGTTGATATCCAACATGTCTCCCGCAACAAAAACTGCCAAGCCGATGCTTTGTCCAAACTTGGCGCTGCGGGCAACCTTGACAAAGATCGGCCCGTGATTGTTATGGATGTTCCAGAATCCAGCATCACCCTTGACACCACAGCTGTACTTGCCATCGGGGAACCCGGTGAGTCCTGGTTCACCCCGATGTGGAACTTTCTTAACACCGGGGTCCTCCCCACCGATCCGCTGGAAGCCCGACGTTTGAAAAGGATCGCACCGATGTACTCCATATTCAACAACCATCTATACAAACGGGGATACGTGCGACCTTGGCTTAAGTGCATCAACGAGGAGGTAGCATTGCGAATGCTTTCCGAGGTGCATGAAGGCATTTGCGGAAGTCATCAAGGAGCAAAAACTCTCGCCAAACGAATTCTCAGAGCTGGTTTCTATTGGCCAACCATGCAGCACGATGCGGCAACCCTGGTCCGAAAATGTGAACGCTGCCAATTCCACAGCAAGCTGAGCAATATCCCGCCATACGATCAGATATCCATTTCGGGGGCTTGGCCGTTCGACTTATGGGGGATTGACATCGTCGGGCCATTCCCCAAAGCCGTCAGGCAACGCCGCTGGATTATCGTAGCCGTAGAGTATTTTACTAAATGGGTTGAAGCCGAAGCACTGGCCAATATCACCGCTGCAGCGGCAGAAAAATTCATCTGGCGGAACATCATATGTCGTTTTGGCATACCCCATGCACTCATATCAGACAATGGAACACAGTTCAATGCAGCCAGCACCATGTCATTCCTCTCCAACTTAGGTGTCCACAACAACTTCACCTCGGTCAGTCACCCTGCTAGCAATGGATTGGCCGAGGTCACTAACCGTACCATCTTGGACGGTCTCAAAAAGAAAGTGGCGGCTAACAGGAAGAACTGGCCCGACATTCTCGATGGAATCTTGTGGGCCTACCGCACAACACCTCGCGAAGCCACACAACAAACACCTTACTCTTTGGTATTCGGGATGGAAGCAGTAACGCCAATTGAAATGATGGAACCATCTCTCCGTACTCTGACATATTCCACTGACGAGAATCGCGACGCACGTGCAGTTGAACTCGACCTCATCACAGAAGGTCGGGAGCGGGCTCGTATTCGTACCACGGAGTATCAACGCAGGGTTAAACGTGCATTTGACAAACACGTGGTACCTCGGGAATTTCAACCGGGCGATTTGGTGCTCAAAACCGTGGAAGCAACTGGCAAACATGTCAGCAAACTTGATCCTCAGTGGGAAGGCCCTTTTAGGATCATTCGTCCACGAGGTAAAGGCGCTTACGAGTTGGAAGATCCGAGTGGTTTCATACTCACTCGTCCATGGAACACTTGCCATTTGAGGAAATTCTACACTTAATGTATGTCGTGCGCTCAGGGCAAGATAAGCCTCTGTTTTCTTTTCTTTTCATGTATTCACTTAGACCATGATACAATTTTTGTATGGTTCTAAGCATTTATCAATATATATGATATTATTTACAATTATGTTTTGTGTATTGGGTCCGAGATATATGAACGAACGCCATCTAAGGCAACGAAAGATGTCCTGGTTAAAATCCCGAGATACGCGACATAAATTAATGTAGTCCTAAAGGACGATGACTGATAAAATAGTAATGCTTTTGTTGGAAACATTTATCGAAAACCCCTCGGGGTAACGCATACGTTTCTGGCAATATAACTTTCCCCCGACGTTGACCATTTCTGTCAAAAATAAAGAAAAAGAAAGGGGGCTAAGGATATCATACATGAAGGATATCATACATACTTCACTCGTTCACAATGACATTCTAAGAATACCCCGAGATATATTCCAGAAAAAACAAAAAGATCTCGGAAAAAGATAAACCTAATGTCGGAAAAACATAAACCTAATGCAACGAGAGAAGTAAAAATCATGTTACACCAAATATTCTGTTAAATCCCCACATCCCGGGGATATCAACTTTATATTACAACACGCTTTTGTTTAAACCCCCACATCCCGGGGGCACAAATAAAATAACAAGGGTAAATCCTTCAAACTATCAGAGGCACAGAAATTTCATAAGACCAAGGTGGCGTCCAGTGCTGGCCATCATCCTCCCTACAAACAAAACAAAAGAAATAAGTTTAAGCGTGAAGGCAATATCTCGGCAATCACGATATTAGAAGTCTTCTACTTACAGACGTTGGAGCCTTTTCTGAAGTTGGAGCCTTTTCCGACTCAAGAACGTTAGTCCCATCACCACAAGATACGATAGAAACATCCTCCGGATCCTTTCCATCACCTTGTGGAGCAACAGGGTACATCTCGACATTCATCTCGGTGATAACAGCAGCGTTCACCTCGGTATCTCTTATGTCGGTCTCCTCTTCGTCACTTTCCTCCGAAGAAGTCTCGGAAGGAATCCCGTCATCCTCCCCTTCAGCATCATTATCGACAAGCTCGAGATGCTGAGGCCATTTATCTTTCGGCCAGGGATGAACAATCCTTCCACGAGGATGGTTCTCAAGTTCCAACTCTTTTCGGAAAGGAGTACCATCCGGGTTCAACAAAACGTCATTTTCTTCGTCCCAGCCATGATCTGAGAGATTCTTAATAACGAGCTTCTCGGTTTCCACTTTCGTAAAACCCATATGCTCGGGTTTGAACGGGTAAATCCTGGCCAGTTCACCCATATAACAATAAACGGTCTCCGTCATCATTTCTTTACACGCGTAGGGAACGGCTTGCGCAAAGGCCTTACTGCCTAAAAATTTGCTCAGCGTTTTCCTCTTGAGACCTGCCATCTCGGCCTTTAGTCGGACATTTTCCGATCTTGCCTCCTCCATCTCCTTGGCCTGGGTCTCGAGCTTGGAGTTAAGGCCATCGACTTTGTCCTTGTACTCTTTAGCCTTGTGTTTATAGCGCTTTGCCTTTTCCTCATTCTCCTTGCGCTCTTTGTCAGCCTGCAAACCTACCAATCGCACCATCTCGTATTTTGCCGAAGCAACGGCGGCTTCCCCAGTGGCTATCTTCCTTTCCCTTTCCTTTAACTTAGCCAACTTGACAAAATAATCCCTTTCCATGATCGCCTTATTAATCGCCTCTTGATCAGTTGTGATAGTAAGAGCACTGCGATTTTCAAGCGAATCTTTGAGGAACCCAAAGAAAACCCCGGCATCATGTAGCGACCTTAACACTTGACCGACGACTTGGTCAGGATGCTCTTCAGCCCACTTCTTTTGATGAGCGGTTGTGGTTAGCCTGAAGGTTTCCCGAGAAAACGCGGCTTGTACTTCGGGATGCTCTTCATCATCCTGCATGGTAGAATATCCGGGGAGATACGCCAAAATACTATCAGGGAATCCTTGCGAAATATGGGTCCCCCACACGAATCCGGTATTTCGCCCCTGTTCCGATATACACGACTTGAGATGCTCGGTGTGCTCCTTCGCGGGATCCCACACGTCGCGTGCCGCTTCTTCAATAATTCTCTCCAACTCCCTCTCGGCAGCCTCAACCCGAGATTGGGGTGTTTCTTTCGGGGCAGCCCCAGACACCTCTAACACACTATCAGACTGAACCTTTAACCTTTTCGACTCAGGTTCCTTTACCACGACTTCCTTCCCCTTCTCTCGCCTTGTTAACTGCACGGGGGGATCAACAGAAACTTCCTTCCTCTTCTGGGAACCCCCGAGCTTGGAGGACCCGGAAACACTACTTTTAGCTCCTTTGATGGTCGCCGCAACGTTTGTGGTAGATTTCGGGCGACCCGTTGTAGTTTTAGCAGACCCCAACTTTACTGTCTTAGGACCCTGGGAAGAAGAAGTTGGTTTTCGAGATGTCGCAACTTCTTTTCCTGTTGCGAAGCCGTCCTCTGGGGTGTCAAAAACAAGAGCAGGACGAGCAGCCTTCCAGGGTAGTGCCATAAACCCGCGTCCTAAGACACAAAAAAGCACACTAACATTAACAATGTGTTTAATATAGCAGGATTAATGAACAAATGCGATGTAAAAAGATATCGGTACTAACTTGTGAAATAACTGTCAAGAATTTGAATAACTTTTAATTCATCTGACGTCGGAGGTGGAGGAGAAGCCGGAACCAAACTTTCTTTATTCAAAGGACGCCACTTCCTCCGTATCCCCCGAAAGCATTTCAAATCCTTGGGATTCTCGAGGTATACCCAGCCATGGTTCCAATCATCCACTTTTGACAGCTTTTCAAAAAGCGCAACTTTAGAGCGCTTCCGAATTGCAAGGTGGCTCTCATTATTGTACAATACCGTGAAATAATGAAAGAACAATCCCGTACTGGGCCAGTACGACTCTAACTCGGGCATGAAATCAAACAAATACTTAAAACTCATTATGTAACACCATGCTGGTGCGGTTAACTGTGCAGGGGCCACGTCAAGATATCGTAATATCTCGCGAACGAACTTAGACACCCTTACTTTGAAACCGCATCTCGGCATTTTCCAGTAAATGCACATCCCACGACTTGAGTCATGCGCTCGGTCATTTAGACTCGGGGCTGTCAACTTAAGCGCATGTCGTGGATATTCTGCTCTATCAGCTTCATCTACGAGTTCCTCATAGAATGCGTCAGCATAGGCTTGACATCGGACAACTAGTTTAGGAATAATGCCAGCTGATACTGGAAAATCCGAATCATCCCCATGACCATCTCGGGGAGGGACATCTTTAGTTTTTTTCTTCTTGGGCTCCTTCGACTCACGAGACGTTCCCACTAGGGCAACTACAAGCTCACCCCGAGATGGATCGCCTCCGTCTCCATCATTCCTGTCACCATGTTGTTCCTCAATATTTCCCGGCATTGCATCGGAATGCGGAGGCAACATGCCATATAAACTCTTGCCCTTACCAGGACGGGGGGGCAAATAACATAACTGGGACGGTTCCCCCGAAGTAGTGGGCGACGAATCCCGAGATCCTTCTTGTTCTCCGGCCATTTCTAAATTAACGAAGAAATAGGATTGGCTTAGGTAACCGCTATTCTTTATTTCTAAGGTATTACATTTACCGACTTATCCACTACGGATCGATTGCCAAGGCTGGATCATTAATCCTAGCCTCGATAACGTTATCATGCCTATGTGATCATTACATCATTATTAACCTCGGCAATGATCATACACAATTAATCAATATAAATTCGACTACCGAGATGGGAAAGGATTACCTGAAGTTGAAATTTCTCTACAACGCAATCTTCGGATGTCTTCTCCGAGGTTTCCTAAATGCTCTGAACTCGCTCCGTTATCACCAACAAATATTTTCGCTCTATGGTTCCGAGATAGATTTCCTCGCAATAATCGATAATGAATGAACAAAACGGGATGAGATATATATAAGGGTCTCTATTTTTCCCGCTCAATCCTAGCACGAATTTCGAAAAGAAGCCGCGAGACGACGCGTTGCCACCCCTCATCATGGCAACGCCTCGGTTTCAGCGCTTCGGGGTCGAACCGAGCTAAAGGATGCCAGGTGTCGCGCGAGGATTGCGCTATAACCTCGTACCTTTGACTGATTTGACGGCTGATTTGATAGCTGATGACGGTTAACGGAAGACGAGGCGTCGGAGTAATTAATGCCGACATACTGTATATATACTACTTCCATCTTCCTTTAACGGAACGTCCATCGATCCCAACCATACCTTCCAGCTCGGATCATAATATGATGACAACTAGTCAAAATATGAAGGACGAGGTCAAGGAGGAGAAAGAAGATATTCCATCACCACACACATCTCCACAACATCGGAACCCTGAGATCAACATCGAACAACCCCGAATTAACTTGGGGGAAGAAGAAGACGACCCGTTGGCCTGGGATAAGTGTGCTATTTGTAAAACCCGTGGGAACTATCGGCACATGTTCCATTGTGACGGATGCGAAGAAGCTTTTCACCCCGGATGTCTCGCTCGCAGATCACCTCGGAACCATGGTGATCCCCGCTTCACATCCTTCACTTGCAAGAGATGTCTGGATCACGAACGCCGGGCTAAGCGCTCCCGCCGTGAATAACACTAGCTATATGTAGCGTATTGCGGAAATAGCCCGCCTTTTGTTTTAATTAACTGCAACTTTTTAAATTTTCTTACTTTCTTATGTTGTAACACCCAGCCGAGGTTTTTTACCTCGTGTTGTTTTGATTAATATACATTTTTGCATAGGCGTTTCAGTACTATTTAATACATTTTTGACCACCTCAACAACGTCGGAAGATTGTCATCTCGTATAACTTACACAATGCCCAATGACATTTATGGCTAGTAGCTGGCGGCTACCTATTTAGGCAATATGGCCCACGTCATTTATGGCAATATCTTTCCCAACAACTATAAATACCAGAGTCACCATACGGTAAAAAGACACATTTTTACTCTGAGCCTTTACAATTCTCTATACTTCCGAGATGCCTATCAAAGGAGTGGTCTCCAAAAATAAAAAACCTACCGACCAAGGCCAAAGTAGCCCCAATCTACCTTCCCCTAATCTTCGGTATTCTGAGGACACGATACGGGCCCTATCTCGGCCTGAGAGATGGACCCTCCTCCAACATTTTTCCGAGAAAGATTTGGATTGGATGCTCGCGAATGAGGACTTCCAAATCGGTGACCTTCTTGACCTAATCCTTGCTAACGCACCCTCGTTTACCAGGGAAGACGAGAACGACATTTCTAGATTCAATCTCGAGCCCAAGTTGCGTAAGTGCCGCATCTGCCGTAAAAAAGAAGACAAGCACGAGATGGTGAAATGTCGGGGATGCCGTGAGTGGAGTTGCTTCACCCACTACAACATCCAAGGTCGGTCAGACCCTCGTCGCCGGTTTTGGAAGTGTGCTGGATGTTTATCACGCTATGCCGGAGGTCCAACGTTGTACACCGCCACTGAACCTGAGCTCATATCGGATAACCTCTTTGAGGATACCGACAATGACATGGTGTACGTGTGATTTTCAACTTAAAAAACGACATCACACCCGTCTTTTTGTCAAACATGGACAGCGCGATGCTTGGGAGACGCGACATGACAGACATGGCATCAATAGTGGAAATATTCTACCAGGCATCCCATGTTTTCATATACCATGTTTAGTCTAATTAGGCGTTGTATGATTTCGATATTTTACTAGATCGAGGCGTTGTATGATTTCGATGTTTTCTTATATGTAGGCTTATTCTACTACTGTAATATCAATGATTCCTTGCCATTTCTACGATTTCCTTCTTTTACTAATCTTTTACTAATCTCGGACTAAATTGGATACCATGTCGCAATTAAACAAAAAAAAAAAAAAAAAAAAAAAAAAAAAAAAAAAAAAATTTTGTTACAGCATACACTAACGTCGGTGTTAAAATTCCTCGACGCTAAGTACGCTCAATTGTATCGGGTTATTCCGTATGATAACACATGAACTATCGGATCCATACCGAGATAGGTATAAGTTAAACATGTTGGGTCCGTAACAAGACATGCACCCGACAAATGTCACACCCGAGCTATTACAGCACGACTAATATACAAATGTCGGTAATAGAAACCATGTCTTATGAATTATTCACCTTCAAGTCGAAAGCATCTCGCCGATGCATTCCGACTTCGGGGGCTAATGATAGGGCCATGTTCCACAGGCCCTTTTACTTGTTCCAAACTGGGCCATGAAAGACTGGGATTCGGACCTTAACAAGGCCAACCCGACGTCATATGAAAAAGCCCAAAAACTCGTTAAGCCGGGGCCCAATATGCCGGCCCCAAACCAGAGCCTCAAAATAGGCCCAGGTCAACCGACATACGGGATAGCCGGGAAACGGCTAGCTTAATGCCCACGTCCCAGTAACGGCTGACATAACTGCCCACGTTCTCCATAAACGCCCGAGATGGCAGTTATGGCTGGACGATATATAAGGCAGTGATGCCCATGAAACGGGGGACGCAATTTTTACTAAGAGAGAGATCATACAGGTCAGAGTCCGAATCTCTCATCAAATATCCCGAGTTCCTAACTCGATCCACATCTCGGCCTGCCATTCCTTGGCAGGACGAATCCAGCCCAGCCCAAAAAACTTCCATACGGCCTCATCTCCCGAGATAGGACGTATCAAAGATCATATTGAAAAATTTATATTAATTAGTTGAATTTTGAATATAAAAATATGAGCCAAAAATAAAACAACCACTTTATTTCTCAAAGCATCGTAACATTATATATATATACACACACACAAATACGCGTACCAAAGGCCGTAAACTGTCAGTGTATCTTTTTGAGAAAGACGTGCATTTTCAAGCCACTTGACCAGAGTGACAAGTTTATAATTGGGCTTATGCATGATAACATACTAGTGTTTTGTCGGTGCTAGTTACCAGGTAAAACGGAAAGGATAAAGATCCTCTGCGGACTTACTACTGCTTCTTGCGTGTAATGGATACATTTCCGTGCTTAAGCAGTGATTGTATTTTTTTATGTAACGAATGATATAATTAAACCTGGATAGGTTCATTTTATGTACAATTAAATGGAAGTTGGTATATAAAAAAGGTGGGAAGAGGAAATTTGTTGATCGATATGCACCGTCACAGAATGCACTATTTAGGAAAGTCCACATAAGATCTGTCAATAGTGATGGAAGCGCATAGCTCAAGAGTCGTGAACTCAAAGCACAAGGTTTTGACCATTGCCACGTAAGCTAAGATAAAAAGGCACATGGAGGTAGGTAGAGTGGGAAAATGGCACGGCAGAGTGCGGTTTCGTTACGGAACGGAACAGCACGGCACGCGTGTCAGTTACGTGCCGTGACCATTCGCGTGTCGCAATTATCTTTTGAATTTGACACGGTACGGCACGGCACGGCACGTGAAAGATTTAGTCACGGAATGGCACGACACGTAGTCACGCGAGTCACGTATGGTCACGTCGTGACTCACGTGGCGTGACCATTCGTGTGTCGTGACCACTCCTTGACATTTTGGTCACGGCACGGCACGGTACGAGACCAAAGTCACAGCGAGTCACGACATGACACGGCACGGTACATTTAGTAGAAATCCGGTTTGTGTGGCGCGAACCAATTGGCTGTCATCCAGACTCCTCTTGCATCCTGATCAGTGGTCGCTAGATTGGGACTTTCTTCTACGGAAAAAAAGGAGAAAAACGAAATTTGTTCTTAAATCGAAATATTTTCAAACTTGAAAAGAATTTAATGGCTTTAATTTTATAAGTTTATATGCCTCTATTTTATAATCAGTCTTCTCATATACATTATTTAAATAATTTTGGTCTTCTCTATCATATAAGTAAATATTGCTGTAGTGAAGGATTTGTAATCAAACCAGTAGGGAATAAACTTGCGGCTTTTAGTGAGAGACACCAAAGATTAACCGTTACATCTTGATTGGATGGAGAATAGAGGAAGGCAGGAAATGAAAAGAAAATAATTTTTTTTTCTCGAATTGTGTTTTGGTTGATAAAATTATGTTGGAGGTGAAAGGTTTAATCCTGCATGATTATAATTAATAAAATTAATTTCCTTTCCAATTTGAAATATAACGGATGAAAATAAATTTTGTTACAAATATTTTAAAAAAAAATGGCACATATACAAGGGCGGATCCACACACAGCCATCGGGGGCAGCTGCCCCTTCCTAAATTTTGAAATTCAATGGAAAAATATGGGCCCGGTACCACTTTACCCCTCCCTGAAAATTGTTTTGCTCATCTCTGGAACTGAAAATCCCGTCAGACCAGTCCAAAAGCACTGTTTATGAGAAATTTTATTGTTTTATAGAAATTTTATAGAAATTTATGGATCTGGACCAACTTTGTTGTTTTTTAATATGTAAAATGATATTATATTGTTGTTTTTTATTATGTAAGACTATACTATTTTTATTGTTTCTTATTATGTTGATTATTTTTTATCTAGTTTTCGATTAGTTAATGGGTTTGAACCCGAAAGCTATTTTAACCCGATTTCTGCCCCTCCCAGACAGAAATCCTGCGTCCGCCCCAAATCCTATATCTTACCTATATAATTCTCATCCAAGTTGCATTGTCACAAATCTACAACAACCACCAAATTTCTCATAACCTTCTAAATTTTAATTAACCAAACAAGAAATAAGATGGAAAGAAAAGTTAAATTTATTTTTCCTCATTAATCATCCAAACATGAAGAGGTTAAATATGTTAATCTTCCTTTCTATTCCATTCCATTCCATTCCATTATATTCTTCACCTCCCTTTCCTTCCTCTACTCTCCATCCAAACAAGGTGTTAGAGGATACGACCGGAATGTTTGCCGAAATTAGGCAGAGCTTCCGACAGTCCTTTGTTAGTAAAAGAGAGTGACATTTTCCTTCATGTGAGATTTGACGGCCCTATGTATTAGAAGACGCGAGAAAGAGATTGACACTTTGCGTTTTTTAACTTGCGAAAGAGATTGAGAGAGCTCTAACTCATGCTAAACCCTATTATCCATATTCTTATTAGGAATAAGAAGGAATAAAAATATAGTATATTTGTTAATTTTAATTTTAAAATAACAAAATATAATATTATAGAAGAAAAAACGTTAAGTTTTTATGGGATATTGAATATTATGGTGTTTTTATGAGGAAATTGATTATTTTGAAAGTTTGTATGGGTACACTGGAAAATCTTTCCAAACATTATCACACCTAGGGGTGTCGATAGCATCCTTTTACCTGTTTATCCGACCCATACTATACCATACTGTATTCGATAAAACGAGTATGGGTAAGATATTTTTTTTTAGATTATTGGGTACGGGGAAGAGTATAGTTTTTTTTCTATTAACATGACTGGTAAGGGTTGGATAAAAATTATTTCTTACTCGTTATCCTATACGGTAATAATTAAAAATAAAATTATAAATTTTTTTATATATATATGTGTGTTGGTTGTATGTAATCTTTTAATACTTTGTTTAACTAAATTTGCAAAACATACATTAGTCGAATTTAACCATTTACATGATTGAGTTAGTTTGTCGGTTCACGACTTTAATTACAAGATTAATAATGAAGAACCAAAGATAGATTCCAGATCTTAATTGCAATATTTCTATGAAGAAGAACCAAGGTTCATGAAGAGCTGAATTACAAGATTCATTTGAGAAGAAGTCAACAAGTCTTTACAAAGCAATATATTTGTAATAATCAAGTAGTTAAGTAAAGTATATTTGAGGATTGTTGATGGAGCATCCGTTCTGAACGGACCTAATCGTATGAAACAGATTAAACTGAAAAAAGAGAGTTCTAGTTTGGTTCCGTCCGGGACAGATGACATCTGTTGAACGCTTATCAAGTTTTGTGGGATAAATTATACTAACCGTCCTGAACGTCCTCCTGTAGATAAACATTCAGAACGGTAAATATCAATTTAATTAAATTGCGGAAACCCTAATTTTAATATTCATACAAACCATTATGACATATCACTTTCTTTAGAACGGATCTGGCAAATCTGGAGTCCCTACTATAAAAAGAGTTATCTCACTCCAGATTTAGGTAAGCTAGCCGCCTCCCATATTCAAAAAATATTTATTGTGCATTCTTGAAAGCTTTCATTGTTGAGTGAGCTTAACTTCAATATCTTCTCAACACTCTCAAATCCATTCGACTTATCTTCTTAGAGATATAGTTTAGTGTCTAGGATTTAGTTCTAAAGTCTTTCCATCCTAGCTAGTGCATCATCCTTGTAGGCAGGGGCGGACCATAAATAGGGCCAATGTATTTTTATTCCAGTGCCTACTCCTGGCCCAATACTGTGCCTACCCCTGACCCAGAATATAATAATAACAAAGCCCGCTTCACTGCTTGATTGAATCTAAAAAATAAATAACAGGCTGCTCCGCTGCTTTGATTGATTTGTTGGCCCATTAAATAAAACAACTTCACAATCAGCAAACTATTAAAAAAAAAAAGAATGCTACTTGATTGATGAGTGTTCGCTGCTGGGAGACAGTGAGCAAAATTAAAAAAAAAAGACCCATTCACTACTGGAGCTAGAGAACAAATTAAAAGAAAGACCTCCGCCCTTTGCCTCATGCGCCAGCCCGCTAGAGAGAAGAATCGTGCCTCTTCCCTCTCCATCTGCTCTCTTGACGCATAAGCACACACTTCTCCTTCTCTTTAGTTTTTTTTTTTGTAAGATCTCAAACCTTTCTTGCACATCCTTTCTCAATTTCACACATTTCTCAATGTAATCCTTGAATTGTTGCTTGAATTGAATTCTAAATTATATATGGTTTGGAGCTTGAATTGTTGTAGACCTTGAATTGTGAATTGAATTGTGCTTGAATTGAGAATTGAAATGTTGAAAGCCTTGAATTGTACTTGAATTAAATTGTGAATTATATATGGTTTGGTGCTTGAATTGTGGGTTGCTTGATTTGTTTTGAGGGGTTGCTCGAATTGCTTGACCTAATGATCTTGAATTCTACATTTTAGGATATTAAAAATGAACAGGTACTATAAGAAGACACCTAAGCCTCCAATTGGTTTAACTTCACAAGAACCAAAACAAATCGAGTCTACTAGTGTCGAACAAGAACCTCCTTCAAATCCTGGTTTAAGACCACCTATATCTCAATACAATCCAAATGAGCAAGACGGTGTACATTGCTCTTATCTAATAAAAAAACCATTTCAACTTTTCAACCATAATTTTCCCCAAAGAGATATGGGTGGTAAGATGAGAAGATTTAACAAAGACTGGTTTGATCAGTACAACACTTGGTTGGAATATAGTGTCGCTAAAGATGTGGCATTTTACTTTTGTTGTTATCTATTTAGACCGGATAATGTTGGTTCAGGTGGAATGACCATTTTTGTAGGAGATGAGTATAGAAATTGGAAATCAAAGAAAGGGTTTGACGAACATATCAGTGATTCAAATAGTTTACGCAATCAGACTTATAGGATGTGTTTGAATTTGATGGATCAAAACCAAAGCATTCCAACTGTCTTTGATAAACATAGTGTTAGACAAGAGGAAGATTATCGAATACAATTAAATGCCATTGTAGATACAATTTGACTACTTTTGAGGCAAGGTTTGGCATTCCGCGGACATAATGAGTCCCAAAGCTCTAACAATGCAGGAAATTTTTTTGAGTTTATGAGATTTTTAGGAGATCATAATAAAGAAATAGATAAGGGTCTGCGTACTTGTGCATTGCTTTGCACATCAACTTCAACTAACTCTTGTTGCATACTTATAGTGAGAGGGATTTGTTCAAGGGTGTTAAGAATGAAAGAATTATGCAAAGATTTCAACATATGAAAACCCGTAAAGGCAAGCTTTGTTCACCGTCATCGACTTGATTTGACTAGTTACATATTACTATATTTGTTGTTTTTTATATGTAAAAACAATATTACTTTTTTATTTTATAGTCTTGTTAGCATTTTGTACAATAGCTCACGAGATTATATAGTAAAAAAATATTTTGCACTTTTATTAGTATTTTGTACCTACCCCTGATCAAATTCCTGAATTCGCCCCTGCTTGTATGGCGCAAAGGGGTTCACTAGCTCGAGCGTTTCTGCTCAAATATATCTATAGTTGTGTGACGATTCCAATGGACTCTCCACTCGAGCTTCTAGGCTCACCTTGTACATGAGTTAGGCCGTGACTTTTCACCTTTGTTAGACTCACGTGTCACAAGTTGTATCATTTTTTTTGCGTAATAGAAAAGAGGCGCCGACGAGGTTGCTTTACCCCGGAGAGTTAGGCTTTTTACGTCGAACTAGCTCTGTTATCATCTTTTGACCCAAATTTCTCTAACTCTACTCTATTTACTTTACTAATACACGCTTACTTGACAATTGTTTAACTTGTTAGTTTAGAGGGTTTAACCGAAAAACGTCTACGAGTCTTTATGACTCCCTATTCACTCTCCTCTAGATGCCGCCTAAGAGTCTTTAAGACTCTCTATTCACTTCCCTCTAGGTACACGCTTATTGTTACGTAAACCAATTGATAATTTGCACTTTTGCATACAAGTTATATTGATTTAACGACGCTTTCAAGGATTTGATATAAAAAAAATAGATTGATCTGTCAATCTATCTACTTTGACTTAAATAGATTCATGTGTTTTAAAAATATCATACAAAACTAATGGCTTCAGCTAGAATATTTAGGTTTTAAACAATCACCGTGAATTTCCGAGATAATGATATTCTCCGTTTATTATTTTGGATTAATGAAGATCTCTAGTTATTCCACTATAATAAACATTTTGCCAGAATGGAACTTTTTTATATATCAAAATATGTTCATGTGCTGCTAACTGGAGTGAGGTAATTATTTACTATACACACACATATTAGTTCGTACTGTGAATTAATATTTTTATTTACAAAGATTAAACGGTCAATCTGAAATGTTTAACATAATTCTCATATGAGAATGTACTTGAGATCAAATTTTATATTTTTTATAAAATATTTTTACTATTTTCTTTAGATAGGTAGAAAATCACTTGATAGAGTAATTAAAATAATATAAAATTTAGTTTGCAAGTACATTTTGATTTTCATATGAAGATCATGTTGTTCGTTACTGATCTGAGCTGTTAACGAGCCAGCTTGCCACTAGCTCGGTCATGTATGAATTTGTGAATTTATTTGAATTTATGTGAATTTGATGATGTTCAGCTCGGTCTAAAAAGTTTGTAAAATTTATTTTCTTCTTAAAACAAGATTCAGACATGTCCAACGAGCTAAACAAGCCAGCTCGGTTTTGCAAACTTCTGGCTCGTGACGATTATGAGCTGAGATTTCAGCTCGTCTCTTAATCTCAGCTCATTTGGCTCACTCAGTTGCTGTGGCAAACCGATCACGAGCTAGACCTAGCTCGTTGCCACCCCTGCGTGGTGGACAAGTATCCTCTCCATTATTGTAAAAGATTCCCTTCACTTTACGGTTTGAGATTATCTCTCAGCCGGTTTGAGATTATCTCTCAGCCGCTTTGAGATTCGGGCTGACGGAGGGGTAGTAGTATTGGGCTTTGAGATTCGTGCCATGTTAAAAAGAACGGTGCAGATCAAGTAATTGTAAAAGATTCCCTATTACGGTACCGGGGAGGATCCGAATTCCCTGCGTGGTAGCATCTGGACCGTTGAAAATGGACCCCATATGGAGAAGTCGGCTGATTTGGGGGCCAACGGATGAGGTGGGTCCTCGGGAGAGATGTCAGGTTTGGATCAATGTGGCGCCAACATGTCGTTTTTTTAATCTGAATCTGTGGCACTTAAAAAGTGAAAAGTGGTAATAATTACTGTGGAAAACTTTTACAAAAAAATTACTAGGATAATACGAAAATTAAATTAAAGGTGTTTAATGTGTCGTTGTTATGATGGTATTGGGTAAGGTGGTGCGGTTAATCATTTCACACGTTTGTTCGGTTCAAAGCGACTTGTTCAAGTTGTTGAATTTTGTCATGATTTGAAATGAATCTTTGCCGCAAATTTGACTTGCGGTTACATGGATGATTCGACAGATGTATATTGATAAAAAATAATGATCTCCAAGAGTTTGTATTTCCGTGCAAGTTAAATCAAGAAATTAGTTATTGTTTAAGTTTTTTTTTTCTTTTTAATAGAGCCATATAAATATAAGATCAATGTTCACCCATAACAAAAATCAGTGGCGGATTTACAAAGACACAATAAGAATCGATTGATCTCTATTTTTTTTTTTATGTATATATATGATTTTCTATATAATTTAGAATAAAATGTTATGAGACTGTATAATTGATCCCATACTCAGTATGAAAATTTTATATGATTGACCTCTATTTACGTTTGACCATCATAACTTGAAAGTCTGGCTCCGCCCCTGACAAAAATAGTTTCTAGTAGAGATGGTAATCAAGATGAGTTAGATTCGGGACAGATCCGGTGTTGTAAATAATTGTATGCACTCGACAGACGGAGAATCCATATCACCCCAGGTATCTGAGGTGAAAGTGATAAAACTGGACCTTTCTTTTAACTTGGCACGAATCTCAAAGCAGACATCCTACAGTTTCAATAGGCATTGGATTGAGTTTGACTCGGCTGGGATTAACTTCGGCCATCCGTTTTTTTTTTTTAAATTGAACCTCAGGTATTTGGGGGACCCAAACAATTAATCGGTATACGGCCGCTTAATTGAAAATTTGCGGACAATTTTGCGTTATTATTAAAGTTATGACATGCATATATTCATAATTTATTTAAAAATAAATAATTTAACTTATCAAACTTATTAAATAAACTTATTTTAACTTAATTTTCTTGTTAACTAATAAAGTTTTATAAAATTGTCATTTATAAAAAATTCAAATAAGTAAGATAAAGTATAGTGTATATAATGAATAAATGTAGAAAATAAATAATAAAAATGACTGAATAATTGGCTGTCTAAATGAAAAGTAGACGATTAATCAATCCATTTAAACAGAAAATGGTGATTAATCGGAGAAATTAACCAATTAGTCAGTCTCATCAGCAAATAGTATTCCGACAAATCTATTTATGACAATTTGGTCACCATCACTGAGATCAATTAGTCGAGCTAAATGGTTGTTTTTTATAACACTGGTCGGATTACTCAGTTATTGTTGAATTACATATCAGGCCTGGGTTATGTGTGGGTTGGGTCGGATCATGTTAGGTTCTAATTTGGCTCAAGTTGCATCGAGCGGTTTCTTCGAATTGAGTGAGATCTTTTCAATTTTCATGGCATCAAACCGGACGAATCACTTTTTAATTGGTCGGATACGTTTGACTTTTATATGACTTAAACAACATAATTTTTATATAACTTAATTATTTGATAATTATTTATTTTGTATCGGTATTTGAATATGTATTTATAGATTTTTTCCGTTTCGTATTCGTATCCATTTAAAGTGAATTTGATTTTATAATTTGATATCCGTTTATTATTTTTATCCGTTTTCGTATCCGCTCATTGAAATGTGAATATGAATATGAATTTATCAGTCTAAGTTCGATTTGAACTCGGATCAAGTGTATTCAGCGTTCTCTTCGGAATTGAGTGAGATATTTTTAATTTCAAAATGGCATCAAACATGACGGGTCATTTTTTAGTTGGGTCGGATCCGTTTGAATTTGCATAATTGTCCAATTAGGAAGTTTGGTGGTGTCGGTTTGGATAGGATTTGATTTTGAGTCGTCTAAGTTCGAATCATATTCGGGTCTCGGATCATCTCGAGTTGGATTGTTCAAGGTGCAAGTCAACTTGACTTTTCAAAAATACAGATCGAGTCGGATTTGGATCCTTCGAGTCGGATTCGATTCTGCCCCCTCTTGAACTTCCAGAAATATATCTTGAAGAGTAGAAAGTAGAAACTGAGTGTTTTTAAATTTATCAAGCTTCTTATATATAGTTCAATTTAAAAACTTTATCTACTTCACAAAGTAATTTATTTACATATGAAATTTATAAAATTTCGAACTAATTTAGTATAATGTTAATGGGTAAAAAGAAATGGTTTATATGTTAATTTAATGTATTTATTTTTCATTATTTTTTTACCGCTTGATTTTATACTAAATTACTTTGAGAATTTATAAATTTGACATATAAACTCATCTCTCCTGAATATATTGGTTTAACGGCTTGATGAGTATTTTGTATACGTAATTTGGTGGGTGTTTTAATACTCTTTTCGCTTTTAAATTTATACCTAATACTCAATTTCGATCAGTTACAAGCATACAACCTCTTGTTGAAGTATCGGCGTCGAACACAAGAACAAAGGGAAACAATACCAATTACTAATTTAAACTTAATTTTAGGGAATGAGAAATAGTAAATTAAAGTCTGGTTCGCAGGTCGTACTCAGGTCGCAAGCCGCAATAGTGCTGTGGGCTCAATGCCCAAAGAGAGTTGGTTGTGAACTAAAAAGTAATAAACTTAAAATGGTGGTTTTGAAACTATATTAGGAAGGTCTAGGGGATATGGCTCACTATCCGAATTGGCTAATCTACTTGGTCGCTAATTGCATTCATGCTTGTGTAATTGTGATTTCTAGTATAAATATTGAGTCAAGAGGTTTCACGTTTAGCTTATAACCAATTAACTACGTGTCTTAACCGAATTGGACTTCACGTTTAGCTTATCGTCACAAGTTGGTCAAGTCAAGCCACTCTCAATTACCTACACTTCGCGTTTAGCTTATCATGATCGATACCGATTGTGGCTTGAGATACCTAATTAATAATCTAGACTTCACGCTTAGTTTATCGTCATAAACTATTGATTATTGCGCTTGTGGTCCGAGTTGGCTTAGAACTAGGATATAGCCAATACCAAACCCTAAGATTAACTTCTTGCTACTATACTCGGTATCAAGTACTAATAGAACCCCATTTTAATTAAAATGAAATAGTCTCATGTACACGAATTATGCATTCACAAGAATAATGAAAACAAGCACAAACAATTATCACAAACAATCATAACACAAAATTATAACTATCCAAGTAAAGTAAATTTAAACCAATCCATCAAGTTTACGAGTTGTCACCACTAGAAGGGATGACTAGCCTCTCATAGCAATGTTATCAACTATTCAAGACTGAAAATACATCTTAAATAGCAGACAAGAAAAAAATATAAAGGTTAAACCAATATCAAAGTCGATCTCTTGCCGCTCTAGAAAATGCTCTGCAACCCGTGGTCCTTCCGCACCTTGTTTCCTTGAAAGAGAAGATAAGAAATAGAGAATAATGGTTTCAAACTATAAAAGGGAAGATGGATCTGTTCCAGGGCCCCTCTGCCTCTTAAGAAGGTTCAAAATCGCATTTACGAGGGGCATGTATAGATCAGGAAACAAATCAGGCGCCTTAATTTAAAAGGCTCATTTTTAGCTAGGCGGCGGCCCGCCAGGGGCATCTCGCGGCCTGCCAGGTTTCGAATTTTATGCTTTTCTAGGATTCGAGAGGCAGGTGGCGGCCCACCAGCTGGAGGTCCAAGTCGCTAGTGAGAAGTCTAGCCCCGCCAGTTAGAGGTCGCGAGTCGCCAAACTCTCAGTCAGATTTTTTTCTGGAGCAGGTGGTAGTGGTGGCCGGTCAGAGGTAGGTTGCAGCTGGCCAGGATGTTGCGGTTCGCTAATCTCTCAGCCAAATCTCCACTTCATTTTGCGGCTAAGTCCCTGATGGCTGGCGGCCCGCTACAGATGTCCCACGGTCCACTAACTGACAATTTGGCTTGTTTTCTTGGTATTTCTGCATAAAAACACATTCTCGTGAGTAACTTGATCCTCGGAACATAATTTAATGTAAACAAAGAAATATATAACTAAACAAAGATAAATACTCGAAATTTGGTATCATTTTACACTAAAACCTTAGCCAAATATAGGTATATTTTCGACCTATCACGACTTGAATTTATATTTGAAACCAATCCAATATTTTTTTTAAATTAGAGCATCTACATCCCAGCAACTCAAATGAGTTTTTGTAAATAACTTTAAATAATTTTTAGAAATTAAGGTTTCTAAAGTTTCTAAACATCATCATATTCTTGAAATTAATTTTAGAATTTTTATTAAGCTACGTCACCAATAAATTAAAAGGAGAAATAATTTGATCCAATTATTTGGCCGACTTGGAGTTTATAAATAGTTTCTTAATAAAAAACTTGTCTGCATAGCTTTTAAATAAGAAACTCTTGCACATATCTGAAACTGGATTAAAAACTGTCATCTCAGATTAGAAACTCTAATAATAAGGCACTTTGTACTTAGGACTGTGGTATGGAAAACAATTGGAGTTAAATTTGACTGGGTATACTGATGCCGACTATGCCGGAGATCGTATGGGTCGGAAGAGTACAAGTGGTACATGCCAATTTCTGGGTACACCACTTGTATCTTGGTCAAGCCGAAAACAAACGTTAGTTGCCCTTTCCACAGCAGAAGCTGAGTATGTAGCCGCTGGTAGTTGTTTTACACAAGTAATATGGATGATACAAACTCTTCAAGATTTTCAATTATGCTTCCGCAACATTTCAATTATGTGTGACAACACCAGTACTATTCGTATTTCGAATAATCTAGTCTTCCATTCAAAAACTAAGCACATAGAGATACGTCACAATTTCATCAGGATCATATCGAAAAGGGTGATATACAACTAGTTTATGTAGACACCAAAAACCAAATTGCTGATATATTCATTAAACCTTTAAATGCTCAACAACATGATGAACTGAGGTTCAAGCTAGGTATGCTTGAACTACGGGATTAATCCCATACTATTAACATGAGTCCAAGCATATTAGGTAGGAGACATAGCAACTATTTGTATGAACATACACAAAGAAGTAATTTAAAGCCTTTGCAAACAATCTTGACCAAATGCTCTCATACGTTACTCAGTCAAACACACATTCCGTCATAACGTACCATCTGTCCTTACGACGAAACTCAACAGATATTTCTCAAAGATCTATGGGGACCACATATATATCTTCTCTTACATCTTAGTTGTTTTTCTTTCTGAATATTTGCTTTATTAATACACGTCCACCTTTATCGTGCACACTATACTTCTCCATCCCACATTACCTTGGATTCTCTTTTATTTCCAAATGTTCTTATAAACAACAAAAAAGATCCAATCTTTGGTACACTCTTCCTCTCATTTTCTTTCAGATATGTTAACTATTTGTCAATTCTATCCACAAATCGAAACACTCTCTACATAGCATCAACACCGACGAACAAGGATAGAGCTACTTCCAACCAAGGACAGCCTAGCAAAGGTCAATATATGATTCCACAGGCTACTTGTATTAAGCTTCATCAACAAAAGGTGTTCAAAGATCAGGCGTTCGTGGATGAAATCATGAATTCTGAACACGGTCTTACTTGTCAGGCTATCCTCAATGATCTTTTCACTACAAACTACTATCTTGATGACTGGGGTAAGTGTCGGGTGTGTTTTGTCAAATCCAAAATCAACGGGATGTTTTATTGCAGCCAATGTGAAGTGGCCTTCCATGTGGAATATATAGGATTTGAATGGGATATGGTGGATGTTAGATCCTCAATATCAACCATGGACGTGTATTGGGTGTGTGGCCAAACAAATGAAGGAGAAGAACAGTGAGACCGTCAGTAATGACCGTCCAACTACCTCTAAGTAGCTTACTATCATCTAATTTCTATAGTTTGGCATCTCAAAATTTGTATCGGTTGATATGTTAAGTCTTTAGGCTGCATGCTGAACTTTTAATTTCTGGCTTGTATAATTTATTCAACGACTTGATCACTCACTACAGATATTATTTATTAAGGACTGTTTAGTTGGCATATTACATCTAATTCAACAGGGTAGAGCATATTAAACTGTCTTATGATTGATTCATGTTCTTTCACAACCTTGTTGTGACAATGGACACTTGGAAGTGGCAACTCTGTTACAAAAGACAAACTCACAAGAAAATTCACATAAGATCAATTCAATAGTCACATTATGCAATTATATTATCTTGAATTGTGAATTTTGCATGTATGTTCAATTTACATGCATACCCAATTTGCTATTTATTTTTCACATATGTTACAATTATTAACTTGCTTAAAAGAATCCATGTTGTTTATTATATTCATTGATACTAATGTGATTAGATGATTATTCCCTCAATTATTAAATTAGAGGTATGTCTTGAATTACAATATTTATTTTATTGAGGGGAGTGCATAAATTGAGGGGGAGCACTCTTATATTTTGTATTTTTCTCCCTTTCATTGATTTCCAAAAAGAGAAGAAAATGCAAAAGACAAACTATGACATTGGGAAGATTTTAATCGGGTTAAATAATGTTTATGCACTTGCTTATGTGTATGTTTTGCAAATCGTCAAAAGGGAGAGATTGTTGGCTGTATGCAATATTCTAATACTTTGTTTGATTAGATTTGTAAAACACACACTAATTGAATTTAACCTTTTACACGATTGAATGAGTTTGCAGGTTCAAAACTTTAATTACAAGGTCTATTGTGAAGAACCAAATATAGGTTCAGAGCTTTAATTTCAAGATTTATAATGAAGAACCAAAGTTCATGAAGTGCTGAATTTCAAGAGTTTTTTATGAACCTGAGAAGTTAACAAGACTTTACGAAACTATAGATTTATGTAATAATCAAGTATTTAAGTAAAGTATATTTGAGGCTTGTTGATTTCTGAAGCATTCGCCTTGACCGAAACAAATATATGGAACTAATTTAGAATAACAAGTCAGAAAGTTCCAAATTGGTTTCGTGCAAGACATATGACATCCGTATGGTTGCTTATCAGGTTTTGTGAGACAAATTGTACTAACCATTCTAAACGGACATAAATGTTTAAAACAATTAATATTAATTTAAATTATTTTGTGAAAACCCTAACTTCAATATCTGTACAGTCCAACCTAACGACTTTCTTTCCGTTAGTGGATCTAGCAAATCTTAATCCTCCCACTATATAAAGAGTTATCATCACTTCAGATTTGCTAAGCTAGCCGCCTCTCACATTTGAAAATGCATTTATTGTGCAACACTTGATAGCTTCCATTGTGGAGCGAATTTAAACTTCAATATTTTCTCAACACTCTCAAATCCACTCGACTTATCTTTTAGGAGATATAGTTTAGCTATGTGACGATCCCAATGGACTCTCCAGCTTGAGCTTTTAGGCTCAACTTGCACACTAGTTAGGCTGTGACTTCCCACTGTTGTTGGGCTCATGTGTCATGTGATGTGTCCTTTCTTTCTGGGTAATAAGAAAGGGGCGCCGACGAGGTTACTCTACCCTGGAGACGTAGGCTTTTTACGCTGATTTCCGTTATCATCTTCCATGTCAATTGTCTCTAAACTCTACTCTATTTACTTTCCTTGCACACGCTTATTTGACTTGTTAGTTAATTGGGCTTAATCAAAAAATATCGAAGAGTCTTTAAGACTCCCTTTAAACTCTCTCTAAGTGTCGTTAGGGACTACAAGAAGGTTACACAATGAAAACCCTAGCATATTTGTATGTAAGGAGAGGTAGAGAAGTTATTTATTAAGCAATTTTCTGAAAATTATTTTCTTCTCTTTCTCTCTCATTAACTTCTTTTTCCCCTCTTACTATCATATTATTTCTCTCTAATGAATGATCATTAGAAGAACAATAAGGGCTATTAACTAGTTTCTAAACTTAGATTAGATAAAGATCTCTAGCATGGTCTTTCTAATCCTTGTTTAGTTCAAGGTGAACACTAGGAGGCTATTTCAACAAATTAACAAAGATATCCAAAAGATCTAAATTAAAGAGAATACGACTTCTCTCTATTTACCAATTGACATTCGGTAGAGGTATATTTTAATCTCCTTTAGTAAATAGATTTGTGATGAATGAATGAGTAGATAATTATTCGTGTATATAAATTACTCGAATAAAATTAGCATAATATAGTAGGTCCGTAGATGCTTGTAAAATGGTCCAAAAAAATTTTAATTTTTACCACCTTAACACATCTTGAAATCCTTCAGCTCCAAGAGTGTATACCAAAAATATAGTTTATTGGGATGTCTTGAGTGAGGAATAAGATGTGAACCATATATTTAACATTTCTATTTTATTATATATTTTCAATGGCAGAAATTGAATATATATTTTTTTGACAGATATAATGATGGATATAAGGTGTATAATATATGTACTTTTATGATATCTTCAATTTTATTAGAACCAGTATTTTAATATTATTCATAAATATTGTTGAATAATTTTTTTTCATTGATCTATTTTTTTTATAAAATTATATCATTTTGTATGAGAACTATTTTTTATTCTTTTATAATATGTCATCTTTGCAACGCACATACACGATACGAGTCATTAAATAAATATAAATTATCAGTACAATTTTAATAACTTTTTAATAAATAACCACTCAATTCTAAATTAGTTCGAATTTAATATTCGTCATATTTAAATAACTTTAAATTTTAAATTTCGATAATATTTTTATAATTATATTATAAAAGTGAGGTTATGGTCTGTACTACGGATAAATATTTTCAAAATTTATATAGTTTATTTGAACCGTTCATCGTAATTTACATATGAAAATATACTGAAAAATTAAATTTTATATTTAAGAAAATAATATCTTTTTAAATAGGTAGATAATCACCATTACTTTTGAACAATCTTGAATCTTAATATCATGTGAATCCAATAATTTCATAAAGAAGATTTTAGGGGATCAATTAAGAGCCTATAGTTAATAACACAGAATTAAAATGAAAATGTAAAATTAATTGGATTAATTCAAATCATTACCCATCTGAACATAACTGCAATATTTACTTTCGTTGTATGTAGGGGTGTTCAACCGGTTGGTTCGGGTCAAATTAAACTTTTTTTGCTGAACCGCGATTTGAACCGAATTTTGAAAACCCAACCGAACCGACCGAATTAAAATTTCAAACCGATCTAAAATCGAACCGATTAAACCGATTTAAACTTCAGTTCGGTTGAACCGAATACAAACATTTCAAGTTACAAATAAACATTTCAAAAACAGTTGGTTCGGTTCAAACCGATTTGGATAACATTTTTTTAACCACACAAGCCGGTTTTTGATAAACCGATCCATTTTTTATTAAACCGGTTGGTTCGGTTCAAACCGATTTGGAGATCTCAAAACCGAACCGAACTATTTAAACCGAACTTCCTCAAAAACTAAACCGATTGAACCATTTAAACCGAACAACCGATCCAATTAAATCAAAATTTGCCAATTCGGTTTAAAACCGAATAAACCGATCCATTTGAACACCCCTAGTTGCCTGTTCATGTTAGAACAGTCTGAGACGTAAGAGAGAACAGCACTACCACAAGTCACAAGTGCAGTGTGATGTATACTTGGCAAAAAAGATGCAAATCGAGATATGGTGTTGAGGTCGACATTGCCGACGGGTTGGGTTGCAGGCGGGGTGGGTTTCATCGATGTGACATTAAGTGGGGCCAGCACCGGGGTCCGGAAGTGGGCCACCGATTTAACTGCCGGACATGTATGACTAAGATCACTTTCATCCTACTCACACTGGGGCCCCACTTCTGACTCCTCCGGTCTCTCCAAGATACCCCACCATCCCTGCTGCCGCTATCTCAGTCTCACCACTACTGATACCTTGTTTGTTTCTTTATTTATTCTTACCGTCTTTACTTCACCTCCTCCAAATTGCACACCCCCTACTTCCTCATTCCTCAACTAGTTTTCATAAAAAAATTTAGAAATTAAAAAAATAAAATCTTTGGAATTGTTATTATTATTATTATTTTTTTAGCAAATATGGTCATAATTATTATTTTTTTTTAAAGAAAAAAACTTTCGCAGAAGCTGCAAAGTCAATATGATCATGATTATTGGTGTGGTTTTGTAATCCTCCACCAGGTGGGAAAACATCATTAATATTATTTTTTAAAGAAAAAATATTTATTTCCTTTTCCAAAAAAATGAATTTGTTATTTCTAAAGAGTTGTTTTCTTTGTCAATTAATTAAATAGTGTATGTAGTAAGTATCTTTTTTAAGTCATTTTTGTTCGAAAAATAAAAATAAAATTTTTGTTTCTTCAAGTTTTTTGTATGCGACCTCTAAATCACACTATGAACAGAGAGTCTAAGAGCTGAATTGGGGTTTCATATGTATTTTAGGGAAGCAAAATGGATGGCTGTTAAATGGGTCCAGCATGTCAGAAGCTTCTTCTCTCAAGCATCTCTCTCTTCTAGAATCTCCTCACTTCCTTTTCCTTTTCAATTTCATTGACCAAATCGTTTTTCTAGACGCAGAGAATTAGGCCAATGGTTCGATCGATATTGATAAAATCCAAGATATTAGAAAGGTTGATTTTTTCTAATGAAAAAATAAGCTGTGAAGTCTTGACAGCGATATTGAAAATTTTAAAACATTATAATAGATATGTCAATAGTTGCCGAAATTTTTATTTATAACATTTTAACAAAATAAATTAATAAAATAACCATCGTTTCTGGTCAATTCTAAATCTAACACGGCCGCAGAATGCCGGAGCGGACCCGGGTCCGCACTATGCCGAAGCGGCCCCTGTTTTTTTTTTTTTTTTTTAATCTGATTCTGAAGTTGATTATGATTTTGTTTTGGAAATTTTTATCAAAAATGTAAAGTTTGTACTGGAAGTTGTGTGTAATTACTTATGTTTGAAATGTCGTTTAATCTGAAATTGTTGTTCGTCGTTTGTTTGATCAAAAAAAACATTACAATAGAAAGCCATATAAAGAAGCATACAATAGAATAATGCTAATGTTATCGGAAATTACAAATACATCTAATTAACCGAAAATAAACAACATTTCTACGAGTACAATTAAAAAAGCAACATTAACTCTCAATCTCGTGCAGCTCGAGCAGCTCTGTTTTGTCTTTCTTGTGTATCTCGGCCGGCTTGGTGTCCTCTTCTCCTATTATGTAGAACGTCCATCCACATCGGAATTCTGTCGTGCTGTCTTCTGCCCACAGCAATATTTTTTTTCTCTGAAACAAGGACCGGGCCATCGTGTTGAGGCCATTCCGACTGATTTCCATAGACATGTCATTGTGCGCTCCATGTGTTGATCAGTGTATGGATGTGATAGTAGTGACTTACAAATACGCCAGGGTCGATGCCTCGGAGACGACACACGGACAGAACATGAGAGCACGGTATTCTCTCCAATTGAGGCTTCTGGCACGTGCAAGGTACCATGTGATCATCCCCGATTATCACCGTGTATTTGTAATTGGCCTTGGTAAACCGACCAGAATCGTCAGGTATGAAAGCGTGAACTCTCTCCTGTGTGGAGGTTACCTCGAACTCGTTGTTGTTTCCAAAGCCCCCCAGCGTCTTCATTTTATCGGACCTCTCGAACCGTTTGTTGATCAGCTACGAAAAATTAAAAAATAATGAAGAAGTCAGATTTTTTTAACAAAGTTCATTAAATTAAAAATTATGAAGAAAGAACTACAAATAAAAGTACCTGATGCACACGACACGAGAATTGTTGACCTTGACTGAATTCCCATTCTGCTTTGGCCCTCCTTTGCGCAAACCATGTCATACATTTGTAAAATGTGTCTTCAATTATTGCTGCAACCGGTAGCCTACGAGAGGACTTGAAGACCTTATTAAGCGACTCGGACCCGTTTGTAGTCATGATGCCCCAACGGTAACCACCGTCCAGTGCTTGGAATATCTTCCATGGTTTGGGGCACTCGTTCTCATCTTGATCCAAATATTTACCCACCCCATCCAGCCAATTGAGGGCAATGTCACATGCCTGCCCCATTGCTTGCATTCCTTGCTCGTACCTCCTCATTTTCCTCTTTGTTGTTTCAAGCAATTCTCTTTTAGTCTATTTGACAAATTTGCAAAAACATACAATTACTGAATTTTACGATTTTCTCTATGATTAGAAAGAATGCAGGTTCAAGACAATTGGAACTGCAATTTAGAGCACTTGGACTGAAGAAATCATCAAGTTATTTATCGAGCATTTAAACTGTAAATTAATAATTGGTAAAGTAGCTTTGATGTTGAAAAACAGGGATAAAACGTTGGAACGATTGACAAAACGTTCAGACGTTTTTCTATGTGAAAAACCTGGAGATTAAATCGATTAAAAGCTAGAAAAACATTCTAAAACGTTCCAGACGATTTATAAAACGTCTGGACGATTTAAATAAATTCTCAGACTTCAAAACTGCATTTTAATCGATAAATCTCCAGAGGAAAACGTCCTGGGACGTTTGTTAACCGTCTGAGACGTTTTAGAAAATCTCACAGAAATTCGAATTTTGACCTAAGTTGAACTAAAACGTTTTCAACGTTTTACAAAACGTTGGGACGTTTTATGGCAGAATACTCGTTTGAAAGCTGCCACTATAAATAGAAACTTAGGGTTCTCCTCAAAATTAATCTAGCCGACCCTAATTTTTTTAAACCTACTTTTCTGTGAGAGCAAGTTCCTCCATTGTTGTGAGAACACGAAATTCAATATCCCTCAACACAACCTCAAATCCACTTCACTAATCTTGAGTAAGATTAGATTAGAGTGTTTACTTGAGTGTTTCTCTTGAGATTTCAAACTTAGAGACTTCGTTCTCGATTCAAGTTGGCCGTGTGACTTCCCATTGGTTGTAAGGGCTCACCGGTTCACAAGTTGTAACCTTTCTTCTTTGAGTAATAGAAAGGCGCACCGAGAAGCGGTTGCGACGCCCCGGAGACGTAGGCATTTTAAGCCGAACTCCGTTATCACTCCTTGTGTCAAATCTCTCTAAACTCATCTACTTTATTTTATTTGCAATTATTTCTTTATTTTCGAAATTAGTGGTGCCTAAGGGACAACAAAGTGGTATCAGAGCGCGTTACTCAAATTAAGACTCACTTAATTCGAGTTTACCGATCTAGAAATGGCACCCATAAGACATGTGAAAGAACCTCAAATTTTCGGTAGCACTACCAAAAATTTCAGTCATTGGAAAAGGACCATGATAAACTATCTAAATATTCTTGACCTTTGGAGTGTTATTGAGAAAGCCTATAAACCGGAATATGATAATTCTGTTGGAAATGAGGCCAAAGTTGAAGTACATGCATCTACCGAAAGAAAGAAACTAAATAACCTTGCCATTAATGCAATATATAATTCGGTAAGTGAATCGGTTGCGTTACTTTTCGGTAACACAACAAATGCAAAAGAAATGTGGGATACTCTTATTGATCGATATGAGGGTAACACCCAAATCAAACGAACCAAAATAGCCGGTCTAGACACCAAATTTGAAACTTTCAAAATTGAAAATGGTGAAAATGTAGAGGATATGTATAATAGACTTATGCATATTCAAAATGAATTCATTGAACTAGGAGAACCACTTTCTAACGATAAAATTGTAGGAAAGCTTCTTCGAGTAATGCTTAGGAGGCCTAGGTGGGACGGATTGGTGAGCGCCCTAGAAGCACTTCATGGGACACAAAAATCTTTCACACCGGATGAACTCTATGCTCATTTCCGGAGTTTTTGAAGAAAAGCTCATACAAGCCGGTGAACTCAAGCAAGAGTCAAAAACAAAAACCGTGGCTTTTCCGGCTCAAAACCACCGAAACCACCCAAGCTCCTCAAATAACCGTCAATCAAGTGACTCACTCATGAACCAACTTGGACATGAAACCTCTCTCGATGCCGCCACCATAACCAAAATGTTTCAATCTATGCTTAACTTTGAACGAAAATACAACAAGGAACGTGAAGAAGGAAACAAACGAGTAGTTTGCTTTGCATGTGAAAGAGAAGGCCATACCATCCAAACTTGCTTCAAAATATTTCCCAACTTAAAGAACAAGGATAATGAAGGACAGAATGACCGAAGGCCTAAACAAAAGTACGAAGGATATAAAAGCAAAAAGAAAGCCAAAGCAATGCAAGCTTTATTTTGCATCGACTCCGATGAAAGTGGTAGAGAAGAATCCGACTCAGAGTCGGGCGATGAACAAGAGATCAACCTTGCCTTGATGGCAATAGTGAATGAAGAATCGGCAACCATTGATGTGGATACAATCATAGCAAGCAAGAATATAACCGATGAGATCACCATTGAATTTCTCAAAAATCTCATCAAACCACCTATCAACAATGAATTGAAGGACTCCACCAAAGCCACCACACAATCCATTATTGAGGTAGCGGTTGATCCCATCAAAGCATCAACTAACACCATTATCGAAGTGAAGGATGCTTCCATAGAAGATGTAACAAACTCTCCAAATAAGGTTGCTTGAGGAATCTAAAAAGACCATGCTTGAAAGGGAAGGTATCATACAAAAATTGACATCTCAACTTCTTGAGTTTGAATCTAAAATCAAAAATTTAGAGTTAGAACTGCTTAAATCACATACTTGTCAATCACACATAGGAGACATAGAAATGTTAAAAGTGAAAATCCAAACTCTAGAGACCGAAAATAGGGCTTTAAGATCGCCTAGTGAATTCTCAAATGTCACTAGTCTCGATCCCTACTATGTAGAAAATTTGATCAATGCCAATTTGAATCGAAAATCCGGTAAAATGGGCATTGGATACAAGAAGGGTCAATCCTCATTTGAATCAAATTTTTCACAAAGCCCAAAAGAAAATGGGGAACTTACTCAAAACTTAAACAAATTTAAGTTCAATAGCAAAGAGTATTTTGATTACCAATTTCATTCCAAACATGGTCAAACACCCTTGACAAAGGAGTCAAATAAAGGGACCACTCCTCAAACCACAAATGCAAAACAAAACAAAAATTCTCAAAATTATGCATTCAAGTACAAATTTTCTAACAAAAACCACAAAAATGAAAACAAGTTTCAAAATAATGAATTTTGTAAGAGCCGAAATCAACTAAAATAAATAAAGTGAAAACAATCAAATTAGTTACCTTTATACCGGCCTGACAGGAAACATGCATCAACTGTGATGACCGGTCTGATATGTTGAAAAGCAGCTATGCACGGTCCAAATGCCCAAGCCGCCCTATGAAAATACCTCCATGGTCCAGGTTCACGAGTGGGATATGAGGTCACCTCAAACAATGTTTCTGTCAATAAATTTCAAAAAATAAGTTCAATTTTTGATTGATAATGAAATGACGTAAAAATTGAAGGAACAATGTAGTACCTGGGTTGCTTCTTTTGATTGCCTCCAACAATGGAACTACCAGAGCGTATGACCCCTCCCAACTGCCAAATTGACGGGCTATTGCCAACTCACGGCCACGCCATAGTTTGTTGTACGCCGGTATCTGACCGTTGTACCTTTCAGCAACAGCAATTCAGACAGCCTGAATACTCAAGTCGACATCGTTCCTCATGTGAGCGGATATACACTCGGCAACCATAGCAGCTGACAACTGGGCGTGATCTGTTCTTGTCGCATCCGCGTGGCATGAATTTTGTGTTGGGCACTTGGAGACACGCTATTGTGTTCCATAACCGGTGGCCCTTGCGAGTATGTACCACCCACAGTAGCGGTTCTTGCACTTGAACCTCATTCTTGTGCGGTCACTGTGCGTAGGTTTTACCTCTTTGTTGCAAAGGATGTGAAACCTGGCAATTGCGCTCTTCATTTCCTCTTTTGAGTCATATGTTTGTCCCTCGGACAATTCATTCTCATACTCTGCCCTACTTCCAAACAAACCCGAATTGGCTTCCATAAACCCTGATGTGTCGTTGAAAGCATGAATCGGGTGCTGAAACCCGCGATCCATTATCCGAAACCCGCGATCCATCTTGAAAGTCCTTGGTTTGCCGAGCACAGGCCCGGTATCTTCCTGGTCAGAATAATCGCTCATACCCTCAGGATCAACAGGACCCCAATTTTCCTCTGCCTATAGTATTTCCGGATCCACTTCTTCATCGGATTCATCCGGATCACAAGTTTGACTCCAATGAGCGGTCCGACTAGATGAAGGCTGGTCAGTCTGGGATGGGTCCCGACGGGAGGGTCGGTCCCTCTGAACTGGGGCCCGACTACTGGACGGTTGGTCAATTTGGACAGGGGACGGACTAGAGCCGGATGAGTGACTACGACCCTGGATTAACCTCATAACTGGGTTCGAACGCCGGGCTCTGGTAACCTCCACATATATGTCAATTATCTTGTATGCACCCCCAGAAAAACTCATGGTTTGGTTGTACAGTACCTTCCAGACTCCCTCATTTTGAACTGGAAATAGTTGGAACCAGGTTTGTGCCGAACTAGTCGGCATGCTAATTTTGGCATCAATTTTAAGGTCATACTGACCCTGATCCAACCCCAAATTCTGACATATACTTGATTTAAGTCTCAAATAATCAGTACCCGGCAATACCGGGATCATAGTAACAGGTCCAATACTATAGTAAACCCCATTAGGACCTGTTAAAACATCCCCCCAGTGTAGATGAATACCATAAGAGCCATTTTTTCAATTCAATACAGAAGAAACCTACAATTAAAAATTAACTAAATTAATTATTCTAATTAAATTAATTATTCTAATTTAATTATTCTAAATTAATTATTCTAATTTAATTATTCTAAATTAATTATTCTAATTTAATTATTCTAATTTAATTATTCTAATTTAATTATTCTAAATTAATTATTCTAATTAAATTATTAATCTACTGAAATAAAAATAAAAAATTTAAAAGAAGAGAGAAAAAACTTACAGATCAGAGAGCTAACTCAGGAGAGAGAAGGGGTGAGAGTGTGGAATGAAATTTCACTGTCATTTTCGGGATTTAAAGAACAGGGTCCGCTCCGGCATAGTGCGGACCCGGGTCCGCTCCGGCATTCTGCGGCCTCCCTCATGTGGGTCTGCTCCGGCATTCTGCGGCCGTGTTAGATTTAGAATTGACCAGAAACGATGGTTATTTTATTAATTTATTTTGTTAAAATGTTATGAATAAAAATTTCGGCAATAGTTGACTCTTTTTCTACTGGTGGCCACGCGTGGGACCACTGTTCAGCCAGTCACAACATTTGGTCCCACGTGCACACTATGCTTTTTATGAATGGGCTTCGGTGTGAAATATTTAAAATACAGGCAATATATTTCTGATTTCAGCATAAAAAATTTCAAGATCGGAGTCTCTAGATCGAAATCGAAATACTAATCTTGATGCAATTAGACATCTCACCCAAGTTTGTCGCGGGGAGAGTTTGACGCTGATTCGAAGGATTTGTTTTAAAAACCGTAATTAAAATTTAATTTTAAATAAACAACATGATTACTCGGTTTTTTATAAAAATCATAAAAACTGAACTGCCAATTCGGTTTGAACATTTTTTTCCTTTCTACACCAAATTGACAATTCGGTTTAGAGAATTTAGAAAATCCGAAAAGGGTCCACACCGAATTCCCAATTCGGTTTAGCTATTTTTTTGGCTACACCGAATTTCCAATTTGGTTTAAAGCTATTTTAATTTCCTGAACCCCCGTACAAAATTAATAGCCTCCACGTTGCGGTCGCCTGAACAACAACTGAGGACCTAGTATAAATAATCTATAAGGAAATATACACAGAGGATCCTAATGGACAAGACCAGTGATATCACGCAATTTTCGTGCTGGTTAATTCATATCGCCTAAGGTAACTGAATATGTCTATTTAGATTCTGACCATCCGATCAGAAACCGCACTACTAAAGAGGCCCATGCATCCACCTCGACCCGGATTGGCCGGAATTCTGATGGACGGTCCACATCTAAAAGGAAATATTCTGTTACCTCAGAGGATATGGGGATATGGGTTCTACAGAATTACAAAATCTGGTAAACCGTACATGGTAGGATGCATTAAATATTTAGAATTAAAAAACCCTGAATTGCCAGTTCGGTTTGGACCCAAAAACACTCTAAACTGAGTTAGCAATTCGGTTTAGTATGAGCTACACGCAAGGCTACACGGGTTTATGCGGGGAACTGTGAAAAACGTCTAAACCGAATTGCCAATTCGGTATAGAAAGAAAAAAAAAATGTCCAAACCGAATTGGCAGTTCGGTTTTTATAGTTTTTGTAAAAAATTGAGTAATCATGTTGTTTATTTAAAATTAATTATTTGAATTACGGTTTTTAAAAAAAATCCTGATTCGAAGCTCCACCAATTAAACATTCAAGTTTTATATTTAAGTTCTCGGTGTTTGTTGGATGTGAAAATTTGTATGATTGAAAAGAATTTCGATTTCGTATCTTTTCAACTATATCACATCAGAATTTATTCGTTTGATTTATCTTCCTCTTCTCTGATTTATACTTCCAATAGTATAAATATTTTGCTAAACTATGAAAATATATAGTGCCTTTAATGCTTCCATATACTGCTTCACAATTTTTTTTTTTTTTTTGCAAAATCAAATTATTGTTTTTTTTGCTCTAAAAAAATATGTGTACCGTTCGGTCGTGTATTATAGTTGATACATGAGTGAGACTACGGTAATATACATATTAAACAACGGTCTGTAATATGGATTTGTATTTCTGTTTTTTAGATGTGCAAACAATCTGAACTGTTCAACATTACTTTCATATAATAATATAACTATATGTCAATTTTTTATTTTCTTTAATATTTTTACTATTTTTATAGATAGATAAAAAAATCACTTTATTTGAATATTTTAGGCCATTCAAAACAATGATTTTCTACGTACCTAAAAATAAAATTTGATATGCACAATTTCATATGAAGATCTTGTTTAACAGTTCAGATCGACTGATTGAACTTCAAATAAATATATAGATCCATAGTATGTGTCGATCCATAATATGCAATATTACCATGTCTTCACTCTTGATATCTTCTATCTCAAATTAAAAAAAAAAAAATTTCTCATAAAGATTGTTTTATTTCCGGTGCAAAGTCCTAAAAATATTCAAACTAAAGAGCGTTAATTGACTATTAATTATAGTTTTTTTTTAATGAATCTATTGATAATTTTTATATGTAAATAATTCAAACGAACAAAAAGGGGAAATAACTTTGGTTGTCATTTATAGCAATTTCTTTGACCGACATTTTTATTAATATCCAAAGTTAATTAGAAATTATTATTTATGCCCAGAATCTCGCAGATTCGCCAAAAATGCCCAAACAGGTCATAAAATGGCCGGCTTAATCAATTTTTTTTTGAGACACTATGAAGAGCAAAATAATGAAATCTATCACTGAAAATTTGAATTTTTTGTTTAAATTTTTTGTTAGATTACTTCTTTTGATTTATAATTAGCATATTTATACTTGAAATTATGTTGAATTACACTAAATTACATTAAATTACAATAACTTCGCTAATTATGCTGAAATACAGTAAATTATGCTACTACGCAAAATTACGCTAAAGTAGACCGATTTTGTGTCATCTTTCATGAATCATAAAAAATAGTAAAAAAATTCAAAAAATAGTAAAAATTGGTATTCTACAAGTTCATTATGTAACTAATTTACTGAGCTACTTAGATTGAATAATAGAAATGAAAATCTTAATCGGAAACTTCAACTGAAGTTTTGAGGCTCTTCCCATTGTTTTTTGGCAATTCTGAATTTCAAAAAATAACATAGTGGTCATGGACGCATGTGTATTTTCGCAAGCTTTCCGAAAAGTGGTCATTTGCTGAAATCGGACACTCGAGCGCCGTTTTATGTCTGTTTGAATTTTCGTCGTCGTTTTTCGCCTTTGCAGTGAAGATATCATCCCTATTCATATGTAATTTACCGTAATTTAGCGTAATGTAATATAATTAGCGTAATTTAACATAATATAGTGTAATTCAACATAATTTCAAGTAATTTAGCGTATTTTAGTATAAATATTCTCAATGTTCTAAATAGCGCGCTATAGCGTTTTCGGACCAAAAAAGCTATGATGCTATAGCCATATAGCGTCGCAATAGCGCGAAATCCATAGCGCTATTTTTCAGCCGTTTCGCTATGACGCGATAAACGCTATTTAAATCTTTGCTAATTATACATCAAAAGAAGTAATCTAACAAATAATTTAAACAAAAAATTCAATTTTTCAAGTGTTAGATTTCATTATCTTGCTCTTCATAGATTTCATAATTTAGTGTAATTCAACATAATTTATTGTAATATAGTGTAATTCAACATAATCTGAAGTAATCTAGTGTATTTTAGTATAAATATGGTAATTATAAATCAAAAGAAGTAATCTAACAAATAATTTAAACAAAAAATTCGAATTTTCAGTATTAGATTTCAATATTCTTCATAGTGTCTCCAAAAAAACAAAGAAAATTGAGTAAGCCGGCCATTTTATGCCCGGTTTGGGCATTTTTGGCGAATCTACGGCATTCTGGGCATAAATAATAATTTCTAATTAACTTTGGATATGAATAAAAATATCGGTTTCTTTGAGCATGTGCATGTATATTCCCGACATCTAATATCCAAAGTTAATTACAAATTAATTAATTTACCCATGATTCGCGACTTTTTCCAAAAATGTCCAAACCGGCCATAAAATGGCCGGTTTCCTCTCCCCAGAAACTGGCCATTTTATGGCCGGTTTTCAATTTTTTTTTTTTACACACAAACTATTTTCTTCTTGTATATGATCTGCTTTGTGATTATGTAGTGTAATTTTATTTTGTCATTGTATTGTAATATTATTTTCTTAACTATTTTTTCTGGGCACTTGTGTCACTCACACCGACTCAATTTATTTCGAGATGCACCAATTGGTGTGTCTTTAACCTTTAAAGTACTTATTATGTTGTTTAAAGCACTTATTCAATTTTTTTAATATTTTCTGTTAATTTTTTATGTTGTACTATTATTGTTATTGTTGTAATATTTTCTGTTTAGCATTATCATGATAATTTATTTTATCTGAAAAATATAAAAATAATACCATAAAACACACATACAAAAGAAATGAAATATATGATAATCCAAATATACCAAATATAAATATTACAAAACTAGCCACGATACTAAACGGAGAGGGGGACCATCGTTCAGGCGGTACTCCGGCGTTCGTCCGGCGCTCGCGCGGCCAGGCTCTATCTCTCGAGGTCTCCACACCAACATCGGCGTAGCTGCGTCTCTGCTCGGCGGTATCCCATATGTAATCACCCATAGAGACTGTCGAGACTGATGGGGGTGTACCGAAGATAGATGCAGCGAGCTTAGTCCTAAAGTCATCATGAGTATGAGACCCGCTACTAGTAGTCTCCCTATCATGTGGCATCTCTGTGCCATATCAGGGTACTGGCGGTGCCGACATAAAACCCTTCTCGTATACCCCGAACTCATAGAGACTGCACGAGAGGGACTCGACATCCTTAGTATCGGGCTCCTGAGGCGGTGGCTGTGGCGGCATCTCGGCTGGACCCTGCAATCATACATATAATTTAGTAAATTTGATCTGAATGAAGAAATTTGTACAAACCTGACAGCTACTGAAGTATGACATACCTGAGTCTGAACCGGACGTCCATACTCGTCGTAGAATGCCGACCACCCAGCGTTGGACAATACCCAATGATGGTAGTCCCACTCTGGATGCTCATCGGGGGAAGGTGGCATATCTAAAGAAAATATTAGTTTCATGCAAGATCAAATTTCAAAAATTTAACTCAAAGAAACCAACATAGATCTACTTATTGGACTAACGATGAACCGTATTTAACATTTTAACTTGTTTAATCTTTATACCTCAAATCTTGGTCTCTAAACCAAGAAGTAGGGACTTGAGATGTAGGGTTGTTGCCTCCTTGTCGAGCCTTCACTTCTCCAAGTCGGCCTCGAAATGGCACCCGCTTCGAACGCACGAAGCCTCTACGAGTATCCACTCGATATTAAACGAAACTCTTGTTTTTCCCTTGCTAGAGGTAATCAACCAAGAATCTAACTTAACCTTAGCTTCTACCTCTTCAATCAACTATTAATTTTAGTGTAGAAGTTGTGCTCAACACATGAGAAAAAATGGTGGAGACAAAATTGCAAAAACTCTTCTCTTTTTCACCTCTTCTTACAAAAATGTTTTTCCAATTTTTCTTACAAGAGAAGGAAGAAGAGAGAGATTAGAATGGTGGCTAGGGTTTGGAAAAAGGTGGGGTATTTATAGTGTGAAGTTAGGGTATGTTTTAATCATCTCAACCAAAATTGATGGCTAGATTTAAACATGACAAAAGTAACTTTTACTTTTGCCATCCAATGGAGCTCTACATTAGATGCACTTTTATCCCACTTTATTCCAAACCATTTCATCAAATGGACTTCTCCATTTAATGTTAAATTGGGCTTGGGCCAATTTCTATTTATGCCATTTTCATTTTTTCCATTTATGCCAACTTTTGGCCCACCCGACAATTGTTACGGTTAATTGTATTTGCTCAATTTTGTTGAGAAATAAATTTGTATACCATGTCCAACATGTAATAAATTTATTCTAAGATCAAGTTAGTCATCTCCATGATATTTTTATTTGTTTCGTTTTTCTCTCTTAGGTGTGACCTCGTAGGATCTATATCGTGTTGATAATAGAATCAAAACTTCTTTTAATTCGATAAATAATAAGCGGCACCTAGCAATATGCATTATAATACTCAACATATAAAGATGATATGAACCAATCAACATCACGATCCTAAAGCAATATTTAATTGCTTGTGTCAATTCACGTGTCACATGATATTGGGAATAAATCCAAGGCAGGAGAGTGTCATCCTTGCAAATTTATTCTTTTCTTGATTCCAAGTAATTCAGTAAATAATGATCAAACTCATTGATCATAATTGCATGCATACTTTATTACTCCATCAAGGGGCCCGAAGACATCATCACTCACATATGAAATATGAGGAACACTGGTATTCTTGATAAATATCTTTTCCTTCGCACAACACACACATATTGAGATATTATCTATATAGCTGCCAGTTACGGTCAGCGTTGGACAACACCTACAGATACATGTATCTCATGTAGGAAAAATAATCATCTCATACCAAAGAATTCAAGACACAAATGAAACATTAATGACACTAACACAATCCATGTTATGTTTCGTTTTTGGGTCATGTCCAATCCCCTGATCTCCATCAGGTATTTATGTGATTAAATTGGTAGCTCCTTACCATATGATCCGTAGAACATGATCATCATTTAATCCACATACTAATCTCGTACTAATAAATAGTGTTCCTTTTTAATTACCAAGATTAGGGACATTTAGAGTATTTATTATATTATTATTATAGAGTTCTACATTTCAAGTCCTCAACTCAAAAAATCCATAATGTAATTAAATACTCAAGGAACAAAATGATTCTTTCATTTCATGAACAAAACATATAATACATCCATAAATGGTTGGCTTTCAGATCATAACACTAACAATATCATGTCCCATAACTGGGCTCGGCTCGGGCTCGGTCGGATCTATCTTACGCTAGTTGATGTTCTCTCCGACGTCTCGCAGCATCGTGATGAGCTTCCTACCGTGCCCGGCATCCTCAACCCAATTCGCATTTTTCTTGAGGTGCGGTACCCAATATGTCTCCAGTTCTTCTTTCCCATCAAGGCGATCCCATGCCCGCACTCCTTGATCGAGGATCGAAGTTGAAAAAAAATTATTTTGTCAGATCAAACCTTGATGACTATTCAATTAGGAAAAAACTATGTAGTTTTAGGTGCATTATCTGGCGAGCCTATTTGATATCGTTGGGATGGTAACCATCATCGGTTTTGACCCTGTCGCGGAGATAGGGACCGTAATCGCACTGTAGATAGACAGTGGCCATGCAGACCTGCATGTACCAAGTATCGCTCCTCAACTGGGGATGTCACTGGGTCTGAAATAACACATCTGGCTCATGATAGATGTCCAGATACTGGGGATCTTCCGCCTTAAACATGCTAAAATAGGCTTAATTCTGCTTAAACATGCTAAAATAGGCCGATTGCGGTTAAAATAACCTAAATTATGCTACAATCTACAATACCCTAATTTCGCTAAAATATGATAAAAAGGACCAAAATAGGCTTAATTCTGCTTAAACATGCTAAAATTAGTCAATTGCGGTTAAAATAACCTAAAATATGCTACAATAGGCTATAATAACCTAATTTCGGTAAAATATGCTAAAAAGGGCCAAAATAGTGTTAATTATGCTAAAATTTGCTAAAATTATCCAATTGCGCCTAAAATAACCTAATTGCGGTTAAAATAACCTAAAATATGCTTACAATAGCCTAATTTTGATAAAATATGGTCAAATGGTCTAATTTTCCTAATTATGCTAAATTCGGCTAAATTACGCTTAATTAGCATAATTATGTTAAAAAAGGCCAAAATACTCTAAAATATGGTCAACTGTACTAATTACACTAAATTACAACAAAATACCCTAAACCCTAAACCCTAAACTATAAACCCTAGATTAAATAAAATAAAATTTAAATTAAATAAAAAAATTAACTTAGAGAAGAGAGAAAATTTGGTTGAGAGATGAGTGAGTTGTGAGGAGGAGAGAGAAAAAAAAGAGTATTTATAGGGTTAATTAATATATAAAAAACCGGTCATTCTATGGCCGGTTTGAATATTTTTTGAAAAAATTGGGACTCATGGGTAAATTAATTAATTTGTAATTAACTTTGGATATTAATAAAAATGTCGGTGTATATTCTCTCCAAACATATCTGGCTTTTTAGTGCTCAAGTACTTTTCACGATTCATTTACGTTGTTTTTGTTGATTCATATATAAAAAAAAAACTAAAAAAACTAACAAAATCTAATTGTTTCATGATCTTTGCCAATAAAATATAATTTATTTCACACTCTCACTGTCATGATCAGGAATCAAACTAATAAAAACCTTACAACAGAATTCTTTTTAGTTTTAAAGACCTCAATTGTGTCTCGCTGGACACATTAAAAAATAAAGAAACTATATAGCAAGGCTAAGGCATGCATTGCATTGGGTCCCACTAAACGGATACTCTTCATGTCGTGTCGCCACGTACGCTGGGTCCCGTATTTGTGTTTGTATCTTTCTCATCTCTTCACCTTGCAATGTGCCAATTGCCGATCCCCATAATAACACTATCACACTTCAAACCGGAAATTCCGGATTAAGACGTAATTAATCATCGCTTCGTGTTTATTAAGTCAATAAATACGTAAGACTAAACAAATACAAATATATAACAAGTGTGAAAGCGTAAATAATAACAAATAAAGTATAAGTCATACAATCCATAAATAAACATACATATATAAAATTCATACAGCCCACGTCATAATATCACAACATCAACTAAAGAAAGGGATACATGATCTATCTGTTCCGATGTATGAATCAAAATCATCGGAACTCATTATAAATCCTAACAAAAGTCCTATAAATACTAAATCAAATTGTGTGGTCATCGGGAACAGCTTCTGGCAAATCATGCTGCTGGTCACCAGTCTCTGTACCTAAAAACACACGAAACAACTTGTGGGTGAGTGACTAATCGCCCAGTATGTTACCCAGACTTATCCTTTAAGAGATTCTCTTTGGTCAAAGTACTTTTAATTGTAAATACGTAAAAGTCTTCTAGCGGTAATTTAAATGAATGCAATATAGGAAGATAACCTAACTTATTAATATTAAAAGAAAATATATATAGTAGGTGCAACTATCCAATGATGCGATTAATATTATACAAGGAGATTATTATATTTATATTCAAATCGGCCAGTACCTAAATACTGTGTGTAGAATTTAATATAATAATAGTACGGATAGAAAGTCAATTAAAATAAAATACAAGGAGATTATTATATTTATATTCAAATCGGCCAGTACCTAAATCGGCCAATGAATATAAATATAATAATCTCCTTATTTAGGTAACTTATTAATCTCTCCCGTTTTATAATATTTAAGTGTTCGAATTTATTTTATTTATTATTTTTTAATCTATTTCGGATTCAGATCGACTGATTGAACTTCAAAAATAAATATATAGATCCATAGTAAGTGTCGATCCATAATATGCAATATTACCATGTCTTCACACTTAATATCTTCTATCTCAATTTAAAAAAAAAAATTCTCATAAAGATTGTTTTATTTCCGGTGCAAAGTCCTAAAAATATTCAAACTAAAGAGCGTTAATTGACTCTTTATTATATTTTTTTAATGAATCTATTGATAATTTATATATATATATATAATTCACACGAACAAAAAGGGGAAATAACTTTGGTTGTCATTTATAGCAATTTCTTTGAGCATGTGCATGTATATATATTCTCTCCAAACATATCTGGCTTTTTAGTGCTCAAGTACTTTTCACGATTCATTTACCTTGTTTTTGTTGATTCATATATAAAAAAAAAAACTAAAAAATCTAATTGTTTCATGTAGAGTGAAAAAAAACGTGCCGTGCCGTGCCGTGACTAACACGCCGTGATTTTGATCTCGTGCCGTGCCATGACCAAAATGTCAAGGGGTGGTCACGACACGCATATGGTCACGCCACGTCAGTCGCGCTGTGCCTAAAGGTGCCGTGACCATAGGTGACTCGCGTGACTCGTGCGACCATTTAATCATAATTTAGGTTAGTTTATTCAAGATTCACCATTAAATCAATATCTAATAGTCCTAATTACACGTGACTCGTGTGACTACGTGTCGTGTCGTACTGTGACTAAATCTTTTACGTGCCGTGCCGTGCCAAAGTTTCAAAAGATGAGCACGGCACGCTAATGGTCACGGTACGGGACACGCGAATCACGGCACGTAACTGATACGCGTGCTATGCCGTTCCGTACTGTAATTGTGTAATCGTACCGTTCTGTGACGGAGCCGACTCTGCCGTGTCATTTTTCCAACTCTAGTTTCAGGATCTTTGCCAATAAAATATAATTTATCTCACACTCTCACTGTCATGATCAGGAATAAAACTAAGAAAAACCTTACAACAGAATTCTCTTTTTAGTTTTAAAATTTGACCTCAATTGTGTCTCGATGGACACATTAAAAAAGAAAGAAATTATATCGCAAGGCTAAGGCATGCATTGAATTGGATCCCACTAAACGGATACTCTTCATGTCGTGTCGCCACGTACGCTGGGTCCCGTATTTGTGTTCGTATCTTTCTCGTCTCTTCACCTTGTAATGTGCCAATTGTCGATCCCCAAAATAATTAATTATGTCACGCTTCAAATCAGAAATTTCAGATTAAGACGTAATTAATCATCGCTTCATATTTATTAACTAAACAAGCAAGGTTAAACAAATACAAATATATAAGTGCGGAAGCGTGAATAATAACAAATAAAACATAAGTCATACAATTCATAAATAAACATACATATATACAATTTATACAGCTCACGTCATAATATCACAACATCAACTAAATAAATTGGTTTTATTTAATTACCTGATTAATTGCATTCTATCACAAAATTAACAAAGCTTGCATTTAAAATTTAATACGAATTTTTCGAATGATCAGAATTTAACGTTCAAATTCATTTGTATTTCATCGAAATTTAATTAAGAATTTTGTTAACATTTGCATTCTTATTTAGAAATTTTTATTGTTAAATTAAATCTAAAATTTGTTATAATTCACTATTGGTTTAATAAATAATTTATTCATTTATTAAATTAACTTTTACTATTTTTTCCTTAATAATTTGATTAAAAATTGTTAATTAGTTGTAAATCTTAATTATTAAACTAATTAACTAATTTAATTTTACGGGTTATAACAAATACAATATATAAAAATTTGTAATTTGGTAGGTTGATATATGTACAGTACAATCCTCTTTTTGAGTCACTTTTTGTAGATTTTGTTAATTTTTTAAGTTGCACGATGATAGATCATTGAATTAATCAATTAAATTGATCTGAGCATTACAATATTCTTCAACTTCAAATTAAATAATTTATAGGGTTGGTTAAATTTTGGCATCAATCCTTTCATAATTAGATATGTTATTGGAATCTCAGTTTGTTTGGATCAAAATATGATTCCCTTGTGCGATTAACGAGCTAATTAACTTGATACAAGTTGCCTTTTATATACAACAATTATGATTGCACCAAGCATTGATAGTTACTGGTATATATTTTATAAAATGCAAAAGTAACTGCGGCTCACTGATTAAAGTAATTAAAGCGAAGCATAATGACAAAAATCCACATCAAATCTGTAATGATACAGCCATGATAAGTTAATTAAGGTAGTAATTAAATCCCATTGTGGCCCTGGAATTAAGAATACTTTTGTTAAAAACATTTAATAACTAGATTTTGTTCGTTGAATCATTCATGCTTTAAGGCAATAATAGGGTTAATAAATTAAGTGATGATAAGAGATAAATTGATACAAAAGGGGCTTATCTATTGGCTTTAAGGGCCCCCACACCAATCCACTCTGCAACTGAAAAATGGAATGTCTGATGATCAATAGTTCAATGTAGATGCACATCTTCTATGGGTCCCACCTAATCCAACCAATCACTTTTCAATGCTACTTTTTTTCTGTCCCCACCAAAATACCTTGAACAGTTTAACACAGGAAGCTACAAATTCTTCTTCCTTCTCTGTGACTCTAGCTGACTCAACCAAGTGGCACATAAAATATACAAATGAGGAGCACCAAAATCTTGGATCCATATAAGCTAGCTGGTTTCATCTACTATGGCTTTCTTTTTATCTAGCTCATATCATATCCCTGCATCACATCAGAGATTTGTGATTTTCACTGTGCACCACATATATCTTCTAATTGTGGCCTGACAGCTGACATTGCGCTTTATCAGATGTTATCTTATTTGCCAGCACCATGTTTTAAATATGAAGAAAAATGTTGTTAAAACATAAATATAGACTTGACAGTGTGAAGGAGTTTAATAACTAAAAGAAGTGAAAATTTACATCAAATTTATATAATATGAAAATTGTGTGTCATTTCACTAATCTAACTTAAGAAAAATCAAAGTTTAATTGCTTTCTAACTCTTAATCTTTACAAGCTACTTTTGTTTTCCAGTTTTGCCTGTGCATGGTTTTTTGTTTCTGCATAATCTCTTTAATTGTGTTAACTTTCTACTTGGCTATTCTTCAAAATAAAGATAAGCAACAAGGACAGGTTTCAACTGCCAACAATATTAATTAATTACATTATTTCTCCTTTTAAACAGCCACTATATATTGTTTCTAATAACATTTTTTTTAAACCAAATTTGCATTTTCCTAAGGGCATTCCTTATTTTGCTTTCCAGTTAGTCCTTGTATAATTCTAACGAAATGCATATCGATCTATCTATAATCTGTGATTAAAAAGAAACAATTGCACTACCGTTTAATTTGCTGGAGGATTTGAACTGTTTATAAGATATGACCAAAAGTATGGACTTTTGTCGTAGAACTTTTTATTTATAGAAATTGTTTAAAAATAATGTAGAAAAATAGATAGATTGTATGGAGATTTTGATCCGTAGAAGGAACCGAATTATCCATTTAGTTGCCACACCACGCCACACTTCTGCAAAGAAGGTCACACAACAATTTCGGCTTCTAAACATTTCAATCTCATACAAATCTTTGAACCATTAATTGCCATAGAATACCCGAGTAGCTAAAGTGAATTCATATCACACGCGATACCAGACCTCGTAGAATGAGATATGAGTCTGGCACGAACCTCAAAGCAGGCCTCATATATTCCAAATAGGTTCTGGAGTGATTTTAGCTCGGTTAGGAGGAGGGGTGGAGCCGGATTTCTGAACTATGGGGATCATATGCATAATGAGGATATCATATAAGATTTTTATATTAAAAATTAGGGTTAATTTACATTAGCTATGACATTTCACTATAAATTATATAGAAAATTGTACATAATACAAAAAATTTCAAAAAGGAAATAGAGTCAATTGACCACATTCATATATACTACATTCGTTTCTGGTTGGGAGTATTCCGCGCCATCTGGTACCGCGGAGGATACTCATTCAGCTAAAAAAGTCTATCAATGATCTTGTTCTTTTAAAAATCTCTAAAAGAACTTCTATGAGATCAAATTCACCTGCATTCCATCCAATTCTTTGTATTATTTGAAAATAATATCTAAATAAAAAATTAATTCCGAACTGTTGATGAACAGCTGCCTTGTGAGAGAGCATAGTGGGATTCCACGTGTAAATTTGGTAGTTGAATGCATAGGCTTTGGCAGCTATATATGTATAGTCTCCTCGCCACGTGATCAGATAACACCTGCATTAATGCCTCTTTTTATCACCAAGAAGATAAAATCAGATAACGAGCAAAAAAGGGCATCAGATAATAGAAACCTGGATTTAAAGCATGCATTCTAGCTCTGCGTGGATTGCATGCATTGGTTGGGACAAAGTGGGGTAAGTGATCTGGATATTTGTTCTTATCTTTTATTATTCAGTTACCTTTAGTGCCTATCTAGTATCTAGTTCACTTATAAATATAGTTTACAAAATGAAATAGATATATAGAGGAAACCAATTATTTGAACCACATTTGATAATACCGAGAGAATGTGCATTAATTTTGAAAAAGGTCAATAGCCCGCTCATTAATTGTCCATTCATCATGGACACGTTTAATTTCCTATTAAAGGTAGTTAAATTTTAATAACATTTTAATTAAAAAATAGGGTTAAAATGCATCTCTATATTAAATTGCATGTGCTTGAAGATCAAATTTTGTATTTTTTTGAAAAAAAATGTACTATTTTTTAGATAGATTCAAAATCATTATTTTCTAAAGATTATAGACTATCTAATTAGTAAAAAAAAAAACTGCTAAAACAGTATATAATTTGATCTCCAAACATATTTTAATATGGAGATCATATTGAACAGTTTGGTTAATTATTTAAACTTGACGTCAGGCATAATTGAGACACAAAAATAATGGAGCATTTTAACCATGCATACTCTTATTTAAATATTAAGAATGTGTAAATACTTATTAAACGGGGCAATATATTTGCAGTAATACTTCAAAAACTATACCAATGAGAAAAATTGAGTTGTTTTTCAAAATACATGCATGTTATTGACGAATATGTCGGTTTCTTTGACAATTTGATACAAAGGCGGAGCCACTTGTAATAAATGGGGGTTAATTGACCCCATTTATTTTCAAAAATTTTGTGTTTATTGGTAAATTTATATATAATTTAGTAGAAAATGCTATGAAACTGTCAAATTGACCTCCATTCGCAGCATATAAAGTTTATATATGCTTAATCTCTATTCACGTTTGACCTTATAGTCTGAAAATCTGGATCCGTCCCCAGGGGCGGATCTAGTGTATTCCAGGGGGGGGCAGCTGCCCCCCCTGGATTTTGAGTTTTAGTGAAAATTTATCGGTTCCGATTGACTTTGCCCCTCCCTGGAATATTTTTTGCCCTCCTCTGGACGTTTAATTTGTAATTCAAGTTAAATTTAGGGTTAAAATTGAGATAAATCTATTGAATTTGATTGGTAATTAGAATTATAAGTCAGAGTATCAGAAATTACAACTCAAAGCATTGGAAAGTATAAGTTAAAGCATTGTTTTTTGTCAAGTATCCAATTGGTTAATGGATTTAAACCCGATTCGATATTTTTTTGCCCCTCCCTGAAAAAAATCCTAGATCCGCCCCTGTCCGTCCCTGATTTGATAGTCGCTCTAATCATTTATGAAGATCCATTAATATATAGCTAATTATTGGAGGCGAAGTTGTTGAAAAAGTGATTGATGTCATTGATCCAACGAAATAGTGACGACATTGTGTTGTACTATATCTCAAATGTGTCCAAATCTATTTTTCATTATATTAATTAATACAACAATTGAACTAATATATATAGTTATATTTAATTAACAAATATGCATTTTCTACAAACAAATAGCAATATGATGTTAGCAATAAAATTTTCTTACTTATGAATTTTAAATTGTAATATTATTAAAAAAATCGTTCGTCAATTTAACAATTAGTAAATCGTACTTAACATTTAGCTAATTAATTATTGTCATATTATAATTAATGGAGGTGCATATGGGCCGAAATTTTTATTTATAACATTTTTAAAAAATAAATTAATAAAATAACCATCGTTTTTGGTCAATTCTAAATCTAACACGGCCGCAGAATGCCGGAGCGGACCCATATGGGGGGTACCGCAGAATGCCGGAGCGGACCCTCATATGGGTCCGCAGAATGCCGAAGCGGCCCCTGGGGCCGCAGAATGCCGGAGCGGTCCCCAGCCTATATAAGGGGCCGCTGGGTTTCGATTTCATATCATTTCATTTGAAGTTTCAATCCCTTCGACCTCGGGTAAGTTTTCTTCTTCTTCTCTAGTTTTAATTTTTAGTGTAGAGTAGTAATTAGGTTTAGGTTTAGGGTTTAGGGTTTAGGATTAGGGTTTAGATTTAGAGTTTAGATTTAGCATTTAGAATTAGATATTAATTTAGGATTTAGAATTAGAATTGTACCCAAATTTAATTAGAATTGTACCCAAATTTAATTCGATTGTACCCAAATTTAATTAGAATTGTACCCAAATTTAATTCGATTGTATCCAAATTTAATTAGAATTGTACCCAAATTTAAACCGGACTTTGACCAAACTCTCATATTTGACCAAAAATTATCCAATACAGCATGAGTACCAGTAGACCATCCTCCAGTAGACCATCCTCCAGTAGACCATCCTCCAGTAGGGGTACACAGCATGCTCCTACAGCCACGCCATACGAGATGTCTCAGTACATCGAGACAGCATTGGCGGATGTTCCGGGTATCCGGAGTCGCACCGACAGGGTCAGCGACTTCTTGTGGTATCCGAATGCGGAGCATCGGATTTTAGAGGCTGCCACTGGGGTAAGTAAATTTGTCATTCCGAATTTTTGATGAATGAACTTGATATGATTATTTAATTAAATGCAGGGTTTGGATGCGGTTACGGTTCGTCACAACCGCCAGCATCTACGGTACCAGCCAGCGTACGGGGGGATTTTACGCTCGATGGGATTGTACCAGATATCCCAGATGGCCGAGGAGAATGCTGACGAGGGTTTATCTTCTGGCCTCGTTGAGCGATGGCGTCCCGAGACGCACACCTTTCATCTCCCCCATGCTGAGATGACAGTCACCCTACAGGACGTCAGTTGCCTGTGGGGTATGACCATTATTGGGGAGCCGGTCACGGGCGTCGAGTACGGAGATTTTCGTGTATTGTGCTTGGAGCTACTGGGTATCCCGCACGAGGATCTCCAGTAAGAGAAGAAGAGAGGTGAGAAGACTGTGGTCTCGCCCAGCTGCATCAGCTTGGCAAAGCTGCGGGCGAGATTCCAGGTCTTTCCGGATCGACCAGATCAGGTATTTGCTTGTACAAGATTTAATTTAAATAGTATTATATTTATTTTCTTGTAAGTAATGTTCTAATTTAAATCTATAACAGGTGGTTATTGACCGATATCTACGCGCCTATATTTTGGAGATGATCACCTGTCGGTTGTTTCCGGATTCGCATGGAGATCAGGTGCGGCTGTGTTACCTCGAGCTTCTGCGCGACCTATCCACTGCTGGCAGGTTCAACTGGGGAGGTGCCAAGCTGGCATGCCTATATAGGTAAGAAACACCTTCTTATAAATATTTTCAAATAGTATACATCGTAGTGTAGTAACAATGACTTTGTTTTCTTGTAAAGGGGTCTTAACACAGCCTGCCTGAAGAAGAACAAGACCTTCATAGGACCGTGCATGTTACTACAGCACTGGTCCTACGCACATCTGATCGTTGGCCGTCCAGTCCTGGCCAGCAAGACAGATGTGCCGCAGTGGGGCAAGCCCGAGCCGGACAACTGCCCTGCATTTGCCGCCAAGTACTGCTATCCCAAGATTTGGGTGGGTGCAGGGCATGGCGCGTCTCTCGGCATCACATTCTGGAGACAGGAGATCGAGCATCTCAGAGATGATGCCGAGTTTGTCACTTGGGAGCCCTACAGAGATTATGTAAGTTTACTTTTGTTTTTTATTTTGATTTAAATTGTTTCCAGTTCGAATTGATATATGATATTAAATATATACTTCCAGGTCGAGGTGGATGGCGCACATCGGTCATATCTTGAGATATTGCCGGAGCGATGTCGTCAGCAGGAGCGTTTCTGGCGTGCAGAGGTGCCACTCATATGTTTTCAGGTACTGTCATTTCTTTATGCTAGTTATTTACACAAGCGACTTAATTTAATAAAAACAGTCTAACGTATTAAAATATATAGATCATCGAGCACCATTACCCCGGACGGGTCATGAGACAGTTCGGGATGCGCCAGCTTGCTCCGCCCCCGGCACCGATCAGCGAGGAGGTCTGGCGAGGGCTGCACCATCCCAGGGAGACCACTGCAGGCAAGGACTGGGGGATTACCCGTGCAGATTACGTGTTCGAGGCAGGAGCTGCAGATCCCCCATTGGCCGAGCCCGACCGTCAGATGGATGTCGCGCCAGTGTAAGAATTTTTTTTATTAATTCAAAACTTCAACTATAGTTTTTTGATTGGAATATCTAACATTTGTTGTAATTCGTACAGACCTTACAGAGATTGGTACCAGGATCATGGCGCGTACACCATATTTCTCGAGGGATGCATCGGCGACAACCCATATGAGCGGGTACCGAAGCCGAGGGATCGTATGGGACGGATCCACGGTATTATCCCCGCCGGCGCACCTTTCGCAGCCACGGTATTTTTAATTTGAAGTTTCAAATTCAAAACTATTAATATTTACAATTGTACAACTACTTCATAATTTTTTCAATTTTCAGGCATTATATCTTGTCAAGAGTTGCGTCATAGGGGCTACGATGGCCGTCACCAGGGGATGGAAGAGGCTCGGGAAGGTCATTCTCAAGCACAACGTACCTGCGGTGTGCCAGTGTGGGTACAGGGCGCGCCTCGACTCTCTACTGAGGTGCGCTGGCTTGGGCGGTGTTGATGCAGTGGACGACATATCTGACGAGCCCGATGTCTATGTCCCCTACACTGGTGATGAGGACGTGTTTGCACCCGTCCACGGCGCTGAGACGGTCGGTCAGGCGTTCGACCGAGGTGCCGAGTTGATGCGCCGAGCCGCACAGGACGCCATGGGATCCCAGGCTAGGATGCCTACCGAGGTATAATTTAAATTAAAATACATAACTGTGATTTTTTTCTTATTCAATACATTATCTAATTTGTAAGTTACTACAGGGTGGACACGAGGAGGACCTAGGCTTCGATATCTCCACTGATTATGGCACAGAGGGAGATGGACTGTATTCCCCGGGTTACAGTCCCACTCAGACTGCACCTCCTGCCTATCAGCCAGGGTATGTTCAAACAGAGCCCATCCCGCCGTTCCCTGGCCAGTCCTCACCGCAGGTACCTCACCCTTCCCTCCACGATGACCCCATTGCCAGACAGGCGTTTTTATTCACGCAGGCTGAGTCTGGACAGACCACAGTTTTTGGTCCTGGGGTCCAGCAGACATCTGAGATTGAGGAGGTTCGCCAGGAGCCGGTTCAGTCTACGGATGTCCAGGCAGACGACTCTGCATCCTCCGCAGATACTGACGAGACGCCACTCTGCAGGCGGGGTCGGGGGTATAGGAAGAAGAAGGCGAGGACGGTGTTTAGTCCAGAGCCGTAGATTTTCATTTGTTGTACTGTTAGATGTTTTGTTAGATTCTTATTTGTAGTATTGGTAGATGTTTTGTCAGATACGTATTTATTTAGTTGATTAGTTTCTTGTTTGTTTGATTTTATTGTTATTTATTTATTTTGTTGATTTCATTATCTCAGAGTACACAAAAGAATTTCAAAGAAACCACATATCTAAAATATCTAAAATATTTCAAACCAACGACATATCTAAAATACGATACGACCAAAATCAATTTAAACAACATTCGAAACTAAATTACAATTTTGTATTTCTAAAATAAAAAATAAAGGGTCCGCTCCGGCATTCTGCGGCCCCAGGGGCCGCTTCGGCATTCTGTGGACCCATATGAGGGTCCGCTCCGGCATTCTGCGGTACCCCCCATATGGGTCCGCTCCGGTATTCTGCGGCTGTGTTAGATTTAGAATTGACCAAAAACGATGGTTATTTTATTAATTTATTTTTTAAAAATGTTATAAATAAAAATTTCGGGCATATGGGTACACAAGTTGGACCAAAAAAAAAATATGAACTTTGGAATTCACTCTTAATTATCATGCAATACTTATGCTAACAGCCTATTAATTATGATCTACGTAGCATTTGTATTTTTTTTACCTAATAATCAATAATTATCGGTATAACAAAATTCAAATTTTTTGGATGAATATATACTTAGATCAAATTCTAAATCATTTTCATCTAACTTTAATATATTTGTCTCATCTTTTAATAGGGAAACAAGTCTAATTTCAAAAAGATTTATGACAATATTAACAATATTTGTTTTTTTTTCAAAATTAAATAAATAATATAGAAAATTAATTATAGATGTTTTTTTAGGACCAACGAAAACTAATTAATTCATTTTTTTTCCTCCAACACGAATATATGGGGGGGGGGGGGGGGAGCCAATAACAACAAAAATTTGAGTAATCATGAAAAAATTACCATTGTTTACTAATATCACATTTTTTTTTATGTTTTAATACGATGATGTAACGACAATTTTTTTTTGACACCCCAATTTTTGAACTTTTAACAGCAATATTATCTCTAAATTAAACGGTTTGACCACTCAATATTTATTTTGTAAATACGTGTCCAACAAAATTTATTTTCAGTTGTCAAACCACTTGAGAACGTTCAAAAAGTATACATACAGCTGAATGTTTTTAAACTAGAAATATTATTGCTGAAATTTATTAAAAAAAATGGGAAAACAATTCTTTCAATGGAACAGCTAGAATTTTGAATTTGAAACAAATCTTTGTCTAATTTATATATGGCCACTCAATCTAATTAGAGAACGGAGTAGGTCCGATGCCCATCGGATCTACTTTTAGGTTCAATGAGCATGATGACCGTCCTATTTAATTAAGATTTGTGCGCACAAAAATTGAAACAGACACACACGAAGTTTAAAGCGATATGCACGAATCTTAAAGCAAATCGACGGTGATTAAGTCCATCGAACCAAAGTAGGTCCGATACCCATCAGATCTACTCTCAAGTGATCTAATTAACGAGTATATTGAACAAAATACCTTACCCCCTTACCTTAAAAGAGAAAAAAAAAGAAATTAACTTGCGCCGCATATACTTGCACTAGCGAACAACTACTCGTAGGATATATACACTCTTACCCAATTAATTGAGGCGAATATATACAATCGGCCGCACACAAATTTCTTAAGACTGTTTTTGTGTTTTTAATTTTTATTTATAACATGTATTTGGTTTTTCTTTGAGGACCTAGCTAGCTAGCTAGGATTTGGGTTCATAAACATTCCAATTTTTATCAGGACAACTATATATATATATATATATATTAATCTAATACAAAGGCCCTCGATCGTCAACATGGTAGAGCAACATTTATATATTTCTCTAGGCTATGGACCTCGCTAAAATTTTGAAAATCAACGCTAGCTACATTATCCAAGTACAGTTGGCTTGAATTTACAGAGACCCTGTTTATTTTTCATGGATAGAAGGATATTGAATTTTATGAATTTCTGAGGAGAAGGATTTATGCGGAACAATTTATTTCTGTGGAAGTTTCATTTTTATTGTATTGAATCTCATCTTGATACAATGATCCTATACTCTATATATATATATATATATATATATTACAAGGCTATCAACTAGCTGTTTGTTACCATTGGTGGTGTATTTTCTGTATTTGGTATGCACAGAAACCAAGGGACATATTGTCTTTTTTTATTTCTAAAACTACAAGGACATAGACTTTTGCTTGATTAATTCTAGCTGCTTGATCAATGATGAACGAATGAGATTAATCATTCAATTCTTTATTATTTTCAATACTCCCCCTCAAACTTGGAATGTAAATATCGTACAATCCTAGCTTGCTTGTAATGTCTTCGAATGGACTCGGGTCCGATCCTTTGATGAGGATATTAGCAAGTTGCTCCTCACTTCGTATGAGTTGAGTTTCGATTTTGGCTTGCACCTTTGTCATGCCTCGGAGAGATCGCATCGTCTTTAGGCCTTGAAGATGGTTGCCTCATCCTTGATGTTCTTCGTACCTATTAATTCTTCCTCTCCCTCATTGTTATTATTATTATTTTTCTTATATACAGAGAGAGAATAATTCATATATGTGTATATTAGTTTCAACCTTTATCTATCGATGTCATCACTATTGTTATACTTTTTTTTGCATCCAATGGATCTTTTAATAAATTTTTTTAAATACATTTACTAACGTATCAATTTTTATTTTTCATGACCTTTCGTATTTGTATTGGTACTTCTTCTATTTGGTCATTTGGTATTGGTATTGGTTTTCTAATTGTACATGCTTTTGTACAATTATTTGAGATATTACCAACACAACTTGGTTATTGGTATTGGACCAACCACCCCTTTTTTGGGGTTATTACTGGTATATGTTTGTTATTGATCAGTCACTCCTTTCGGAGTTATTACTAATTATTTTGGTTATTGATCAGCTACCCCAATCTAACGAGGCGAATACCATCGGCCGCACACAAATTTCTTAAGACAGCTGTTTTTGTGTTTTTAATTTTTAATTTATAACATGTATTTGTTTTTTCTTTGAGGACCTAGCTAGCTAGGATTTGGGTTCATAAACATTCCAATTTTTATCAGGACAACTATATATTAATCCAATACAAAGGCCCTCGATCGTCAACATGCATGGTAGAGCAACATTTATATATTTCTCTAGGCTATGGACCTCGCTAAAATTTTGAAAATCAACGCTACATTTATATATTATACTTGAATTTACAACGACCCTGATTAATTATTTTTCATGGATAGAAGGAACATACTGACAAAGTTTGAATTCAACTAATTTGATTTCCAAAGAAGTATAATAGATTAACCATATCATATATTTGGCGCATTGTCGTATTGTATTGATTTAATTAGTTGATAACTGATATATATATATATTTTTAGCTTCTCCTGGACAAAAATTCTGGCTGTACTAACAGGACAAGTAGTATAATTTGCTTAAATTGCTACATAATTTGCTTAAATTATCAGCGGAAAATTTGCTGGTTAAGAGTTAGTAAGTTACTGGTTAAAAATTATAGGAACTGTTACTGATACAAATAAAAAATGAGGCAGCAAATTTCTTTTCTTTTAACAGATAAGAATTGAATAAGTATAAATATTTTTAAAATCAATCAGGATTTTCACAACTAATCTCACGATATAACCAAGCATTAATTTCAGCACATCGTTCCTCATAATTATTTATGTGTATACTCATGAATATGGATTTTTATAAATTAAATAATAATATTTCAAATCAAAAAAAATCTTATCTCGCAAAATTTTGAATTTTAATCCAGTGCAATACATAACTGAGTAGAATGAGATCTGAGTCGTCAGTTTTAACCTGACGCAAATCTCAAAATGGACTCCCTAGCTGTATCTATAATTCTATATAGACACAAATTCCAATTGCGCTGCTGAAAACTTATTGGAGCTCATTATACTCAGTTAGATATCTAGGAGGATAAAGATTCAACAATTTCTTGACAACTGTTAAAGGAAAGAAATCATATTAATTATAATAATAGCTGTAATTAGAAAATAATTGTTCTTTTCTATTTTAGATTTTCTTTTGATCTATATATTTGTACAGTATTATTAATTGAGATATATAGAAATTTGGAATTTCCATGCACTTTCAACAACCAAACATGTCTTTAAAAGAAAAAAATGGAATAAGATCGATTAGAGCTTGAAAATTGGATCAGGACAAGTAGCAAGAAACCAACAGAGCTCAATCTCAAAACCTGCCCCCGTTTTAGAGCCCCTGTTTTGACGGTGCACGTGTTGTTTCAGAGCATGCGCCAGAGCTGATGGTGCTCTAGCAAATATGGATAAAAAATAAACACTACGAAGATTCTAACCTTTAATTACTCATGGTTAGCTAGTTTGGAATCTAGTAGAATAAAATCAACGGTAAAACTTTTGAAAGAATGCGATACCAGAGGTCCAGTCCAGAACATGCAACTGATGCTGAGACTTTCGGTTAATGCTTAGTAAACAAGCCTTGCAAGAATCTGAAAAATGCGCTTATATTAATTACTCAGCATAGACATAGATATGCGAAAGGAACCATCTTGGGTTTGGTACCTAGGCCTAGCTAGATCAATAATTAATGATTCAGCACAACACTTTGGTTTCTTTGACTGGCATGGGGAGGAATTAATTATTGGTACCTTTTGTCCGTAGGTATATATACTTGCGTATGAACTGTGAACCGTTCGTTGAGATACTGGTCACATGCCAGCGTGTGTTCATATTCTTTTACCAGTATAATTCACAAAGAATGAAAGAGAGTTGTTGTTCTTTTTTATCAGATTATTAGTGGTCATTGTAAGAACCAAGTTCTCTCCGGATCTCACACGTCATATGTTCTCTGTTGGTTCAACTGTCAAATTCTTATTTATTATTATTGTTTTTAATTAGAGATGGTTTCTGATAACATGAGTGAGGCTACGGTACTATGCATAGCGTGGATTGGTCTGTGTTACGGATCAATATCTCAATTTTTTTCAAAATCCAAATAGACTATCTAGATTGTTCAACATAATTCTCATATGAAAATGCACTTGCTAACTAAATTTTACATTTTTCTATTTTTTACTATTTTCTGGATTTGAATGGTCTAGAATTTTTAGATCAAGTGATTTTCTACTTATCTAAAAAAATAGAAAAACATTATCTACAAGTACATTTTTATTTGGAGATCATGTTGAATGATTCAGATTAATTAGTTGAACTTTAAAAATAGAGATATTGATCCGTAATATGCACTATAGTATCGTAGGCTCACTTAACACGACATTATTATTGTTTTTAATATTATAGGTTTTTCTTTTGTGATGCAATTAAGTTGTCATAAATTTGATTTTACATTATTTATTCAGAATTCAAAGCTCAAATTATTATTTTTTTTTTTTTACAAATTTGAAGTGTTGATCTTGTTATATGATAATAGTGATTTGCAGTTTTGGAATTTAAAAATTTTGAGATTAAATTAACCGAGATTAAAATATTGGATAAATCAATTATAATGGGTTGGTGTAATTATTGTTGTGGTCCTTTAACTTTTGTAAGAAATAAATTAAAAATTACATATCTTGGACATGCAAGCATTGTTCTTAAGTTCATTCAAGACCAATAATTTGTTTTTGTTGTTTGGTGCTCAAATTTTCCAAATATTGAGTAGCCACTTATTGGGTACCATTAATATCTGGTACCACTTTCTGTCTTGTCAAAAAATAAAACGACCATAAAAAGAGCCAATAGCAAACGGTTTGCTTACAAGACTACTCAACCGTACCACCCCATTTCTCTGGAGATTCTTTGGAGTTGCAGAGCAATTTTTGACAAAGTAGGAGGAAACTTTTCCATACTAAAAGATGCACTTGGCAAGGACAATGTAATAAGAGTGAGGCTACGGTGCTATGCATAGCACGGATTGGGTTCGTGCTACGGCTCAAAATTTGACTTTCTAAAATTCTAACAGTTGATCCGAACCGTTCAACATGATTATAAAATGAATATGTACTTGCAAACCAAATTTTACATTTTTTCGAATTTTTTTACTATTTTTTCGAAAATCACTTGATCTGAACATTCTGGACCATCCAAAAATAGCCTATCTAAAAAAATAGTAAACAAATTCGAAAAAATGTAAAATTTGGTTTACAAGTACATATTTATTTTATAATCATGTTGAACGGTTCAGATCGACCGTTAGGATTTTAAAAAGTCAAATTTTGAGCCGTAGCACGGACCTAATCCGTGCTATGCATAGCACCGTAGTCTCACTCAAGTAATAATATGTTATCTGGTTGGAACTATAAAATTTAGATTTAATTTATATTGGAGGGCTGAAATATAAAATGTATAATGTGTTGTTATTTAAATTTGAATACAAATTTTCACAATCAAAAAGTGAAATTCTAACTACTATAGTAAATTACAATTATACATTTGACATTTTATGAGGAGGTTGAAACATATATATATATGAGGAGGGTTCCACTGCACCCTCTTTTGGTGCACCTAACGTGCACCCAAAACTCATATCTTCATTTTCAAAGTTCAAATAGTCGATTTGAACCTTCCAACGTGTTCTTCATATTAAAATGTGCTTGGAGATCAAATTTTACATTTTTTGGAAATTTTTTACTATTTTTTCAGAATTTTTGAAAATCATCACTTTGCTGAATTTCAAATTATTGTTTAGTTTAATCAAAAATTCTGAAAAAATAGTAAAAAATTTCCAAAAAATGTAAAATTTGGTCTCCAAGCATATTTTAATATGAAGAACACGTTGGAAGGTTCAAATCGACTATTTAAACTTTGAAAATGAAGATATGAGTTTTGGGTGCACGTTAGGTGCACCAAAAGAGGGTCCAGTGGAACCCTCCTCTATATATATATATATATAGATATATATTTTCAAATCAATTAGATTTCATCATTTCAATGTACATAATTAAAATTCTTAAATTATGAGGTAACTAAGCACTCTCTGGCTTAGTTGTAAATATGTTCTTATGTTCTTCTTTTGTTTAAATAATTATTTATTCCGATTAAAGACCGAAATTTAGATGACTAATAAGCTTCAGTTTCCCCTCAATTTTGATTACTAATAATTGTGGGTTTAAAAGCAAAAGTCGCAGAAGATAATTAATTTATCAAGTGACCATACCTACATTTTGGTTTGAAATTATCTTCTAAAGTTGCTTTCATTTTTCTTTCTTTGTTAGAATATTTATTTTTAAAGAAATTACATCGATTTATAAACAATTCTTATTGAAAGTTTAGGGATGCCAATAATCATTTCGAACTCTTTTATTTCTAGGTCATCATCCGCTGATAAAAAACATAAAATATGTACAAATTTAAATTTATATATAATGCACATATAATAAAAATTTGTTAAGTCGACACGTGAATTTCTTTTTTAGTAAAAGTAGAATTAACACATAAATGTGCTATGATTGGGGTCCTAGTCGAAAGCAGAGATGCTTCCACTTCCAGCAACAAAAAAACATTTCTAAAAAAATAATAATATATTTTTGTATATAGGAAATTACAATCATCCGATGAGAAAAAATGCAAGGCCTTGCAAGGATAAGCCCAGATCTGGCTAGTCACTGCCAATATATAGGCTGGTAAGCCCAAGTTATTTTATAAAATCTCAATACATTAAGCAAGATGTTATCAGCGTCAAGGCCCAAATTAGCCCAATCAGAACATGATGATATTTTTCACGCTGCTAGGTCCTGATTTTGCCCCATTAGCCTGTTAAATAAAAGAAAACAGGAACAAATCTCTTTCATCAGCAGCACTTTCCAAGTGATGACGGACGGCGGATCTTCCCTGTTCCGTAATTAATCAGGGGCGGTCTCCGACACCTTTAAAATTCGTGCAGATTTCTCGACTCTCAAAGCCGCTAGGGTTTCTCGACTCTCCCATAAATTTCATATCTAGGCAATTAGGCATGCTAATGGGCCAGGTCTACCATTGGACCAAAGGCCTGACAGTCTTGTGGACTTCTAATCCGGATAAAACCCAAACCTCGATTTAAACTCGAAATTTCAATTTCAATTTTCTATTTGGGCCGATCCGAACAGAGTTGACTGTTTGAGGTTCATCCAAAAGCCCATTCGTCGCACCCAATCTCCATTAAACCACTTTTACCGACTTTTAATAAAAGACGGTCTATTTTGTCACTGTTATTCAAAAAAAAAAAAAAAAAACTCCATTAAACCAATTACGATACATTGTTTCTCAAATGGAATCAGAGGCGCCGATTCAATGGGCTTCAGATCGAATTCAATCTATTATTATGTTAAAGCTGTTTGATCTTCATTAAGATTTGTGCACACTAATGCCAAATCAGAGCTATCCGATTTGCAATATAATTCGAGCAAAAAAATTTTAATTTCATACAGATCAAATGTACACGTATCTTGATATGATCAAGCAAAACCACACCGCTCTACCTCCTCAAAATCCACACGTGTACTATAATATTCACCATATGAATATATAAAGATTTATAAGGTGTCATCACGACTGCTTGACATTAAGGAGTATCGACTAATTATGCTATCAAATTAATTGTCAGCACTGAACTAATACGGTCTTGTATTGTCAGATCTATGTTACTATCATTCTTTTTCTTATCATATGTTGTGTGCTTTTTGGTTGTGCTTAATATTGTGTTGATATTGTGTTAATTTCTTTTTTCTTATATTGATCCTAGTGCCTAAGAACTAGGAATAGATTTTTTTTTCTTTTTTCTTTTTTCGAGATGAGAGGGATGATTTGAGTGCCTTATATATATTTTTTTTAATAAATTTCAATAAATACAGTGATCATAAAACATTAAAACATTATCTTAAAATTTTGAAAAATCTTATTAGTTGTAGTAATAACTAATTCAAGTGGTCTGACTCTGACATCAAAGCTAATAATACATATGTCTTCTTGATTTTTTTTCTACAACTACATCTTGCGTTTCACAATCAAATTAAAATAGTAATTAAAATGAACTGACAAATTTTCAGTTTCTAAACATAATTATTATTTTTTTGTTTAGACTTAATAATCACTTTTCATATGCTCACTCAGTAACATAACATTACATAGCTGAAACTGTAAATAAAGCATAAACCCTTGCCTGGAATCACCCGCATGTGCTCGTAATAAATTAGAGCATCTACAATTGACCAAACGTATTTATCTCCACGTCACTTTAATTTGCAAACCGCTCCAACGCAGCAATTAGCAATTGACGCTGTACAGATACGGAAGAATTTATTTTAACCAATTAATTAGTCAGGGTGTCATTAACAAACGTTTTCTTTTAAAGCAAATTTGCTAATTAAGCAATTATGATACAACCCAGCAATTAGATTAGCAATCTTCCACATCAAATTAGCAATTTATAAACAATCGCCGTTGTAGATGCTCTTATTGTCTGGAATCACCGCTCAGTCATTTCCAAATGCATAATAAACCCCTTATATATATATATATATATATATATATATATATATATACACGATGAGGACTACAACTACAATCAATTCCTTCTAAATTTAACCACTTAAAATTTAAGATTAATATTAATACAAATTTGAAATGACTGTTTTGTCCTTCATCAAAACTACTATGCTAATTCTTCTCATCATTCTTTCCCTCTCCATTCTTTTTCCTGCTAAACCATCCCCTTGGCTACCCCTTCCCCTCGGTTCTTCTCTGCACGCTCCAATTGTTCATCATGGTATGAACTTTTCTTTCATTTTTTAAAATTCAACAACAAATAATTCATCTACGGTATGCACTTTTTTCTAATTCCGACTTTTCTTTCTTGTCGCAGCTCGAGTTGTTTTGCTTGTTGTCGTGCATCTCGACTGTCTTTTCTTATCTCAGCCCTTTTCTTTCTTCTCTCTCTCACAAAAATTGTATGCCATGAAGGAAGATTCAAACTATATTGATCCATTATCTTTGTTTATTATTAGTTCTAACCATAATCTGGATGCTAATTTCTTGCTGAACAAAGACGGAATTGATGCATTCAATTGTACCTAACAGACCTACTATAAAAGGTGTATACCAGTATCCTAAATGAGTTATATTTCCTTAGTTTTAGAAGTATATTGTACCTGGTACATTAAATTGTGAACCAGTATCCTAGAAGGTATATACCAGTGTAGCAGTATCTGGTACAGTAAATTGTGAATAATTTATTCCAAGTATTTAATGAGTGCAATTTCAAATGTGAATGGTTTAAGCTCAAATAGGGTGTACCTGAACGTCATACCAGATGATATTATGTGATATTACAATGAGTTTGTAATGATTTGTTTGCTATATCTAGTAGCTACTTGTTCTAGGTCATTTGTGGCATAGTTAATCCTAGTGATTCAAATCGATTTAATTCAAAATAAAATGATCAGGATTGGAATCATGCTTTGATAACATAGCTTATAATGGAAAACTAAAGTTTTTGTTTCAGTTTGAAAAGAGAACGAATTTCGGACAGAAAAGCAAGGAATCGAGTCAATTTCAGATAAATTAAAAGAACGAGATACAACGGCGTAAGCCAATTTGAGAGGTGAAACACACAAAGTTTTATTCAATAGCGTAATCCAACTGGTTACATTCATCTGTGATATGTCTTATATAGGCGAAACTATTCAAGAAAGAAATTTCTAATTCTATTGATCGGATTGCTCAAATGCATGTGGTGTCGCCATTTCAGCGTCCATGTCAGCCCTCTTTGCTGATATGGTAACGGCCTCTTGAACAGTTGGAGCGTGCAGAGAAGAACCGAGGGGAAGGGGCAGCGTTGCCAAGGGGAGGTTTAGCGGAAAAAAGAATGGAGGGGGAAAGAACGATGAAGGGGATTAGCATAGTATTGATGAAGGGCAAAACAGTCTTTTCAAAATTTTATTAATATTAATCTTAAATTTTAAGTGGTTAAATTAAGAGATGGGGATATAAATAAAACAATTAAGTTTTAGTGGGGAAATAACTAAAATTTAAGTTTCAATGGGGATATATCTAAGATGAGAAGTTTTGATGGGGATATATATAAATTTCTCTTTTTTTAATTTTGCATCTCCATCGCATCATAACTTCTTTATTTAGATATATTCCCATCAACATTTCCAAATTAGCTATTTTTCCTTCTAAACTTACACATATTATTAATATTCTCATTTTCTAATTTAATTACTAAAAAGTAAAGATTAATATTAACAAAAAAATAATTAGACAACTTTGTCCTTCAAATTATACTGTGTTGTTAGCCTCCCCTGATCTCTTGGGTTCTTCCACTTGAAGCGCATCCATGATCCATCAACAGTCCAATTATTTTGATCAAGAGTGCATTGGTTGGACACATGATTTCTCTCTCATTTGATGGAGTTTTTCGTTGGGGGAATTGCATGTATCCCCTCAAAAACCTTGAAATTTCTAATACGGACCAAGTTTTGGATTGTAAGTACTAATATTATATATCCAAATTGGCCTAGTTATTAGTTGTTCTTATTTTCTAATTACTAAAAGGAGAAGATTCTGATACTATAACCGTCTAGTGTAAGGAGCGTCACAAGTCAGAACCACCTATTCTCATTAAAATTTTAAAATTAAAAAAATCAAATACAAACCAGTAGTGTTGAACTTCTTCTATATCATGCATGCATATGAAATTTATACGATTTCTTAAATTAATTTCACACACTACAATGTCAACATTTTCAAAATGAAAAGGCTTGTGTGAGTTTAGATTGGAAAATATCTAATTTTGAAATGTCGATAAGGATATATCTAATTAAAGAAGTTATGATGAGTATGAGAACGGAGTAGGTCCGATGCTCATCGGACCTACTTTTAGGTTCAACGAGCATGATGACCGTCTGATCTAATTTAAGATTTGTGCGTACGAAAATTGAAACAGACACGCACGAAGTTTAAAGCGTTCACACGAATCTTAAAGTAAATCGACGGTGATTAAACCCGTCGAACCAGAGTAGGTCCGATGCCCATCGGACCTACTCTCAAGTGGATGAGTATATATCTAAATTTCTCATTTTTTTTTTCTGAACACGTCCACTATACGATTTGATCTCTGGCTGAGAGAAACCAACTAATGCCTCATTCTTTGGTAAGCTTCAAACTGTACCTGTCTTCTCCACTCGTGGAACTGGTACCTGACCAAGAACTGACGGTAATCCATGGCTTTTCTTGCGAAAAAAATATGGATTCTACTTTTATCACCTGCTTAGAACCCTCTCCCATTGCGAGAAGAACCTGAGAAAGAGAATCAAACTTTTGTTTGATTAATTTTGTTGAATCCCGTATAGAAAAAAGAAAAATAGCGGAGAAGCTTAGGGTTTGATTGAACACGAAATTTTGTTGGGTCTCATTATATCCTTCTTCAATCTTAGCAAGCTCAGCTTGAACTCTCTCCAAAATCTCTTCTTCTTTTTTCGACTCTAGGTCCATCAGGAACTCCACGAAATTTTGTATGGTACTGAGTTGTGTTCAGCGAAAGAAAGAAAAAAGAAAAAGAAGGGCATCATCTTTGGGCTGATACTATTAAATCTGAGCCGTCGGACAAAAGGAACGGTGGAGATGCTAAACTCAAAAATTGAGGTACTTTAGGGAATCCGGACTCGGCGGGCGACGGGTACAAATGGGATGAATTCGGATTTAAGTGGAGGCTCCATTAATCATGGGTTTAAATTTAGATTGTGGATTCGTTTCTTTCTACTCGCGACCAAGGAGCCCGAGAAGCTAAGGTAGCCGCAAGCCCGCATTCTTTGATTTTTTACTTTACCATATCGTATCGTACTTGCGCTAAAGCACATGCCGCGTGGGTTCCTGATTCGGGCATTTTGCCCAATAGCAATGCTCCACCGAAGTTGTGGGGTCTCTTGTCAGTGAGACCCCACAACACTTTCGCCACCGATTCCGCGTTCTCTCTCCCGCGTAGAACACGGCCCCCCTTCATTTTCGGTTGTTCAATATCTTTCGGTTTTTATTCTCCGATCTGCCACGCACCCAGTTCCTTCCAATTGAATAGTTCCTTCGGATCTCGACACCCGCTCTTTTTATTGTGCCCCCACCTCTCTCTTTCTCTCGTAAACCCAACGCTTCCTCTTTTCTCCAGATCCTCTCATTCGCTCTTCTTGAGGTACATAGCTCTCCTCTCTGGATCTAGATCCTAGGCATTTCGCTTTTACTATTTATAAGGTCATCAATTAAATGCGCTAGCTTGCTCGCAGTTATCTGTTTTGCTCTAGTGGCTTTAGTCTTGCCAAATCTGGGGAAATTAGCACTTTCGATTCTCTCCTGTTGCATAATTGCTGTAGATCTTATTCTATCGAACATATTTCTCGTTTTTTTTGTATGTTGGCTATAATCAAGGACTGGAATTCATTTACATTTACCTTTATCTGTTGCAATTGATTTAACACATCCTTACTTTGGTAATTGGTTTACAGTTGACTTTGGTCAATCTGTCTTATTTCTGAAATTATGTTTAGATTAGGTGATGATCATCGTGTACTTCTGATGCCTATAGCACATCCCATCAGTTGTCCTACAATATTATCAGCAAAAAGGGCTCCATCTGTACTTCAAATAATACAGATCTAAATCTGAGAATGTTTGCTGTTGATCTTAAATTATCATAATGGCAAACATTTAGATCCATTGCGTCTTATACAACAAGATATAAGATCAGAGTTTTTCTCTTGGATTCCCCCTCCCACCCAATTTTCTGTATAAGATCAATGTTTGACCTGCATTCATACAGTTAGTGTTTTTTTGTCCAGTGCTTGTTATAATATATTAGCTTTCTCTACCATTTTTTTTTTTTTCTGAAAACATCGTCTTCATGTGTCAGGTATAGAACCTGTAAGCTATGGGCTCAGCAACAGAAGCTATCAAGGTAGATCTTTATTCTTATTGCAATCAGCAACACTAAGTTAAATGACAAACTCGTTCAGCATGTTCGTTTATATCTGTTTATAGCCACTTGTAAATTTAAAATATTAACATCAGCACACAATAAAGTTAGTTATAGATTTTTATTAGCATGAATCTTGTAATTTATCATCCCGTCTGATTTATACAATAGTATAAGCTTATGAAGAAAAGTATATATGCTGCCAACTTTAGTTACTATAAAAGACAATTTGTGGCATAAATCTGAAGGTACTGCTATGTAATGTGCAGGATGTATCTGAGAACCTCTTGGGTGGCAAGAAGGTTGCTGTTGTGTTCGTCCTAGGTTAGTTAATATTGTTTTATTTCCTTCATTCCTACCTTATCATGTATATTATTTTGAATTGTAAAGATGTCGTGTGCTAGATTTAGTTGGTTGGGGAGCTAGAAATGGCTCTCAGGGTGGGGTTGTATGGCTAAGATACATGAAAAATGTATATTTCAGAAGTTCTATATATATTTTGTCACTCAAGCAAGTTCCAAAATATATAAGTAAATCCTCTGTAAGTTTACCAGAAAAAAATATATATAATGAATTGACAGACAGTAAGGCAAAAGGAATAAAGGAATGGGACTTCTACCCAGAGTGTGTTTCATGCTCTGCTGGGAAAAGCTCATGTACTCGATGCTTACTAACTTGTAAAATCTTGTCAGAATCAAGTCTTTATTCCTAATAATTATCAAGTTATGCTCTATAGGTGTAGTTGTCCATTTATGGGATTAATATCTTTTGAATTTTTATTATGTTGGCATAGCTAAACTAATCAAACATTAAGGGTTTTCAAAGTGGGTCATGCTGTTGGAAGTATTGGCCCAATAACCACAATCAATGTTTTGGGTAACCAAAATTCAAAGGGTGCAATATACCTATCCTTCCTTATTTCAAACTGCAATTGATCCACTGTCAAACTTGTTGATTGCTTAATTGCAGAAAGCAATTCTCAATTCAGTTTGTTGACTCAGGATAAAGCTGGAAAAATCTGACCTGATAAAAAAGAACCTGACGAAACCCGGACCTGATCCAATCTGATATTTCTTTGTCAAAAAAATAAAATAAAATAAAAATCATCTAATGTGCAGTCCACAACCCAAACTTGATCAGCGTGCCACCTGAGCTAACTTGAACCCCCATAGCTGACCCAAACCTAACTAGACCCATATCTGGTTAGATCTGAACCAGAACCCAATCCCCTTGACATGACACCTGAATCTTCTGAACCTGAGAATGACCCTGTTTGATCTGAAAAAGGTCTCAATCAACAATCGGAATCAATTTTGTTTGGGTGATAATTTGAAATGACCTGATTTCTGAATCTGGCTGACACACCTGATTCACAATCCAGGACTGCTCCATAAGAGAAATTATTCTGACCTGAATAAGTTCTGATCTGAATGACCCAAATTTAGATGACCGAGGCAATTTGACCCGGAATGACTGGAGACTTAAACTCAAGCAGAACCTGAAAATTGCTTAATATAATCCAACTGACTCAAGTTTGGTGCTGTATTAATTAGTACATGCCTTTTATTATGGTACCTAGACACCCGTAGGTTATCTTTTCTGAGGAGAAGTCAGCAGACCTTTGCCTTGCCAACAAAATTTTTCATAGTGAACATTTGGATAACCATATAATATATCTTAATAAGTACATATGTATGTCAGTGGACTTAGGAAAGGACCAACTTTCATTGTTATCTAGCATACTTTAACAGCAGGTTGGAGAAGGGGCCTGTGTAACCAATTTTGATAGCCATAGGTGCTTTACCATCACAAGTGTGGAGTGGACTTAGGAAAGGACCAACTTTCATTGTTATCTAGAATACTTTAACAGGTTGGAGAAGGGGCCTGTGTAACCAATTTTGATAGCCATAGGTGCTTACCATCACAAGTGTGGAGTAATTGTTAATTTTGATAAGCCCTCTCCATGTGAGTGTTAGAGATTGTCAGAAGTGAAACGAGTTGTGTAGTTTGAGTGGCTTAACTGTCGTTTAAGTGAATGTACTGTGTGTACCAGTAGTTATTGCATAGGCCAGTAGCTGCTGTTTGGTCAGAGGTTCCTAGCAAAACTGAACATATTGCAAATTTGATTTTCCTTGGTTTAATTGGTCCTTTTTTGCATAAAAAAGAGCGAAGTGAGGTTGATTCTGAGTAAAATATTACCAAGTGACTAATGTTATTTCTGACAGGTGGCCCTGGAAGTGGGAAGGGTACCCAGTGTGCAAATATTGTGGAGCATTATGGATTTTCTCATCTCAGTGCTGGTGACCTCCTTCGTGCAGAAATCAAGTCTGGCTCTGAGAATGGGTACCTATCTCTCCTCTGATCTTTCTATGATAAATTAGAATCGAGGCCACTAAATTCAGCTGCCTGGTAAATTGGTTGAATATTCTGCTTGTAAAAACTGTATGCCTAGAGTTCAAATTTAACTTTGGGTAGAGGGCAAGTTTTTTAATTAGATTAGATGGTCTGAATAGATTAACATATATGAAAGAAAGTCTTGATTTTGATGCATCCTTCAGAATAATCTATTAAACTGTTTTTAGTCTCCTCTGCATCTTTTGGAAAATATTATTTTCGTCACATTTGCTAATTATGTTGGTTATCTTCAGGACAATGATCCAGAACATGATAAAGGAGGGAAAAATTGTCCCATCTGAAGTGACAATAAAGCTCTTGCAAACAGCAATGCTGGAAAGTGGAAATGACAAATTCTTGATTGATGGCTTTCCAAGGAATGAAGAAAACCGTGCTGCTTTTGAGAGAGTTGTAAGTTTACTAGTTTAAATTAGACTTATGTGGAATTCAATAAATAAAGGCATCTACAGACTACAAGAACAAAATGAGAGAGAGTATTGAAAGGGTGCAAAAATATACCTGATTTTTAAAGCTTGTGCTGATTGACTTGAATCAAGCAGTGGGATGAATAAAACCATGCTGCACCTGCTCTTGTATTTGTCTTTGACAATCTACTAGACCCCAGATTTGAGATCTTTTTATCAAAAATTACAATAGAAAACCTTATTTGCATAATACACCCAGTATTTCTTGTGTTTACAACCTGAGCAGAATTTAAAAGCTGGGGTTTTGTTTTGCCTTAATATATAAAATTAAATGGGTCAGGTTAAAAAAATAAGGGTAATTGAGTATTCATTTGTTTAACTTAGTTTTGGCAGCATGTGTGCTGTTTATTAACATTTCCCAATGTAGTTGGTGTAATTGCAATAGAAGAACTGCATGGTTTTTTTTTTTTTGGTAATTATCGGGCGTAATGTGTAAAATTACATCATAAAAGTGTGTTAAGCTTATTTTACATCTAATATATATTACTTTTGAATAATGTGTGATGACTATATTTTTTTTTTGGCCCTCTTTACAGACTGGGATAGTACCTGAATTTGTGTTATTCTTTGATTGCTCCGAGGAGGAAATGGAAAGACGCCTCTTGGGACGTAATGAGGTTTGTGTCATAACTTTTGTAAACAGTGTACCTGTATCCATTATGCAAAAATGTGGTTGTGCTTATGGCGGTTCTTGACAGTGCAGGACATGTATTAAAAAAGTACAAAACATTTTCCCGGCTTTGTTTTGTATAACAGAACTGATCGATTTCTTTTTCTTTATAAAAATTGCATTGAAAAGGGACGTGTTGATGACAATATAGAAACTATAAGGAAGCGTTTCAAGGTATTTGTTGAGTCGAGCTTGCCTGTTATTGAGTACTATGACTCTCTTGGGAAGGTTAAGAAGGTATAAACTTGTTTATTTTCTGAAGTAAGAGAATCTTCTTTTTCTTTTACGTGGGTCAAATAGGAGATGAAATGCTTAATAATGTACAATATTGCTGTCCAAGAGTGCACCAAAATTATTAATATGCTATTATGCATTTTTCCCCCAAATTGTCCATCAAATTTCAATTTAGTCCAGGCCTTTCTCAATTAAGCATCTAATTTCTGTCAAAATCAATTTAACCCTGTTTGACCTCAATAGGCATTGTTACACAATTCTTGATGTAACCCTCAAATGCAAAACTGGCCTGCTCATCAAGTAAAGACATGCACTATTTTAGCTCGTACATAATACATACAGTTTGTATGGTCTTGATCAGTTACCAATATCCGGTGTTACTTTGGATCAGATATCTGAACTTTTGGACAACTATTATTTGAATTTTGATTTATTAACTTACATCAGATTGATGCGGCAAAACCGATATCAGAAGTTTTTGAGGATGTAAAGGTCATTTTCTCCTCCTTTGCTCCAAAGGTAAGGAAACTGACTGTCTTCTCTGCATAATCCATCAGTAAAAGTATAATCTGAATCTAGTAGACTTGTGTCTAAATGATCCATGAAAAGTTATTGTATTACATATGTATCGTTCTCCATCATTGCTGTTAACCTGCTTTTGTAATTATTTTTGTAGGAGACTGCTTAGACTTGAGGACCAACCAATGAAATATTAAAGTAAGTCTAATCCATGTCATTTTTCCTACAAAAAGCTTTTGGTTTATAGGGAATGAAGGTGCTGTCAAAAGTTTGTATCTACACACGGTATTTCAAATGTGTGAAAATTTTGCACAAATCATAGACGAACCAATTCTGGGAGCTTGTACTTGTGCAGCGATAAATCGATTTGATGTCATATATGAAATTATCTTATTGTTGATAAAACATTTACCTTAACAAAAGTTAGCTCTTATTTGTTGTACCCATGCGGAAATTCTGCACAAGCACTTAATGAGAAGTGAATCAGTATTGATCCTAAACAAGCATTCATAATTTTTTTTGCAGGTTAAAGCTCGATAATATTGCGTAGTATTATGTGGCAGAAATTATTTTTCCGGAATACAGGCTTCTGTTGAAATCTGTGTTGCGGTATACAGAGTATTGTAGATGAATGGTAGCTTCATTGAGCTATCTTTTACATATGCGAAGTCAATTTATTGTTTTGCATTTACTAAACATAGAAGTGGTATTTTGTGACAATTTTGGTACATTTAAGCAACTGGGCTTTTCTATGGTACTTGTACAAGTTACTGCAAATGGTTCGAATTATATATTATTTAGTTCATGGACATATTCAAGTTTCAATAACCGTACATACCGTTTTTTTGAAGGAAAAATATAATTCTCTTCCCCGTGGAGAGTAAAATAACACAGGAATAAAACCCTTATCTAATTGTTTTAGTATGAACAGAATAATGCCATGCCACTTGATTTTTTTTTTTTCAGATGATTTTGCGTGCTTAGATGGCATTGCAATATTGCATGCTATTTATTCTCAGAATGGTCTTATTTTTCCGAGGATGGTCTTATTTTCAGAATAATACCTTCCCACTTGGACCATCCGATCCCAGAGAATGGTCTTATTTTTCCCAAGAATAGTCCAGATTATATTATCCTTGGAATGCACTATCAATTCCTATTAGTAAAACATAAATGATCTGACAACTAGTAGAGAAATATAAATGACCTTATCTGAGTGCAAATAGCATCAGACACGACATCCTGTGTCCGAATGCAATTAAACCACGAAATGCATTTATGCAAATGAAAAATGAAATCTTATTGTTTTACCCATCAAAGAAAATAACCAAGTGACTTGATATCCACTTCTCCAGTATTACGAGGCAAAGATTGTACAAAAGCCAAAGGATTTGATCTAACAAAACATGCTCGGATGAAACTTAAGCTTCTTTAATACAAAAGAGGATGTACATCTTTCTGTTATCGACTAAGATCACCTTGCTAACAAAATCTTCTTCCTATAAATTTGAAATTAAAAAATACAAGTTAAACTAAAACAAGGAAGCATTCATCTACTGCTATCGATATAAGCATTTTTTGCTCTCTCAGTTTCCTCTTTAGCATTTTCATACATCTTGATCAAAGTTTCTGAAAACTTTCTCATTTGTTCAAATATCCTGACGAGGCACATTTGCACCACCCCCAATTTTGACTCAATCTCTCCTTTCTCCACCTCCTTTTGTGGAATATGCTTACTAGCAACATTTAGCTCAGAGGAGAGCACCTTCATGGAATCAACAGCCTCTTCTGACAGGGTTGTCACAGAACCATTCGACCAATCACGTACTAACACAAAAATTGGGGGTGCGAGGGCCCGTCGGGGCGAAAAGGTCATTTTTCTCCCTCTAGACCTCTCTTGGGGTAGTGAAATGCAATTCTGAAGCCACGAGTTGAGAGAGCCAACATATAATCGATGGTGTTTGACCCAATTCAACAAAGTTGATTGGAGACACTCTATTTCTGTACGGAGATATATCAGTGCTTGTTTCTGCAATTCATTTTGTGGTTCTTTTGTTGTAGGAGATCTGCTATCTTTTGTTGTGTGGTATGCAAGCGAGATGGTTATCTGTTGTGCATGGTACGTTTCTAGCATGGCTCTCCACATTCTGGTCAAGCTGCATAAATGTCAGAGATTAGATACTTCCTATAAAAATTAAGACAAGATATCGAAAAAAAGAAATTGTGATACCCTTGGATCAATTCCATTAGTTGAGGATGTAATTCTTCATCGCGCAACTTCTCAATCCTTCTAGAGATGGAATCGACTGCCTGGATTGCCACCATCAGCCGTGAATGCAAATCTTTTACCGTAGCTCGAGTTTTGTCAATGATCCGCTTGTCAAAATCTTGTGCAAATTGGTGTCTCAGTTGTGTTCGCTTTTGATCATATGCCTTCCTGAGTGATTCACTAGCCTACAAATTACAAAAAATAATATGACTACAAGTGTTACCAGACTTTTGGAATAGCACAGAGATGATAGGGAACAAACTGTTTAAGTCTTTATGTGGCACATAGATCTTTCCTTTCAGAAATTGCTCAAGTCTTATATATATTAAACAACATTATTTATAAAGCTGGTGCGGTCACACTTGATTCATTAGGTTTTGAACATGACTAGAATGGTAATTTGCACCATGACTAGCCTACAAATTACAAAAAATAATATGACTACAAGTGTTACCAGACTTTTGGAATAGCACAGAGATGATAGGGAACAAACTGTTTAAGTCTTTATGTGGCACATAGATCTTTCCTTTCAGAAATTGCTCAAGTCTTATATATATTAAACAACATTATTTATAAAGCTGGTGCGGTCACACTTGATTCATTAGGTTTTGAACATGACTAGAATGGTAATTTGCACCATGTCATACCAACGTCTCTATGTTATGCCTACCATCTACCCCTTGTAATGATGGAAAAAGTCATTAATGCACAACATGGAAAATTTAACATATACTATAAAATAGAATTTCTCTACACCTCTTCTATGGCAAATAAATACACTTATTTCAAATATATGCAAGCTACTCGTCTTTGATGCCTTCACATCAAAGGTGACATCAGAAAAACTATCATTTTTCAATAGAAAAATGCTTCATGAGAGGAGCATAGGTGAAATTTCCCATCCTATTTCACTCATTTTGCAAGGGTATAACTGGAAGTGTTCCTTTCTAGTTCAAGGAGATAAAGGAAAGGTTTTCCTGAAACACACCATTTGTCATTTTCTGCAAAAAGACACTGCAGCTAACATCAGCAATGACTAGCTGCTGAAAATAAGATTACTACTTTGCCCTTAGTTAACTAATACCCAGGTCCTGCATCATTTTAGCCCATTTAACATAACATTGGGGACGTGTTTTCCTCCCCAAATTGAATTCCTCTCCTTATAGTTTCTCTTCCTTGATTATCAGTCCTATTTTCTAAAACCCTATATCCTAAAAAAATTACAAAAAATATCACTATCTTTCTGCAAGTTTATGTAAGATGCCTATTTGACCAAAGTGAAATCTCAGCTCATTTAAAAAGCAAAAGATAGTTACAGTTCAATAAAAAAAAATTGTAGTTTCTTTAGTATTGCATACTTGCAGGAAGCTTGTCTTCTTCAAAAAGCCAAATGAAAATATTAATACAACAGAGAACTGACCTTCAACTCGTCATAAAGCTTTCTCTCCCAAGCATAGAGTCGGTCTAGAGTCGATGTATGGCTTCCTGATATCATAGAAAACTCCTCGATGAAATCACTGCCACTTTCAGCTGTTTCGTCTTTAGACTGCGAAATCAAAGGGTTTCTAGAAGACGAAGATTGTGACGAAACCGAGCGGTTCCAAGTTATAACCTTAGCCAGGTATTCTTCAGATTCTATAAAAAAAAAATATTAACCATAAGAAATTTAAAACATGCAAATGCTACTAAGAAGAGAACCCACACATAAATGTCATCTTAAGTTTTAAGAACTAGTTTATCTTTTTCTCAATATTGACAAATTACACCATCATTGTTCTTCTCTATAGAACTGATGCACAGAGGAGCTGCTTCAGTATGCTTTAAAAACAAGGTGAGAAGGGGTTAGTTCTTAATATTTGTGCAGATATTAGGAAAGGAGGTATACAAGTTTCGTGTTAGGCTATTGTGAAACATTTGTATTTCAGCCAAAAAATATAATAATCCAAATTATACTTTCTCATTATGAATGGTTGATTCGAGCTGCTCAATGTGTTCTACATATTAAAATCTTGAATGATACTAAATTTTACTATTTTTAGAATCTTTTACTATTTTTTGGATTTTTGAAAGATGGACTAAAAATAATAAAAAAAAAATGTTTGCATATCAAATTAGGTCCTTTTTAAAATCCGAAAAATAGTAAAACAATTCTAAAGCAGTAAAATTTAGTATCCTACAAGATTTCAATGTGTAAAAAGACATCACACGGCTCAGATCAACCATTCAGGTATGAGAAAGCATAATTTGGACAGTTTGTAGGGACTGTTTTCGTAGTTTGAAGAAAGGGGAGGAATCTCTCACTGATCGCTCCCTTTCTCTAGACATATATTTTTTTAGTAAACTATCTCTAAATAATTGAAGAAGAAAATTAGGGTAGTTATGTTTTTTTCTCCTTTCTAAATTGAAAATAAGGATAATTTTAAGTGTTTAAGAAGAAACTTGAAGGGGATTATTGACCATTTTTATGAAGGGTATGTGCTTGCATTCATGTATTGTAGGGGAGCAAGGAATGATATTATTGCTAATATCAAAGGGCATTTAATAATGGACATTTAGCCTCCAATAAACAACAAAAAAATATGTATAATTTCCTCTGTACCACTCATTCAATTTTAGGTCCCAAAATCAGTCTCCAGGAGGGTTCACTATTTCTTGTTCTCTACATCAATGTAGTCATTAGGGGTGGTTCTGTCGAATTCCTATGGCTTTGAGGGGTGTATGAGAAACTTTGTTTTGTGGGGTAAATTTAAAAATGTGAGATTTTGTGGGGTACCATGAAAATTCTAAACTAAATAAAGAACAGAAATGATAAAAAAACATACCATTTCCTGAATTACCATTTGCCTTGCAGCAGATTAGACAAGGCAATAGCACAATAAATGGTGGTGTTTTTCCTGTAAACAGATAACATTGTACATGAGATGTAATAAAAAGAAGTATTTGCATATAGCACCTAACATTTCCAGTATTTTGCATCATAGTCTTTTATATTTTGTACAGTTATTTGGAAATACTGTCTGGTTGCTTAAGAAATGGGTTCATCAATTAAAAGGACAAAAATACTGTAAAAGATTTCAGTTGTTATAGTTCAGCAATAGAAGTATAAAACATCATACAAACATTTAAATTAATTGTTTGACATTTGTTTTAGAGAAATTTACTAGCTTTCTGATAGAGGTAGGAAATGCAGAATCTCTTGTATTGGAAATATTATCTGCGCTACAAATCTAGTGAATATTCAATGAAAAAATTCAATGCACGACTATATATTCATAGTTTCCTAAATTGGATTAGGCATGTATTTACTGTTAATATATTTTAGATGTAATGTACAGTTCAACATCCTTCTTTCATTTCCACAACCTCATTTCTATTTTATTTAGCTATATGGTCTGAGAAGTTTATGGTTGGCAGTTTTATATGGACAAGAAAGAGGACAAAAGAAAAAAAATATAGAGAGAGAAATTCTGCTTTGTGCTGTCCCGTGGGCCATGTGGAGAGAAAAAAATAGATGAGCTTTTGAGGGGTGGTGATTCTCATCAAAACATAGGCGCACTAATCCTCTGGTGCTACACTCAGACATGGGAATGATGCAATTTTGACATGTAAATGTTAATTCTTGGAGATGTGAAGGAACTACAACTAGAGAATAAAGATGGGAACAAATTATTTGTGAAGTACCTAAAATGGGTTGTTCCTATTCTTGGTTTATGTAATGCTTCGAGTACAATGGGATATCGGTCTAGCTTTTTGCTTGAAAATGGGTCGTGTTATTTCAGTAATACCAAGTTGATATTAGTGCTGATCAGAGAACTGCTATAATAAAATCCCATGTCTTATAGAAAAAGACCAAATATTATGGTTATATTTGCAATTACAGCATAGACTGGATAAAAATATGGAAAATGTGGGTGTTCTTTTTGCATATACACAACTTACGTATTATTTAAAAGAAACCCAGAAAAAAAAAACCGAAAATAAATTTAATGTAAAATGCCAAACCTGTAGTCTGAGAAGATACAGTAAGTCGAATCTTTTTTGTCTCAAGCATACGGGATACCTCGTGACCTGACTCAGCTGCCTTAATAAATTGATGCTCAATTTCTCTCATACTAGACACCATATCTTTAGCTCTCTGTGTCATAAACTGACATGCATCCTCCTCCTTTCCAATTTCATCACTCACATTTTCAATGCTAGGTTTACCATTGTTACAAGTCTCAGCCTTTCCAATCGGGGTTGAAAATTCAAGTTCTATTTCTTCATCTGTAGGAGAGATAAAATCCCTTTTATTTTTATTCGACCTGTCCGGTTTTGGGTCAGTACCAGTCGGGTCAAAGAAATCCCACGACGAATTATCTCCTTCCATAAAATGTTTTTCATTTAGGTTTATAGAAACCTGCATAGCAACAACCCCACCTGCTCTCATGTAATTAACACTGCCATTTTTCTCGAATGGACTTGGTGTACCATCTAACAGTGAGCTAGGGTCAGGAATAGATGAAGGGGAAGCATAGGAAGAGTGAGACGGCGACTGAGGCGGCTCAGTTGAGGTTTCAGCCTCGACAAATTGTCTGAGAGCCTGGCCCAAATTGCGGAGAGACTGTAAATAGGACAGTTGGGCTGCTGACAAGGCGTACCTCGAGTCAATTGCACGCTTGACAAAGCGAACTCGATCTTTGCATAATAGAAGGGCTGTGTTGTGATCTTGTTTCGAGTTTGAAATCCCCATTGGAAGTCTTTTGTTGCATCAGCTTGTGACTTCAGAGCATGATCAAAATTCCGAATTTGCTAAATTTCATTGAAATTGAACAAGTGGCCTCCTTGGGAATCTTCATAAAGCCTCGAAAGTCTCAAGCTTTATAAGAGAATTAGCTACCTAGAACCAAAGAAAGGAAACTTTATTAAAATGAGTGCATAAACAAAAGCCGCACAATATCAGCTAAATTTTTTCTAACCAAACCTTCACCGATGGTGTTTCATCAATGTCGGAATGTTTTATTCGAGAGAAGAAAGGGCAACTCCACCCAGAACCCAAATTCAACACCAAAATTTCATAAAGTAAAAACCCAGTAAAAATATTAAGAAAAATTCTAGAAACAGTGGCTCAAACATAAATTCTCTAACTTTGGCTTTTAACACCGACCAAACCAAATACGGAAGAGATTAAATCGCATTGAATACGCCACCCAACAGCCTTATTTTTCCAGCTTAAACCCTCAGCGAAACCGTCAGAGCAGTGAGAAAAGTGAAAGCCTATTGGTATAAAAGACAAACCTATTAAAGAAAAATGGAAACCACTGGAACAAAGCCACAGAGAGAGTAAACATTAAAGGAAAGAGGAACAAACCTGGAGTCTCTCTAGATGAAGAAAAGGAAAGAGGAAAATGACAATAAAAGAAGAGAGAAAAGAAAAGGGAAAAAGGGTTTAGCGGTCAAATTCTTCTCCTCTGCTCTGTTCCATCTCGTACAACTGTACAAGAGAGCATTTAAAGACTGATATAGAGAAAGTTTGAGCTGCTCCCGGTGCATTACTCTTGAAAAATCGAATTATCATGGAAGTGGGTCCGATACGCCGCACTGAATAGGTGAGTTTGTGTGCTTGGAGCAAACGAAAATTCACATAGGGAAACGAGAATGGCGCTGTATTAGAGTGGGGCCCTGTTAAAACACCTGACTTAATTCTGATTAACGGATAGAGATTATAATAATTTGTTCATTTATTTGTTGTTGGAGGAATATCCCGTGACAGAACTGCCCCTAGGTTTTCCAACGGCTGGCTAAGTTAATTATTACTTTTTTATACCTCCCCCGTAAGACGGAACTCGATGGTAACTTTACGTAACTGTTGTTTGCGCCAGCTGTACAGGATGTTCGTTTCACGTTGCACTGCACATTAGTTTATTACGCCAAGATGGTCAGCTTTTGGATTTTTTTTATAAATCATAATTAGAAAAAGAGGAGGGTTCCAATGCCTCATGCCTTTCATACCTCATCATACCTCATGTTTTATATCTTCATTTTCATAGTCTAAATTGTCGTTCCGAACCATTCACCATGATATCCATACTAAAATATGGTTGGGGATGAAATTTTATAATTTTTGGAAATTTTTTGCTATTTTTCAAGATGGGTAGAAAATCACTGTTTTTTAAACGGTCCAAAAACAGTGATTTTGTACCCATCTTAAAAAATAGTAAAAAATTTCCAAAAAATATAAAATTTCATCCCCAAGCATATTTTAGTATGGGTATCATGTTGAACGGTCGGATCGATAATTTGAACTTTGAAAACAAAGATATAAAGTATGAGGTAGATGAGGTATGAAAAATATGAGGCATTGGAACCCTCCTCTTAGAAAAAATACTTTTACCAAACTAACATAATTATTTTTTTTTTTACAAAAATCATAAGAACTGAAGTGACATTTCGGTCAAGTAGTTTTTTTATTTTTTTGGGACCGAACTGACAATTCGGTCTCTATTGGTTTCACAGTTTGTCGTGTAGCCTTTGGTGTAATACCCTGGGCCTCATTTCGGTCCAGTGTTTTTTTAGTCCGGACAAAAATGACATTTCGGTACCAACTTTTTTTTTTATTATTATTTTTTTTTAGGGTTTGCATAATGTTAGATTCTCACTTGTGTATCATATATCATATCGGATGTAGGTCAAATTGAATTTGAAACTAAAAGACAATTAAATGTCTTTTTAGCTGGATCATTTTTTTTTTATCTCTCATAGAGGATATTAGATGAAATTTGAATTTATTCTATTTCATTTTCAATTTTTTTGGCACAACCTAGCGAGTAAGAATTATACATCTTTGTTAATGTAAATGTTTTCTTAAATAAATTTACAATAATGTTATTTATTAAGCAAACTCTAAAAAAAAATTGGGACCGAAATGGCATTTCGGTCCGGAGTCTTTTCGGATTTTCTGTGACCGCTTTTTTGAAAATTTATGAAACCAATACGGACCGACATGCTATTTCGGTCTGAAAAAAAAAGGCGGACAGAAATAGCATTTCGGTTCTTATGATTTTTATAAAAACAAAAGTAATCATGTTAGTTTCTAAAATTATTTTTTTTAATTATGATTTATAAAAAAAAATCCCAGCTTTTGAAATTAGAAAACGAGTCACACGACCTGAAGAGTCAATACCAGTCAATTTCGAAAAGGCCGAGTCACGAACGGACATGTTCCGGTTTTCGATAATTTTGTAGGAGGAACGACAGCTGCGGTAACTTTTTTTTTTGAGGGAAAAACCCGTAGGTTTGATATATTGACTTAAATGAAAATGTAAACTATTACATGGCCCTAAAATTAGAACAGTAAAAAGGAAAACAAGTAAATTATCTAATTGAAATTATCTCTCTAAAGTCTCAGCATCAGATACCCTCCCTTTTCCTTTTGTAATTAAACGAAAGTATGAGGACCTGTTGGTGATTTTCCTTTCCAACTCCTCTGACTGCTTGTTCCCTTCGTACCAGTCCCCTGTACCACCTCCTGATTCATCCTTTTGGCCTCATGTTTTTACCAGTAAACATATGCCGGTAATGGAGAGCACGTTTTGGCAATGCCCTTCATCCCAATGCCACTGTCTTCTTTACTCGGCCTCTTCTTGTACCTCCCTCGTTGCTGACTCGAAATATGTTGGGTTTATTCTTTGCTCAATCCCCAAGTGTGAGGTACTGCACTGAAGTGGTGTTCCTTCTCCATTCTTACCGGTTCTCCTAGCCCAATTCACCAACTGATGCGGTGAGTTGACCGCTTTTCTTGTAACATGCTGTACGGTTAACTTGTGCCAGTTTTCGGTATATGCTTGTATGCAATTCATCACTGTTTCTGCAGCCCTCCATGACGGCAAATCCCTTATTCGTTTTTCTGTAATTGCTTTTACCAGTACCGAGCAATCTGAGAAAATTAGAAAGGTCCCTTCATTCCACCCTTCCAGTACATACCGTATTGCAAAGAGCACTGCCTCTGCTTCGGCATGAAATGGATCCGCAGCTTGTACCCGACCATAGTGCACATACACAAGGTCCCCCCTCATATTGTAGACCACCGTACCAGTGCCCGCCCCATGTGTAGCATCCCATGATGCATCCACCAAGATGACTCTCGCCCTGTTTGGGATCCGTATTGGCTGTGGTTGCCAAGCATCCTTTACAGCTGGTCTCTCTGAGTCCACTGTATTTATTGCAGCAGCCCTTGCCAGAATAGCTTGGGGTGTGGATTTTTTTCCTTGAAACAACTCTTCATTCCTTGCTTTCCATAGCCCCCATAAGATGTTGCAAAAAGGTGTAATCTGATCCTCATGTAAGCTACCCACAAGAAACAGTATTGTTTCAGAGAAATTCAAAGGAAGACCTTCTATCCGTATTGCCAGAGGTGACAGGAACCATGTTACTCTCGAGTGGGGGCAAAAGAACAAAAGGTGCATAGTGAACTCATTCTCCTGCTGACATCTCGGGCATATTGGCTGCATTGATCGCATCCTCCTCGCTAATTCATGAGTTGTTGTTAACCCATTGTGTATTGCTCGCCAAATAAAGGTTTTCACCCTTGGTAGCACCTTCTTCCATGCCCAGGTAATGTGCAATGCCCTTGTCTTGGTTTGATCATACTGGGGTCTGTTTTGAGTCTTTTCTGTCAGCATTTTGTAACCTTCTTTAAGCGTGTAAGTCCCCCTCTTCCCCGGCATCCAAATTATTCTATCTCCCAGTATATGGTTCTGGATGGGTTGCCTAACTGTTTGCACTATTTGCTGCCAAATATGCGTTCCAAAGAGCCGCACTATACCCTCATGGTCCCACTGTTTTGCTTGAAAGTTGTATAGGTCTGCTACTTTGAGATTACCGTTTTGAGTGCCCTGTACCAATTGCTCATTCCATGCTTGGTACCACGGCTGCCCTATAACATCTATACTCCTTCCATCTCCCACCTCCCACTTAACTTGATTTGTTACCTCCCCTTTGAATTCCTGCAAAGCCTTCCACAATGCACTCGAATTTCTCACCCCTTTTGCATCCCACAGCGACTCTTTTGGGTAGTATTTTGCCTTGACAATTTTAACCCACAGTCTATCGTGTGCAGTTCCTAGTTGCCATACAAGTTTCTCCAAAAGTGCCCTATTGAAGATCCTTATATTTTTAATGCCCAAACCGCCATCTTCATGTGTATGGCAAACCTTGTCCCATGCAACCATTGCCAAGTATCGTTCCTTTCCCAATTTTCCCCACAGGAACCTCCTCATCACTCCATTCAGTTCAGCCAATGTTTTGATGTTTAACTTCTCTATTGCCATGTAATAAGCTGGAACCGATGTGAGAACAGATTGGATTAGTACTACTCGGCCTGCATGAGATAAGAGATTTACCTTCCACCCAGCTAGTTTCTGTTGGAATTTTTGCACCAGAAGGTCCCTTTTATGTTTTTGTTGGTCCCTGCCTTGAGGCAGAACCACACCCAAATACCTTTCTTTACTTGCCGCCATCTTAGCCTTTAGGACCTGGAGCACCAGTTGCTTATTTTGTTCACCACACCTCCTGCTAAACCAGACCGTCGATTTATCGGGGTTAACCGCCAATCCCGATGCTTGCTGAAATTCATCAAACACTTTGACAAACTGAGTTGATTCGATTTGTGTTGCCAAACCCATCACAATTAGATCATCCGCATAGATTGAGTGGGTAAGGGGTGGTGCCGTATTAGATAATTTGATGCCTTTAATGCTGTTTTGTGCCATCGCTATCTTAATTCTTTTTGTAAGGAACTTCATTCCTAGAATAAACAGATAAGGCGACAACGGGCACCCTTGCCTAAGTCCCCGAGTCGGCTTTATGAAACCATCACCTTTACCATTAATTAGCACCGTTACCCTTCCCATTTGCATGCATGCTTTCACCAATTGGATCATTGTACTCGGTATCTGTACCGCTTTCATGGCTTCCCACACAAACCCCCATCCGATAGTATCAAACGCCTTGGCCACATCCGCTTTGAGTAAGAATGCCTCCTCTTTGTATTCTTGACAACCAAAAGAGTGTAGCACCTCCCTAACAAGAATTGCATTTTCTGAAATGCTACGACCTCTTATAAACGCTGTCTGGTAATCTGAAATCACTCTTGTCATGTGTGTTTGCAACCGAGCTGCTAGGATTTTCATGAGTAGTCGGTACATGATATTACCGATTGTAATCGGTCTGTAGTCCTTGGGGCGCATTGGTTCATCAGTTTTTGGAATAAGGACGATGTGACTAGACATCCATTCCTGTGGTGGCTTGCCTGACATGAACACCCCTTGGATCTGATTTGTCACCGACTCCTTCACTACTTCCCAGTATCGTTGCAAAAAGCTTGCCGGCAATCCATCCGGCCCCGGTGACTTGTCCGGACCCATCCTGAACAATACTTCTCTGATTTCGGTTTGGGAAGGAAACCTCATCAGTTCTGCCTGATCTTGTGCCCCTATCTTTTCATGCTCTTCCAATCTGAATTGCTGAAAAAATTGGTGCATTTCGGTATCATTGTGGGCTGCTGGTGGGCTGTACAGTGCCTTAAAATACTGGATGAAGGTGACCCGAATATGGGCCTCTTCTGTGACCCAAGCACCATGTTCATCTTGAACTCTCAAAATCAGATTTCTCCGTCTTCTATTTGTGGCTGAGGTATGAAAGAAACCCGTGTTACGATCACCTTGGCAAGTCCAATTGATCTTAGCCCGTTGCTTCCAGTAAATTTCTAACTCCATCTCGGCCCTTTCAATTTCTTTTAGACTCTCCTCCTCTATACTCTGGTTCTGGACTGACGGGTGCAAAATCTGATTTTTATAAATTCTTTGCTGGGCCGCTTGAAGCCTGTTTTGGGGTGTATCAAGTTGCTTTGCCCAATTTCGAATTTTATCTCCCAGGGAGCGCATCCTTTCCTGCCATGTAATTTCCCTGGGCCCTCTCCACACATCCTCCCATGCTTCTTTGAAACCCTCCGTCTCATACCACCATGCCTCCATACGAAACCGTTTCTGACTACCCGACTTTCTATCGAGTCTTAGCAAAACAGCTGCGGTAACTTGGTAGTGGTACTGCTCTCTTTTTGGAATTCGCATCCTCTGAGATATCTCAAACTTTTAGTGTTTTTTTGTTTTTGTGTGAAAAATCTCAACCGTTCAAATACGCTTGACACAAATAATACTGGCCCTGTGCTATCTCAAACTTTTAGTTTTCTCTAATCCTTTTGAAGGGAGAGAATTAATGTATAGACTATAGAGTAGGATATGGGCCATATGGCATATGAGTATATGATTGTACTTGTCTACTGGCTTTGTATTGAAGTAAAAATTTAGAGAAAAATATAAGTTTTATAATGCAGATCAGACTGAGACAAATTCACCAACTAATTTGAACGAGCTATGTTCAAGAGCAAAACCTTTAAATCTTGTTTCCAAAGATCAGTATTATTGATTAATACGCTTCAAAAGTACAGATTAAATTATTACTAGGAATATTTGACGGCAGTCCAATTTTGAAGTTTTCTCATCGATTTTAAGATCTCAAATAGGATCAAGCTATAAAAAAATATTGAAGAAGTTATAAGTTTTTTTAAGAAGGTTATAAAAAAAAATTGGGGTAAAAGTTAATGCATAATTTGGAATTAGCATTAATTGATAGATGAATGGATACTAACATGATTTCAAGATTATCAGTCAAATACATTACTTTATTATTTAAATATTGTACAAATTGATTTAAAATATGGATATACACATACAATTTGTTATCAAATATTTGCCAACACATTTTTTTTTTTAAAGAAATTGACGTATCTTTTTAAAATTACCACACAAACATATAGTATTTTTTTTTTTTTTGAGAACAAGTATTGAGTGAGGCTATGGTACCCTATGCATAGCGCGGATTGGTCCGTACTACGAATTAATATTTTTATTTTTAAAATTCTAACAGTCGATCTGAACTGTTTAATGTGGTCTCCATATGTACTTGTAAACTAAATTTTACATTTTTTATAATTTGTTTACTATTTTTTTTAGATGGGTAGAAAATCAATATTTTTGGATGGTCCAAAATTTTCAAATCAAGTGATTTTCTACCCATCTAAAACAATAGTAAAAAAGTTCTACAAAATATAAATTGATATGAAAACCATATTGAACGGTTCAGATCAACCGTTAGAAAATGCAAATCGAAAATTTAAATCCATAGCACGGGCCAATATGCGCTATGCATAGTATCATAGCCTCACTCTCAAGTATTTTATGATCTTCAGAAATAATTTGTTAATTTTAGTTATTTTGGAATCTAAAAGGAGGTCCAAATTGATTAATAACATTTTATTATATTTCGAGGTCATTTATTTGTTTGTTGGTTTTATTATAAGAATTGTTATTCAAATTGATTAAAAATATAATTGAAGTAATTCAAATTGAATGGTAATATCAACATTATTTGATAATTTTTGTGATTTTATAATTTAAATGTGATTCAAATTGATTGAAAATATTAATAGAGAGGAACATGCATTTCAAATGCACTCAAGTAATTTTATCTACATTTTCAAAATGAGATGGCTGTTCTGAATGCACATAATTAGGATTTAAGTGAAAAACTTCAAAAGTTTAGAAATTCTTTTGGGGTCATCTATCCAATGACTGGGTCAATCTCCTCTCTAACAATTACAAAAAAAAAAAAAAAAAATGTAAATTTGATCCACCGTCATTTTTTGCCATTAGACTCTCATTGTGCTCAGAAATCAGGACGGACATCAAATCAAAATTGTTCTGATATATGATGAAAATATTCAATCTGTATTAAGATTTACAAACAACTTTAAGATTTTTGCAATTAAGTTCGCACAAAATAAAAACCTTGTCTTTAATCTAGTGGCAAAAGCACATGACTCCCATGTGAGAGGTCATGAGTTCGGAACTCACAAAGTGGAAGAATTATTTATAATATATATAGAAGTTTGAAAGTGTGTTGGGAGACTTTACCCCAACTCATTATTTGAAAAAAAAAAATTATGCACAAATTTTATCGCTGATCAAACAGTTTTAATCGGACATCGGACCGCCTCCCCACCCAATGTGCTTAAAGATCTCGAGACAGGTCAAATAAAAAATTGTTGTAAAAGCTCTGTCCATAAAGCACTCCTCTTAATTGAAAATCATGATCAAGCTTATTTTTCCAATAAAGTTATCCTATCACTCACGATGATAATAACCGAAAGTTTTATTTATAACATTTTAAAAAATAAATTAACCAAATAACCATCGTTTCTGGTCAATTCTAAATCTAATAAATTCTAAATCTAACACAGCCGCAGAACACCGGAGTGGACCCATTTGGGGGCTGCCGCATAATGCCGGAGCGGACCCTCATACGGGTCCGCAGAATGCTGGAGCAGACCCGGGTCTGCACTATGCCGGAGCGGCCCCCTGTTTTTTTTTTATCTGATTCTGAAGTTGATTATGATTTTGTTTTGGAAATTTTTATCAAAAATGTAAAGTTTGTACTGGAAGTTGTGTGTAATTACTTATGTTTGAAATGTCGTTTAATCTGAAATTGTTGTTCGTCGTTTGTTTGATCAAAAGAAACATTACAATAGAACAATGAGCCATATAAAGAAGCATACAATAGAACAATGCTAATGTTATTGGAAATTACAAATACGTCTAATTAACCGAAAATAAACAACATTTTTACGAGTACAATTAAAAAAGCAACATTAACTCTCAATCTCGTGCAGCTCGAGCAGCTCGAGCAGCTCTGTTTTGTCTTTCTTGTGTATCTCGGCCGGCTTGGTGTCCTCTTCTTCTATTATGTAGAACGTCCATCCACATAGGAATTCTGTCGTGCTGTCTTCTGCCCACAGCAATATTTTTTTTCTCTGGAACAAGGACCGGGCCATCGTGTTGAGGCCATTCCGACTGATTTCCATAGACATGCCATTGTGCGCTCCATGTGTTGATCAGTGTATGGATGTGATAGTAGTGACTTACAAAGACGCCAGGGTCGATGCCTCGGAGACGACACACAGACAGAACATGAGAGCACGGTATTCTCTCCAATTGAGGCTTCTGGCACGTGCAAGTTACCGTGTGATCATCCCCGATTATCACCGTGTATTTGTAATTGGCCTTGGTAAACCGACCAGAATCGTCAGGTATGAAAGCGTGAACTCTCTCCTGTGTGGAGGTTACCTCGAACTCGTTGTTGTTTCCAAAGCCCCCCAGCGTCTTCATTTTATCGGACCTCTCGAACCGTTTGTTGATCAGCTACGAAAAATTAAAAAATAATGAAGAAGTCAGATTTTTTTAACAAAGTTCATTAAAAATTATGAAGAAAGAACTACAAATAAAAGTACCTGATGCACACGACACGAGAATTGTTGACCTTGACTGACTTCTCATTCCGCTTTGGCCCTCCTTTGCGCAAACCATGTCATACATTTGTAAAATGTGTCTTCAATTATTGTTGCAACCGGTAGCCTACGAGAGGACTTGAAGACCTTATTAAGCGACTCAGACCCGTTTGTAGTCATGATGCCCCAACGGTAACCACCGTCCAGTGCTTGGAATATCTTCCATGGTTTGGGGCACTCGTTCTCATCTTGATCCAAATATTGACCCACACCGTCCAGCCAATTAAGGGCAATGTCACATGCCTGCCCCATTGCTTGCATTCCTTGCTCGTACCTCCTCATCTTCCTCTTAGCCACACATATTCTAAAAAACGGATTGCCTTATCACTGCAACCGTTCTTCTTCATGTTCTCGGCTATGTGAGTAGCACAAAGACGGTGAACACATTGATCCTCATCCTCCTCGTTCCACCCCATATCATCTTGTCTAAACACCTTCTTGATACCCTTTCCTCTATCAGTGATGACACACATGAATCTGGAGCGGATTACATTACGGCGCAACCATTTCATGAACCACGCACAATCGTCATAACTCTCTGATTCTACCAGTGAAAAAGCCAACGGGAGGAGCTGGTTTTCATCATCGTACCCGGTTGCAATCAACAGCTTGCCTGTGGTAAAATAAATTTTACAAGAGCCGAAATCAACTAAAATAAATAAAGTGAAAACAATCAAATTAGTTACCTTTATACCGGCCTGACAGGAAACATGCATCAACTGTGATGACCGGTCTGATATGTTGAAAAGCAGTTATGCACGGTCCAAATGCCCAAGCCGCCCTGTGAAAATACCTCCATGGTCCAGGTTCACCAGTGGGATATGAGGTCACCTCAAACAATGTTTCTGTCAATAAATTTAAAAAAATAAGTTCAATTTTGAATTTTTGATTGATAATGAAATGACGTAAAAAATGAAGGAACAATGTAGTACCTGGGTTGCTTCGTTTGATTGCCTCCAACAATGGAACTACAAGAGAGTATGACCCCTCCCAACTGCCAAATTGACGGGCTATTGCTAACTCACGGCCACGCCATAGTTTGTTGTACGCCGGTATCTGACCGTTGTACCTTTCAGCAACAGCAATTCGGTCAGCCTGAATACTCAAGTCGACATCGTTCCTCATGTGAGCGGATATACACTCGGCAACCATAGTAGCTGACAACTGGGCATGATCTGTTCTTGTCGCATCCGCGTGGCATGAATGTTGTGTTGGGTATTTGGAGACACGCCATTGTGTTCCATAACCGGTGGCCCTTGCGAGTATGTACCACCCACAGTAACTGTCCTTGCACTTGAACCTCATTCTTGTGCGGTCACTGTGCGTAGGTTTTACCTCTTTGTTGCAAAGGATGTGAAACCTGGCAATTGCGCTCTTCATTGCCTCTTTTGAGTCATATGTTTGTCCCTCGGACAATTCATTCTCATACTTTGCCCTACTTCCAAACAAACCCGAATTGGCTTCCATAAACCCTGATGTGTCGTTGAAAGCATGAATCGGGTGCTGAAACCCGCGATCCATTATCCGAAACCCGCGATCCATCTTGAATTTCCTTGATAGTCCGAGCACAGGCCCGGTATCTTCCTGGTCAGAATAATTGCTCATACCCTCAGGATCAACATGACCCCAATTTTCCTCTGCCTCTAGTATTTCCGGATCCACTTCTTCATCGGATTCCTCCGGATCACAAGTTTGACCCCAATGAGCGGTCCGACTAGATGAAGGCTGGTCAGTCTGGGATGGGGCCCGACGGGAGGGTCGGTCCCTCTGAACTGGGGCCCGACTACTGGACGGTTGGTCAATTTGGATAGGGGACGGACTAAAGCCGGATGAGTTACCCCGACTACGACCCTGGATGAACCTCATAACTGGGTTCGAACGCCGGGCTCTGGTAACCTCCACATATAGGTCAATTATCTTGTATGCACCCCCAGAAAAACTCATGGTTTGGTTGTACAATACCTGCCAGACTCCCTCATTTTGAATTGGAAATAGTTGGAACCAGGTTTGTGCCGAACTAGTCGGCATGCTAATTTTGGCATCAATTTTAAGGTCATACTGACCCTGATCCAACCCCAAATTCTGACATATACTTGATTTAAGTCCCAAATAATCAGTACCCGGCAATACCGGGATCACAGTAACAGGTCCAATACTATAGTAAACCCCATTAGGACCTGTTAAAACATCTCCTCCAGTGTAGATGGATACCATAAGAGCCATTTTTTCAATTCAATACAGAAGAAACCTACAATTAAAAATTAACTAAATTAATTATTCTAATTTAATTATTGCTAAATTAATTATTCTAATTAAATTATTAATCTAATGAAATAAAAATAAAAAATTTAAAAGAAGAGAGAAAAAACTTACAGATCAGAGAGCTAACTCAGGAGAGAGAAGGTGTGAGAGTGTGGAATGAAATTTCGCTGTCATTTTCGGGATATAAAGAACAGGATCCGCTCCGGCATAGTGCGGACCCGGGTCCGCTCCGGCATTCTGCGGACCCGTATGAGGGTCCGCTCCGGCATTGTGCGGCGGCCCCCAAATGGGTCCGCTCCGGTGTTCTGTGGCCGTGTTAGATTTAGAATTGACCAGAAACGATGGTTATTTGGTTAATTTATTTTTTTTAAATGTTATAAATAAAAATTTCGGTGATAATAATGACGAAAAATTTAGAAACGAGTGAATAAGCGATTGATATATGTGGCTAAACGGGGCTCACGCTGTAACTCAATCAAGTACTTGAAATAATCGAGTCGCTAGGTTTAAACGAAGGTGGATTAAACACGGACACGGACACTTGTAATCTAACGGACATCCTTTATTTTTTGTTGACAAATAATGGACTACTTGAGAGTAGGTCTGATGGGCATCGGACCTACTCTGGTTCGATGGGTTTAATCATTGTCGATTTGCTTTAAAATTTGTGCGGAACGCTTTAAAATTCGTATGCGTTTGTTTCAATTTCGTGCGCACAAATTTTAAATTAGATCGGACGGTCATTATACTCGTTGAACCTAAAAATAGATCTGATGGGCATCGAACCTACTCCGTTCTCATAATGGACAATTTATATACGACTATACGAGGGATCAAGGTCCTGGCCCATATAGGATTGGGCCTGACATATCAGACGACTTGATATATCATGTTTTAGATGGGCCTAATTAGATTCGACTGATTCTTAGATTTTGGCAACTGTCGGCCTTTGACAAACATTTTTTCGGTAAATTTCGCTGGAGGTCACTAAACTTTGTCATTTGTTACAAATTGGTCACTCAAGTTTGATTTTATCCTTTCTAATCACTCAATTTTGTCATTTGTCTCAATCAAGTCACTATATACTTTTCCGTCCAAAATCTTAACAGAATATGCTCATTATGTTAGTATTTTGGACGGAATGAGTATATTCTATTAATATTTTGAACATAATGAAAATATTCTGTTAAAATTTTGGACGAAAAAGTATAAAGTGACTTGATTGGAACAAATGACAAAATTGAGTGACTAGAAAGGAACAAATCAAACTTGAGTGACCAATTTCATGACAAATGACAAAGTTTAGTGACCTCCAACGAAATTTTGTAAGGGTTTCTTTTCAGTTTTATGGTTACATTATATGAAAACAGGCAGCTCATTTTTTTTATGTAAAGAAAAAACAAAGAGAAAAGACAGGAAATAATTAATAATGCCAATTTCAGTTTCAGTTCCTTTCTCTCCACCAGCCAGCTTATTTTGTAACTTATATTCATTAATTATTGCAAATCATCACAAGTTCCTCCAGTTACCAAAATTTAATTAGTGCTACAAGAAAATCACCAACAAGTTCAAAATGATTGTCAGCATAACAGCTGCCACTGAATTCATTCCTTATGAGGCTCTCAAGGCTCCACCCAGTCTTTTTCGAAAAAACCTGATTTATATTTTTTATATCAACGCCTGCTCTTGTAACGACTGTTTGAATGAGTACTTCCTGCAAGTGGCCAGTTCTCAGTGATATTCTAATTTGCTTTGAGAAGTGTTTTTCAGGGAACTGAATGCACTTGATAACAGCATGAAGAGATTTGCCGAATGCACCACATTTCTCCTTTTTCAGAAATTTCATGAATTCATAGCCGTATAGTTGCTTGTAAGAGCCTAGGATAACTTTCAATTGTTCTATGGTTCTTTGTTTAATTAGATTTAGTATGCATCTCTGATCGATATGCTGGCCGCTTTCAACCGCCTCATATAGCGTTTTTGCATCACAAATGCCCATAGTTGAATTGATTCTACCTCCATTATTGTTGCTTGAGCTTATTAGAATTGCTAGTAGAACCTAAAAAATTGAGGGGTGAAAAGGGCTCAAAGTTTGCTCATAAAAATTCTTTAAAACTATTTTTTTTTTTTTGAGTAAAAGTTAGAGGTCAAGCTAACCACCCAACTATTTAATATCCATAAAGGGTCCCTACATCCAGGTTTCGAACCAGCAACCTCTCACATGGAGGGCATGCCTTTGCCACTAGACCAAAAGTCGGTTCTCAAATTTCAACTATATTGAGTTCCAATATGCGATGTTACCTCTTTCATGGTGCCATTTGTTTTATTGGAGACATCATGGTCAATGCTTGTGTTATACTGCGCTTGATATGCTCGTTTCAGTGAAACAATCTGTGACGAAGGCCGAGTGCATATAATTTCAGTAATCATGTTGATGTTTGGAGTGTGAGCAAACAGAGCTTCTTTTATAAGATCAGCATCTCGATTGCATGGTTCAATCGCTCTAAGATAAGCTAACCTCTGCATTGATTTTGCAATTAGACTTAGACATATAGAAGAAGAAGATTTCTAAAAGAGAAAATTGGAGGTATTGAAATCTAAGATATACCATATGTAATGGGGCAAGTATATATTAAGTTTAAAAATCATATAATCCTTAACTACATAGTTAGGCTTTGGAAGGAAAATAACAGGAATGGAATGATAATGAAATCAGTAGCCAAAACAGGTATATTAATTAACGTCTTTGGTTTCACTTACGGCAAATGTTGTGTTCTGTTGCAAGAGAAAGCCAAGGAGATCTTGATTGTAGATGCCATAATAGGTTCTACAAATGAGGTTTAGTTCTTGTAAATTCCTCTTTGCAAACATCTCTATAATTGTACTCGCATCCCTTGATGTAGAATTTCCTGTTTTTAATTCAAAGTATCAGGAGAGAGGAATCTTATTTAATTTTTTTTATTGCATTTCAGTGAACCAGACAATTAGTATTTGGTTTATTGAAAATGGCCAAACAACTCTTATAACTTGTTCAGTGCCAAAAGTATCTTTGCCAACAAAGTATCCCAACTATTCCCTAGAGTAGGATTTCATTAAATTAAATCAAACCAACCTCTTTTCTTGTTTGCTAAAGCCTGTTAAGTGTAAGGCCTAATAGAGCCCAAATTTCCTTTTGTAAAATTGAAAATGTTAAATGACTAATTACATATCTGATAAATCCTATATATGTTGTACCAGTAAAGAAGCGGTGAAGGCACTGACAATCGGCTCCATACTTGTTAGTAATATTGTTACTTGAAGACATTGGTTTTGGAATGGTGAAATTTATTTAAAAACAAGTGACTGACTCTTATTTTAGCTTGAGGCCTTTGAATTTATACATCTCATATCATCATGTTTTAGAATATTACTTTGTTAAAAAGGCATACATATAATAAAAGGCTGGAGAGAATAAATGCTAAGAATTTGTCCCTTCTTCCAAAATCGTTCACAGTCTTTTCATCATACATCACTTTATTTTTGTTTCAAGCATGTTACCATATATATATTTATGTGTGAAAGGTGATACAATGCTCGGAGTCCACAATAAATTATAAACTAATAAAACCTGACGGTTCTCATTTGAAGAAGCATTATATATATATGCATGCAAAATGGAATCAAACTCTTAAATAGGAAAAGGTGATTTGTGACAAGTAACAAAGAGGAATACAAACTGAAACTTGGGTTCTAAATTCACTGATTGAAGTTGTGGTACTGGTAGGATTATATCATCTGGCCACTGCCTTATTCACACCTGTTTTCATTGAATTGATTAAGCGTTTGTGATTAAGTTGCTAGAATTTATTTGCCAGGATTACATGAATGTATTTTCATGGTGACTAATTAACATAGAGCTCAACTATATTGACCTCATGTACATGATCTATTCATAAATTTTAGTAGATCTATTGTATGGATAATTCATGCCTTAGTTTTCATTAAAAAAAAAAAAATTCATGCCTTAGTGGCAGATATTAGTATAGTTCAAAGGATGCTTAGTCATCTTTATAGTTTTGAATTTTTTTATTTATATATATTGAAATTAAATTGAATTTTTTTATTCTTTAAGTTTTTATATAGTTTACCTTCCTTGTAAAATGTCAAGTGTGCTTGTAGCATTGCGGTTAAAATGTTTCTTATTATGGTTTTGGAAAACTTATTTAAATCTCACCCACCGCATTATACATTTTTTACAATTTATGTTTCAGCCCTCTATCTAAATTTTCCAGCTCCACCCTCGTATACCTATGAGCAATTTATTTATCCATTCAAGTAATTTAATTCAATCATGAGCAAACCCAAATAGGCTCACAAGTAGTAGGAGTCTTCCAACGATTCGGTTTGTTTGGTTTTCAATCGAACCGAAAAATTTCGGTTTAAATAGATTGGTTCGGTTTTTTTCAAAACCAACTAAACTGAACCGACTGGATTATAATGGTTCAAGTATAGTTTATATTTTGTTTGGTTCAATCATCACTTTCTTTTTTTCATTTTGATTTAATATTTTAGAATCTACGTATTTTGTATGAAATCGAACAACTTGTGTTTGAAAATGTGTACTTTTAGTTAATAATTAATGGTATTAATAGGTTTACTTCAGTTTGAACCGAACAAACTGAAATTTACTTTGATTTGTTCAGTTCGGTTTTAAATTGATTCGGTTCTATTTTTGAAAACTTAGAAAAGTTGAGTTTTACTATTTTGCTTCGGTTTCAACCGAACCGACCACCATTTGAAGACACCTAACAGGTAGTGCCTACCCTGAATTTTAAAAAATATAACAAAATTAGCTCATGGTTTTTGGACTATTGTCTATGTGAACAAGTTTGCCTACTATTGTTAGAGCCTGATATTTTTTTCAAGCTCAACTCATTTTGTTCCTATTGCAACTCATTTTATTCCAACCGACTGACTAACTTGTTTTTTTATTCCACACAACCTAGGTTTGCTTTTTTTTTTTTTTTTTCTTGTCAACTACGTTTGGCTTCTTTTTTCTGTGAAGACCGAAGCTTTTAAAAAAAAAAATGAACAAGTAGCAAAATAAAAAAATTGTATGGAATTTGTATTCTTATTATTTTTTGGCTGCTCCCGAACAAATTTCTGGATCCGCCGTTAAACTGCTTTTAACCGTCGCTTCCTATGAGCTCCGTTGGAAATATTGGTTAGATCTATATATGCCTTCAGCTTGTGATTATATTGAACGGGCAAATTCATACTTAGAGCATCTACATCCGTGGTATTATTAGAGTTTCTAATCTGATGTGGTAGTTTCTAATTCAGTTTTAGGTACGTGAAAGAGTTTCTTATTTAGAAACTATGCAGTAAAGTTTCTTATTAAGAAACTGTTTATAAAGTACATGTTGACCAAATATATAATTGGCTCAAATTATTTATCCTTTTTAATTTATTGCTGATGTGGTTTAAGAGAAACTCTAAAATTAATTTCACGAATGTGAGAGTTAGAAACTTTAGAGATCTAAATTTCTAAAAAGTGGTTAATAATTATTTAGAAACTCATTTGAATTGCTGAAATGTAGATACTCTCATGACTCTTGTTAACCACAGTTGTAGATAGGAAACACGATGTGCGTATTTGCGGCACAGAATACTCGCTCCTCTTGAGACCAACAGACAACCCATTTATTGTTTTAATTGACCTCATGATAAATGCAGGAAGTATTTCGGAGAATGGCCTCTCTATCTGTATGCAATTATGGCAAGCTTAAAGATTAGAATTAGGTGTTCCTAACTTCATCAATTATTTTTGTAAACTCAACTCTAAAATTAATCGGATTGACTTCAAATGACAAATTCGAATCATTGAAGTCCGTTTAACTTACGAGTGATGTATCTGCAAGCAACAAATTTAAACTTTCGAATTAATTTAGTATAAAGTTAAGCGGTCAAAATTATAAGGTTTATAAATTAATTTTAATGCATTCATTTTTGAATATTTTTTTACCACTCGACTCTATACAAAATTAATTCGAAATTTTAAAATATTTGCATGTAGATGCATCACGCGTAAGGTAGACGGGTGGTATTGTCGGAGCTCAGAGCATAGAGTCTTTATCTCGATCAGAGCACAGCGGTGAACAAATTCGGTCGTCGGAGCGCGGCGGCTATCAAACGAAAATGGATCTGTGTCGTGAAGAGATGATGAATGAGTTAATATAGTGTTTAAGAGTATAGATAAGTAGAATTAGATTATTAGAATAATTTGTATGAATTCACGAGAATAAAAGAGTTTAGATATAGGATTGAGAGTCATTTGATTTGTCGTAACTTGTAATATTTTTTTATCAATAAAATATTTAATAGACATTTAAAACCACTAACTTTGAAAAAAAAATTGTTATGATTTTTGAAATTTCAAAACACTGCTTGGGTAGTTTTCTATGCAACTTGTCCCAAGTAAGAAAAAAGAGGAGGGTTGTAATAAGGCATGACGAACCAATGTAAAAAAACACCTCTTTTATGGAAATAAACATATCATATGATTATATTGGGTTTCATTTCTACTCATCCAGTTTGTTTTAAACTAAAGACTTAATTGATTGTTGTTGTTAAATTTTGAAATGCATTTTATTTTTACAATAGATTGGTCATGTATACATATTTTATGATTTCTTGACATTTGTAATATATAGTTATCTTTTCATATTATAAAAATTATTGTTAAAAAAAAGGTTGGGTTTAATGTTTCCTACTAAAGAAAATGTCTCTAATTCTTTTTTTTTTTTGTAATAGTTCAGAATTTGGTAGAAAAAAAAACTGCTGTTTGTATAATTGCTTTATGTATACATTATAGGACAAAAAACTTATTATCGTATGACATGTATTGATTGATTGAAAAAAGAAATAAAAGCACAAAATAACTAATAAAACGGGTTAAAAACGCAAGACTAGAAACCTAATTACCTTTTGACTTTTCAACCGAAACACCAACTTCTTGCTTGTTATGGAGGAATTCAATCCTCTCCGGTACCGTAATAGGGAATCTTTTACAATTGCTGGATCTGGATCGTTCTTTTTAACTTGACACGAATCTCAAAGCCCAATAATACTGACCTGCACTAGCTCGAATCTCAAAGCGGCTGAGAGTTAATCTCAAACCGTAAAGTGAAGGAAATCTTTTACAGTATTGGAGAGGATACTTGTCCGTTATGGAGACGGTATTGAACTATTGATGGCAACTCCATTAGAAGTAGGGGTGCATAAAAAGCTCACGACTCGAAATTCAGTTCGGAATCAATTCGGATTCAACTCACTAATAATTCGAGTTGAAACTAACTCGAGTTTACTGACTCAGTTGATTTATGAGTCGAATCCAAGTTATCCCCAACTCGGTTCGGAATTAACTCAGTTGGACTCACACCAAACCCTAATCCATATATTCTTAATTTTTGCATCCCCAAACCTTATACCCGTTTCCCACAATATTTGATAATTTGATAAACTATGTATTATTTCTTTTGTTTGTTAATTTATTACTCTGTATTGTTTGTTAGACTTTATCTGTTTGGTAATTTTTAATTATGTACAATTTTGGTATTTTCGTAATTTTTAATTATGTATTGGCCATTGTCTCATTATGTACTGTTTTTAATTGTGTATTATTTTGGTAAACTATGTAATATTTTTTTTTGTTAGAATTAAATTAGATTGTCTCACTATGTACTATATTATGAGTCACGAGTCGACTCACCTCGACTTGAGTTGCTCGCGAGATGATTCTAAATTGGAGTTTCTAACTCGGAACTGAATTAACAACTCGGACTCAACTCGGGTCATGAGTTCGCGAGTTGAATCCAAGTTGTTCTCAACTCGGACTCAACTCGGCTCATGAGCAGAAGGACCACTTGGAGACTCTATTTTAGAAAGAACCGAGTTTTCTGTGGCACTCATCTTATAATGATGCGTGTGTTATTAAGTTGTATGTAATAAGTCATGTAGAATTACAAATTTAACATTGGCAATAAAAATATCACAATATTCAAACTTATTTATGAATACTCAGTAATGGTAATCTAAAAATAATAATTAATGAGTTATTTGTTTTTGCAAGTTTCATTTTGCCATTTAGAAGTCTGAATGTATTGCTATGAGTTTTAAATTAATACCTAACATATATTAAAAAAAGCAATAAAAAAATTCTAATTCTTTGTATATTCATTATCTGTTTCATAATTAACAAATATAAGTCCCGAAGTAAAGAATTAAGCAGTGAATATTATCTACGGTATCGGACCGACCGCGTAGAATACTCTCAGCCAAGCCAAAATCATTTTGGAACCTATTTGAAATATAGAAAATCATCTTTGAAATTCATACCAGAATAAAACATACGACTCAGATCTCCTCCTATACAGTCCGGTACGGTACCTGTTGATCTGAACTCTGCAATGTTACATAATTTGGCACAGAAACTTGTGCCGGAGAAATTCAGAGTCCATGAGTGGGATCCGACTCTATTGCTTTTCCGATTCCAACCATTCAAAATTTTTCATTCACGTATCTCGATAAAAAAAAAAATTTCATGCACAAATCTCAACAAATTTGAATGATTGAGATCGGAAAAGCAGACCCTCCAGAATCCATTCCCCATAAGTGGTGGAGCTTTCGTACAACCCAAAAGGTAAACGATTCTTGCGAGATGATAGATATAGCAAGATGGGCAAAGCGACATTTTGTCACTATTATTACTTTCCTCTTCCTGTCTTCAATCAATCTCTATTTGATAACTAATGAAGAACTAGAGAAATTATATAGAAACAAAAAAGAAAGGGACTATACGGAGGAATTGGTTCGCGGGTATGTATGTATGTCTCGCTCCTGTACAAATCCGAGAGCGACAGTATTAATGGTTGGAGGAGACTTTTCGTACGCCTGCCAAATATTGGATGGGGATTGAAATAAATCACATATAATGAAAAGGCAGATTACAGTGGCTAGAGGAGGGAAGACGAAGGGATTTTCCATTATTCATGGCTTCAGTGCCTACAACCAGGTTTCTAAAGGACGCAAAGAAGTACATTAGAATAGATACTGGATGGATCCAGTACAAAAGCCAAAGGAGGTCTCCATTATCTCCTTCTCTCCATCACTTCATCATTTCCACATGCACTTAAAATTCAATATTAATTAAGAATGATAGAAAATGATACATTGCTTAATTAAAAATACTGTAGAATTGAATCTCGAACATCGAGTCATATATATATATATGGTTGACAAATTAGCAAACAAATAAAGAAAGCATTGAATTTGTATAGTTTAATTTTCTTTTTCTTTTTAGATAAAGAAATGTTGTAGTTGTGTGTAGTAGAGATCACCGTTTATTATTGAAAATTTGAAATCATCTGAAAATACTAGTAAAATGCTACTAACCACGGACTAAAAATAGGCTTATATACGGTTTTCCAACCGTGTCGTCTACGGGAGTAGTGTACAATAGGTCGCTAAATTTTACACAGTTTTTGAACCGTGTACAAAAGTACTAATCATACACGATTTTTGATTAAAAGAACTGTGTACAATTCATATTTTATTTCGCCGATTTTTTTCGCTAAAACACATCATACACGGTTTTAAAGTAAAACTGTGTATAAAAATCTTAATCCTACACGGTTTTTAAAGTGAACCATCTATAATTCAAAAAAAAATTTTAGAAAAATCAAATGAAAACCTAGATCTGAATTGAAATCAAGTTCTAAATCTAAATTCAAATTAAACCTAGATCTAAATACCAAAAACACTAAACTAAATTTCAAAAATCTATAAACCTTAGATAAATACAACACATATTACAATTATCATCACATATTACATGAACAAAAACCTGAAAATATAACAAAAATATCTAAGATTTCATACATTTACACGAATAATGTCTAAGAAAAAGTATGGTAAAGGAAGAAAATTGAAAATTATAACGAAAAGACTTAATATAAAAATTCAACTAAAGTTATGAGCATCTTCCATTTGTTTTTTGGGTTTGAAAACTGGAGTCACGGTGATAGCATGAAAGCTCACGAGTTTTTTGAAAAGTTATTGTACGTCAAAATCGGACACTCGAGCACTGTTTTATGGCCGTTTCAAGTTTCGTTGTTGGAAATCATCTTTTCGGTGAAGATATTACCTCTCTTGCCTTATCCCTCGCTCTAGACTCGCCGGTTTTGATTTACATGACATAGAACGGCTATGTACAACTTACAGGGAAGAGATGCTTCAAAAATGACTTAGAAAAATAGTGAGGGAGAGAGATGTATTATAACATGAAGGCACAGATCGATGACGTGAAAAAATTTGTATTTCTTTCCCCACACACGGATTATACAGTAAAACCGTGTAGAATTTGATGGAGCGCCCGTCCGAAAATGTGCTCCTGAACTTTCGAAAATGCCCTCCAACATTCATACACGGTTTTTTTATTAAAAACCGTGTATAATATGGTCAAATTGTACACGGTTTTACTGCTTACAACCGTGTATGAATGTTAAAGCACATTTATACACGGTTTTACTGTTTACAACCGTCTATGAATGCTGGAGTACATTTATACACTGTCGTAAACAGTAAAACTGTGTACAATTTGACCATATTTTCGGAATAAATTTCAGAATAGTGTTTTCTTGCTTTGAACACGGATTTAGAAAAAATTTTGAACAAATGTATATAATATGTAGTGTATGGTCACGTATTCTGTACTAGTGAAACGAACTCGGACAAAACATATTTTTGTAGGAAACTTATGCGGCTGAAAAATTACGTGTATAAAATATGAGTCACATATTTAAAATAGGCTTACGGACATACATATCAACGTATATGCTATTTAATTAATATATCTAAGAATAATTTAATATTTCCTTACTAAAAAAGTTTTAATATTTTAATGTATCTTTATATTATTTTCAACTAATGTTTCTAGAAAACATATTTTGTTCACAAGTTTTTTCTTTTTTCAGAACACAAATGTGAATATAATCAGTTCAGATCGCGCATGTGCTATATATTAATAGTGATCAGTAACTATCGACATATTGCAAATTGTATTTTAAAATAGAGGAGGGATCAAGTTATAACAAATTTTAGTTATAACAAAGTTATAATAACTATTATTTTCATTTTCAAAATCCAAATCATCGATCCAAACCGTTCAACATGATCTCCACAATAAAATGTGCTTGCATATCAAATTTTACATTTTTTTAAATTATTTTACTATTTATTAAGTATTTTACAAAAAATAGTCATATTCAGACCATTGAATTTTGTACCCATCTTAATAAATAGTAAAATAATTCAAAAAAATATAAAATTTGATCTGCAAGCACATTTTATTTAGATAATCATGTTGAACGGTTTGGATCGACGATTTGAACTTTAAAATTGAAAAAAATATTTGTAACTTTGTTGTAACTTGATCCCTCTTTAAAATATTAGACATAATAGATTTGGTCTCCCTTTATTTCTCTTTTCCTTTGAACTTTAAATCATACCATGATATTTTTAGTCTCTTGCTGGACGCGTCCTGCAAAGGTTCATGTTTCTGAGCTTTCAAAAAATAAATTGAGATCAGTTCAGCGCAAATCTCGAAGCGAACAAATAATCTCGATAATTATAGGAGGCATTTTTACATACAAAAAATTTAGAATTTTTTTCATGTTTTATTTCTCTAATGGTCAAATATTGCGGATGTTTATATAAACATTCAATTAAGCAAAAAAGAAAACAAAAAAACATAATCCATTAAAATAAATTGAGTAGTTTCTGATAGAAAAATCAGAGTTCTATTTGCACGGGCGGACCCAGCCTAGTTAACTGTCTTTCCCTGGATTTTGAAGTTTTATACAAATTTATAGGTTCGGATTGACTTTGTCCCCCTCTGAAATTTTATTTGCCCCCTCTAGACTTTTGGTTTGCAATTAATGTTAAATTTAGGGTTAAAATTATGATAATTTTTTCGAATTCTAATTGGTAATTGGGATTAGAAGTTAGAGTATTGAAAATTAGAAGTCAGAGCATTAAAAATTAGAAATTAGAGCATTATTTGTTATCTAATACCCGATTAGCTAAGTGTTTGAACCCAATTAACTATTCAAATCCGATTCTTTATTTTTTTGCCCCTCCCTGACAAAAATCCTGGATCCGCACTATTTGTATATAACAAGAAGTGATTTATTATTTATTTTCAACCCAAAATTTAGAATGACATTGCATCAACAGTTTTGTTGAAGTCTTATTTAGAAGAAAAAGAAATCTTACTTGTGCTTATGATAAAGATGCTAATTAAAATAAAAAAAATCATAATTAATGCTAATTAAAATAAAATAAAGAAAATCAGAAGAAAAAACCTCACTCCTATCTTGTCTTTTTATGTATAGGTTGATCATGAGATTATAAGTTCATAATATCCTAACCCATTCTCATTTTGATCATGAGGCATTCTTCCTTGCAAGAAAGAAAGCTTGTTATTTTTTATCATAATAATCCTATCATTTATTTCTTCCCTTTTTGATACTTTTCAAGTATAATCGTTTGTCTTGTCAGATCTCTGGTGATGATTACATTTATGGCTATGCTACAACTTTGGTCCCATTCTGCATCAAAATTCAATTATGTGATGTCAATCTTCCAATTGCAATTTCATCATTTGCACCAATTGACTTGAGTAGTTCTGTCGTCAGCTGTCAATCACTTAATGATACACAAAATAAAAATATGCAAAGTTCATATTAATTGTTTCCTGATTTGATATTGACAATTGTTATATTAAATATTAAATATAGAAAAATTAAGATTTCCTTTTATATTTTACTTTTTTTTTTTTTGACAAATATGGGTACCCACTAATTTCTTATTGAAATCAAGAGTTATAGAACAATATATCAAATCTCTGGTATCTAGTTCTCAAAATTACATCAATCATGTACTAGTAATACTCATAAGTTCCTTGCTAAAAACTAAAATGAAGAGGGTTCAAACTCCTCTATTTTTTGTGCCTCCATCATGCTTCTATTTTTAAAAATTTAATAACTTAAAGTTTAAAAATTAAATGTCAAAATAAAACCGTTAGATGCGATCTATATTATTTTCTCTATGTGCTCATAAAAAATTATCACATTTCAATTTTTCTTTTATGTGAATCAATAAGTTAAAAAATCAACGTCTAGAAATTATCCACATTTGTATACATTTTTACAAGCTGAAGATGACAACCAAAACAAAGTTGAAATGCCATAATTTTTTACACGTGCATAGATAAAATGATGTAGTTCATATTCAACGGTTTTATTTTGAATTTTAAGTTTTAAATTTTGAGTTATTAAAGTTTTAAAGAATGGAGGCATGATGGAGGCATAAAAAATAGAGGCATTTGGACCCTACTCAACTAAAATAAACCTAAAAGCATTCACATCCCAGCAACTCAAATTTGTTTCTAATAATTATTAATCACTTTTTAGAAATTAAGGTATCTAAAGTTTCTAACTCTCACTTCCCTGAAACTAATTTTAGAGTTTTTATTAAACCACATCAGCAACAAATTAAAAAGGTGAAATAATTTGGGCCAATTATTTAGTGATCAGCATAAAGTTTATAAACAGTTTCTTAATAAGAAACTTTACTGCATAGTTTCTAAATAAGAAACTCTCCCACATCTCTGAAATTGAATTAGAAACTGCCACATTAGATTAAAAACTCTAATAGTACCAGGAATGTGAATGCTCTAAGAACATAATTAACTAACCATACATTCAGCAAAGCAACAATAGTTCATATGACTTTCAAACAAGTACTAAAAACTTATAGCAAACAAAAGTCTGTAAAGCCACACAACATCAAGAAGATTAATTGTACTCTATTTATTCCATAGTTGTAGTCCCTCCCTTGTTCAAATAAGTAACTATAACTGGACTTATCTTCTTAAAATCACATGGAAGAATTAAAGTTTAATTAAAGTACATATATAGTATCACCTACATTTACACCAATAAGAAGCCAAAGCAACTATATTGGAAGCTAGCTATACTAGTTATATATTGATTTGCAAGTTACATTAATAAAGCATAAACTATTTCTTTATAACCACACTTCTCATAAAATTGCACCCCTAATTAATTCTATTAATGACATATCTTTCAAAGGATTACAAGCATCTAACAATCAAAGGTGTTGAATTGATGTACAATCAAAATGAAATCCATTAAATTGGGATATTTAATTCAATATTTTAGAAATAAAAGTGCAAGTTACAAATAGATGATTTACGGATTTCTCATGACTACAATAGGGCATGTGTGTGTGTGTATATATATATATAGAGAGAGAGAGAGAGAGAGAGAGAGAGAGAGATTGGCTAATGTGATAACGTTATAACTTCGGCCGAAGTTATAACGAGTCGTTTTTGCAATTTCAAAATCCAAACAACCGATCCGAACCGTTCAACATGTTCTCTATATTGAAATGTGCTTGGAGACCAAATTTTACATTTTTTGGAATTTTTTTACTATTTATTAAGCCACTTTGAAAATACTGATCCGGTGGTCCAGAAAATTTTGCTGTTTTTTACTATTCACAACAGATCTGCGATTTTCAAAGTGGCTTACTAAATAGTAAAAAAAATTCCAAAAAATGTAAAATTTGGTCTCCAAGCACATTTCAATATTTAGAAAAAGTTGAACGGTTCGGATCAGTTGTTTGGATTTTAAAAACTAATAAACGACTCGTTATAACTTCGGCCGAAGTTATAACGTTAGCACATTAGCCAATCTTATATATATATATATATATATATATATATATATATATATATTGTCACCTTAACGTTCCTACTTAAGCATCTCCATAATTTTTTTATTAGGGATGCTCCCTCCCATAATTCAACCACTCGTGCAAAAAATATACCGTAAATATAATATCTCTTGATTTAACCATCTCCAATGCATGCAATGAGGTTCATAACTACTAAAGAGTAAAGCATTTATAATTTTTCACTAATTGTTTCCATTCCCTCTAAGTAAATCTTTTGGTTTTACCTTTTAATTTATTGGTCAATTAGCCAATTCTACGTCTGTACGCGTGCAATTTCTAATTGCTTATGTTATTATAAATAACTTTTTATCTGAATTTTGAATTCGCAACTTCTCTTACGGAGGAGGTTTTTGGCCACTAAATTAAAGGTTAGTTCTCCTTGTTTTCATAGTTAATTGACTTATTTAATTAGTCATTGTTGTAGGCACGAATTAAATGATTGGATATTGTAATTTAGCAGTTAGGTCTAAAAACAACTAGGATGCATTCTGTAATATATTACTATATAATGATGTACCTCTTTGTTAATTTAATTTGTTGCAAATTTAAATGTATGTTGTCGAACATACATTAGGCTTTGCATTTTAATCATATAAAACAAAATATACATTTTTTGCACAGCCCATTTCATTTTCTATATATGTAGCTCACTTCCCTCCTAACCTACTAAAGCTTAATTAATTAATTGGATTAAGTAAGAACATCGGTGAATGAGATACTCGCTCTTGTCGGGTGTCTCAACTACACCAAAATAATTTGATTAGCTAGACAGGTTGAAATTTAACTAAAATATTTATCGGTAAACGGAGCGAGAAATATTAGAATAATTTTGTGTGAAATATGCAGCTCTCAACTCTTGAAGATTCAAAATCGCAAAATTGAAGGAGCGAACAAAAGTTGGCGGGGACCGAGTTATCTCATTCGTATTCAGATTTGTACTAATTTTAATTAAGTTTTTTTGCACGAATTTTGATACATATCGAAAGGCTCGGACTTGATATCGACCGAATTAGGTCTGATATCCATCGATTACGGGAAAGTCATGCTTGATTTCACAATTTCGGGAGAAATTTGGGTCCGATGGGCATCGGATCTAAAGTGAGTTCGACGGGTTCGCTCACCGTCCGATCTACTTTAGAATTCGCGCCGCAACTTTCGCGTCTGCATTAAAATTCATGCGCACGAATCTTAAAGTGGATCGGACAGTTCCGAAACCCATCGGATCCAAATTTGAGTCCGATGGACATCGGACCCAAGCCTTTCTCCACAACTTCTAGGGGAATCCGCTTCTGTGGGCTTCATTCGTACAAATCTTAATACAGAAAATATTTGGATTCTTAACATCTCTGACAAAAGTATACGGAATTTTTTTATTTCTCTGACAAAGAAACTTAAATAACTTTAAGTTTTTGTTTTTAAAAAAAATAGAAGGATCACAATATTTTATGTATTTACGTAGAAGTGACTTTTGAACCGGGATAAATAACTTAGATTCAAAATGTATTTTTTTTTTCAATAACGCACAAAGAAATATTTTAATTTTTCTTACAGCTGCGAAAAATTTGGTCTGAAAAATGTTGATCCGAGTTATTTGTCACAGTCTTTCTAATAAATCAAATTATGTAGTATTCCATATATTTTTAAAGAAATATATAATATATTTCTAATATTTCAATACAAAAAATAAATAAATTATAACATTTTCTGTTTTTTAAAAAATCTTAAAACCGCAAATTTATTTGCGCTTCTGGAATTCCAAAACCAAAACCGCAAATTTGCCGTAAATAAATCGGAAAATAAATCTGCGGTTTGGGCAGTTTTCGAAATATTGTCAAACAGGGTTGTAGATTTTAAAATTTAATATTTTTTTGGATTTTAATAAAAATTTTGGTTTTTTCTACGTATGATAAATTTGTCATTTATAGTTAATGCTTCTTATTTTCTGCGCATGATAAATTTAGATAATGTCAATATTATTGTATCTTCAATACTATAGATCATGCATGAATACAGCAAATGCATAATACAATGATTAAGAATTAATTTTTTTTCTATAGACAACTTACAGGCATTATCTCAGCTGAGTGGCATAACTTGTGTCTTCTTATTCATTTTCTTTTGTTTTTACTGACAATTCTCAACCTGATAGGATTTTTTGGAGATGGCACTCATCTGACCTGTTTACTGTACACTCTTTGTATCAGTGGTTAGAATTTGGGGTATTAAGGACTCAACTTGTACTACTCTCTGGAAAACAAAAATTCCCCTTAAGATTGAAATTTTTATGTGGTTATTAAAAGAGAGTAAAATACTGACAAAAGACAACTTGGCTAAAAGGGATTGGACGGGAGACCAAACATGTTATTTTTGCAATTCTTTAGAAACAATTGATTATTGATCACCTCTTTGTCACCTGTCCTATAATTTCAAGCCTTTGATCTTGGATTGCTAATCACAACAATTTTATTTTCAATTGTAAACATATAGCAGATTTGTGGCTTTTAGATGCTTGGATTCCTCTTAAGAATTGTCTTTTAATAGAATTAATTAGAGCAGCTACTATTTGGATTGTTTGGTTAGCTAAAAATAAAGTATGTTTTAATAATGCTGTGGTACCCTCTGTGGCTTCATTAATTATGATCTCCGATTATTTTCTTAATTTCTTATTGGTGTAAATCTAACTCAGATGATTCTTTTTTTTAAATTAATTTTAGTTTTATTTATGGATGTTACAAATTTGTCTTAGGCAGACAGTATTATAATTCTATCGGAGATAGATACATCGGCAGAGGGAAACAACAGCTGGGATTCAGAGGAAGAACCAATTCGTGAATTAGAGGGGTCAGATCTTTCTGATTATCTCATAGACTGAGCAGAATATGATGCAATAGATGCTGCCTTCCTCCCTTCTTCTGATCCCACTGCACATTCCAGTTCATCCTATGCTAACTCCTCTGCAGCTCCTTAGTTCTTCCTAATGATTTACTATTGTTCTTACTGTTATGTATGATATGTGTCTAGCAGACATTAGCTTTTATGCCTTGATGGTTTAGATATCTCCTAGGTGCTTCACAACTTGAAAAATTCTTTTGTTAATTAGTTGTTTTATATTTTGTACTTGCCTTTGAGCACATTTTGTAAGAATTATCTGTTTCTAATGAAACAGGTGGTATATACCACTTTTATCAACAACAAAAAAAAATCTATAGAAATGTAAATAGTTAATTAAACCATTAATTTCCGTAGCTCCCTATTGTATTTATATATCCAGTGTCTGTAGTGAGTTCATCTTTATCTTAAAAGAAAACTTAAAAGTTGCTAACTATCGTTGTAAAAAATCTAGTATCCACACATTTACTATACCAAATGCAACAAAGAGAAAAAAAATATTGTCCGTCGGAATTCCGAAATTTTTATTTATACCATTTTAATAAAATAAATTAACCAAACAACCATCGTTTTTGGTCAATTCTAAATCTAGCACGGCCGCAGAACACCGCTGCGGACCCATATGAGCGGGGCCGCAGAACCATTCTGCGGACCCCTTTTTTTTCTTTTTCTTCTCTGTTGTTTTACCGAGGCACCCCAGGTCAATTAAAGCCCAACCGCTCAAATTTAAAAATTGTTTTCTTAAATTTGGTTTCTAGGGATGCGTGCAGCGATGTTTGAAACTGGATTCAAAAAAAAACAAAGAAGGGGTCCGCACAACCATTATGCAGATCCATTTAAGGGTACGCAGCGGCATTCTGCGGCCCCGCTCAAATGGGTCCGCAGAATGCCGGTGCGGCCGTGCTAGAATTCGAATTGCCACCAAACGATGGTCATTTGGTTAATTTTTTTTTAAAATGGTATAAATAAAAATTTCGGGTCGGAATTAGGGCTGCAAACGAATCGAACTTCCAGTTTGAGTTTAGTTTGAATTAATTTCGAACTAAGTTTGGTTTGAATTAATTTCGAACAAACTCAATTTCGAATAGAATTTTTTACGAACTCAATTTCGAACTTTTACGAACTTTGTTACGACTTACGAGTTATGACTTATGGCTGGGCCATAGTTCGAAATTACAGCACTTCAATAAAAACTCAGGCATTCTGAATTCTAATTACACAGTACACCAAAGTTGGAAATCAAAGTTCATTACAAATACCAAAATTTATATCAAACACCAAAGTCTAGTACAATTAATCAAAGTTCAGCACAATCACAGTATCCAAAGTTTTCCAAATAGCCAACAGGAGAAAAATCACCAAAGTTTTCAAATATCCAAAGTATTCAAGAAACATTTTTCAGAAGTCAGAACTGAGAGTAATTATGGACTGGGCGGCCTTATATAATTTTCATCAGCGAACATAAGTTATCAGCGGAAATCAACGGTTCACGTTTGAGTTAATTTCGAACTAAGTTTGGTTTGCGAACCTATTTCGAACAAATTAGGTCCAGTTTGAGTTTGGTTTGAATTAATTTCGAACGAACTCAATTTCGAATCGAATTTTTTACGAACTTTTTCAAATCAAACTCGAATCGAATTACAAACTACGAATTTTTTGTGCAGCCCTAGTCGGAATGAATGAAAACAATAGTCTTTTGATTCATTTATTACGTTTTGAAACAATTTCACGGTAAACAATGAACAATAATATTTATTCAAGTTTAACAATGTCATTTATAGAGGTTATCATAATAAGTGAATCAAATTATAGATATATATTTTGTAATTTAGATTTTTTATATATCAAATTTAATATAAATTTTAAATATTTTTTTGTTCTAATTAGGTGCGCATATAGCTGAAGCTTTAAATATTTTATTTATTATAAAAAATCAACTAGCTTTCAAATTGCACAAAAAAAAAAATCATTTTCTGCCTACATGGCATACCCATGTAATTAATTATGAGATATAATTACTTCACAATTTGGAAAGACCAGGAGGGCCTTTTAGAAATTACCTACAAAAAGTTAAAATTTAATTTCCAATGTTGTTAGCACTGTGCATGTTGAAAGCACATTGTGCAACAAATGATACAAAGCTTCATTAGTTGTTTCCTAACAGATGGCCTCGTATAAGCTACTGCTCTCCTATAAATATTATTTGGTCCCCCTTTTTGGCGCATTAATATTATATTCTTCATCCATCTGCCACAAGCCGACTTCCTATTTCTTTTTCATTTATATATCTGCTCTTGTTCTAGTTTTTGTTTAATTGCTTTAATTAGACTAGAATGTTTTGGATTACTAAGGATAGCAATTTTTTTCAAATTGATGATGTTATTTTTATCACTTGAGAGTAAGTCCGATGGGCATCGGACCTACTCTGATTCGATGGGTTTAATCACTGTCGATTTGCTTTAAAATTCTTGCGGAACGCTTTAAACTTCATGCATGTTTGTTTCAATTTTTGTACGCACAAATCTTAAATTAGATCGGACGGTCATCATGCTCGTTGAACCTAAAAGTATTATAATTTTATATAGATAAAATCTGAATTTTTTTTTGTAAAGTACCATTTGTTTAGGCTATTTTACTAATGCATAATGAATTAGCATTTTTTATCAGTATTATAATTTTTTTATAAATTCAAACAAAATTTGTATTGTTCTAATTAACAAATACTTAACAATATTCATACACTATTCGGATAAAGAGTCTTGTCTAACTATTCTCATATATTATTCTGAATACCATAATTTTTATACAATTTCTTGATGGTCCAATTGAATAGAGGAGTGCAAAGAATTATACTAAAATTTTGCATTTAGTAATTTCAGATCGTTAACACAATACTTACAATTGTAGATAAATTAATTGCATTTAATTTTTAATCATTTTGCTACCATTAAAATCAGCAATCTATATATGTCGGCCTAATTTATACTGTGCATTTAATTTTTAATCATTAGGAGGCCTAAGTTGGTTATTCACACTTAGGCCAGCCTAAGCTAACATGTTTGATTGAGATCTAAAGTTATGCTATGTTTTAAACTATTTCTTGTTTGGTTAAATTTTGGTGGCTTAAAGTATGATTTAATTTTTTTTTTTGGAGTTCACTAATGCAATAAGCTTAAAAATTGTGTAGCTCTTGCAACTTTTTTTTGCTTACCTTGTCCATTAACTTTTTTTTTGTTTACTTACCTTACTTAACTTGATTGCATATACTGTAAAAATAGACCAAAGAAAACTGAAATAATTCCAATTTTTATTACTGCAAAACATAATACAAAACGCTAGTACCAGTTTAAACAAGTATTTATAGTACCAGCTTAATTATAGTTAAAATATAATGGTACATAATTACAAGTCACATGTTTTTTTGCAAAGAATGAGAAATAATGAAAAATTACCAATAAGAAAAAACACAAAAAATACAAGAGTCATATAATTACTACAAAAAAATTACATAATCATATAATTTCAAACATAACATAAAAAAATAATAGAAGGAGTGTGAAATAAATAATTGCATATTTTCAAACAAGATTCAAATGCAATTACATAATAACAATATCTTACAAGAGTTCATGTTAGGTCTAATCTTTTTTATTTTAATTTGTCTATGCTAAATGTAATCAAACTAGTCCATTGATCATGCTTTTTTAATTTGTCTATGTAAATAATAGTTTCATGCTGGTCCATTTTTAATTTATCTATGTTAGATACAAATACATTTTTTAAATTTTTATTAATTTGTCTATTGTTAAATGTGAAATTAAGTGATTTGCTTAAAAAAAAAAAGCTAATTTTCTTGAGTAATCAAGCTGGTCCATTGATAATTATTTTCATCAATCAAAGCCAAATGGAAACAAGTGAGAAGAGACAAAAATACCACAACTTAGATCAATCAAGAGACTCCAAGTATACACAAATGCAAGATCGTGCTAAAAAACAGGAAAAGAAAAATATGTTAGGCCACATGAGGGATTAAATGTTAAACCACATTGATAGGTGGCTTAATTTTTTGCACTTTGGTCATGTTTGGTTGTGGCCTAAACCATGAAATAAAGGGTTTAGATATCGGTTAAGCCACCAAACATGATTTAATTAAGCTGGACTAAGATGGAATAAGCCGAACTTTAGGTCGGCCTAAAATGTAAAAAATTAAGCCATCTATCAAGGTGGTTTAACGTTTAGTCCTTTTTGTGGCCTAACCTATTTTTCTTTTCTTTCTTTTTTCGCATGATCTTGCATTTGTATATGTTGGAGTCTCTTGATTGATCTAAGTTGTGGTACTTTTTTTCTTCTCAATGGACCAACTTGATTACTTGAGAAGATTAGCTTTTCTTCAAGCAAAAGCACTTAATTTTTACATTGCTTTAGCAATAGACAAATAAAAAAATAAAAAAAATGTATTTGAATCTAGCATAGACAAATTAAAAATTAACCAACATGAACTGTTGTTTACATAGACAAATTAAAAGAGCACGATCAATGTACCAACTTGATTACATTTAGCATAGACAAATTTAAAAAAAAAAAAGATTAGACCTAGCATGAACTCTTATAAGATATTGTTATTTTGCAATTGCATTTGAATCTTGTTTGAAATTTGCAATTATGTTATTTCACATTCCTTCTATTAATTTTTTCTGTTATATTTGAAATTATAAGATTATGTATTTTTTTTGTAGTAATTATACAACTCTTGTATTTTTTGTGTTATTTCTCATTGGTAATTTTTCATTATTTCTCATTCCTTACAAAAATCACGTGACATGTAATTTTTTACTACTATATTTCAATTATAATTAAGCTGATACTATAAAGACTTGTTTGAACTGGTACCAACCTTTTATATTATGTTTTTCAGTAATAAAAATTGAAATTATTTTAGTTTTCTTTGTTATATTTTTGCAGTACATGCATCAAGTTAAGTAAGGTAAGTAAACAATAAACCAAAAAAAATATAAAAACATAGTTAATGGATATAGTAGCCAAAAAAGTTGCAAGAACTACATAATTTTCCCATTAAACTTATTGCATTAGTGGATGCCAAAACAAAAAATAAATAAACCATACTTTAAGCCACCAAAATATAACCAAACAAAAAATAGTTTAAAACTTGATATAACATTCGGCCTCAACCAAATATGAATAACTTAGGCCGGCCTAAGTGAGAATAATCAACTCAGGTCTCCCTAACTTTAGGCCATAACCAAACACCACCTTTAGGCCGGCTTAAAGTTCGACTTATTTCATCTTAGTCTGACTCAATTAAATCATGTTTGGTGGCTTAACCCGAGGTCTACACCCTTTATTCCATGGTTTAGGACACAAACCAAACATGACCATTAGGAATAATTTAGGATCATTCGCTTAAACTTCATTCTTTTTTTGAAGAGCATGCATTTTACCTACTAGGAATTTTATTAACAAAAAGAAAGTTCATTAAACTTTCAGTAAAAATAATTTTTTTTTTTTGGAAAATTTTCGCAGAAGCTGCAAAATCATGAAAGTAAATTGAACTCTTGATCTTAGAATAACCAACCATCTTAAGGTTTTTTTTTCAATTTCAGTAAAGATATAAGATGTAAGTTAAACGACAAATACACCTTGCTATAATTTAAATTATATAGGTTTGACCTTACTTCAGTGAGAGGCATCGATCGTAGGCTTAAAATTGGTGAGATCAAATCAATCCCACTTGTAGAGATATAATATCATATATATATATATAATAATAAAGGAGATTTGAGGAACTTAATTTAACCAAAAAAACAGGACTTCCCATTTATAATACATATTGCATTTCAAAACAAAAAAATTTGGGTAAACAATTTAATAGAGCAGTTTTTTATTCATGCAGCGCACGAGCCATATTCAACGGTATTTGTCTATGCGTTGCATGAATTACATAGTTCTCTAAATTGACATCAATAATTTAAAGCGTTGTTTACTTTATAAAATGAATCATTGGTCTTTTATCGGTGAAGATATCGACACAACAAATTTTGGTTTCACCCAGTGTACATTCAATAGAGACAAAATAAAAATATATATGACTAATGCGCTACGTGAAGCTAAAATAGTTATGTCAATATCTTTATCAAACTTTTACCTATGAAAGATTATTTACATAAGTTTTTAAACATGAAAAGTACACTTTAATGCTCAAAAGTAAAAAAACAAAAGTTTGTGTTCTAATATAGAAAGAATGATATATGTTACGTGAAGCTAAAATAGTTCCGGCAATCTTTTTCCTCATTAAACTATTAATATTTATTAAGATTTGTACATAAAAAAATTTAAATAATTAAATAAAAAAAAATCAAGTTTATGCTTTTTCAAAAGAAAAACATCAGATTCAGACTCAATACAGAAGAGAAAGGCTTGGGTCCGATGCCCATCGGACTCAAATTTTAATCCGATGGGTTTCGGGACCGTCTGATCCACTTTAAGATTCGTGCACACGAATTCTAAAGCCAACGTAAAAATTGCGGGCGCGAATCCTAAAACAAATTGGACGGTGAGAGAATCCGTCAAACTCACTTTGAATTCGATGGTCATCGAACCCAAATTTCTCCCAATACAGAAACCTTCGAAATTCCATCACCCTATGCTGACTCACCATTTATAATTATTAAAAAGTTGCCAATTTATTGGGGTCCAAAATTCAATCATTTTCCCTTTTTTGGATCGTAAGAACTCAATCATTTCATCTATTGGCTCTTGCAACCAATAATGGGGCCCACCAGAGGAAACCTCATTGGATAGATCTCGCAATTAGAGAAAAATTGGGCTTCTTTGACCAACCTCCATGGCCCACCTTATACGCCCCATGTCCTCTCATCCAACTCAGCATGGGCCCACGGCATGATTCCAAAATGGGCTGGCCCATCCGTCCTGTTTCCCTGGTCCCACCGCCTTCTGTGGGACCACAACAATTTATACAAAGTAGACCTTTTCCGACCCGCACCACTTTTTGTTTGGAAAGAATCTTGTGCTTGTGCAAATGTCCCTCCATTTTCTCATTTATAAATTACTTTCGGGAAAAGGGTTCTAAATTCTAATACAGTAATAGCTCATACTTTTTTATATCTCATTGTACTTTATATTTTATATTTTTATTTTTAAAGTCCCAACTGTCGATATAAATCGCTGTACATGATATTCATACTACAAAATGCTTGGAAATGAAATTTTATAATTTTTTAAATTTTTTTAATATTTTTTAAGATAGATACAAAAACACTATTTCTGAACAGTTCAAAAACAGTGATTTTCTACATATCTTAAAAAATTTTAAATAAAATTTTAAAAATTATAAAATTTCATCTCCAAGCATATGTTAGTATGGATATCATGTTGAGTTGTTCGGATCGACAGTAATGACGATATAAAATATGAGTCTTGATGAAGTATGAAATGCATTAGATATTGGAACCCTCATTTAGTTTCAGTTTGGAACTTTAAAATTGGAGTGAGACTACACTGATATGCATATTACGGATCGATCCGTGCTATGAATTCATAACTTTACTTTGAAAGTTTAAATAGTCGATCCGGATCATTATACATGATTTTCATATGAAAATTTATTTACGGATCAAATTTTTCAATTTTTCAATTTCTTTTACTATTTTGTCTATAGTGCAAAACTTTTAGATCAAGTAATTTTCTACCATAAAAAATTTCTACCCATGTAAATTTTGATCTCCAAGTAAATTTTCATACAAATATAGTGTTTAACGGTTCGGATCAGATGTTTGAATTTTGAAAATAGAGATATGAAATCAATAGCATGAGTTGATCCATAATATGAAGATGAGGTAGAAAAAATATCAATCGCCTCCTTCCTTACTCCATCCTCTCATCCTGTCTCCTCTCTCATGGTTCTTCAGCACAGACTAATTATATAGATTATATAGAGTATGGCTAATTTGCTTCCGGAAGCATTTCGGACGAGGTGCTTATGGGGACATATCTTAGTATTTGATGTTCAAACAACAAATTCAAACCGTTAGATGTTCAATCTATATTAATATGTACTTGGAGACCAAATTTTACATATTTTGGAATTTTTTTACTATTTATTAAGCTGGTTTGAAAACCGCTGTTTTCAATGGTTTGATAATTTGTGGTGTCTAATATTATTTTTAAAAGTTTAAGAATTGATTAGGAGCGGAGAGAGGTTCTCCCTATGATAAACTTAAATTGTACTATATTCATTTAATCGGCTCTCTGAGTTTCAGTTTTTAATCCATCCCTAAAATTGATTTGGGTCAAATAAAACTTTAGATATTCATTTTGGAATGTACAATGACCTATATGATTCAAAATGAAAACTTAAAAACTAAATTCATTTAAGAATCCGTCTTTGATTTAGTGACAAAGCACAACACTTTGTGTAGGATCGAGGTTGTGGATTCAAAATTCGAACAGATATCTTTTATAGACATTAATAAAAGTTTGAAAATTAAATCTCTATCTTTTTATTTAGATTGAAATTAAGGATATATTGCGAAAATAGCTCATTAATGAAAATGAAAGGGACAAAAGGAGGGGAGAATAGGTAGCGATTTCAACTCTATCCAAAATCAGAGGTGACAAAATAGTTAAAATTTTGCTTTAAGTTTTATGTCACCTCATTTCTTCTTCTCTCTTGTCCGTTAACTTCCGAAATTCACCGGAGTAAGCAAACGATCCTGATTAGATCCGGTCATGGCTCAGTTTTCTTCGCTCCCCTCCTTTTTTCTCGAGTACCTCCCAGGGGCGGAACTCGAAAATTTAAATAGGGGGGACTAATCTATAAAATGGCATAAAATGTGAAAAAGATAATTAGTGGGAATTGAACCCATGACTATACAAACACCAAATATAACTTTTACCACTATACTATAAGCACACATTTGTCTTTTATGAGGGAGCTAGATTATATAAAAACTTAAAAAAAAAATTTTAAATTAAATTTTAGTGTACATAATTAAAACAAATTTAAACAAAAAGGAGGAAAGAGAAGACTTAATTGATGTGACCAGGTGAAATAAGTGATGCACTATAGCACTAGAGAAGACTTAATTGTTGTGAACAGCTGGCAAAGAGTGCATAGAGGTATAAACCATTAAATTTCTAGGGGGCAAAAGCGACATTATTTCCAAATTTAAACAAAAAGAATTAAAGAGAGAAGACATTTCATTCCAAACATAATAATTCCTTTTATGAACTGAATTCTCAATTCTATAAATAGAACTAACAACAGTGTACCTTCAAACTTACTGATGACCTAATATTCCCTTTATTTTTGTTTGTGTACTCAGCAATCAATCAAAAATGGGTTTCTTGTCGTTTGGGACAATTAATTCTTGGTATAGAAAATAGAAATTTTGTTGTTCAAGAGTCGCTTTTTCTCGTCATTTAAATTCGGCCGCAATCACTGATTATATTAATTAGTTCCTTTCCTGGTTAAGCTTACATTAATTGTATTTTGATCAAGAAGTTCTAATTAAAGAACGAATTCCAATCATAATCTTGAAAACGATGCTGTTATAAATAATTGTATTCATATATAATTCATTTTTATATGGCTCATCCCCTCATTCATCCCCTCAAGCATGGATTTACAACTTTGACAGTGGTTCTTAGTCATTCCTGTAATTTTAATTTTTTTTAATCATGTACATTAATTTGATAGATTTTTTTTTTAATTTTTAATATAGTTCAATCGCATCATAAAATAGTAAAAATACAACTTTGTAGTGGTAGATACTTGTAATTGAAATCTGCTGAAATTCATCATTCGTGAACAATGTTTCTGAAATCTCTGAAATTCCAAATCCAGCCGTCCAACTTTTTCTCTGCACGTATCTCGAAACAGTTGATTTTTCTGTGCACGCATCAAAAAACAGCTTACAGCTGGATTCAGGAAAGCAGGGATTTCAGGAACACTGTTCACCAGTGAAAATTTCAGCAGATTTGTTTCCAGATACTTGAATTCAAATTCCACTGTCACACATTATAAATGTTGTCTAAATTTTCTAATTCCACCCCTACATTTTCTATTATTCGAAATTTCGTAGCATGTATTGGATCAAAACTTTTTTTTTTTTTTTTGAAAGAATTTGATCAAAACTTATTGATAACATATACACTAGTTAGGCATTTTAAATCATGATCCAATCCATTTTTGCAAACTTGTTTGAGAACCAATCATGAATAAACATAGACAGATTTGAGTTACAACAAAGAGGTATTTTAATTATATAAGTATATATATTTAAAATCTCAAACTGGTGGACCCACTGGCTCCATCTTTATTATTTCTATAAGTCAAATATAGGCTTTGATAACTAAATTTTCTACTTTGCAGTGTCAATTATATCCAGCTGGACGGGGTGATTTCCGGAAAAGTTTGGAATCATTTAATAGAAATCTGTTTCGACTTGTCCAAGAAAGAAAAAAATCATTAAAAAATCAGGTTTCTATTAGATTTGTACATGTAGATATCTCATTGAGATTCTTGAAATGGTTTGAATATTGAAAATGATAAATTTAGAGCCAACACACTAGCTGGTCAGTACTTCGTGAAGTACCATAGCCTACACATACATACATACATACATACATACATACATAGACACACACACACACAACAAACACACACACGCGTGCATGCAAGAAATTTGATATAATATTTTGGGAATATATTAATTTGTAACCATGATAGCCAATCAAAAAATTATCAATTCGTTTAAACATAAGATTGTAAATATATTTTCGGCAACCAGGCTCACATTAATTCTATCAAAATTGATGCAATTTGAAATTATTTATTGTTTATAAAACCATTTCAAAGCTATTTAAGGGTTCATCTTTTATTACATTTGCTTCATGTCCAAAAAAAAAAAAAGACTGTCTAATTTTATAATTGGTCAATTTAAGCTAAGATGACTTGATTATAATTTGTTTTTGACAGTTTCAATGTCATTTGTCATAGTTGTAAAAAAATTGTGATGTTGAGAAAAACAAAATAATAATTAATATAAAGATTTCATAGACAAAAAGGGTCTTACTCGGGATCGATATAACCAGGAGTGCCTGCTGGTACGCTCATTATAAGCATTTTACAAAAAATAGTCATACTTAGACCATTGAATTTTGTACCCATCTTAATAAATAGTAAAAAAATTCAAAAAAATATAAAATTTGATCTGCAAGTACATTTTATTTAGATGATCATGTTGAACGGTTTGGATCGACGATTTGGACTTTGAAAATGAAAAAAATGAATGTTGTAACTTTGTTGTAACTCAAATTTGTTGTAAGTGGATCCCTCCTCGTATACATATATGTACATATGTACATATATGTGTATAGAGGAGGGATCAAGTTACAACAAAGTTACAACAACCATTTTTTTCATTTTCAAAGTCCAAATCGCCGATCCAAACCATTCAACATGATCTCCACAATAAAATGTGCGTGCAGATCAAATTTTACATTTTTTTGAATTTTTTTTACTATTTATTAAGTATTTTACAAAAAAATAGTCATATTCAGACCATTGAATATTGTACCCATCTTAATAAATAGTAAAAAAATTCAAAAAAATGTAAAATTTGATCTGCAAGCACATTTTATTTAAACAATCATGTTGAACGGTTTGGATCGACGATTTGGACTTTGAAAATGAAAAAAATAGTTGTTGTAACTTTGTTGTAACTCAAATTTGTTGTAACTTGATCCCTCCTCATATATATATATATATATATATATATATACATATACATATACATATACATATATATAGATACATATACATACATATACATACATATACATATACATACATACATACATATACATATACATACATATACATATACATACATATACATATACATACATATACATACATATACATATATATACATATAATAGACATATCGTATTCTAGATTTTTGAAAATTGCCGTATCGCTGTATCGCCGTATCCGATACGATACCCGTACTCGTATCCATGCAACATAGTATCAAACTGGTAATTTAATGACCGGTTGAGAAAAAAAATAGACCGGTCATTTAATTACTGATTTGAACATTTTTTTAAATATCTAGCTAACGAGGGTATATTTATTAATTTGTAATTAATTTTGAATATTAATAAAAATGTCGGAACAAAAGTGAAGGAGTTAACGGTGTAGATTCTATCGGACGGTGTAGATTCGTTCTCTGCTCTTTTATGACCCCTTCGTTCCTTCCCTTCTTCCATCTCACTCCAACCTCTCTCTCTCTCTCTCTCTCTCTCTCTCTTGCTCTCTACATCTTCAAATAATGGCTTCGCTATCTCCCTTCTCACCCTGATTTAGTGCCTTATTCCATCTCTCTTCTCTCTCAAAAAACCTTATACACAAACAATCCCTACAAAATAAAAGAGAGAAGTAGAAAAAGGAGAAACAGATCGAGACACTAAAACAAAAGGCGAGAGAGAAAGAGAGATGATGCTAGGAAAGAGACAAAGGCCTCCTATGAGGCGAACAACAAGCATGAGCGAGTTTTACTTGGAAGAAATTCTTGCTGATGTGGATGAATCGCATCAATCAGAAACTCAGAACTGTGACGTGGCCGAGGCGGCACAGCCAGCCTGGATGCGGCACATGGCCCCCGCCAGCAGCATGCTCTCTCCACGTGGCACACCCAGGAAGAACTCTGGTGATTTTGTGAATATGGAGACTGCTTCTTTTTTGAAAGCTTGTGGTTTGTGCAACCGCCGGCTGGCGCCTGGCCGGGACATATTTATGTATAGGTACATATGTTTTTTACGTACTTTAACATTTATTTAATTTCCACCTTTTCTTTTTTGTATTTCCAACATCTTTTAGAATAGTTATTGATAATTTATTTTACTGATTTTTACTATCGGAAGATGCATGAACTTGTTACTTAAGCTTTGGTAAGCCTTTGGTGCATTTAATTATTTTAATACATAGAAAATATATATATGATTCATATATATATATATATATATATATATATATATATACAAATTGTGGCTATGGAAAAATTTGCTACACTTACATAGTCTTTTTTGCATGGTGATATGTGGATCTAATCTAACACAATATATATAACAAAATGATGAGCATGTAATTTAGAGTAAATTGTATTTCCAGTTAATAATCATCAAATTTTTAGCTCCTACATATATATATTACTAATTATTTTCTTAAATAAAATCTTATGACTTTAAGTATCTATCTTAATAGTAGTAGTAAGGATTAAAACCTACAATAATCTACAAAAGTCTATAGAAAACTAACTCATTTTTTTTTTTATAAAAAAAATTGAACAGGGGAGAAATAGCGTTTTGTAGCATGGAGTGCAGGCAACAGCAAATAAACCAAGATGAGCTCAGAGAAAAATGCGCTCTCAAATCCATGTCCCAAACAGCAAACACCGGAGCCGAACAATCAAGCAACAGCGAAACAATGGCTGCTGCCTGAGAATCTGAGATGGATCATCTACAGTTACATATATGGGTTGATTAATTATTTCATGCACGGATAAATTATTATTGCTTCCTCTATATATTGCCTCCCTTTGTTTAAAGAAGAATTACACTTCTCTGCTGTGCAATGAGGAATAAGAGAACTAGCAATAAAACGGAATAGATTCAGCGCGAAGTATGTTCTTCGTTTTTTTTTTCTTTATGATTTCCAAATTTTGATGACATGAATTCAAGGAGATGAAAAGCTTAATTATTTCTTCACTGTAGAAGATTCTTCTATAAATTACAAAAATTTGAGAATCTTTCATGCATGTATTATTGGCTTGATGTAAGATGTCTTTAATTATTTCCAGCAAAATTTGCAGAGATGAGTTGATGAAGAAAGCATTAGCTAAGAAATTGTCAATCCTACATGAATAAATTGTAATAATTTATTTAGTAAAATATGGTATAAAGTGAGCTAAACACCAACATATGTCATTCTAATTTAAAATTTGAACAGATTGAAATCTAGTACTTGTTCCACAAAAGTAATACTCATATATATTTAAAAAAATAATACTTAATTTACATGGTTTTAAGTCAGTGCGGAGATACCTCAAAAAGCCGACATTTTTATTAATACCCTAAGTTTAATACAAATTATTAATTATGCCCACATTCCCAAACTTTTGCTAAAAATGCCCAAGCCGGCCAGAAAATGACCGGCATAGGTACCAGAGTAAACCGGCTATTTTCTGGCCGGCCTACTCCATTTTTTTTTTATTTTTTTTATTTTTTTAGAGACACTATGAAGATCAAAATATTGAAATCTAACACTGCAAATTTGAAATTTTTGTTTAAATTATTTGTTATATTACTTCTTTGAGAGGGATCAAGTTACAACAATCATTTTTTTCATTTTCAAAGTCCAAATCGTCGATCCAAACCGTTCAACATGATCTCCACAATAAACTGTGCTTCCAGATCAAATTTTACATTTTTTTGAATTTGCTTACTATTTATTAAGTATTTTACAAAAAATAGTCATATTTAGACACTTTTTTTTTTTAGAGAGAGACGCTATGAAGATCAAAATATTGAAACCTAACTCTGAAAATTTGAAATTTTTGTTTAAATTATTTGTTATATTACTTCTTCTGATGTATAATTAGCATATTTATACTAAAATACGATAGATTAATTGAAATTATGTTGAATAACACTAAATTATGTCAAATTACGCTAAATTACATTAAATTACGCTAAAATACGGTAAATTACGCTAAATTACAAATGAATAGGGATGATATCTTCACTGAAAAGGCAAAAAACGACGATGAAACTTCAAACGGTCATAAAACGGCGCTCGAGTGTCCGATTTCAGCAAATGACCACTTGTCGGAAAGCTTGCGAAAATGCGCATGCGTCCGTGCCCGCTATGCCAGATTTTGAAATTCAGAATCGCGAAAAAACAAAGGAAAAAGCCTCAAAACTTGAGTTGAAGTTTTCGATTAAGATTTTCATTTCTATCATTTAATCCAAGTAGCTCAGTAAATTAGTTACATAATGAACTTGCAGATTACCAATTTTTACTATTTTTTATGATTCATGAAAGATGAGCAAAATCAGTCTACTATAGCATAATTTTGTGTAGTTTAGTGTTTTTTTTACCGTATTTCAGCATAATTAGCGAAGTTATTGTAATTTAACGTAATTTAGTATAATTGAACATAATATATTGTAATATAGTGTAATTCAACATAATTTCAAGTAATCTAACGTATTTTAGTATAAATATGCTAATTATACATCAAAAGAAGTAATATAACAAATAATTTAAACAAAAATTTCAAATTTTCAGTGTTAAATTTCAATATTTTGATCTTCATAGTGTCTCTCTCTAAAACAAAAAAAAAAAAATGGAGTAAGCCGGCCAGAAAATGGTCGGTTTACTCTGGTACCTAAGCCGGCCATTTTCTGGCCGGCTTGAGCATTTTTAGCAAAAGTTTGGAAATGTGGGCATAATTAATAATTTGTATTAAACTTAGGGTATTAATAAAAATGTCGGCTCAAAAAGGCATCAACTGCCAATCAGGGTGCAACATAGTGCTGCGAAACAGTACTCATGGTTGCTGCCTTCTTATTGGACGGGTAGATGTCGACATTATGTCGACATATTATATGATGCTATGCTGGTAACAGTAGTAATATATATAGTGAAATCACGGCCGTACAATTTGTCTACTGCTAAAGTCTTGCTTATAGTTGCTTTTAGGGCTGTCAAAAAAGCTCGCGGCTCGTGGCTCGCTCGTGACTCGTCCTTAGCTCGCTCGCTAACAGCTCGCTCGGTAGTGGACCGAGCTGTTAACGAGCCAGCTCGGTTCAGGCTCGGGCCAAAATAAACGAGCTGAGACAGGGGTCAGCTCAGACCGGGCCAGCTCGGCTCGTTAAGCTACAGTGGATTTAGGGTTTAGCCCCGTATAATTTTAAGTCCAGTCTCATTTTCAAATGCGCAATTATGCAAAATTGATGTATTTTCGGTTTGGGAAGAAATAATATGGGCTTCAGTTGCTTGAAGATGTGCCTGCTAGACGATTTCTTAAATTTTTTGAATGAGCTTTCTTATTTTTTATTTTTGAATTTGTATAATAACAACCCAATAAAGTCCAACGAGCCAGCTCGTCAGCTCGCGAGCTAGCTCGGGCTGGCTTGTCACAAGCTGAGCCAAGACTTTTGGCTCGGGACCCCTAGGTCCGGCTCGCTCGGTTCAGGCTCGGACCAGAATTAACGAGCTGAGCCAAGGCCCAGCTCGGCCCGAGCCAGCTCGTTTACAGCCCTGGTTGCTTTCCTGCCAATGCATACCACTGTGCAACCGGGGTTGGACTAAGTACGTGTTTTATTTTGTCTCCCTTACAATAATTGAACCCCCATATGTAGCATTAAAAAAAAAAAGAATAAAATAAATTCATGCACTAAAATCTTGAAATATTCAACAGTTTAATTTCGCTATTTTTTGTTTGTAAACAAAATACGGAAAAGTATACATCTTATAATTAACATTTCGATATTTTAAATTTTTATTGTTTAAATTATTTGAACATTTTATGGACTAATACTTAAGAATCTTGTTTCTTTATTTACAATTTTTGAGTGTTAATATTTTAGTTAATTCATAGTAATTAGTTGGCTCAATTGTTAAATTTTTGTAGGTAACTAATGTGTTATATAACCAATGTTTTAACTAAGTAATAATCACAATATATCATCAAATGTGCAGTGTGATATTATATGTGCACCATCAAAGGGCACCCTCTGGCATGCAGATATTATCAAATTCATGCGTGCCATTCTTGGGTGGTACTCATAAAATATTCTGAATACGGTTAACATTGAAATTTTTTTCCAATTCAATATCAACTCTCTATTTTTTTTTTCCCAAATGGTAACAAAAAAAATAATCTGCATATAAATTCTAGTAACATTATCCGCAGATAAATTTTCTTATTCTTTTTTGCCAGAAGAAGCCCATAGGCCGTACGTAATTTGCATATCAACTCCAAGGTATCTGGAAATAATACAAGTCAACATCCTGGGGCCATGTTGGGTTCCCCTAGCAAGGAGATATTGCCTCTCGGTGCAAACTAGTGTTGTAAAAAATAGTCTTAACGGTCATTTAATAGTTAACGGTGGCTAAACTGTTACGAATACACTAATCGGAGGCATGTTAACAGATTTTTCTGATTAATCGGCTGATTATTCCCGATTATTCTGTTTATTTCCGTTTAATTGTTCGTTTATTTCCGTTTATTCTAATAAATATTTATTTTTACATTGTTTTTTTTACCGTGACTGCGTGTGATAATAAGTTTCATAAATCATGTACTGTAGTTTTGTTTGTGCTTGGATATACATCCAATATTTTTTATATATGTATTTTCTTCTTACTTTGAATTGATTAATTCTTCTATTATTTATATACCATATATTATTCTTAAATTTTTTCAATTAGTATGACATGTTCATATATGAAATTAAGTTGTTATCATAAACTAAATTTAGTGATTTTATGTTGTTTCATTTCTTTCAAATAATATGTTATTAGTATTTGAAAGAGCTTTATTCTCGAATTTATTTTTTCATTAAATAAATGTGTTACTTACACATGTAAATTGCATATGTGTTGTTAAGAAAAAATAAGTGTAGTGTCATGTTATAATAATAGAAATCAGTTAAATAAAATTTATTTGATAAGTTTAATGAGTTAAATATTTTTTTTTAATAAATTATGAATATATACACATAATTTTAATGAAAAAGATTAATCGACCGCATAATTCCAATTAATCGCTTAGCGGTATCCGTCCGTTCTTCGAACGCATACCGTTATTTACAAACGCTCGAGCAACCAATGGGAGTTGAATTCTTCAAAGAAAATTCAACAAGAATCCATATCCTCGACGGTACCGTAAAAGATTCCCTTTTACAATTAGCTATTTACGGTTTGAGATTAACTCTCAAGCCGGTTTAGGATTCGGGCTGACTGAGGGGTAGTATTATTGGGCTCTGCGATTCGTGCCAAGTTAAAAAGAACGGTCCAGATCAAGTAATTGTAAAAGATTCTCTTTTACGGTACCGTCGGTGATATGAATTCAACAAACAACGAGGTGTTAAGGCAGAATTACAACACTGGACCCCACAATGGGTCCCATCCTGTCGCTTTAGAGTTAGAGACTTCTGATTTTTTGTGGAACTTTTTTTTCAAAAGAGCAAAAGCCGATATTTTTATTAATATCCAAAGTTTAATAGAAATTATTTAATATACTCAAATCCGCAGAAAAATTATAAAAATATTCGTACTAGCTATTTCTAGCCGGTATTCAATTTAATTCAGTACCGGTCAAAAAATAGCCGGTATCCAAAATTTTTTTTTTTTTGTACAATACTGGCTATTTTCTAGCCGGTACTTAATTTTTTTTTTTTTTAAGGTGGGCATAACATAGTTCATTAGAAGAAAAAGTCGTAGGAATTTTGCACTCGGTTTGGCTAAGATCAAATAAATACATTTGGTGGGATGCATGTGTTACATCGGTTGCATGTATCGGTGCGTCGCTGATGTTTTTGTAATGAAACATTGATGTTTTATTAGACTTAGCATTGACAATTAAGCATGGTAGTGCTAAAAAAATATCGGTGCATCGCTGATGTTTTTGCAATGAAAAATCATAAAAAAATTATAAATATTAAATACAGAATAAGTGTTTGAAAATCCAAACATCGGTGCAAAAACATTTTTATTAATATCCATTGCGAAAACAGCGGTGCCTAGCGTATTTCATTAATTTGAATAAAATGTATTTGAAAAATCCAATAAGTATTATCTTTTACAATCTAATAAAACATCGATGTTTCATTACAAAAACATCAGCGACGCACCGATATTTTTTTAGCACTACCCGGCTAATAAAACACCGATGTTTCATTGCAAAAACATCGATGATGCACTGATACATGTAACCGATGTAATACACGCATCCAACCAAATGCATTTGTTTGATCTTAGCCAAACCGAGTGCAAACTTTAATCCGAGTTTTCTACGACTTTTTCTTCTAGTATGTTATGCCCATCCAAAAAAAAAAAAATTAAGTACCAGCCAGATAATAGCCGGTATTGTACTAAAAAAAAAATTTGGGTACCGGCCATTTTCTGGCCGATACTGAATTAAATTGGATACCCGCCAGAAATGACCGGTACGGGTATCTTATAACTTCCCAGCAAATCTGGGTATATTAAATAATTTCTATTAAACTTTGGATATTAATAAAAATGTCGGGAGCAAAGAAGAAAGGTGTTGCTTTTATTTATTTTTCTCTAAACCGACTAATTCGTCTAAATAAGTCTACCACACCGAAATTTTTATTAATATTAAAAAAAATCAAATTCTACATCCTCTTTGACAAGATTTCGAAAAATACCCAAATTACAATTTATTTCACGGTTTTGGACCAACTTTCCGCAAATTAAATCTACGGTTTTAGCCCCTCCAAAACCGCATAACAAATCCATGGTTTCAGAAATTTAGAATTTTTTTTTTTACGGTTTTAGGTTTTTGACATTAAAAAATTATTCAGAACCGTGAATTTAATCCACGGTTTGATGGAAATTCAATTCATCTGACAATTTTGTCAGAACCAATTATTATTTTTTCAAAAATAGAAGGACCACAATATTTTTTGTATTTATTTAGAAGTGACTTTTGAACCGGAATCAATAACTCAGATTCAAAATATTTTAATTTTTTTTCAATAATACACAAAAAAATATTTTAATTTTTCTTACAACCGCAACAAATTCGGCCTGAAAATGTTAATCCAGATTGTTTGTCGCAGTCTTTCTAGTAAATCAAATTATATAGTATTCCATCTATCAAAGAAATATATAAATTATTTATAATATTTTAATAAAAAAACAAAAAATTATAACATTTTTTGTTTAATTAAAAATAAATAAATAAAACATTTCCGGTTTCATGAAAAAAAATCTATTTGAGATCTAAACCGCAATTTTAATTTCTGGTTTTACGAAATCGTGAATTTGTTCTGTGGTTTTGAGAGGGCTAAAACCATAAATTAAATTTGCATTTTTGGAGCATAAAACCGTGAATTACAATTGCGGTTTAAGCATTTTTTTAAATCTTGTCAAACATAATTTGGAATTCGACTTTTTTTTTTAATATTAATAAAAATTTCGGTCTACCACAATTACAAACCTATCGCCATACATATTTACAGCCAACTAACATTACATCATTTAAATAAAATAATACATCTTAACAAACATGCCACTATAATTATACACTAATAGAATTCGACGATCGTGTCAACCTAGCTAATAATCATCTCAATTTATAACAAAAATTAAACGAACATAACATAATTTAATAGCAAAACTTCTGAAAAATACATACCATATCACAAAACAACAATTCTTACACACTACCAAAAAAATGAACATAAAACAATTTAGGGAAAAAAAATTAGTTGAGAGAGGCTACGGTACTATGCATAACACACTTTGGTTGTATGGATCCATATCTTCATTTTAAAAGTCTATTAAAAGTCTAGATAGTCAATTTGAACCGTTTATCATGATCTCCATGTGAAAAAATATACTCGGAGACTAAATTTACATTATCTTAGATTTTTTTACTATATTCTTAAGAAGAATTTCATGTATATCTGTCAAAAATCTTAAAATTATGTATTTTCCCTCTAAAGTTTGTAATATCATATTTACCCTCCTAAATGTTAAAAACTCATAAATTTACTTAATTTATGGCATTTTCTTTTAAAACTCATTCTAAATTTATAGATTACCCATTTTAACCTTTACTAAAAAAAATATGTATTATGTGTAAGAGAAATGTTCAGTCTTCTAATCAGTCGATTTTCGAGGAAAATAACGCATTTCTCTACTTGTGGCGCGCACACAATGGCTTTTAGGCATTCGTTTGTGTGTGCATCATAAGAAAATTAATCATTTGCCATCACAAATGGGCCAATTAGAAGAACGAACATTTGTCTAAAACAAGCTATATATATTTTTATTTTTTAATAAAGGTAAAATTGATATTCTATAAATTTCGAACAAGTTTTAATAGAATAAGCAATTGATTGGGTAAATTTGTGATTTTTTTTTGGGTAAATATGATATTACGAACTTTAGAGGGGCAAATATGTAATTTCAAAATTTTTGAGGGGTTTGCATGTAATTTACATATATTTTTAAATAGGTACAAAATCCTTTTATCTAAAAATTCTGGATCATCCAAAAGTAGTACTGTCTTTTTTACCTGTCGGAAAAAAGTACCAAAATCTAAAAAAAAATATAAAATTTAACATCTTAGCATATTTTCATATAGAGATTATATTAAACAGTTCAGATAAAGTGCTATGACTTCAAAAATAAAAATAAAAATTTAGTACGTACCATAGTGCATCATACATAGTACCATAACCTCATTCCTAATTTCAAATATAACATAATGTAACACCAACAATTTAATTTCGTACACCCCATTGATATTTAATCGAGGAAGAGAAAAAACTTTTACCAAAAAACAAATTATCACACTCATAATCTCTCCTCCAAGAAGCAAATAAGCATCAACCATATGCACAAAAGCAACCGACTATTATCATAACGTTATAATTTTAGTCTAAGTTATAACGAGTCAGTTTTTGTAATTTTAAAGTTCGAACAGTCGATCCGAACCCCTCAACATGATCTCCATATTAAAATGTCCTTGGAAATCAAATTTCATATTTTTTGAAAATTTTTACTATTTTTTTAGATAGGTACAAAATCACTGTTTTTTTCGGAGAGAGAGAGATTAGCTAATATCAAAATATTTGTTCCAGAGTCGTGGTACAACCAATTGATTTTCCGATTTTCAAAGTCGAAACGGTCGATCCAAATCGTTAGATATGATCTCTATATTAAATGTGCTTGGGGGACCAAATTTTAGATTTTTTGGAATTTCTTTTACTATTTATTAAGCCAGTTTTAAAATCGTTAATTTTAATATACATTGAAAATTTTCTGGATCATTGAAAACAAAGATTTTAAAACTGACTTTACAAATAGTAAAAGAAATTAAAAAAAAAATCTAAAATTTGGTGCCGAAGCACATTTAATATAGATTGAATGTTGAAGGATTTGGATCGACTGTTTGAATTTTGAAAATGTAAAAACCGAAGCGTTTATTCCACGGCCTAGGATTCTCTCTCTCTCTCTCTCTCTTTATATATATATATATATATATATATATATATATATGAGTAGGGTTAAAATGCCCTATTGGTTTTGTGCCTCATCATGCCCCAACATCGTTATCTCTATTTTCAAAGTTTAGGCAGTTGATCCGAACCGCTCAATATGATCTTCATATTAAAATGTGCTTGGATACAAAATTTTAGATTTTTTGAAATTTTTTTTTGCTATTTTTTAAGATAGGTACAAAATCATTGTTTTTAGAAAATTTGGACCATTCAAAAATAGTGATTGTACCTCTCTAAACAATTAGTAAAAAAATTCTAAAAATTCTAAAATTTGTTATCCAAGCACATTTTAGTATGAAGATCATGTTGAACGGTTCGGATCAATTATTTAGACTTTGAAAATAGAGATAATAATGTTGGGGCATGATGGGGCAAAAAACCAATGGGGCATTTTAACCCTACTCTATGTAATTTAGTAGAAAATGTTATAGAACTGTCAAATTGACCCTCATTCGCAGTATAAAATTTTTATATGCTTGACCCCCATTCACGTTTGACTTTCATAGTTTGAAAGTCTGGCTTCGCCCCTATATATATATATGAGGAGGGATCAAGTTACAACAAATTTGAGTTACAACAAAGTTACAACAACCATTTTTTTCATTTTCAAAGTCCAAATCGTCGACCCAAACCGTTCAACATAATTATCTAAATAAAATGTGAGTGCAGATCAAATTTTACATTTTTTTTGAATATTTTTACTATTTATTAAGATGGGTACAAAATTCAATGGTTTGAATATGACTATTTTTTGTAAAATACTTAATAAATAGTAAAAAAATTCAAAAAAATGTAAAATTTGATCTGCAAGCACATTTTATTGTGGAGATCATGTTGAACGGTTTGGATCGACGATTTGGACTTTGAAAATGAAAAAATGGTTGGTGTAACTTTGTTATAACTCAAATTTGTTGTAACTTGATCCCTCCTCTATATATATGTGTGTGTATATATATATATATATAGATGGGCTATTGTGCTTTGCAAAGTAAATGAGGGCTTTACCTCGGGCCATATTTTCATTTTTGAAAATTCAAACAACCGATCTGAACCGTTCAACATATTCTAAATATTGAAATGTGCTTGCAGACTAAATTTTACATTGTTTGAAATTTTTTTACTATTTATTAAGCCACTTTGAAAATCGCTGATCCGGTGATCCAGGAAATTTTACTGTTCACAGTGGATCAGCGATTTTCAAAGTGGCTTAATAAATAATAAAAATATTCCAAAAAATGTAAAATTTAGTCTGCAAGCACATTTCAATATTTAGAACATGTTGAACGGTTCGGATCCATTGTTTGGATTTTCAAAAATGAAAATATGGCCCGAAGTAAACCCCCCCATTTACTTTGCAAAGCACAATAGCCCATCTCTCTCTCTATATATATATATAGGAAGTGTCTACGGTGCTATGCATAGCATAGAGGCCTCCGTGTTACGGCTCAATTTTTGAGTTTTCAAAATCCTAACGGTCGATCTGAACCATTCAACATGATCTCCATATGAATATGTACTTGCAAACCAAATTTTACATTTTTTAGAATTTTTTTACTATTTATTAAGCCACTTTGAAAAAATAGTAATTTGTACACCACAGTAAAATCTTCTGGACCATTGGATCAGCAATTTTCAAAGTGACTTAATAAATAGTAAAAAAATTCTAAAAAATGTAAAATTTGGTTTGCAAGTACATATTCATAAGGAGATCATGTTGAACGGTTCGGATCGACCGTTAGGATTTTGAAAACTAAAAAATTGAGCCGTAGCACGGAGGCCCTCTATGCTACGCGTAGCATATTAGCCAGATTATATATATATATATATATATATATATATATATATATATAGTAGAACTAGGGTGCTCTCGAGTTCACCAAGCCCTTGGTGAACTCAAGTCCAAAACTCATCGGATCGGCTTCAAACGACGAATCCGACCGTTGAAACCCGTCTACCTTACGAGTGATGCGTCTACATGCAAAAATTTTAAATTTTGAAATTAATTTTGCATGGAGTCAAGTGGTCAAAAAACCTCAAAAAATGAATGCATTAAAATTAATTTATTAACCTTCTAATTTTGACCACTTGACTCTATGCAAAATTACTTTCAAAATTTAAAATTTTTGCATGTAGACGCATCACTCGTAAGGTAGACGGGTTTCAACGGTCGGATTCGTCGTTTGAAGCCGATCCAATGAGTTTTGGACTTGAGTTCACCAAGGTCTTGGTGAACTCGAGAGCACCCTAGTTCTACTCTATATATATATAGAGAGAGAGAGAATGGCTAATATACAAACGTTTGTTCCTGGACTCAGGAACAAACGATTCGGTTCTCTAATTTTCAAAGTCCAAACAGTCAATCCAAACCGTTAGATATTCAATCTATATTAAAATGTGTTTGGAGACCAAATTTTACATTTTTTGGAACTTTTTTACTATTTATTAAGCTGGTTTGAAAACCGCTGTTTTTCAATGCAGCATAATTTAATAAAAACAGCAGTTTTCAAACCATCTTAATAAATAGTAAAAAAATTCCGAAAAATGTAAAATTTGGTCTCCAAGCACATTTTAATATAGATTGAATATCTAACGGTTTGGATCAACTGTTTGGACTTTGAAAATCGGAGAACCGAATCGTTTGTTCCTGAGTCCAGGAACAAACGTTTATATATTAGCCATTCTATATATATATAATAAGGAAAATGACTAATAAATATTTAATACCCTATTTCGTTTGGAATAACATGATAGAAATGTTTTTAATGTTCTCTCTGATCTCCCTTCCTCCCCAGAGTTTCAAACTCTGGTAGCCTCTACCAGAGTTTCAAAAAAAAAAAAAAAAAATCTCCCTTCCTCCCCCCTCTCTATCTCTACCAATTAAGCAGTCTTTAGATACATCTAAAGGGCGTCAAGAATAAAATATGCCATCGTCAACATGTAATTAATTAGAAGCGATAGATTCGAAACACATATATCAACTACTCCAATTTTGAATGTCAGCCATAAAAAAAAGTTCACACGAACAACCTTATGATCGCACAAAAAAGAAAATTATTAGATATCAGCGAACCAAGGTAAAGTAAGGACCACTATATAATTTTCATTGTTTTTTATTTGGTTTTGTGCATGCCAAAGGCGGATGTATGATGAAGTTAGCAAATAACTAAAATGGAAATATCCCTTTCTTATTAGAATACGCACAACTTGCTTTAAGTGTGAGCATCTTCATCAATCTCTAACAAGGAATCCCTTGTAAACTATTACAAAATTAGGTTTTGAAGAAGACCCTTGGCCACAGAGTAACCCTAGATACAAGTTATTGGCAAGTTGCAAACCTAGCAAGTATTAAATTAGGAAAAGAATAATGGAAATTAAGCATCAAATATATTAAAGGAGATGCTAAGATCAGGAGACACTATCAATTCAGCCCATTCCTTGAAAACCCCTTGAAAGCTATTCAATACCAAATATATATATTGACAAGTAGGTATTTCTTTATTCATCTGTAGATGCTTTAATATAGATATATATACTCCTAGCTAAGTCATAAGCACCAGATTGCTTCCATATATACAGAGGAAGTTTAGTAGTTAATTAATTTGTTACCTTGATATATATCCTGTAAAGACATGTATTTTGCATATTTACTGTTTAGGCAAGTTTAAAATGCAGCGATGCATAATTGCATATGCTTTAGGTGAATCATCATATATATAATTTTAATCTAGCTAGTATATATATTCAATCAGCTCATATATACTGATCACACCTCCATATATGAAAAAGGTTCCATGTAGGCAAAATATATATATGCTTATATATATTGTTATCATGCCAACTGATTTATAATTGTCCTAGTTAGAACGGTGTAGCATTACTTAATTTGTCGACTTGTTACAGTTCTTGTTATGTGTACTAAAATTTTGGCGAAACTATTGCTTCTTTTTCGTTTTTAATTTATAAAGAAGATTTAGTCAATAATGAAGCTATAGTCTTTATAATAAATTTTATATCAGTCACTATATATAGGACATCCATAAAGAAAACAACAAAAACAATTCATGAGACAACTTCAATGGCCTGTATCAAATATTTTATACTGGTATCATACTGAGATTTCTGTGCTATATATATATATATATATATATATATATATATATATATATATATATATATATGTCTCATTGATGTCTTCGGCAATTCCATAATTAATCCACTTTAGGAAATAATGTCAGAGATGATAATTAATCACCATTGATGTGTACTTCCTGTGATATTTGAGTTACTTCTTTCTCCAAAAAAAGGAAAAAAAAAAAAAATCAAAAGACAGATAATTCCTCACAAGTCACAATTAATGGACGCAACACCAATCAACTACCAGTGTTCTATATATTACGATCAGGGTTCTAAATAGCTAGTTATAGTTGCGCTATAGATTTTTCAATCCTTAATTAAAAGCTATAACATTATCGGCCGTATTCGGCACTATAGCTAACTAGCTATAACTGTTTTTTTAGCCTTTTCGTGATGACGCGATAATCGTTATTTAGAACCTTGATTACGAGTTAATTATACCTCTAAGGTATTTGATCGTATAGAATACAAAGAGATCTACTTTGAAATTCATGTAAGGATTTGAATTCACGGCCAGGTATTTGCATGGATTTGAATTCACGGCTTACTCCATTTTTTTTTTAAATTTATAAACATTTTCTCAGTTGTAGGCTTGTGGCGACAACTTTTCACCCTACCCCAAAAGCAAACGCACAAATAAATAAGTAAATAATAAAATGGCACCTCAAATATGCTCAGTTCCAATATAAAAATAAATGTACACCTTGATGCAAGATTTCCCATAAAAAGGGCTCTTGCAGCCGTACCTGGAATCTATAAGTGGACATGCAACGTTTCTATTCTGGATTGGTTCCATGACCCAGAGAATATATTGGACCAATGAGTTTTTCCTTTGTTTAATTGTTGACTTTCACCCAACAATGATATCTTATTTAATCTATATATATGTTATTATTAACAAATAAATTTGAGGGTCAGACAATTAGGAAATTTAAACTCATGCAAGCAACTTCCTTAATCGTTATATTAAATACCCAACTTTCTGAAAATCTTAAATGTGTATATTAATTAACGCCAAACATGAAATTAACTTATAATTCCGTGTGAAATCTGATCATATTAGGCCCTCCCGAATTTAATCTACACATTGTTACTTGTACTGGTGTATGTGCCTATTTGTTATATTATGTGTATATATATGGAGAACAAAATCATACCGTAGCCAAAATTGGTTTCCTAAGATTTTATATGGTTTCTTTCTCAATTGGCACTTTACGAAGTCCTTGCACAGCCCCTTCATTTTAAATTCGCAAAGCTCTTGCTGAGTGCATAATGCCATTGAGAGATCAAGTTTCACAACTGAAATATATCATTAGCAATCGAGCGTCTCATGTGTAGAAACTGATTCTCTTGCTTCAAATAAAGCAAGAGATGTCTTTCTAGAATTAATGGAGTTTAGATATGTTATGTGTTTTGTTGAGAGAGAGAGTTTCAAATTTATTTATAACTTGAATATGTTTTGATGCAATATTAACATATAAAACATGTAAGGGCACAAGGTTCATGACTCGTGAATGAAGGGATCATGAAGCATCGCCAGTTCGGTTCGGTTCGATTCAGTGTGAACCAGTGCCTACTTGCACGTCCTGAGAGCTTGCCTGCACTCCTTATCACACCTCTCTTTCTATTGATTCAAAGTTGCCTGAACCTCTTGAAAGTTGTTCGAACCCATTAAAAAGGAGAGCAGCTTGGGTCCGATGCCCATCGAACTCAAATTTGAGTCCGATAGGTTTCGGGACAGTCCGATCTGCTTTACGATTCGTGCGCATGAATTTTAAAACAGATGCGAAAGTTGCGGACGCGAATTTTAAAGCAGATCGGACGGTCATCAGACCCATCGAACTCAGTTTGAGTCCGATGGGCATCGGACCCAAATTGACCTCATTAAAAAGCTGGTTCTTGTCTGTGGTTGATTTTATTTCACTATTTCACTTATTTCATATTTTGAATCAATCCAACCCATCTAACGTACATTGATCCAAATTGACCTTTTGAAAATGATCCAAATTGATCTTCCACATTTTTGTTTTATTTATTTGTTGAGTATTATAATTAAAACCTGAAGTAACCTCTCAAAATGGCTTGTAATGACAACAATATAGGAAGAGATATCGAGATCAGCCAATAGAGCCTCTAATGAGATAATTTCATCGAATCAACGATTTCGATCTTCAATATTTCGTATCAATTTTTCATTGTCTGCTTGTTAAAATATATTTATTCGGATCAAACTTTTCCTTAGCTGGCCTATACATGTAAGGCCTAGTACAAAAGCCAGCATAACCACGTTTAATCCCTCATTTCCTATTGCAACTTGGGGAGCTAGGTTTCCTTAATAGTTTTCTAAAGAAAACTATACCAATTTGCATTTGTTTAAGTCCATCAGAAATTATGAAGGCGCATCAATCCCTGACAGAATATATATATATAGTCAGGTATTATGAACATCATCCAGAGGAATCAATAATGTATATATATATATATGTCACTTACTGACTGTTAATTAGCCGGTTTAATTATTCATTCTCATTGAATTTGCATTTATATATGTCATCTTTGAGATATTGTATGAATATAAACTGCATAATAACCCTTTGTTTTCTTTCAAATGATACATATATTCCTTCTTTTCTTTTAATTTAGTGTTCACTTTGTATCCTTTCTGAATTGAGATACAGTCGTACAAATGAAAGTACAATATACACAGTTAATATCTACTACCAAAAATGAAACATATACAGACAATTACAAATATCAGTACACGTGCACAAGTTTTTCTCGTTAAATTAATTAGTAGTATACCTACGACCTATGTTATGATTTTACAATTATATATCTCTATAAACCTTCCCTAAATAGGTTAATTAATTAGGGTCAGCAAAGCACCAGCTGTACATCCTGGCACAACCGTGCAAGTGGGTCATGTGCTTTAATGGTTATTGGTCCCCAAAAGAGTACATTAGCACATGGTCAGAAGAGTAATTAAGCATCTAATTATTCTAAGCTACTAATATCTTCATCTTAATTAAGGCCACTTGAATTTGGAAAAGCATATCTTGGATTGATAGATTAGATATGCAACTGCTATATATATATAAATTAAGGCACTGTCAACTTTGCTTTGCTGGGCCAATCAGATAATCTAGTTGGTTTGCTTTTGTTTAGTAACCAAATGGTGTCAGATTAGGCTAATTAATCAAATATAAACAGCCTCTCGTGCATGTCAGGAGATCTGGTGGTATACTTCTTGGAAGTGGAGAGATCGTGCTTCAGATTTCAATCCAGTACTAGATTACTAAAGAAGAAATTTATTTGAACGAATTCTCATTGGCGAGATCAGATATATTATATGTTGATGCATGGAGCAATGTTCAACTTTGTATGAGTTGTCACAATTGGGCCTGGATTTGAAATCACAACACAAAATAAATTGAGCCCACAAGAGCCCATACCACCTAGAGTTGAGTAAATTCTAATGAACCTCCACAGATCGCAAATGCTGTCAGAGTGGCCCATGGGTCTATTAAAATAAGTAAAAGCGAACAGAAAAAACTAATAAAAAATAATCAAAACATGTTAGAGAAAGGCCCATGACATTAAAATTAGTAGACTACAAATGCATGTAGCTTGTAATCCCTTGATCTTCTGTTCATTAATAATAAAGCTCTCTTCTTTTATCTTATTTTGTTGGTCCATCCCTTTGTATTCTCACTGAATATTGTGAGCCATAAAATTTGTGGTAGTACTGAGTATATAGTGGGTTGTTTATCCGAAAATTGTGTTTTTCATAATGGTCATGGTAATATGCATATTACAAATTGATCCGTACTATGGGTTTTATATCTTTATATTCAAAATTCAAACATTTGATCCAAATCATTAAACATGATCTCCATATAAAAGTGTACTTGAAGACAAAATTTTACATGTTTACTATTTTTGTAGATAGATAGAAGATGTATAATGTATAGTGATGGGATTTAAGTGTCTCCACAACTACAAAGTGAAATTCTAACCATAAGCTACAAATACACATTTAACATTTTACGAGGAGCGGAATCATATAAAAACTTTTAAAAAATAATAAATTTCAACATACAAGAATTAAAAAATTTAAATAACAAGGTGGCTATATCCACTCTTGACAAGGCTGTTGATCCGCCCCCAGCAATCGTGCCAAAGAAATGCATTTCTATGAATGCCAAATCCAGCGAAATCAATTGCAATCAAGTTGCAAATTTCAGAGTACAGGCAAAAATGCCAAATCCAGGGAACTATGTTTGGTGAAAACAAAATTATAATACACTACACAAGTCTAAAACACAATCAGAAATTATAAGCATGCTATGAGAAACAATGTACAGATCAGGCTGAAATAGGTTGCACTGAATTTTGAATATAATATTAATTTTTGACAGTTCACATTTTGTCAAGCATCTTAAAACAATTTACATCCTAAATTGAGGGTAACTTAGACACATTTAAAGTGAAAAATAACGAATTAAAAAGATTTTACACGAGTATAGACAATTTGAAACCACCGTGACGTGTTATTTATAATAAACAGGAAAATTAAGCTTTCTAAATTATTGAAACTAGAAAAATATAACTTATTTGAACTAAAACAAACGCTACAATTTGGGTAATGGAATTAATTAGTAACTATTTAGACAAGAATGATGCTACAATTTGACTCAAAGTTGTATGAAATTTAGTGGTCGCTCACAGTTATTAATGGACAGCGCATGGGAAATTGGGAATAAATGCTACTACTTTAAAGAGGAGACCAATGGTTTGGATTTGCATCTTGTTGAGCGCTTGAAGTTCCTTTTTAGTGCTGCAGGAATCCTTCCGAAATTTTTATTTATAGCCTAACTAAAAAATAAATAAATCAAAACACTTCAGTTTTGGAGACCGCCTAATGCCGTTGCGGCCCCAGTTTAGGGACCGCCCAATGCCTCTGTGACCCCTGTTTTTTTTTTCTATATGTACTCATTCAGAGGTAGAATTTCATTTCTCACATTCATCATTCTCTCTCTGGACAAGAGCTTCTGATTTGTAAGTTTTTTTCTTTTTTTTTCAATTTTTTTATTTTTTAGTAGGTTAATAATTAATTTAGTTAATTTTTAATTTTAGTTTTTTTTGTATTGGATTCAAAATAAGTCTTATGTTATCCATTTACGCTGGTGGTGATGTTTTAACAGGCCCTAATGGGGTTTATTATAGTATCAGGTCTATTACTGTGATTCCGGTAATGTTGGATACTGATTATGTGGGCATTATATCGATTATTTTTCTGAGTTTGGGATTGGATCAGGGTCAATATGATCTTAATATTCAGACCAAAATTAGCATACCGATTAGTTCAGCACAAACCTGGTTCCAACTCTTTCCAGTTCAGAATAATGGAGTCTGGTAGGTACTGTACAACCAAACCATGAGTTTTTCTATGGTGCATACAAGGTAATTGACCTATATGTGGAGGTTACCCGAGTCCGGCGTACCAACCCACTTATGAGGTTAATCTAGGGCCGTAGTCGGGTTAACTCATCTGGCTCAAGTTCGTCCCCTCTCCAAATTAACCAACCGTCTAGCAGTCGGGCCCCAGTTCAAAGGGACCGACCGTCCAGATTGACCAGTCTTCTACTAGTCGGGCCGCTTCTTGGGGCCAATCTATGATCCGGATGAGGATGATGATATAGTGGATTCCGAATTAGAAGACAGATGAAAATTGGGGTGACATCAATCCTGAGGGTATGAGTGATCAGAGTGGCCAGGAAGCATGTGATTGGACAAAGGTTTTTCAAGATGGATCGCATTTCGGATAATGGATCGCGGGTTTGAGCACCCGGTGTTGGCTTTCAATGACACATCAGGGTTTCAGGAAGCAAATGTGGATTTATTTGGAAGCTCAGCAGAGTATGAGGATGAATTGTTTGAGGACAAACCTTTGACTCAAAAGAGCAAATGAAGAGCGCAATTGCCCGGTTTCACATTCTTTGCAACAAAGAGATAAGGAATACGCATAGTGATAAGACCATAATGAGGTTCAAGTGCAAGGACAGTAGATGTGGCTGGTACATATATGTTATTGCCACTGATTACGGTACACAATGGCGTCTCTAAGTGTCCAATAAAACATTCTTGTCACACGGATGCAACAAGAATAGATCATGCACAGTTGTCGGCTACTATGGTCGCCGATTACATATTGGCTCACATGAGAAACGATGTTGATTTGAGTATCCAAGCTGTCAGGATCGCTGTTGCTGAAAGATACAATGGTCAGATACCAGTATACAAAAAACTGTGGTGTGGCTAGGAGTTGGCAATTGCCCGCCAATTTGGTAGTTGGGAGGAATCATACGCGTTTGTAGTTCTGTTGTTGGAGGCAATCAAGAGAAAAAATCCATGTACTATATTGTTCCTTTTATTTGACGGTATATAACAAAATCAACAATTTAACTTATTTTTTTTTATTAATCACATAAACATTGTTTGATGTGACCTTATTTCCCACCGGTAAACCTAGACCATACAAGTATTTTCAAAGGGCAGCTTGGGCATTTAGACCGTGCATAGCTGTTTTTCAACACCTCAGACCAGTCATCACCGTTGTTGCTTGTTTCCTGTCAGGCTGGTACAAAGGTAATTAATTTATTCAATTTGATTTATTTAATTTAGTTAATTTAATTTTTTAAATTAATTTGATTGTTTTAATTGATCGATAGTTTAACACAGGTAAATTGTTGTTTTTAACCGGGTATGATGCAGAAAACCAGTTTCTCCCATTGGATTTTTGGTTAGTTGAGTTAGAGAGTTTCGAATATTGTGGTGGTTCATGCAATGGTTGCGGCACAATGTAATTGGCTTCAGATTCGTGTGTGTCATCATTGATAGGGAAAGGGTATCAAGAATGTGTTTAGACAAGATTATATGGGGTAGAACAAGGAGGATGAGAATCAATGCTTTTACCATCTTTGTGCTACTCACATAGCCGAGAACATGAAGAAGAACCATTGCAGTGAGGCAGCCATCAAGTTTTTCAGGATATGTGTAGCTAAGAGGAAGATGAGGAGATACAAGCAAGGAATGCAAGCAATGAGGGATGTATGTGACCGTACTCTCAATTGGCTGGACAGTGTGGGTAAGTATTTGGTAAAGATGAGTGTTTGACCCTAAAAAGTCAAGATCATGGTTATTTGGACAAGGGTGCCATATTAACTACACAAATTGGTCAATTAAAGATTTAATCATGCTTTAATTTGACACAACACCACAAAATGGGAAATGAAATTCATTAAATCAAGTTCATGATTAAAATCTACTCAAATAATCATGAATTTTGATATAAGGTATATTTTCTAATTCAAAATGGTTAGATAGATATCAAATTTACAAAATAGAGATTTTCTGATTGGTGCCACATGGCATGGGGACTCATGGCATTAAACTTAAGTACTTTGGGTGCAAATTGGGTACACAGAACTCAAACCTTACAGTCAGGGCCCACGAGTCAGTGGCTTGGGGTGAATTTCGCTAGACCTTAGACTTGGGTGAACCCAGAACACAGAGAAACAATGGCATAGACCGAACTGGCAGCTTCACGGCTCACCATACACCGAGAGCACATGCCAGCGATCGGATGTCGCTAAATCTAAAACCTGGGGTACTTTGACCCCTTCAACTCGCAAGCACTCGGCGCTTTATGCACCGTGCAATGCTCCCTACACGGCTCACAAGGTCCAGGAGCAGCCAAAAGAAAAATACAAAGGAAAGATATAATTGGTCAAGACGAGATGAGACCGACAGTGGGCCCCCTCTCGTCAGCCTCTTCTCCCACCTCTGCTCTCTTCTGATGACCGAAAGAAAGAAAGAAAAATTGAAGAAGTTCGGACCCTATAAGCTAAGTCCCCAAGCGCAAAATTGAGAAGATAAATGTGCTTCTTACCTCTCCGCGATGCTCTCTGCTAGTGCAATTAAAAGAAGGAAGAGAGAATGAAGTGGATTCGGGTTTGCTCACTATCGGGTATGACTTGAGTTGAAGTAGACCGAGTGTAATTACATCTCTCAAAAGGTTTAAATGGTGTCGTTGGGATCTCATATGACTACTGTAACCCCCAATTGAATGAGCATTAAAATAGTTTGCTTGATTTGGGAAGTGATATCCGACGGGTATCAAAAGGAGAGACTCAAAGAATCGAAAATAGAAATTGGCAGCTAAAGAGGTAAAATAACATCTAGACCATGATAAGAATATGTTGTGCTTGCAATGTGGCGATGCCTCATTAGTTGTAGGTGATTCAAACGGTATAGGCATGTTGAATCGGTCTAAAATCGTATGTATATCGTATGCCCTCTGCAACTGGCGCACTGTGCTAAATTGACTTCATGTACAGTTGGCCTAGTGCCCAGATAAGATGCCAAAATGGAAGAATCTCCTCCCATGCATGAGGAGATGCATGATACAATGTTATCAAATCTCGGCCATTAAAAGAAATCAAATCAAAGGCTAAAAAGGATGAATACATAGATTGCCAACTTGGCTGTTCACTATTGGACTATGCATAGCTGGATACCTTAAGATCAAATCCAGAACATTGAAAATGGAATGAAGAAAATGAAAGGCAAAGATCAAGCCAACATGGCCCTATGCCTAAACCCTAAACCCTATTGCTCTAGGCTATATAAGAGCACCAAATCAAAAGAAGAGGATATCAGTAGCTACCCCCATACTAGACCTGAATTCTCCAGCAGAAAATATACACTACTCACTACAACAAACAAGAGAGAAAAAGGAAAGAAATCCCCTCTTAGCTAAAATCAAAAGAATAGATAGAAATTTGTGTTCTTTGATACAATGTAGAAGCTTATTGGAGCTTAAGTTCATGTACATTATCTCATGATTTAATAAAAAGAAAAAATGTTCTTGTTCCATAATTTTTCTTTCATTTTCCTTTTATGCACATTGGAGCTTCTTTCTTCTTTCCTTTGATTTTTCTTCCCTTCTTCTTCCCTTTTATTTTCAGGTTTGATGAGGATTGAATGCTTTTAGCTCATATGAATGAGTTTAGAGGCATGAAATCATACAAATAAGTAAGCTCCTTTTATATAATAATCAAATATTATATTAAAAGGTTTAAAAATGAAAAATAAAATAGAAGAGGCACTGTAGCTTTTATAGCTAATTTTAAGCCTATGATTCTAAACAAAAAATGTGCATATGTGAATGTTTGAATTTTCGTTCCTTTTTCCCTTCTCTGCCTCTTGCTTTCCTTTCCTTCTTCTTTTCTTTTTTCCTTTTCTTTTCTTCTTTTCTGTTGCAAAAGGAAGGACAAAGCACACATAAACAAACAAAAAATATAATAAAAGTGATATTTTATATTATAAGAAATATAGAAGGAAAAAGATATTGAAAAGTTGATGTTTAACTACATCCTTTTGAATATTCAATTCTTATATAATTCTTTTAATATAAATCAACTAAAAAGTGCAAAACAAATGAAAGGGAATTTAAAACAAAATTAAATAGTATATTAGGGATTGATGTTTAACAACATCTCCCTATTTATGCTATTTTTGGACTTTTTGAAGGACTTTAATGCATAAAGGAGAAATAAGACAAATGATATATGGAAGATTGATGTTTCACTACATCTCTTTCTATATTGTAAGTTTTATTGATCTTTTAAAGGGCTTAGATGCATAATCACTAAAAAAAAGAGCAAGTGAGAAGAGGGAAACTTTAATCCCTATGATATGATGCTCAAAGACCCTTTTATGTGAATATGCAAATGACCAAGGACCTATATGCATATCTTCATAGGTGCTAGCAAATGACATATGTGATGCTAGTACCTCTTTGATCTTTTAATGACCAAATCTTGATGTGATACTACATGGTACCAATGTACAGTACCAGTTACTCCTAATAAAGGCTATACTGGTACAGCAAAAGCACCAAAATACCTCAAATGACCTGCTGGTACAGATCAGCCAGTGCAGGCTGATCTGAAAACCAAATTCAAATTCTTTTTAAACAGTTAGATAGAGGGCAGAAAGACAATCAATTTAGACTCAAACTTTTCATTTTTATGATTTTTATACTATTTTATAGAAATTTTCAAAGTTGAATTTCAGAAAAATAAAGAATCTGCAGCTGCATTTTTACATATATGCCCCTCTGTCTATCTTCCCCTCTTAAAAATAGAAATAAAAAGCATGAAATTTTTAAAATTCTCATATCCATTGTTGATATACTATGCTACAAGAATAACATGAAAATCATCGATGTCATTAGCAAAATCCATGAGAAATGAAATGAAAATTTCATATTCAACTCAAACCCGAAACTCAAATCCAAGCATCATGCTCAAGTTCAATTCCATTCAACATTGATGCTCTCCAAATACCTTCCATACATGCTCAAAACTACAATACATTGATCTCCAACTACATTCCCCAAGCCAAGTACCATGGACCAGTGGCAAATCGGTACCAAACCGAAGCATCAAGAATTGAAGGGCTCTCAAACCTCCAAGAAATGTGAAATTGAGCTCGCACAAAGCTTCTCCATGCTTTGACGATGTCAAATAAAGGGGCAATCGAAGAAGAACAGCAAAGAAAGCTTCAAAGTCGGATTCAAAACCTTAACCGGTACCGGGAAATCAAGTTGGGTCGTGTACCACCACCTCCAGTGATCAACCATCGCCGACAACACATCTAATAAAACCTCAAGTCCAAGACGACCCTAATGACGCTCCTCCTCGGCCTCGCCGTAACCGGGAACCTCACCAGAGTAATAGCAGAGATGAACCCTAAATCGGGTCTCAAACCCGATTCATATCAAGCCAAGCACGCTTTTCAAAGTAACCAGGGCCAATCGATCTAGGCGCCAAAAGAAGAGTTTAAATAAAAAACCGAATCTCAAAGCAAAGTCTGATCTGAAGGACTGATGGATTACTGCCTTAAGGGCCCACATGTCGGATGAACGGATTCTCCATGCGCCAATCTCAAAGCCCAGAATCCATGTTTCAGATATTAAGCACGGATAATGAAGGCCCAAAATACCCACATTTCAGAGCATACCCCAATCTTAAACACCTTGTATAAGTCCTGAAGCATAGCACAAATCCTAAAGCCCATAAAACACATCTTAGAGGCCCAAAGCACAAATCTCAAAGCCCGAGTCATGATCTTGAAATCCAGAAAATATTAAAAGAAGATCTTTCACAAAGAAGCCCCTTTGACAAAACTTCTTCACAGCGCAGTTTCTGGATATTTAGAAATGGGTCCCTAGCTGCTAAAAAACCTCTTCAAATAAGTCCCTGGGAGCCCAATTTCCAGTCCAAACCCTGTAAAAAGCCCAAACCATAGCTTCCAGTCCCTCCATCTTTACAAATGAGTCCCTGGAAAAATATAAACTTCACAAATAAGTCCTTTTCAGCCTTTTTGGCCATAACTTCTTCATTTCAAATCCAAATCAATTCAAACCACCTCCAAATGAACCCAAATTAAATTCTCCATGTTTTTAAACCAAAATTGAACGTAACCAAACATCATATAGCCTACCAAATGACTAAAATGCCCTTTTCCCCCTTTTTTCTCACATTTAAATCATTTCCTCTTAAATAAAATATAAATAAAATGCAAATATATTTTCTCAAACACAAATATATTTCTAAAATCAATAAATAGGTAATAATAAATGTATTTTAATAATATTCATTACATCTCGTGCATACATATTAGTTAAATATCCAAAACAATGATGACCAAATGAAAATAAAAAGACCAAGTACATGAGTTCTCTCCCCTTTTAGCCCCTCTATTCAATTCATAACAAATAGGCCCCAAATGTCAGAATGGACGAGGTATTCAGCATGGCTTGGAAGGGTCATCTGATGTAATTAACAGCGGGGGCTTGCGCCCGCTGGGAGTTAAACGTCCTCACAATCAATAAACTCTCTCGATAGACTGATTATGAACAGTAGGTCTGTCGAAGGTGAACCGAAGGAATTGTAGAAAGAAGTAAATGTTTCAAGTTCGATGTTCTCTCTCCATGGCTTGAAAACAGAGAGCATTGAACCCTGAGACATTTAATGCATGCACACACCTTCTACCGCTGTGCAACTTTCTGCGCCATACAATGAGAACGAGTGTCCAAAACCATGGAAGATATTCCAAGCGCTGGACCGTGGTTACCATTAGGAAATTATGACTACAAATGGGTCCGAGTCGCTAAATAATGTTTTTAGGTCATCTTGTAAGTTACCGGTGGCTGCAATAATTGAAGACACATTTTACAAATGTGTCACATGATTTGGGCAAATGAGGGCCAAAGCAGAATTTGAAGCAAGACAAGGTCAACAGTTCTCGTGTCGTGTGCATAATGTATTTTTATTTTTAGTTTTTTCTTCATCTATTTTTAATAACTTCATTTAAAAAAATTCATTTCTTTATTTTTTTAATTGTTCGTAGCTTATTAACAAACAGTTAGAGAGATTAAATACTATGAAGATGCTTCCGGGGTTTGGCAACTACAACGAGTTCGAGGTAACCTCCACACAAGAGAGAGTTCACGCTTTCATGCCTAACGATTCTGGCCGGTTTACCAAGGCCAATTTCAAATATACGATGGTCATCAGGGAGAATAACACGGTGGAATGCACATGCCATAAGCCTCAATTAGACAGAATACTGTGTTCTCATGTTCTGTTCGTGTGCCGTTCCGAGGCATCAACCCTGGTATCTTTGTAAGTCACTACTACCACATCCAGACACTAATCAACACATGGAGGAGTGAATGGCACGTGTATGACAATCAGTCAGAATGACCTGAACATGAGGGCCCTATCTTTGTTCCAGAAACAAAAAATGTTACTTTGGGTAGAAGACGACACAACATGATTCTGCAATGGTTGGACGTACTAAATAAGAGTAGAAGAGGACACCAAGTCGGCTGAGATACACAGGAAAGACAGAATAGAGTTGCTCAAGATGCACGAGGTAGTTAATTTATTTTATTATTAAATTTCAACTTTCAAAAAATTATTGAAACAATTAGATTTAACAGTCACTATTTGTTTGTAAATTTGCAGGTTGAGAGGCAATCAATGGATTAGATGTTTATCGAGGAGTTAAATTTATGTTTTTATTGTATTGGATGTTTTAATTGTATTGGTAAGAACATTGTTTATTTTAGGTTTATTAGACGTATTTTTATTGTACTCGTGAGAACATATGCATTATATTATTCTATTTATGGCTTCTTTATATTTATTTTTAGATTATTATTTGATCCAAAATATACTTAATTTTAACATATTTTGCAGAAAATTAAACAAAAAAATAAACTTATATTTAACTTTTTATCTAAATACAACAAAACCAACAACAAAAAACCAAACTATAAATGTTTATCAATCTGTTTATTAAAAAAAAAAGAGACCGCAGAGTCATTGGACGGCCCTCAGACTGGGGCTGCAGGGGCATACGGCGGCCCCCAGTCTTTGGGACCGCTAAACCATTGAGTGGCCTGGATATTTTTTTAAATCCCGAGAAACTGGGGTGTTTTGGTTTTTTTTTTTTTTTGGATTATGGTAGAAATAAAAATTTCGGGAAATCATTTGTACGCCGGAAGGAAAGCAAAAGAGTGTTTCAACTATCAAGAATCAACTTATTTGTTAGAGATCGCAGGTTCGAAAGAGTGTTTATCAAGAATCAAAAGAGTGTTTCAACTATCAAGAATCCTGCCATTCATATTGAATATCAGCAACAAGTCCTCTGTTAAGGAGGTTGAAAGAAAACACGGCTTGGCACTATTAACCTCAGCAATTATTGAAAATGAGGTACTGAACTTGGCAAATGGCAATATGAGACCCTACCACTCTCGTAGTACAAATTTCCTATGAAAACCGAATTGTATTAGAGGGAAATGAGACTGAATGTTCAGTGAATCAGCGTTAAGATTTAGGAGTATTAGTATTACTATTTTTTAAGGTTAATGGGCTTGACGTCACTAATAATTGTATTAATAACAACTTGCGTTATTTAAATAAAAATATCCACCATTCACTATGAAAAGCTTTATCAGAAATTTTTTGGTACTTACGAGAACACCCAACCCGTCCATCCTAACTCACAAATTTCATCATAAATATGAAGAAACCACAACAAAGACTCGTGCCCAAACTTTTAGAAAACGCGATTAAAATTGCTATTAAACTGATTAAACAGTTTTTTCCGACATTTCTATTAATATCTAAAGTTAAGTACAAATTAATAAATATACCCATAATATCTTTGTTTTTCGAAAAATGTCTAAACCGGCTAAAATCTGGCCAGTTTCTTCCCTTTTTTTTTTCCTCTCCCAAAAACCGGTTAGAATCTGGTCGGTTTCTTTTTTTTTTTTTTTAGAGACACTATGAAGAGCAAGATAATGATAACAATGAAAATTCAAATTTTTTGTTAGATTACTTCTTTTGGGGTATAATTAGCATATTTATACTAAAATACACTAAATTACTTGAAATTATGTTGAATTACACTATATTACATTAAATTACGCTAAATTATGTTAAATTACGCTAAAATACGGTAAATTACACTAATTTTGCTAATTATAATGAAATACGGTAAATTACGCTAAACTAAGGAAAATTACGCTAAATTAGGCCGATTTTGTGCCATCTTTCATAAATCATAAAAAATAGTAAAAAAAATTTCAAAATAGTAAAAATTAGTATTCTACAAGTTCATTATATAACTAATTTACTGAGCTACTTAGATTAAATAATAGAAATGAAAATATTAATCGGAAACTTCAACTCAAGTTTTCAGGCTCTTCCCTTTGTTTTTTGGCAATTCTGAATTTTGAAATCTGGCATCGCCATTGCTGGCTTTGACGCATGCGTATTTTCGCAAGCTTTCCGAAAAGTGGTCATTTGCTGAAATCGGACACTCGAGCGCTGTTTTATGGCCGTTTGAAGTTTCGTCGTCGTTTTTTGTCTTCTCAGTAAAGATATCATCCATATTCATATGTAATTTACCGTAATTTACTGTATCTTAGCGTAATTTAACATAATTTAGTGTAATTCAACATATTTTAGTATAAATATGCTAATTATACATCAAAAGAAATAATCTAACAAATAATTTAAATAAAAAATTCGAATTTCAGTGTTAGATTTCATTATCTTGCTTTTTTCATAGTGTCTCTAAAAAAATAAAAAAAATAAAAATAAAAAAGAAGAAACTTTGGCCAAGTCTGAACATTTTTCGAAAAACTAAGAAATTCTGGATATATTTATTAATTTGTAATTAACTTTGGATATTAATAGAAATGTCGGCATCATTTGTATTACTCTGATTCTTTTGTCTTCTGGAATGCCAAATAGACGCTCTCCCTCAAAGCCCTAGAACACCCAGGCGGCGAGTGGAGCGCCAAGCACATCTCCGAGTCGCTGGTTGAGGAGACCTCCGCCGCTGACATCTACTCCCTGTAGCGCCGCCTCGTCTAGACTGCCGCTTCCCTCGGCTCCGCCGCTGCCGCTGCACCTCCACGATATCCACGCCCTCGCTCAGCACCAAGGTCAGAATTTTGTTTTTGTTAGTATTTATTTAAATTTCGAACAGTGATCCTAGGATTTAGAGTTTAGCTTTTTTTATTTAGAAACAGTGTTTTTATTTAGATCACCTAGAACAAAAAGTTATGTGGTTTTTGTTGTTACATTTTCTTTGTGAGGGTTTTTTATTTTTAACTTTTTTGTGTCTCCTATTGTACTGCTGTTGTGGCTGCTGTTGAACCAAATTTACTTGTTAGTATTTATCAAAAAGTTTTTAATTTTAGTGATATTTTTGTGTCTTTTTTATTTTTGGCCTTTGCTTAATTGCTGTTCCGATCCTAATTTTCTAGTTTTGTGCTGTGCTGAACCTAATTGTGGTCTTATTTGTGTTAAATGTGTTCTGAATTTGAGCTGTCCTTAGTTTGAATAATGCATGAACTTTGTGTGATTGCTATTGTGATAGGTAAAGAACCAGCGTTGAGTTGCTGAGACCCTCTACACTATTTGGGCTTTTTAATTGGGAGAATAGGGGAAGAACCAGTGTTTTATGTGTTAAATGCTGATATTTAGTTGCTGAGAACCTTTAACTTTTCTGATTGTGCTTTGTTGTATTCCTTTTTTGTTGAATTTTTGCATGTATAACTAGTTTCTTTGTGTTGAACTTCAATAATTATTTTTTTTGGGTTGAATTTAGGTTAAGGTCAGTACTGCAATCGTACCTTAGTGGGTACTGATCAGGGTTTTCAGTATGACATGCAATGTTTAGGGTTATAAATTGGGAATTCACTGCATTTTTGTGAGTGGTCGATTAAGTATAAATGACTAGAAAATTTCCTATCTTATAATTGGAAAGAGAAGGTAAAAGAAGACTTGTATTAATAAACAAGTATGTTTCCTTTTTAATGGCACTATCCTGCCTAATTAAGTATGAATAACAAACTTAAGCCTTCTTAACTATAGTACTAACCACACTTGTTTTCTCCAAATTCAGATACCCAAGCGAAAGACAAAAAGCTCTACCATGAGAGAACGAAGCGGTACTGATGGTGTCTGTGTTGAGAAGGTAAAAGAAGACTTATATTAAAACCAATTATGTTTTCTTTTTAATGGCACTATCTGATTACTTAAGTATGAATAACAAACAACAAGCTTGGGCCTTCTTAACTTTAGTACTAACTACACTTGTTTCCTCCAAAAATCAGATGCCCAAGTGGAAGTCAAAAAACTCTACCACAAATGACATCCTAAGCTATGAGAGAAACTGGTCTGAACTTCCACAAGAAATTCTCCATCTCTTCTCCAAAAAGCTACTTGATATCTCTGATTTCATACGCTTCCGTTCTGTGTGTCAGAGGTGGCAGTTATCAGCCCCAGTCACCGATCTTCCCCCACAACTCCCCTGGCTTCTAGAGCGCAATGCAGACCCTGAAGAAAACGCCATTATACGCTTCTATAGCCTCTCGTCTGGTAAAGTTCATGCTATCACCTGTCCAAGTTCCTATGATGCCTGGCTCCAGGGTCCCGCATGCCGCTACTTACTTGTCTCTCACTCCAGAACTTTCCAGAGGCATCTCCTTAATCCTCTTACTCATGATCAAATTCATGTCCCTTCTGTTAATTTCATTGGGTTCCCCAACTATATTGGTCCAGATCCAATTGAAGTCAGCGATATTGTCGTTATGTCGGGAACACCAAATTATTCTGACAATTACAATAGCAATAGCAAGAGCCCACCCAATATGATGGCTTTTTGGCGACCTAAGGCTGACAATTGGGTCTATGTAGAAGGGGTCGGCGGCACTGATAATGCATTTTATATGGGACAATACTTCAGTCACGATGCAGAAACTGGCATTACAAATGTAATTGACATTGTAACAAAAAAAGTGGCTTATCAAGTCGCACCACCAGAGGACATAAACCCTCTATTAGATGGTTGCATATTTATTGTCGAGTCAGGAGGAAAGATCCTAAGGTTGTTCCAGCATTTCGAGGCAGAGTGGTGCCACTTTGATATACACTGTCTGTATTTGGGTGATGGAAAAGGGAAACCACCTTGTTGGGTGAAAATTACTGATATCGGTGACCAAATGTTGTTTCTACAATATAATGGTGGGTTATCTTTCTCTGCAAGTAACTTTGCTGGATTCAAAGGGAATTGCATTTACTTCGTGGAAGACACACAATATCTTTATAGATACAACATAGGAGATGGTACAACTGAGTTGCTGCCTTGCCCTTTTGATTCACTGCAGTCTTGGTTTGTGCCTAGTCTGGTAAAGCTCTCTGATATCAATTATGCATAAGTGCCATGTAAGTTCATCTTTATCTCACTATTAATTTAGGTTTTTGTTTAATTAGTTAGATATTTAGTTCAGTTGTTCTAATTTTACCGCCTTGTTAACTCTTTTAGGGATCAGTGCCTTTTCAAAGTAATTTTTGTATTACAAATTTACGTACTTTTCATTTATGTTGGTTTCAGGTACTCAAGAGTCAAGGCCAGATTGAGGTGCGTTTCTGCATATAAGCTATGAGATAGCGTAAATATAGGCTGTTACTGTTGCCACTTGGGTTAATTTTATTCTAACTTAGAGTTATTATGTTAGGATTTATTATGATTCCAACTAATATTCTAATATGGTGAAATTTGATATCTTGTAATCATTCACCATGTTGGGTATTTATTTCCATTTTATATATCTATATTATGACCTTGGTATGTTGTATGATCGGCTATGATTTATGAATATGTAGTACATGGCAGTGATTACTACTATGTTATTGTTTGTGCATATAATTATTTGCATGCCAAGCACGAATATTTTGCGTATGATGATGCTTTTATATATTATATATGTTATTGTAATCTTCTTTCTTATAAGTTTCTGATTGCGAAAAAAAGAGAGGTCCCCTATATATTCCATACACAAAAAAGTACCGTCATTTTTGTGACCTTTTCTTCTAAAAAAAACAAACATTTTGGATCACATTGTATCGTTCGTTCACTTCTTTTTGTTATTTTTGTAAAAAAAAAAAAGGCCGTATTAAGTCTCTCCGGAACACAATAATGCGCTGGAAGAACAATTTTACTAAAAAAGTTTCTTATGAAAATAATTTCATTTTAAAATTTTAATTGTTTATTTTTATTGATGGATGCATTATTTTTATAACGAATCTGAAAAATAACTCTAGTGTAATTGAAATATGGATTATGTGAATGTAGATTTGACACTAAATCTTTGCTAAGAATGAGAAAAGAGGCTGTGTTTGTCGGGGATTTGCTGCAGCTAGTAGTTGAAGGGGCAGGTCTGTAATAATTAGACTTTACTGGTGGGGCTCATATGCAAATAGAGACGCAGGTTTTTTTTGAAGATTTGGATCATACCGTTCCATACAAGATTGGGTTGAGAACATAGGCCGATTGGATTAATTTCACATTGGAACACAACAAAACAAAGGTTTTCTTCACTACTATGTGCCCCATATTTTGTAGGAACAGTAAATTAAATATTGCTCTGCAATTTGATGCCAACCTGAAAGTTTACAAGATGAAAATTTACCTGCTCTCAATTATGTTCCTCTGTATATTGGATGATATGATATTAATTTGATGAAAACTTACAAGAGAACAAACTTTGGCAATATTGGTACCACATTTGCAGTTTTGCACGACTGCATTGGCCCGAATTCGGTAACTATCTGACAATTACGTACCACATTAGCAGTCGGTAACTGTCTGACATGTGCACGACTGCTAATATCAGTTGGGTCTAGATCGCTCGATCAGAATTCGGGCCAATCCAGCCGGAAGTAAAATTCTTGCGGACCCTTTAATATTAATGGAGATTCTGATCAAACGGTCCGGATCCAAACTGAAATTATGAGTTACTTAAGGAAAGAAGTTGTTGGTTGGACCATATTCTCACCCAATCTCGTTAGACACTTAATAATTTTACTTTGGAGGAAGACCCAATGCCCCAACTAGAGAAGTGTCCAACTCTCAGGGTACTCGAACTATCTTATTCATCCATTGAAGCCACTGATGGAAAACAAAACAGATGATTTGCTCCAGGGGAGGTTTTGGTTACTTGCAACGATTGCTACTTGATAATACTAATTTGGAGGAATGGAAAATAGAGGAGGGTGCTATGCCCATGCTCAACCAACTCGAGCTGATAACATGCCAGAAGCTGCAAATAGTCCCCTACTTGCATTATCTAGCGAACCTTCAAGAGATCACTGCATATAGTTTGCTACAGGTCAATTCCAGGGATTTTTTTTTTAAAATGTAATTAAAATAATTAATTTAAAAAAACAACTTGATTAGTGAGTTTTTTACAAAAACCGTAAAAACCGAAATGTCATTTCGGTTAAAGGGTTTTTTTTTTTGCTGCACCGAATGCCATTTCGGTTTAGCCTATTTTCACAAAACCCCACTTCCAACTCTGTAATCTTGCGTGTAAATCTCCCTAAACCTAAATGGCAATTCGGTTTAGGGGCTTTTTTAGCCTAAACCGAATTGCCATTTCGGTTTAGGGGGCTTTTTTAATTTTAAACCGAAATGGCAATTATTCGTTAAAGTGGTCCTTCAATCATTTAAGGCGCATATGGTATTTTGATCTCCTAATAAACTTGTTTTCTAGGCCTCTGTTGTGTACCTGTGAATGAAAAAATTTATCATCACTGTCTTCATTACCGTCGTACACCTCATGTCCTAGGCAATCTTCGATCAATTGTGACCAATTATCATCTGAATGTCCAGAAATTGCCTTCCCTGTAAACATAGATTTTAGAGATAAACATATACTTGATATTTATAACTAAATTTTTTTATTATACAATTTATTTACACTAATTTTATTTACACTAAATTTATTTGCACTAAATTTGTTTGCACGAAATTTATTTGCACTAAATTTATTTACAATTTATTTACACTAATTACTCTAAATATTTATAGAATTTACTTACACTAAATTACTTGCATTAAATATAAATTAATAACAAAAGTATAAATTAGTAATAAAAAATATTTTACCGGTAACAGGTAAGCCCCACAGACAGCTGACATCTTCCAATGTCACTGTGCACTCCCCCACCGGAAGATGAAAAGTATTCGTCTCGAGCCTCACCGCTCGACGAGCGCAGTGATCAACCCTTTATCAATATGACAATGAGTCACATCCGTCATCTGGTACAAGCCTAAATTCACCAAATCTTGTTTCATCCGAGGTTGGTAATTAACGCTCATTTGGCGAGGACTAGGAAGCAGTGCATAATCAGGCTGGAACGATAATTTCATAGCAACAAAAATTAATCCTGATTTACAAGTTTATTTTGAAATTTAAATCCAAACCGGTATTAAATAAATACCTTCGCATTCGCCATCCATATCTTGTGTTTCTCATTAGGCAATTGCAACAAGGGTTGTTCATCAGACATTTTGCACTACAATATAAATAAAATTACAACATAAGAAAACTCCAATTAGTTAACAAATAAAAAATTCAATTAGCTAATTTACTCTACATACAAAATTTAAAAAATCTACAATTAGTTAAATTATACTAAAAAAAGTCTAAATTACACTAAAAAAACCTAAATTACTCTACATTTATTTTAAAAAATAATTATGAGCAAGATTACTCTACATGCAAACCAAATCATTCTACAATTTCTAAAATTACACTAAATACACTACATTTATACACTAAATTACTCTAAATATTTACACAATTTATTTACACTAAATATTTATACAATTTATATACAATTTATTTACACTAAATATTTATTTATACTAAATTTATTTACACTAAATTTATTTACACTAATTATATTTACACTAAATTTATTACACTAAATTTATTTCACTAAATTTATTACACTAAATTTATTTATTTACACTAAATTACTCTAAATTACTCTAACTACTCTAACTATTTATACAATTTATTTACATGATATATTTATACAATTTATTTACACTACAATACACTAATTACACTACAATACACTAAATTACACTACAATAAACTAATTTACACTAAAATACACTAAATTTACACTACAATACACTAAATTACACTACAATACACTAAAAAAAGCTAATTTACTCTACATAAAAACTAAACTAAATAATTCTACAAAAATAATATAAAATTCGGATTTTTTTTAAATTAAAAATTTACACTACAATATACTAAATTTACACTACAATACACAAAATTACACTACAATACACTAAAAAAATTAATTTACTCTACATACAAACTAAACTAAATAATTCTAGAAAAAAATTATAAAATTTAGATTTTTTTTTCAAATAAAAAATTTAACCACATACCTAACGAAACTTGTAGATCTGAAGTTCTTCTTGTTCTCCTCTCAAAATTATACTAAAATATGTGATTAGAAAAAAACTGATGAAGATTTGAGGGGGTTAAAATTCGGATTTTTTTTGTTCTCTTGGGTAGGGGAAAGAAGGAAGAAGAGAAGGGCCCGAGGCGGTTTTGGAATTTTTTTTTAGCTAAATCGAAATGCCATTTCGGTTTAGCTAAAAAAAAGCTACACCGAAATGCCTATTCGGTTTAGCCTAAAAAAAGCACCACACCGAAATGCATGTTCGGTTAGCCTATAAAATGGATTTTCTGTGGCATTGTTTCTATAACCCCACGAAAATCCTGTAAACCGAAATGACAATTCTGTGCAGCAAAAAAAAAAACCCTTAAACCAAAATGGCATTTCGGTTTTTATGGTTTTTGTAAAAAACTCACTAATCAAGTTGTTTTTTTTTAAATTAATTATTTTAATTACGTTTTAAAAAAAAAATTCCAATTCCAGACCGCTAGTAAAGACTAACAAAAAAATAAAGCATATTCTCTCTGTAACAACGAAGCGTCCCTGATTCCAGTTCATTTATTTATTCAGATTAGTTGGCTTGCTTCTTATACCGTTCAATTTAACTTGCATGCTTATGTGCTTCTTAGCACCACTTTTGTTTGCTTCTTTCGTATGTGCATGTTTGCTTTCCTATTAGTTGGCATGTACGACAATGAATTTCTACGATAATAGTTAATTTCAGCTACTTTTATCTTTGGGTTTGTCAGCTTAATTAAAAGCATTAAAAAAAGGTTTTGAGTTATTTTTTTTTATCTTTGGTTTATAAGCATTCTTAGTTTTTCGAGTTTTGGGTCATACAGATTTGACTTTCTTTTTTTTTTAGTTTCAGTTCATTAAAGTTTGGGTCCGATCGGATACCGAATCCTCCCGCTTCGAGTCTTCTTTGGTTTTTAGTCGTTTGAGTTCGACCGGATCGAGTTTCAATCGGGCATCTCAAGTCTAGGCCATCTCTAATTTTGGGTCATTTAAGTTCGGGTCACATCTACTTGGGTCATTTGACTTCAGGTCATCTCAGATCGAATTAGGGTCGGTTTGACTTTCCAAAATATCAAGTACGGTCTGTTTTGTAGTGCTTGCTGAGACAAAAAAATGAATGTCAAAGTTGCACCAAATCAGCAAATTAGTCATCATAGGAAGCATGCGGGTCAGATGTGCAGCAGGATAAAACAGGTCCTCTGAGCCACAACAGTGTCAGTACTGGTACACTTTCCCGGAATCTAGTGTGTGTTCATTGTACTTTCCTTCTTGTTTCCCCTAAGATCACACCCAACACACATTAGAAATTTGGTTCAAAATAAGTAAATGCCAATTGAGTTGTGTTTGTGCATCAGGACACCAACCAAATTGTAATTTACATGTGGTGCACCAGAAACTGCTTCTCTCTTTGTAAAATGACTTCCTGCAAACGCGATTGTGGTAGTTATACTCTGATGCTTTTAAGATGTGCAACTGGGCAGCATATAAAAGGTTCTTCCAGAGTGGCCATTTTTTACCTCCTAATTAAGCAAGAATACATTACTAGCGTTATTTGATAATTTGAAGGTTATTATTGAAAAAAGTCAATTATACTTCATAATTGCAAGCTAATTGAGTGTATTTACAGGCTATACCAAATAAAAAATTCAGAATTTTCCAGATCAATGATCAACAACCCTACTGGAAGAAGAAAGGGTATTTTAGCTGAATACCCTGGTTGAAATAAAAAGAGAAAAATAAAATAAAAATAAACCTACTATAAGGAAGGGAAACCATTCAGATTTATCAGAATCAAGAGAAGATATACCTGTTGGTTTTACTTTGTGAGTTTTCCTAATTACTTTAAACCACAACCAAGATCTACTCCTTTGTAAGAAATTAAACTTAATGCACAGCGGAACTTACTTTCCATCTTCAAAGGCCTCCGTATGCTATCAATCAGACAGCTTCCAAGGCTCTGGGTTGATACGCTCCTGGTCTTGACTTGAGTTGTTGGCTCTCGAGTCCTTCCAAGAACTTGCAATCCTTTTCTCTGGCTACCCTAAATATTATGACAGAGTATCCTGTCTTTCAATGGAGCAGACAATATGATGGATTGATAGCAAGCCTTGGAGACTCAGCCCTTTTATAGCAGTGCAAAAACCCCAAACCTAGGGCAGCCGAAATTTGCTAATACTTGGAAAACAAGTTTTCCAAGAAATCTTGATTTCGGATTTCAAGGATCTGGAAATCAGGAACTTCCAGAAAAAACCGAAATAAATCAGAATAAATTCTGATTTCCTTATTTAGTCTGTATTTATTACTGCTATTATTTTAATCAACTATAATCGGTCCATTAACAATTATATTGATTAACATTGTTCTATATGTATTTGTATCCAAAACCTTATATAAATACGTATAATGCCATGACTTAATTAATCACATTATTTGGCATATTTTAATCATTACATAAATGTAATCTTGCGACAGTATTTGATATTATAATCATAATGCACGCATGTCCAACTTTATTATTGTAATTAGACGTCTCTAAATCCAACAATCTCCCACATGGACAAGTGCAACCTTTTGATTATATATCCTTAACTTTATTGCATGCAACTTTTCTGTCTTTGCTTATCGTATTTCTTAAACAATTCCGTCCATCAATTATGCTAACAAAGGACTTAAGCGGCATTTGTCACATTTATTCGCAACTAAAACGACATAAATCACGCTGCCAGCATAAATGAATGACATGAATCTGATTTGGACATATAGTTTAGAAATTACACGCAAGTGTGATTAGACGTGCCTATTTCTAATTGAGTCACCTTCACTTTACTGTATGAGGCCAAGAATTTAAACTTTAAAGAAAGAAATAATGAAACTGAAATTGAATGCAACTTGTATATATATCATCAAAATTGTTTACAATTGCATTACATAGAACATCAGAACTCAAAAACATATTCAGACTCCCACATTTTCTAATTATCCTAAACAGATATTACACCCATACAAGCAACATGTTGGTGAAATTTCTTGGGTGGCAGTCCTTTAGTAAGAGGATCCGCAATCATGGAGTCTGTACCTATGTGTTCTATATATAATTCATTTTTCTCCACTCTCTCTTTTACAACCAAAAACTTAATGTCAATGTACTTTGACTTTGACGAACTTCGGTTGTTGGTGGCGTATAACACTGCTGAATTGTTGTCACATAATAATTTGAGTGGTTTCTGAATAGAATCCACAATTTTCAGCCTTGTGACGAAGTTCTTCAGCCATACGCCATGATTAGATGCTTCATAGCATGCGACAAATTCAGCTGCCATAGTGGAGGAGGCTACCAATGACTGCTTAGCGCTCTTCCATGACACGGCACCGCCTGCCATCATAAAGATGTATCCTGATGTTGACTTCATGCTGTCGACACATCCTCCAAAATCAGAATCGGTATATCCAATGACCTCGAGCTGTTCCGATCTCCGATACGTGAGCATATAGTCCCTAGTTCTCTTTAGGTATCTCAACACTCGCTTGGCTGCCTTCCAGTGTTCCATACCTGGGTTACTTAAATATCTCCCTAGCATTCCAGTAATGAACGCAATATCCGGACGCGTGCATACTTGTGTATACATGATGCTACCTACGGCTGAGGCATAGGGAATATCTTTCATGATGTTTTTATCTAAGTCAGTTTGGGGACATTGTTTTAGACTAAACTTATCTCCTTTTGATACAGGGGTATCTCCTGGTTTACTGTTTTGCATGCCAAATCTTGTTAGAATCTTATCGATATAGTTCCTTTGGGATAACCTTAGAATACCTTGAGATCTTTCTCTAAGTATTTCAATCCCTAGAACAAATGATGCATCACCAAGATCTTTCATTTCAAAATTCTTAAATAAAAAATTCTTAGTTTGATGTAACATGTCCTTATCGTTACTGGCAAGCAATATGTCATCTACATATAGAACCAAGAAAATAAATTTACTCCCACAGAACTTAAGGTATATACATTCATCTACTATGTTAGACTCAAAACCAAATGAGCTAACAACTTTGTGAAACTTATGATACCATTGTCGAGATGCTTGTTTTAGACCATATATAGATTTCTTAAGTCTGCAGACCATAGACCCTGCATCACCTGATACAAAGTTTTCTGGCTGCTTCATATAGATCGTTTCATCAATGTCACCATTGAGAAATGCCGTCTTTACATCCATCTGATGAAGTTCTAAATCATAATGTGCTACAAGCGCCAATATAATCCTTAAAGAGTCTTTCGATGAAACTGGAGAGAAAGTCTCTTTATAATCAATGCCTTCTTTCTGTGTGAAACCTTTCGCAACAAGACGTGCCTTGTATTTTTCAACATTGCCTTTAGAATCCCGCTTAGTCTTAAATATCCATTTGCAACCAACGGGTTTCTTGCCTTTAGGCAACGGAACGATATCCCAAACGTCATTGTCGTACATAGATTTCATTTCTTCATTCATGGCATTAATCCACAATTGAGAGTTAGAGCTTTCCACAGCTTGTTTGATATTAACAGGATCATTTTCAAACAAGCCAATGTCAAACTCATGTTCTTGAAGATATGCATAATCCTTCGATTGTGTAGATCTTTTCTCTCTAGTAGATCTCCTAACTGGCACAGGCTCTAGATTTTCTTGAGGTTCAATTACAACTTGATCTTCAACAAGAGGAGGAACATCATTACCAACTTCTGAATCTCCCACAGGCCCTAGGCCATCAACATTTGTCATGTCAATGTCAGGGTTTGGGTTGGGTTCAGGTCCATTTGTGTTCTCTATTCCATGTTGAGTTTCTAACTGAGTTGTTTGGGATGATGAAGTTTGCACATTGTCAAAAGATGTATTTCTAAATGCAATCGGAATTTGAATAAAACTAGGATTTTGGTCCATAGTCTCATTCGCATTCGTCTCTTCTTCTTCTTCAAAAATACTATCTTTTGTCATATCTCCCCCTACAAACTCATTATTCTCAAAAAATTTTGCACTTCCTGACTCGAAAACTGTATGTTCTGTTGGATTATAGAATTTGTACCCCCTAGATCGTTCAGAATAGCCTATAAAGTAACAACTAACGGTTCTTTCGTCCAGTTTCTTTTCGCTTGGCTTATAAGGCCTAGCTTCACATGGACATCCCCAAACTCTCAAATGATTCAAGCTAGGCTTGCGCCCAACCCATAACTCGTAAGGGGTCTTGTTAGCTGCTTTAGTAGGCACTCTATTAAGTATGTATGCTGCAGTCTTTAAGGCTTCTCCCCACAAATTCTCAGGTAGAGTTGTACGAGCAATCATACTTCTCACCATGTCTTTAAGGGTGCGATTTCGTCGCTCAGCAACACCATTCATTGCAGGCGAACCTGGCAACGTATACTGAGGCACAATTCCGCATTCCTCTAAGTATTTTGCAAAGGGACCTTGACGCTGTTCTCCTGATCCATCATAACGACCGTAGTATTCACCACCACGATCAGAACGAATGGACTTTATACGTTTGTTAAGTTGTAACTCAACTTCCGTTTTGAACTTTATGAACACGTCTAATGCTTCCGCCTTTTCTTTTATTAAGTAAATATGACCATATCTTGAATATCATCTATGAATGTGATAAAGTAACGGTGACCATTTCTTGTAGCCTTTGGAAAAGGACCACAGATATCCGTATGAATCAATTCTAAGACATCATTACACTTTTTTGCATCATACTTACGTTTATTAGTTTGTTTTCCTTTTATACAATTTACACAATTACTTAAGTTTGTAAAATCTAAAGGTTGGAGAATATCATTAGACACAAGACGTTCTATCCTTTTCATAGAGATATGTCCTAATCGCTTGTGCCATAATGTTGCAGATTTCTCGCAAGTTAATTTACGTTTTCTATTATCTATGTGCAGTGCCTCTGAATGTGAAGTGTCTATATCTAGAAAATAAAGATTATCATAAGAAGACAGGATACCAGAAGCAAGAAGCTTAGAATCTTGACACAAACTGAAATTTCCATTACTAAATGAACATACATAACCATTTTTGTCCAAATAAGATACAGAAATTAGGTTCCTTCTGAAAGATGGAACCACTAAAGCATCAAAACTTAAATAAAATCCTGTCTTACATAATAATCTAAATTTTCCTATGCTTTCCACTTCTACTTTGTTGCCATTTCCTACGTAAACGTAGCGCTCCGCCTCACTTGGCTTGCGATGGCTTAGACAACCCTGCATCGACATACTGATGTTAGTCGTTGCACCTGAATCTATCCACCAAGTATATCTAGATACAGAACTTAAATTAACTTCAGAACAAACTAAAGCAAGAGACACACCTTTCTTTGCCAACCATGCATGATAGTTGGTGCAGAATTTCTTTGTATGTCCTGGCGCTTTGCAGAAAAAACAGTTCTTTTCATCTGCTTTCGCAGAAGTATCTTCCTTCTTGCTTTTCTGCGCGGCATTGTTTGCAGCTATCTTGGTAGGTCCCTTTTCCTTGGCAGTAAACTTGCGCTTTTTGATTTTACCCTTAGGATTAGATGTTACTACATGAGCACTTTCTCCCTTAGTCATTTTCTGTCTCTCTTCCTCCTGCACCAACTGAGCCTCAAACTCAGGTAGTGTCCATGTCTCTCTTTGACAATTATAAGTCATCTTGAATTGACTAAAGTTAGACGGGAGAGACAGAAAAATGAACTCAATGAGAACCTCATCAGAGATGTCATAATTATGCCCTTTCAAGGCACGTTGTAGTCTTGTCATCTCAATAACATGCTCTTTAACCCCTTCTTTTCCCTTGTATTTTATTGTTGCTAACTTCACAAAAAGTGTACTAACTTCAGTCTTTTTACTCTTTGTGAATTTTTCTTCAAGGGCCTTAAGGTATTTAATAGCGCCTGTCTCTGTATCAGGTATGATGCCTCGAAAAGTCTCATGGATCATTTGCTTCATCACCATTATGCACATGCGATCTGAATGCTCCCATCTTTTAATGTCAGCCGTCTCTTGGGGAGTTTCCTCACCCCCTTTATTAGGCTTGGGGCGATCAAATCTCAGTGCAGTGTCCAATTGCATGATCCCTAAGACTAATTTCAGCTTTTCCTCCCACTGTTTGAAATTGTTCCCCATGAGGGGCTTAATCTGACTTAGACTTGACATTATGTTTAGATCTGAAAATTCAAGAACAAAGAAATAATTTAGATACATGCTTCACGATTTGATCCTTAATCATAATTCTAAAATCTATCTGAAGGCCTGTGTAAAACTATTTTCTCCATTAAATCTTTAGCCAAAAAACACCATTCAGTAATGAAAACACCTTTGGGTGCAATCATTACCTTCAGGCACTTTGGCGTAGTGAATAAAGTACAAACATGTAACATTTTTGTCAATCAACCTTTGGGTCAAATTAACATATCCATTAACTAACGACCAGGCCAGTCAACAGGGGGAGGAGGATCACAGACGGATCACTTATGTTCCAAGCCCCTGATGCTTTTCTAGACATCGCTAGTCCATGTGTGTTGCAACTTATTTTTATTCACTACCCTTATGCACCAAACAACTTAGTAGGCGCCAACCCTCCTTTGGGAAAGCTAACACCCACGTCCATTGTCAGCACGTCATTTCAACTTGTCATGAGTCATCCTTGCAATCGTCTTACAAAGAGCGGTTCGTTTGCGAACATCAATGCTTGACTCATGCGAAAACAGCACATGTATACCTAAAACGCCTTTAGTTAGATTTCAAAATTATGCCTAAAACCTAATCTAGGACGTACCTATAGTGTCTACTCGTCCTAAATAGAATACAGTATCTTATAGCACTTTTAAATTAGAATATACTAATTTTATATGTCAACTATATTCATCAAAATAATTATTAGGTTTTAGCAAAACTTTAGCAATTTCTACAATGATCATCTTTTAGAAATGCTTCAATAATTTTATTGCTTCCATACTTAGTATAAATTTTATGCCATAATAAGCATTATTGATATCAAAGCAGAATTTAGTATTAGAGCCTTTAATTGGTGTTAATACCAATTTTAAATAATATCTAAATTCTAATAATTAGGCTAAATATAGCATAATATATATAGTAATTATAGCAATTATAGCAATTATAATTATTATAACCTAAATTACAATTACTTACAATTACTCCTAAAGTCTGAAAATTTGGTAACCCAAAAATAATCTAGACTTAATAAAATTTTCAGATATGGAATTGAGGGAAAACTGAATTTTTTTTTTTTTATGGTCGAAAAATCTAAAACAGTCATTTTGAGGGCTTAAACAGCAAGTTTTGACAACGAAGTTGTTAATGGCTGGCTAGATCCTTTTTCAAGGTTTCCGAATTGTGGTCGTGCGTCCAAATCGGAGTTACGAGTCAAAAGTTTGATCTGTTTTAAGATCACTACCTCAAATCAATTGTTTATGACTAGATCTGAAAATTCAAACCTAAATTACTTTCTCTAATTCGAATTTAAAACCTTAAATTGTTGCATAATTGATACTTTCTTATTTTGAAAATTAAAATTTCAAATAAAAACTTCTCCAAGATCGCACGAAGCGCAAGGATGGGTTCAAATTTAAGATTTTAATTCAAAACCGCATGAAAAAACGGTTAAAGCAAAATTTTAACAATTCCTTTTGCAACAATTAAATTCGATATGAAAAATAGAAAGCAATTAAAACCGAATTAAACTGCAATTCTTACATAAGGTTGCTCTGATACCACTTGTTGGTTTTACTTTGTGAGTTTTCCTAATTACTTTAAACCACAACCAAGATCTACTCCTTTGTAAGAAATTAAACTTAATGCACAGCGGAACTTACTTTCCATCTTCAAAGGCCTCCGTATGCTATCAATCAGACAGCTTCCAAGGCTCTGGGTTGATACGCTCCTGGTCTTGACTTGAGTTGTTGGCTCTCGAGTCCTTCCAAGAACTTGCAATCCTTTTCTCTGGCTACCCTAAATATTATGACAGAGTATCCTGTCTTTCAATGGAGCAGACAATATGATGGATTGATAGCAAGCCTTGGAGACTCAGCCCTTTTATAGCAGTGCAAAAACCCCAAACCTAGGGCAGCCGAAATTTGCTAATACTTGGAAAACAAGTTTTCCAAGAAATCTTGATTTCGGATTTCAAGGATCTGGAAATCAGGAACTTCCAGAAAAAACCGAAATAAATCAGAATAAATTCTGATTTCCTTATTTAGTCTGTATTTATTACTGCTATTATTTTAATCAACTATAATCGGTCCATTAACAATTATATTGATTAACATTGTTCTATATGTATTTGTATCCAAAACCTTATATAAATACGTATAATGCCATGACTTAATTAATCACATTATTTGGCATATTTTAATCATTACATAAATGTAATCTTGCGACAGTATTTGATATTATAATCATAATGCACGCATGTCCAACTTTATTATTGTAATTAGACGTCTCTAAATCCAACAATACCTAACTAGAAGCAACTAGGTTCTACTCAGAATCAAGAGAGAAAGGCACAAGATAAACTGAATATACCTCTGCCAATTGATCGTGAGAAAAATAATTGGTCTCACAAGATCACATGGTGTATGTCACTTTTGTATAACCTGCATTAGTAATTTGACTTTAATTACACAAGTAAACACATATATTTGACTATGTTACTAGGGGTGGCAAAAAAGCTCGTACCTCGTGACTCGCACCTGACTCGCTCGCTAACAGCTCGCTTGTTATTGGACCAAGCTGTTAACGAATCAGCTCGTCACTAGCTCGGTACAGAATTAACGAGTTCAAACTGGGGTCTGGCTTGCTCGCCAGCTTGCGAGCTAGCTCGGCTAGGCATCAATTTGTGAATTTGTGTGCATTTTATATTATCTAGCTCTGTCCAGCTCGATCCAAAAAGTTTGTAGAATTTATTTTCTTCTTAAAACAAGATCCAGCCAGAACTAGCTCGTCAGCTCGCGAGCTAGCTCGGGCTGGCTTGTCACGATTTCAAGCTAAGGTTTTAGCTCGGATGCCTTAGGTCTAGTTCGCTCGGCTGTAGCTCGGTCCTGAATTAATAAGCGGAGCTAGGACCTAGCTTGGACCGAGCCAGCTCGTTGCCACCCCTAACTATGTAATTGTCCTGTTAATGGCAAGTGGAACATATATGTGATTTGTAACACAATTACGGACTAACCAACTGTTTACATTTAATGAAGTTATATCTGTTCTATCCCACCCATTTTTTTTTTCTAATTAACTCTTGAATCCCCTCAAGGATAAAATTCAACTGAAAGGTAAACTTTTCAAATGCCAACTAAAAAGGTAGACTTAAGACTTATGAAGTGAAATCGACTTTTTCCTATTGCTTTTCACCGAATGACTTGACTCAGTAAAAAGTTTAAATAATAGAATTACTGACCCTCAAAATGGGCAATGTGAAATCTACAGGCACAGGGATGGTTATGGTTAATTATTGGTTAAGACCCGGATCAAAATGCTCCTTACAATTCTTGCACGTGCCGAGCGCGTGCTTTAAGTTAATGGGCTTAGTTGCACTTTAGAAATAAACAGACCCAATAGAACGCAACGGATCTTTTAATTATTTGAAGTCTGAAGAGAGGGCAAGAACGAAAGAAAACGCGAATAAACCTCACTCAAAACGGTAATTGCATAAACCTCATTTCAGTTCAGTCCTCTAATTCTCTTTCTCTCTCTCTATTCATTCAGTTTCAAATACGCAGACAAGAGAAGGAGAAACAACAAAGAAAAGTCAGCCATAAACCTCAAAAGGTAAGTATCTTTTTGTATCGTGTCTGTACCCCAAATTGAATCATTCGGGAGGTAAATTGCATAAGCCTAATCCAAATTTAGTCATATATGATCTAATTCTGTCTATTGTATCTATGATTCAGTTTTTTTGTGCGATTTTCGAACTATTTCAAATGGGATTTATGTCTTCCGATCTGATCAAGATGGATTCTTCTTCTTCTTCTACTACTACTGCTACTACTACTACTTGTCCTACCCTTTTCTTGTTCTTCTTGTTCTACTTGTTCTGCTTCTTCTTCGTCAGGATTCGTGCAACGAGTGGTGAGAACCGCGAAGTTTCTTTCGATGCGCATCAGATATTCTAGGTAAGGTTTTATATGAGATTATGGTTTTAATTCAAGAAGTGGTGACAAACACCTAATTTTAGTCTGAGAGATTCTTTTTTTTTTTAAATACGCCAGTATCCCAATTGTCCTCATAACTTGATATTGTGCAGTTGTTGCTTTCTTTAGTTTCGTATTGGTGCATAGGCTTATTTCCCCATCTTGAGATGCATGAAGCAATTAATTAGCTTAGTTTGTGTTTTAATTGTTACATTAGTTCCTAGTTAGGTTCTGTTATAATTGCTAGAATTATTTAGTTATAAATTAGGTTTTCTTAAACTTTCGTTTTAATTACTTTTGATTATAATATACATCTCATGTTTTGACTTTATGTGATATATTTTATTGTTCTGTTTCCTAACTTATTTATTTGTACAATATACATCTCATGTACAAATGCACAATACATATATTTCTGGTAATGAAGTACAAAATATTTGTACACGAGAGAGGAAATAACTATCCATACCATAGGCAAACCCAATGTAGTCAACAGTTGTTTTTAGTATAATATTCATCCAACAAACTCAGTAGTCAATTTCATACACATTTTATTTTCATGTATTCATCCCCTGATGATTTTTATGATTTTAATTGGTTCCAACAATAGGACAAATGGAGTCTCAGGAAGAAGGAAAGATCCAGATTGATCCTGCGGAAGCCGAAGCCGAAGCCGAAGCAGAAGCAGAAGCCTCAGCCCCTTCCCAGCAGCGGCAATACTCAAGCAAATACAAAGGGGTAAGCAAAACCAAATATGGCACCTGGAGCGCACGGGTCATGAACAGTGGACATCGTGTCAACCTTGGTAGCTTCCAGTCAGAGCAAGAAGCGCATCAGGTCTGCATAGCTGAAAGAGAGCGTATAAAAGCTCAAAAGGCAGCCGCGGACAATCCTACGTCATCTGCTCAAGTCAGAACTGGCCCAGTCCCTAACACTAGTTCCAAACCAATAGAATTTGTAGAGGAATTGTCATCTCAGCTTAAGCAACAGATGGAGACATTAACTGATGCTGAACTCAAGTCTGGTGATTACGATTCTGAAAATGTTCCTATTGATGTTGACCATCTACCTCAGTGGCCCGGAAATTTAGACTGGGATCATAATTCATCCAAAAAATAATGTGAGAGTTGCGGGGGGTGGTGTGGGGGAGGGAGGGGGGTCTTATTAATATCTATTTGTAGTGATGTTATCTCCGGTTTTTGTTAACTCGATAGTATGAGTTTTGAGTTAGAATTAGAAAATTTCTATGTAAATTTTGGTGATTATATATTTTATTTTACGCAAAACAATTTACGAACATGTTTCACAGAATATTAAAAATATATGCATAAAATTCCATAACTTGTATGACTTAATATGAAGTCTGTATTTGATTAAAAACTATTTCTTAATTATGAAAGAAATATGGAAGATAACCAAATAAGCATAGACGTGACAGCATGAGATCTAATAAGAGTAAAATTCATTACTCTTATTTTTATCTCTAAATTTTCAGAAAGATTTGTAATCTAAGTTCTACTTATTAAGGTTCTATTCATTGTATTGAATTAATAGGTGAGTTTTTCTTTCACTCTGTCAAAGTGTTGGTACATTTATGTTAACCATAGATTGCCAGACCGAGGGAGGCATGGTAACAATCTTCACTTGTTTTGGTTTTCATTGCACGGATGATTTTTGATTGATGCCTCAAGTCTCATACTTTCTCAGTTGAGGATTATTTTAATACAATGTTGACAATAGACAATAATTACCGATATTTCTATTAATATCCAAAGTTAATTACAATATCCAGAATTTCTTACTTTTTCGAAAAATGTCCAAACCAGTCAGAATCTGGCCGGTTTCCTCCTCTCTCATAAACCAGTTTCTTCCCTTTTATTTTATTATTTATTTATTTTTATTTATTTATATATATATATATATATATATATATATATATAGATTGGCTAATGTGCTAACGTTATAACTTCGGCCGAAGTTATAACGAGTCGTTTATTAGTTTTTAAAATCCAAACAACCGATCCGAACCGTTCAACTTTTTCTAAATATTGAAATGTGCTTGGAGACCAAATTTTACATTTTTTGGAATTTTTTTACTATTTATTAAGCCACTTTGAAAATCGCAGATCTGCTGTGAATAGTAAAAAACAGCAAAATTTTCTGGACCACCGGATCAGTATTTTCAAAGTGGCTTAATAAATAGTAAAAAAATTCCAAAAAATGTAAAATTTGGTCTCCAAGCACATTTCAATATAGATAACGTGTTGAATGGTTCGGATCGGTTGTTTGGATTTTGAAATTGCAAAAACGACTCGTTATAACTTCGGCCGAAGTTATAACGTTAGCACATTAGCCAATCTCTCTCTCTCTCTCTCTCTCTCTCTATATATATATATATATATATATATATTTTAAGAGACACTATGAAGAGCAAAATAATGAAATCAAACACTGAAAATTCGAATTTTTTGTTTAAATTATTTGTTAGATATAATTAGCATATTATACTAAAATACGCTAAATTACTTGAATTATGTTGAATTACACTACATTACATTGAATTACGCTAAAATATGGTAAATTACGGTAAATTACACTAATTTCGCTAATAATAATGAAATACGGTAAATTACGCTAAACTACGCAAAATTACACTATATAATGAACTTGAGTTGAAGTTTTCGATTAAGATTTTCATTTCTATTATTCAATTTTAGTAGCTCAGCAAATTAGTTATATAATGAACTTGTAGAATACCAATTTTTACTATTTTTGAAATTTTTTTACTATTTTTTATGATTTATGAAAGATGGCACAAAATTGGCCTAATTTTGCGTAATTTTGCGTAGTTTAGCGTAATTTACCGTATTTCATTATCATTAGTGAAATTAGTGCAATTTAGCGTAATTTAATGTAATTTAGTGTAATTCAACATAATTTAGTTTAATTTAATGTAATATAGTGTAATTCAACATAATTCAAGTAATTTAGCATATTTTAATATAAATATACTAATTATACATCAAAAGAAGTAATCTAACAAAAAATTTAAATTTGCAGTATTATATTTCATTATATTGCTCTTCATAGTGTCTCTAAATAAAAAAAAAAAAGGAAGAAACCAGCTAGATTCTAGCTGGTTTGGATATTTTTCAAAAAACCAAGAAATTATGAGTATATTTATTGATTTGTAATTAACTTTGGACATTAATAGAAATGTCGGACACCACAGTATCATTCGTTTCCACAATTAGGTCCATAACCTCAATTTTTTTTTGAATCTTGAATGAGTAAACTTTTGATTAAAGAATACCTCCACCAAATTGGGTCATTCCCGGTCCCTGGTCCATTAACTAAATTAGACAAAGTTTACTCAAAAAAAAAAAAAAATTTAGACCAGATGACAGAAAGTCACACAAAATAGGAATATTAATTAGGGGCTAATATGAGAAAACTAAATATTTTCCTGAAAAAGAAAAAAAAATGCCACTAAAAATCCTAAAAAATAAATATGAGAACTAACCTCATACAGTCCACTTGCGACCCGCGGAAGAAATGAGCTCGAGACCCCTTACTTCTAGCACAGCTTTCTCCAGTTCAGAAATACCTTCACCCGTAACAGCACATGTTTGCACAACCTTTTTGAAAAACCCACTACAGATCTCCTAAAGCGGTCCGTTTGTTATGACAAAACCCACTACTGAGTCTAATGCCCAGAAGCAACCTCTCTAACTTTTGGCTTGTAATTACAACAATATAGGAAGAGATCAGCCAATAGATCATCTCTAATGAGATAAGTTCGTCTAATCAACGATTTTTTCATTGTTTGCTTGTAGAATCAAATTCATTTGGATCAAACTTTTCTTAATTAGCTGGCCTATACATGTAAGGCGCATCAATCCGTCATTTCCTATTGCAACTTGGGGGATGTTTCCTTATTCTTTTCTAAAGATAATTATACCCGTTTGCATTTGTTGAAGTCCATCAGAAATTATGAAGGCGCATCAATCCCTGACAGAATATATAGTCAGGTATTATGAACATTATCCAGAGGAATTAATAATGTATATAGGCAGGGGCGGAACCAAGGCCTGGGCCAGCCTAGGCCTTGGCCCCCCTTTGGCCCAGAAAATATACAGTAATACAGATATATATATCATCTAAAAACAACTACAACAGTGTTATCAGATTCAATCTGTACAGAACAATATCGTCAAAATACATCGGACCGAAAAAATTTCAAATCTGATAACTAGTTAAAACTCGTTAGGCCCCCCCTTGCCCCCACTTGGCCCAGAGAAACTAGTTAGGCCCCCCCTATCGATCATTCCTGGTTCCGCCACTGTATATAGGTCAATATTACTGACTGTTAATTAGCCGGTTTAATTATTCATTCTCATTGAATTATTGCATTTATATATGCCATTTTTGAGATATTTATATGATCATAAATTGCATATATTGTAACCTCGTTTTTTCTTTCAAATAATAAATATATCCCTCCTTTTCTTTTACTTTAATTAGTTTTCCCTTCGTATAATCGTATCTATTCTGAACAGCAATACAGTCGTACAAATGAAAGTACAACATACACACAATTAATATATATTACCAAAAATGAAACATATATAGACAATTACAAATATATCCCTTCTTCTTGTCCGTTAATAATAAAGCTCTCTTCTTTTATGGTATTTTGTTAGTCGATCTCTTTGTATTCTCACTGAATATTGTGAGCTATAGACTTTGTGGTAGTAGTGTATAATGTATATCAGTATATAGCGGGCTAGCTTATCCGAAAATTGTGTTTTCCACAATGGTCATGGTATGGTAATATGCATATTACATATCAATCCGTGCTATGACAAGATCAGAAATCTAATCGGATCCCAACTCTCGCTCAAATTAAAATCCGCTAAAAACAAATCTGAGAAGGAAGTAACGTGATGCAATCAATCATGACAAGGCTGCGCGAATCTTGATGCTATTTTGAAGTATCAGGCGAGCTCAAATAGTTACTCTAGTTACTACATTATAATAGCAAAAAAATTGAGCTGAAATAAGTTCGGCTCAAATAGGATCAGTTCGAGAGCCGAGCTGATCCAAGTCGAGCTGGACTTTTTCTTTCAAAATCGAGCTGAATCGAGTTGGTTTTTTAATATTTTTTCATGAGTTGAGTCGAGTCGAGTCAAAACCCAGCTCGTTAGCAGGCCTAGTTGGCTAATTACCATTCTTGACAAGACTGTAGATCCGCCCCAGAAATCGTGCCAAAGAAAAGCATATCTATGAATGCCAAATCCAGCGAAATCAATTGCAATCAAGTTGCAAATTTCAGAGTACACGCAAAAATGCCAAATCCAGAGAACTATGATTGGTGAAAACAAAATTATAATACACTACACAAGTCTAAAACACAATCAGAAATTATAAGCATGCTATGAGAAACAATGTACAGATCAAGCTGAAATAGGTTGCACTCCATTTTTTGCCAATTGGTACTTCTGACGACCCAGAATGCGGTGGTTGAAAATCAGGCAAGAAGGGCGGTGAGGAAGGATTTAGGGTATGTGGCAAAGACGGAGCAGGGGATAGATGTGGTGGAAATGCCGGTGCATTATAAGGTGCTAAAATCGGCACTGGAGATGGTGTTGGTGTTGTTTCCTGCCATGTAGGAGACGACGCATGCCATGGTACTAACGGGACTGGAGAAGCTGCATCACAATAAATCTGATTATTATGAGTATAATCAAATTTTTGTATTATCCAATATATGCTAAAAATATGAAGATTCAAATTTCAAAGACAAGAATCACCTATATCACAAGGGGCAATTGGTGTAGAAACTATTTTGCAAACAGAAAGCAGAGCAAGTGCGCGCGAAACATTTATTTGTATGCCTAGCCGTGCTGCTTCAACAGAAGCTTCACATAAGCAAGTGCGACTCTGTTTCGCAGCAGATCCAAGCTCGATGCAACAAGCCCCGCCTTGCCGTGGATACACCATAGATCCTTCTAGAATAAAATCCAAACAGTCACTCAAACTAAAGAATGCGCCTGAACAATCCGTTGAAGTTTCGACACCATTCAGTATACACCAGAGAAGGAGAGAAACAATTAGTAGATGCCTTTCTATTTTACCCATTTTAGGCAATGATGCATGTGTAATTGTGTATCCAATTATCAGTTAAAGGAATTTGAATTGATGGAAATGATTTGAATCACTAAATGGCCACCAAACATTAATCTAATGTGCATAGGAATAAATGCATTTTTAAAGAGGAGAGCTCATCAGCCTAATAGTGTGTCCTTTCATTTTCTTAAGCGCTTCAAGTTCCTTTTTAATTACTAATGAGTAATGACCATACAAGTTATACCGTTATAAAAGAAAAGCAAGGGGTTTTCAGCTCTACAGGGTTACAAACGAAAAACAGCATTCTTTAGTAAAGGAATATATAATTTTCATCTGAAGGCAGCAATTTTGAATATATAAGCAATTCTTTAGTAAACGAATAAATGCATTTTTAAAGGGATGTTTAACAAATTAGTCAGAATAATAAAGGCAGCAATTTTGAATGTAAATATTTTCATTGATTGATTTTCAAGTTTTCTTTGTTTTTTATGAAATTTTCCAACTTCCCTCAAACTTTTAGCAAAATAAAAAGTAATATTATGGGGGAAAAAAATGAGGTAAGAGGAGCAGAGGCATTTCCATTTGGTTTATTATATAAGATGATGCATGTCTACCAAATTTTCAGTTAAATAAATTTGGAGTAATAGAATTAATTAGGAACTTTATAAGAAAAATGGTGCTACAATTTGACTTAGTGGTCACTCACAGTTAATGGACTTCACCTGTGGCAGCCACTGCCAGGGATTTAAAAAAAAAAAAAAACGCATAAGAAATTGGGAATAAATGCTATTTTTAAAGAGGAGACCAATGGTTTGGATTTGCATTTGGTTGAGCCCTTGAAGTTCCTTTACAACACTGGAAAGAAAGCAAAAGAATTTTCAACTGTCAAGAATACAACAAATTAACAAAAAAGAAATAACATGTTCGAAACTCACATTAGATTTCTTGAGAATTTCAAAAACAGTTTGGTGACTCACCTTCAATTTTACTTCAAAAAAGAGTTTCTTATGCTGAAACCTTTCTTAGGAAATTTCCTGGGATGAAAATTATGTTCAAACCATATGATCCAAAAATGTCCTTCGTTTACAAGGTCACGGGACATGCATCTTTCTCTAAGAAAAAAAGGGGTCCTCTGTTGAGGAGGTTGAAAGAAAACACGGCTTGGCACTAAGGTCGATCAGGGTTAACAAGTAACAACAAATGGCAATATGAGAACCCTACCGTTTTGGTAGTATGATCACTTATGAAAACCTTTTATGTATTAGAAGTGAGACTATCTTCAGTGAATTAGCATCAAGAATTCAAGATTCAGGGGTATTAGTATTATTATTACTATTACAGCATATAAATTTCCTACCAGTTCTGCCTCAACATGGACTTGAGATCCAGTAAGGTCATACCAATTGTTATATAACTTGTTAACTTGTATACCCAGTTACTTTTTGTTTTTTGTTTTTACCCATTACTAAGGAGAATAAACTATAATTCACAGCAAACCATCGTTTCCTACAAGTTGACCACATTGTTACTTGACCTGGAGATTTGTTCATGAAATTACCATTTCGCCTATTATCAAGTATTCTGTCCTCTCAGGCAGTATCAATTCTGAATTCTGACCTTCAGTAAAGAAACAAACAAGAAAAATTTAGCACCGAGAAAGGAGGAAAGAACAATATGTGCTTCTCCTGGTACAACTAATGCATAGTTAAGTAGGCATATTTAAATGCAGAACATTATGACCAAGAAGTGTGATAGAGAGAAAACCAGGATACCATAATGCACAAGATTATTTATTCCAGGAACTGGAATAACATTGGCTAACTATTTATTTGATAATGTAAAGATAATCCAATTTACCGTTCTTAAACATTCTATATTTAAGCCCCATCCAAGTAATCGACATTTGTTCTGGTATTACCAACATAATGCTTCAATGAAACTTCTGGTTGATGATTGGTTGCAGTTTTCAGTATGAACAAACTTTTGATGACACTTGAGCAACTGATCCTCAAGCACTTCACAAATTTTGACCTCCATCAGTGCCGCATCCACCAGCATAACAAGCAGTGTTGCATAACCTACAAACATATCCAAGGAATCTACAAAAAAAAAAAAATAGTAAAATAACATAATCTGCAAAGTGAGTTCATAAGATCAGGTGCACAGTACGCAGCCTCTGCAAAGGTTTTCAAAACAAAAACAAAAAAAGATCAGGTGCACAGTAATTTCAAATTTTTAGTTCTGAGGGTCACTTGGGAAGAAAAGAAAAAACAAGGTTTAGAAGACAATGTAAAAAATAAAATAAAATAAAAATATCGACCATTCACTGTAAATTACGAGAACCCCCACCCCGTCCATCCTAACTTGCAAATTGCATCAGAAATATGAAAAAACCCAACAAAGACCTATACCTAAACTTTTAAAAAATGCGATTACATTTGCCATTAAATTGATTAAAAGGTTTTTGGATTCCCGGCTTTAGTATTCTCCAAAGTCATTTCACCCTTAAATGGCGATTAAACATCAATTAAACTGATTAAACCATTCAACAGCACCTTGCTATTAAATGCCGCTAACCTTTTTCGAAAGCTTGCCTATACCAAATATTATCAATAGAAATTTATTCAACTTTCAACTAATTTTAAACAACAAGAATCATAAATCTCAACCCAGCACTCTTAACTAACCAACATAAATTTCATTTAACTAAATTCCTCTTGTTCTTTGTCTCATTTTTCTAAAATGAGTCCTTATAATTATAAATTAGATCCAAGGCTAGGCCATAGTAGGGCCAAAACTGCTGGAAATAACAATTTTAAACCTATGTTTCACAAGTACGGATGCAAGTATCATATCTAACATGATGAGAATATGCGACACTACAACATTTTCTATAAACATAGGATATGATACACCTATAATATATATGCTATAATTATCCTCACAAGGAATCTACTTTTGTCAAAAATATCAACTTTTTTTTCTTCTAATTTTAAAAATGTAAAAAAAATCTTACAAACCTTAAAAATATGAAAAAGCACAATGCTTTTTTTTCAAGAGATTATCAATTTTAAAAATGTAAAATATTACAGATGTATTAATTGTGCAGAAAGGAGAATAAAGAAATCTATATATGTTTTGCAAGGGCTGTAATCTAAAACTTTGGTTTTGTCTTTTGAACATCAAGTGGAGCTGCAAAAGCTTTGAGCTCATGGATAAAGACAAATGGTTAATTTAATTAGAGACAGCTATCTGTCTCCCGGGGCATTTCTTCCTGTGTTTCGTCCATATGTGTGAACCCTTCACAATTTCAAACTTATACAGGATTCACACTCAATTTTAGTAGGGTTTACCTTTTTACCCTAATTTATTGGAATTGGGATTGCTGTAGTCCCACAACAGCTGTTTTAATTCTCTGAATGCAAGGGCTCCGCACTTAGACAATCACTCGCAACAGGCGGGGGTCTGTGCGAGGCTGCTCCAGTGCAGCCATCCGTGTGCGGATCGATGCTCAGGACATATCTTTGACTGTATTGGCCAAAATACATATTTAAAAATTATATTTGCCCCCAGGTGTATCTCATACGTATGATTCAATCACAAACCTGATGCACATTTATATCAGCAACCTTGCTGTATCAGGATGACATAGTTGTGAAATCTATGGAAGATGCCAGCAGTTCGCATCTTGTCTGTTTTGCGAATGGTGCGGTTTTTGCAATACTAAAATTATTGGGTGTTCTTTTGCAAATATGGACAAATTGATGTACTTTATTTCCTTTTATATTGATTTTTAGGCAAGAAAATGAACATAACACAATCTGACCTCTCATTTGCCAATGCAGAATTTGCTAAAGATGCTTGTTAAAACCTCTTCAGAAATGTCATCCCCGCTAATTTGGCCAAGTGCCAGGGCAGCTTCCCTCAAGTCTATTGTCCAAAAATCCATTGGCAACTGCTCTTCTATAGATGTATGGAGCCTGACAAAAGCCTCTTGTGCCCTTAGTAGCTGCTCAAATTGCCTCTGATAATAAGCAATTATTAGACTTGTAGTCAATTTTTCAGAAGCTCGAATGAGTAACCTTTTGATTAAAGAATATTTTCACCAAATTGGGTCATTGCCGGTCATTACTAACCAGGTCCATTAACTAAATAATATAAGAGGACAGAAAGTAACACAAAATAAGAATATTTAGGGGTTAATATGAGAAAATTAAAATTCAGATGGTAGTTTTAGATCAAGAAATTAATATTTTCCTGAAAAAGAAAAAAAAAATTGCCACAAACAAATACTTACAAATAAATGTTAGAACTAACCTGATTTACAGTCCACTTGCGACCACCTGAAGAAATGGGGTCGAGGCCCCTTACTTCTAGCACGGCTTTCTCCAGTTCAGAAATGCCTTCACCGGTAACAGCACATGTTTGCACCACCTTCTTGAAAAACCCACTACAGGTCTCCTCAAGAGGTCCGATTGAATCTATTGGTGCGCAATCAACCTTATTGATCACTAGTATCGTAGGAGTTGTCATTGCTTGATGGGCTGATTTCTGGTATTTTAAAATGAATTTAGATAGTAGAAACTTCTCAAGAATGAGTACAAAATTAAGACGACATTGAAATACCTGACTCGTCATAATATGTTCAATTAGCTTTGCATCCTCTTCGCTCCATCCATCAATGGCACTTATTGCCATGATGATGACATCTGCTGCCAGCGCAGCAGCTTCTGACCTTTTTACACCTGTTTGAGTAACAAAATTTAGAGAAAAAAGTTTAAAATTTGCAACACTGTTATTACCATGAAATTTGTAACTAGAACCAGTGAAGAATCAGTAAGCCTCGGTCAGAAAATTATGCAAGAAAGTAATCTAATTTATTGTCAACATTGTATTAATATAATCCTCAACTGAGAAAGTATTATTGACTTGAGGCCTCAATAAAAATTCATCAATGCGATGAAAACCAAAACAAGCCAACACCGCTCTATACCAGTAAAGCAATCAACAAAAACTATACCAGAACTCTGTCTAGCAATCAATGATTAACATAAATATACTAACGCTTGACTAGGTGAAAAGCTCACCAATTTTTTCTACAATATCATATGTTTCTCTGATTCCGGCAGTGTCAAGCAGTGTGGCAGGGAGACCATGTATTGATATATTGGCTTCAACTACATCCCTCGTGGTTCCCGCAATTTCAGTAACAATCGCCCTCTCACTCTGCACGCTATTACAAAAACATTCAGAATTAAATAACACATCATATCATCACAGCTGCCTATAAACTAGTAAATTACAAAGAGATCAAGAACAATAAGCAAAGGCTTAGTTACAAAAGTCATGTGTGCCTCTACAGAAAATGAAAAACATCTTCTGTATACCTTAGACCTTAGCAAAATTAAATTTAACAATATGACCCCTCAAACACAGTGAATAGCACCAAACTTCTAGCCATTATTTTTAAAAAATAGTAAAATGCTCATGTTACTCCTCTCTTCCTCTCCGTTTGTGTAATAATTTTAGGTGATTAAAGAGGGGCAGTTTGGTCAAATTTTGCAACAAATGTTGGTCCGGAAGTAGAGGATATTTCTCATTTCCTATTTCTGATATTTAAGTTTATACATTCCAATTAGAGGGGATATAAATGATATTTCCATGGCTACATTTGAATTTTAATAGAAAAAAGGGATATGAATATAGATAATATGTTCAAATAAATTTTACAATGACTTACTTTGCTCCAAGCATTCAGCAAGCTTGACTTCCCAACATTCGGCCGGCCGATGATAGCTATCTGACAGAAAGACAAGCAGCTTCTTCACAAAACATGCAACAAACTGAGATTTAAATTACAAGTAAATTTGCAAATTTTGAATAATAATACCTGTATGCCAGACTGCAATAGTTTATCATAATTAGCAGTGTCAAGAGCATCCTGCACGTCACGTTGCATAACACTAATTTTCTCTATCAGAGATGGCAAATTCAAGGGTGGCAACTCATCTTCAAAATCCAGACGAGCTTCTATTTCAGTAAGCAGCTCGATGCATTGCATTCTTAGCGATTTTACCAGTAAAGAAAAGCCACCCTGTATAGGAGTACGAAAGAATAAAACCCATTTTATCAGAAGAAACGGGAAAATAACTAAATGGCTAAGGACTGAAATTCAGGATGCCCACATGCAGGGGTGGCAATTAGGGATGTAAGTGTGTGACCTGCTGTGACTAGTCACGCCATTACTTGGCTCACATGCCGTGCCATGACGTGACCACCAAGTACGTGTCATGCCGTGACCAAATTGGGATGGACGGTCACGACACGTAAATGGTCACGGCACGTTAGTCATGCCGTGTCCAAAAGCAACTGGTCATGTTTAACTATTTATTTTCGTAATTTAAGTTAGTTTATTCAGAATTCACCATTAGAGTAAGATCTAAAGGTCCTGATCATTTAGTTTATTCAGAATTCACCATTAGAGTAAGATCTAATGGTCCTGATCATACGTGACTGCCGTGACCACGTGCCGTGACCAGACCAGTTTGCGTGCCGTGCCAATTTCCGAAGGATGGTCATGCCGCACGAATGGTCACGGCACGGGCACGTGAGTCACAACACATGACCAGCACACATGCCGTGCCATGACGTATTCGATCACGGCGTGACTTTTTTACATCCCTGGGCAGCAATGGGCCTGGTCAGGTCAAAGTCATATAATTTTAAAAATGAAATATTACCTGACTCATTTAATTTATATGCCAGGCTAGTAGTCAAATAGTCAATTATATTATAAGTTTGGATAACACGCTGAACTTTGCTCTTATTAATAATTTCTTAATAAAAATTACCGGGTTAACTAGTCAATGCTTCATTGTAACAAAAGTTCAGCTTCAGAGCCACTAAAATCTGGTTAGGCAAGCATAGCATTCTTATACGAAAAAAGAAACCAAGGGAATATAAATTATCGTTGTTCTGGCCAGCACTGTACCATTTAAACCAGCATTATTTTTTAACTGGTAAACTCTTTCATCGGGTCAAGAATTGAACTCTTTCGTCGGGTCAAGAATTGTAAGACATACCTGCATGCCAGCTAAGGCTGAGTCAGCTGCAGCAGCTGACTTGGCAGAAATCAATCTACTAATGCTCTCGGCTTGAGAAAGATCCAGTCTCCCATTGAGAAAAGCACGTAGAGTAAATTCTCCTGTAAAGATGTTAAGTCTACCATAAGACCAAGAAAACTCATAATCATCAGTAATTGTTTTTTACCAAATTAAAAATGGTTGACTAACCAGGCTCAGCGAGTGTTGCCCCTGCCTCTAAGCAAGCTCTCAACACACGTTGTAAGCATACGTCATTCCCGTGACACTGGAGCTCGACAACATCTTCTTTGGTGTAAGATCTTGGTGCCAACATTGGCAATGCCAGGACCTACATCAAAATTTTCAGAAGGAATTATGTTTGGTTGAGGATTAAAGTTAAGGAGGCCTAAGTTGGTTATTCCCATTTAGGCCGGCCTAAATTATTCATGTTTAGTTGAGTAAAATTTGCAAATAGTCACTGACAATGAATTCAGGATGCAACACAAAATAAAGACACCTAGATAGGTGCTTTAGTTTAGGCCAACCTAACTTCACTTATGCCTAGTGAGGCAAGCCTATTTAATGCCCGTTTGGTGGAATAACTTAGGCCTAAATCATGAAATCCTTATTTCATGGTGCAATTGATCATTGCTCCCACAAATTTATCACACCTTTGTAGCCCTGCAATATTCCAGGCGTAACTTGACTGTCTCCTTAATAACTCTTTTGAAAAAAGTCATTCTAAGAAAATGCATGTTCTAGTTTGCATTGGGAACTGTACTTCTATAATTCTCTTCTTCTTTCTTTCCTCCTTCGTGTTTGGGGGTTGTTGGTTAAAAGCCGAGTTATTAACAGCTATGCAAGCTAATTTAATTTCTTCAAACAAACTAAATACATGCCTCATTATAACGACTTCTTTAATAAATAAGCAGCTTTAACCTGAACAGACTCTGGGGAAGCCCAAGTATTTGGCTATAAAACTTGGATCTAGATTTTTAAAAGTTGCATTCCTTTAGCTAATTTTATGTGTACCAAAATTCAAACTAACTGAACTGATAAAAGAAAAGCAAAAACAAATACAAAACAAAAAAAACAATAGGCAAAAATATCTAAAAGAACAAGTACTAGTTACCTCATCTATAACATTGCCATCTTTGTCCAGTACATAGCCATACTCGACAAAATGGCTTCTTGGCCTCCAAGCAACAGTCCCACCCTCCTCTTTCGACCTCTTAACGGGTCGAAACACCTGACCCGCAACTGCGATGGCAGTGGGGCCAGACAGTCGTACAATCCCGACCGCAGCAGGACCCCCTCCTAGCGGGGTTACGACAGCTGCTATGGTGCCCGACCCCACTTCTCGTTTTCCCGAGAAAGAGCCCGTAGTTCGCTCATCTTGGGTAAGAACTAGGGTTCTAGGTGAAGTGGCAAATATTTGGCACTGGCGGAGGTGAGAGAGAAAGGGGGCTTCGGTAGGGTTTAGAAAGAAGTGATGGGGTTTTGGTTGTCGCCATGGGAGGAGGCGGATAAGAGCAAGAGCCATTGGTTTGGGTTTTACGCGCTGGTGGGAATTCAGTCTGACTTATGAAAGAATTTCACAGACGAGAGAAAAGAACTTTGGATTAAAATCCCTCCGTTAAATACTTAAATTAGGTTAAGATGCCTAATTAGAGATTATACATCAAATTTTTATTTCCGTTAAAGTTATTAAAATGTATTTAGATACCAATTTTTTTATTTTTAAATAGATACAAAAAAAAAACAGTAAACAGTGCAACCAAATTCTGGATCATGTGATCAGCAATTTTCAAAGTGTCTTAATAAATAGTAAAAAAATTCCTAAAAAATGTAAAATTTGGTCTCCAAGTAGATTTTAATATAGATTGAACATCTATATAAAAAAATTTGTTGTTTGAACATCAGTATGGCAGATCTGCCCCGGCAGCAGCTGGCCGAAATACTGCCAGCAGCAAATTAGTCATACTCATATAATTAGCATATTTATACTAAAATACGCTAAATTACTTGAAATTATGTGTTGAATTACACTATATTAATTTAAATTACACTAAATTACATTACATTACGCTAAAATACGGTAAATTACGCTAAAATCCATATGAATAGGGACGATATCTTCACTGAAAATGCGAAAAACGACGACGAAACTTCAAACGGTCATAAAACAGCACTCGAGTGTCCGATTTCAGCAAATGACCACTTTTCGGAAAACTTGCGAAAATACGCATGCGTCCATGCTAGCAATGTCGAATTCCAAAATTCAGAATTGCCAAAAAACTAAGAGAAGAGCCTCAAAACTTGAGTTGAAGTTTCCGATTAAGATTTTCATTTATATTATTCAATCTAAGTAGCTCAGTAAATTACTTACATAATGAACTTGTAGAATACCAATTTTTACTATTTTTCGAATTTTTTTATTATTTTTTATGATTCATGAAAGATGACACAAAATCGGTCTACTTTAGCGTAAGTTACTGTATTTCAGCATAATTAGCGAAGTTAGTGTAATTTAACATAATTTAGTGTAATTCAACATAATTTATTGTAATATAGTGTAATTCAACATAATTTCAGGTAATCTAGTGTATTTTAGTATAAATATGCTAATTATAAATCAAAAGAAGTAATCTAACAAATAATTTAAACAAAAAAAATTTAAATTTTCAGTGTTATATTTCATTATCTTGCTCTTCATATTCTCTTTAAAAAAAAAAATAAGTAAGCCAGTCATTTTGTGGCCGGCTTAGGCATTTTTGGCAAAAATCCGAGAATTTGAGCATAAATATTAATTTCTATTAAACTTTGGATATTAATAAAAATCTCGGTGTTATCTGTCATGTTATCTGTCTACAACTCTACATAGATTCCTGACATTATTTTTATACAAACAAATTATATTGTGTCAAATTGTCAATAGGCTGATTTGAAGCAAAAATCCTGCAATGTAAGAAGGGCCTGATTTGAGCAAAATAGGCCCAATAGGCTGTTTTGAGAAAAACGAAGCCCATAAGAAGTGTCCAGTTTTATCAAATCACGATTCTTTCTACCTATTAAATGCTAAACAGTGCATTGTTGGGAAGGCCACTGAACATAAATTGGGCCTTTGTTCTCTATTATTATTTTTTATTTTTTTTGGGGTTTCAACCTTTCAGGCTCTGACTACAGATTGGAAAATCACAAAAACAAACAGTAAAAAAAAGAATAAAAAAAGGCATCCATGTCCACATGGTGTGAGAAAGAAGTGGTGCAACTAAACCTATAATCATGTACACATTACACAGTATTTAAAACAGTGGATGTGTGAAGCTTTTTTTTAAATAAAGCAAATAGTAAGTAGCAGAGAGAGCATTTAATTATTTGGTCCAGACTGCAGCGTACATTCGGTCTAGTGTTCTACAACTTCAATTTTAATATTAATTTTCACCACATTTATACTGTACCGATTACCGAACAAATAAAATATATTGAGATTCTATGTAATACCAGGAGAATTTGCTTAAAAGCTTCAAGCCAGCCTCCCTATTTTTATTAAATTTCATTTAATTAATTAGTTCAAGTACAGTAATCAGTGAAATTCATAAATACAGTATAATAAATTCTCTAAATTATTAGGCTCCTTCACTTGTAACCTTTCAAGATACATATGGCATTTTTAGTTATGTACATATGCTTCCTTTATATTGGAGTTGGCTACGGTGCTATGCATAGTATAGAGGGCCTCCGTGCTACGGCCTAATATTTGAGTTTTCAAAATTCTAATGGTCGATTCGAACCATTCAACATGATCTCCATATGAATATGTATTTGCAAACCAAATTTTACATTTTTTAGAATTTGTTTACTATTTTTTTAGATAGATAGAAAAACAATTGATCTGAATAGTACAAAATTTTCAGATCAAGTGATTTTCTACCTATCTAAAAAAATAATAAAAAATTTCTAAAAAATGTAAAATTTGGTTTGCAAGTACATATTCATATGAAAATCATGTTGAACTGTTTGGATCGACCGTTAGAATTTTGAAAACTCAAATATTGAGCCGTAGCACGGAAACTCTATATGCTATGCATAGTATATTAGCAATTTCCCTTTATATTACCTTTCAGGGGCCAGATCCGAGAACAGCGTATCCTGCAACTTTGTTGTATTTACTTTCCTTTTTGATAGATCATGCTTCCGGAATAGCCAGATAAGAGAGAACCAGTTTATTCGCACACTACATAAAGACAACTCAGTTACAAACAAACAAACAAACAAACAGTTGACTTGTTGAAATATTGACCTCGATCAGCAAAGCTTCATGAAACATGGATGCATGCATGCATGCAAAGGATGTACGGGCAGCCAGGGCAGTCCCTGTTTGGTGCATGGTTTCATAACTCGGCTACATACTACACATTTATGTGTACCTGTTTTGTCTTCTATTTTATCAGCACAGATCCAGAGATTTACAGAGGCATGCAAAGTGACGTATACAGTATACACTGATCATCTTGATTAGTTTCAGGGAATTAGAATGATCAGTCTATTAATTGACAGAGCAGTGATTTACTGCAATAATTACATGTAGGTATATATGGAAATTCCGGCACTTAAATAAAAATATTTATTAAACTCTGCATAGGAATATTGGAGGTACGATGAGCATCAGACCAAATTCGGTTCGATGTTCAGTAAGAGCTGTATGAACCTTATTAAGATTTGTATGGACGACTTTAAGATTTGCACTGATCGAATGTGCACGAATCGTAATGTTGATCAGACGGCTCCAACATAGCATCGGACCCCCCCCTCCCCCCTCCTCTGCATATGAGTCTCGGTTTAGTATAGAATATTTCTCCCCAATTTGGCTTCAAGTGACGCATCCAAACTGTTAAAACCGATTTACTTCATGAGTGATGAGTTTACATGTCAAATTTATAAAATTTCAAACTAATTTAATATAAAGTCAAGCGGTCAAAAAATGATGAAAAATGAACAAATCAAAATTAACTTATAAATCATCTTTTTTTTTACCGCTTGACTTTATACTAAATTAGTTCGAAAATTTATAAATTTGATATGTAAACGCATCACTCGTGAAGTAGATCGATTTCAACGGTTTGGATGTATCGTTTGAAGCCAATTCAATAGGTTTTTGAATTAAGCTCATAAAGGAGCTTGGTGAGCTTAAGAACACCCTAGTTCTACTCTATATTGGTTGTTAGTTTTCATCAAACTCTTAGTTAGTTTAAATCATATCAATAATTCTCAAAGAATCATGTTTGAGAGTTGGATATGATAAAATACAGGGACACAATCAGTATAAATTAAAGATAGCTGGGAAAAGAATAATGGGGCACAAGCATATTTGTCAAATATTTTTGCTTACAAGCAAGCATGTTTGTCAAATTAATGGGCCAGGGGAAACTAAACCACATTACCACAACGTGATTCCAGGAAAACAAGAGAACAACTTCGGAAGTGAGATAAAATAGAAGAGGATTCAAATGGTTCTATTTTTTATTTTTATTTTTCCTCCATCACTTCTTCATTTTTAATGTTTTTAATAACAAAAAATTTAAAATTTATATATCTAAAATAAAATGTTGTTAGATGTGATTTATAATATTTTCTATATGCACAAAAAAATTATCAATTTTAGATTTGGTTTTAAGTGAATCATTAAGTTGAAAAAATAACGTTTATTTATCTACATTGTGTATTTTTACAAGTTTTTGATACTAATTAAAACAAAATTAAAATTTCATGATCTATTACGTGTGAATAGGAAAAATAATATTCATCATATTTAATTGTTTTCCGAAATTTTTATTCTTACCATTAAAAAAAAAATAAACCAAATAACCACAATTTGGTCAGAATTCTATTTTTAACCCGGCCGCAGTTTTAAACTGCTGACAAAATGCTTTTTTTTGTCACCACAGCTTCAATTTGTTTGTTTTATTAAAGCTGTTGCTTTGATTAATAAATATTTCAGTGCATAAGTATAAATACTTGCAAAAATAAGATATTAATACTTGATGTGTAACTTGATATGATCGAACGCCTGAAGATTAAACTTTGTACAATACATACATACATACATATATATATATATATATATATATATATAAATACTTCAGTGCATATGTATAAATACATGCAATACTTGATATTAATATTTTCAGACGTCATCCAGCATCATATGTAAAAAATATCAAATTTTGCGGTCCCCCAGATAGTTATGGCAATATTAAACCAAAATCTAGGCAAATTTAAGATGACAAACAGATGATAGCTGAAATTTATTATTGAAAACCAAAAAAAATTGTCCTCAGTTTGAAACTGCAGTCATGTTAATAATGGAATTATGATCAAATCATGGTTATTTGATTTAATTTTTTTTAAGATGGTATAAATATTTTTTTTGGAATTGTTTTATTTTGATATTTAAGTTTTAAATTTTAAGTTATTGTAATTTAAAAATGAAGCCATAATAAATTCTAATGCATTTGAACCCTTCATGGTAGAGTAAAGGAATAAAAATATAAATTTCATCTCTGTAAATGTAATAGCTACACATGGCATTAGCAAAGGAGTATGTAAAGAGGATCCGACTCTGCTGCTTTTTTCTAAGAAAAACAGAGTTCTGCTTTTCAGATCCTAATCATTTAAAATTTTCCATTCGCCTATCTCGATAAAGAAACTTTTTCATGCACAAATCTCAACGATTTGGAATGGTTGGATCTGAAAAGTAGAATCCTGCTTTTCTTAGAGAAAAGCAGAAAAGTCGGATCCCTGTAAAGAAGTCATACAGTGAATTCATTTTAGCTTGGATCATCTATATATTACCTTTTTATTAGCATGCTAGATTGTTTTCTCTAACCATTTATTGTTTAAATTTTTTATTTCTTGATATTAATTTGAAATGGTGAACATTTACTTTGTTTATTTATTTTTGTAGAAAGTATTTTATGAAAATTACAAATATAATGAAATTTTTTGCTTAAAATCTTCTCTGAGTTTTCGACAAAATTCAATTAGAATTAACATTCTTAATTAGGCTACAAATTTTATAAATAAGTTTCTTGTTGGTATGTTGCTATCTTAACTTTGGCTTATAGTTAGTAATTTGTATGATAAATTTTCTTTAGGCACTCCATTACTAATTATAAAGACTTCAAAATGCCTTGTCATGTGCACTTAATTTCATCTAACACAGATAATAATATAATAAGAACATCATAAAAAAATCTTTAATATCACTAAAAGACATTCATAGGTATTTTCTTAATCAACATTAGTACACTGTAATTATATACAATTTTTGTGAAAAAATTTACCCCCTAAAACGAGAGAGATATGGACTTCACAATAACATGTTTTTGTATAATTTTAATTTATTGTGTTTCTATAACATAATATTCTTTTATGTTTTAAGATAGACATATTAACTTCTTAGTATGTGCAGTATTAGTTTCTTTATAATATTACAAATGCACGCTGCATTATTTGTGACATATACAATTTTGTTTTTCTTCGACTATAATTAAATAATTTGCAAGTAGATGCAACAAACAAGCAATCCAGAAATTTTGCAGAAATTTTGGTGGAACAAAGAAACATCAGAAAAAATAAATCATGTATGAAAACTTCCAAAAAAGAAGCAAACACAAAAACAGAAATAGAGTATATGGATCTCATAAGCCCATGGATAATGATTCAATAAAAATAAAATAAAACTATATAAAAAAATCCTAAAAATAAGAAAGAGATATTTTTTAAGAAATTCAAATTCAAATCTTTGAAATGCATGGATTGATTGTTTTTTAGATGGAACTACACCAATATATGTTGCAGTTCCACCCAGACCAGGACGAATTCAGATCCAGTGAAGTAACTCAATTTTTGGGTTTTAGATCGGAACCGTCCGATTCAAATCCCGAGGCAATCCTAAGCGACGGATTCGAATCGGACAGTCCCGATTCAAAACACAAAATTAAGTTACTTTAGGGGATCCGGACCCGACCAGGACGGGTTCTAATAGTTTTCGGATAAATTTATAGTCAAGATTAAGTTTAATGTCTGAAAAACGCTGGAACCGCACCAAAGTTGCGGTGCCAGAAACCTGGCCAATCTATTTTGAAGAAAAAAAACAATCATTCTCTTTTCCAAAGAATTAAATTTTTTATTTCTAAAAGAAATAATCAGCCACTGCCAAGTTTCAAAAAAATACAGAGAAAATAATATGATGAAATATAATATGTGAGTGGTTAAATCACGCCTTGTGGTACGAATCGTACGGTCACAGTGGATTCAAGTTCAAGCCCATAAAACTGGTGCTGGTGTTGCTGGTGGAGGATTTCAGGTAATGGGCATAGCAGATCGCAGTATTCGCTGTCAGGTTTTAGTTGATCCAGCATGGCCTGATCAGACCAGATCCAGTGCTCTCTCTTCTCATCTCTCTCTCTTTCTCTGTCTCGACTTTTTTAAAAACAACTTGGACCGCTTTGCATTGCATCTCCTGATTTGTAAATCCCTTGATTAAAGAATTCCAAAAGGTGCAATCTGAATTTGTAAGAATGCGTCACAGGAAAGAAAGCATGATATCCTTCCAACGGTTGGTTTCTTCTATAAGACAAGTAGAGCAGAGCATATGTCCATTTCCAAGCAACAATACTTTATTAATTTGTTAATTATATGACGAAGGCTTCCAAACGAGTATATATATATTAATCCAGAGATTCTCTTTTCGTTTGGTGATTATGATTTTCCTTTCAAGTAAGATTTTTCATTGATTTATATTTTAAAAGTTCAAAGAGTGAGTCTATGGTACTATGCATAGCACAGATTGGTCCGTACTACAGATCAATAATTTCATTTTCAACATTCTAACGGTCGATCCGAACCGTTCAACATAATTTCCATATGAGAATATACTTGTGGGATAAATTTTCTATTTTTTAGAATTTTTTTACTATTTTTTTAGATAGGTAGAAAATCATTGTTTTTTTATGGTTCATAATTTTCAGATCAAGTGATTTTCTACCTATCTTAGAACATAGTAAAAAAATTCGAAAAAATATAAAATTTAGTCTGCAAGTACATATTCTTGTGGGAATCACGTTGAACGGTTCGGATCGACCATTAAAATTTTCAAAATGAAAATATGACTCCGTAATACGGACTAATCCGTGCTATGCATAGTACCATAGACTCACTCAAGTTGAAATTTTATATCCCATGAAGCTAGATATTCAACGGTTACCTCTAAAAAAAAGATACAGTATACCAGAAAAGAAGAATTATGTCACCTCTGATTATTTACAAAAGAAAAGACATTTGACCTAAAGAATAATAATAGAGCAAATGATTGGAAGGCTGTTATTTTATTAAGGGCAAATATAATCATTTTCTTCGCCTTTTGCTAATTATCTCTTCAATTTCATCTCCTCAACTATCACAAAATTTTAAATCAAATTGGAGGATAAAATGTTGCCTTTTTATTAATCCAAAATCAAGTCCAAATACAATGCATTGATCTAGTGAAGAGTATATATATACTGTTTCTATCTACCAGCAATTTGAGAGCTATTACATGGTCCCAGAGAGAGAGAGAGAGAGAAATACATTTTGCATGGCATTTTGTTCTTAAACAATAGAAAATTCAGTGTTGTTATTGTGCCAATGATATAATCTCATAGAACAAGTTAAATATCAAGACAAAAAAATAAGCTAATTAAATCATGCAGCAAATTGCCATTACATGCCAAACTCTGTCTCCATCGGTTTTATTTTATATATCTCGACCGACTATTTCAATAAGTTAATTTTATTTCAATTGGTATTCAATTTTTATTTTATTCAGATATATATTCAAAGATTATGTTTTGTATTATAATTAGATTTTGGTTTGTTGTAGCATTAATTGTAGTTTGCACTCAAGCATTTTACTCAAGAGGATAAGTTGAGTGCATTGTTATTTGTCAATAATAATTAGTTATGAATTATAATTGTCACATAATTTCCGGTATTGTATTATAATTTGAGCCACATGTGTACAACAAAAATCGGTCTTCAGCGACCGGCATCAGTAACCGATTTGGCCGGTCGCAGAAGGCTAGAGTTCCGCTGCTGTAGTGGTTGGTACTAGACTTCGATTTAGAAGTACCAAGCATTATAACTTAATATATATCAGTTTGTGATGATATCGGAGTAATTATACCAATTGATACAATACCAAGAAATTTTAGTTTTCATAAGATTTCACTATATATATGCTATTTTCAATGGGGTCATTTGTAAGAATTCAAGTATAAGTTACGTGTACGGTCCGTATACAGTGGTATACGGTCCGTGTGTATTGAGTCAGACAAGAAGATTTAACGAGGTTCGGTACCAACTTGGTACCTACGTCCTCCACACCCACACACACTCTTTTTATTTCTTTTCTTTTCAATGAATCTTTACAGGAGGGAGAAGAGTAGAATATATAGAGACAAAGAAATAATAGGGAAACAATCTTTTAGAATAAGAAACAAATAAAGGAAATTAATTCTAATAGCCAGCTGTCGCCTTTCTTCTTTGGTCTGGAGGCGCAGGTACACGGTCCGTGTATAGAGGATACGGACCGTGCATGATATATTTCAACAGCCTCCCTCAAGTTGGTAGGTAGATATCTATCATACCTAACTTGACAATTGATTCTTCAAAGCACTTTGTCGACACTCCCTTTGTCAGCATATCTGTCAGTTGTTCCTCAGATCTCACGAATGGGAATGAGATGACCTTTTCTTCCAAGTTCTGTTTGATAAAATGCCTATCGATTTCTATATGCTTCGTTCTGTCATGTTGTACCGGATTACGTGCTATCTCAATTGCTGATTTATTGTCACAATACACTTGCATTTCTCCTTCCGGCTTAAAGCCTAGCTCGATCATGAGTTTCCTTAACCATAGGAGTTCACATAGACCTTTGGACATTCCTCTAAATTCCGCTTCTGCACTTGATAAGGCAACTACATTCTGCTTCTTACTTCTCCAAGTAACGAGATTTCCTCCCACAAAGGTGAAGTATCCAGATGTAGACTTACGGTCGATTCTATCTCCAGCCCAATCAGCATCTGTGTAGCCCCAAATATCCAAGTGTCCGGTTTTTCTAAATTGGATACCTTTTCCTGGAGTCTTTTTGAGGTATCTCAGAACTCTTGTCACAGCATCCATATGCTGTTCCCTTGGGTCATGCATGAACTGGCTTACCATACTAACAGCATACGCAATGTCGGGTCTGGTATGTGATAAGTAGATAAGTTTACCTACCAGTTTCTGATAGGCTTCCCGATCAACAGCCGGGTCATCTGAAAGGCTTTCAAACTTCAGGTTTTGAACAATGGGTGTATCGGCTGGCTTACAGTCTAGCATCCCCACCTCTGCAAGTAAGTCAAGTGTATACTTTCGTTGGGAAAGAGAGATACCTTCTTTGGAGCGGAGCACCTCAATTCCCAGGAAGTATTTTAACCCTCCCAAATTTTTCATGTCAAACTCCTGTGATAATCTTTGCTCTAGCCATCCTATCTCCTCACTATCGTCTCCTGTAATTATCATGTCATCAACATAGATAATTAGGATAGTTACCTTGTCTTGACGATGCTTGTAGAACATAGTATGGTCAGAGTCACTTTGAGTGTAGTTGTACTTCTTCATGGCTTTGCAAAAATGCCCAAACCATGCCCGGGGTGACTGTTTCAATCCATACAGACTTCGCTCTAGCTTACAAACCAACTTCTCCTGTGCTTGGTGTGTGTAGCCTGGCGGAATGTCCATATAGATTTCTTCCTCCAAGTCGCCATGCAAGAAAGCATTCTTCACATCGAATTGATGTAGTGGCCAATCCTGATTTGCTGCAAGAGACAATAAGACTCGAACTGTGTTTAGTTTTGCAACAGGTGAACAAGTTTCCTGGAAATCTATTCCATATGTCTGGGTGTACCCTTTTGCAACCAACCTTGCCTTATATCTTTCAACTTTACCTGTAGCATCATATTTCACCGAGAATACCCACTTGCATCCAACAGTTTTCTTCCACTTGATAGTTGCACTAACTTCCAAGTCTTTGTGTTTTTCAAGGCTTCCATTTCTACTTCCATTGCTTTAACCCATTTGGGATCTTGCAAGGCTACATCAACACTGGTTGGGACCTGAATCTTGGACAGTTCGGCCGTGAAATTTTTCACCATATTGGACAACCCAACAGTACTGGTATAATTAGAGATGGCATATCTGTCTTGTCTATTACCCTCGTCTCTATACCGTTTTGGTAGTATATTCCATGTGGTTCTGAGAGGGTACCTTCTTTCAGGTTCAGTTTGAAGAGAACTTGCCTCAGGAACATCCTCTGGAGAACTCGAGCGTGGTATTTCTTCTTCCTCGTCCGACTGTATCACCTCTGCTTCCAATCTGGTGTTATCAGGTTCTGGTGCACGGTCCGTATCTTCCTCTATACGGTCTGTGTGCCTCTCCATCCGGGCCGTAAACTCTAGGTTAGATTCCACACGGTCAGTGTATCCCTGTGCATCCTCCCACCAGATAGTTTGATTGGTTTCCTCCTGCCTTGGAGAGGATAAAGGCTGGTTCCGAAAATAAGGTTCATTTTCCAAGAAAGACACATCCATGGTCACATAGGTTCTTCCGGTTTCTAGGTCAAAGCATTTATATCCTTTCTGATTATTACCATACCCGACAAACATGCACTGAATTGCGCAAGGTTCGAGTTTGGTCCGTTTCTCTCTGGGAACATGTACATATGCTGTACATCCAAACAGTTTTGGTGCCAAATTTAATGCTGAGGGAATTTTTACAAACGAGGAAAGTTTTTGTAAAGGGGTAAGAAAGTTTAAGGTACTAGATGGCATCCTATTCATAAGGTATACAGCTGTAGATATGGCATAATTCCAAAAAATTTGGGGTACATCATTTTCAAATAACAAGGATCTAGCAATTTCCAAAATATGCCGATTTTTCCTTTCGGCCACACCATTTTGTTGAGGGGTACCAGCACAAGATGTTTCATGTATAATCCCATTACTTTTGAAAAAACTCCCTAAGGAATTATTCACATATTCCCCCCCCCCCCCATTGTCACTTCGGAGAATTTTAATCTGCTTTTCAAACTGTCTTTGAATCAGGTTTGAGAAATCTAGAAAACAGTTTGTAACTTCACTTTTTTGTTTTAAGAGATATAACCATGTCATTCTAGTACTGTCATTAGTGAAAAGAACAAAATACCTTTCCCCGTTTACTGAATTAACCGGGGCTGGACCCCACACATCAGAATGAATTAGATCAACAAAATCCAAATTTTTATAACAAACACTAGGATAAGATTTTCGATGACTTTTACTCCTAATACAAGTTTCACATTGAATTTCAAAATTTGATATACCAGTCCATAAGAAAGGAAAAATTTTCCGCATATATCCTACAGACGGGTGTCCCAACCTTTTATGCCACAACAAAATGGTATCGCTCTGAGTGCTTCTCCCAGCCAGACACGTCGAACCAATACTAAAGTCTTCAAGATGATACAGTCCATTTCGTTTAATACCACGCCCAAGTATCTCCTTCGTTAGGATGTCCTGAAAAATGCAGAAGTTTGGATACATTAATACCACACAATTTAAATCTTCAGCTAATCGACTCACTGATATAAGCTTTGTGGTTAGTGAGGGAACAAGTAGAGTGTCTTTGAGACACAAAGTTTCTGTCACCTTAACAACTCCTGAGCCCATAACCTGTGAGGGAACTCCATTCGCATTCACAATTTCTTTTCGGTTAGATTCCCCAATTTTATCAATGTCTGAATCTAAATAGGTCATGTGGTCAGTTGCTCCTGAATCTATCACCCACTTTTCTAAATTTTGAGTGACAAGAGCATTACCTTTCTCTGTAGATCTGTCTGTACCTTTGACATGAGTCGAAAGTGTTAGTGATCGATGCTCTGCCGGTGTGGTCCTCTGCACGGTCCGTATACCCAAGTGCACGGTCCGCACACCCGTGTACATGGTCCGTATTCCCGAGTGTCCGATCCGAGCATCCTGCTAGGTGCGCCTGTCCACTGGGTCCCCTCTTGTTCCCTGCGGCCTTTTTCTCCTTGAGTTTGCGCCACCAGTCTGGATATCCATGCAACTTGAAGCATGTTTCCTTAGTGTGTTTTGGATTGCGGTAATGACTACATCCTCCTTCAACCAGCTTTCCCTATTTTGTTTCAGATTTAAGAGAAAGAGATACCTCTGATGAACGGTCCGTGTATGGACCCGCACGGTCCGTGTATGAGCCCGCACGGTCTGTGTATGGGCCTGCACGGTCCGCACCCTTCATTGCCATGACTGCCGGCTGAGAGATACTGTCATTGCTGCACATCACCTTCTGCCTCATCTCCTCTCGTCTGACCCGGGCATACGCCTGCTCCACAGTTAGTAAGGGCACCGTTTGGATGATATCTGCCCGAGTGCTATCTAGACGATCGTCTAATCCAGCTAGAAACTTGTAGACCCGATCTTGTTGAACCCAAGTGTTGTGCTTCTCAATGTCCATCATGCATACCATAGGGTTTGGTCTTCTGAAGTCAATCTCCTTCCACAACCCCTGCAACTCATTGTAATACTTCTCCAAAGATCCACCTGATTGTTTTAATTGGTGGACCCTTTGTTGAAGGTCATAGATCTGAGAGGAATCACAGCCATCAAAGAAGGTGGTAGCCAAGGCATCCCAAACCTCCTTTGCAGTAGAATATCGATGAAAATTTCCAATAAGGCTTGAGTCAAGAGAGTTAAGAATCAAACCTTTCACCATTGAGTCATTCATCTTCCATTGCTCATACCCGGCCTCACCTATCGAAGGTGTCGGATTACCTTCACGTATATAGCCTAGCTTGCCCTTGCCAGCCAGGTATGTCTCCATCATGAACAACCACAGCCCGTAGTTAGTCCCATCAAACTTAATGGAGATCGAATGAACCGGTACTTCAACCGGCATAGCCGTCGCTTTCTGGGAGGTTAGAAGTTCCTTCAGCGCTTGAAGTAGAGTCATGTCAACGCTGTGGTCCTGGTCCTTCCCACCCCCTGGTCTCGGATTGTCATCTTCCATTAGAGATCCCTAGATCTGGACCGCTCTGATACCATGTAAGAATTCAAGTATAAGTGACGTGTACGGTCCGTATACAGTGGTATACGGTCCGTGTGTATTGAGTCAGACAAGAAGATTTAACGAGATTCGGTACCAACTTGGTACCTACGTCCTCCACACCCACACACACTCTTTTTATTTCTTTTCTTTTCAATGAATCTTTACAGGAGGGAGAAGAGTAGAATATATAGAGACAAAGAAATAATAGGGAAACAATCTTTTAGAATAAGAAACAAATAAAGGAAATTAATTCTAATAGCCAGCTGTCGCCTTCCTTCTTTGGTCTGGCGGCGCAGGTACACGGTCCTGTATAGAGGATACGGACCGTGCATGATATATTTCAACATCATTATAATTGTTAATTTTATAGTACTTGCTATTTTATAAGTATGGAATTTGTGTATAGATTTTCTGCACATAATATGAAGGTTAAACTGGTATATATATCCAGCAAATTTTTAATAACAATAAAAAATTCTATAAAAATTATCAACTTTTAAATAAAAGCGCAAGTCAATTGACCTTATTAATTCCACCTAATCCTCATAATGACATTAATTAAGGTCTAGAAGCTTAATATTAAAAAGAAATCAAATGAAGTTGCATTTCAATATCTAGTTTTAACTGGGAATTGATGTTTGTAAAGTTTTTATTTTATTTTTGAAAGGCAATTAATTTTGTACAAGTTCAAGGTACCAAAGGAATAGAATCCATGCAAAAGGTAACAACCTACAGCGCTACAGTATAGGCTGCAGCTGCTAATCACATGGGATGCCAAATTTACCAGCAAAAGGCACAAGAAACACATATACTATTATGAGTAGAACTAGGGTGCTCCTAAGCTCACCAAGTCCTTCGTGAGCGCGACTCTAAAACCTATCAAATTGACTTCAAACGATATTTTCAAACCGTTAGATGTTTAATCTATATTAAAATGTGCTTGGAGACCAAATTTTACATTTTTTTGAATTTTTTTACTATTTATTAAGATGGTTTGAAAATCGCTGTTTTTATTAAAATTCTGCACCATTGGAAAACAGCGATTTTCAAACCATCTTAATAAATAGTAAAAAAATTCCAAAAAATGTAAAATTTGGTCTCCAAGCACATTTTAATATAGATTGAACATCTAACGGTTTGGAAATGTCGTTTGAAGTCAATTTGATAGGTTTTAGAGTCGCGCTCACGGAGAGGCTTGGTGAGCTTAGGAGCACCCTAGTTCTACTCATACTATTATTATCTATATAGCTCTGCAACAGTCTCAGATACGTACATAAAATCTCTTTCATGTCCCCTCTCTAACTCTCTCTCTCTCTCCTCTAGTGAAAATTTAAAACCGACAATGAAATTGAAATTTGTTTGAAGCCAAATTTGAACTAGAAAAAATAAAAATAAAAAAAGAGTCTGAGCTAGCATTTGTTTTACACACATGCACCAATGGTGAAACCTAGTTGACTAGTTCTCTATCAAAGCAGGTAAGAGCTCAGCCTTCTTCACCTTAGAGAGGCTCTCCAGTACTCCAGCAGGTGACACGTGTCCCATCACTGTTACCTTCTTGGATTCCAGATCTATGCTAAATGATGTCACCCCTGTTGCAAAAAGCAACAAAGAAAAAACTGTTATCTTTTTTAATTGTTGAGACAAAACTAGTACCGGATAAAATCTAAATGGTTAAATGGTTAATAATTAGCACGGTACAGAAATTAGTAAACTATATATGATTACATAGGTTTTCTCACCTCGTACTACAAGATTTAATTGACAACTATAATAATAATAATAATAAATACCATACATGGGGGTCTTAAATTCAGAAAAATGAACTAATATGTGAGTGTAATACCATGGTTATTTTGTCCCTCAAAATAAAATCTAAGGGAAAATTCAGAAATCAACTATATGGATTGAGCGGGTCTATGATACTATGCATATATATCACGGGTTGGTCCGTAATACAGATTAATATTTTTGTTTTTTAAATTCTAATGGTCAATTCAAACCGTTCAACATGATCCCCATATGAATGTGTACTTGCAGACCGAATTTTATATATTTTAGAATAATTTTTACTATCTTTTAAGATAGATAGAAAATCACTTGATCTGAAAATTCTAGACCATTCAAAAGCAGTGATTTTTTATCTATCTTAAAAATTAGTAAAAAAATTCTAAAAAATATAAAATTCGGTCCAATTTGACATATCAATCCGAGCGGTCCAATTTTGATCAGACGGTTCAAATATTGATAACAAAGTTCCTGTAAGGGACGATCAATTTTTTTTACCAAAACTAATTATAAGCAAATTTTCAGAAAAGAGATACCTTCCATTTTAGAGAGATGCTTTCTGACTTTACCAGCACAGCCTTGGCAGTGGATAGAAACCTTCATGACCACCACCTACATGAACATTTATATATAAATCAAATTTTATAAAAATAGTAAAAAGATTATTGTAATAGACGGTAGCATACAACTGGAAGCTGGTGAAAAAGGATCAGTTTGTTGTGGAAAAGACAAAAGAAAAAGGCCCATTTTGTGGAAGGGCTCAATTGCAAAGATGATAATAAAGAGAGAAGAACAAAACATTTGTCAGAAAGGGGTCCATTGTAATTCCAATTTCACATCTTAGGAAAATATGACATATCTAGATAAGATCTATCTTGTACTATTATATTTCCTTTTGTTATCTTTTTTGCTGCTAGTTTAGCACTAATATAATTCATGTAAAAATCTAGTCCTTTTTTTTTCTTATCCCCTACCAAATCTCTTTGAAGTTTCCATCTGCACTGTATATACTTTACAGTAATTTTGGTTCTACAATTAATTTACAGAATACAGATGCAGCTTTGAATTTTCTAGTATTTTGTTGGAAACATAAAATAAGAAAAATACAAAAAAACAAAGGTGTCCTTTTTTACAATTGAGAAAAAGTTTGACCATATAGGCTAGTCACTGAACAGAGTAGCCCAAAAAGTTTCTTTAGTAGTAATAATTACCAGACCAGCAATCATCACCAATTATGAAAACTTTTTCTCTCTTAAAAAATGTATATACTCATAATACGTGAATAAGCACTACTGTCAGTACATTGCAATTTAATGAAGAAAACTACACATGACACTAACTGAATCCAACAAATGAACTTAAAAACTTGAACAACAAATAATAAAACACAACCATACAAAAAAAAAAAAAAATAGAACCAATGCAAATTAAGCTTACCTGAAAAACGAGATCATTTGACGAAGCTACTGCCTGAGTAGCGTCGAAGGAAGCACTACTACGAGAGACCACAACAGTAGAGTTTATTGCACTACTAATCTTTTGCTTTGGTTTGCTCTTAGGTTTCGACGGCTTGGCCGGTACAGCGCTTCTCTCTTTCTTGGTGACCATTGGAAGAGTGACCGCTGTTCTCCGGCAATTGACGGGTGCCAAACGGCCGTGCTTGTTGTCGCCGAGCCGCGTATACTTTACGTCTATGACCCGTGCATCGTCTATGAGTTTGCGGTCGGGCCGTCTAGGCACGATCATGGACCTAGCATCGCCTGGTACACACACGGCCGTGGCCGCATGGGACCGGCACCCCATGCCACTTGTTCTCATAGGTGGGTCACAGAGAGAGAGAGAGAGAGAGAGAGAGAAGAGAGAGATTATGTAGAATGGAGACTAGAGAAAAGAGGGAGGGAAACTGGGGTACTTAAAAAGGAGGAATGATAAGATGCTCTGGCTAAACTCTGTTTATAAACGCCATCTTTTGTTTTCTTTAGTATTCAATATTCATTGGTGAATATTTTTATATTTTGGTATGATCTACTTTTACAGTCAAAGCCTTATATCATCTTCTTATATTTTTCTGGCATAGGATAATTAATTGCTTGTACTTTCGCACCTTGAGATGTAATAGGATCGATGAGGTCGCTCCTTAAGTCACAACTCATGCATAACACAAGTCTAGTTTTTTTTTTTTTTTTCCTTTTTCCCAGTAAATACTTGTCATGCAATTTTTTATTTTTAAAATAAAAAAAAAACAAATTATCAAAATTAAAATAGAATATATTTTTTCAATCAAATAGACGGACCGCGAACCAACTTTGTTTTCTTATTTCAGAAAAAAAAAATACTTGTCTTGCAATTTTTTTATTTTTATATATTTGAAAAATCAAATTATCGAAAAGAAGATAGATTGTTTTTTACGGAGACCGAATTAGTGGTTGGATCAGAGTAGTTTTTAGAAGTTGCAGCGTAAATTGACCACAAAAAAATCTAAAAAGTATTATGATGGAACTATTGATTCGATTCCAATAAGTTATATTAGTTGTATAGTTAAAAATCAATGGCACCGAATCAGCGGCACCGAACTAATAGTAATTATGGTTATTAGTGTGACTGAACCTTAGTTTGATTTTATTTATTTATTGAAAAAGAAAATCCAACTTATTATTGATAATTTAACTTTTTTAATTTCTAAAGTGAAAAGTCTAAGAAGTCAAAAGGCCCCATAAAAAGTAGTCTAGTAAATTTCCAAAAAAGTAATAAAGTTATGGCGAGTTTCAAGGAAAAAAATTGTGGCCTAAAATTTGGCACTCAATTTTGTAAAATTCAGAACCCGCCGAGTTAATTATAATAATAATGATGATGATGATGATGATGATGATGTAAAAAAGAAAACATAGCAAATGAGAAAAAATACCGATTTAATTAGTTCAAAATTCAAGAGACCTTATCTCTTCATCTTTTCAGACACGTGACATCTATTGTACACGGGGCGGATTCAGGATTTTCGTTAGGGGGTCAAAAAAATATCGAATCGGGTTTAAATCTATTAATCAATTGGATACTCGATAAAAAATAATACTTTAACTTATACTTTCAATGCTTTGACTTGTAATTTCTGATACTCTGACTTATAATTTTAATTACCAATCAAAATTCAACAGATTTATTTCAATTTTAACTCTAAATTTAACTCGAATTACAAATTAAACATCCAGAGGGGGGCAAAAAAAATTTCAAGAGGGAACAAAATCGTTTGGAACCGATAAAGTTTTACTAAAACTCAAAATTCAGGAGGCAGCTGCCCCTAGAACATTCTAGGTCCGCCCCTGATTGTACAGTATTCAAAGTTTTAGACTATCTGATTAGTTGACATACTGATAAATTTTTATTTGGTCAACAAAACGGTTTGGATATTGATGAAATTGTTAGGTATATCTTCTAAAATATTTGAGCATTGAATGACAAATGCCAACCGCTTGTCCGTATCAAAATTGATTGAAGTCGATTATTGACTTCCATCATATCCCAACTAACAAATTTAGTTGTGAATCCAACTTGCAAGTGATAAGGTATCAGATTTTAAAAAGTCAAGCTTTCTTCGTCACTTAAAAAGGTTTTTAGTAGCGAGAGGTAGAGCAAAAATGGCGATGCACAATAAACGAAGTTGTACAACTTAAAGTTGAACCAAAGTAGTATTTTTTGGGCTTGAAAAAGTTAATCACTATCATACTTTTTTAATAAAATCACAATCGTACTTTACGTGAGCAATTTAGAGATTACGCAAATCTTGTCATTGAATTTGAGTTCAATGTGAAATTAATTGTGTATTTAGTAATGCTTTTAATTAATTTAATGTTTTTTTAATAGAGACGGATGTCTTTGCCTTTCAAATTCTAGTACTCTTGTTATTACAACAAATTATTTTTCTCATTCAGATTTGAATCGATTATTTCGAAAACATGCGCATTTGTCACTAGATCAAGGGTTAATTATTTAATTAATTTAATGTTATTTCAGAGCATACTTAAAACTGATAGTTATTCTTTAAATCTAATTGTATGATATACGTATAAAATTATATATATTAATTTTTGAGCAAACACATGGTGTGCATTTTTTTAGTAGATACAGGGTGTTAGAGTGGGAAAAATGGCACAGCGGAACCGACTCCGTCACGGAACAGTATGGTTACGGCACACTTGTCAGTTACGTACCGTGACTCGCGTGTCCCGTGCCGTGACCGTTCGCGGGTCGTGCTCATCTTTTGAAACTTTGGCACAGCACGGCATGACACGTGAAAGATTTAGTCACGGCACGGCACGACACGTAGTCACGCGAGTCATGTGTAATTAGGACCATTAGATATTGATTTAATGGTGAATCTTGAATAAACTAACTTAAATTGTGATTAAATTGTCACGCGAGTCACGTATAGTCACGGCATGTTTAGGCACAGCGTGATTCACGTGGCGTGACTATTCGCGTGCCGTGACCATTCGCGTGCCGTGACCATCCCTTGACATTTTGATCACGGCACAGTACAACACAAGACCAAAATCACAGCGTATTAGTCACGGCACGGCACAACACGGCACGTTTTTTCCACTCTGCAGGGTGTGCATTGTTTGTTCATGAATTGCTATATTTTCTTTACCGTACAAGGAAATAATTTATTAGTAGTGATTATTCTTCAAAAAAACTGTTTCCCAAAGTTCAAAATTGTCATTACCTTTACTATATCTTCAAAGTTAAAAAAAGAACTTGTAACCAAAAAAAAGAAAAAAAAAAAAAGGCACTCTTTTACAAAAGTTGTTCTTTGTTTCTGCATGATAGATAAATTAATCTGTACCCATTGTTTTTTTTTGTCTTTGCTTCACCATCCGAACTATTTTTTTAATAACCATAAACCTAAAATTTTCAATTTTATATTTATAAAAAAAATTATAAATCAATTTTCAAACATACAACATTCCATCATTACTCATCCCGTAAATATTTTCTCCAAAAAGAAGAAGCTAAATCTGAACTATGGAAACTCTTTTACTTTACGAGTGATACGTCTACGTACAAAAATTTTATATTTTAGAATTAATTTTTTATGAAGTCAATGGGTCAAAAATGTTTAAAAAATAAATACATTAATTTAATTTATAAATATTTTAGTTTTGACGGCTTTTTTTTTTAAGTTTTCATTTAAAACCATTTGATATATTTTAGAATTAAGTTCACAGAGTAATTTAATAAACTTGAGAAAAGCCTTTGGAATTGAAATCTTGTGTGGCTACGGCGATGTACTAATACTAAAATACATCTCTTTGCGGGGTATAGATTATAACTGAGCTGTTTTGAGTTCATGCAGCGCGAGAAGCATATGAACCGCTGTTTTGATTCTATAATAAGTGCACTGTATAAATCCAAAATAGCTCTGTTAAAATATTTCCCCTCCTTTGCGACTCATTACAGACTTACAGTAAATCAAGTTGATACATCGATTGCAGAGAATCCCAGTGGCGATGCTTTTGGTAACCCCGAGAATTTGTTTTCCACGACGACGACTAGAGAGCAGAGAGGAGAGAGAGTCGGTCACGTGATCTGCTGCTGTCGTCACTTTCATACTGTTTTTTTTCCAACCCGGTCCTCCGTCCTCGGTTCCTTCCTAGAATTTAGTCAATTGGTTTCTATCCAGTGCTTTAATGGTAATTGTTACTGCTCCGGATTCTCTGTATCTTTCTCAACATGTCACACTGTGTGGCTGTACATAAATGATCAAGCAATTTTCAAATTAGCAAAATTGGGTGTATAGTTGTATACCCATCAAACTTCGTTTTTAAAAAAAAAAATCCTATAAAAAGTTTGGATATTTAGTTACCCATATAATTTTCAAGATCTTAAGATATCCCCATAAAATATTTAAAGCTAGTTAAATAATTATTAAAATTGTATAACAAGTATATTATACAATATGCACTTTAATTTTTTGTTCTCTTTCTTATTTGTTAATTTTTGTTTATAGTTAATAAGTCATTTAAATTTATTATTGTCAATAATATCCTCATTTTTATCTCTCTTTCATTTTTTTTTTGCTAAATCTGTGGCTCCTAATACCTCAAACTATATAGTTTTAATGTGAAAATATGATGGAGGAACATCTCAAGGAAGTCCTCCAGGACTAGCGGAGCCCAACCGAAATTTTAAAATATATCCTCCGCAAAGAAAACAATAAATCAAAAGATCACGGTTTATGTGGAATTCGATATTTATCCGGACCGCAATGACAAATGACGGTTTTATTCTTGGGGGTCGTCATTTGTCGTTGCGGCCCCTCTTTTTTTTTTCTTTTAACATAATGTTTATTTGGTTTGTTTGTTTGTTTTTTTTATATATTTTAGTTATTATGTTTAATTGTTATTTTGTTTTAAATGTTATTTATTAGATATGTTGTTTATTTGTAAAATATCGTTTGTTTGTCGAATTAAAATCCTAAGTCTATCGTTTATTTGTAAAATATCATTCGTTTGAAATGTCATTTGTATATGATGAAATAATGATATAATAAAAAAAAATAACCAACAAAATAAATAACTAAATAACCAGAGTTTGTCAAGATAAAACAAAAACATGTAATGTCAGATAAAAATAAATAAGTCACAGTATCTGACAAAACACATAACAAACAATAAATCAAACTCCTACAGATCTGGACTAAATAATTTCCTTGCCTTCTTGACCTGGAACCCCCTACCTGCTTGGAGAGTGGCGTCTCATCATCATCTGAGTCCTCGTCCTCCTCATGAACCTCCTCAATCTCTACTAGATGATGTCATGATGTATTTGGTAATTTTTAAAATTAATATTGGTACCAATTTTGGTCAAATATGGTAAAAATTATGGTTAAATATGGTACCATTTGGATATATAGTTTCGGTACATTTGGGATTTATTTGATTGAAATCTAATTTAATTTTGGTACTGGTCAAATTTTCGTTAAATTTGGGATTTAAATGGTACCTTAAATCTAATTTAGTATTGACACTAATCTAATTAAATTTGAGTACTAATCTAATTTAATTTTGGTACTAATCAATACAAAGTAAATTTAATTTAGTTTTGGTACTGTCTAATTTAATTTTGGTACAGTAAATCTATTACATTTTAGTACTAGTCTAAATTAATTTTGGTACTAATCTAGTTAATTTTGATACTAGTTTAACTAAATTTTAGTCCTAAACAATAAACTGTAAATCCAAAACCTTAATCATAAACCCTAAATCTAAATCCTAAATCTATCTAAACTACTACTAACTTAAAAATTGAAACAAGAAAAGAAGAAAAAACTTACCCGAGCTCGAAGAGATTTGATATGAATAGTAAAATTGTAATTTCTCACTCCTGCAGCCCCTGTATATAGCAATAGGGCCATCAGTTATCGTTGCGGCCCTGATAAATATAAAATTATGCAAAATGGGTAGTCTTTTGGTTTATTTTTTTTTCGGCCGAAGGTATATTTAAAAATTTCGGAGAGCCCAACTAATATCGGCCTGGCCCGTCAACTGTATCTAGTCAACAAGCTCCACCAAATGACACTATGTGCCGAGGATCGACTTGCATCTAGCAACCCTATTAGGCTGTAAATGAGCTGAGTTTGATCGAGTTACCTCCAACTCGTGATCAACTCATTTAGTTAATGAGTGAGTCAACTCGAGTTGGGATGGTAATAATGAGCTGTAAAGCCAACTCGAGTTCAGCTCATTACCAACTCGAGTTGGCTCACAACTCATTTATAACTCATTTGACCAGTCCATTTCCTTAGTTATAGTTATATACTAGTAAGAGTTTATCTAACCACAAACAATTCAAATGTCTTAGTAAGAATTTATATAAACACAAATAATTCAAACATAATAACAAGACAACTAATAAAACAAACAATCCAAACAGCAGTTTATGAATTACTTAGAAATGTATGAGATTTATTGTGATGAATTTTGTGTAACTTGAATTGTTAATGAGCGAGTTGGGGTATGCTCAAACTCAGCTTATTTATTAAACGAGTTAGCCAATTCGAGAGGAACTGACTCGAGTTGTAAATGAACGAGTTAAAGCGAGCAGTTAGCGAGCGAGTTATGATCGAGTTACGAATTTGAGCGATTTTGCACAACCCTAAACCCTATAGAAGAATGTTACTAACAAGTATTTTTATATTATCGTCAGCAAGTGACAACAACTAATAAGGATAACAAGCACCTCCGTCTTTTTTATTTTCAAATTAAAATAAATAGCTAGAGGTGTTAGGTGCTACAGATGGAGCGGTTTTTTTTTTAAGTAATAGAGATAAAATTGAGAGTTTTATTGACAATAATAGATATAAATGATTCATTAGTTTGTTGATAAATAAGAAAGAAAATAAATCATTAAGAAACATATTAGATTTAATAAAGAGTACAAGGAATAAAAAAGAATTGAATGATTGTTTAATTTAACATGAGAAATTCAAAAACTTGTCTACGGTTTAGTAGCAAAAGCATATGACTCTCATGTGGAAGGTCATGAGTTCGAAACTTACCAAGTAGAAAAATTCTCTATGAATTACTTAAAATTGTTATTGACTCGGTGATAAATGGAGTTTTTTTTAAGTAATAGAGATAAACTGTTAGCTCAAAGGATATGGACTCGGTGATACGGATTTCGAAATCTACCATGTTGTACCAGCGGCATTAGACAGTTATGCAGTCGGTACTAGAGTACTGGAGTACTAGACGGTTATAGTACTGCAATCGTTTGTCTTGTAAAGTCAGCAAAAGTCAGCAAAAGGCCATATGGGTAAAACAAGCAGATGTCTCAGGAAAAGCAAATGAGCTGCTTTTGATTGGAGGTAAATATTTTTAACCGGAGCTATTGGAGTAGGCTTTTTCCTCAACGACAAAGACATGTACATTTCTCTGGTAAATTTCTTAGAATTTCACTGCACTAAAGTCCAGGTTGCAAACTTGGTTACTCAAAACCTATTTCAATCGAAGTTCCTCTGTACCGGGATTTATCTTGGGATAAATTTTACTAGAGGTCAAAAATTTTGTGTCATGAATTGTGCTAAACTTTGATCTGTTCCTCCTCTTTGAACTTTATTTCTAATCAAATCACTCTGGTATTTTTTCCGTTCAAAATATTAACAAAATATAAAATGACATGGAAATAGATGAATATATTTTGTTAGTATTTTGAACGGAAAAAGTAACATAGTAACTTAATTTGAACAAATAAAAAATTTAATAACTATAAAGAGACTAATCAAACTTGAGTAACAATTCGTGACAAACAACAAAATTTAGTTACCTCTGGCGAAAATGATCAATTATTTTGAGTTGATATAAAATGATCACTTAATCAATTAACTCTATCAAATAATTTTTGCATTTAATTTGATACAGGCTCGTTGACAAATAATAATAAAGAAAAGTTCCTCCGTTTCTATTAGCACTTTTATTTTTTTTAATTGTCTGTTATGTGCGAATAAGTTTACAAATTATTTATCAAAAGTTGAAACAAATATCTTTGCCTTACATTTTTCAACAAATTGTCTTAATGAGGCCCATAAATTTTTCAATCAACCATAATTCAACTTCGAAAGTAATTGCATCAAAGAGTAGGGTTAAAATGCATTATTGGTTTTGTGCTCCAATCATACTCTACATCTTTTTCTCCGTTTTGAAAGTTCGAACAATCGATCCGAACCGCTCAATATGATATTCATATTAAAATGTGTTTGGAGACAAAAAAAAAAAATTTGAAATTTTTTTACTATTTTTTTAGATAGATACAAAAAAAAACTTTATGAACTAAAGTGGTTCTTAAACTTTTCGTTTGCACAATTTTGATCTTAAAACTTTATGAAAGAAACCAACTTAGTCTTTTTACTTTTCAAAAGGAACTAGGTTAGTCATTTCAAGTAAATTCATGATGTGGATTGTAAAGCTTACTACGCTGACCTTTGGTTTATCATTTGAATTGAATAAGTGCGGAAAGAGTTATTTCAAACACTTTTGAAGACTCAATTTTTTTTTTTAAGTAAAGTTGGATTCAAGCCACCCGATTAGTTTAATATCTAAAAGAGACTTTCTATCCGACTTTCGAACCTTCAAAATTCAATTTTTAAAAATAATGTAAGATTTAGCGAAAATTTTAGTCATATCAGCAAGAGGCAAAGGGCGATGGATCTGAATTAAAAAGTGTTGGATTCGACATAAATATCTCTAGATTTGGTTTTTATCAGTGTTCTAAATAGCGCGCTATAGCGTTTTTGGACCATAAACGCTAAGCTATGGCATCAAAATGCGCTAATTGAGCTACGACCGCTATAGCGCATAACTTATAGTGCAAATAGCGCGCGCTATGCATAATGAGCTTTTTTAGGCAATTTATATGGGCTTAAAATAAAGACCCAAAAAAATTAAATAAAAGCCCAAACCGAAATCAATTAAAAACTTTGTTGCTACAGATTTTTTAATTTGCCCAAACCGAGAAAGAAACCCTTGTCGTGAAATTGGAAAAATTTTAATTAGAAATCATGATGCTTAAGATATTTTGAAATTTGAATAGAAAAAAAAATAGATTATGTCATGAATCATGATGCTTAAAATATTTTGAATAGAAAAAGATCGATAGTTTATGATATTAATATGGATATTTTGAACCGCAATTCGGACTTTGTACTGGTTCAATATGAATATTATAATTTCTTAATTAATTTGATTTTATTTGTTGTTAATGAGACTTTAGATAATGTTGATATTTAATTCAAATATATAATAATTTTTGTAAAAAAAAACGCTATGTAGCATAGCTTCCGCTATAGTTTTTTTTGTAGCCTTCCTACTATGACGCTATAAACGCTATTTAAAACATTGGTTTTTATCAATATGGTGAATAGCAAATCTAAATAACGGATCAACGAAATTAGTTTATATGGCAAAGTAAGGCAATTGCTTTGATCTTTATTTGTTGAAGGATTAAGTTTGTACAACAAAAAATTGAAGGACCAACTTAACCTTTTCAAAGAAGTTTTGAGGATTAAAATATGAATTTTTTCCTTTCCTAAAATAGGTTTTAATTTTTTTTATAATTTCGAAAATTACCCAGTGGCCTAATTTATAAGGTAAGATAACGAAAAATGTGATTTAATTAATTTTAACTAAAAAATATTTTAGTTTAGTACTCGACGTAAGCTGATGTTAAAAGTATAAAAATGAAACAATTAATTTTTTGCTCCCCACCTAAACCAAACTACTATTAAATTTTCATTTCATCATCGCCATTAATATTTCTTTTTTCATTTCTGACAGTGACCCCTAATAGTGTCAGCAAAAGCGCTGTATACTGTCGTAGAAAATGAGATTAGCTAGGTTGTCTCTGACACCTAAAACAGAAGAATTTAATAAGTATAAGTCAGACCATCGCATGAAAAGTTGAAAACTATATATATATTTCACATTTATTAATTAATTATAGCCAAATGAATAAAAATAAATAAATAAACACCGAAAATTTCTATATAAAACTCATAAAGAAATATACCATGTTCGGATATTCCCCTGTTTTGGATAATCCAAATTGCATGGGAACAGAAAAACTGTGGAAACTCCCCTGTTTTAAATTTGTAGTGGGCCAGATGTAATTTGGATTGTTCGATCTAAATCCATTACAAGGTGCCGAACAAACTTGTCGTAAAAGTATTTTCAGAGCTATTTTAACTTTACATATAGTCATTGATACGTCATATCTCGGGAGATGAGGCCGTATGGAGGATTGGGCTGAATTGGGCTCGCCCTACCAGAGGATGGCAGGCCGAGGTATAAATCGAGTTGAAAACTCAGGGTGGATTGTGAGAGATTCGGACTCTGACCTGTATGATCTCTCTCTTAGTTCAAAGTTGCGTCCCCTGTTTCCTGGGGCTTACTGCCTTATATAGTCCAGTCATAACCGCCATCTCGGGCGTTTATGGGGGAACGTGGGCAGTTATGTCGTCCGTTATTGGGACGTGGGCATTAAACTAGCCGTTTCTGGGACGTGGGCATTAAGCTAGCCGTTTCCACGGCTATCCCGTATATCGGTTGGCCTTAACCTCTATTCGGGTCATATACTTTTGAGGCCTCCGAGTTGGGCCCCGGTTTAGTGAATCTTTGGGCTTTTTTATATGACGTCGGGTTGGCCTTGTAAAGGTCCGAATCCCAGTCTTTCATGGCCCAGTTTGGAACAAGTAAAAGGGCCTGTGGAACATGGCCCTATCATTAGCCCCCGAAGTCGGAATGCATCGGCGAGATGCTTTCGACTTGAAGGTGAATAACTCGGAAAACACGGTTTCTATTACCGACATTTGTATATTAGTCGAGCTGTAATAACTCGGGTGTGGCATATGTCGGATACATGTCTTGTTACAAGCGACAATGTGTTATCATATACCTATCTCGGTATACATCCGACAGTTAATGTGTTAATATACTTACCATTTTTTTTTGTTAGGCGCCCACCGTGGGGCAAGTAAGATGGTGTCCGAGTTAGAATTTGACGAGGAAAATGGTATCCGAGTTTGTCAAAAAATGAAAGAAGCGAAACATAGAAGTTATAAGTAATCATTGATATTTCAAGAACAGAACAAGTCGAAATATAAGAAAACATCGAAATCATACAACGCCTCGATCTAGTAAAACATCGAAATCATACAACGCCTAATTAGACTAAACATGAGACATGATATTATATAGTGCCTGGAAGAATATTTTCACCATGGGCGCTATGTCTGTCATGTCACGCCTTCCATGCACCGTGATAGCCATGTTCAGCTAAAAGACGAGTGTGATGTCGCTTTTCTAAGTTGAAAATCACACTTACACCATCTCATTGTCGGTATCCTCAAAGAGGTTATCCGATATGAGCTCGGGTTCAGTGGCGGTGTACAACGTTGGACCTCCGGTATTGCGTGATAAACACCCGGGACATTTCCAAAACCGGCGACGAGGGTCTGACCGACCTTGGATGTCGTAATGGGTGAAGCAACTCCACTCATGGCACCCCCGACATTTCACCATCTCGTGCTTGTCTTCTTTGGTACGGCAGATAATGCACCTACGCAACTTGGGCTCGAGATCGAATTTATAAATGTCGTTCTCGTCTTCCTTGGTGAACGAGGGTGCGTTAGCAAGGGTGAGGTCAAGAAGGTCACCGATTTGGAGGTCCTCATTCGCGAGCATCAAATCCAAATCTTTTTCGGGAAAATGTTGGAGGAGGGTCCATTTATCAGGCCGAGATAGGGCCCGTATTGTGTCCCGAGAACGTCGAGGATTAGGGGGAGGTGTGTTGTGGCCGTGCCTTGATGGTTGGACATCGCGACTATGACCATGATCAAGGGGTGTTTTGTTTTTGGAAACAACTCCCTTGAAATGCATCTCGGAAGTAGATGGGTGAAAAATGATAAGAGGTAAAGAGTGAAATGTGCCTTTTACCGTATGGTGACTCTGGTATTTATAGTCGTTAGGGGAAAGGTTGCCATAAATAAGCGTGGGCCATATTGCCTAAATAGGTAGCCGCCAGCTACTAGCCATAAATGTCATTGGGCGTCGTGTAAGTTGTACGAGATGACAGGCTTTCGGCGTTTTCGAGGTGGTCAAATTGACTCATTAGACGGTATGAATTAGTAACGAAACGATTATGCAAAACATATACCAAGTAAAACACCACGAGATACTGTCCTTGTTGAATGTTTACAACAAACATAAATGTAAAATTTAAAATTAACATAGAATTAAAACAAAAGGCGGGCTAGTCCGCGTTAATTTATAAAGCTAATCCTATTCATGACGGGAGCGCTTAGCCCGGCGTTCTTGATCCAGACATCTCCTGCAAGTGAAGGATGTGAAACGGAGATCACCATGGTTCCGAGGTGATCTGCGGGCTAGACATCCGGGATGAAAAGCTTCTTCGCATCCATCACAATGGAACATGTGTCGATAATTTCCTCGGGTTTGACAAACGGCGCATCTATCCCAAGCTAACGGGTCATCCGCAGATTCTTCGGGGATAGCTGGGGGTTGCTTGGCATTGACGTCGGGATTTTCACGTGGAGGAGACGGGTGTAATGATGGAATGTCAACATTCTCCTTTTTAATCAGGTCCGTCATGAACTTGTTATCTGTCATCGTGCTAAAACCCGAGTTGGGAGGGATAGCGGTGATTACTGGGTGTCCCGTTTAAAGGGAGACGGAAGAAATATTTATAGTATACCGGCATTAATTATATGATGCCTCGTCTTCCGTTACCCTCCGTCAGGCATCAAATCAGTCAGGGGTACGGGTGTACGGTGCAATCCTTGAGTGACACCTGTCATTATTCAGCTCGGCGAGAGCTCGAAGCGCGGGAATCGAGGCGTCGTCATGATGAAAGGTGGCCACGCGACGTTTCGAGGCCTTGTTTCGAAATTTGTGCAAGTATTGAGCGGGAAAATATGGACCCTTATATATATACACTCCGGCCCGAGCCATCATTCGTTATCGTTTATTTGGAGCAAATCAACCTCGGAGCCATATTTACGAGTAATCTTGATTATAGCAGAGGGAGTTCAGAGTTGTCAGATAACGTCAGAAAATACGTCGGACGAAGACTGAGTTACGAAGGAATCTTACTACAAGGTAATCCTTCATCACCTCGGTAGTCGACTTTGTATGGATTAATTTTATAGTAAATTGTATAATTATTGCCGAGGTCAACAGTAATGTAATGACCATATAGGCATGGTAATGTTGCCAACCTAATGAGTAAAGACCTAACTAGTGCAATTGATTTGTATGTGATAAGTCGGTAAATATGATACCTTTAGAAATAACAAATAACGGTGATCTAAGCCAACCCTGTTTCTTCGTAAATTTAGACATGGCCGAAGAGCAGGAATGATCTCGGGACCAATCTCCTGGTGCTTCAGCAGAGTTGTCCCCAATATCGCGTCAATCTTTCCGTCCAGGTAGGGGCAAGAATCTTTTTGGTATGTCTCCCCTCCACCCTGATGCCTTGCCAGAAGATTGTGAGGAGCAGTATGGCGAAGGGAATGAGGAAAATGTTGAAGGCTCACCTCGTGGCGAACTCATAGTGGCCCAAGCGGGGACATCGCACGGATCCTCGAAGCCTAGAAAGAAAAAGGTAAAGAAAGAGGTCGTGCCCCGAGATAGTCATGGGGATGACTTAATATTTCCGGTATCTGTCGGTATCTCTCCGAAACCGGTCGTCTGATGTAAAGCGTATGGTGACGCATTTTATGAGGAGCTCGTAGACGAGGCTTACAGAGAAGAGTATCCGCGACATGCGCTCAAACTTAAAGCTCCAAATGTAAATGATCGAGCGCACGACTCGAGTCTGGGAATGTGCATATATTGGAAGATGCCGAAATGCGGTTTCAAAGTCAGGGTATCTAAGTTTGTACGCGAGATATTACGACATCTCGACGTTGCCCCTGCACAGTTAACCGCACATGCATGGTGCTATATTATGAGTTCTAAGTACCTGTTTGATTATATGCCCGAGTTAAAGCTATATTTCCCGAGTGTAGGGTTGTTCTTTCATTATTTCTCCGTTTTATACAATAATGAAAGCCACCTCGCAATTCGGAAGAATCCTAATGGTACTGCGCTCTTTGACAAGCTGTCAAAGGTTGATGATTGGAATCATGGGTGGGTATATCTGGAGAATCCCGCCGAGTTGCAATGTTTCCGTGAGGTACGGAGGGAGTGGCGTCCTCTAGACAAGCAAAATTTGACCCCGAATTCATCCCCCTCCCTGACTTCACCCGAATTAAAAGTTGTCCAAATTATTGACCGTTATTTCTCAAGTTAGTCTCTCCCTCCTTTTTTTTATTTTGCACCGATATATCTGTGCATCGTATATGTTTGTTTATCTCGTATTATCATGAATAAATTGTTAACCATTGCCTACTTATGTCGCAGACCGTGGTTTTATGGCACTACCGTGGAAGGCCGCTCGTCCAATTCCTGTCTTGGCCAACCCCGAAGACGGTTTCGTTAAGGAGGTTGCGAAAATTCCAAAGTCGGGTCCTTCTAAGGTTCAGAAGGCATCGAAGTCGGCTCCTGTCAATCCTGCGGTAATTTCTTCGAGATCCACACCCAAATCCACATCCGCAACTGTCCCAAAAGGCGCGAAGGGCAGTGCTTCTGGTTCCTCTCAACTCAAGGTATCGCGGAAGAGGAAGGAGACTTCTGTTGACCCCCCCTCGCGTGTAGCTAGACAAGAGAAGGGGAAAGACGCTGCAGTAGAGGAACCAGAACCTGAGCCTAAGAAGCAAAAAACTCAGTCCGATATTGTATTGGTGACATCCCAAGTCGTTCCAAAGGAGCCTTCGCAAGCCACGGTTGACGCTGCTGAAGCAAATTTAGGAAGAATTATCGACGAAGCAGCTGGTGACGTGTGGGATCCCGCAGAGGAACATAAGGCGTTCCTTGAGTCAAAGATTTCTGAGCGAGGGCGACATACCGGGTTTGTGTGGGGGACTGGGATTTCTCAGGGATTCCCAGACAGCTTTTTAGCCTATCTTCCTGGGTATACGCGGATGCAAGAAGAGGAAGATCATCCCGAGGTCCGGGCCGCGTATGCTCGGGAAACGTTTAGACTCACCACTACTCAATATCAAAAGAAGTGGGCTGAGGAGAATCCTGATCAAGTCGTGGGCCAGGTATTGAGGTCGTTGCATGATGCCGGGGTGTACTTTGGGTTCCTCAAGGATTCACTTGATAGTAAAAAGCGCAGTGCTCTTGTTGTCACAGCTGATCAAGAGGCGTTTAATAAGGCGATTTTAGAGAGGAACTATTTTTTACAACTAGCGCAGCAAAAAGATAAGGAAAAAAGGGTGGCCACCGGCCAAGCCGCCGTGAACTTGGCAAAATATGAACTTGCCTGCATCACGGGTAGGAAGGCCGATGTCGAGCGTAAGGATAACGAGAAGAAAGCAAAGCGTTATAAACGCAAAGCTGAAAAGTATAAAGAGGAGATCGAGGATCTGAAATCCAAGCTCGAGGTCCAAACCAAGGAGTTGGAAGAAGCGAGATCGGAGAATGCCCATATACGAGATGAAGCGCGGGACTTGCCAAGAAAACATCTCAGCAAGTTCTTAGGCAGCCGCGCCTTCGCACAAGCTGTTCCGTGTGCGGTGAAAGATATGATGACGCATACCGTATATGGTTATCTTAAAATGATGGGGGGTTTTTATCCGTTTAAACCCGAGCATGTCGGGTTTACGGCAGTGGAGCTGGAAAATCTCGTGATCAGGGATCTGTCTAGCTATGGTTGGGACGAGGAGAAGGATGTACTTTTGAACCCGGATGGCTCTCTATTCAAGGGGGAACTCCAACTCGAGAATCATCCTTCAGCGGGCATTGTTCACCCTTGGCCTAAAGACAAATGGCCTGAACATCTCGATCTTCCTGATGTTGCCCTGAAGTGGAAATTGAAAACTTTCCTTCTGATGCTTCGTCCGAGGGGGGAGATATGCATGTCCTGAGGTGGAGTCGACCAGTTGGTCAATTTTGGGCAAAGGGAACGGATCCATGGGGCATGCCTTGTTGAGATCAATGTAATCGATACACATACGCCAATCACCATTGGACTTCTTGACAAGCACGGGATTGGCTGTCCATTCAGGACACTCGACATTTCTGATAAAACCAGCATCCAGCAGTTTCTGTACTTCGCGTTTCACGGCTTGCTGCCTTTCATCCCCCATATTGCGCTTCCGTTGTCTAACTGGCTTAATGTGTAATCGGTGCTCAGCTATGGACCTCAGAATTCCTGGCATGTCGGCTGCAGTCCAAGCGAAAACGGATTGGTTTTCTTGGAGAAATTTGATCAGTTCTTCTTTGGCCTGCCCCTGGATTGCTTTTCCGATGTTGAGTGTTTTGCCACCACCTAAATCGAGTTGGTCGACTTCGTCTGCCGGTTCGAGGGAAGCTTTTGCTTTAGCTTTATCAACCGGATCTAATGTAAGGTTTGTGTTTGGAGGTAAAAAGTCGGTACTTGAACGCAACCACTGTTAGTTGGTTTTTGTGCTAGACTGATCTACCTGGTGGACAGAGCCTCCTTGACCCTGAACAGACGTCATGTAACATTCACGCGCTACCTGCTGTTGGCCACTCTCTTCCCCTATCCCGTTATCAGTGTGAAACTTGATTTTGAGGTGGGAAGGGGAGATGATGGCGCCGATTTTGTTCAAGGTCCCCCTTCCCAGGATCGCATTATACGCAGAGGGAGCGTTGACGATGAGGAAATCCACCATGACTTCTACTGTTCGAGGAGATGTGCCGAATGTCACTTTGAGGGGCATCATTCCCCGAGGTTGAAGGGTATCTCCCGTGAAGCCTATCAAGGGTGAGATATGATGTTGGAGGGAGCGAGTGTTGAGGCCCATTTGCGTGAAGGCGGATAAATACAGGATGTCTGCTGAACTTCCCGTATCGACTAATACCCTCTTAACTCGGTGTGTGTTAATCTTGAGATTCAACACCACGGGGTCATCGTGTGGGCTAGAAATCTCACCTAGGTCCTTCTCGGAGAAAGATATCACTTCCTCAGGTCGAGGTCGCTTTTTATCGGTCTCGACCTGGAGAATAGTGGGGTAGGGTTTTCGATTGTCGCGAGGTAAGATTTTCCGGATGGTCCCTCGATGGCTACCACTGATCACATTGATGACAGGACTGTTCTGCCGCTCCTGGCGCCTATTCTCGGGGCCATCCCGGGGTTGGGGGCCGGCTTCCCCAACTCGGGGTCCAGTATAGTCCTGTCTGTAAGGGATGGGTTTCTTAAAAATCTTACCTTTGCCATTGTACTTCCTGGAGAATTTTCTGAAGAAGTCGGGATTGATGAACTCGACCAGCTTACCCTCCCTGGCTAGTCTCTCCAGGATGTCTTTGAGTTGAAGGCAATCCGCAGTGGAGTGTCCATTGAATCCGTGGTACTCACACGTCTTGGAGTTATCTTGTACCGTGAAGATGCCTTCAGGCAATGGTGGAGGGAGGTCGAACATGCCTTCTATGATGTTGTACATTTCATGTCGCTTCTTGGTGAGAGGTGCATATCTCACGAAGTGTTGGCGGTATCCCTCGGTGCCAGTTTTGTGTTCTTGCTCGGTCGGACGGTTGGGTTGGTTTCTCCGAGGTTCTCTTTGGTTGCGAAACCTGTCCTGAGCTGGTTGTTTGTTCATCAAATGTCGGGGAGACCGAGACCTAGGTCTCGTGGGACTCCCGTTATCATCCTCGGCACGGATGTAACCCTCCGCGAAGGTGACAAACTCCCTTAGAGTGGTCATCTTTCTCATGTGGGCTTCATAACGCAAAGTGCCCGGACCTCCTTTGCGAAGTCCTTTTTTGATGGCAGCTAGGGCGAATTTCTCGTTGAGGTTCTGAATTCGCCGAGATGCTTGTATAAAGCGATTAACAAACGCACCCGTTCTTTCGCGGTGTCCTTGAACAATATCCAACAGCATCTCGCACGTCGCTGGTGGTGGTTTGATAATCGTGTACCTTTCCAAGAATATTTTAGCGAAGTCCTCAAATTTGTTGATGGACCTCCTGGGTAATGTCATGTACCAGTCCCACGCTTCTCCATTCAAGCAAGTGGTGAAGACTCGGCACATGATGGCATCTGTGGCTCCAAGAAGGCGGAGTCGTTCGAGGAACCCGTACACAAAGTTGTGCGGATCCTGTGTATCTCCACTACCCCGGAAGCTGGGAAGGGTTGTCGGGTACTTGAAGTCTGTCATTGATTGGCGGTAGATGTCTCGTGACAGAGGGCCATCCTCGATTCCCATAGGCCGAGAGTAGGCGCCTGTCTTTTGGGATTCGAGTTCGGCTAGTTTGGCCGCAAGTCTGGTTTGGATCAGTTCTTCGACTTGGGCCATGTTAATGCCTCGGGGAGGGGTAGGTGATCGTCGATTCCTTCTTCGATCATCCCGGCGAGTCCTATCCCGACCTCGGGGTGGACTTCGTTCGCGTTCCCTATGGGAGCGAGATTGTTCTCGGCGAGATGGTCTGGGTCCTCTGCCATGATTGGCTGATTCTTGTTCGTTATTGTGGTGGACTATAGGACCTCCGGCATTGGGCTCCTTCTCGGGATCAGGTCCCCTATTCTCGTCTTGCCCTTCCGGCCGTCGTCCTTCGTCGGGATGGACCCTTGTTGGCAGAGCATTATGATCCCTGCTTTCGGATTGGACCTGTTGTTCTGGTGGGATAGGTGTGTCTGTCTCCTCACCAGTTCGGACCTGCACGAATTCTCTGTCCAGATTTCGTGGTGAAACATGTGCCGGTCGGCTGAGGATACGGTTTGCGGATAGAGGTCGGGGTATAGGTGCAGTGGTTGGTACGGTTTGATGTACAGTTCGCGGTGGTGCTTGCTGAGAACACGGTATTGGACCTGTCATGGGATACATCCCGTGAGTGCCTCCTGGGCCCCATTGCCCAGATGGTGTGACGTAGGGATACTGGGGACCCGTTGGTGTGTAAGGGGTGTAAGCGGCCGCGCCGTAGTGATACAACGGCGTTTGCTGAGGGTAATATGGTATGTAGGGTATCTGGTATGTACCAGTTACCGGGTTGTGCTCGGTGTAGAGAGGTCTAGCCGTGTTTCCTTCGTTGAATGGAGGTCGATTAGCAATGTCGGGTCCCGTGTGATGAGACGGTGCAGGTTGGGGACCACGGGGTCGTATCATTGAGCTGCTTGGCCTCGCCCCAAGAGGCTGACTGTGGGAGATGTTTCCCGTAGGCGGGGTTACCAAAGGAGGTGGTGTGATCGTTACTCCTGGCGGGGTTGTTACCCCGGGCGGGAGCGGGATTGATATGGTTGGATGCGCCATCTAATTCTCTGTGTTCAAGCTAGGCGTGGCCCCACGGTGGTTGATACGTCCTATCTCGGGAGATGAGGCCGTATGAGGGATTGGGCTGAATTGGGCTCGCCCTACCAGAGGATGGCAGGCCGAGGTATAAATCGAGTTGAAAACTCGGGGTGGATTGTGAGAGATTCGGACTCTGACCTGTATGATCTCTCTCTTAGTTCAAAGTTGCGTCCATTGTTTCCTGGGGCTTACTGCCTTATATAGTCCAGTCATAACCGCCATCTCGGGCGTTTATGGGGGAACGTGGGCAGTTATGTCGTCCGTTATTAGGACGCGGGCATTAAACCAGCCGTTTCTGGGACGTGGGCATTAAGCTAGCCGTTTCCACGGCTATCCCGTATATCGGTTGGCCTTAACCTCTATTCGGGTCATATACTTTTGAGGCCTCCGAGTTGGGCCCCGGTTTAGTGAATCTTTGGGCTTTTTTATATGACGTCGGGTTGGCCTTGTAAAGGTCCGAATCCCAGTCTTTCATGGCTCAGTTTGGAACAAGTAAAAGGGCCTGTGGAACATGGCCCTATCAGTCATAGACTATCAGTCATATACTTTGAAATTTTATCTTTATTAATTGTGAGCTGCATGAAGCCAAACTAAGTCTGTTAATACCTCTGCCCAAGTTGAATGTATAAAGGTAAAAAAAATGATATGGCATCCGCGAGAATGTTTTATTCATACAAATATTATAAAATAATATAGGGAATGTTTTATTCATACAAATAAAATACATTGAACGACTTTCTAGATTTGTAATATGTAGTTGGTTTGAGTAGATCGAGATTGTTGAAAGAGATGTACAGCTGTTACTTAATTTGTAATGGAAAACATTTAAAAAGAAAATTATTATAATTTTTTACAATTTGAATTGTACTTGAAGTATGGCTATTGCTTTGTATAACAAGATGAATGAAAAATAATTAAAATATTAATAATTTATACATGGGTTTTGAACCGATAATTCATATCCTCTGCATTAACAGAACATCCGTTAATAGATCTGGACCGTCCAATTGAAATCCGCACTAATATTAAAGGGCTCTGTGCGTCAAAGGCGCAAACCAGATTGACTTTGATTCTGATCAGACGGCCGAGATATATTAAACTCGAAAGATGCTCTGGAATTTGCTTGATGCTGGGGTGTCAAATTCTCCTTCTCTGTGTGGCAAACCTTACGCACTTTAAGTTCACCGAGTTCTGTTGTGAATTAACTCTAAAATCTATTAGATTGACTTCAAATTATGAATCAAAATTGTTGAAACCCATCTGCCTAATTACGAAGTGATGCGTCTATATGCGGATATTTTAAATTTTCTAACTAATTTTGTATAGAGTCAAGTGATAAAAAAAAATATTTCAAAAACATTAAAATTAATTTATAAAACTTCTAATTTTGACCGTTTGACATTATATAAATTAATTCGAAAGCATAAAATTTTCTTATGTGGACGCATCACTCGTAAGGTATATAAGTTTTTTTTTTGTGAAAGACTTGGTAGCACTATCAAGTTTAACATAAGGTATATGAATTTCAACGGTTTGAATTCGTCAAACGGGGAGCTGAGTTATGATGGTGTGCAGAGTAACATGTCAAACTTTGATAATTTGAGTGATAATTAGAAGGTTGATAAGGATGTTGTCAACATATTTAGTTCCTGTACAACTTGATAGCGCTACCAAGTCTTTCAAAAAAAAAGAAATCAATATAATAGATTTTAAAGTTAAATTCATAAATAGACTCGGTGAACTCAAAGAACACCATAGTTCTACTCCATTTTTTGTAGTCAAATTATTAAATGAGAGGGTTCAAATGCACTATTAGTTTTGTGCTCCAATATGCTCCACATTTTTTATTTGCATTTTCAAAGCCCGAACAGTTGATCTGAACCGCTCAACATGATCTTCACAATAAAATATGCTTGGATACCAAATTTTATATTTTTTTAGAATTTTTTTACTATTTTTTTAGATAGGTACAAAATTATTTTTTTAAGGAGATTTTGGACCATCCGATAAAGTGATATTGTACCTATCTAAAAAAATTCTAAGAAATATAAAATTTGGTCTCCAAACATATTTTATTATGAAGATCATGTTGAACGGTTTGGATCAACTGTTTGGACTTTAAAAATAGAGATAAAAGATATGAAGTATATTGAAGCACAAAAATTATGGTGTATTTGAACCCTCCTCTTATTAAATAATTGTTTCTGAAATTTACGTTGTCATATATCTCACTGTTATTCACTTTGTCGTATATCTCGTCAAATATATATCTTTGCCTCTTTCTTCAATTTCAATATCTCCACGGACAATTCGAACAATCTGATATCATAATTATATATGATTGCTGTAAAATTAGATTGTCTTGAATCAGACTGGATCGTGTTTTTAACCATACTGGATAGGGTTAGGTCAGTTTTACTTTTCATCTGAGCAAAATAATATCTGAAATATTTTTAATTTAAACTTTTGAAATTATCAAGCTGGGTTCTTCGGATATATTATGCCATCTCTATAAACAATAAAAAAAAACCCACAAATATGTGGAGCCTACGCGTGGTCATCATCGATTAATGGGCAAGAACTGTTAAGTACCACTGTACCTGCTCCTTCGCATCGCCATGAGACTGAGAGAGAGGTGAGACAAATGGTATTACATGTATTTATTACTTGCAGAGACTAGTTGGGAATTCTATATGAAGGTCAGGGAGGGACAGTTCCTGTTTGCCCCATGCATGCGAAATTGACCAATTTGTTCCAATTTTTTTTCCAATTCAAATGTTTACAGCAAAACAAAGCATGAATGCTTGCTTCTGCGGGTCCGGATCCCATAAAGTAACCTAATTTTTGGGTTTTGGATCGGGACTGTCCGAATCGAATCTGTTGTTCAAGATCGCCTCCGAATTCAAATTTATCGCTCGGACTACGTGCGCTCCACTTTAAATGGATGGTCACGGATTCGAATCGGACGGTCCCGATCCAAAACCCAATTTTTGAGTTACTTGACTGGATCTGAATTCTGCTTCTTCTTGGCCTGCTAGCTCTAGTAGTTTTGCTCTCGGTGCCTGAACTATCCGAAAGTAGTAATATTCTATTATTTAGAAAAAAAATAATATAAAATCTGAAAAAATATATATAAATATAAATCTGTGAGGGAATTCTCATCCGCAAACAGTATTCGTGACAATTTAATCACCGCCACCGGCTAAACAGCTGATTAGTTGGGCGACTTGATCATTTTTAAAACACTAGTTATACTAAGTATGAAATTTATTCACACTTGTAATTCCAATTAGAAAGAATTAAAATACAAACACAATTTGGAAAAGTGTTTATTATGAAATTTATTCACACTTGTATTTATACAAGCACGTATTTATCAAGTATTTGTTGTATTTATACAAGCACGTATTTATCAAGTATTTGTTGTTTTGTTGTTAGAGGTCATCGGACAATGTCGTAAAAAAGGCTGCTGATATTGACACTAAAATTATTGTTATCAGCACAACACAATTCAAAAGATCCAACTAATAGACAACTTTATCCTCATCTATTTTTCTTATTTCAATTTATTTTGCTTCTTTAATTAGCAATTTTTTAGATTCTTTTGAAAAAAGAAACAACTCACTATAGTAAGATAATTCAAAAACTTGTCCGCAATTGTTTATGAGGAGGGTTCAAATGCACTATAATTTTTGTGTTCCAATATGCTCCACATTCTTTATTTCTATTTTCAACGTCCGAACAGTTGATCCGAACCGTTCAACATGATCTTCATAATAAAATATGTTTGGAGGCCAAATTTTATATTTTTTAGAATTTTTTACTATTTTTTTAGATAGGTACAATATCACTTTATCGGATGGTCCAAAATCTCCTTAAAAAAATGATTTTGTACCTATCTAAAAAAATATAAAATTTGGTGTCCAAGCATATTTTTTATTATGAAGATCATGTTGAGCGGTTCGGATCGACTATTCGGATTTTAAAAATGGAGATAAAGGATGTGGAGCATATTGGAGCACAAAACTAATGATGCATTTGAACCCTCCTCATTGTTTATTAGCATATAAGGGAAAAGTTCAAACTTATCTGAATTTTCTTTCAGCATGTTCTCCGGTAAAATTAGTAATTATAAACACAAATCACCAACTAGAGTAAAAATTAAAAATTAATTTTCTTTTTTCTTTAATTTCCTTGAAATTAAATGAAGGAAATTTTAAACAAAATATTTTGTTATTTGATTATGAAAAAACTTTTGATTTTATATATGGCTTAATTTGTTTCTTTTAGCTTAATCGAATTGTCTTGTTCTTAAAAAACTTATAATATATGCTTAGTGCATTATCTTGATGTTTGTAATTGCCATATATAATAAACTTGTAAATAAAAAACGTGTTTGTCATGATATGATAAAGAAGATTGATATATTTTAAATTTTGAATAAAATAACGAAAAAGTATAAAATATTTACTAATTATTTCTCATATGGATTTTGACCGAAATTTTTATTTATAACATTTTCAAAAAAAAAATAAACTAAATAACGGACCCTTTTTTTTTCAAACTTTGTGATATCTTAATATTCGTGAGAAAAAGCAGAGGGCCGTAGGTGTACACGCATTCCTAGAGAAAGGGGGCACGCATTCCTAGAGGAAAAAAAATTAAAAAACTAAAAAATTTGAGATATTTCATTCAGATGACCACGCCTCGATAAAACACCAAAGAAAAAGAAAAAAAAAATGGGTCCGCACAATGTCAGTGCGGACCCATTTAAGGGTCCGCATCGGCATTCTGCGGCCACGCTGAAATGGGTCCGCAGAATGCCGGTGCGGCCATGCTAGAACCCGAAATTCCCCAAAACGATGGTTATTTGATTTTTTTTTTTTTTAAATGTTATAAATAAAAATTTCGGGGATTTTGATAGCTAAGAGAATATTTATGTCTCCATTAAAAAAAATTAACTGATCTAGTACTAGAGGCAATAACTGTACAAGATATTTATTTCCTTTATGGGATTGTCTCTTAAGGAAATTAATATTGAAAAAACCAAAGGAAAGATGATTAAATGTTTGAGAGGCGGCAAATAAAAAGTAAATTAGTCAATTAAATTAAAAAATGATCATTGAAGAGTTGAAGAGTTTAGTACTCAGCTTAAAAAGGAGAGAAGAAAAAGATACCAGAGATAATTAAGGAAGGAATTTAATTTGTAGGATGCAAGTTACATTAATATATTTTTTTTTTCAATGTAGTTGTCTACTTGTCTGCTATAACAGATAGCGACTTGACAGCAGGTTGCTATTCTACACAGGAATATTTGTAAGTTTTTCTTTGAAAGTATATATATATATATATGAACACTGGTCAAAATTCTCCTTTGTTCAATATATATGTCTGATTTAATTGAGCTTTCAGCCCCTTATCTCGTAACAGCGATTAATCATATTCATTCTCTTGTCTACACCATTCACATCCAATTACAATCGTTCTTTCTCGTCTCTCACTTTTTCTTTTTCTTTTTTTTCTTTTCTTTTTTTTGAGCTTCAGATCGCGGCATTGACGAGTATTTTATATTGTTGTGGGATTCTAGCTTTGTATTCATTTATTTTCTTTAGATTTGCGTGCGGCTTAGTATGGACTACGGAGTATGGAGAATAACATTTGGTTTTCTTAGCTTAATTAATTTTGTAGTCTGGTACGAGATATTGGTATTAAAATTGTGCCGAAATTTTTATTAATATCCAAAAAAAATTTAAAGTTTTAAAATTTGCACCTATTTTCAACTTATTTTCATATCTGCTCAAACCGGAGAATTATTTTCCAGATCCAACGTCTCTTTCCGGAAAATAATTCTCCGGATTCAGAGAGTGTCTTTCCGGAAAATTATATTCCGGATTTTTAGTTCTAGGAAATAATTATTCAGTTTTAGTTTTTTAATTAAATAGAAAATATTATGATTTATTTATTTTTTATATTGAAATATTAGAAATATTTTTATATTTCTTTGAAAATAGATGAAATACAATATAATTGAATTTATTAGAAAGACTGTGACAAAAATCTCTGATCAATATTTTCTCAGGATGGATTTTTTGCGACTGTAAGAAATTTTTTAATATTTCTTTGTGTTATTAGAAAAATAAAATAGAAATATTTTGAATCTGAATTATTGATCCCAGTTTAAAAGTCACTTCTAAGTAAATAAAGAATATATCGTGATCCTTCTAGTACATTCAAATTGTAAGACACTTCATTTATTTTTGAAAAAAAATAATTTGATTTGACATTTCGTAATAATTGCAAATCATAATATTTTTTAAAATAGATGGAGTACCTTAAAATTTGAATGTACTAGAAGGACCACGATAATTTATGTATTTACCCAGAAGTGACTTTTGAACTGAGATCAATAACTCAGATCTAAAATATTTTTATTTTTTTTCCAGTAACATACAAAGAAATATTTTAATTTTTCTTACAACCACAAAATATCCAGCCTGAAAAATATTGATCCGGATTATTTGTCGCAGTCTAAGTTTTTTTTTATATAAAAAAATGGTATTTCACCAACAGGTTTAAATTCAAAGCAGCAAATAAAATTATAGAAGGATCATAATATTTTGTGTATTTACCTAGAAGTGACTTTTGAACCGGGATCAATAACTCAGATTCAAAACATTTTTATTTTTTTCTAATAACACACAAAGAAATATTTTAATTTTTCTTACAGTCGCAAAAAATTATAAACGTTTTTGTTTAATTAAAAAAAAACATAGAACATCAATTTTTTTTTGCGGTTTTGGAATTAAAACCGCAATTTTTTTTTTTGCTGTTTTAGCCTGAATTACCGCAGAAAAAATTTGCGGTTTGGATAGATTTTGAAATTCCTCCGTATGGGGTGTAGATTTTGTAATTCCTCCGTATGGTTTTGTAAAAAGATATATAATTTCATTTGCAGCTTTGAATTTAAACCTTCCGGTGAAATACCATTTTTTTTATATAAAAAAAAAAACTTACCCAGTTAAGGCTACTAAATTTCATCAAATCAAATAAAAAGAGTGTACAACAAGGATGGATATTAGGTTCGAAATCTTTCTGGGGAATTTTTTTTAGATATTAAATAGTTAGATGGTTTGATTTTTAACCTTTATTTAAAAAACAAGGATGGATATTTAGATTTTTTTTATTTAGAAATAATATATTATGTTCTGTTGGAAAAAAAAATATAATGAGTTAGATTTTTGAAAAATTGATTCCATAGCATAATTGTTGAGCAAATGTAGGATATTGTTTACACCGCTCCGGCATTCTGCGGACCCATATGAGGGTCCGCGCTGGCATTCTGCGATACCTCCCATATGGGTCCGCTCCGGTATTCTGCGGCCGTGTTAGATTTAGAATTGACCAGAAACAATGGTTATTTTATTAATTGATTTTTTTAAAATGGTATAAATAAAAATTTCGGATTTTTTTTACCCTGCCACACACATCATTATTATATATTTAGAGAAATTTGCTTGCACCGTAGCAATGATGTGGTGTAAGCAATATCTCCGTGTTTTCACTAATTTTCTAAAATTTTTTTTTGCCATTTCAGGTATTATAATAGAACTGATATAATTGTTAATTGAAATATTTTTTACAAAAATATCTACAAAGAATCTTTTTTGAGATATTAGCATTAATTGCATCGTTATATATTTATATAAAAATATAGAGGAGGGTTAAAATGCTTCCATTTTTGTGCATCCATCATGCTTTCATTTTTATAATGTTAATAACTCAAAAATTAAATCATAAACGCTAAAATAAAATAATAAAACCGTTAGATGTAATCTTAAAATTTTAAAAATTATCACATTTAAAATTTGTTTTTATGTGAATCAAGAAGTTGAAAAATCAACATCTAGAAATTATCCACATTAGTACGTTTTTCTAACTTCTTAATGACAACCAAAATAAATTGAAATGTCATAATTTTTTACATGTGCATAGATAAAATGATGTAGATTATATCTAACAATTTTATTTTAACTTTCAAAGTTTTAAATTTTGAATTATTCAAATTTTTAAAAATGAAGACATAATGGAAGCACAAAAAATAAAAGCATTTGAACCGTTCTAAAAATGTATGATTTGTATTAATCTTCCGTTTTCCCTTTTCATCACTTATTAATTTTGTACCTTTTGAGTTTTGATACTGCTTTCAAAGGAACTTCAATTAATAACTAATTAATTGCAAGGAGCCTCAAATACTTTTTTTTTGTTTATCTAAGCAGAGGAATTTCTTTACATTTTAATTGGTTGGTACAAGTGATAATTCACCTTTGTCAACTATATATTTCTATATTGTCTAGCTACTAAACATAAAAAACCTTAATAACAGCACTGGTGGGCCACAAGAAGACTCTCTATTTCTTTCTCTCTCTGTTTTTTTTCTTTTTTCTAAAGTAGGTACATTGTATAGGAATATTAGTTAGTCTTCTTGAAATAAAAGAAAGAGAGTTGCTCTTTGTCAAATAAAAAATCAGCTTTTAATTCAGTGATAAAAGACAATATGCTTCATGTAAAGGATTACAAATTTACTTTATGAATATTAAAATTTGATAAATTAGACTTCCATCTCTCCATAAAAAAAATTTCCAACAAAATTCACTTTGGAATCCTACACTAAAGTATAGTAGCATTGAAGAACGATTAACATATTTTACTTAATTTGGCCACAGAAAATGAATGTAGTATTACATTTTTTGTGACTCCGATGTTTTGCAGTAAAATTTGTTATTTACCATGTTTTTTTCTAGAATAATTATATGAATCTTTCCTTTTTCAGAAGAGAATTTGTTATTTACCATGTTTTTTTCTAGAATAATTATATGAATCTTTCCTTTTTCAGTCTCTTCTCTGTTCTGGCAGCAATAATAAATAAATGTTGTACTATGATCTTCACTAATTATATAATTTCTCTTTCCCAGTCCCGCACTCATCCTCGTATCAACTTTCATATGTATAAATATTTGAAAAATAAGATATCAATACTTTGATGCGTAACTTGTTATGATCATCCATTTGTCAGCCCTTGCGTCAACCTTCCTCTAATGAAGTAGTGGGAACCCCGTATCACCGCATCAACCTTGTCCAATCGTCTCCGCATCAACCTTCCTCTAACAAAAATAATTACCATCATAGGAATAAATACTTCAGTGCATTAGTATAAATACTTGCAAAATAGATATTAATACTTGATGTGTAACTTGATATGATCGAACGCTTGAAGATTAAACTTTGTACAATATATATACATATAAATACTTTAGTGCATATGTATAAATACATGCAATACTTGATATTAATACTTTCAGACGTCATCCAACATCATATGTAAAAAATATCAAGTTTTGCGGTCCTCCAGATAGTTATGGCAATATTAATATTTTTAGAAACATGTATTGTCCTCCTCATTTAGTTTGAGTGGTCCCCCACATATATTTATGGTGTGGGGACGTTTGAGAGATTTGGTTGGGGAGACAATTATTTACGTAAAAATTATTTACCTCAAAGGTATAAATACTTCTGTGCATAGGTACTAATACTTTAGAATACAAATTCAGCGCTGGAGTTTTTGCGGTCCTCGCAGGCAGTTATGGTAGTTATGGTGCTGGGTAAGTGCGGGAACGTTTGGGGAATTTGATTAGAGGGTCATTATTTACGTAATTTTACCTCATAGGTATAAATACTTGTGTGCATCGTGCATAGGTATTAGGATCCGACTAATTGTCCCCAAGCTTCAATCCCCAGTTTTTCCCCAAAAAAACTGTCATTTGACTTGCGCGAATACTGTAAAACTCTGCAACCAATACTGTAACTTCAACGACAGATCATGTATAATAAGATGTTTAAAAGTCCGAAAATCCAAGTTAGTTGGAAGTGGTCCCCAAGTTAGTTACAAACAGTTAGCAACTTGCAAAGCCACTGTACTTCCGGCTGTACTTGAAAAACTGACGGCTTCTAGAAGGTTTCAAAAACAAACCTAAAATTGTGCAAAATTAATTTTTTTGCATCAAAATTAAATTTTTTTTTCGATATTAAATTTTAATTTTTTTTTTCGTATTTCTCTTTTTTCTTCAATTATTAATATTTGTATATCGATCTATATCATGTAAAATAAGGCTTACATACTGTAAAATTAGCAGATGTATACTATAAAACTGACATATGTTAATAGTAAAATATAAAACTGACATATATTAATCACAAAATAAACTGACATACTGTAAAATAAGGCTTATATACTGTAAAATTAGCAGATGCAAACTATAAAACTGACATATGTTAATAGAAAAAATAAAACTGACATATATTAATCACAAAATAAACTGACATACTATAAAATTAGCAGATGCAAACTATAAAACTGACATATATTAATCAGAAAATAAACTGTTCAAAACCATAAATTATAACAATCAACTATAAGATGTCACCACCCATAACTGTTACCACCCATAATTGTTACCACTGATACATCAATACAAACATGGCTTCTTCACTTCATAACCCTCTGGTGCACATTATTCAGATGAGTGAGAAGTTTCATCGCTAGAACCACACGCTCTTTTGATATATCATCCTGCAAAAAAAAAAAATAAGCAAGGTTAAATATTGGAGTTATGAACCATTAGCAGATGCAAACAATCAAAGCAACATACTGCAAAATTGTTATATGTATCCTGCAAAATTGTTGATGTATCCTGTGAAATTTATCATGTAAAATTGCACATAAGTTGTAATCTAAAATTGTTATATGTACCCTGTAAAATGGTCCTATATATCCTGTAAAATTGTTAGATGTATCCTGTAAAATAAGCACATATGCTGTAACCAAAGTGAATCACAGTAAAAGAATACTGTAACCAAAGTGAATCACAGTAAAAACTGTCTAAATTATGTAACCTGTAAAATTGTCCTATGTATCTTGTAAAATTGTGATATGTATCATGTACAATTGCACATCTGCTGTAAACTAAAAATGTCCTAATTCTGTAAATTATTAACAAAATTCTAAAAAAAATAGTTGAACAACTATTGCATGAAACATGTAAAATAACTGATATATCATATAAAATTATTGCATGAAACCTGAAAAACTATTGAATGAAACCTGTAAAATAACTGATACATCATATAAAACTATTGCATGAAACCTATAAAATAACTGATACATCATATACAATTATTGCATGAAACCTGTAAAATAATTGATATATCCTATAAAACTATTGCATGAAACCTGAAAAACTATTAAATAAAACCTGTAAAATAACTGATACATCCTATAAAACATTTGCATAATCCCTGTAAAATAACTATATATCCTATAAAACCATTAAGTAGATCGTGTAATAGTTTAATGCATTTCAAATCCTAATCCTGTAAATCATTGGCAAAATTCTGTAAAACAATGTATAGAAGACTTTAAATCAGCAAAATTTACATGTCGAATAATGTAAATAAAAACAGACATTCAGATAATACGAGATATCTAAAAACAATTGTATATATCCTGTAAACTATTGCATCTATCCTGTAAAACTGTTCAACAAATACTGTAAAATAAAGAAAAGGAAAATAATGCATAGATCATATAAACTATTGAATATATCATGTAAAAATGTTAAATAGATCCTGTAAAATACTCTACAGAACCTTTAAACCTGATTGATAGATCATATAAAATACTGTATAGATCATGTACACCTATTAGATAAATTCTGAAAATTTAAATCAGAAAAATAAAAAATTTACAAAACCAGACCAGGTCGACAGCTGATCGTTAGATCATATCAGATCAGACTTTAAATTTTACCAGATCGGATCAAGTCCGCCAGAAGCAGCGGATCGGTAGCGATATAGCACTACTACAAACAGAAAAATAAGAAATTTCAATTGAGCCATTTAAGTAATTTCTTAAGTAATTTTTTGAGCCATTTAAGTAATAAATTTACAAAAACAGAAAAATTGAGCCATTTAAGTAAGAAATTTCAAAATTATTACACTAAAGTCTTTCAATGCACTGTAAATAAGTACTAAAAAGAAAAATAAGAACGAAAACCTTGCAAATTTCACCTTCCAGTGTCATCAGACGCCTCACCACTTGTTTGATGAGAACTTTAGGTGAAACACTTTTTGCCTGAAAATGGATGTAAAACTATTAATAGAATCATGTAAAATGCAATATGAAATACTATAAAACCGTTCTTCGTACTCCTCAGACTTCTCGTTCAATAGTACTTTGGTTACATTAACCCTCTAACATGGAAGCAAGATAAATTTAAGTTACATTGAAAAGCCTGGTTTACCGATTGAAATTTACAACAATTAGAAAAGATCTACCTTCTCAACGTACTATTCTCTTGTGACTAAAGTGAGTAGTACTTTGGTTCCATACAGGTGAAAATGAAAAAAGAGAAATATTTTGATGATTTTGTATATGTTTTGAAAATAAAACAATTGGTTTAAGATGCTCTATGAGAATACAACTCCACAGGACAAACAATATGAAATTTCCCTTTTGGATATGATTCTAAATTTCTACATCACTTGTGCTTATATCCAATTAAAACGAGAAGAGCCTTTAAGAATACATTTTAAGTTCAATGCAGGTACTGTGTCAGTCCCACATAGATCAGCATGTACCAGACCTATGTTCACCTAAGTATTCACCTTTGTCAAGTAACAAGAAATTAATACAAGTGTCTTCCAAATAAAAAACTTTGGAAATACAAACCGTCATCTTCAGTTCTTCACTATCAGATGGTGTTTTCGCAATGAACTCTTAATCTTGCTACTGCTTTTATTTTTCTATCTTTAATTTCTTTGTATAACCTTTTTAACTTCAGCTGTTGATATGGAAAGAAACACCAAATTGTAGATATGACTGTACCGTTGCCAAAAAAACTATTACCAAACAAAATTTCTAGACAATCACAGTACGTCACAGAATTACTGCTTGTAATTCTCTTCACCTCATTCTTCATATTATTCAAATCCGATTTGTGTGCTCTCAATTTCACAAGCAATCCTGCGAATTGAGAACCTGAGCAAATGCCCAGAACAAAGACTACAACATGCAATAAGCCTGCATTTTAAAACACATCATACCAGTACAGTATAAGCAACAAAATTGCCACAATGCTCTAAGAAGAATTTTGTCGAACACCTGGCAAGCATGGTCGAAAAATGCTCTAAGCGATTTCTTCTTGCGATTTCTGCCTCTCCAAATCGCGCTGACTGAATTTCACCAGATCTGAAGTGGTATAGGTTAATTGACTACTTCAGATTGAATTTCGCCAGATCTAGGAGTTAATCAGATGCATACCAGTTGTCGTAGTGGCAGTCGACTTTGTCTTGACTACTTCAGTTTGAATTTCGCCATATCTGAAGCGGTATATGTTACTTGATTTCAAGCGTTCTAGTATGGAGGAGTTGAAGCTGTAGCGGTAACCTCTCGAAAGTCTCCAAAGTCTGCACCATGTGATTTGATGATGACACGTTGCACTCATCTGACGAGATTAGAACCAAATCGGACTCCACACAAGACAAATCAGTATCGACTGTGGAAATCTGCTCGGAGCAGGCTAGATTAGGCGAGTTCCTTCCTCATGATTTCCTCACGATTTTAGAAATAGAGATCGATTCAAGCTTGTCTGAGCAATCTGAAGCAGGGCGAGTTCCTTCCTCATCGACTGTGGAAATCTGCTCATGATTTCCTCACGAGAGAGAGAATTCGCTCCCGGTTCTCTCATGCGCGATCTGAAGCAGGGTGAGCGGATGGCGCAAGCTTGTCTGAGCAAAGGAGATGCGGTGCGAGGATCTTATCGGAGACATGCCTAAACCTTCGATGAACCTTGGATTATCGGAGACACGACTGAAGCTTCCTGAATCGGAAGGAATCACGTACTGAAAAAGATCGCCATGAAAGGGTGAATAAAAATGGAATATCGCCACAAAATCGTGTAAGATGGAAAGAGAAGATTGGGATTCAAAAAAAGGAAATTAAAAAAAAGGTAATATTTGCGGAAGGACAGTTTTAAAAGGCGTGGCCGTTAATTAGTGGGGACCAGCGGTCGTTAAATACCGTTAATTAGTGAGGACCGACAGTTTAAATCTCTTCGGATAAGTTTGGGTAAAAAGTGGGGATGAAGAGTTGGGTATCATAACCTTTTCTCTAGGTATTAATACTTTAGAAAAAAAATTCAACGTTGAAATTTTTACGGTTCCTTCAGACAATTATGGTAGTTATAGTGCAGAAACAGTGCAGAAACTGAAGTGCGGAGACTATTATGAGGATCTTTTTTCTAAAGTTGGTATACCCGCGGCTATCTACAAATTTTAAAATGAAACATAATTCGTTGATCTTAATTATTTTAAAGTAATTTGTACCTGATACTGACGATTCCTAAGATACAAAAAGAGCATTGGCATTATAAAACTTAAACCAATTTCTTTCTACTTATGCTCTCATTTATGCAAACTCCTGCGGTACTGTAGATCAGCACACTGTGTATAACATCAAGGTCTCCTCTAGTTGGGATATAGATAGCACTGCAATATCGTATCTAACAATTAATCAGTAGTATATGGTAAAAGATAATTTTACCTTTTGCAATCATGCACCGTTATTACATGGGAAAAAAAAATTTAGTACATGTTTTGACACACTTTTGATGTAAATATATACTGACCGATGTGAAAACTGAAACTCTTAATTGTCCAAAATTAATAACAAAGTGACTTGAAGTGAATTCTGATGAAATTATTGGACCACATATTTAGGCCTTTTATGCTTGAACTAAATGTCGTGCATAAATTTGTGGTGGCCTACTGATAGGCCCATTGCAAGCCCAACATTGATCCAGTTCATGCTCTCCCTTTCAACAATCAATGGAGATTTAAAAAATTGGGAAAAGCACCTAATATATGGCTCAAATGCATCATAATTTTTGTGCTTCAATATTCTCCACATTCTTTATCTCTATTTTCAAAGTCCGAACAGTCGATCCGAACTATTCAACATGATCTTCATAATAAAATATGTTTGGAGACCAAATTTTATATTTTTTAGAATTTGTTTACTATTTTTTTAGATAGGTACAATATCACTTTATTGGATGGTCCAGAATCTCCTTAAAAAAGTGACTTTGTATCTATCTAAAAAAATAGTAAAAAAAATATAAAATTTGGTATCCAAGCATTATTTATTATGAAGATCATGTTGAGCGGTTCAGATCGACTGTTCGGACTTTGAAAATGGAGGTAAAGGATGTGGAGTATATTGGAGCACAAAAATAATGGTGCATTTGAACCCTCCTCATATATCATATATATATATAGATAACATATTTAACTACTTATAAACAACCAGTATTTGAAATTTGATCTTGTTGGTACTGTTGTTCGCGTTAAAAAAATTAAATCTCTACTCAAGTACTCGTAGATATCCATTTTTGAAGAGAATTGGATGTTGAGAGGAGATGAGGAGCAATTGGTGACCAGACAAGTAGACAACTGGTACTTGTAACTAAGTGCTGCACCAACTATCTTGCCTTGGTTTTTGTGCTCACTACTGTTAGAAATGTACTAATAGGTCAGAATATTATGGGCCATATTAATAATTAATATGGGTCATTTCTTATTGGGCTAGGCCGGAATTTTCTGTTCTCATCTGATCTGATCAGATCAGATAAGTCTTCTGAAAGGGCTCAACGAATTTGTGCCATGAATAGGCTCGAACGAACTGGTGCATATGTTTTATAAATATGCAATGATCTGTTCAGAATTTGGTTAGCCATTCTATTCTATTTTTCAGAAAACGAAAGAGAGACAGAACGAAAGAAAGGGGCTGTCAATTCGGTACTAGCATACCGAATTACAGTAGTTGCTCAACCTGTTCGTGTGGATACTGATAGAGGCGTGACTGCTGGGCTGTTGCGTGAATCCGACACGAGAAGGAAATGAGAAGAAGGCTACTGCTAGACTAGAATTGACGTTTCCGCTGCACTGCGTGTCTAGTGGTAAATTCTTTATTAATCTTGGAATTAGTTTTATACATGAATTCTGGTTTTCGGATAGTGAACAAATCATGAAATGACACAATTGTTGCACTATTAACCTACCCGAAACCCAACAACTACTTCTCTCCCGCAGTTCATATGCGTTAGCATCTGAAAAAAATTAACTGTCTCAGTCTCAGTCTCAGTCTGTCTCCCTGCAACCCAGGTGAATTTCTTACATATTCTTTAATTCCTCCCCTTGCTCTCACCAATGGTGTTGAGAAAGTACTTCATGTAATCAGAATTACTCAACTAGCATGATATTAATTTCATCAACGCCAGTATATATTATTATATTACATGATTAGCGACATATATGTGGTCGGGTTAACTAAACTAAGGTGTTAATTTGGACCTTATAAGTAATAACCAACAATATATTTTACATTCCATGAAATTGCAAAGGTAGATTGTGGTCATTCAAGAGTCAAGACTAGCATAAACTGTCCCCAGTTTTCTTCTTTTTTGAGAATCCATGTATCCTTTTTATACAACATGCCAATATGTGGAGTGTCCCTGTATTATTTATTTATTTATTTTTATTTTTTTAGAGAAACAGTGAACTTGATACCTGGCTAAAATGTTTTCCATCTTTCTTGGGCCGGTGTCTATAAACAAATTATTCGGCCCGAATGTAATATTGTGCTACTGTTTAAAATTAAGGAGGATTAATTTCTTACTCCAAGTTAAGGTGACTTATGTTATTCTTGTTTAGTTGAAACTTGTTACTTATGCTGTGGCTTAAATTATCAACTAATAAGGCGAGAGAAATGGACTAATAAATGTTTATCTAATAATGAGTCCTGTATGTGGTCATGCGGAGTAAGTGTAGAATAAATTAATCTAATTAGAGAGAGACGAACTTATTTCGTCATAACTAAATCGTATCCTTCTTATTTTATTTCTTATTAACTTAAGTTTGAAACTCCTTACTCCACGCTCTCTGCACTCTGCGCAAATATTTATCGGAGTCCAGAGCAATTGTTAATTCCGTTGCAAAATAACCTTAAGACGATCACTTCTTCGGTTCACTTCTTTCGGATTTTCAAAGTCCAACAGTTGATCCAAACCGTTAGATGTTCAATCTATATTAAAATCTACTTGGAGATCAAATTTTAAATTTTTTGGATTTTTTTTACTATTTATTACGCCACTTTGAAAATTACTGATCCGGGTGAACAGTAAAAACAGTGCAACCAAATTCTGGATCATGTGATCAGCAATTTTCAAAGTGGCTTAATAAATAGTAAAAAAATTCCAAAAAATGTAAAATTTGGTCTCCAAGCAGATTTTAATATAGAGATCACATCTAACGGTTTAGATCGACCGTTTGGACTTTGAAAATCCAAAAACGACTTGGTTGCACGAGGGCCTTGGTGCAAACGTTTTGATATTAGCCACTCTCTCTCTCTCTCTCTCTCTCTCTATATATATATATATATATATATATATAGGAAATTGTTAATATGCTATGCATAACATAGAGGGCCTCCGTGCTACGGCTCAATATTTGAGTTTTCAAAATCTTAACGGTCGATTCGAACCGTTCAACATGATCTTCACATGAATATGTACTTGCAAACCAAATTTTATATTTTTTAGAATTTTTTTACTATTTTTTTAGATAGGTAGAAAATCACTTGATCTGAAAATTCTGTACCATTCAGATCAAGTGTTTATCTACCTATCTAACAAAATAGTAAAAAAATTCTAAAAATGTAAAATTTGGTTTGCAAGTACATATTCATATGGAGATCATGTTGAACTGTTCGGATCGACCATTAGGATTTTGAAAACTCAAATATTAAGCCGTAGCACGAAGGCCCTCTATGCTATGTATAGCATCGTAGCCAACTCATATATATATATATATATATATATATATATAGAGAGAGAGAGAGAGAGAGAGAGATGGGCTGTTGTGCTTTGCAAAGTAAAACCCCCTCTTTACTTCGGACCATATTTTGCATTTTGAAAATCCAAACAACCGATCCGAACCGTTCAACATGTTCTAAATATTGAAATGTACTTGGAGACTAAATTTTACATTTTTTTGAATTTTTTTACTATTTATTAAGCCACTTTGAAAATCGCTGATCCACTGTGAACAGTAAATACAGTAAAATTTTCTGGACCACCGGATCAGCAATTTTCAAAGTGACTTAATAAATAGTAAAAAAATTCCAAAAAATGTAAAATTTAGTCTGCAAGCACATTTCAATATTTAGAACATGTTGAACGGTTCGGATCGGTTGTTTGGATTTTCAAAATGCAAAATATGGCCCGAAGTAAAGAGGGAGTTTTACTTTGCAAAGCACAATAGCACATCTATATATAGAATCTGGCTAATATGCTACGCGTATATAAGGACCTCTCCGTGCTACAACTCACTTTTTGAATTTTCAAAATCCTAACGGTCGATCCGAACCGTTCAACATGATCTCCATATGAATATGTACTTGCAAACCAAATTTTATATTTTTTAGAATTTTTTTACTATTTACTAAGCCACTTTGAAACTCGCTGATCCAATGGTCCAGCAGATTTTACTGTTGTGTACAAATTAGTGTTTTTTCAAAGTGGCTTAATAAATAGTAAAAAAATTCTAAAAATTGTAAAATTTGGTTTGCAAGTACATATTCATACGGAGATCATGTTGAACGGTTCGGATCGACCGTTAGAATTTTGAAAACTCAAAAAGTGAGAGAGCTCTATGCTATGCGTAGCACCGTAATACTGTCCCTATATATATATATATATATATATATATATATAGTTAAGTCCATTAAAGGAGATGATTGTCATTTTACAACCAACACATTTTGGCCCACAAATAATAAAATACTTTAAGTGCGCGTTTGTGGCCCAATAGAATTGTATTTTTGTTTATACCCCTTTTGAGAAACATTTAGTTAATCTAGCATGCATATAAGACACTCTTTCATTTTAAATTAAAGAGAAGAGAATTTTACACATAACTACATAATTAGAAAATTAGATAGAAAGAACGGAATATAAAATATAAAGATAAGACAATTTCAAACATAGTCTAACATTCATGTCAGACACCTTAAATGAAGAGACTATTTGGAGTGCCGAACTAGAAAATTACTATAGAAAGACTGAAAATATAAATAATATATAATGTGGTAGATGAAATTTGAATTCAAAATTTTTTACATATACAATGAGGAATTCTAAACAACTAGATTATTAGTATACATTTGATATTTAAAAGGAGAATGAACTATATAAAATCTTTAAAAATCAATTAAATTTTAATGAGAGTTCAAATGCTTTCATTTTCGTGTGTCTTAATTTTATATTCTTTGGAAATATTTTACTATCTTTTAAGATAGGTACAAAATAATTGTTTTTAGATGGTCCACAATTTTCTGAAAAACAGTGATTTTGTACCTAGCTTAAAATATAGTAAAAAATTTCCAAAAAATATAAAATTTGATCTCTAATCACATTTTAACGTGGATATCATGTTGAGAGGTTCAGATCTTTTATTTGGACTTTGAAAATTAAGATAAAGATGTTGGGGTACGATTGAGGCATGAAGCAATGGGGCATTTGAGCCCCCCTCCCTCTCTCTGTCTATATATATATATATATATCTTGCTAACAAAAATTAATCACCAATATAATCATTTTTCAAAAACAGCCGCGTCAATAGTAAAAAATTCCTTTTTTATATCTTTGTTACTTTAATTCATAGTATAAATATAGTCATAAAAAACAGCGGTGTCAATAGTAAAAAACCTCAGCTTCATACAGCTCCTCAATGGCCACAAAAAATGTAAGGACTAGTTCGGTATTTGACCAGAGTCAAAATAATGATGATTTACGTAGGATTTTGGCTTAGGTTTTGCATATTTTCTCACACTTATGTTTGAATTATTAGAGCAAAAGGCTACTGTCACCCTTCTTTATGTTTTATTGCAGAAAACAGGTTTTGGGACTATTTTACACCAAATGGAGCTAGAATCGAGTCAATCGAATCAGCGACGCTTATCGACGAAGTCTCTGTTACGGTCCGTATTGCCTAATACGGACCAAGCCTAGCACAGACCAGGAGATAGCGCTGGAAGCATTAAAACCCTAACCGACAAGGTCCTAATACGGACCGTATCACCTGATACGGTCCGTAACCGAAGGCGACTCTTGGGGAATAACTGCCGACAATTGTATCCAGATCAGTTTCTTAGCCCCTACTCAATCTCCAGACGTCCCTCCACTCCTATATAAGGCCCCTGGGCAGAAGAAGAAGTTATCTTTGTAATTAGGGTTAGATTTGATTAAAGTGAGAGGAGAAGAGTGCTTGTAACAATGCCGTTCCGCGGCTAAGTTCATTTTCTTAGGGCTAGGCAGTAAACCTTGTTACTCTTGATGTTTTGATATATATATTTCGGTTGATTATGATTTCTTGTTGTTGAATTGAAATGCTTTTGCAATTTACTATCTCTTCATCTAACTTCAATGATCTAGTTTAGTCCATTAGGGTAGTGACAGTGCTTTAATGGTAAGAGAAACTATTTGTATGAATTAGCCTCGTTGAGATCTATTAGGTTTATGTGAAGAAAACCTTAGCGGGGAAACCATAAACCAGACCAACAAAACGCAAACCAAATTCCATCACATGCGTAAGGAAACTCGCAGTGATCTGTGTAGTAATTTGGGTATTTAAGAGATCAGTCACATGCGTAAGAAAACTCACAGTGTCCTATGTAGAATCTCGATGAAAGATCTGTCATTCTTGCGTAACATAAATCGCAGTGACCTATGTGGTGTCTTTCATAAAACAACAACAGGAAATCAGACGCAACAGGAATATATATCAAGGCGGATTGAGTAGCAATGGTGTGCCGAAACCCTAGGAATTCTCATCTCTATCTTTATTTTAATTACTTTTAATTGTTTCCTAATTTACATTGATCACAACAACATCTCTCAATTTTCAGATTTCGTCTAGCCTTTCGAAAGATTGTGATTCCATCGCTCAAAACTCTGAACCAATATTCCCTGTGGATCGACCTCGAATATACTACTCGATAGGATTGTGCGCTTGCAGTCCGAACCGATAGCATTTCCGAGTTCATAAATATTAAAAGAAACATTGCTCTCTTTTGAGTGATCAGTATTATCGGCATCTTTCTTTGGGGAAGACAGAATAAAGATACATCGGAGAGTCCCAAGACCAATGGAATTTTGTCTGCTGGAATAACGGTTAACACTGTGGGGAAGAATGTAACACCATGCAAAATACCAACTTTTTATTCAATTTCTTTAAATATGTCCTCAGACCCACTATCGAATTGTCGCAGCGGAAGCATAGTGATTATAATTAAAGATTGTATTGTTTAAAAGATGCATATTAATTTGGATTTCGTGGACGAAATATTTTAGGAGGAGAAGAATGTAACACTATGCAAAATACGTATATGAAATTAGTGACTGAAAGTAATATACGAAATTTTTGAATGTGTTTTTTAATAAAATATGTAAATTTAACGACTAAGTAGTATATTTCTGAATAGATGAACATGGTACCGAACTTAATTTTATCTTAATTACGACAAACAAATCATTTGAAAAAATATTTAATTGAAATAATAGAGTATTGAAAATTCAAAGTTTCACGAAACCAACAATAGAAAAATTTAAGGAACTGTAATGTGCAAGTATTTATCAATTGGAATAGTTATATATTAATTAGTAAATATATAATGAAGAGGGATGCTTTTATGGACATAAGAACCTATTTGTAAAATGAACATATTTTCATTTTCAAAGTTCAAACAGTCGATCCGACCGTTCAACATTATCTCCATATTAAAATGTACTTGGAGGTCAAATTTTACATTTTTTTGAATTTGTTTACTATTTATTAAGTATTTTACAAAACTAGTCAAATTCAGACCATTGAATTTTGTACCCATCTTAATAAATAGTAAAAATATTCAAAAAAATGTAAAATTTGATCTCCAAGTACATTTTAATATGGAGATAATGTTGAACGGTCGGATCGACTGTTTGAACTTTGAAAATGAAAATATGCTTATTTTATAAATAAGTCCTTATGTCCATAGAAGAATTTGCCTATAATGAATAATATAAATTTAATACATGATAATATTTATAAGCTTCTTGTAAATGATTTGGGGACTAAATTACAAAATTTGAAAAATGAAGGGCTAATTATAAAAGAACAAATTTTTAATGGGACACGTGGGACCCACACCCATTCTTAATTCCTCTCTCTTCTCTTCTCTTCTTTCTCCAATCCCCAGCGGCCAGCGCCGACTCATTTTCCTTTTTGTTTTTTTTGTTTTTCTTCTCTCTTCGGAAGGTAACAGAGAGAGAGAGAGCTCTCTTTGCTTGAAAAAAAAATCATGGATTAGGTTGTTGGATTCTTGCTCCGTCAATACCTCGGTGTATCTAGCACAATTAATGGGTATTTTCCTTTTTCGGTTCTAGTTTCTCTCTTACCGATCTATGACATGGTAACGTTGAGAATTGAGTAAGCAAGCTATATTTTATTATGAATTGTGTCAAAATAGTTTGTTTGAAAGTTAGAATTGATGAACTTTCGTTTTTCCTTTACAGTAATGGAGAGGATACTTGTCCAGTATGTCCACAGTACCAGTGGGTCTTACTCTCTGTTTTGATATTTATGGACTGATTCGTAAGAATATAAATAAATAAGGGTAAATATGCTAAATATTATTGGCTTGGTAATATTCACACACCCCTGAGTAGAGAGGGAAAAATGGCACGCCGGAGCCGGCTCCGTCACGGAACGGCACGGTTACGGCACGGAACGGCACGGCACGCGAGTTATTCGCGTGCCGTGACTCGCGTGTCCCGTGCCGTGACCATTCGCGTGCCGTGTCCATCTTTTGAAACTTTGGCACGGCACGGCACGTGAAAAATTTAGTCACGGCACGGCACGTAGTCACGCGAGTCACGTGTAATTAGGATCATTAGATATTAATTTAATGGTGAATCTTGAATAAATTAACTTAAATTATGATTAAATGGTCACGCGAGTCACGCGAGTCACGCGGGTCACGGCACGTTTAGGCACGGCGTGACTCACGTGGCGTGACCATTCGCGTGCCGTGACCACCTCTTGACATTTTAGTCACGGCACGGCACGTGAAAAATTAACTTGGTCACGGCACGGCACGGCACGAGACCAAAGTCACGGCGTGTTAGTCACGGCACGGCACGTTTTTCCCACTCTACCCCTGAGCCTACTAACCCAACTCCATCATAGCATCCCACACCCATTATACTGACAGCACAGCAGGTCCCTGCTGATGCTACTGCTGGAGGTCAGACCACTGCTGCAACTACTGCTTCTCTACCAGAGAAAGGAAAGAAACTGGCTGTGGATGCTGGTAACACTGGTGCTGATAAACCACCTGAAGATAGTGATTCAGGCTCTGAAATTATACTGTCCTTGATCCACAAACTGACCAAATTACCACCTGGCCAGACCAGTGCTCCTCCTCCTCCCCAAGCTAAGAAATGGGTCTCCCCCATACCTAAGAAGAAGTTCACATGGGGGAGGAAGAAAAAACCTATAGCTGTTAAAATTCCTAAACCAAAACCTGGAGGTCAAAAATCTACACCTAAATCTCTTCCTAAAACTTCTGGTACTAATAGCAAAGCTAGAGGTGTTGGCAGGCGGCTCCGTAGTTCACACTCGGGCCCGGGTGCTTCTCCTGATGCTGCCATTTGCCTCTCAGATACTGAGACTGTTCCCACTCCAGAAGTGCCAGATCTTACCTCACAAGGAGCTGTTGTACCCAGGAAAAGTCTCAGATTGACAGTGCAAGGAGACCCCACTTCGACATTGAGTAAAGCTCAGAAAAGGAAACAAGCTGAAGGCAGTGGCCCTTCAGGTATGACTCTTATCAATAAATTCCCTTATTCTAGATTAACTTTAGATCAGATAGTTGCTTTATTCCACGTATATAGAATTAAATTAGGGAATTCAGCAGCAGATAGTAGAAGTATTATAGAAAGGATTCAACATTTAGATAGAGCTCAATTTGAATTGGTTATTAAAGACCTACTGACTAACTCTCAAACAGACTCTCAGATGGCTAGTTTAACAGTAGAAGACCTAGATAAACAATGTACTTTAGTAGATACTATTCCTAGTAGTAGTTCTCTGCTTATTGCTCAGAGTGATTCTCCAGTTGATATATGAATATTAAAATCATGAATTGGAATTGTAGGGGATTGAATTCTACTAGGAAACAACACATAGTTAAAGATTTAATTAAGGATAATCATCTAGATATTATTGCAATCCAGGAAACAAAAAAGGAAGATTTTACTATTAGGTGCCTTAGACAATTGTCTGTCCAATTAGATAAATGGATCTGGTTACCCTCTACTGGGAATGCATGGGGTATATTGTTTGGGTGTGATAGTAGTAAAGTTAGGGTCATGCATCATGCTTTACACAAGTTTTGCCTAGATGTAATTTTAGAGAATAAAAGTGATAATACTGTCTGGCAAATGACTATAGTGTATGGTCCAGTGCTAAGACACTTAAAACAAGAATTTTGGACTGAATTGTCTCAAGTTAGAGAACTAAATCAAGATAAAGATATGTGGGTGCTCTGTGGAGACTTTAATGCTATTAGAAAAAAAAACAGACAAATCAGGACACAATTTTGATTTTGCTCTTAGTAGGAATTTTAACTCTTTTGTTAACAAGCATCATCTAATAGAACACAAACTCCATACTAGGAAGTATACATGGTCAAATGGTAGAAATTTTGCATTATTAGACAGAATTTTCACTTCCATAGCTTGGGATAGTAAATATAACTCTAGTACTCTGGTAGATCTTAGTTGTCACTCCTCAGATCACTGTCCCCTCCTCTTACACACTAACTCAGACATTCCTCATACTACAGCCCCTTTCAAGTTTGATCCTTTATGGACAGAGCAAGAAGATTTTGTCAACCTTATGACTAAATGGTGGAATGAATTCCCTCTTAGATTACCTGATTTAGCTAAAAGCTGGGCTTGCAAACTAAAACATATTAGGAAGAAAATTAGAGGATGGTCCAAAAATTACTATGGTCAACAAAAAAGAGAAAAAACTCAAATTCACTCACTATTTCATAACCTTGAACTTATTAAAGAAATCAGAGACCTAACATCTCAAGAGCTGGAACAATGGATCCTATTGAAAACCAAATTAGAAGAAATATACAACTTAGAGGAACAACACTGGAAATTAAGATCTAAGCAAAAATGGTTAGAAGAGGGAGATGTCAATACAAAATATTTTCACACTATAGCTACTCATAGATCTAGGAAAAATAGAATCAATAGTTTAGAAATAGAGGGTCAGCTTACTAATAATATCCCCCTTATTAAAACCCATGTTTTAGAATATTATAAAAATCTGCTGGGCACAGAGGGGCTTAAATATGCCTCTTTAGAGAATGATTTTTGGGATCCAGCAGATAGGTTACTTTCTGTAGAACAATGGGAGTTAGAGAGACCTTTCACTGAACAAGAATTGCATATTGCTGTGTTTGCATCTGAACCCAATGGGGCCCCTGGCCCTGATGGTTTCAGTTTTCATTTCTACCAATTTTTCTGGTCTTTAATCAAAGCTGATCTGATGATTCTCCTGCATTACTTCTATGACCATAAACTAGATTTAAATAAATTAAATAAGTCTTGCATATGTCTAATTCCCAAAGAAAAAGATGCTACACACATCAAAAAATTCAGACCAATTAGTTTAGTTAATTGTAGCTTTAAGATACTCTCTAAGTTACTTACAATTAGAATGGAAGCAGTTATGCCTAGGTTAATAGATGCTAGTCAATCAGCATTTCTTAAGAATAGATATATACTAGACAACATGATACTCAGCCAAGAAATTATACATTCCTGTCAGGTTACCAAACAACCTGGAGTAGTCATTAAGGTTGATTTTGAAAAAGCATATGATAAAATACACTGGAAATATCTTATAGAGGTCTTAGCTAGTAGGAATTTTGGAACTAGATGGATCAAGTGGATTACACTTTGGCTACATAGTTCCCAGTCTTGTCTTAATATTAATGGGGAGCTGACAGAGTACTTTTACTGCAAAAGGGGGGTCAGACAAGGAGATCCATTATCACCTTTCCTATATATACTAGCTGCTGATACTCTTAGTAAATTATTTAATAAGGGTAGGAACTCTAATGTAATACAAGGTTTAGGCCCTCCCTGTCTTGACCAACATGCTGTCACTAACTGCCATTATGCAGATGACACAATTTTGTCCTTGGCTGCCAAGGACAACAATGTGGAAGCTGCTTGGTGGATTATGATGGCCTTTGAGGCTTTATCTGGTATTAGAATGAACTATGAGAAAACAGAAATGTACCATCTTAATGTAGAGGACAATGTAGCACTTAATCAAGTATTTAGATGTCAACTAGGAGAGTTCCCTATTAAATACTTAGGCCTACCTCTACATAAGAAAAAACTTTTAGTGACAGATTGGACTTTCCTTATTGATAAATTAGAAAGTAGATTACCTAGTTGGCAAAGTCAACTATTATCAATAGGTGGTAGAGCTACTTTATTAAATTCAGTTCTTAGTTCTATACCTTTATATGCACTGTCAGTGTTTAGGATACCAACTACTGTTCTAAAGAAAATAGATAGAATTAGAAGAAGGTTTTTATGGCAGGGATCAGATTAGAAGTTCAAATATGCTCTCATGAACTGGGAGACTATTTGCATTGCCAAACAATTTGGTGGCTTAGGGGTTTTAGATCTGAATCAAATGAATATTGCCCTAATGCTCAAATGGTGGTGGAAGTTTAAAAACTCAGAGTTTCAAGGGGTGTGGAAAGATATAATTAAACATAAGTATTACACTGGTACTCCCCTACCCCTGTCTCCTTTCTGGTCTCAGGTAGTACACTTAGAATCTTTGGGGAACCTTAGCATCACTTATGATCCTGGTATTAACTCAGTAGTTAAATTTTGGTCTGATATTTGGTATTTAGACTGCTCTCTAGCTACTAGGTTTCCAGAATTATACCAACTGTGTAGTACAAAACATATCCTGTTAATAGAAGTCATACACTCCCAAGGTAATAACATGTCTTTTAGAAGGGATTTAGAGGGGGCTAATCAAAAAGACTGGGGGGAACTACTTCATATCATCAGTATTACCTCCTTCACTCATTCACATGACAAAGTGAAATGGAGATGGGAAGCATCAGGGAAGTTCACAACTCAATCACTATATAAATTTTTGAACTGTCGATGGGACTTTTCCATTATACCCCTGCTATGGTGGACACTACCTGTACCCCCTAAAATCAGAATTTTCATGTGGTTGACTCAACATAACAAAATATTAACCAAAGATAATCTTGCTACCAAAGGATGGCAGGGTCCAGTCAATTGTGCTTTCTGTACCAATAATGAATCTGTTACCCACCTATTCCTAACCTGCCCACTATTACAACAAATATGGTTCTGGTTGGGTAAAACACAAGACCACATGCTCCACTGGCATTCCTTTTCAGATATAATTGAATTTGCTATACACCTACCACCAGTACACAGAACTGGGTTTCTTATTGTATTTAGTGCCTTATGTTGGGTAGTATGGAAACACAGAAACTCAATTTGTTTTGATAATTGCACTCTACAGCCAGCCAGAACATTAATTCTTCACATTAAATCTTTGTCTCTATTTTGGTCAGGAAATCTGAAGAAGAAGAAGAAGACGGCTGATGTTGCTGAATGGCTTCCAGTTATAGAAGATGCAGTGCCTCTGGCACAGTATATGCCTCAGGAGATAGTCATATATCAACCTCCAGAGGGATCAGCAACTGAATGAAGAAGACACTTTACCCTTTTTTGTACTTAGTTAATTTCCCTAGCCCCCTACAGTGTGGCTTAGTCAGAGCAATCTTAGCTTATTTCTGGAGTTTGGATACTTCTAAGTCTTGGTTTATATTTTTGTTGAGCGGGTTTCAATGTTGCTTATGTTTACAATTCACCTCATATAGAGGCTTTTGGACCAGCTTTGCTGGATGACTGATCACTGTATTTAAAATTTCAGCAATGGAATGGGCATTAGCCTTTTTTTTTTTTAAAAAAAAAAACAACTTTTGAAAATTCGGCCGAAAATTGATGAATGGAAATTGATTTAGATCATGGGCCTTTGGGCTTGAGTTAAATTAAGGAATAGAGGGACTTGTGAATATATTGGGCTCTTGAATATTTGAGAAGATTAAATAGACAATGAAAATGAATGAGATTTGGACTGGATAATGGCCAGTAGGATTTGGATTTAGATTGTTTGAACTTAAATGATTTGGACCGTGACTTATTGGACAAATGTGGACTATTGGACTGAAAATGAATTGAAGTGGATTTCTTGGACTTGATTTTGGATTATTGGATTAAAATAAATATAAGTTAAGGGATTAAGAAAATGATAAAATACTTGATAAATGATGTCATTAATTAAAATGGGTATTGTTATTAATTAAATAAGAACTGAGGATGATTATAAATGTGATCTATTATATATATGACATGATATTATAGAGCACGGTATGACCCTAAAATATAAATAAAACGCTAATGAATGTTTTATCAGAAATATTGAACATAGCTTATTGTATAAACACATAATTGGGATTTAAATATTAGAATACGTAAAGTATTTTGTTATACTTAATTGTTATAAATATTGATCAGAATATATATTATTTTGATATACGCATAATTATGAGAAAGACGGATGAGACATAATGATTAGGAAGAACAGACAGTTAACAACCTCACATGTTGCCCTACGATATCAGGTGCGGGGTTATTGGATTAGTCTGAGATTTATGACTAGAAATTAAATCGTAACTCGCTGTGCATTTTGAATATTTGATTGACTGCATTGATTGAACTGTTGTATCATATGCATAGCCCAATACAATTGGAACTGAATTACAGGTAAGACTGTTGACTGTCATGTTGATATTGTTTATCGACTGATTGATTCTTATTGCAAATGATTGATTGAGACTACAGTGATTGAATTGATTGAATATTGAATATTGTAATCCTTGAACCTCCATATAGTGGAGAAAAATAATTAATATATCGTAAAGTCTAGTTAGCTACTAGACTTTACTCCATGACCCTTATGCGCATATGGTGAATGGCCCCAACTGAACCTAATACCAGTTGGGTAGGGGATATTGAATAAATATGAATTGTGATTGTAAGACTAATAAATTGAGATAACTGTCTTATCAATGATTTTCTTTACGATAATGACAGTATTGTGATATTAATTTCGTATTGTTTCTGTTAACCAATTGTCAGGATAGTAGAACTATCTTGTCATTGATTTTCTTTTCGATAATGACAGTATTGAGATATTGATTATGTAATGTTTCTGTTAACAAAGTATCAGGGTAGTTAGAACAGCATAAGCCATAACACGACATATACATGTTATTGTATCTATCAGTATTATCAGACTAGAAATTGTAAAGTTAAGAAACCAAACGTTACGAAACTTTATGGTTTAAAAGATTTTAACCCAAACCATTTATTCTGATAAGATCCTTAGAGTTCTGATTTATTATGTAATTTTTGTTGTTCAATTAGATACTGTTATTGAGCATTTGCATTCGTCATTATGAAATGAACTATTAGTTTCTCGTGCAGAGATTTCATTCTGAATATGGATTTCCTTCGAATCAATTAACCTAAGTGGCAATTAGCACTGAGGAATAATTTATTATCTCTCACCCGTTTCCCCTTGTGGGATTCACAGATTTGTTAGACGAAGACCGAGAAACGTTGACAGTAGGGCCCCATAAAGGTATGGGATTTGAGTTTATTATATCTGACAGGGTGCAGAGAGTATATCTCCAGCAGCATCCATTGTAAAATGTCAGATAATTATTGTAAATAAATTGAGATGTGGGAAAAATAATGTATGCTATTGGCAATGCATAAAAAAATTCATGCCTTATATTACGAATATTGAATGGTAAATAGACGCGGTAGAATTGTCGCACCTCTGAATTTGAAGTGTGACAAAGTTTTAATTAAAAAATACGGATACTGATAAGTATCCGTATGTATCTGCACAAATAGATATGTGAAAAAAAAATACAAATAAGAATAATTGGATACATATAATTATTTGGATCCGTATCCGTTGTTGTGCGGATATTCGAAAAAAAAATACAAATATAAATAATTATAGGTATGTGTATTTGCTTCCAAAACTAAAACTGTATCGGTATCTAAATATCTGAATACGGTATACAGACTGTTAATATCCAATCCGTTTGCACCTCGATCACAAAAGTAGGAAATGATTTCATTAAAAAAGAAAAAATGACTAGGACCATGCAGGATATTATTGTCTAAACTCTAAAGTGTATCCTGTAGCTCGTGCTTGATGGAAGTTTAATTGAAAAATAATAATGTCTGTGTTGAAGCTAAATTTGTGGTTTGATTAATTTGTCGCCGCTTTTCTGTAGTGGAGAGAATATTGATGGAGGTCTAATAAAGATACACATAGTATAGGGAATTAGGGATACCATACCAGTTATTGGTTTTTGACTTTTTAGCAGTTAAAGTGTTAAACAATGACGACAGTTCGTGTTTGTGAACAAATTCATTAATTATGGTACTATCCGAATTTAAGGTAATATGCTGTTTTCCTTTCTTTTCTTATGTGTATCTTTTCTAAACCTCCATCAATCTCCACTAGAGAATTTAAGTGGCGACAAATCAAATCACAAACTCCCAAGTCCCAACCAACCAGTGATTTAAAAAAGCCCAGTGCCCGATTGCCAAGTCATATCGCGCCATGAACAGGGATAGTTTCCTTCTTGAACAACCGACATGGGCGGATCTATATTAGCTTAGGGGGCAACTGCTCGCCTCCGCCTCCGTGGATCTTGAAATTTTTGAAATTTAGTGAAAAAAATAAAACATTCGGTTCTTCTTTATCTCTCTTTGAATTAAAATTGATTTGATCTTCCCTACCAACAGATAGAAAAAGGAAAGGAGGATAATTTCCTTTTGTTGCTTAACAGAAATAAGTGAACATCCGTTAGCATTAACTTCACCAATCTTGATAAAATTTGATCTAGCGATCTATAAAGGCTTAATTTGGAGAGCAGTCTTGTCCAGATGACTTCAGACAAGTTCCAAGCTCGATCACCTCACTATGTATCATGTATATAATTAGAGGAGGGATCAAGTTACAACAAATTTGAGTTACAACAAAGTTACAACACTCATTTTTTTCATTTTCAAAGTCCAAATCGTCGATTCAAACCGTTCAACATTATTATCTAAATAAAATGTGCTTGCAGATCAAATATTATATTTGTTTGAATTTTTTTACTATTTATTAAGATGGGTACAAAATTCAATGGTCTGAATATGACTATTTTTTGTAAAATACTTAATAAATAGTAAAAAAATGTAAAATTTGATCTGCAAGCACATTTTATTGTGGAGATCATCTTGAACGGTTTGGATCGACGATTTGGACTTTGAAAATGAAAAAAATGGTTGTTGTAACTCAAATTTGTTGTAACTTGATCCCTCCTCATATAATTAAATCATATATGGGGGAATTTCATGTATCCATCAAAAGTTTCAATATTTCGTATTTCCTCCTCACAAGTTTATAATATTGCATTTGCCTTTCAAAATTGTAGAAACTCGCGTATTTGTCCATGCTAACTCTAGAATATATCAAATGTATCCAAAAACAGTAAAATAATAATATTTAACACTCTAAAATTCAATTTACAAAATTAATTAATAAAGTATGGACCATTATACCCCTTCTTTCTCTCCTTTCTTTTTGTCTGCCCGCTCCAAAGAATTAATCCCGGTGTCAAACGCTCAGTACCACTTTCAGGGGCGGATCTAGGATTTTCATCAGGGGGCAAAAAAATATCGAATCGAGTTTAAATCCATTAACCAATTGGCCGGGTACTCGATAAAAAACAATGCTTTAACTTATACTTTCCAATGCTTTGACTTGTAATTTCTGATGCTCTGACTTATTTCTAATTACCAATCAAAATTCAACAGATTTATTTCAATTTTAACCCTAAATTTAACCCGAATTACAAATTAAACGTCCAGAGAGGGGCAAAAAAAATTTCATAGGGGACAAAGTCGGTCGGAACTGATAAATCTCTACTAAAACTCAAAATCCAGGGGGGGCAGTTGTCCCCCTGAACACTCTGGGTCCGCCCGTGGCCGCTTTCTATTGGTAAAAAAAAAAAAATGCACCGAAAATGCATATTTATTTGGTTTGGTCCTCCGTAAAAAAGAGATGCAATGGGGAAAAGTAGGTAGTTCCATATATAGTTCCATTAGAACGAAAAGTAAACGAGGCACTCCTAATTACACTTTCAGGAGATTTAATCTCACTATCAACTAGCAGACATTTTTTCTAGTGGTGCATAATTCTTTGATCTACAATAGCATCTCTCTTGTAGAGCATGTAAGAGCCTGATATGGGTGCTGGCGTGCTGCTGAGCTTGATATCCACAACGGAGCACTAATCCTTTAGTTATTAGATTATGATTGTATGGTAGTATTTCAAATAAAATAAATAAAACGCGGTTACAACAACATGAAAATAATATATATACTAGATGGCCATGCATGCCCATGTAATGCAATCTTAAAAAAAAAATCTTTATTGTTTTTATTTGCATATTTTTTAAACCATATTATATCCAAATTAACTGAATTCAGATCAGTTCCGGTTCGGTACCTTATCAGAACTGGATAATCGGATAAACGCAACACCACTATTTCTAAGCGTTGAGGATGATCATTTAGATGATACAATAACTAGCTAGATCGAGCTTGATCAAGCTTGCATGCTGCTGCGGGCTGGTCTCTACTGTGTTGTTTCATGTGTATAATGTATAGAAAATTACAGAAGCAATATTTATGATCGCAAAATTAAATTTTAACTTTATGTTAGAATAAATACATGAAGAAACAAAATGTTCATCAGTATAAATATTAACATCGAAAAAAAAAATAGAGATAACTTTTTTTATAGCAGCTTGTATCTGGCAGCAGGTAATTGTAATCTTCTTAGTCTTTGAGAACCTCGCATGAAAATGATAAAGGATCAGTATGTTTGTTTTGCAATACTATACTGTAAATATAAATCATGTGTGTTTTTTTAATATTAAAGTTTAGTGTTCATTCAATGATATGAGAAATATTAAAAAAAACAATAAAAAAATCACTACTAATGATAATGTTTGTCATGGTAGAAATTTGCGCCCGACGTTTAATTTGAACTCAAATTTGAGTCTGATGGGTTCTTCTATAGTCCTATTTGTTTTAAGATCCGTGTGCATCAGACCGGCACAGATTTTGAAGTGAACGCACGGATATTGAAGCGACACGCAAATTTTAAAGCAGATTAGAAGATAGAGGAATTCATCGCACTGAAATCTGAAATCGGAAATCTGAGTTCGATGGACGCGACCCTTTCCCGTTTGTCATATGAAGGAAGAGATATCGCTAGCATCTTCTTTACAAGGCAAAAATGGTACACGAATTAATTGGTGAAAGAAATCTTGTTTAATATGACAAGGCCATTGCTAAATTAGCCACACTAGTTTCTCAACCTTTCCTATTCTCATTTTCTAGCAGACATGAGTACATGACTCGAAGTCTCTCGAGTTACTCGATGTAGCCTGTGTAGCACGATATTTTGTCTTTGCTTCTTTCAGCTATAGCCTGTAGCCCTGTAGCACGATATTTTGTAGGAGGATATTTTGTCTTAGCTTCTTCCAGCTGTAGCCTGTAGCAGCTAGCTCGTGATGCACGGATGACTAGGACCATGCATGCATGCAGAACAAACAAGTTTCTAGAAAGAAGGAAATGATGAAGAGTAGAACTAGCGTGTTCTTAAGCTCATCAAGTATCTTTGTGAGCTTAACTCAAAAATTTATTAAATTTGACTTTAAGCGACGCATTCAAACTGTTGAAATCAATCTATTTCACGAGTCACGAGTTTATATGTCAAATTTATAAATTTAAAACTAATTTAATATAAAATCAAGCGGTCAAAAAATAATGAAAAATGAACACATTAAAATTAACTTATAAACCATTTTTTTTTACCGCTTGACTTTATACTAAATTAATTTGAAAAATTATAAATTTGACATTTAAACGCATCACTTGTGAAGTAGACCGGTTTTAACGGTTTGGATATATCGTTTGAAGCTAATTCAATGAATTTTTAAATTAAGCTCACAGAGGAACTTGGTGAGCTTACGAACACCCTAGTTCTACTCGGAAATGAAATATCTTGAAAAATGGGCACGATCTCTATTTTTCCTCAAAAAAAAGAAAGGGAAATGAAATATCCAATGGTCCCAACGTCTTCCTGTAGACAAGTGCTTAGATCGAACGGTGCACAACACATCTGTTTCTGCAGTGGCCTGCGCGTATGTGGTCTCAATGTGTGCACCGATTACCTTTTAGGCTTCTATCCATAGTGACAAACGAAAGGTTCGGGTTCGATTCGGCAGTGTCAAAAATTCATGATTCGGAAATAATTCGGATATAATTCGAGAATTATTCGGTACCACAAGAAAGCAAAAAAAAAAAAAAAAAACCTACAAAAAAAAATAAAAAAATTCGCGTTTTTTCGCATTTTACTCGCGAATAATTTTTGATTCGCGTTTTATTTGTGATTCACATTTTATTCGCGAATAATTCGTAATTAGCATTTTATTCGCGAATAATTCGTGATTAGCATTTTATTCGTGAAAAAAACATATTATACTTTTTTTACATTTTATTCGGTGTTCGGTTTAAAAAAAAATGAAAAAAAACACGAATTATTCACGAATATATCACGAATCATGTTACTATACTTCCATTAATCATTCACCCCAATAATACACGGTGCACACAGAGCCACATAATCAACGTTACGAGAAAAAAAGAAGTGAAAAAAGAAAGTCTAGCAGCCATTTGATTCCGATCTCCCACAAATCTGGAAAAATCTAATGGTATAAAACCAAAGCTGGACAGAGCATTGAGTTTTGTAGAAATTTAACAAATTTAATTATTCAAGAAAGGAAATGATATGATATTTTTTTTTAAATAGATGGAACCTTATAATGAAGCGGTTCAGTCAGGTGCAAGACGGCATCAATTAGGAGCGGAGCTAGATTTTCGAACAATGGGGTCAAACACTTATAAGGTCAATCACATAAAAAATTTCGGACTATGGAGTCAATTTTACTGTACCATGACATTTTGCACTAAATTATATAGAAAATTAAATATAAATACAAAAAATTTAAAATTACATGGTGTCAATTGACCCCCATTGGATCTTCTTAGATCCGCCTCTGACACGGAAATGAATCTGCTGAAATTCTCACTGGTGAACAGTGTTCCTGAAATCTCTGCTTTCCTGAATCCAGCCGTCAAGCTGTTTTTAGATACGTGCACAGAAAAATTAACTGTTTCGTGATATGTGCATAGAAAAAGTTGAACGGCTGGATTCGGAATTTCAGATATTTTAAAAACACTGTTCACGAATGATGGATTTCAGCAGATTTCAATTCCCTCTGACACCAATAGTGTGGTTACAGTATTTTTTTTTGACATTAAATCTTGATCAGCCTGTTCTTGCTAGGAACCATTTATTTTTCAATGAAAAAAAAACAATCAACCACTTTCTTAAATTTTTTTTTAAGAAAATCAAGATAATTTCTCCTTTGCGACTTCTCTCCAGCTCTAAGTCTGATTTTGCCAACATTACAAATTTTTTTTTAATTCTTCAGCTCTCTCTACGAACATTAATCCTTATTTTTATTAAAAGTTTGGCTCTATAGTATTTTAAATGAAATAAATAAATAAATAAATAAATAAAACGCGGCTAGAATACTACAACAGAAAGAAGAAAAAATCCTCAAGTCTGGGACCTTTACTGCCAGCTCAGGATAGTATGTCTTGGAAAAAAAAAAAAAATCTGAACTGATCTTATTTAGCTGTTGGCTGTATGGAGCTTATTTTAGAACACCCGAATTTTGGTCGACAATTATATTTTTGAGTCAATAATTAATGGTACTTTCACCCCACGGAAGCAAAAATGAAAATAAAAATGAATCTTTTTTCTTATACAACTTTTTAAATCTTTTGGTTTGGTAACTGAAATAGAAATGGAGTTGTTTTAAAATTTTTAACAATAATAATCTGTCTCGGTGAGCTTTGACTAAAATACATATTGAATTAATTCAAACGACAAAGGCTAATCGTTAAGATCGATCTATTTCATGAGTGTTGCGATTACATACAAAAAATTTAAGTTTCAAACTAATTTAATATACAGGCAAGCGATAAATGAACTTACAAACTCTCTTTTTTTACTGCCTGACTATATACTAAACAAATTCAATATTTTATAAATTTTGCATGTAACATATTACTTGTGAAATAGATCGATTTCTATAATGTAAAATTGTCATTTAGAGTCTATTTGATAGATTTTAGAGTTAAGTTCACAAAAAATTTTGGTAAACTGTTTAAGGACACCCTAGATTTATTTACTATTGTGTCTATTTTTAAAATATGCATTCGTTTTACATTCATATAGCTGAAAAGCACTAAATTTTTTTTCCTAACTAAAAATGAAGCAAATTAAACACAGAACTCTAAACACATACTTTCAAAAATAAATTGATCACATACGAGAGATTTTCGAATTAAACATAGTTTTGTGTTAAGCTAGATTAATTGCATCCCATTTTGTACCAAATTACATAATATTTTGTAGGAACAACATATTAGTATTGTTCAGATCAATATTCAAAATTAACACATACTATTCAGTTCAGTCCACTATCCTTCTTACATAATGATTTAAATAGCATTATTCTTGTAATGCTCTTTTGACTCGTCAAAGTCATCATTATCTTAATAATTTAAAACTCGCAATTACCAAATCAGATTTTGTCAGTTTTAAAATGTGTTTTACCAGTGAAATCAAGCACAACCGTGTTGAAAAACTGCCAACGACTATCTGTGTCCTCGGGAAATAAACTTGGCACATGTTTCTTTCGGTAAGTGATTTCCCTTTTGTTTGCTCAATAAACGGGAAGCAAATCTGCTCCGATTCCAAAGGATTGCATGGTCCTGCTATTTCAATTCTAACCATTCATTTATTAAAACTCAGGAATCTCAAAAAGAAATTAGTTTTTTACACGAATCTCGAAACATATGAACGGTTGGAATTAGAATCGCAGGAACACTGCGATCCTTTGGAATCGCAGCATAGCAGATTTATTTCCCAATAAACGACATTAAGACTTTTAATCCACAATTTGCTAAAAAGATCTCGGTTTTGTCACAATAATAAATCATTAAACAGTACACATTCAAAAACCAGCATCTTTTTGTTATATAAAACAGCATTTTTTTATTACAGCGTAATGTTTTAGTCCAAGTTAGATTTGTTAGTCATGGTTTGTAAGACTTTATCATTAAATTTTACATTTTTTCTGGAAAGAAAATGGTTCGGACACATTGTTTAATTTGTTCAATTTGAACTAAAGCTGAATTTGTGTCAGAATATGTACTTCTTGTTACAAAGACATTATTTTTCAACTAAAGCTGATTTTTTTTTTTTTTTGTCAATTTGAACTAAAGCTGAATTTGTGTCGAAATATGTACGGTTGCTTGCACCAAAAGACATTATTTTTCAACTAAAGTTGATTTTTTTTTTTTTTTAATTTGAACTAAAGCTGAAATTGTGTCAAAATATGTCTTTACCTTGAACACAAAGACATTATTTGTCAAATTATGTACTTAATATATTAAGGTCTGGAGGCTTGAATTTGTTTACAAATTCTTTATTAAAATATGATGATGTACTTCTGTATTAACATTAATCAAGATAACATAACGTTATAAATTATTTGAATTTTAATTTGCATATAGCAATATTTGGTCGGGGAAAGAAAATAACGCGATTTTTAAAAAAATATATAGCGCATCTTTTTTTTAATAAAAAAAGAAAATATACGCGCTTTTTGGTATACGTACAATTTTGATTTCCTTATTAATAATAAATAAAGGCTCTTTATGTATCATATCTGTCGCTTTCTTTGACCATTGTCATTATTATGTAATTTCCCTCACAACTCAGCATGGATGTTGTCAATAAATAATATATACATAAAGAGTGAGTCTATGGTACTATGCATAGCACAGATTGGTCCGTACTACAGATTAATATTTTCATTTCCAAAACTCTAACGGTCGATCCGAACCGTTCAACGTGATTTTCATATGAAAAATATACTTGTGGACAAAATTTTCTATTTTAAAAAAAATTACTATTTAATAAAAAAAAAATTACTATTTTTTTAGATAGGTGGAAAATCATTGTTTTTAGATGGTCCATCAACTGATTTTCTACTTATTTTAAAATATAGTAAAAAAGTTCGAAAAAATATAAAATTCAGTCTGCAAGTACATATTTATGTGGATATCATGTTGAACGGTTCAGATCGACTATTAGAATTTTCAAAATAAAAATATAACTCCGTAGTACAGACTAATTCGTGATATGCATAGAACCATAGACTCCCTCTATACATAATACCCAACGGTTATATATATATGTCATATGCCATCCGCTCCATAAACCAAGACACACCTAAACTCAACAACCAATTCCTCTCAATTACAAACTAATAATAGTGTCAATTGCGCCTGAATTGAAACATGGTCTTTGCACGGAGACCATTGCTGCTATTCGTTGTTGTTTCTTCCCTCTTTGTAGCTTGTGTTCAAGCTAAAGTACATCACCATAAATGGGAGATCTCATACCAATTTAAATCCCCTGACTGTTTGAAAAAGCTTGCGGTTACCATCAATGGTCAGACGCCTGGCCCCACCATATATGCTTCAGAAGGCGACACCGTTGTTGTCGAGGTGAAGAACATCCTATTGACTGAAAATGCAGCAATCCACTGGCATGGTATCAGACAGGTAAGCATCGGTTTCATTTCAATGAATCATATCAAAATATATATCTTGTTAATTATTTTTAGGATTTTATTTTCTGATCGGCATGTATATATATTGTGTCATCTTAAAGATTGGCACCCCATGGATGGATGGTACCGAAGGGGTGACGCAATGTCCGATACTTCCCGGCGACACATTCACCTACCGATTTGTACTTGACAGAGTAAGTGCTTTTACATGCAAACAGACTTTCATAGTTTCATTTACTACCTCAACATATATTAAGCACTACATATTGATCATATGAGTCTTCCTGGTGAATATTGTCAGGCTGGTACATATATGTACCATGCGCACTACGGCATGCAGAGATCGGCCGGTCTGAATGGCATGATTGTAGTGAGAGTACCAGAAGGATTCAAAGAACCGTTCACATACGACCGCGAGCATTCGATATTGCTAAATGACTGGTGGCACCGTAGCACGTATGAACAATCTGCCGGTTTGGCTCTGCCAGGGAAACAGTTCACCTGGGTTGGAGAACCTCAGGTATGTATGGTTTAAAATTTTTCAGTTTTGATATTCATGTTAATTTAAAATTATTTGCAATCACTGTACAAATTTGTTAAGATTGCTAGCTGAGGGATTGATTTTATCTGTGTAGTCTCTGTTGATTAACGGTCGTGGGAGGTTCAACTGCTCACTTGCTGTCAGTGGCACGTGCAATTCGACACATCCCGAGTGCGCGCCTTACATGCTAACGGTTGTACCGGGAAAGACGTACCGCCTCAGAATCGCAAGCGTTACCTCCCTTTCAGCACTTAATTTTGAAATAGAGGTACATTTCATTACATTCTCTTTCGTTATAAGAAGTTAAGAACTAGTTACAATTTTGATTTTCTTGGTTAACTTGTTTTAGGAAACAAAAATAGACTAATGGGAAGTTTGGAAACATAAAAACGCTTTATAGAAGTATACAACAGATTAATATTTTTCTAAACAGGAGCATCAAAACAGATACTTTGTTAGGAAGATTTAATCAGAAACTTATATGAATCGGCTTCCCAGAAATTAATATATTTAAAACAAAAAAATTCTGCATCAGATCTTACCAGCAAATGCTTGAACTAATTTTTTAATATAGCTTGCCGCGATTAATGGAGGACTTAGTCAAGCCATCAATTAATTAATATCAAAAGTTATCATCATATATTCCATGCATAATAAAATAAACAACTGCTACGTACAGTTACAAATATGTTTCTTCCCAAAGGAACCCAGGATCCTCTGTTGCAAACTTTCTGACACAGATATTGTGTGGAAATTTGTGTAACAGAGAATCTGGATTCCTTTTATATCATGTTTGGTTGTGGAATAAGAAGCAGAAAAAAGAGTAAAGTTTTTACTTCACACGAGATAACTTAATCCGAAGTAACTTACTTCACTTCTCTTGATAAATTATCTTATTTTACACTTACTTTACTTGTATGACACATTGTCATAAACAAAACACATTTTTCAATATCTTACTTATTCAATTAAATTAATTTAAACTATAACTTAAACTACTAAATATCATGTAAAATATGATGAGTAATATGAAGTAAGCAATTTAATCCTCATTAATTTTAATCCACAACCAAACATGACCTTAAATTTCAAACAGGAGCTTTCTTCCCATTTCAGGTCAAAGAGATTAGCTCACTGTTCTTGTTTTCTACTCCTCAACTCTGTTTTTTATAAAATAGACAAACGCGTAAAGCTGTGAATCTTGTCTTGTACTTTTTCTGATTTCCCACCAACTACGCTGTTACAGAGAAAACCAGCTTAGATTGTCTTGTAGTATTTGTAGTATTTGTAGTGCATTGAAAGTGAGGTATTTTATTTTTCAAATTGGGTAGACAACTACACATGATAACCAATGTACGATTCTGCCATCTTTTCTTTTCTTTTTGGGACAGAGTACGTAGCCGCGTCATTATTCATAAAATAAGTACAATGCCATAAAAAGATAGAGATTCTTTCCCGACATATGGAGGACACCTTTTCCCTGCAATTTTGTACCAAGCAAAACTTGGTTTTATTAAAATATTAGCTTCCCCGTTGCTTATATTTCTCTGGAAGTTACAACTTACAATTCGAATTTGCTTATACTACAAGCGACATATTGATTCACCACCCGACTGTTGTTACAACTTACAATTCGAATTTGCTTATACTACAAGCCAACTGTACACAGAGAATGCTTCATAATAGGAAAAGTGCTTTTACCTAACGCAACAAATCTAGTTTCTATTTTTAACTTTATTTGAATAATATAAATGGAAAAAATGTGAAAAACTGAAAAATATCACATCCATATGGATTCAGATCAGCTGAAATTCAAGATTTATAAACAGTAACCCTGAAATCCATGAAATCCGAGATCCATCTGTCTAACTTTTTCTGTGTACGTATCTCGAAACAATTCAATAGTTTGATTCGGAATTTCAGAGATTTCAGAGTTACTGTTGATGATTTCGGATTTCAGTAGATTCGGATTCCATCCATATATACATTTCTGCATAAGTTGAATAAACAAATGTCTATGTCAATTGTTGTGAAAACTTCTAAACAAAACCATGCTTATATACTATTTCAGGGGCACTCATTAACAGTTGTAGAAGCTGATGGTCACTATGTCGACCCATTTGTTGTCAAAAATCTCAACCTATATTCTGGAGAGACATACTCTGTAATTTTGAAGGCGGATCAAGACCCAACCCGCAACTACTGGCTAGCAAGCAATGTAGTTGCTCGAAAACCCGGTACACCAACAGGAACTGGAATTCTCCATTACTATCGGGTCCCACGTGGAAGACTCCCTACCACTGCCCCACCAACCGGTCCCCTGTGGAATGATACCATGTACCGGTTTAACCAATCCTTAGCTATACATGCGCACCCGAGTTTCAATGAACCGCCACCTTCCAAATCAGACCGGATGATCAACCTTTTAAACACCCAAAATAGGGTTAACGGTCAAATGAGGTGGTCAATTAACAATGTGTCATTCGACCTCCCGCATACGCCATATTTGATTGCTGTAAAGAACAACTTGCACCATGTCTTCGAGCAAAAACTGCCACCTGATACTTATGATGTGAACACCTATGACATAAATACAGTTCCGATAAACCCTAATGCGACGAGGAGTAGCTCGATCTACAATCTTGAATTTGGTTCAGTGGTTGATGTGATTTTGCAGAATGCTAATACACTGACCCCGAACAACAGCGAGCCACACCCGTGGCACTTACACGGGCATGACTTCTGGGTTCTGGGTTACGGATTAGGAAAATTCAACCCGGAATTGGATCCAAAGAAGTACAATTTGAAGGATCCGATTTTGAAGAACACAGTTGTGGTGCACCAGCTTGGATGGACCGCACTTAGGTTCAAGGCGGATAATCCCGGTGTATGGGCATTTCATTGCCACATTGAATCTCATTTTTTCATGGGCATGGGGATTGTGTTTCAAGAAGGTGTTGATAAATTGGGGAGATTACCAGAATTCATTATGGGTTGTGGTGAATCAAAACTAGGGAACTAATTGACGCAAGGTAGCTTAATTACAATTGTTATTATATTTTTTTTTTTTTCAATTTGAACAAGAATTATTTTGCCATGATTTGTGGGTCAAATATACCCGATATGGATTGTCCTCTAAGTTTTTCACTTTCTTTTCTGTTCATATTTGAACGGTTGAAATCAACCTATACTTCATGAACAATACATTTATATGTAAAATTTATATATTTTCTAATTAACTTAGTATATATTCAAGTAGTAAAAAAATATTGAAAAATTAATTTATAAATTTTTTTAGAAGGAAACAATAAAAGAAAAAAGGAATTCATCCCCCCCCCTCCATGTATAATGCAAGCTACTAAGTAATTTTGAATAAAATTACTTAGTAGAACTAAGATGTTCTTAAGCTCATCAAGTCTCTTCCTGAGATGAATTCTAAAACCTATCAAATATTCAGATTGACTTCAAACAACAAATGTAAACAGTTAAAATCAACCTATATCAACTTTTTAACTGTTTGATTTTATATTAAATTAATTTATAAATTTTTCTTGTTTTTATAAGTGAGATATATCCCACCAATTTCATTAGAAAGCATAAAATATTTTCTGAAAAAAATAAAATTCCAAACATCTGGAGTTCATTCAGAGTGGTTACAGCCGACATTTTTATTAATATCCAAAGTTTAATAGAAATTAACTAATATACCCAGATCCGCTGGGAAGTTATAAAAATACCCATACCGGTCATTTTCTAGCCGGTATCCAACTTAATCTATTACCTGCCGGAAAATGGCCGGTACCCAATTTTTTTCTTTTTTTCTTTTTAGGATGGGCATAGCATAGTTGGCTAGAAGAAAAAGTCGTAGGAAACTCAGATTGAAGTTTGCACTCGGTTTGGCTAAGATCAAACAAATGCATTTGGTTGGATCCATGTTTACATCGGTTGCATGTATCAATGCATCATCGATATTTTTGCAATGAAACATCGATATTTTATTAGCCGGGTAGTGCTAAAAAAATATCGGTGCGTCACTGATATTTATGTAATGAAACACCGATGTTATATTAGACTTAGCATTGGCAATTAAGCAGTGTAGTGTTAAAAAAATATCGGTGCGTCGCTGAAGTTTTTGCAATGAACATCGATGCACTTTTGCCGTCGTTAGGCCGTGCATAAAGCATAGGTGCGTCATCGGTGTTTTTGCACGAAAACATTGTTTTTTTTATTTTAAACGGCCATAACTTTGGCTAGGAAACTCGGATTTGCGTGTATAACCCCAATTCGGAAAGCTTGGGACAAGACAAGGGCAATGATGCCAACGGAATCAGAATTGCAAAAAAATATCGTTTAGTGCTTCAAAAATTGAGTTAAAGTTTTTTATCATCGGTAGACACACAACGACCCGTATGCGGCTAGTGACAGTGTCGTATGCAACATAGTGAAATTGTTAAAAGTTAGTACCTAAAAAAACGTAGTTTAGTGTTCGCATGCGGCTAGTGAATTTAATTTGACAATAACCAGCATTCTAAAATTGAGTATCTTTCATTTTATAATTATTGTAATATTGCGTATTTCAGTATAATTTAACATAATTTAGTGTAATTTAGCGTATTTTAGTTTAAATATGTTAAATATATATAAAAAGAAGTAATCTAATAAATATTTAAAAAAAATTCAAATTTTTAATGTTAGATTTCAACATCTTGCTCTCATAGTCTCTAAAAAAAATTTGGGTACCGACCATTAAATGGCCGGTACTGTATTAAAAAAAATTTGGATACCGGCCATTTTTCGGCCTGTAATGGATTAAATTGGATACCAGCCAGAAAATGACCGATATAGATATTTTTATAACTTTCCAGCAAATCTAGGTATATTTATTAATTTCTATTAAACTTTAGATATTAATAAAAATGTCGGTGGTTACAGACAGAAAAAACAACAGTAATAGAACCTAACAACCTCAAATCTAAAGATTCATGCTCCTAAACTACACATAGCTAAACACCAGCCATGTTTATACAAAACTTCAACTTCTCATGCTGGCAAACTACTCAAAAGACATAAAAGTATCATATCACCAGGACTTAAAAGCACACATTCAAATCAAAACTTATAAAAGGACACACCAGTTAGCAAGCACACAAAAGCAAAGTGATATTACTAATGAGAGTTTGTTTTGTGTGTGTTTTGGGGGTTGGGGGGGGGGGGGGGGGGGGGGGGGGGGGGGGTGGTGGTGTTGGGGTCTGTTCCAAACATATGGGTTTGGCTGTCCAGTTAAAGGTTTGAGGCAACCCCTACTATAAATTTTATATGTAAATATATGAGTAGAACTAGGGTGTTCTTAAGTTCACCAAGCCTCTCTGTGAACTAGGCTAAGATCAAACAAATGCATTGGATGCGTGTGTTACATCGGTGCATCATCGATGTTCTTGCAATGAAACATCGATGTTTTATTAGCCGGGTAGTGCTAAAAAAATATCGGTGCGTAGCTGATGTTTTTGTAATGAAAATTCGATATTTTATTAGACTTAGCATTGATAATTAAACAGGTAGTGCTAAAAATAAAAATAAAAAGATTGTTTTGTAATTAAAGTAAGTGGGAACATTTTAGCTTAAGCCAACGCGCTATCATTTTGATTCTTTGAACACTGTTTTGCAATTGAATTCTCTATTAGGTATGAAATATTCTAAAGTGAAGCTCGCGCTTGCGACTTTGCCTGATTAGTTGAAGGCTTCATGCCTTTCAAGTTCAAGGGCTCCCTCCCTCAGTTCAAACCCACATGAAAGACGCAGTCAATAAAGAAGATACCCTTGGGCCTTGGTTTCGTCCTTTACAGCTTGCTTTGTCCATTTTTGTAATTAAACGGAGACTTTTGCAAAGAGAGCCTTCACTTCTTTGGTAATTAAAAATAACAGAAGCTTGATAATTTTGTTGGGTGTTCGAGTATATGATTATTACCTGCAAAATATGCTCTGAACGCAATCATATCATTGAAATAAATATCATAATTTCTTTTCTTTTTATAACTTAACAATAGTGAGCTGTGCACACGTTATTTGATAGGATACAGATTATAAAAATAAAAAAATGATATATCCTATTATTTTATATCACAAGTAAATCAAATATGATAAAAAAAAAAAGCGTTAACCAATAAAATTGGTAAAGAATGAAGGTTGGACATAAAAAGGATTTCATAAATGAGAGAGGATATATATATGAAGGTGACATTTTATTAGTTAGAAATGGATGGATGATCATGATGTAAATGATATAATTAATAGATTTGATCGTTTACATTAATTTTACTAAGAATTTTTTTTTTTTTGAAAGGCTTCTTTTTATAAAGTAAGAATAAAACAGGTGGTTGATGCTTCCTATTTTAAAACGCATCATAAAATAAGTATGAACATGGATTATTAGCAGCAGGTGTGAAGACAGAAAATATTCTTATGGGATCAATAATAAAGACCACCATAATTCTGATGTAAATATACTATTTTTTTTTTTTTGGAATATAGAGGTTATAATAATTATTTTTTACTAAAAATATGGGGATCAATTTTAAATTTTTTTTCTATACACATTGTGTTGAAAAAAAAAATACTACACAAGATAAAACAATTTTGGAAAAAAATAAATGGGATCACTTGACTCCATGATTATATAGCAGGGTTTCACATTAACTGTCCTATTGATTCTTTTCTGACCAATAATACGCTTAAAAAGGTGCAAACGAGATATTAGAGCCAGCCTTAAAAAAAAGTTGGCCTCTTTTGACTTTTATAAAATGATTCTTACTTGGTCCTGTTATTACTAAGTACTGTTCTATAAACTTTTTTTGACTATATCATAGATGCAACCTTTTTGACATTTTCATTGTTGTTCTCACTGTAAATTTCACACCATATATATAACCACCAACACTTGCCCCCCTAATCTCATACCAACTACACCTGAACCAATTACAAATAAAGAAAAGAACAAAGCATTACAACCAATTAAGACATGCACTTTAACAAGATATTGCTTGTGTTCATACATTCCTCTTGCCTCTCATTAGCTTGTGTTCAAGCTAAGGTGCATTACCATAAATGGGAGATTACATACCAGTACAAATCCCCTGATTGTTTCAACAAGCTTGCAATCGTTATTAATGGCCAGAGTCCCGGCCCGACGATATACGCATCACTAGGTGACACAATTGTGGTTGAGGTAAAGAATAACCTTCTGACAGAAAACACTGCAATCCACTGGCATGGTATCAGACAGGTACTGTAAAACAGAGGCCTGTATATGTTAATGTATCAGTTGTGCTAGTTCTTTTTATTTTGTACTAACCTCAAATGTATTGATTTCTTACAGATTGGTACACCATGGATGGATGGTACCGAAGGAGTAACGCAGTGCCCCATTCTTCCCGGTGACACAATGACGTACCGCTTTGTAGTTGATAGAGTGAGTGCTTTTACAGGCAATTTCAGTACTGGCAAGCACAACCTAAATTCATTTTCTCTAATTCTAACTTGGAACAAAATTTTCTCATGACATGTCAGCCTGGCACTTATATCTACCATTCGCACTATGGTATGCAAAGATCAGCCGGTCTCAACGGCATGATCATAGTGAAAGTACCAGAAGGTTTTCCAGAACCGTTTACATACGACCGTGAGTACAACATATTGCTAAATGATTGGTGGCACAACAGCACAAATGATCAGGCTGCCGGTCTTCTGATGCCAGAAAACCAGTTCAAATTTGTCGGCGAGCCTCAGGTATGTTTAAATCATTTTGCGGTTAAAAACATCTTGTAAATTAAACTTACTGCTATATTTGTTCAATACAAGTGCTGTGATAATTACTTTGGATATATTTTGAAATTCTATTTGTTAAACTTAATGAGCAATATTTCATCTCAGCTAACAAATACTCTCTCTAAATGAAATCGTGCAGTCTCTTTTGATGAACGGTCGTGGGAGGTTCAACTGCTCTCTGGCTGCAAATGGGAACTGCAATGCTTCGCATCCGGAGTGTGCACCACTCACACTAACAGTTGTACATGGCAAAACTTACCTACTCCGAATCGCAAGCATAACATCCCTTTCTTCACTGAATTTTGAAATAGAGGTATTAATTATTCACCCATATTTTGTCTAATTGGCTCTCAAAATAAGAGACACTCAAGAACTGATAAACTAAATGGTACACTTTTCAGGGACACTCATTAACTGTGGTTGAAGCTGACAGTCACTACGTCAACCCCTTTGTCGTGAAAAATCTCAACATATATTCTGGGGAGACTTACTCAGTAATTCTGAAAGCGGATCAAGATCCAATCCGCAATTATTGGTTAGCAAGTAATGTCGTCGGTCGAAAACCAGGCACACCAACCGGAACTGGACTCCTCAATTATTATGGAATCCCTCGTGGAAGGCACCCTCCTACAGCTCCCCCGACGGGGCCACTTTGGAACAATACCTATTACAGGATGCAGCAAAGCTGGGCCACAAGTGCCCACCCTAATTTCATTGAACCACCACCGGTAAAATCTGACCGAGTAATCATCCTTTTGAACACCCAAAACCGAATTGATGGAATCACAAAATGGTCCCTTAACAATGTGTCGCATGATTTACCGCCTACACCATACCTAATTGCTCTAAAGAACAACTTGCATCATGTGTTCGAGCAGAAACTGCCACCAGAGACATATGATATAAAAAACTATGACATCAATGTACCTCCCCCGAACCGTAATGCAACAAGGAGCACTTCGATCTATAAACTCGAGTTTGGTTCAGTAGTTGATGTGATACTGCAGAATGCTAACACACTAACAGCCAACAACAGTGAGACGCACCCGTGGCACTTGCACGGTCACGATTTCTGGGTCTTGGGTTCCGGATTGGGGAAATTCAACCCGGAAACCGATCCAAAGAATTACAATTTGAAGGATCCGATTTTGAAGAACAACGTTGCATTGCAAACATCTGGATGGACAGCAATTAGATTCAAGGCAAATAATCCTGGTGTCTGGGCATTTCATTGCCACATAGAATCTCATTTTTTCATGGGGATGGGGATTGTTTTTGAAGAAGGTGTCGACAGATTAGGGAAATTACCAAATTCAATCATGGGTTGTGGTAAATCAAAATTAGGAAATTAAACCTTCTTTAGTCTATACTAATGGTAGTTTTGATCTACAGTGCCTCTGACAAAAATTATCAGTTTTGTTTTCTATTATTCTTGTAACGATTTCTTTTATTTAATAAAAATTATTGGTTGTCAAATTGCCTACTAAAGGAAAAACAAATTGCCAATTACAAATTACTGATGTGAACGAGCAGCATGGGAGGAAACAAGAATTGGTCTAAATTTAGATGGAAGTGATACTAAATTGAAAATTGAAAAGAAGACGGGGAAAAATAGTGTCATTCCAAAATTAAATGGCGCATGCATGTGAGCTGCAGTAGTACTTACATATTAAAGAACCTATTATAAAAATTTAATTACCTCAAGAGGTAATGTGCTCTTTTTAATTGAAGTGAGATCTCATATTCATATTGAGGAATCAGGCAATCAGCAGACCTTTCCTTTTTGAATATTTATAATTGTAGCCACTGCTATAAGCTTTAAAAAAAAAAGAATATTTATAACATGAGAATCAATTCCTTAATTACCTTTTGAAAGTCCTTAATAAAATGAAGAATCAGTACATATTAAAATCATTAACTAAGATTCAAGTATATTATATATTCTATATATTAGTATTTTATACATAGACGATGGTTCTACATAACAGAAAGGAAAATAGAAAAAAAGAACTGACAATTAAAAAAGCCTTCTATACAAACCCCAGCTGGAAACAGAAATTAAATTTGCCTCACACTTGCAAATCACAATTGTCTTTTAAGTACTGGAGACTCCAGTTCTCTTTTGAACCTCTAGTACTAGTAGTCTAGTTTGCCTGATCAAGCAGCTTCACATAACAGAGCAAGCATTGGGGTTTTCATCACTGAACATGTTAGAGAGTTTATCCTCTTGCCTTTCCTCATAGCCAAAGACCGTGACGGCCTCGACATTTCTCACATAGCCCGGTGGGGCCTTCTTGTCATAGGCTTGTGCAGAGTATGGGTGTGCAACTAGATTGTATGGAATGTATGGCCATATCTCTGCTTTCTTTCCTGTAGCTTGTACCTTTCTGAGAACCTTGCCCGGTTCGATGTAACCCATAACTGTCACCTTGTTTTGCTTCCTATTTATATCCACTGATTGAACTCCTGAAAATGGTACAAAGAAACTCGGTCAGCTGCCCAGGTTAAAGAATAGAATGACAATGTATGTTACAGTATTAATTATTAGTATGGATGTCAGGAATGAAGTAATAAGTTAATATTTATTCCCTTTTGTTGATTGAATTTATTTTCTTTTTTCAAAAAAGCAACTTAAGCATCCTTCTTCAGGTTTCTGTTTCATTATAAATGAGGAAACGACTGTTCTAGATAGACATATTTTTATGTATCATAATTCGATTGAGAAAACAGGGCTCAAGAACTCAAAATTTTGATTTTTTACTAGACAAACTTTAGATAAAACATCGATAAACAAAATAGTGTAGCGGTTCAGCTGGGCCACTAAATTTCATAAAAAATAACTAAATCAGGGAAACTATACATGGAAATAACTAATGTTCATGAATCGTGAGTAATCGAAATACAAAAAATAAATGTGTGTATATATATATATACCTTTCATGTTGGACACAGCTTTTTTGACCTTAAGCACACAGCCATCACAATCCATCCTGACCTTCAATTCTACTGTTTGAAACTGCTTTCTCTTCTTGTATCCAGTGCCAAGTAATCCAGAGAAATACTCCATTGTTCCTCGTCCCATAGCCCCTTTTACAATGTTATCTTATTTAAAAATGAAGGGGAATATTGCAAAATCCTTATTAGATATACTCAGTCGCCTCAGAAAGCAACTTAAAAAAGGTGCAAGAGAAGTTGCAAACAGATTTAGTTTGAAATATTAGGTAAACTAAACAGAGATACTCTGCAGAGGTATGAGAACAGAGAAGAAGTACACAGATATATATATATATATTAGTACAACAAGCTTTAAGGAATCAAGGATCTACACTAGGGTTTAGCAAGTGTAACCGAGAAGTTTCCTTAGATACCTTGCCAACCATGCAAAGACTGGTGTACCGCTAGCTGTTTGCCTATTTCCTTTTAATTTATAGCTCACAACTCGGTTTGCATTTCTTGCTGTATGTACAGAAGTGCATAGTACATTTATATAATAGGAGTTCACTTCAGCAAAAGCATCGGCCGACCAAAAAGGTTATGTTAAAAAATTAACAGAGGTGGTAGTGTCATACTGTCATAAAAGCAGCAAAGAAAAAAAAACACTTAAATTATATTTTGGTTGCATGTGTACTTTGAAATCAACAGCTTGAGATGCAAGAAATCTGCTGGCTGCAGCCTGGAGGGCTCTGTTAAGTTACAATTCTTAGCATATATGAAGGTTTAAGTAGTTCCAACAAGAGATGTTAATTTTGAGCATAATGAATTGTTTACCTGGCAAAACTTCTTAAACCTATCTTTGTATGCAAAATACCGCCATCTTTTTATTCTTTTTATTACCTCATTCTTTCCTAATTAATTAATACAGTCATAATATAAATTAATATAACTTGAAATACCACATTATTAACTTAGTTATGTTAAATTAATATTAGAGGTTTAATATAACTACGTACTAAATTAAGGTTAACATATAGAATTAACCTAAGGTAAAGAATAACTTTAGTAGTGTATATATGTTCAAAATAATATAAAATTAATTTACTTGGTAATAATGTTAATACAATTAATATTAGCTGTATTAACTAACCTATTGTGTCAATCTTCTTGTACGTTCTTGTGTAATTTTTCATAATGAAAAATCACACCTGTATAGTAGGTGATTTGTTGTCCTTATAGCTGTTTCATTTTGATTGACAAGTTGAACTTGTGTTCTCATCTATCTCCGCTCTAATGTAATCAATTGATTAATTAGGGACAATATGTTCTCTGTGGCAAATACTTAATGCCGCATTTGTGGGGTTCAGCAGCCATTCACAAAATATGTATGAAAACCCATCTTTTTGTTCACGCAAGGATCTTTTATTAGTGCTTTTAATTTCGTACATAATGTTTCATTCTCTTATCCACCTGTCCAGTGGCGGAACCAGAAATGATCGGTAGGGGGGCCTAACTAGTTTCTCTCATAATATCAGTTTTAGTTTCATGTTACACGATTAGGGGGTGCCAGTTTTTTTTTTTTTATTAAAGAGCTATGTATACTTTTGTGGGCCAAGGGGGGGCCAGGGCCCAGGCTGGCCCAGGCCTTGGTTCCGCCACTGCACCTGTCAGCAACTCATCAACTGTTGCGTATCAAGACGGAAATAAATCTGCTGCGAATTCAAAGAATCACAGGAACCCTGCTTTTCCAAATCAATCTTTAATTTTTTGAAATGCACGAATCTCAAAAGCAGTTAGTTGTTATGCACGAATCTCAAAATATATAAATGGTTGGATTTGGAAAAGCAAAATCCCTGCGATTGGAATCGCAGCAGATTTTATTTCCTATCAAGACCCCCCAACCCCAACCCATGATTTAAAAAAAAAAAAAAAAATTGTTGTCTATCAAAAAGCGGCCATAGAGAATCCTAGTGCTAAAAATACCCCTCAAAGGAACCTAATAGTTCCAAAACAGATAGAGCTAGGAAAGACTATCTTATTTTCACGGCTAGCTTTTACTTCTTGTATGTCAAAATAATTGAACGAATTTTTTAACTACAAGTATATATCTAGGATATTTATGGCTCATGATTTACACAATTCATTAATTCAAGATATTATGCGAGAAAATTAAACAAGCACTGATATGCCTTTAATGATGAAAATGTGTAGTTATTATGCTCTAATGTCCTGACTTCATATGAATCAGATTATCACATGTGGGCAGGAAAATTCTGCTAATATGTTCCATTTATCCATCCATCCATCTATAATCTGAATTGTCATGATTGAAATATGAGTTGTGTCTTTTCAAACTCAGATACTTTTCATATTTTAATTTTTAATTAATTTTTTTTCTTTCATTAAAGGCATCAATCATTCATCTAGTATAAAATTTACTCACTTTTTTTGTAAAATTTGTGCAGGATTCATTTTTTTAATTAAATGTACAAAGTTTGTTTTCTTCAAGCGAAAAAATGGATAAATTTTATACTGAACAAAATCATTACCCTAATTTAAATAGCTAAGAAAAAACCTAGATTCATAAAGCTACTTTACATATTTGCTCATTGTAGCAAGTTATCAATGCTCAAAAGTTTTTGGTGCTTGCATGAAGAAGAGCATCTCCTTTCCTTTTTGAGTTTTGATATTGCACCCCTTTTTTCTCCACTTTGGTAAAGCAAGATGTTTACTTCTAAAGAGCAAGGGCTTTTCTTAATATCATTCTTAAGGGTTTTATGCTAAAGGGTTTTAGTCTTCTTTGGAATGCTTTGAAAAAAATATTAATAGTACAAAATTTACTTGCATGCATGATATTCTCATGAACTTTTACCCTTTGTGTTCGTGTCAGTCTCAGTCTTCTTAAAGGGTTTTATGCTATAGGGTTTGTCTTCTTTTGTTCCATCTGGCAACAGAAACTTAGTCCCTAAGAAAAAATAAGAAAGAATATGAGCAGATGAGATGGATCAAAGTAAGAGGTGGGGATGGGTATATCAAATCCATTCCATGCTTAACATTTTTTTATTTTTAATAATTTAAAGACTTCTTTTTATTAAAGCATATAATTGTATGATTTTTTTTAATGAACAAGAACAAATCAATTTTTTGAGAGAATCAACAGACGTCTAGCCTCTCGTTTTTCATTAACCATAATCGGTTACAGTTTTTTAGGTTTATGAGTAGAAACCCGGATTAAATCATACATAAAGATAAGAACAAATAATTGTATTGCATGTCACGGCTCTTTCGAAAATCTCCTAAAATTTCTTTGATTTTCATCTTTTATTATGATTATGTCACAAAAATTCTGACAACTAAACGAACCGTGGCAATGCTACCGTTCTTTTAATATATTAAGACACATTTTATTTGCTTTATAAATGTTATATGTCATTATTCAGTTGTATTATTATTTTAGCTAATTTATTATGAGGAGGGTTCAAATGCCTCCATTTTTCATGCCTCCACCATGCCTCCATTTTTGAAAACTTTAATAACTCAAAATTTAAAACTTAAAAGTCAAAATAAAACCGTTGGATATGATCTACATCATTTTATCTATACACGTGTAAAATATTATGACATTTCAATTTTGTTTTGGTTGTCATCAAGAGCTTGTAAAAAACGTACTAATGTGGATAATTTCTAGACGTTTATTTTTCAACTTATTGATTCACATAAAAACAAAATTGAAATATGATAATTTTTTATGAGCACATAGATAAAATGATATAGATCATATCCAACGGTTTTATTTTGACTTTTAAGTTTTAAATTTTGAGTTATTAAAGTTTTTAAAAATAGAGGCATGGTGGAGGCATTTGAACCCTCCTCTTAAATAAAATAACCTTTATTTTTTTATCCATTTAATATTGCACCAATCATATTGCTACTTAATTAGCAATTATATTTTTTTTATAGTAATAACATTAAGAGGAGGGTTCCAATACCTCATGCCTTTTATAACTCATCATGTCTCATATTTTATGTATTCATTTTCAAAGTTCAAACTATCGATCCGAATCACTGAACATGATATCCGTACTAAAATATGCTTGGAGATGAAATTTTATAATTTTTGAAAAATTTTACTATTTTTTAAGATAGATATGAAATCACTGTTATTAAATACTGACAGTTTAGATTTTGAAAACAAAAATAAAAAATATGTTCATTATGAAAAGTATAAAATATTGGAACTCTCATCTAATATAAATTGTTAAGTTGGTACTACCAATGTTATGATTTCTCTCTTATAACAATCATGTCCTCCACCTTATAGAATTTTTTTATTCCATCTTTGCTTTTTTTTTTATTTCGATATTTTTGTAGTGAATCTTACTATATTGTATAATCAAAAACGAAATGAAAATAAAATGGATTCCATATAGCTTTTTTTTTTCTGCATCATCTTATTTCAGAGGCGAATTTACAGTCTTGGTAAGAGTGCTCAACTATCTCTATGATTTTTATGAGGATTAAATTATATAAATTTGTTTTAAAAAATTAAATTTAATTAAATTTTAATACATATGGTTAAATATTAAAAAATTAAAAAATTTAGTCAAATGTATTGAAATTTAATTAAATTTAATTTTTTTTTAAACAAATTATATAATTTAACTCTCATAAAATATTAAATGTGTGTTTGTAGTTTAGTGGTAAGAATTTCAATTTGTGGTTGTGAAAACTAGAATTCAAATTTCACTGAAACACATTATTTGTAATCCTGCAACTGCATATTTGTGCTATGTTTCATGTCCTATTTGACCTCGAAATTCACACCAATAAAATTATGGGTTGCCGCTTATAAATAGTTAATTTGTCATTTTCTAGTTTTAGTGTTATCAAGAAAATCCTTATCACCTCTGCCTGATGCAAATGAAGGTGGTGGCAGTACAATTAATTAACGCGTCAAGCCGGAAACTAAAAAATAAACAAAAGCTGTTTTTATTGAAAAATAAAACAAAGGTTCAAAGATTAAAAGCACGAGGAGATGCTGCTAGCTGGATTGAAATTGGGTCCCTAGTCCCTGACTCAGATATTTAAACTTTTTAAAAGAAATCGAGTCAAAGAACCGCGTGAAAATGATTTAGAGGAAGCAACAGTATGATTAATTAAAACCTTTTTAGTATTATATATACTCAGATATTTGTATAAAGCGCAAATTGAGGAGAGATGCGCAGAAGGAATATATATATATATATATATATATATATAGAGGAGGGTTCCAATGTCTCTTTTGGTGTACCTAACGTGTACCCAAAACTCATATCTTCATTTTCAAAGTTCAAATAGTCGATTCGAACCTTCCAACGTGTTCTTCATATTAAAATGTGCTTGGAGACCAAATTTTACATTTTTTTGAAATTTTTTACTATTTTTTCAGAATTTTTTATTAAACTAAACAATAATTTGAAATTCAGCAAAGTGATGATTTTCAAAAATTCTGAAAAAATAGTAAAAAATTTCCAAAAAATGTAAAATTTGGTCTCCAAGCACATTTTAATATGAAGAATGCGTTGGAAGGTTCGAATCGACTATTTGAACTTCGAAAATGAAGATATGATTTTTGGGTGCACGTTAGGTGCACCAAAAGAGAGTGCATTGGAACCCTCCTCATATATATATATATATAGGTACAATAAAGACCTCGTACCAAACCAGCATTTTCTCCTCTCTCCAATCTTTTAACAAAACCAGTTATGTATTAAGCCTATATATATCTCGCCGCGTCCACAAAAAAAGGTTCATTTTTCAATGCCTTCTCAGGCTAAGCATTGTTAGAGTAAGTTATTATATGGCAATTCTTTTAACTAGATAAAATAATTATTTTGTTAAATAACTACAGGCTATGTAATCGTCAAGGAAAAAAATTGCCATTATTTGGAAAGACAAATGGCTATCAGTTATATATTTAACCATCTGATAAGTTGACAAACTTAATATTTGAATTGTTTTCTAAATAATTAACAAGCAGTGACAATAATTTATTGAATACATGTTGTTATTAACATTTACCGTAAGTAATATATATATATATATATATATATATATATATATATATATTTTTAAGTTTCATAGAATGCCATTATTCATATTATAACGCAAGGTGACCAACTACGTGAGAAAGTTTAGATCAAACTTTCAAATGAGGAGAAAGTTGATGAAAATTATTTGTTGAATCTACAGAAGCCCTAAAAAGCCCATTCATAGCATTAGATGGGTCATTACAGGCTCCAATCCACACATTCCCCTGCTCTATTACTATGGCAGGAAAATTTTATTTTTCTTTTCTTTTTTTAAAAAAAGGCTGAAAAACAGCCTATTGTATTTACCAGTAAAGAACAAAGTAACTAACTTAATCAGCACAAAAAGAAAGAAAAATGACCCGCTAATCCGCTATAAAAATGACACTCTGGCATTCTTAACTAGCTACTGAATCTAACTAACAGGCTCATTAGATGTCCCGGATCAATAACAAGAAAAGCCTACAGGCGTTATATAAACAGGCCCAAAATGCTTCGGCTTCGGCTTTCTAGTAGACTTAATTTCCCTTAATTAAAGAAGTAATTGAGCTCTCTAATAGAAAAAAAGAGTATTTTTTTTTCATTAAATTTGAGATAAATTCATGTTCTTAATTTATCATTGAATTTTGATGTTTATCTAAATTTGATCTCTTTATCGTTAATAGAACTCCAAACAATAAAAAAAAATCTACAAGAAGGAAATAATTTTTGTAATCCTCTTTCCAATTCACAAAATTGACATGGGTTCAGGAAACCTTAATCCGAAACCCTAAGCCAAAATTCATGTACATTCTTATCGGATTTCAACAGAGAACATCATTATCAGATCTCCATTCTTATACTTATAAAAAGTCAAATACTAATTAAGACACCCAAAACTCTCTTAGCAATGCAAGTATGAAATATGCCTCTATGCATTTCCAATCATTTTCATTCAGTGTCTGACCATCTTATCTTTCGACACGGAAAAGAGAACCCCGCACCTATGGAAACAAGAAATAATAAAAGCTAAAATGAAACACACTGTAATTTTATAATTTTTTTTACTTTAAAAGGCATATTCTACACAAAAAAAATAGAAAAACATAAAAATAGAAACATTTTTTTTTTAAATGTTTGCATCAGAGTGACACTTGCGAGTTGCGACCTTCTTACGTTTGACAAATATGTATGAAGATATCAAAACTAAATTAACAAATCTTGTAGTAAAATTATGTAGGTGAAAGAGAATCGATACATCACAAATTGAAGATTGTAATGGCTAAACAAGAGAAAAGTAGTACATATTAGAAGAAGAAAATCAAACATAGCATACTTAATTGGAAAAAAAAAAAAAAAAACATAGCACAGAGAATAAAATTTAGGGAACAATTGTAATATTTATTTCTTGATTTATTTATTTACACGTATATAGAGAGAGGGTAACTCGATCGAGCCCAACTTACGTATAACTTGTACCAGCAACTGAAAGTAGGTGGCATCAAAACCAGCTTTTAGAGAATATCTGTTTTCTTTCATCAGTTTGAGTATTCAAACACTGGAGAAGCATTTTTCGAAGAGCAACCCAAGTCGCATACCTAAGAAAGAAAAAAGAAGTGATCAATATATGGACTACACTTAATCAACTTCCATTGAAGTTAAATTTTGCATAGAGTCGCTCCAATACTCAATTATTGGTCCCAGAGAAACAGTTAATTAATATGCAAGATTGAGATTGCAATTTGGGTGCGAGATAGTACAAAATTTAATAGAAAATAGCATACCTTATCTGTCTTCTGACGAAGAAATGTACATGATCTTCCTTGATATAGCCTTTGTTAACACACCACCTTCAAACCATAACGACAAAAAAATTAGTAGGGGCATACTGCATAAATACGGATCACGCAGCACATTTCAGCTCTTGGAGGGGTGTAAATGAAAAAGGAAGAGCTTTGACATGAATTAGAAATATAGTAGGGTTGCATAGAGAAAACGCACAGCTTGCTGGTGACGTCATCGTCGTTGGTGGACTGAACAGCAGCGGTTCTGCTGTGGACCCCACCACCATGGCCTCGCTCCATTATCTTTCTCTTCTTTCTCTCTCTTACTCTCTCTTCCCTCAGCACTTCGAGCGGGTGTTCTAAATTGGACCCAGCACTTCGCTAGCTTTGCCTGGACCGCTCTTGGGAGGGAGAATCGGTCTTCAGGGAATTGGATCCGACCGACCGGGTCTGGTGGATCTGCGACTGAAGATGTAGCAATCTGCCAAACTGAAGAGATCTCTCAATCTTCAAGTAAACCTTTTAGGCAAACAGAGTAGCAAATTGCATTCCTCTTTGGTTTGATTTACTTCAACAACAAAACAAAAAAGCACAGCACTATTGGTTAAATTTGGGAATTTTCGAAGAAGAGCAGAAATCCTGATAAGGCTTAAACTCGTTCAACCAATTTGAAAATTGGCCCTTCAATTTTTCCAATTCCTCTTGCTCAATTTTTCCCACCGCCATTTTTGACAAATCAAAAGCCATTCTTACTGGGCCAATATCAAACAATTCTGGCCCGGCCACATCCGGGTCAGGTTTTACCTGATCACATGATGACCTGGAATTGACCCCGCAGACAAAAGTCTCATAGTTCCCATCTCTACAACCACTTTTATCACCTCTTTTCATTTTTTTTGACCTAATAATATCGCACTGAGGTTCATAAAAAAAGAAAGGTTTGTTTTCACTGGTTGCCTCGGTGTCAGCATTCAAATTAGCAGGAAAAATGCTATCATGAACTTCTATACATTTCTTGTCTACTATTGTACCATCTCCTTCAAACGAGAAACACGTACCATTTCTCTCTCTCTCCTCTAGTGTGAGAAGAACCGGCACGGGTAGAACAGGCCCCACAAGTTTATCTCTAGGTGCTTTTGTTTTCTTAGACCATCTCTGGCCTCTTCGGTACGGCTTTGTGACAATTAAAGGCTGTTGTTCACCAGAAGTGGAACTTCTAGCGACATCTAGAAGCTGAAAGTTTGTCTTTTTTTTGTTTGGAAATATGTCCGAGTATTTTGCGAAGGCAAGAGGAATGAGATCTGATTTGAGGCCATTCAATGTGCTCTTATATGCTATTTCAACTATACTGGATGGAACAGTGGCATTGTCTATGAAGGGAGATAGTGAAGGTGTGTAATTCATGGAGTCACGTATTAAAGCCAACAGATCTTCACTGAGAGAAGCTTCGCATGATTGCCTGTTATCCATGGGAAGGATTTCTGATAGATCACCATGAACATATGCATTGAGATATCTCAAATCAAGCATATAACGCCTGATAGGTACTTCCTCTCTCATACAATCAGGGCATGCGGTTACAATATCACATGATCCTGACATACCTTCTTCTTTGGTGTACATTTTGTGACCTGGCATTATTTCTGAAGGGCCATAATTTTGCACCTCTAACCTTCCAAAAGACATTACCCGAATCACGGTAAACCCACTTGAATCGGGTTCGATCAAAGAGTGCTTCCGTGGAATCACAAGAAATCCCACAACCGTTTCTCGTTTTCTGAGCCAAGAGATGTCGGTTACAAATGTACTCTTCTCAGAAAAGAGCTTATCTACAAGCTGGTTGCCAATCCCACTACACTGGCCGGATAGGTATATACCAGATGGAACCCCCCACGCACAAAAGGAAGAATCACTGGATCCCTCCTGCTTATTTATCGATCCATAGTGAAACAGCTTAAACTCGCTGGTAGATAATGAACCAGCCAAGATGGAAAAACCTGATCCTGGTAATGGTTCATGCCCATTTGAAGGTTTCAATTCCTCTAAATTAAGCATGGTAATGTAATTAGGGTCATCAAGTCCATGTTCCCATGTCAGAATTGGGTGCAATGGCCGTCGCACATCAAGTAACATCAACTGATACTTGGTTATTACTGAGAAATGGTAATTACTGTAACTCGACTTACAGAAAACCAAAAAATTCTCCTTCTTGCGCTCCAAAAGATTCATATTATAAGAACCCAATTTCTTGGGTTGAAACAAAATCCTAGTTTGTCCCTCCCCTGGATTCCTTAAATCAACCAAAATAATAGATTTTGCACATGCAACAATAATTATCCATGGTTCAGCACCATACTCACAGCTTATAAACCGACCCGTCTTCTGACCATTGTTCAAGCTGACCCTAATTCTGCCAGATTGCTTTGAACAAATGTTAAACAAATAAAGCTCACCACTTTGTAGGAGAACCGCACTCTCCTCCTTGATATGCGGGCTGAAGCATGCATGTACTACCGGGTTTTCAAACCCGTGATTCGCCAACGGCACCAGAAAGGGTCTTTGTTTCTCTTCACAATCCAACTGAAAGGGCCCAGTCTCGATCCGAAACCAATTCACTGCATATAGTGTAGTAGCCAATAGAAACCCTTCGGAAACTCGATTACCCGATAAGGACAGACCTGGAGCTGAACCCGCTTCAATTCCAGAACACGTTGACACAGAGAGGGAAGAAATTCGGTTGAGAGGATGCTTGAAGCCTTCGGTCTGCTTGAAAACATCTCCAGTGTCGTCGAGTGTGAGCTGATAAGGATTTGGCGAGTTTGATACTACGGATGTAATGGAGAGGAAGGCGATGGCATGGGCGTTCTCTCCAGTTGGGAAGAAAAGGTGTAAGGTGCGGGGGAGGTAAGAAGGGAGGGAGACTAGGAGGTTAGAGGGAGGGGAGGGGCGGGAAGGTTGAAGGGAGGGGGGACTAGGGGAGGAGCAGGGGACTTCGGAGCGGAGGAAGGAATGGAGGGTGTAGAAATGGAGAGAGGTCGGGGTGGAGGAAGGGAGGTGAGGGAGGAGGGAAGGGGAGGAGAGGAGGATGAGCGAAGGGGAGAGAGGGGTGAACGGAGGTAAAGAGGAGGAAGAAGGGAGGTTTGGAGGGTAGAAGAGAGAGGCAAGGGGGAAGATTGACCGCAACTCACCGGAGATATCCATGAAGTGAGGTGGTGGCGGCTGTAACAATCGGCGGTGATTGGACCGCCACGGGAGAGGAGTTCAAATTTGGGATTTTCCGAGGGTTCTTTAGCTAACCTAAAATTCAAAATCATCATCAGTATTTATAAGAAAAATTTAGATATATACCCATCATAACTTCCGATATTTTTATTAATACAAAAAAATAAAACAAATTATCAAATCTGCACCCACCCCGAACTTATTTTTATTTCTACCCCAACCGCCCGTCGGCTGGGCGGTCCACTACCCCTATCTGACCGCCCAGCAGCTGGGTGGTCCGCTATAAAACCCCTATAAAAGGGTTTTTCTCTCTCCTGATGAGCACAGTATTCATTCCAAGTTTCCAACAAATTTCCAGAACCGAATAAGAGAAAGAGAGGCGATTTTGAGGCGAATTTGAGGTATGGACAGTAACAAACGAGGTAAGAAAGCGAGCAACCGAGATCGTGGCGTAGCGAGAGGAGGGTCAATTAGTGATCGAGGAAAAAATGAGGAAAAAAAGTACAAGTGTCAAATATGTCGTGATTTTTTTAATTGTGAGACATGTAAGCTGGAGGAATGGAGGAGATGACATGTTCAGTATGAAATTTCAGATGATGACTTTGTGGAAAACCCCTACGGCTTTGGTTTGAAAAAGAAGAAAGTTGATCCAGAGCCTCCAACATCGGACGATAAGTTTGTTCCGTGTACTAGTAAGGCTACCACTTCGTCTGCTGTGACTGATCCAGATCAGGCAAACTCTGATGATGACTTTGTGCCATGCACTTTCAAGGCTCGTTGTAAGAAGTAGATTTTTTAGGAATTTATGTTGTAGAATTTTTAGGAATTTATGTCGTAGACTTTATTTCATTAGTTTTGTGTTTGATTATATTTTATGTTATTAGTTTTTGTATACATAATTAAGTAATAAAAATAACAAAAATGAAGCATATAAAATAATCGAGGCAAATAAAATATTGCATAGTTCACAACTACCAATTAGACTAGTTCACAATATACATCTAAAATAGTTCATAACAAAATTTAACAAAACTTGGTAATCAGCGACGACGGCCGAACAAACTCAAAATACGACGTCTAGGTCTGAGTGCAGGTGGTTGTGCGGCACTACCGTATGTCTCTCCATGGCTACTACCGGTTCCTGGGCTTTCATGAGTGCGGTGGCTACTACCGGTTCCTGAGCTTTCATGAGTGCGGTGGCTACTACCGGTAGCCTCAGCAACAACTCTAGCATTTTCTCTTTCGTTGGCTTCGTTAATGGCATCTGCATTGCATTCCAGTTGAAATAAAATCAAAATAAAATATAAGTAAACAAATAAAACATAAGTAAACAAAATAAAATATAAGTAAATAAATAAAATCAACCGTACCTGCTCGCTGCCTGTCAGTTGTTGAACGGCGGGCCTGATGTCCCATTTGCCTACCTTCCATCTCGTCCATGGTCATTACTTGACGCTTGTGGGGTCTTCTTCCTTTTCTGATCCACCCGCTTGCAGGACAGACTCTATCACCAACATAGGGCGGCCACTGATACTGGTTGGGATAAGGATGGAAAGATACACCCCAAGTACTCGCAAGGTAATCGGTACGGTACATGTCAGCGACATAATCATTCTCAGAGAAGTTTCTCTCTCGGCACACCGCCATAACATGAGAACAAGGTAGGTGGGCCAACTGGATTCCTTGGCAAGTGCATGTTACAGTATTGTCAGGTGCAAAAATAACAACATACTTGAACATCCTTTTCACAAACTCCATAGTCTCATCCGGTCTATGGCCGGTTGGAGAAAACTCATCTGGACAGTGCACTTCGAATTCCAATTGGTTATCCCCGTACGGGACAACTCTCATAACTGCACCTTTCTCCCTATGTTTCCTTAGTTTCCCCTCCACCATTGTTGAATACGTTTGATTCCTGGACAGTAATTCAGAAAATATAAGTCAACAAATAAAAATAAACATACCTTGGCAAAATCTCTGAATAAAAATATACATACCTGGACAGTAATTCGAGGGTTTTAACACGTCGTGCAACAAACCATGCATTTAACTTGTAGAATGTGTCCTCCACAATTGCTGTCACGGGCAACTGCCGGCTCTGCTTGAAAACAGCATTCAAGGACTCAGACCCATTTGTGGTCATAATTCCCCATTGGAAACCTCCATCACGGTCTTGCAATATCTTCTCATATGCGAGTGGCTCAGCAAGATCGGCGGGATTATTTTTTCTCACCTTGAGTAAGTACAAATTTGCCTTTGGACAGTACTGCAAAAAAAAAAAATTTAGATGAGAAAATTTAAGTAAATAATTCAGAAAATATAAGTCAACAAATAAAAATATACATACCTTGGCAAAATCTTTGAACATCTCTTCCACCCTTCTCGGCTTCTTCTTCTTGCAACCAATTCTGAATGTATCTGCAACCCGAAATCTGGGCGATCAAAAACATATTTGATTCCTTTGTCCTGGTCTGATATGACACAAAAGAACCGGTCGCCAACCACTTGTCTTCTTACGAAACTCATGAAAAATCTCCAGTTTTCCCCGTCCTCCTTCTCAACAATTGCAAAGGCCAAAGGCAACAACTGGTTTTCAGCATCATATGCACATGCGATCAGCAGTCTCTAGTCGTAACGGCCAGACAGGAAGCGTGCATCCACACTGATGACCGGTCTAATGTATGGCACAGCTTGAATACATGGACCGAACGCCCATGCTATGGCCTTGAATTGCAACGCGTTGTCGACAGTCCGTACGCCTATATTCCAACATTCAAAGACAGTGCCGGGATTTGTACTTGCTATGGCCTGCAGCAATGGTGCAAGCAAGTTGTATGAACCATGCCAGCTACCGAACATTCGTCAAATCGCAAGTTCACGCCCTCTCCACAACCTGTTGTATTTTGGGACAACATGCTTGTAAACCCGTCTGACAACTCTACCGACCTCCTTAAGGCTCATCGATGGGTCATCCTTAACGTCATTCTCAATTACATCGGCAATAAGTGAAGCCGTAAGATTTGCATGGTATTTCCTTGATGACGCAGCCTTGCATGTGTGAGGTGGTTCACACTTCTTAATAATCCATGCCTCGCCCTTACCCACAGGGGTTGCATATAGACGGAAGTGGCAATGCACTTCGTCGACACAAACAATTACTAACCTTCTTCGGTCCCATTTTTCCTCTCGGCACTCCCAGTTGCCGTGAACATGGACCTCATGTATTTTCTTCACAAGTTCATCTATGTTGGTGTAAACCTGCTGCGGAGCAAGCTCTTGACTGTACCTGACACGCGGCCCAAAAAATGAGATGTCTGCCTCTTCAAAAGCAGTGGTATCGTTGAATGTGGGGCACAGATGCCTATCTGTCCGACCTCTAATCGGAAATATGTCTTCCTTAGGTAAATAATCTCCATCACCTTCTGACAGGTGATCAGAATCCCAATCCCCTTCCCATTCGTCACATGTTTCCAAATTTCCTTGTGGTACGGCATCGAGCTCAGCATCAAGGTCAAGGTCTCTCCGGATAGCAACGGGTGACACTATAGGTATTGATGGTGGTACAGATGGAAATCTGGGTTGGATTGGGGTTTCAGGAGGAGGTGGTGGTGGTGGTAGATCGGTGGTAAAATCAGGTACATAATTCTCATAAACAGGTGATACGGGCGGTTCATAACTCGAGTGGCGGGGTTGTCATACCTCGAGGGGCCGGGGTTGTCATAACTATAGTGGCGGGGGTTGTCATAACTAGAGTGGCGGGGGTTGTCATACCCCGAGTGCTCACGACCCTAGTTGTCATAACCCGAGTGATCATAACTCGAGCTGTCATAACTCGAGTGACGCGGGTTGTCATAACCCGAGTGATCATAACCTCTATTTTCCCTAGATGTTCCAACCCCGGGTTCATGCTGAACTCTCCTGGAATATAAGTCCATTACCATTACCCCCTGTGACTGAAAAGTGTTGTAAACACTCCTCCATAACGACTCATCTGTTATTGGATACCTGGTATAGTAAGGTCTACTACCACTTATTGTGTTAATCCGGGTAGCTAAATCTATATCACACCGGTTGGGGTTCATACCAATTTTTTCATACACTATTCCTTTCAGTTCAACAAATGAGGTATTTGCATTTACCTCGAAGCCGTAGGCTGCTTCCTTAGTGTACTGTGCTCCCTCCGCACCCCGGGTAAACTTCCCGCCCACATACAGTGCAACCAACATATTTTCGTTCTGGAATTACTGTTCTGGAATTATTGTTCTGGAAATACTGTGCTGGAATTACTGTTCACCATCGCCTCAAAATCGCATGACAGCTCTCATTCGGTTCTGGATTATTAAGTTGGAAACTTGGAATGAATACTGTGCTCATCAGGAGAGAGAAAACCCCCTTTGATAGGGGTTTTATAGCGGACCACCCAGCTGCTGGGCGGTCAGATAGGGGTAGTGGACCGCCCGCCTGCTGGGCGGTCAGGTTCGGAAAGTGGACCGCCCAGCCGACGGGCGGTTGAGGTAGAAATAAAAATAAGTTCGGGGTGGGTGCAGATTTGATAATTTGTTTTTTTTTGGGTATTAATAAAAATATCGGTCATAACTTCTAGATTTAGATATTTACTCATCAAAAACTAAAAATTAGTAATTTTCCCATCAAAACTCTTAATTTATAATATTCCCATTTTTAATTAATATTAATAACATATTAAAAAGTCTTTAACAAAGTCTATAACAGAAGAAATAAAACTAAAATGTCAAAATTGAATAATTAGGTATATTAATAAATGGGTACATTAATATTAATCTTTCTTTGTAAGTGATTAAATTAAGAACTGGATATATTAATAAAGTAAGCGAGTTTAGATGAGGAAATTACTAATTTTGAATTTTTTATGGAGAAATATTTAAATTTATAAATTATGAAGGATATATATATATATATCTAAATTTCTCTATTTAGCTAGCCGTAAAATAACACTAAATCATTAACCTAATTATCCGAAGCGCTGACAGGGTTTGAAAGACAAATGGACTGACGGCCCAATAAAATTCCATCCATTAAATTAAGCCTTATTACTTACACCTTGTTTGGATGGAGAGTAGAGGAAGGAAAGGGAGGTGAAGAATAAAAGGGAATGGAATGGAATAGAAAGGAAGATTAACATATTTAACTTCTTTGTGTTTGGATGATTAATGAGGAAAAATAAATTTAACTTTCCTTTCCGTCTTATTTCTTGTTTGGTTGATTAAAATTTAGAAGATTAGTGAGAAATTCAGTGGTTGTTGTAGGTTTGTGACAAAAAACTTGTATGAGAATTATATAGGTAAGATATAGGATTGGACATTTGCGTTTTTTGTTCTAAAAATATTTGCAACAAAATTTATTTCCATCCGTTACACCCCAAATCGGGAGAAAAACCGATTCTATTGATTATAATGATACAAGGTTAAACATTTCACCTCCTGTACCCTTCACCTCCGATATAATTTTGTCAACCAAACACGATTAGACGGAAATTTTTCTTTTTTTTTTCCATTCCCTCCCTTCCTCTACTCTCCATCCAAACAAGGTGTTAGAGGAGGGTTCAAATGCCTCCATTTTTTGTGCCTCCACCATGCCTTCATTTTTAAAAACTTTAATAACTCCAAATTTAAAACTTAAAAGTCAAAATAAAACCGTTGGATATGATCTACAACATTTTATTATGTCCTCATAAAAAATTATCACATTTTGATTTTCTTTTTATGTGAATCAATAAGTTGAAAAATCAACGTCTAGAAATTATCCAATTAGTACATTTTTTACAAGTTCTTGATGACAACCAAAACAAAATTGAAATGTCATAATTTTTTACACGTGCATAGATAAAATGATGTAGATCATATCTAACGATTTTATTTTGATTTTTGAGTTTTAAATTTTGAGTTATTAAAGTTTTTAAACATGGAGGCATGGTGGAGGCATGGAAAATGGAGGCATTTGAACCCTCCTCTATTACTTATCAGCCCAATAAAATTTAAGGGAACCCATTTTTACAGCGTGATTTTTGGTGCTTACAGCGAATCCATTTTTCACGGACCAAAAGGCCCCTGCTCAGCTTGATCTCCTGCCCTGTTTCCCCCTGCACGGTATATCCCCGCCTTTGCTGGAGGGGCATTTTGGTCCGTGAAAAATGGATTCGCTGTACGCACCAAACACTACAAGAAATATAGCCTTTTCCGGCGCTTAAAAACGCCACTAAATACACTTAAAAACGCCGCTAAATGCCTTTCCCGGCGCTTAGACAAGTGCCAGGAATACCTCCGTCGGCAAAACCCTATCCCGGCGCTTCCAGACACTTCTCCCGGCGTTTATGAAACGCCGCCCGAAAATAGTTATCCCGACGCTTATGAACGCCTGCAATAATTTTTCCCGGCGTTTTCAGAGTTTTTCCCGTCGCTTATGATTTCCCGGCGTTTATAAGTTTTTCCCGGCGTTTGGAGAATCTTTACCGGCGTTTACAAAACGCCTCCAAAAGACTTGGCGTATTTTTTTTTTAAAAACTTTCCCGGCGTTTGAGAAACGCCGCCAAAAGTGTAGGCATATAAAAAAAAAAAAAATTTGGATTACAACAGTAAAAATTTATGCATAAACTAAGCAAAAATCACCCAAGTTTCTTAATTATAGTAAGCAATGAAGATTAAAAAAAATATATATTGAACTTTACCAGTATCATGACAGTATTAAACAACTGGAGTATCATTTTTTTTCCTCCATTTGATTTGAACATGACATGAACTACATAAAAAACATAAAACTGTATTGGTAAATTGTAGAAACACCTGAAACAATGACAAATGAAATATAGTTCTTTCCATTTGACTCGAAGTAAACCCCACTCCTTTCTCATTCTTCCTTTTCTTCACTTCAAAAGAGAGCGGCTGTCATCTTCTCAAACGAAATCAATTCCTGTTTCGTATGGGTTTCAATCTGCATGTTTGTAAATTTATCAATTCTATTTCTTGTTTAAGAAGAAAAGAATTGGTTTCGATCATACCAAGTTTTTCCATTAGAAAAGAAGGAAGTGGAGCAAGCAACAACAGTAAAAGGTCTGAAATTTGTTAAAAGTAAATATGACAGTAATGTCTAAATTGATTGTTTGGAGAAATAAACTAAAGTGTAACTGTAGAGGATGTAGAAAGATTAAATACTCCTTTGTGTTGCTTATACCAGTTGGTATCGTACTTGGTTGAGTATGTGGGTACAGGTTTGAAATCGAACTTGGTATCGACCCTGAATAACAATGCACCATTGTTTGATTGTTTTGTGATACTGAGATGTTTTTCTGACTCTGGTACCGATCGGTACCGGCAGGTCTAACCCCCTGTTATGATTTCTAGGGATTGATTTGTAAACATGGAAATAATTAATGGTGAAATAAGCTGAATATATATGTTTTGGTAAAATTTTCTTGTCAGAGTTAAATTGTCAAAGGAGTCAAATTTCCTTGTCAGAGTTAAAATTTTCTTGTTTTTTTAGGGGGCGCAATATTGAGGCCAGTGAAGTTATGTACACAGCAAACAGAAATTAATTTACAAGTTTAAAAATGGGAAATTTTATATGGGCATGCTCAGGGCTATGTTCTTGCTACGCCACATTATTGGAGCTGTTTTTGTAATTTTCCTTGGTAATTTTGGTCACTTTAGGTTATTTCTTGTAAGAGTGAATATGCTTTAAAATTGACACAGTGTACGACTAAAAGTTAAAAGTTTAGCAAGTGTACCAGTAGAAAGAGTAGCTGACTGGAACAATTGTTTAGTATTTTTTTCACATTATTCATTAATCACTGAAATATATATGGATGGGGCATTTCACTATACCGGTGCGTTGTACAGTTATGTTAAATTTAACAAAGAATATAACAGACAGTGTACCTTTATAATGGAAGAAAAATTAGGAGATGAAAAGCACGTGGCAAATACTATACTTTACCAGTAACATTCAAGTATAAATTGGCTTCTTGTTGGATGTTCTCTGTTTAAAATGGGAAAAAAAAAGAGACAATTATAAGGGAGAAAAATAAGGTAATAATTAGAGCAATGGAAATTGCCACATGGATAATGAATGAAAATTGAAATGGAGATGCATGTGTTCAGCGCAGGTTTGGAGGACTGTCCTGAAGCGAATCGATGTTACCACACCGGCGCACGAATGTATTAGTCAGTTCGGTACGGTAACGTAGGATATGTAATATGGAAAAGAGCGGTCATTCCTGGTACCTACAGCATATCAAAAGCTTCGGGAAACATGGAACACAGACGGAAGCTCATTATGTTGGCAACGGCAAATTATTTTCACCTGAAAAATAAATGGCTGAAGAGAAGAGATTTACAATTTCTTTAACTGAGTTATTTAGTAGTTACCTTCCATGTACTGGTACGGACCAATTACACACATTTTTTTTCGCTTCCTAAGCTTAATTTAGATCATAAGTTACCTTCCATGTACTGGTACGGACCAATTACACACATTTTTTTTCGCTTCCTAAGCTTAATCTAGATCATAAGTAACACACAAAAGAGAAATTATTTCATTTGAATTAAAATGACACTTGTGCCCTTACACTTATGATTAGTAGTTATGTGATAATTTCTCTCATATTAACAAAAATAAAAATTTGATACCGAGCCATCAATCGTACCAATAAATAGAAAATGAATAAAACAAAATACAAAAAAAAAATTGACCTCTCGGACCTCCTCTGGCTTCTTGTCTGACAATATCGTGCTCACCAGCATATGCAATGAATGTGATGCAGTCTAACAAATAAAGCAGTAAAATATACCGAAAATTTAGTGTAAGTATGTAGTAATCTCAGTAAAATACCTAACAAATTGGTACCTTAAACTTTAGGAGCATTAAGAATTGTTCAATGTAACGCAAGTGATGTTAATTAGTATGTACCATTTGAGAAGATTCAATGGAGATATCAAGGCTGTGATTCTGCTCGACAGATAGCTAGAGCCTCTGACGACTAGGACAGAAAGAGGTTGTTCATAAAAGGTTCGGAATTCTTGCGCACAAATACTTTGTTGTGGAAGAGGATGAACATGTAGAAGTTCCATTGCTATTGTTTAAAGAAGAAAAAGACGAATTTGACCCTGACAATTTAGAATTGAGTTTGTACTTTAGTTCAAATGCCATTCAAGCCTCAAACTTTTACAATACTATTCTCAATCAACCAATTAAACACAAGCAAAACAATTAACTGGTATCTACAGGTAACACTGGCTGTAATTTCAACCATGAATTAAAACCAAAAGAAACCAACACATAAGCTTGATTGTAATACAGATTTAATACTACAAATTCCATCAAATTGGACCATTAGTGGAGAAAGGTCGCTGTAGCTTCCTGTTGTCAAGAGAAATAAAAAAAAAATGTCTAAATTGGATGAAAAAACAGATTGAAAATTAGAAAGAGAGAAGAGTTATAAAAGGAATACTGCTAGCTCGCCCCTATCGCGTCCAGAATTGGTCCCATCGGCAGCATCGACGCCTGAGGCGAGCAGGCGACGGTGGAAGGAGGCGGACTACGTGAGAGAAGGCGCGGCAGTGAGGGAGGAGAAAGAGATTTGATCGAAAGAGGGATGAAGGCAGCAAATTAAGATTGGAATTTCGATCGAAGGAGAGAATGTACGTATAGTGCCTAAGGGATTTGAACGAAATTAAAGAGGGTTTTTTCTTTGTTTTTTTTTTTTTATGGGAACTGGGAAGCCCGCAGGCGCTAAAGAGGGTTTTTTCGCGCGGTAGCATGGGAGAGGTATTTTTTAGCCCTAACCGAGAACTTATCCAGGCGCGATAGATCTCCATACTTATCCAGGCGTTTGCTATCATAACGCCGTTAAATGCGTATCATATCTAACGATTTTATTTTGATTTTTGAGTTTTAAATTTTGAGTTATTAAAGTTTTTAAAAATGGAGACATGGTGGAGGCATGGAAAATGGAGGCATTTGAACCCTCCTCTATTACTTATCAGCCCAATAAAATTTAAGGGAACCCATTTTTACAGCGTGATTTTTGGTGCTTACAGCGAATTCATTTTTCACGGACCAAAAGGCCCCTGCTCAGCTTGATCTCCTGCCCTGTTTCTCCCTGCACGGTATATCCCCGCCTTTGCTGGAGGGGCATTTTGGTCCGTGAAAAATGGATTCGCTGTACGCACCAAAATCCACGCTGTAAAAATGGGTTCCCAAATTTAAGGGGAGCAGCCGAGCAGGTGGGTCCTTCCACAAGTGTATTTTCTTGTTCACTCACACTTCCAGCCATTTGATTTAATCTTTGCTTTAAGATTCTTGCGTATGTTATGGAAAAAACTTCTACGTACGAGATGTTATTTAATATGGAAGAGATCAATGATGTTTAATTGAATTCTTCCTTTGTCATTTACGTAGAAATTAAGAGAGAAGTTCAAAGGTTAGCATCTCACTGCAGATTTCATTTCTTTTTAAAACAAATCATTTTCCGATTCTAAGAAAATACAATACAATACAAAATAGAAGATTTTTTGGTATAAATATTAATTGTTCAATTTTCTCTCATAGATCAAGCAAATGAAACATCATAGTAAATCTTAACACTGTTTATATTTTCTTCTTACTTTCAAAAAATAATTATTTAACAAAAAATGTTGGTTATAGTCATGGTGACAAGCTTGTGATTCGAAAATAATTTCGTTAGCTCTAAAATTTGTAATTTCGGTGCAAATAATTTTGTCAACATTATAAATATAAATTGAAAGCATATATAAAAACATCGCATGATTACTCAAATTTGAAAAAAAAAAATTGCAGATAATACAAATACTTTTGGGAACTTGATTATTGCTGCTGAAGGAATTAATCAAAGCGAAGGTATAAATTTTTATTAATAAAATAATATAAGTGTTTTGTGTATTTTAGGTATTTGATTTTTGGGTCAATTGGATATACTTTTCACTTTTAAATTTATAAACCTTAGGCAGGGGCTTGACCCAGGTTCTTCTCTTCAAAAAATTTATAAACATTAGTACACAATAATAGATCAGTTACAAGCATACAACATATCATTGTAGTAATATAGGTATCGATCTAAAAATGACGGAAAATATTATTTTCTACTAAATTAATTAATTCTAAAATGTGCAATTAAAGTAAAAAGGGGGTTTGTTTCAAATTGGTTTGGTTGGGTTCAATACTCGAATGAGAGTTTAACTAAAATAAAGCAATTTAAACAAACAAATAAAAGGAGTTTTTGTGTTTCAATTAAAGAGAAGTGTAGGGGCTATTGGCATACAATCACTTGGTTAAATTCACACTCATTTGGTTTCTAAATTCATGTTTGCATTGATGGGGTTTCTAAGCCTAAAATATCATCAATGGTCACTTTCATGAATTAATGACGTTTCTAAACAATTCGGGTTCCACAATTAAGTCCTTCACCGTAACGGTCTAGACCATAAGCATAGGTTAGCCTAGTTTAATCTTAAATACCGGTACTTCACGATTAAGTCATTCACACCAATATTCGGTTCAATCCTAGGGGTCCAATCAAATATGAGACTTTACGATTAAGTCTTTAGCTTCAATTCAACATTTGTTTCTTGTGGTTCCGGACTAAGAATTATATTTCGTCATTTCTTTTCTCAAATCCTAAGGTATTCATGTACATAATTTGGTATCATCAATTCTTGATCCAAATCTACTCAAGTTGTTTAGATCTAAGCGGGACACTAATTAACAAGCAACACAAATCATGCAATCACATGAATAATAAAATCAACAAGAACAATCATGCAAACAAACAATCATCATAAGAAAACCATTCAAGTAAGGTAGATTTTAACACAAGTTCATGTTTAAAGCCTAAGCCTATAGAGAGAAAATCTAACCTCTCATGGGTTTGTTAACATTCAAAAGAAATACAAGAGAATGATATGATAAAATAAGAAAACAAGTAAGAGAATAGACTACACCAATCTCCTCGCTTGCTGCCCTCATCTTCACTTTGTTCCGCTTGAGCAACCTTCAATCCTTAGCTTCAATCGCCTTGATTCACTTGGAAAAATGTAAAGAGATGTGGAGAAAATTAGGTCAAGCAAAGAATGAATTCTCCTCCTGCCTCCCTGCTATAGTAATTTTTGTCTCTTTGGGAGCAAGTAAACAAGATCTACAAATGAATCGGGCGAAGATTGCATCAATTTGGCAATAAAATCTGTCCAAATCTAGCTAGGCTGGTGCGGCCATTGGTGCGGCTGTATAAAATTCTACATTCTAAATTTGAATTGGTTTTCTTCATGAAAGTTGTAGATCTTTTTGTCATGGTTCTGTCAAGCTTTGATTCACCCAAATCGGAGTTCGTATGACCAAATTATAACCAAAATACGAATTGTATGTCGGCAGCTGTGATTATGTGCGGCCGGACGTGCGTCCAGACAAGGCCGCAGAACTCTCTGGAAATTTTCTGTGAACCGAACTTCAAATGAACATAGATCATAATCCGTAACTCCGTTTTCAGTGTTCTACCACTTTTCGGAAAGCTTGCGAGAAGATCTACAAATTTCTCTATTTCCTGTAATTTAAATAGATTTTGGCAGTAACTTGATTCTTGACATATTTTAACACAAAATTATATTAAAATATCAGAAATTGGCTTAGTTTTTGAGGTTAAACATTAATCAAAGGTATATATAATTTAGGCTTATCAACGTGCTTCACATTATTTTTGTAAATGTTGTTGCGAAATGCAACTTGAGCTTGTGAGTTGTGACCAGATTTCAATTGTAATTGTTTTTTTGTAGCTTTGATCATAAAGTTTCGCTTATATTTTTTAAAAGACATTTACAGTGCGCAAAGTGTGTTTTTAATCAGTTTTGGTAATTTATTCAGAATTTTTATTTTTTTAGAAATTTCATAAGAAGATAATCAGGAAATGGATGGAGTGTTTTAGTTTTTTATTTCATAGAAGGAACCGGAGCAAATTAATGATTGTGGTTCTACCTTAGCCATAGAAAATCCTTAAAATATGCTTAAAGGAACCGAATTATTGTTTTGGTTTTTTCTATATGAAATTGAATAACTAAAATCATCCATTCATTTTTCTATATTATTTTTGAAGAAATAAATAAATAAATTCTGGAATAAAAAGCTCTAAACGTAATATTTTCACTAAATTTGAGACGATTTTCATGTCCTTATAGTTTGTCATTGAATTTTGATGTTTATCTAATTTGATAACTTCATTATTAATAGACTAACGGAATACTTGTATCGTTAATAGAACTCCAAACAATAAACAAATTCAATTCTACAAAAAGAAATAATTTTCTGTAAGGAGGGTTAAAATGCCTTCATTTTTCATGTCTCCATCATGCTTCTGTTTTTAAAAACTTTAATATCTCAAAATTTAAAACTTAAAAATCAAAATAAAACCATTGGATATGATCTACATCATTTTATCTATGCATGTGTAAAAAATTATGACATTTTAATTTTGTTTTGGTTGTCATCAAGAGCTTGTAAAAAACGTACTAATGTGGATAATTTCTAGACGTTGATTTTTCAACTTATTGATTCACATAAAAACAAAATCGAAATGTGCTAATTTTTTACGAGCACATAGATAAAATGATGTAGATCATATCCAATGGTTTTAGTTTGACTTTTAAGTTTTAAATTTTGAGTTATTACAGTTTTTAAAAATAGAAACACAGTGGAGGCACAAAAAATAAAAACATTTGAACCCTCATTTTCTGTTAACTCTTTCCAATTCAAGTCAATTTGCCCGCTCTCTCTATCTCTCTTTAGGGCCTTTAGGTCATTGACCAATGGGGTATCTTAGGAAAAATAAAAAAAAAAGTCAGAAATAAATTTAATGAAACACAAACAGAGTAATAAATGAATTGTTTAGAGTTTAGACCAGCTACTCTAAGTAACTTATCAGTTATCAGTCATGTCTATTTCTTAAATATTTTTTTTTCTTGGGTATTTCTTTTATGCTATCTGATTGCAGTAGCTGAGAATTTTGTGAGCTTGACTTATTCTTTGATTATGATACAAAAGTTTAGAGTTTAGGGTTTAGGGTTTAGATTAAATTCATCACATGTTAAATCAAATAACATCAGGGGCGGATTCAGAATTTTCGTCAGGGAGGGAGCAAAAAAATATCGAATTGGGTTTAAATACCTAATCGGGTTTAAATCCACTAACCAATTGGGTACTCGACAAAAATTAATGCTTTAACTTATACTTTTCAATGCTTTGACTTGTAATTTCTGATGCTCTGACTTATAATTATAATTACCAATAAAAATTCAACAGATTTATTTCAATTTTAACCCTAAATTTAACTCGAATTACAAATTAAACGTCCAGAGGAGGGCAAAAAAAAATTTCAGAGAAAGACAAAGTCGATCGGAACCGATAGAATATTTACGCTAAATTAATGTTTACGATAAATCTCCACTAAAACTCAAAATTTGAGTCCGCCCCAGAATAACATCAAGGCACTTTTTTTTTTAGAGCATGGCAGAAGCTGCAACATCAAGGCACTATTACCACAAAATACACATGCAAACTTCGATAAATATTGACATCCTTTAAGCCGATAGAATATTTACGCTGAATATATATAAAGTTTCTTATATTATAAAATAAATTGAATTTCAACAAAAGATGTCACTTTGACGAGATGTTGAAATCAAATTATTTTAAAATATATAAATACCTCTTATTCGAATTTAAAATTATTTTAAATATCAAATTTTTTTTTTATTTTTTATAAAAGAGGCATAGATGCCCATTTGCATTAGCAAAATGATAGTCTCTAAATATCAAAATAACGATAAACATAGATCAAAATTCATCTTAATTAAGAATACAATATATTTTTTTATTTTTTATTCTCAGATAAAGTTATCAGTAATTAAACCAAAATTGAACCAAAATTAAAGGCTTAAGCTGAAGAAACGATTAGATGCTTGGATCTTGATATGTCCAACACAAGTTCGAGTCACGCCAATTAATGTTTTTGGTTGTTTGCACAGTACAGGCAACGCATAACGGCACAAAACCGGACCGGTGTTTGCGCGGTCCACAAAAGTTCGGCTATTTATAAATTAAAATAAAACTGTTAAGATAATATATATTATTTTCTCTCCATGTATATAAAAAATTATCACTCTTATTTTTTTATATGAAACAGTAAATTAAAAAATTAATATTAATATTAATATATTTTTATAAATTCTTGATACCAATTAAAATAAAGACGAAATGCTGTAATATTCTACATGTGCACAAAAAAATGAAGTCATTTGAACATTCCCGTACAAAATAAATTACTAAAAAAAAAAATAGATAGAACAAAGTTACTCAAAATGTGTAAATACAACATGAGTTGCATCAACCTCTACTAAAGATATTAATGTATGTCGGCAATGTATTTGACGAAATTACTCCTTGAACAGTTTCTGCAGTGACCTTGCAATGAATGCACCCAACCAATCAATACTATACACAACAATGTAAGTTCCATATAAACGAATGCACCAACTAATCAGTACTATGCATATCACAATTGGCAGGATCCAAATCTGTTGAAATCCGACACCATCAACGGTAACTCTTAAATCTTTGGAATTATGAATCCAGTTATTGAATTATTTTGAGATGCGTACACAGAAAAATGAGCTATTTCGATATGCGTGCAAAAAAAAGTTGGACGGCTGGATCTCGAATTTCAGGAATTTCAGAGATATTGTTTATGAATCTCGAATTTCAGCTGATCTCGATTCCAATTGGCAGCCTCTACATAGGCAAATGCTATACTGCTATGTGTAAGGATTGAGTAACAATTACTAATCAATACTATGCATATCACAATTGGCAGCCTCTACATAGGCAAAGGCTATGCTGCTATGTGTAAGGATTGAGTAAAAATTGAATCAGTTAATTTTAAAGCATTTTGTTTTGGGTATTGTATACATATAGTGCAGTATTGGATGAATAAGTATTGAATAAAGAAATATAAAATGTGATACTGACTGTTAGTATTACGTGTAATTAAAATATACATATTAACAAAACCAAATTTTTTATTAATATTAAAAAAAATTCAAAATTTAACAATCTGCATCTATTTTCGGATTATTTCTAATTCTGCTCAATCAGTAGAATAATTCTCTGAATCCATACTTACTTTCCGGAAAATTATTCTCCGAATCCGGCCTTTGTTGAAAATTATTTTCCATATTCGGACCTGGATTTTATAAATCTAGGTCGGTTTCAGAAGAGAAGAGAGAGAAAGAAGAGAAAGAGAGAAAGAGAAGGAGAGGAATAGAAGAAAAGAAGAAAAGAAGAAAAGAGAGACTCGGCCATTACGGGTTTTTTGTAAGTTTTTTATTTCTTTAATTGTAACTATTTAATTTTTTAATTTATAGTTGAAATACTTATAGGATTATTATTTTTAAAATTGTAGTTTGTTATTCAAACTAACCAAAACCAAAAATGATATGTGTGAAATTGGTTGTTGGTCGGGAATTCCAATACAATGATGACGGTGTCTTTTACAGTACCCGTCCTAGATACTCATTTCCGATAACCGTGAACCATATCTTTGACTATCTCCAGAAAGAGATATATCCACGAGTTGGGTGTACCATTAGTCAAGGAAATATGGAAATTCAAACCCAGTTTAATATGCCTATTGATGGCCAACGGGACTACCAATTGGTACCGATAACAGATCAGGCATCGTTCCAAGTGATTTTAGGAATTGTGGCTTCCTTCCAACAAAGGTTACCGGTTCTGGAGTTGTATCTAGAATTGGAACCGAATCATGCCGATTTTAATTCCCAATTGATCTGAATAACCAGGCCCGTGTAACCAGTTAGATTCCTGAAAATCGATCTAGTATGCAAGGTCGGATACTCGGACATCAGGCTCGTCGTGAGACCATTGATAAGAATGTAGCAGGTAAAATGCATGATTTAATTATTTACATATACTAATTTTATTGGTTCTCTCTTGAACAAATACTCATTTATGTTTTACTTGTAATATAGAGGAAGCAGCAAGACAAGCAGAAGCAGGACCATCTTCCTCAAGAAGAGCAGCAAGAGGATATTCTTTTGCAAGAGGATATTCTTCAAACGGAAGCCAATGTTGATGTTTCTTAATTTTTATGTTGTTGTAATTTTAATTTGTAGTGACAATTTTGGTTTTTATTTAGTAATTTTAATTTTTATATTCTTGTAATTTTAATTTTAATTTTTATGTTAATGTTTCTTAATTTTCTACTATTAGTGGTTTAATTAATATATTGTTCGACATTTGAAATAATTTGAATTTCAATATATTTTACTTTCCATTTGACAACATATTCTTATAAAATGAATAATTGCCAAATAAAATTTCACATTACTAAAACAAAACAATTAAAACATCTAAAAAAACAAACAATTATAATAAATAATTTCAAACAAATTAGAATATAATACATTTCAAACAATATTAAATATGAAATTGTTTAAATAATTGATATGCAATAATAATAACTAAAAAAACAAACAATTAAAACACACAAAAAAGAAAAGAAAAAAATGTCACCCAGAAAAGCCCGAATCCGGAAAATTATTTTCCAGAAAGACAAAGGCCGGATCCGGAGAATAATAACTCTCCAGAAAGTCAGCCTGGATCATTTTCCAGATTGAGCAGAATTGGAAATAATCCGAAAATCTAGATTGTTAAATTTTGAATTTATTTAATATTACTAAAAATTTCGGTTAATAAAACATAAGCACAAAAAAGCATATCACTACTAAATGTGCATTGCCACCATTTTGTAATTATTTTGTTGCTCTAATTTTTCACAACAGATTTAATGTTTTTGTAGTGAAAAGTAAAGGGCGTTCAACGAGCCATTATTTTAAAGTCCTGCTGGAGCAGTAAGGCCGAATAATCATAAAAGTTGGTTATTTTACTGGATTAACATCACTTCACCGAGGTCAATTTGGGTCCGATGACCTTCGGACTCAAAGTGAGTTTGATGAGTTTGATTATCATCCGATCTGTTTTAAGATTCGGACCCACAACTTTCGCGTATGCTTTAACATTTGTGCGCACGAATCTTAAAGTTAATCGGACGGTCCTGAAACCCATCGAACCCAAGCAGCTCTCGACTTCACCTGCCGAGGCAGAACATGTGGAGTAACAACCCCTCTATTTCAGTTTACTCCACCTCACTAGAGTGAGCCTGTGGTAAAATAACTTATATCAGGGGCGGATCTAGGATTTTTGAATAGTTAATCGGGTTCAAATCCATTAGCTAATCAAGTATTAGATAAATAACAATGCTCTAATTTCTAATTTTCAATACTCGTACTTTTAATTCTACTTACCAAATAGAATTCAAAAAATTTATCATAATTTTAACCTAAATTTAATATTAATTAAAAACCAAAAGTCTAAAGGGGGGCAAATAAAATTTCAAAGGGAGGCAAAGTCGAACCGAACTTATAAATTTGTTTAAAACTTCAAAATCCAGGGAGGAGTAGTTGGCCCTCTTGAACTGCGCTGGGTCCGCCCCTGGCTCACACTATGAACTCATATATTTATTTTTTAAAATTTAAACGGTTAATCTAAATATGCAACATTCTCTTTATATTAAATGCACTTGCAAATCAAATTTTACATTTTTTACTAATTTTACTATTTTTTTAGGTAGAAAATCATTTGATTTGAAAATTCCGGACCATCCAAAATCAGTAATTTTCTACTTATCAGAAAAAAACAGTAAAAAAATTTAAAAATATAAAATTTTCACATAAATATATTTTCACATGGTGATCGTGTTTAACGGTTTGAATCAACTATGTACCCACCTTGGTTTTGTTTGAACGCAAAAGTTTACGGTATTTTTCTGTAACTTCTCTGGAGAGGAACTAAAGAACTTGAAAAATGGAGAAATTATTCATATCAATAATTGCAAAGTATGCATTTTACTTCAAATGAAATCGAGATTTATAATCTTTTTACGTGGACGTATAAAAAAAAAGACATAAATCACACTGATATTTTATTATAATTTTTTAAGGAGAAATTTTATGTATATCCCTAATTTTTTTGAAATTACGTGTTCCTCTCTACATTATAATATCATACTTACTCTCCTAAAGTTTAAAATTCACAAATTTATCCAATTTTATTGACTTTTCTATTGAAACTCATTTTAATTTATAAAATACTTATTTTATCCTGTATTAAAAAATAAAAATATGTAGTTTGTGTAAGAGAAATATTCCGTCTTTTAACTGATCGGTTTCCGAGGACAAATGATTCATTTATCTACTTATGCATGCAACACAAGCAAGAAAATAAACCACTTGCTCTCACAACCGACTAATTAGAAAAATAAATATTTTTCTTGAACAAACTACATATTTTTTATTTTTAATAAGAGGTAACATAAGTATTTAATAAATTTAAAACGAATTTTAATAGAAAAATCAATAAATTAAGTACATTTGTGAGTTTATAAAATTTAGAAGGATAAATACGATATAATGAATTCTAGATGAAAAAATACGTAATTTTGGATTTTGTAAAGGGTATACATGAACTATTTTTTTTTTAAATTTCAAATTATTAAAAATTTAAAAATGAAAATACCAAAATAGAATCACTTCAAACCTTGTATATATTTGGTTAGAGGAGGGTTCAAATGCCGACATTTTTATTTTTACCCAAAAAAAAATATATTTTAATATAAATAACCAGGTTTTTAAAATATTTTTATTTTTACCCAAAACGCTATATTTCCTAGCGTTCCGAATTATTAATTTGGACCGCAATATTTCGTTCCGAATTATTAATTCGGACCGCAATATTTCCTAGCGTTCCGAATTATTAATTCGGAACGCAATATTTCCTAGCGTTCGGAATTAATAATTCGGAACGCTAGGAAATATTGCGTTCCGAATCTCTGTTTTTTTTTTTGAAAACTTATATAACTCAGCTGCGGGGAGAGAGAATCACAAAAAAAAAAAAAGACCTTCTGAAGGGCTGAAGAGGAAGAGGAGGAAGGGAGGGAGGGGAGCTGAAGCTTCCAGAGAGGAGACGGAGGAGGAGACGGAGAAGTCGTCAGGTAATTTTTTTTACATACGTATTTACTGTTAATTACATACGTATTTACTGTTAATACATACGTATTTACTGTACACTACTGTTCACATACGTATTTACTGTTAATACATACGTATTTACTGTACACTACTGTTCACATACGTATTTACTGTTAATACATACGTATTTACTGTACACTACTGTTCACATACGTATTTACTGTTAATACATACGTATTTACTGTACACTACTGTTCACATACGTATTTACTGTTCACAATTACTGTTCACATACGTATTTACTGTTCACATTTACTGTTCACATACGTATTTACTGTTCACATTTACTGTTCACATACGTATTTACTGTTCACATACGTATTTACTGTTCACATTTACTGTTCACAATTGAAATCAGTAAACTGACCAAATATTTTTCATTTATGAATGCAGTTTATTGGCCATGTCTATTGCAATTTCAATACATTTTGGAGGAAAGTTCATAACTGACCAGTATGGAGTACGTTACTCCAAGCCTGCAGCAAATACGTACTGGGTTGATGAAAATTTCTCATTTGAGCAGTTGCAATCGCTTATTTATGAAGCGAGCGGCTACAATAGGAATCGTTGCCAATTACAAATTCAGGCTCGAATGGTCCACGCAGGAAAGTATGTCAAAATCACACTGGGAGATAACGGGGCATTGAGAGGTCTAATAGCGCAGGTTTTGAGGTCTGGCGAATCATTATTGGAAGTTTTTGCACGCAGAATTCGCGAAGAGTCAGGGGCCGGAAGTTCAGGCCAAAATTCGGCTGCCCAACATTATCAAGAAGATAATGAACCACACACTTCTTTTATCGTAATGCCTGTAGCAGAACCGGAACAAGAAATATACAATAATTCACCCCAATCTCCAGCTTTTATCCCACCTGTATCCATGTATGCAGGTCCTTCATCCTTACCTGTGCCTGAACCAAACCCCAATCTCCAGCTTTTACCCGTGTAGCCTCATGATCACAGATCTCGGGACGTCTGGATCTGCGGGGATGAGTGGAGGAAAATCAAACTGGCGGAGCACCCGGTCTGGCCAGTGGTGCTCCACTATCCAGAAGCACACCAGCGGTCCCCTGTAGAGCCACATCTCCCGATCATCCTCTACAATCTGCGGCAGCCTCCCCTCAGTGTATAGCTCCCGGTACGGAGTCCAGCGCACCTGCGTCTCACCCAGACTCTGAATCTGAGATCGGACCGGCCTGATACCTGCTGTCTTCCCATGAGGGTTGTCCTTGAAGTCATGATGTCCGTACCATCTCATGCCGAATGCCAGTCGATTTTCATTTTCGGGCTCTCCCCATGGATCCTCGTTCAGCTCAGGTACCCCCACCGGTAGCCGTGACCACGACCAATGCTGCAGAAGCAGTACTGGCCCGTAGATTTGCTTAGTTTTCCGCTATATTTTGAAGAATATCAGCCGTCAGGGACAAGTTAAATAATTAAAATAAGACAACAAGTGCATGACAAGGTAGGTAATTAAAATAAGACATAAATAACATACTGACCTTGCAACCGTGGCACAAGTTGGAGTAGAGATGTGCTAGGACAGCCCCACCCAAGTTGTACCTGCCGCTCGACGGCTGGAGGTCTCGCAGCAGCTGTAGATACATCATCGGGATGGCATTACCACTAGCATCAGCAAACATGACAGAACCAAATAGGTCCATCACGAATCCCCGTGTGTATCTGTAATATCAAAATTATAGAGCAACTCATTTTTCCGCATGAAACAGAGTACAAAGTAAATGTAATACAAATAGTTTGTATGAGTACCTCTGAATCTCGATCGGAGTGGAATCGCTACCTATACCTCTCGCAAATATAGCTCGCAGCTTCGTCTTGTCCAGACAGTACTTGGACTTCCCCCCGTTGCTGCGTATATCTGGCTCCGCTCCCAACAACTCAGCGAGCATGTAATTAATCGTCGTGTCATCTGGATCTGTGGGGTCAGATATGCCACCAACGGGCACGCCCTGGATAGGCAAACCCCATAGAGCACTAACGTCCTGGAGAGTCACTGTCATCTCTCCAAAAGGTAAGTGGAACGTGTGCGTCTCGGGGCGCCATCGCTCCACTAGTCCTGCAATCAGGGACGCGTTGATGGACTTAGCCTCCGACTGTAGAATATCGACCAAATGCTGCACCCCCAAATTTTGCAGATACGCCTCCATCATCGGGAAGTACTGCATGTCCGGATACCGACCCCTGGCATTTATAAATGCCTCACTCTGCGTTCAAAAAAGTAAACAACATGAAAACCTAAAAATACAAAAATTCAACAAAATACAAACTTAAAAAAAAAAGTAATCAAGTACCTCTTTAGATGCATCTGAGACTCGGTGCTCACCGTGAGGCATCCATAATAAAGGACTGAAATGCTCCTTGCTGTCAGTGGGAATGGGCTCATCAACCGGGTCGACTGCGGGTGGTTTCCTAGGCCGTCCCCTAGCCATCCTGCGTTAAAAAAAAGGTTAAACATGCTACAATTAAAATATGCTAATTGCGGTAAAAATACGCTAATATGCAAAAAGATGACTATGGAGTCAATCATAACATGCATTATGCCAATAAGAACAAAGAACCACTCCATACAAGCATATTTTTATAAATTTGTATTTTTTTTAAAGATAAAGTTTCCATTAAAAATGTATGAAATCAGTTAATGCAAACTAATTTCATTTCATACAAATTAATGCAAAATAAACTTTCAAATATACAACCAGCAAAAATAACTCATTTATTTGTTGCGAGTATAATTTGTTTAATCACACAAATTTGATGATACATATAGTACATATTAAGCTTGGAACTATAGATAATATTTTCTACAATTTCGCTAAATAAGCTCGTATTATATAATAAGCTCGTATTATATAATAATATTTTATACAATTGTATGATTTTTGCAGCCTAATATATTTAAAATAATTTGAATTATACTTGCGCAAAAATATATATTTTGAATTGCTTTTTCTTTGCACTACAATTTGAGTCTTCCTTCTCTCACGCTTTAAATCAAAGAAGAAAAATAGAAAATATTTTCAAACGATACAGCTACCATACAATTTGAACAATTTTTGTAATCGAATATGAAACAAGGTCATACTTACTATTTCTAATAGCAAGAGAAATAAACATTCATGCTCAAAATATAACAAAGTTATATATTCCTTGAACAATTTTTGTATTTTAATATCAAACACAGTCATACTTACTATTTCTAATAACAAGAAAAATAAACATTCGATCATGATAAGAACACAAACAGAGCTATATATATTCCTTGAACAATTTCATTTTGTATTTGAATATCCAATCACACACCAAGATTAAATTCAATCACATAGCAGTTTTGACCTACTACATAGTCTCACAGATGACTATATTTCATTCACTAAGCAGTATTAACCTACTTCAGTTTACACAGAAAATTCTAAGTTTACACAGAAAATTCAATTATTCACAGAAAATTCTAGCTGATACATGCCTATACCAGTACACACTATACTCCTCCAGCAGATTATTCACAAATGGCACGAAGGCCTATTCAATTATTCACACTATACATGCCTATTCAATTATTCACAAATGGCACGAAGGCCACATATCAGCATCAGCCGCAAGCCACAAGGCATACAAGACCAAAATCATAGTTTTCAGGGTTACCCGTAATGAGAGTCGGCACCAACTTTCGGCTTCTGGTAAAATCGCAGCACCAACTTTTGGCTTCTGGTAAAATCGCAGCACAGTCCACTTTCGGGTTCTGGTAATTGAATAGGTCAAGGCAATCAGCCAAAGCCAATCAGTCAAATAACAAGGCACAGGTCAAGGCACAGGTCAAATAACAAGCCAATCAGCCAACTTTCGGGTTCTGGTAATCACAAGGCACAGGTCAAGGCAATCAGCCAAATAACAAGGCACAAGGCACAAGGCAGCAGCCACCAGCCACAAGCCACAAGGCACAGGTCAAGGCAGCAGCCACCAGCCACAAGGCCGAAAACCAAAAATTAGAGAGTTTTTAGGGTTACCCGAGGAGAGTCGGCACCAAAATCGCAGCACCACACCAAAATCGCAGCACCACACCAAAATCGCAGCACCAAAAGCACAAAATCGCAGCACCAAATCGCACCAAATCGCAGCACCAAAAGCACAAAATCGCAGCACCAAATCGCAGCACCAAATCGCAGCACCAAAATCGCAGCACCAAATCGCAGCACCAAATCGCAGCACCAAAATCGCAGCACCAAAATCGCAGCACCAAAAGCACCAAAATCGCAGCACCACAGTAAAAATCGCAGCACCAAATCGCAGCAGAGAGGGTGGCAGAGAGGGTGGCAGAGGATCGGCAAAGAAGAGAGGATCGGAGGTGAGATCGGGGGATCGGGAAGAAGAGAGGCAGAGAGGTGATCGGCGGAACAAAAACCAAAGAGAGAGAGAGATCGGTTCGTTTGTCGCAAGAGAGAAGAAGAGAGGGATCACGGGTCGGTTCGGTCCGAATTAAAATTTCAAAACGCCAGGAAATATTGCGTTCCGAATTAATAATTCGGAACGCTAGGAAATATTGCGTTCCGAATTAATAATTCGGAACGCTAGGAAATATTGCGTTCCGAATTAATAATTCGGAACGCTAGGAAATATAGCGTTTTGGGTAAAAATAAAAATATTTTAAAAACCTGGTTATTTATATTAAAATATATTTTTTTTTGGGTAAAAATAAAAATGTCGGTTCAAATGCCTCCACTTTTCATGCCTCCATCATGCCTCCATTTTTGAAAACTGTAATAACTCAAAATTTAAAACTTAAAAATCAAAATAAAACCGTTGGATATGATCTAAATCATTTTATCTATGCACGTGTACAAAATTATGATATTTCAATTTTGTTTTGGTTGTCATCAAGAGCTTGTAAAAAACGCACTAATGTGGATAATTTCTAGACGTTGATTTTTCAACTTATTGATTCACATAAAAACAAAATCAAAATGTGATAATTTTTTATGAGCACATTGATAAAATAATGTAGATCATATCCAACGATTTTATTTTGACTTTTAAGTTTTAAATTTTGAGTTATTAAAGTTTTTAAAAATGGAGGCATGATGGAGGCATGAAAAATGGAGGTATTTGAACCCTCCTCGTTTGGTTAATAGGAAAAGTAAATAACGGGAGTACCTATCTGTATTTTAGGGTTAGTTACGTACTTTTCTCTATCCCAGTGTCGATCGCGCGAGAGGGGATACGAGTTACAAAGAAAGGAGAAGAAAGAGAGAGGGAAAACCCAGAAAAAGTGAGAGGAAAATAGAAGGGAAAAAAAAATCGAATATATTCGCACCTCTCAAATCCTTCGATCCGACTTCTTCTCCTACCCCGTTCAAGCTTCAGTGAAAATCCTTCGGTAAGGCGTCTCAATCTTTGTCGAAATTCCACCTTTGCTCTCTGTCTAAAGGATTTCACTTTTCAGATCTAATTCCATGCATTTTTCTAACTCTAAATCTTGTTTCTTTGAGGTTTTGGATGCTTTCTTCCACATGCGTTTGTTGTTTTTAGATTCGAATTAGAAAGGGGAAAGTGATTTTTGCAATTGTTCTTTATTTTCTTTTCAGTGTCTAATTGATAGTCGAGGCTATTTCCACCTTTCTTCTCTCTTTTCGCCTTGCTCGGTGATTTCTTCTGAATTCGACGAAGAGAAGAGATAATTGAGAGAAGAGAGAACAGAGCAGAGTACTGCCTCTTCCTCCGCTCCTTATCTCTTGGGCGTTTCCAGTTAGACGAGCTCTGCGTCCTCGTATCTTCGCCTTCCTACCTGGGATTTTAAAAACCCTAGATCTTAACACTCACCTCCTCGCCTAAGCAGGTCTCTCTCTCTCTCTCTCTCTCTCTCTCTCTCTGTGTCTTAACTTGATTTTAGTCTTCTTTGTCGTACTAGTTAAGCCCTTTATTCATTACAAGTACTGTTTAAATACATCCTATACTTGATTATCGGATAATGTATTAAGTATATGACAATGGATTCAAATTTGGAGTGGTTCTAGAATTTGTTCAATCAACTTAGATTTGCCTTTTTCATTAGGAGCTGAACCAAGATCTACTTTTCACCTTCCCGAAACCCTCAAAGCCCTAATTATATTGTTTCAAACCTTTTTGTGTTCTTTTTGCTAGCCTGCTGATTATAGGGCAGTGCAAACTGACCCTCCTTTTGTAAGTTAAAATGTATTGCATTCTCTATGCATCTTTTAAGTCCTTCTTTCGCTGAATAATTGATTCTTTTTTCCACTGTTTGTTCCAGTGAAGGCATATAATCATGGCATCTACAAGGAAAACAAGAAAAGTGCATAAAAAGTTTGCTAAGGTTAATGATGAATGGCCTGAGAAGGAAGGGCCTAGTACAGCTAACAAAAGCAAGAATAAGGTAAACTTATCCTGCACAATTTAGCAGTATTACACTTTTAGGCATAGAACCTTGATCTGTTTGTACCTATTTCTTGTGACCAAGTTAAGTTTACTATGAGTTGTTTGTTTTATTTGACTGGAGCTATGAATTTGAATTACTCCCATGCATGAGAAGTGAGTGATATATTTTGAAGGTGGGCAGTCTTGCCATTCGTGGTGAAAATGACATCTCTAGATGGGTGTGTTTCACACTTTATTTTAAACTAATCAACGTCATTGGAGCAACTTAATTCAAAAAATGCATCTTTTACCATTTTGGTTACCATTGTTTTACATTTTATAAGACTTCAGTTTTATCTGTGATTGTTAGATTTCCAACTAATCTATTATGCTTTGGTGTAATGATTGTAGAAGAGGAAATTGGTTGACCTGCTGGGTCCCCAGTGGAGCAAAGAAGAGCTCGAGCATTTTTATGATGCCTACCGTAAATATGGAAAAGACTGGAGAAAGGTCCTTAATTTATAGCAGTACGCTTGTGTATTTTATAGGCTATTTTTAAATGGTTTAGGGATGTGATGAGATTGTTTGATTGATGCCCCCCTTTTTTTTTATTGTTAGGTGTCTGGTTCAGTGCGCAACAGAACATCAGATATGGCGGAGGCACTTTACAATATGAACAGGGTAAGCTTTGAGCTAAGTTTCACTCTACTTTTATAAAAGAAAATATGAGCTCCATGGATATGTTATATCATATGTGATTGCTAAGATGTTGGTGTATTTTACACAGGCATATCTTTCCCTCCCAGAAGGAGCAGCTACAGCTGCTGGGCTGATAGCAATGATGAGCGATCACTACAGTAACTTGGTACTTTTTAATTGATTTCTCATTTTTTTACATGCTAGTCCTTTTGTAATAGGGAATAGAAGTAGAACAATGAATTGTGTTGACCATATAGGAAGGAAGCAATAGCGAAAATGAAAGTGATGAGTCACCTAAGAAGGCACCTACTAAGCCACCACCAAAGCGTGGGAAGGGTAAGCAAAAGACAGAATCCAAAGCTTCAAAGTCACGATTTACTGACCTACTTTCCTATGAGCCTGCATCCTCTAGCTTTGCTGCCCCACCAGAAATAAAGAAAAGACGAACTGGAGGTGAAACTTTTTTTGTTTTTTTGAAAAGCTAATTTTCCTAGCCTATTTCTGCATGGGTTGGTTTGCAAAGGATGGCCAATGTTTTGTCTCATTTGCTAATTTTCTCTTGCAACTTTGGATGATGTTTGCAAATATGGTCAAACTGAATGTTATCCGCAAAAAAAAAGTTCTTATTTAAATTCAACGCAAGATTTAAGTTTCTGTTTTATAATGAGGGAGAAGACCTACATGCAGGCACCAGACCTCGTGCTGTTGGAAAAAGGACCCCTAGGGTTTCTGTTGCGACCATCCAAAACAGGCTTGGCTCCCCTAGTACAACAGTAAAACCTGAGGATGACGAAGGGGCCCATGTGGCAGCAATGGCTCTGGCAGAGGTTTTCCAGAGAGGTGGCTCCCCGCAAGTTGCTCATACCCCCTCTCGCCATGCTGCAATGGTTGGTGGTAAAAAGGTAAAAGTGTCCTTTCCTTTTTAAAATTTCTGGTGCACAAGATATAGTTGTAAATCAATTTAAGCATCCTCACTCATTTATTTTCCTATGAAGCTTCAATAAGTTTTCTCCGATTACTTTGCCAAATTGTTACTGGTTAAGGTAGCACAGGTCATTTTAGATCTCAGATTCTAGCACTGATTACTGGAGCACTGCTGATTTTCCTTCTTCCTGTTGTTTTCTTGGTGTATTATTTCAGTTTTGCTTTCTAAAAATGTTGATGGAAGCTGCTGTGCTGAATGCTGTTTTGTTGTGTGGGTTCATATTAAAATGTTGATGCAAATTGATCTCTTTCTTTTTAAATTTTATCATCACCTAATATTTTTTTGAATAAAAATTCAGAATGAAGACTCAGAGAGGGACAGATCAAAAGCAGTTGCATTTCATGCAGAGGGAGAAGGTAGCCTTGGAAGTAGAGAGGCTGAGAATGAAGATTCCCCTACAGGCCCTTCTTACACTCCTGGAAAGGGTGTGGCTGCTTGTGGCGGTAAAACTGGTCCCAAGTCAAAGAAATCTCAAAAGAAAAAACAGAAAGGCATAATTGCAAACAGGTCTGACGATGACAAGGAAGCATGCAGCGGCACTGAAGAAGGGCATAATAGTAGTAGTGGGAAGGGGCTCAAGGATGCTGACGATGAGGATACTAAATCTCCTTGGGCTTCTACCTCACGGAAGAGAAGCCGTCAGCTCTTCTTTGGAGGTTCATTTTTTTTATTTCTAATCACTTTTTGGTTGGTTATTTGTTAGTATTTGCTTCATTCTATGAAAAGTAGATATAGCTGGTGTCAATTGCACATGGTGAATGTCCTTTTAGAAATGTACTACATCAAACATTTCCATATTCTCTGGTTAATTTTACTAAAAAATCAGCTTAACATGCGTTAAATGATCAATTCTGCATAGTAGGGAATGTTGGAATCCAGAACTGACCAAAAGATTAAGTTGCCATTGCAGATAACATTGCTTTTTTTTTTGTGTTGAACTTCCATTGTTTTTCATATGTTCAAAATATAATTTCAGACGACGAAGCTGGTGCATTGTCTGCCCTTCATACGTTAGCAGATCTTTCGGTGAATATCTTGCAACCAACTCCTATTTCTGAATCAGGTGCGGAGCTAGGTTTCTCTTTGGCATTTAAAAAGATATTGTCAGTAAACAATCATACTCACCATTTCCTATTATTATTAGATTCAACCCAGGATAAGGATGATAACAAGGAAATTGATTCCAAAGAGAAGCAATCTAAACCTAAAGCCTCAACAAAGGATAAAAGAAAGGCTGATGGTGTGGGCCCTGATGGCGGTGCTCGTAGAAGGACTAAAGCTGCTAAAGAAAGTGCTACTCCTGAAACTAAGGATAGTACTCTGAAGCCTGAGAAAGAAAAGAAACGCAAGCGTACTCCTTTGAAGGTAGCATTTAATAGCTATCTGTCGATTTTGCTTAACCTATTTGAATTTTACTTGTTAAGCTATGTTTTCTTTACTTGCCTTTTTGTGCATAGATCTTAAAAGATGAAGGTAAGGCTGAAATGCCTGGAGGTGAAGTTGAGAAGGAAAAGGTACTAAATGTGTTATCTTTTTAATATTTTTTTGTACTTCTTGCAAAGTTTACATATGTAGGTTAATCTGTTAATCTTTCTAATCTTTTTTTTGTACTTCTTGAGAAGGAAAAGGTACTAATTACTGGCACTGTGCTGTATATGATAGGTTAATCATGTAGAGAAGTATATTATGCTTTTTACTGTTTTGTTATAGGCCTTCGCATTTCATCTGTTCATGTGGTATGGTGTTTGCACTGGTCTTTATCTGATCAATTTAATGATTCTTATGTAAACATAATGTTTTTATGTTTTAAGTGAACAAATGAATTATTTATATGGATGTGTACATAATGGTCATGTTTGGTTGTGGAGTAAGTAGTGGAGTAAACCCTTTACTCCACCTGTAAGTAGCCAAACGAGGAGTAAATTTGAAGGATTAAGATGGAGTAGCATTTGAGTTAATCCGGAGTAAGTTACTCCACCTCTCTAGGTGGAGTAGCTTACTCCACCTGTAGGTCCCGCGGTTAGAGTAACATCCAACTTATAATTTTCTCTCTCTTCCTCAACTTACTCCATCAAACTTCAACCAAACATGATTAATTTAATCTATCTTAACTTGGAGTAAGCAATTTAATCCGGAGTAACTTTACTCCACATCTAAACATGACCAATGTTCTTACTGCTTTTCAGGTACCTGTTGAAGAAGAGAAGGCTACTTCTAGTAAAGGTAGACGTGCTAGCCAGGCTAGTCCTGTTTCCAAACCAGCAGAGGGATTTGTTAATCCAGTTGAGCTTTCTCCCTCTATTTCTGGCCCTGCAAGAGTTGTCTTAGATGTGGGCCAGGCTTCACCTACTGGTAACCCAGCCCAGTTGCGAATCAAGAGCAGGAGCCGCCGCAAGTCTAGTATAACGAAGGCATTTTCTAAGAGAGAGAGCTGGCGTGGTGAGACTACTACTGCCAACAAGAGGTCTTCCTATATTCCCAACTCTCCTGTTGATCTTAAGGTAATATATCACTCCATAGTCTAATTGGTAGCAATTTGTTAGTTTCTACTTTATTTTATATAACTTCTGTTCTCCTTTTGGTTACTGTAGGAGAAGCTTTCTCATTGCTTGTCAAATAGCCTGTTCCGGAGGTGGTGCAGTTTTGAGTGGTTCTATAGTGCTATTGATTATCCATGGTTTGCTCAAAATGAGTTTGTGGAGTACTTGAATTATGTCAAGCTTGGCCACATCCCCAGGCTCACGCGTGAAGAATGGGGTGTTATAAGGGGGTATGTGTGATGTGTCTAATCTAATCACTTTTTCTTCTCTGTTTCACTTATCCTTCTTTCTTTCTAACAATTATTATTGTGTTATCTGGTTGTGTAGATCTCTAGGTAAGCCACGTAGGCTGTCGGCCTATTTTCTGAAGGATGAGAGGATGAAGCTGGCTAAGTATAGAGACTCAGTAAGGGAGCATTACTCATCTCTGCTGACTGGAAAATTAGAGGGACTCCCCACCGATCTTGCCCGTCCCTTGACTGTGGGTCAACGTGTCATTGCTTGCCATCCCAAATCCAGAGAATTGCATGATGGCAGTGTTCTCACAGTTGATGGTGACCGCTGTAGAGTGCAGTTTGACCGCCCTGAATTGGGGGTTGAATTTGTCTTGGTAGTGTTCTTTCTCCTCCCTTAATAGCAATCAGAGGAGGGTTCAAATACCTCCATTTTTTGTGCCTCCATCATGCCTCCATATTTTAAATGTTAATAACTTATAGTTTAAAACTCAAATATCAAAATAAAACCGTTAGGTTTGATCTATATCATTTTCTCTATATGCACAAATAAAAAATTATGACATTTTGACTTTGTTTTGATGGGTTCAAGAGCTTGCAAAAATACATTGATATGAATAAATTCTGGACATTGATTTTTTCAACTTGGTTGATTCATATAATAACAAAATCGAAAGTGTGATAATTTTTTTATTTGTATGTAGAGAAAATAATATAGATCACATCTAAGGTTTTATTTTGAAATATAAAATTAAAAATTTTTGGTATTTGAAAATTAAAAAATGGAGGCATGACGGAGGTACAAAAACTAGAGGCATTTGAACCCTCTAGCAAGTAATATGCTACTGATTTAAGGGCTAACTGGCATTGTTTCAGCATGATATGGACAATATTTTGACAGAGCTGCCTGTTTTTAATATCAAATGCAGGATATAGACTGCATGCCATTGAATCCAGTAGAAAATATGCCTGATGCTCTTAGAAGAAATTTTTATGCAAGCAAATTTGGTGACCCCAAATTTATGGTTCGATCTAATGATTGGAGAGCTGGGGCTCTGAACTGGGTTTCTCCAAGTCAGAGTTCAGAGGCCCTAGGTGGGCCCTCTCATACAATTACTTCTCATCCAATGAGTACTCTATTGAAGCAAGCTAAGGTCGCATGCTACTTTCACCTCATTTATTATATGTTCATTTATTTCCTTGTATTTCAACAATCTGAAAGTATTTTTAGATTAATATTTAACCTGGGGAGGAATGTGTTAGCAGGGGGACAGCATTGATTCGATTGCACAGGCCAAAGCTACCTTGAATGAAGCCATGGTTGTCAAACAGGCATTGTACAACCAATCTTGCACTATGTCACAGATACAGGAAAGAGAGGCAGACATAAGAGCTCTTGCTGAGCTGCACCTTGCTCTTGATAAGAAGGTACCAAATGTTAATCTCTGAGATTTAACAATCTAGAGCATTGTTTTGTAACACTTGGATGTCTATTGCAGGAGGCGCTGTTAAGAGAGTTGAGGTACATGAATGAGGAAGTCTCGGGAAAGCAGAAGGAGACAGATACCTTACCTGACTTGGAGCATTTTAGAAATCAGTATGCCACGGTACTTGTCCAACTCCGACAGGCTAATGATCAGGTGCAATTGCTCTTAGGGTTTGAATATAAGCAGTTACAGAAATAAGATTTAAATTAAAACAGTACCTAACAAACTTGCTTCTGCAGGTTGCTTCTGCATTGCTCACTCTGAGACAACGCAACACCTACAATGGAAATCCAGCAAATCAGTTACCCAGGTTGATGGAAACTTATGGAGGACCTTCAGATTTGTTGAACAATGCGGGATTCAATAACAGCCAAGACACAGGTACTCAAGTGGTAGAGATCATAGAGAACTCGAGACGTAAAGCAAAAATGATGGTTGATGCTGCTGTCCAGGTATGACAACCTTTTGGAGGTTCCAGGTGAAGTTATGTGAAATGATAGGTGTCAATGCTTGGACCAACAGTACCAACTGTTTCTGGCTTCCTTAACAATTTAAAGCACCCTTGTGTTGTTGAAAGCCTAGCATTGTGTTATTAATTTTTATAATTTTTATATTTTTGTTTTCTGGGTGGTGATTACAAAAGTTACCTCTTCTAATAGGTGGTGTGTACTACAAATGAAGGTGAAGATTCTCTTGTCAAGATAGGAGAGGCACTGGATAGCTTGAGCAACCGTAATTCTGGGTCTGGTTCAAGCATTTTGGGGATTAGGCGCATCCCTCCTGACTCAGGTCATGCCAACTCTACTTACCAGCAGGAGAACGTGACCTCAGCAACGTTTGACCATTCTGCTGTGCATGCCGAAAGCCCGAAGATGCGCGTTGGATTTGAAGGGGAGGTCAGACTTCCTTCAGAGCTTATATCGGCATGTGTCTCGACTTTACTAATGATACAGGTACACCTTTACACATTTCATTCCCTGTTCTCTCTGTTTTTTTTATATCTCTTGTTACCAGAAAGGAAAAAGAGTAAAGTTTTGATAGATGAGAGGCGCAAAGGAGTTTGGAGTCATTTAATTGAAGTATACAAACAATTTTGTTTGCCCTAATTTGACATTTAATTGGGTTAAAGGTTGTGGTGAGATAATTGAACTGAGAACAAATATGAAGATATGGTGAGATTATTGAACTACCGAGCAAATAGTAAGATTTGTTAAAATTATCGAGTCAAGTGGCAAGATATTCAATTCTTTTTATCCTTTAGCCATGTTAACATTGTGGAAATTCTACACAAAATTATGCAGCATTTTGTGCAAATGAGTGAGGCTACGGTACTATATATAGTGCAGATTGGTCTGTACTATGGATCAATATCTCTGTTTTCAAAGTCCAAACTGTCGATCTGAACCTTTCAACATCATCTCCATATGAAAATGTACCTGTAAATCATTTTTTTTTTAAAATATATTTTTAGATGGGTAGAAAATCACTTGATCTAAAGATTCTAGACCATTCAAAAAGTAGTGATCTTTTACATGTCTGAATAAACAGTAAAAAAATAAAAATAAATAAATAAATTAGTATGCAAGTACATTTTCATATGGAGATCATGATGTACTGTTCATATTGACTATTTGGACTTTGAAAACGGAGATATTGTTCCATAGTATGGACCAATCCGTGCTATGCATAGCACCATAGCCTCACTCTTGTGGAAATATACAGTCCCCCTTTTTTTTTTTTGGAGAAGTGTCTGTTTACTTACATTATTATTAATTTGTGGCAGAGTTGTACAGAGAAGCAACTGCCACCAGCAGAGGTGGCGCATATACTGGACTCAGGTCTTGCAAGCGTGCAGCCGTGTTGCCGAGATAGTGCAGGCGTGTATCGGGAGATAGAGATGATGATGGGCATTATAAAAAACCAGATGCTCGCTCTCGTACCCACCCCCGCTCCTACTCTTCCCACTCCCATTTCTCTTCCTCATTCTCACGAGCTCCCTTCTCTCTAGTTGTATTGGGCGTTCTTATTGTCCCAGTCCAGAGATAGCTTATGGCAATAAAGTAGGATTTTATACTTTTCTCTGTATGTGTTGATTTTTTTTTTTTTTTTCCCTTCCTGAATGCTTGTTCTGTAAATGTTGCTTCAAATAACTGAGCAATGGAAAGAGCTAGATTTGTTTAGTCTCTAATCTACTCATTGTGCATATGGATCTCAAGTTAACTTAATAAAGCTACTTGTATTTCTTTCTTTATCTATGGCGTACACAAATTGCACATGCTTGCGAGCACACAGGTTTGGACCGCATAAATAAAATCCAACTCAATTGGCCGACAATTTAATTAAACACAGCTGATTTCCAGATATTATGTAATGCTATGTTTGCCTACAAATTAAAAATAGAAGTATGTTATTTCATGTCAACTTTTTTTTTTTTCTATTGTTTATGAGAGCCCCTGTCAAATTAAGCTCACTCAACAATGAAAACTTTTAAGAATGCACAATAAATGGTTTTTGAATGTGGGAGGTGGCAGTCAAATCTGAAGTGGGGTAACTCTTTTAATAGTGGGGGCTCCAGATTTGCCAGATCTGTTCGAACGGAAGTGATCTGTTCCGAATGGATTGTATGAATATTGAAATTAGAATTTCCGCAATAATTAAATTAATATTAACCGTTCTAAACGTGTATGTCCGTTTAGGATGGTTAGTACTATTTATCTCACAAAAATTAATAAGCATTCCAACGGATGACAACCGTTCTGAACGGAACTAAACTGGAACTTTATGTAATTTTATGATTTAATCCGTTTCATACGGTTTTGTCCATTCCAAACGATTGCTCTTGAAATCAACAATTCTCAAATATACTTATTTATTTGATTATTACAAATCTATAACTTCGTAAAGTCTTGTTGATTTCTTCGATTCTTCAAATAATTCTTGCAATTAAGATCTTCGTGAACCTTGATTCTCTTCATATTAATCTTGCAATTAAAATCTTGAACCAGAATTTCAAGAGCTCATGTGGTCTCGAGCACATCGTTCATTCCAGGATTTCAAACCTAAACGATATGTTTTTGACAAACTGAACATTAGGGCTAATACTAATGCTTCACATTTGGTTCTGTGTATTACATTTTCACCATTGTGTGCATGTGTGTGGGTTAAACGGGACACAATCTGATACATAGGCAAATAAGATGTTTTTTATGCAATTTTTGAAATTAAAAGCTTAGAGGAAAGTCATCTAAATGTTGTTAGGATTTATCGAAGTATTTTTGATTGAATTTTGGTTTAAAATTATTCCAAATTTATTTAAAATGATGTGGAATTTTATTTAGGTCACTTGAAATTGGTTTGAGCTTATTTGAACTTAAAACGAGAAAGTTATATGCCAAAAGGGTTTGAAAATGACTTATTTATGAGGTTTTAAACTCAGGGACTTATTTATAAATTTTGAGGGTTTACGGCTCTAATTTGGGCTTTTATGGCGTCTGTAGTGTAAAAGGGAGTCATCACTCATCAGGGACTTGTTGGAAATGTTTTTTTTGGCATCGGGGGCATGTTTAGATTTTTCAGGGACTTTCCTGCTTGAATTTGAACTTGCAGGGTTATCAGCGCAAAATAGCCTTTGTTTTAGTTCGGGCTGAACCCAATTCGGAGTTGGGCCGAGATTAGAAGCCCAGTTCACTTGAATTTTGCATGGGCTTCGGATTTAACTCAATTTTATTTTCCAACACCGACATGTGGACCCAGCTGGCGCAGTGACCGTTAGCTTAATCCGACGCCTGGGATTTGAATCATCTGCGCCAAGAGCCCAAGATCCGAACTCTTTCGAACTTCTTCTCGCGCCACGATCGAACCCCTTAGAATGCTTCAATTTCGTGTTAATCTTTGATGACCTTGTCAGAGCTTTCTTGGCCTTGACTTCGTTGATTTGGCCGTCTCCAGCCGAGCGATTACAACCGAGGTCTCCTTGCTTCCCTGAGTATGCTGGTGAGGTCGTCGGCCGGCAGCGGCCAGCCACGGCGGTGTTAGGTGGTCAGAACCTATTTCTAGGTTTCTTGAGGTTTTCTGCCTATTTTTCTTGATTTTCTTTGGTTCAGATTGATTCCTCCTCATGATTGGTCTCGGTAGAAGGTTTAAAGCAAGGCTTAGAGCTTATGGCTGAGTTGTTGCATGGTTCAGATTTCCTACCATGAATTCTTCTTAACCTTTTTTTTTTTTTACACTTTGATCAAATTGGCTTAGGGTTTGAGTGCTTCGGCCTTTGGCATGTTTTAGTCAGGATGTTTTAGTGTTCGTTCAAAGCCTCAAAGGTATGGGCCACTGGTTGGATTTAAAATTCATGTGCAAGTCATTGTTAATGCATAGCACAATATCAATCTGTGCTATGACTCAGTTTAGGTATTTCCCTTGTTCAATTTTGCATCTTCACTCATGGTATGATTCAATTATTAGTATGGCTCAATTATAATGGTTAAGTGCTTATTCAAGTGTATAAATTCAGAGCTTATATGCAAGTTTAACAACGCATAGCGCAGGTGCAAGTAGGGAGTGAAGAGTTTCTTGGTATAGGACTGTGCTCATTGCAGAAAATGGCTGTAGTGCCATCTTGGTCAGAGATTTCAATGGTCAAGATGTAGGTTTTTCATTAGTTCAAGCAAGGTTACGGGTTGTCTACATGTTTCTTTTGAGATTTAAGAAGTTTTAGCAAATTATAGAGGCTTTGCGTTGTGTTTAATCCATTCTGCGAGAGGGCTATTTGATCAACTTCTAGCCTGAATTGGGCTTGGTGTTCAAGTTCAAGTTTTTGACAAGAGGTTATGTGCTATGGGTCAGATTTTGATCCTTTTAATGTTCAATTTGATGTTTTATCATGAGAGAGCATGCAAGAATTATATACAAACTTTGTTCATCCTTCATATGAACTTTTACAATTTGTGTAGTGATTCATTTTATCGATTTTCAGTTCATGAGGGGCAGTTCTGGTATTCCTGACATGGTGTCTTGTGGTTTTTGTGCAGTTCAGCTCACAAATCCAAATCTCATGTTCTTTACAACAAAATTCTCAGGAGGATGCAGTCTATATCCCCAAATTGAGAGACAAATTTTCTGGGCTTCTTAGCTATGCTTGCTGACAGTTTTCTGAGAGACAAATTTCAGTCCAGTACCAGTTTTTATTTTCTGGCAGCCAGTTTTCTATAATTTTCACAGGAAAAACTACAACTCCAAATTGAGTGTTCTTGGTATCAAAATTCTCAGGATATTAAGATCTTTTACCATGATTTATTTCACATTTTTATGGCTATTCTAACTGAGTTGAATTTGAGGTTTTGTACAGGGCAGTTTTGCACCAGAAACACTATATCAGTTTTTATAATTTTCAGAACCTGTATTTTGAGAGGCCACCATAATTTGTAGAAAATTCCAATGTAAGAAATTATTTTTTCAGTGTATTCATATGAGTGTCCTCTTTATGGCCATGCAGCAGTTTGGTCAAATTCGATTCAGCGATTATGTATTTCATTATATTTTTTATCAGGGGCTGACTTGGCAGATGATGCAGGAAATTAGCAGTTTTTGTGTTTTGAGAAGGTGAACTTTAAAATAAAAAAAAAATGATTGGAAAATGATATTAACGCAAAATTTGGGTCCAAATTGTGTGTTTTTTAGTACTTTATCCAGCTAAGACCTTAATTTTTCCAGATTATCAGTTTTAATACCAGTGTTGTTCAGGTTTCTAATTCACTGTTTTTGGGCATTTCTTCGTACCAGTGGGTTGATCATTGTGTTTTGCCTATGGTTCTCTACTGGTACAAGTACAAGGTCAGGTACAGGAGGGCTGATTAGGGACCAATTTTATTATGTCAGGTTTTTGAGGTTCTAAGTCACTGTTTTTTATATGTAACCTAAGAAGATAAGATCAAATATCATTAAAAGCAAAACTCAGAATTTTATTATGTCAGGTTTTTTGAGGTTCTACTGCCCATAAACTCACTCACCCAAATCTCCAGGACAGCACAAAGCTGCCATCAACACACGTTTGTCAAACAAACAGGCATTTACAATCATGCAAATATATCCGACTGTGAATCTGATAATAATGCCCCTAAATTTGACTCTGTCATTAGAAATCAACTACTGCTCCTTGCTTCTTTTTGGCACTTGCATATTGCTCTTGCTTGTTTGCTGTCCAGTGATATATCAATTCTTTTTTCTGGCATTCGGATATTGTTCTTGCTTATTTTCTCTCCTCTGATATATTAATTATTAGCATACATTAGGTACCAGCTTTTTCTAGAGATATTGAATGGTTTATTTGTTTCTTATTTTTTCATTTTGATTCAAGTCTCAGCTACTGTCATATATACTTGAAAGACAACAAGTTGAGGGCCAACTTTCACCAAAAGACAATGTTTCAAGCTGTTGAGAAATAGCGTTGTTATTATGCCTTTTGTGTTTAATAGGAACTCTACATATATGGACTATTACCATGTTCTCTTAATAGAAACATGGTAATAGGGATACATTTGTAATTTTACATAATATATGGACTGTTTTGTAACTTTGAAACATTGTAATAGAAATAGATGAGGAGTCAGAGAGTTGAATTAAAAAACTCTGTACCCTCTTTCCTAAATCTTTTGCTCTTTCTTTCTCGTTCTTTACTGTTCTCTAAAAACCCTAGAAATTAACATGGTATCAGAGCACTCGATCCAACCTGATTGAACTCTATTTCTTACCTTAATCAAAGAAGAGAAGAAATCGCTGGAATTGGTGCTTTCGTTGAGAGTAAGTGAAATCGCTGGACTAAGTGAAGATATCGCTGGAGTAAGGCTGGAGGTCATATTGCTGGAGTAAGTGGAGTGTGCCTGGAGAAGAGAAGCACTAACTGAGATTGCTTCAAGGAAAGAGTAGGAACGTCCAAGGGAGATAGAAATCACTCCTAAGAGAAGCAAAATATCGCTGATTGAAACTGCTCCAAGAGAAGAGCAAAATCGCGACAGAGATTGGTGTATTTACTCAGTCCAGGCTGTACACAAAAAAAAAATGAGCACAGAAATTACAAGAGATAACCCCGGTCCGACCACCGGTACTGAGATTGGGTCTCCAGTACCAATTCTGCGCAGGTTGTATACCATGGAGATCTGATATCTATTAAATTTAATGGATCAAATTATTTGGACTGGTCAAGAGCTGTGATAATAGCATTAGGAGGACGTAGACTTCTTGGATATATTAATGGAGAAATAAATGCACCATCTGAAGCAGATGCAAAGTATTCTGACTGGAGGACAACTGATTATGGTGTTATGGCTGCCATAAACAATACTATATTACTCGAGTTGGGAAGGAAATTTTTAGGTGTAGCAACTGCAAGAGACATGTGGTTAGCTATTAAGGCAACTTATTCCCATAAAGGAGATGATACGAGATTGTTTGAAATCAAAGAAAGTATTCGAAAATGCACTCAAGGAAACCGTTCAGTGCAAGAGTACTACTCAGAATTTCAAAGACTATGGAATGAACTTAAGGTATGTGAAAAACCATGTCCAAACTGTATTCAAACTGGAGAGAAAAATAAGGTGTTTGATTTTCTTATGGAATTAAATTCTGAATATGAGAGTGTGAGGAGTATGGTGTTTGCTCAATTATCTATTCCACCAATTGGGTCAGTATATTATGCTGTCCAGTGTGAAGAAACAAGGAAACGAATGATGAAAGTATCTATTGGTGAAACTAAAAAGGTAGGAATGGTGGCTGAGTATGGACCTATGAGAGGTCGAGGTAGAGGTTTCAACCAAGGAGGAAGATGACGTGGTAGATCCTCCAATGATCGTGACAAACTCAAGTGCTCTCATTGTGGCAAAATGAGGCACACCAATGAAGAGTGTTGGGATATAGTTGGAAGGCCACCTTACATTGGAAGAGGAAGAAAGACCTTCAATGCTGTTAGAGAAGGTACATCAGAGACAATAGGAATGCAAGAATATCATGATTTGAAGAGACAACTTGATGAGTTAAAAGTTGGTCTCTTCGGGTCTCAACTTGGCATGTCTTAAGTTTTTGATACTCAACAAAGTTCTCATGCATCAGCCAACTTAGCATCCTCTAGTGGAAAATGGGTAATAGATACTGGTGCCATTGATCACTACTCTGGTATGAAACACGTTTTTTCAAATTTTCACTTATATAACCAGTCCAATTCAATGACCATTGCTAATGGTTCTTCAATTCCAATTGTTGGAAAATGATCCATTTCTACCCCTATTGCCACACTCAATCCAGTTTCATTTGTGCCTAACTTACCAGTCAATCTTCTCTTCATAAGTGTCATTACTAAGAGCTTGCCCTGTAGTGTAACTTTCTTTCCAAATTATTGTATTTTTCAGGACTTGACGACGAGCAGCCTCCTTTGGAGTGGCTATGAAAAGGATGGATTGTACCTTCTTGAAGATCCAAGAGTAAAGACTTCATCTTGTGGGTTAGGTTGTTCTAAATTAGAAAGTCTAGAACTTCTTCATTATAGGTTAAGTTATTTGCACCTTACAAAGTTGTGTATTTTGTTTCCAGAACTTTCAAAGACAAAGGAAGATTTTAAATGTACGGTTTATGTTAGAGCTAAATAGGTCAGGAGTCACTATCCTGTAATCAATGATCACTGTACTACTCTTTTTGAAATTATTCATAGTGATGTTTGGGGTCCATCTCCTGTTGCATCTATTTTTGGATATAAATATTATGTTTGCTTTGTGGATGATTGTTCTCGTTATATCACTATTTTCTTAATAAAATCAAAGAGTGAAGTTGGCTCCATTTTTCCAATATATCACAAGATGGTTCAGACTTAATATGGTGCAACTATCAAGATTTTGAGAAGTGATAATGGAAGAGAGTATCTCTCTTCTGAACTTCAGAAATACTTGGAGTTGCATGGTATTAAGTCTCAAACAAGTTGCCCCTATACTCCATAACAAAATGGGGTAGCTAAGAGAAAGAACCGACATATACTTGAGGTAACTTGTTCTCTTATGATTGGTATGAATGTGCCAAAATATTTGTGGTCTGAAGCAATGTTGACTTCTGTATATTTGATAAATCGAATGCCTTCAAAGATTCATAATGGAAAGACACCACTTCAAATTGTTGATTCCAAATCAATATTATTTTCCATACCTCCAAAGGTCTTTGGTTGCATTTGTTTTGTCCACACGAAGGGAACTATGCATGACAAATTGGATCCCAGATTTATCAAATGTGTCTTTACAGGATATTCAAATTCTCAAAAGGAGTACAAGTGCTTTGATCCTATCACCAAACGTAGGTATGTTTCAATGGATATCACATTTTTTGAAAAACAACCGTACTTTAATTCTAATGAAAATAGCTTATGTAAAGACCTAACTAAAAATGAAGAAGAATTCTTTTTCCCAAGTCAATTAGAGTATGTCTTCAATCCAAACACTATAGAAAACTTGTCTAGTGAGAATAGAGAACCTCAACCCACTGAGATGAAAGTCTATACAAGAGGTAAACGAGAAGTAGTACTTCTAATCTCTTCAAATGTCACAGAACAAGGAGGTGCTTCGAATCAAGATCTGGAAAATACAATGTTTGACAAGAAAGGTAACACAGATCCGTTACCATATGATCTTGACCTACCCATTGCTCTCCGAAAAGGTAAACGAAACATCAAATTTCCAATCAGTAAATATGCCTCATATTCTCATCTATCTAAACCCCTTCAAGCCTTTATTACCTCATGTGATACAGTATCTATTCCTACAACTGCTAGGGAAGCTTTGGAATCTAATGCTTGGAGAAAAGCAATGGAAGAAGAAATGTATGCTCTTGAGAAGAGTGGGACATGAGAAGTCTGTGAACTCCCAAAAGGTTAGAAGACAGTTGGTTGTCAATGGGTGTATACCATTAAATTTCAACATGGCGGTAAAATTGAGAGGTACAAAGCTCGATTGGTTGCTGAAGGGTATACACAAACACAAGAGGTGGACTATGATGATACTTTTGCTCTGGTGGCTAAATTGAACTCGGTACACATTTTACTTTGCATTGCTGCTTGCAAAAAATGGGAACTCTATCAATTAGATGTGAAAAATACTTTCTTTCATGGATCTTTGGAGGAAGAAATATATATGGATCAGCCACCGGGTTTTAAACTTGAGGAGGAGACATATAAGGTGTGTCGATTGAGGAAATCATTATATGGTCTTAAACAATCACCTCGAGCTTAATTTGCACGATTGAGTTCTATCATGATCAGCTTGGGATATGTACAAACACATTCTGATCATACTGTGTTTGTAAGAAGGGGTGAGAAGGTATGTGTTTTAATTGTATATGTTGATGATATAATTGTGACAGGAGATGATGTTGAGGAGATAAATCGATTGAAAGACAATCTGAAAAATGCATTTGAGATCAAGGATCTAGGTAAGTTGAGATATTTTCTTGGAATTGAAGTGTCTCGTTCAGAAAAGGATATTTTTATATGTCAAAGAAAATATACCCTTGACTTGCTAAAAGAAACCGGAATGTTGGATTGTAAAATAGTGATAAGTCATATTGAACCAAACCATAAACTTTGGGATAAAACAGCTAGACCATTAGAAGATCTAACTGTTCACTAGAGACTAATTGGCAAGTTGTTATATTTGACAATTACTTGACCTGATATAACCTATGCTGTTAGTGTCCTTAGCCAATTTTTGCAAAATCTCTCACATGAACAGCTACAAGTTGCTTATCGAGTTTTGAAATACCTAAAATGGAAACCAGGAAAAGGTCTTTTGTACTCTCATGGAAATGCTCTAAACATTGATATATACACTGATGCTGATTGGGCTGGGAGTACCATTGATCGAAGGTCCATATCTGGTTATTGCACTTTTATTGGGTAATTTAGTCACTTGGAAAAGTAAGAAGCAAAAGGTTGTCTCCCGATCGAGTGCAGAGGCAGAATATAGAGCTATGGCAAATGAGACGTGAGGATATGTGGATAAAAACACTGTTGGATGAGTTGAGGTTCAAGATAACACAACCAATTCCTATATATTGTGATAATCAAGCAGCTCTCCATATGTGGACTGTCACTTAGTGCGTGAGAAGTCTGTGAAGGAGAAATTGGTTGACCCAAAGCATGTGAGATCTCAGAAACAGTTAGCTGATGTGTTTACGAAAGGGTTGTCTGGAAAAAGGATAAAAGAAATATGTTCCAAGTTGGGCATGATAAATATCTATGCTCCAACGTGAGGGGGAGTGTTGAGAAATAGAGTTGTTATTGTGCCTTTTGTGTTTAATAGAAACTCTACATATATGGACTATTACCATGTTTAATAGAAACATGGTAATAGGGATACATTTGTAATTTTACATAATATATGGACTGTTTTGTAACTTTAAAACATTGTAATAGAAATAGATGAGGAGTCAGAGAGTTGAATTAAAAAACTCTGTACCCTCTTTTCCTAAATCTTTTGCTCTTTCTTTCTCGTTCTTTACTATTATCTAAAAACCCTAGAAATTAACACAAGCCTTTTGTAGAATGAGGCTATGTTACTATGCATAGCGCATATTGGCTCGCGCTATGGATTAATATCTGTATTAATTTATTTTGAAAGTCCTAATGGTCTATCCGAATCGTTCCACTTGATCTCCATATGAAAATGTACTTGCAGATCAAATTTTATATTTTTTAGAATTTTGTTTTACTATTTTTTTAGATAGGTAGAAAATCACTTGATCTGGAAATTCTGAGCCATCCAAAAACAATGATTTTCTACATATCTAATAAAATAGTAAACAAATTCTGAAAAATACAAAATTTGGTTTGCAAGTAGAGCTGGTGTGTTGTTATGTTCTAGGAACAACTCATTTTTATATGGATATCATATCAAACGGTATGGATATACCATTAGGACTTTGAAAACAAAAATAACAATTCATAGTACGTACCAATCCGCGCTATGCATAGTACATAGCCTCACTTCTTTTCTTTATATATTTTACAAAAACATACACACACGGACACACAATTTTCTAACCAATATGATACATTCAGTCTTGGTGTGTGCAATGAATCCAGCTCATGGCCAAATTAGGTTGGGTACAGGGTTATGGGTCCACAACAGATCTCTTGACCAAGGTTTGTTCACAAAAAAATTATAATATTTGAGGGAATGGTGGGATCCAGTATTGGTGTACCAGATGGATGACATCTAACGATGATGCTGCATTGAAAGAAAATGCATGTACCCATGATTGGCATGTTGAGAAAAACAGGCTTATACCATGGCGGAAGATGTTTCATAATGCGTGAGATTGGTGCTGCTAGAAAGAGGTACCTATTTTTAGTGTGATGTCTGCTTGTAGTAATTTTCTTTTTGTAGCTTAAATTTATGAGATAAACATGCCAAATGTTTCTGGTGTTTCTGGTGTTTGCAAATAGCAACTTGCCTATATGAATGTAAAAATGAGGGGTCATTCGATGAGTTATTATTGTTTTTAATTTCCCTTCTTCTTCTTTTTTATTTATTTTTTGGAAGGGGATGGTGGGTCGATTTCAAAGTATGATCCTTGTGCTCCTTTTCATCAAGGAGTTTTTTAGTGGTCTGTTCCTCAACTTTATGTAAATAGAAAAAAAGAAGAAGAAAAATTGGCTGAAGTGCTTCAACCTTTGCAAACAGACACGTCATCAGTTATGGACTAGAAACAAACTCTTGAATTACTTGTCACATTTGTTTTTATGCTTAGAAAAGAAGAGACATTTATTGGGGCAAAAGGTGGAGTGATCTCCATTACTGTCTGTCCCGATGATGTTTGCTATCTACAATAAAAGTCCAGTTGTCAGAAAAGCCCTTGGGCATATTACATAAATAAGAATCATTCTAACATAATTTATACACCTGTATCAATATATAACAAAAACCTGTTGAAACCAAAATCTTTCTAAAACCTATCAGCTAGTGAGTCTAGCTAGGTTCTCTCATGATCTCATCTCTTCCAACCTATTACATGATGGCACTGGTACTCAAACCATAAATAATTGAGTGAATAAAGTTCTCTTACCAAAGTGTAGATGTCTTGGCTTAACCATGCGCTTAAAATGCCAGAAGTACCATTGTAAACCGCCTAATATCCGGAGAAAGGGCAAGAAGTTGAGATCTATCGTCTCAATCACTGTTTTCTTTATATAAAAAAAGAAATTTAGGGAAACTTAAACATATCTCTCACTGAAAAGCTCTATGAAAAGACTCAGTTCCAAATCCTTTTATCAAATACTTACCATCATAATGCAAGGTGATGCATACATGTAGACACACGAGGTGAGGCACATTATCCCGATAAAGGTTTTGATTTGGGACTCGTCACCTCCATCAAAAAATATTGTAAGTACTACCCCGTAAAACACAGCTTCCGCAGCTAAGAGCCACCAAATTTTACGCTGACAAAGGAATGTTAATTTTGTAAAAAAAATCAAGTATTGGTACAGGTACAATAAGCTGAACTTGGAAGTACTAATGGAATAAACATGTGCATTATTGTTGGAACTTGGAAGTACTGGGTGAAATATTATTAGCAATACGAATAAAGAGTTTATGTTATAAGACAGGGAAAGGGTTGCTGGTTACAGAGGTTTAAGGAAGTGTGCATAGTTTTTGCTATAAGGATTAAAAAAAAGAAACAATCATACCCGTTGGCCCTGTGTGGAGAAGATATAAAAATGCTGCTATATAGTATGCCTCACAAATTATGCCTGCACTATACCTATAGATCATGAGAGGGTTGGAAGTGGTGAAAGTCCACATCACAGAATTGAGCATTGTTGCGAGGTATGGAAGTGGTGAAAATCCCTCAACTGTTTCATTGCTTGTAAAAGCTAGAATTGTTGGTCTATTTTAAAAATAAAAAAGGAGTTTGGTTATAGATACACTAAGGTTTCACATTCCAGAATTGAGCAATTGTTAGTCTACAACCAGTGCCTAATAAGGGGATTTCAATAAGGGAATTCCTGGTTCCAGAAACGGTTTCTATACAATACAATTTCAGTTCAATGAAAAAGGTAATAGGACATATTCCTCAAAATCGATATGCAGTGGTGTGACGCAAGCTGCATCAGAACATAGCTCAGGCATCCTCAGTCAGTCTAACTAGGGACAAATGTTGGCAGAGGTACACAGGGCCGGTACAGGGGCCGTTACAGAGAAACAAATTACAATGGAAAAAAATGTAATCACAGCTACAAATTAGTGGACGACTATTAAATAAAGATTTAAAATAGAATGAAACAATTATCATATTGTGGATCTGATAAAAAAATGTTGATCTTCAAAAGAGACGAGGTTGCTTACACCGATGAGAAATAAAGAAAAGTTGTGGTTAGAGCTCCTGAGATAATAATGAAAAGAGAAACGATTAGACTTAAATCGATGCATTGAGAGAGGAAGAGGAAGAGGAAGAGGAAGAGGAAGAGGAAGAAGGACCGATAGTATATTGCCATTACCTATTAACTCGACCACAATGGCTACTGTTTTCATTTCGTGCTATGAGAGAGAGAAAGCAAAGATGTGAATGTGTGTACCATAGAATGAAAGTGAATTAGCAAAGGCGGTAGTGACACTAACAAATGGGGTACGAATTCAGTGTCTTTTGTGAAATTCAATAAGCGTGATGTTAAAATTTAAATGGTCATTCGTTACTGCTCAGTCACAATACGACAAGTTCAAAAACCAGCTTTTGCACCCATGCAGCAAAAACTCGTCTCTCTCTAGTTAAAACCTATCACAAATTTTAAAGACCACGTTCCACCTCTAATCCAAAAAAACGATGCGTACAATAATACAGGCTTATAATAATACAGTACTATAGAGGATTCAGATTTGATCTTGGTCGTAACCCTCTCAGCGATTAACATATATACTAAACCTAACAGTTTATAACATGCGTCCTGAATTTAGAATACTTTCCAAATTAAAAAATTTAGTACTATAATTAGGGGTGTCAATGTTCTATTAAACGTTTATCGATCCATATCGTATTGAATAAGTGGATATGAGTAAGAATTTTTTTCATTAACTTAATGAGTATGAGTCGAAATTTTTATCCATAATATAAATTTTTTTTTTTCAAAAATCCAAACATAACATCACTTTTTGTTCATATCATTTTCCTCCTATGGCTGACAATGCCAGTGGTACTATTTCCCTCATACTATGAGCATTACCAGCAATAGATAATTTTTTTTTATCTAAACTTCTCAAACATAACTCAAAATCTAGTTAGAGCATGTATGGTTAATAATTTTTATAATATTTGAAATTTTTTTGTTGACTTTGTTATTTTTTTTCTAATATTAATACTACATTTTACAATTTAGAACGTTGATTATTGTAAAATAAAATTTCTTGATAAATAATTAACGGGTTGTAAAAAATTTATGTGCATGCAGATAATATAATGTAAATCACATCTCAGTTTTATTTTGACATATTAAGTTTTAAAATTTTTGTTATAAAAAAATAAAAAAAAGTGGAAGCAATGTATTTGAACTCTCTTCTTTTCATATTTGTATATCTGATAAGTTAACCCCAAAAAATATTTTTATCCGTATTTGAAAAGTTAATGAAAAAAACTTATTCATACTCGTCTTATCAAATACATGATAAATCTAGTAAATGGATAAAAAGGTACTATTGGCACTCCGATTTGTGTGACAAAAAAACTGGTATTTTATATGGTCAAATAGAGAGTGGTTCCAACCTTTTCAAAAATAGATCGTGTTTTTACTTCTTTGGAATGAAATTCAAGCTTTTCATCAATCATTGTTTTGAAAGTTTTTTTTTTATGGTTAGCGGCAAAGGTTATTGCTAACAAATATATTGATTAAAAAAGTATATTTACACAAGTTTATTATGGAGAGCGCTCTCCAAATAAAAGTAAAAGGAAAAAATCAAAAAGACAAAAGTTAAAATAACCTAACTAATGAACGGTACGCAGGAAACCTGCTCTCTCAACTTGCAAACAATGCCGCCAACATTGTGCAGTATGCACCCGCATCCAGTGCACTCATCTCCCTCCTATATGAATTGTGCCCATGAAGATATATCCAATGATGTATCATTTATCAAAAGAATCAGTGGTCTCCTTTTGTTGGAGAAAAGCCTCCTATTCCTTTCCTTCCATAGCGTCCAGACTCCCGTTATCCACACCACACCCGAGAATGTTCTTTCCAGCCTTGATAACCGACCAGCCGGTTTGGACCAAATCTTGAGAATTTTGTTCCCTCCTGAAAACGTGATGTTGTATCTTGCCAACAAGTTCGTCTAGAATGTGCGTGAGAATGGGCAATTCCACATGATATGGTCCATTGTTTCCTGGATTGCTGAACCACAAAGATGACATCCAGACTGCACTTGGATATATACCCCTTGTAAGTAAGACTTGCTGGGTCAGGATTTTGTTTCCCAACATTAGCCACACAAAGACCCTGACTTTCATCGGCACCTTCAAATTCCAGATGGCCCGGTTGTCCGCTATTTCTCCTGTGTGATGCATCAATTTATATGCCGAAGAACAAGATAATGTGCCAGAGGTGGACCATTTCCATTTAATGCCATTGTCGTACAACGTTAAGACCTTGAAGAAAGGAATGAGTGAGGCAATATCCTTGATGAAGAATGATGCATCCTTAGTAATGGCAATCTCCTCGGCCATCTCAATGCCTCGTAGTCTTCTCAGTGTAGATGCCCAAAGACCATCTGGATATGCCTTAATATTCCAAATCCATTTTGTGAGTAAAGTATTATTTTGACACTCGAGATCTATAATCCCAAGGCCACCATTGCATTTAAGCGCACATACCCTTTTCCAGTTGACTAGGTAATTTTTTTTCCTTTACAAGGATAATTTCCATAAGAAATTTCTCCTCATTTTATCGATGTGTCTGATCACCCCCATAGGTAGGCTTAGAGCTTGCATGAAGTGTAACGGCATAGCCGATAAAACTGCCTTGATCAGTATTAGCCTACTTTATAAGATAAAAGGTTGGAAGTCCACCCTTCAATTCTATTTTGGATACCCGTGAGCATTGTTTGGAAACGTATCTTTCTCAGTTTGAGTATAGTGAGTAGGAGGCCTAGGTATTTCATTGGTAGCTGTGAAGGAGGAGAGCCCAAAATAGTTTGAATGGTTTGGGTCAGGTTGGCCGGGATTGCTATTGGGACAAAAGAGCTTTCGGTGCGATTGATTTTCAAGCCTGATAAATCAGAAAAACCTTCAATACTCTCGTAATTATTTTTAGGGTTTTAGGATGTGCTTCTGATATAATCAGGGTGTCGTCCGCAAATTGAATAATTTCTGGGTGGTGAAAGGCCTGCTCTGGCATAATAGTTTGGGAATTTTGTAAAAACCTGTTTAACGAGTCCACCACCAAAATGAAGAGCATTGATGAGAGTGGGTCACCATGGCATAATCCCCTTTTATGACCAAAGAAACCTGAAAGAGAGCCATTGACTTTGACCGCCGAAGAGGAGGATTGGAGGATACTCAAAACCATAGAAATCCATTTCGGTGGAAATCCTCGCTCGATGAGGAGGTTTACCAAAAAACACCAATTAATCATATCGAAAGCCTTTTCAAAGTCGACCTTGTATAGAACCGCCGATAACTTTTTCCTTGAGTAGAAATGGAGGAATTCTCTTGCCAACAGGAAAGATTCCATCAAAGATCGACCTTTAACAAAAATTGTTTGGCTTGTAGCAATTAGCACATGAAGATGTGGTTGCAGTCTGTTTGCCAAAACTTTTGCAATAGTGTTGATAACACTAATTGGTATGTAGTCCGAGACTCCCTGGGGGTTTGTTTTCTTAGGAATCAATGTGAGAGCCGCCTTATTGGCCTGGCCTATTGTTAATTCAGAGTTGCGGAACAATGCTATGACATCCATCTTAATCAACTCCCAAGAGCACTTGTAGAATTCTGCTGGTAACCCATCTGGGCCACTTGCCTTACAACTCGGAAAGGAGTTAATTGCCTGTAGAACATCATTTTCTTCAATTTGATTGTTAAGGCACTGCAACTGGTCCTCGAAAGATGGACCAATTTTACCCCCAAGACTGAAAACCATATGGTTTTGCTCTGATTGGCCTAACAGATCAGAGAAGTGAGATTTGAGAAATTATGGTAGGTTAGCCGATTGAATCCGTGTTCCATCATCTAATTGAATCCCTGTAATCGTGTTTATGTTTTTCCTGCTGTTGGCAACAGCATGGAAGTATTTGGTGTTTTTGTCTCCTAATTTGAGCTATGTGTTGCCTGATACCTCGCATATTTAGTCTATTTTAGGCCTGTTTTAGTACCAGATTCGTGCCCTAATTCACCAGAATCATGGGCATTTCATCGATATATCTTTAGAATTTGGTACTGCTGAGTGTTTGTTTGTTTTCTGCAGGTTTGGAGCAAAACACACGAAGAAACGGTGATTTGGGATGATCTGGTACGGCCCTTACCAGGTTTGGTACGGGTCTCACCGGACTTAGCCGATTTCAGCTCATCACGCCTGGTACGGCCAGGCCGTACCACTTTGGTACGGGCCGTACCTAAAGGCGGCCTGACAGATTCAAATCTTGGCAGAGGCTATTTAAGGCGGGGAGCTCTCCAATTTCGAGAGCTTTTGATTGGAGAAACATTTGAGAACACAGTAAGAGAGAGAAAGAGAGCTGAGGAGCTAGGAGCAAGAAGGAAGGAAGAGGAAAGAGGCGAAACTCGACGGATCAAGCCTCCTCCACTCGATCCCTTCGATCCATGGCTTTCTTTACCTCTTTTATTGTATTTTTAGATCAGATCATGTGCTGTGAGTAGTTACTTTAGTTTCTAGGGTTTTGAGATGGATTCTTGATTTGCTTTGACCTTCTTTGACTTGTATCTTGTATGAACTCTTTTGATTGATTGATTGTGATTTCTTTGCTATCTCTTGCTTTGTTTGCTGTGATTGTGTATGATGAACCTCTAGGTCTAGATCAAACCTATCAAGGTCATGTGATCATCTCAATCTCTCAACCAAATCAAGTGCTTAGGGTAGACTTGTTCGAATTGAAGCCGAGAGGTTGAATTCCCCTCTAATTGACAGATTAGAGGGTACCTTAGGTCTCCAATCAACCAGCTAGGGTAGATCTGTACCAACATATGAAAATTGAGGTGTAGAAATCCCTAAAAGGCAATCAATTGCATTCCAACCTAGATTCTGATCCAATACACGAGAGTTGAGGCTTAGGAACCTTAGGCGTGGTCAATTGAACCTTTCTAAAGAGTTTAGCACAAGGTACCAGCAAGAAATGCATCAACTCGAACTGGTAAGCTCTGTTCTGGCAAGCCAGTACGGGTCTTACCAGAGTGGTGCGGCCTTGCCTTACCAAGTAGAGTACGGCCTGGCCGTACCAACTTGGTACGGGCCGTACCACTAGAGGCAGATCACAGATGAAGTCTGAAACCATGGAAATGCCTTTTATCCATAATCAAAACACAGTTTACATTTCTTCTAGCACTTTATTACATCTGTTTGCATTGTTCGATTTGTTTGAATTGATATTTTAGGAACTTAAATACCAAACCCAATCTTTCTCACTTCTAGTTTTTAATTGAGTTCGGTGGATTCTAACCCAGTAATTGCCCATCCCTGTGGATCGATACCCGATTATATTACTCGACAGGGGTTGTGCACTTGCAACCCTTACTCGTGAAGTGTAAGCGCGGTTTTAAAAGGTACGCCCTCAAGCGTACCGAAACTTGCGTTGCGCTTTCGCGCGAACATTGCCCGACCTCTGTTTTCATCGAGCCTTAAGATCTGCTGCCAATGCAAAAATGTGTTCCTGTAGCCTAACTCTGAGTCCAAGTTCCAAGGGATTCAAATTTTGTATCTCTTCGACCCTGTCCAGCTGCCGCTAATCACTTCAGGAGTGATAGTCTTTTAAATTTGTAAACTCGGTATGCTATCGGGTCGGATCGCAAGCACACAATTCTATCGAGTAGTATAATCAAGGTCGATCCACAGGGAATATTAGTTTAGAGTCTTGAGCGATCAAATCACAACCTTTCGAAAGGCTAGACGAAATATGAAAAGCAAGAGTTGTAGTTGTGATCAGTGTATATTTGGTGAAAATGAAAAGTAAGTAAAAGAAAGATAGAGATGTGAATTCCTAGAATTTTGGCACACTGTTTCTACTCAATCCGCTTTGATACTTTAACTTTATAGAGGGTGGTTTCCAATTGTGGGGTTACTATAAAGACACTGCAAGTTTTTTACGCAAATGCCAGAACTCCCATAGAGATTACTTGTAGCTACCATGCTACGAGACTGACACTCAACTCACCCTCTTAAGTGTGATATAAATTTACTTGGAGTCGCCACCCGTTAGAAAACGGGAAATGCAATTTATTTTGGTCTACAGAGATAACAGGTTCGTGTCTTGGTTATGAATGTGGAAGGTGTTAGGCACCACACTCACCCGAAAGAAAATCGATCTTTACTAATTTCTAGCTTTCAAAAATATATTTCAGCAATGATGAAAATTACAAAATGAGATAATCAAACATAATGACAGATAAAAAAAACATAAGGGAAGCAACTAAAAGAAAGTGGAAATAAATCGAAAGTTTTCAAGTCACGCAGATCTTCATTCTCGTTATTTGAACATCGTAATGATTTCTTCAGTGGCTTGGATGTATGGCTTTAGTAATTTGAGGACTAAGTTAATGGAATAACATAGTAGGTTTGTTACTCGTTATTTTTTTAGAGCTCATTCTATCAGGGTTTTAGGAGAATGTTTGTGGAAAGCACATTTTTCCTTGGCTGTTTTTTTTCTGTGGGCTGAAGTTCAACGTTTTTGCTCTCTTTTTGTGCTTTGTATGCTCTAACCAACCATGAAGATGAAGTGAAGATGTAGGGGGCTATTTATAGGTGGAGTTTGAAGCCTCTTGAAGCTCAAAAACGTCCTTAAGTTGCTGCATCTTGGCATGCCCCACATCTGAATCTTTTCTGCACAAAGTTAAACATATTTGTTAGGCAAAAACTATGAAAAAGGACTGAATTATGATGATTCTAATGCAGAAACGAAATCCAAACCATGCATATAGGTGTTTAGCAGGTTTTACTTAATTTATATAACTATTTTAACATATCATAATCATGTTTATTGTCAAGAAGAAGTGGAAACATGGCAGCAGGATTCCTGCTGTACTTTTTTGCTTCATTTCAGAAATTTGCATTGTTCTTAGGTCAACTTCAAGAGAATAAAAACTGAACAATTACAGCAAGAATATGACAAAATTAAGTGTGTTTTGATATGCATAAGTATGATAATTAAATTACTCTTGGAAGTGGAAACATGGCAGCAGGATTCTTGCTGTACTTTTTTTGCTTAATTTCAGAAATTTGCACTGTTTTTAGGTCAACTTCAAGAGAATAAAAACTGAAAGTTTGCAGCAAGGATATGTAAAAATTAAGTGTACTTTGATTATGCATAAGTATGATGATTAAAATACTTTTAAACTCATTTCTTTGCTGCTGAATTTGCTGCTGGAAAAAAACTGTGTTGCTGGAATTTTCTGCTGAATTTTCCTAGCTGCTGGGATTTTTTCTTATATGTGAAAAAAATCAGAAATATGTTCTCAATATGTGTACATAGAGGTAGATAATATAGGGTTTTAAATTTAAAGTCCCCAGTAATGAGTTTTTATAATTTTTAGGTGCTTTGATTCGAAATACGAAGCTTATCTCTTCATTTATAATTTGACAGGAGACTTTAGCTAGCAGTTTTTTTCTTTTTTGAAATAATGATTTAGACTTAAGAATAATATATTTCATGCTAATATTTTTGTGACAAATTAGTCTAATCAATTTTCTAAAGACACGCACGTGTGAAGGATCAAGAAACATGACAAAAATTACAATCCAAGTGGTGCAAAAGCAAGAATCTTGCTGAAATGTTTTCAAGAACAGTTTTTTGTGGCCCTACAATGTCATATTTGACTATTTGGTTGTCTTCATGACTATTCCAATTCATGTATGATTTTTCTTGCTCATTAAGGCCTCTAATTTGATGTGTTATAATTTACTCAAGAGAAATGGTATGTCTCACGTAGGTTTCTAATTAAAGGAGAATTGCATGATCATAATATATTCATGATGCGGAAGGTCAATACAATAGAAGGCTTCATACTTATGATAATTCTAGCTCATGTTGATTTTTAGGTTGTACTTATGTGACATATTAATGAGTTCCTGAAATTGATCAACGTTTAAAATTGTATATGTATATAAATATTCTCATGATTCTTATGGGGAGCATATAATATTTAAGTTGATGTAAAACTTGATTGACCAATAACTAGAAATTTGTCTAATAGGAATTAGTAAAAATGTGAGATTGTGATGATAAATTACTTTCTCATTAGTTCAAATTAACTTGATATATGTGCTATGTAAAGTGTTAAATTTGGACCTGACATGCTTAATTAAATTTGACTTGGAGATATTTAATTAAATTTGACTTGGGGATCAGGCATGTGAAACTATACAAATACTTATTATAGATTAGTAGGTAAATAGCTCCACATACTTCAGCCATATGTATATGTTACACAGGTACCTAGGTGTAGTAAAAGGTGACAATAGGTAACGTGTGCATTTTGCCTAAACCATTGCAGTTCACATGTTTTGGCTACTGACTCCCTTGTTAATGTTGAGACATGAGACTATGTACCAATTATATGAGCATTTAAAATATTTATTATTTTATAGATTTGAAGACATATTTGAAAAAGTCTCTTAAGTTTACAGCATGAAATAATATAGTACGATATTACTATAGTTCAATTAGTGTGACTATAGTATATTAGTATGATATTACCATAATTAAATATAGTATGCATTGTAGCATTAGAAAACTAAATATATTTTTTGCCATTAGATTTTATCTTAATTTTATGAGATGGTATATTTTAGAAATATATTTTCCTCGTTATATTCTTAGATTTTATGATATATATACTACTATAATTCATCTCAAGACCGTGGGTAGAAAATAAACGAACAAGATAATTAATGTGATGAGTATTCATGTGGATAGAATTATTTGGGAAATATACGTTGCAATATTTTCTTTCTTAATTTCATGTATTAAATGCATTGTCATAATTTATTCTTCCAAATTAGAGCATTTAAAAATTATGCAGTTTTAACATAACATGAATTCTTTAAGCTTAACCCAATAATATTCAACTTGTTATGTGCATATTCAACGAAACTAGGCAATAAACAATATTGATCGAACAATTCAACTGCAAAGCATACCTTTTTTGCAGACGCCTGGAAATTACATTCTTGATTCATTATTGACGACATAACTCGCATTTGGTGCAAGCATATATTTTGTTTGGAGATTACACAATTTAGGGTGTCTACATTACTATAAAGACACTACGAGTTTCTTACGCAAATGCCAGATCTCTTACGGAAGTTACTATAAAGACACTGTGATATTTCACCTACCGATACGCAAATGCCGAAACTTTTGTATTGCGTTTTGTTGCTCCAACTAGTGGTTTCCCCTCTAAGAATTTATTCACACTAGTCTAATATTTCCCTTTATCCTTGACTCGTCCATCGTAATTCTACATACCCTCAAGGCACTGTCACTTACCATGACGGATTAAATTAGATCATTGAAACCAAGTAAGAAGAACATAAAATACAAAAGCATTTAAATTAACAAAAGGTTACACAAACATAAAAGTATATATATATATATCAAAGCATCATGAGTAACAAGGTTTATTGCCTAGCCCTAAGAATCTAAACTTAGCCGCAGAACGTCATGTTTACAAGAGACTCAAAGAAGACACAAACAAGTAACACTTCCTAACTAGCCTCAACACACTCCTCTCTTTCTCACTTAACAAAATAAAACACCAAATGATACAAAGATGTCTTCCTCTTTAGTCTAGAGGTCTTATATAGAAGTGAGGGGGCGCCTGGAGATGAGTGGAGTCCAACAAATCTGATCTGGATTCAGCTAGAGCAGTTATTCACCAAAGGTCACCTCGAATACGGATCGTATTGGTTGATACAGTCCGTATTGGAACTGTGTCGCTGAGGGACTTAATGTGTATCGCGCCATCTTTGATCCGTATTGGGGCTCTGGTCCGTATTAGCCAATACGGGCCTAACAGAGCCTTAGTCGATGAGCTGTGCTTATCCGATTGACCTGATTCTTGCTCCAAATGATGTAGAATAGCCCCAAAACATGTTTCATGTACTAAAACATAAAGTAGAGCAACAATAACCTTTTTATCTAATTAATTAAACATAAAAGTGAGATAATAAGGTAAAACCTAAGCTAAAACCCTACGTAATTCACTATCATTTTGACGTTGATCACGCCTCTCAATTTGAATTGTTGCTTGTCCTCAAGAAACGACATCCCAGCTAGTCAAAGGTCCGGTCTAGGTCAAACCATACAATCTCAAGGACTTGCTATAAATTAATTTAGAACTTAGACTTGGTACAATTGTCATGGCATTCAAAATTTTAGAACTTCATGACCTCTCCCTTGAACAATTTATTCACCCCAATGATTGACCTTATTATGCATCCCTTAGAGTAATTGTCATCAAATAATTTATCTCACAAATATCCCTAAATTCGAGAGTGTTAATTTCTCCTTTGATTATAAGTGGATCCCTCCCGATCAATAGGAATTCTAATGATATAAGTTTTGATTTTCCTTCCTAATTGATTGGAGCGAAGTATGCCAACTAAGTGTTGGTATATGTGATATTTTTTTGGAAAATTAATTATGCACAAAAATTAAAATTTGGGAGGTTCTATCGAGCCTATTGGTAACCAGTCTTGTGTAGGTACCCGTACTCATCTTTTATCCTCCATCTTTTATTCTATTTTTTTTCTGAATTTTTCTATTTTTGGATTTTTTTTTTGTATTTTGTATTTTTCTGAAAATTAAAAATTTGGATAAGTAAATATTTTTGTGTCACGGGTACCATGATTACACACAATTCCAAGTATTCATTTATATGAGAAATTATTGTATAGTTTCGCTAGGGGTCTATCTATAATAAATGAGTATTCTAAAACACTCTCAAGTTTAGAAGACTTTGCAAAAATAAATCATTCAATCAATAAAAATTCTAAGGTTGTAATTTTTAGTCAACATTCATGGTTAGCAATAATTGTTCACTTTGAGATCACTAATTATTTTTAAAAATTCTGAATTTTTGGTACCATGGTCAATTGTCTAAGCCCTAGCCTAAATTAATTCGAATAATTTCTTATTTGATTGCCTACATGCATGTTATTCCTATATTAACCTATCTATCAATACAAATGCCTACATGCATGCTAGATAAAAACCTCAATCATTCATCCAATTCCTTAAAGTTAGGCCTTAAGGAACGATCGTGATTAAGTAAAATTGCTAGCGAAAAACAAAAATAAGGGTCCTACATGCCATGATCATAGATACAATGCAATCATAAACTAGGTTTTCTTACCCCTAACCCCATGCTTAAAATTTAGCATTGTCCTCAATGCGCTAAATTAATCAAAAGAGGTAAAGATAAGAAAGATCTCACATATTTACTCGTCAGGATGGGGGGTGGTAGTGCGAATAGAATGCGTGTGATGTATTGAATTCGTTTCGAGAGGCAATATTCGTAGAAGTTTTCATGTGCTTTGTTCATCTCTCCATGTAATCCTCCAAGTATTTGGTGCGCTTTTTTAGATTTTCAATCATGTTGTTCGCGTAGCGCTTGCTTAGACCGGGCTCTCTTGGTTGGTGGACTTCTTGAGTGGTGTCTTGATCCCAGCCGGTGGGCGTGATGGTGTGCATCGAAGATGTGCTCACCCCATTATTGTTGTCTCACGGAGGGATAAGATGCCTCACGAAGGCGGATGTTTCATGGAGTGGTGCGCTGTTTGTCTCATCCATTGGCTCTTCCTCAATTGGCTCTTCTTCAATTGGTTCTTCCTCATGCTCGCTTCTTTCTTCTTCTTCATTTTTAGATTCGTAACCAAATTTGAATGAGCCTTTGTCGGTGCCTAAGTGCATGGTCATGCCTTAGCCAATTTTCAGCGTGTAGTTGATGTCTCCCGTCAATGTGTTGAATGTGGCGAGGATGTGGTTATTGTTGACTAGGAAATTGATGTTAAGGCGAGGTGATCCCAACACTTCCTTCTCTCCATTCAGCCTTATTTGGTGGTATTGTGTGAGGAGGGTTACAAAACTCCCAACCGTAACCACATGGTTGTTCTTTTCATCGTCTGCCACTGGTTTGAGATTGTGGATGATGTGATAGCCGCATCATGGTACTATTAGAGTTTCTAATATGATGTGGTAGTTTCTAATCCAGTTTCAAGAATATAGGAGAGTTTCTTATTTAGAAACTATGCAGTAAAGTTTCTTATTAAGAAACTATTTATAAACTCCATGCTGATCAAATGATTGACTCAAATTATTTCTCCTTTTTAATTTATTGCTGATGTGGCTTAATAGAAACTCTAAAATTAATTTCAAGGATATGACAGTTAGAAACTTTAGAGACCTTAATTTCTAAAACATAGTCAACAGTTATTTAGAAACTCATTTGAGTTGCTGGGATGTAGATGCTCTAAGACCATATCCAAGTTGTTAGTTCCTAAGATCATATTTAAGTTGCTAGATTTCTCCCTGAGTTAGTATCAATGCACCAAACAATGTTTGTTAAGGGCCGTCAAATTTTAAAAAAAAATTTGCAACGAGGAAGACATTGCACCACATTAGTCAAGGAAAATGGCAAGCTTTCTTTTTAAAATAGACTTCGCTAAAGCTTTTGACTCAATAAATTGGAATTTTCTGATTAAGGTGTTACAAACCAGAGGCTTTACCCCAAAGTGGATAGGATGGAAAAACACTTGCTTAATACCGCACTCTCTAGAATTATAATAATTAGTGAGACCACATTTTTTCCAACACAAGTGGGGTTTGAGGTAAGGTGATCCACTCTCTTTGATGTTATTCAATATAGCAGTTGATGTTTTGTGAAGGATGATCATGGCTGCCGATAAGACACTACAGGGACCAATTTCAAACAAGCTTAATGAGTCAATTCTAGGTCTCCAATATGCAAATGACACCACTATCGTTGCCAAGGCAGACCTCATACTACTCTAATATCTCTCAAACTCATTTGAAGGTCATTCACAAAAGTATTGGGATTGGAAATTAATTTTGCGAAGAGTTTCTATCCTCCTTTGAACCTATCAGATGAGGAGATACATAGAATGACAATTGTGTTCAGCTGCCAACAAGTCGAGTTGCCTCTTACTTTGTTAGCAATACTGGAAAATGACAGTTGTGATGTCTATTAGGTGGTTAAGCAAGATAGTTAGAATTAGTTAGAGTATTACACTATTGCCTATAAAAGGCCTCTCTTGTAATTGTATCAGAATGAAAAAAAAATAATCAAAATACCTCTTTCTACAAACTTCTCTTTTATACAATTAACATAGTATCAGATGCTACTACAGGCAAACACCAATCCCAGTTCTCTGATTAATTGCTATGGCTACCCCAGACTCTCCTATTTTGGCTTTAGAGAAAAATTACAATTTACCTCCTCCCTCAATCCCTGCCTTGATTAATCCAATTCAGTTTCACTATTCAATCAATCCAAAACTTGACGATACAAACAAGAAGAAGATGAAAGACAACCAGTAAAAGATGAAAGACAACTAGTACAAAGTGAAAAACAACTAGAAGATGATGAAAAACAACTAGTAGAACGCGAAAGACAATTACTAGAAGATGAAAGACAACAGTTACAAGATGAAAGACAACTAGAAGAAGATGAAAGCCAACTAGTAGAACATAAAAAACAACCAGTAGAACATGAAAGACAACTAGTATGACATAAAGACCACCAGTACAAGTTGAAAGACAACTAGAAGAAGATGAAAAACAGTCATTAGTAGATGAAAGACAACTAGTACAAGACGAAAAACAACCCCTAGAACAAGATGAAAGACAATCTCTAGAACATGAAAAACAACAAGTACAAAGTGAAATACATCCAATAGAAGATGAAAGACAACTAGCAGAATATGAATGACAACCAATAAAAGGTGAAAAACAACTAGAAGATAATGAAAAACATCTAGTAGAACATGAAAGACAACTAGAAGAAGTAATGAAAAACTAGTATAACATGAAAGACAACTAGAAGAAAATGAAAAACAACTACTAGAAAATGAAAGACTACTAGAAGAAAATTAAAGACTACTAGAAGAAAATGAAAGATAACTAGTATAACATGAAAAACAACCAGTAGAAGAAGAAATACAACTAGAACAACATGAAAGACAACTAGAAGAAGATGAAAAACAACTAGTAAAAAATGAAACACAACTAGAAGATGAAAGACAACTAAAAAAAGATGAAATAGAACTACAAGAAGATGAGAGACAACGAGAAGAAGATGAAAGACAACCAGTAGAACATGAAAGACGACTAGTACAAAATGAAAAAAAAATAGAAAAAGATGAAAAATAATTGATAAAAGATGAATGAGAACTAGAAGAAGATGAAAGACAATTATAAGAAGAAGAAAGACAACTAGAAATAGATCAAATACAAGTAGAAGAAGAAAAAAATACAATAAGTGGTAGATGAAAGACAACTAGTAGTACATGAAAGACAACCAATATAAGACGAAAAACAACAAGTTGAAGATGAAGCCCAATTAGAAGTAGATGAATACAACAACAAGAAGATAAAATCTAACTGATAGTAGATGAAAGACTACCAGTAGAATATGAACGATGCTCAAGCGAAAACATATATAGCGAAAATCACTATCTTTTCTTCCAAAAAATGGAAAAAAGCGAATGCAAATTAGCCATTTTCTCAATTTATTTACCGCAAACGTGTTTTTAGGTCATTTTGGCAGGTTTTGGAGAAAGTTCTGTTTTTAGGGCAAAAACAGAGCAAAAATGTCATCTTTAGGCGATTTTTGAATAACGTCAAAATGGGACATTACATGGAGCATGCAACACCTCACACGAAGTGCACAACATGCGTAATGGCAAAAATACAAGAAAATTCTCTAAGTCAGGAGACCCTGCGGTCTCTTATATACCGCATGTGGCATGCTCTGATGCCGCATAATCCGTGGACTGTCCTAAATTGGGCTTTTCTAATGGGCCTTCTAGAAGAACGCACAATCTGTTGATTTATCGTCCCAGCAGGTGGTGGTGTGTTATGAGGTGGATTGGCGGTGGCTGGAGGAACGCTAGGGTTACTCATGTTGATAGAACTTGAAGCTAGCTCGTCTTCAGTTGCGCCTTCCTTGGTTTGGTGAGTGATCTTCGCCTTTGGTTTAGGAGATAGTAGGATAACATCCTTCTTGTTGGAGTTGTTGGTGGTATGGGGCTTGGAAGCTCCTACCAGCATGACAATCTACAAGAAAAAATATTAAGGCACCTTTCTCCTAGAGATAGAAAAGATAAAATATGCAAATACTGAAAATAAATATGCAAAAATTAAATTAGTCCTAATTGATATTTTTGGATTTTTACGCAAATAAGGAAAGTAAAATAAATATGCTAAAATTAAAAGTGCTGAAAATAAATATGTTAAAGGTAAATAAAATGTTTTTGACCTAGTCCCAGTTATTGTGTTTAGATACCTAACGACAGCGTAAGACTTTCTCGAAAGGAGAATTCTTTCCCGGCAACAGCGCTAAAAAGCTTGATGAGTCAAATTGAGACTACTATTTATAAAGATATATAAACCCTAATTTCCACTTACGTTCAGATCACAAACGTATGATCCTACCGTGTAGTATGATTGAGGTGTCGATCCATAGGGATAGTGTATTAGATTTTAAATAATTTTTACTAATCTAGCTTATCGGATTTTTGAAATTGAGGTGGTGGTGATAAATGCAATTAAGGTATTATAGCTAGTAAAAGTTAAATAGTAGATAGAGAGCCTCTAAGGTTTAGGTTTCCTGTCACTCTAAGGTTTAGGTTTCCTGTCCTTCTTAATTATGCAAAATACAAGTTTTGACGTTTCTCTATGTCGCATGCGATTGCCCCACAGCTACCCCGCATGCGGCACTGTCACTACCCGCAGGGCGTGTTGGGTGTTTGTTTATGCGATTTAAAAGGTCTTCCGATCGGCTTTTGTAGCATTCTAGTAGTCTCTAGAAATGGCAACAGAAGAGGGTTGTGGCAACCCTATTACAAAACTACAATTGAAGGTCTTTGATGCACTCTAGTAGTGTCTCCAGATGGGACGATATAAGAGGGTAGTTGCAACCCTCTTACAAAACTCCAATTGAAGGTCTTTGCATCACTCAAATAGTGTCTTTCGATGGCAAGAGAAGAGGGTAGTTGCAACCCTATTACAACACTCCAATTAATGGTCTCTGCAGGACTCTAATAATGTCTCCCGATGAGAAGAGAAGTGGGTAGTTGAAACCCAATTACAACACTACAATTGAAGGACTTTGCAGAACTAAAATAGTGTAACAAGATGGCAAGATAAGACGGTAGTTACAACCTTATTACAACACTCTAATTGAAGGTCTTTGCAGCACTCTAGCTCTCTCTATAGACTGTAAAAAAAAGAGTACTTGCAACCCTATTACAACACTCAAAATGAAGGTCTTTGCAACACTATAGTAGTGTCTCCAGATGGAAAGAGAAGTGGGTGGTTGCAACCCTATTACAACACTACAATTGAAGGTCTTTGCAGCACTCTTGTAGTGTCTCCAGATGGCAAAAGAAGAGGTTAGTTGCAACCTTATAACCACACTCCAATTGATGGTCTTTGCAGCACTCTAGTAATGTCTCTAGATGGCAACAAAAGAGGGTAGTTGCAACCATATTACAATACTCCAATTAAAGGTCTTTGATGCACTCTAGTATTGTCTCTAGATGGCACGAGAAGAGGGTAGTTACAACCCAATTATAACACTCCAACTGAAGGTATTTGCAACACTCAAGAAGTGTTTCCAGAAGGCAAGAGAAGACCATCTTACAACACTCCAATTCAAAGTCTTTGCAGCACTCTAGTAGTGTGTCCAGATGGCTAGAGAAAAGGGTAGTTGCAACCCAATTACAACACTCGAATTGAAGGTGTTTGCAGCACTCTAGTAGTGTGTCCAGATGGCAAGAGAACAGGGTAGGTGCAACCCTATTACAACACTCCAATTGAAAGTGTTTGCAGCACTCTAGTAGTGTGTCCAGATGCCAAGAGAATAGGGTAGTTGCAACCCTATTACAACACTCCAATTGAAGGACTTTGCTGCACTCTAGTAGTCCTATAGATGGTAAGAGAAGAGGGTAGTTGCAACCCTATTATTACAACACTCCAATTGAAGGTCTTTGCAACACTCTAGCAGTCTCTACAGATGGTAAGACAAAAGGGTATTTTCAACCCTATTACAACACTCAAAATGAAGGTCTTTGCAGCACTCTAGTAGTGTCCATATGGCAAAAGAAGAGGGTAATTGCAACCCTATTACAAGACTCCAATTGATGGTCTTTGCAGCATTCTAGTAGTCTCTAGAAATGGCAACAGAAGAGGGTAGTTGCAACCCTATTACAGCACTATAATTGAAGGTCTTTGATGCACTTTAGTAGTGTCTCCAGATGGCACGATAAGAGGGTAGTTGCAACCCTATTAGGACACTCCAATTGAAGGTCCTTGAAGCACCCTAGTAGTGTCTTTCGATGGCAAGAGAAGAGGGTAGATGCCCTAACACCACACTCCAATTAATGGTCTTTGCAGAACTCTAATAGTGGCTCCCGATGAGAAGAGAAGTAGGTTGTTGCAACTTAATTACGACACTACAATTGAAGGACTTTGCAGAACTACAGTAGTGTAACAAGATGACAAGATAGAGGGTTGTTGCAACCCTATTACAACACTCTAATTGAAGGTCTTTGCAGGACTCTAGTTGTCTCTATAGATTGTAAGAAAAAGGGTACTTGCAACCCTATTACAACACTCAAAATGAAGGTCTTAGCAACACTCTAGTAGTGTCTCCAGATGGAAAAAGAAGTGGGTGGTTGCAACCCTATTACAACACTACAATTTAAGGTCCTTGCAGCACTCTTGTAGTGTCTCCAGATGACAAAAGAAGAGGTTAGTTGCAACCCTATTACAACACTCCACTTGATGGTCTTTGAAGCACTCAAATATTGTCTCCAGATGGCAACAGAAGAGGGTAGTTGCAACCCTATTAGAAAACTCAAATTGAAGGTCTTTGATGCACTCTTGTAGTGTCTCCAGAGAGCACGAGCAGAGCGTAGTTACAACCCAATTACAACACTCCAACTGAAGGTCTTTGCAACACTCTAGAGGTGTCTCCATAAGGGAAGAGAAGAGGATAGTTTCAACTTTCAACTTTCAACCCTCTTACAACACTCCAATTGAATTTCTTTGCATCACTCTAGTAGTGTGTCCAGATGGGAAGAGAAGAGGGTAGTTGCAACCCAATTACACACTATAATTGGAAGCCTTTGTAGCACTCTAGTAGTGTTTCCAGATGGCAAGAGAATATGGTAGTTGCAATCCTATTACAAGACTCTAATTGAAGGTGTTTTCAGCACTCTAGTAGTGTGTCAAGATGGCAAGAGAAAATGGTAGTTCCAACCCTATTACAACACTCCAATTGAAGTGTTTTGCAACACTCTAGAAGTGTCTCCAGAAGGTAGGAGAAGAGGATAGTTTGAACCCACTTACAACATTCAAATTGAAAGTCTTTGCAGTACTCTAGTAGTGTGTCCAGATGGCAAGAGAAGTGGGTGGTTGCAACCTATTACAACACTACAATAGAAGGTCTTTGCAGCACTCTTATAGTGTCTCCAGATGGCAAAGGAAGAAGTTAGTTGCAACCCTATTACAATACTCCAATTGATGGTCTTTCCAGCACTGTTGTAGTGTCCCCAGATGGCAAAAGAAGAGTTTAGTTGCAACCCTATTGCAACACTCCAATTGATGGTATTTGCAGCATTATAGTAGTGTCTACAGATGGCAACAGAACAGAGTAGTTGCAACCCTATTACAACACTCTAATTGAAGGTCTTTGATGCACTTTAGTAGTGTCTTCAGATGTGCGAGAAGAGGGTATATATGACCCAATTACAACACTCCAACTGAAGGTCTTTGCAACACTCCAAAAGTGTCTCCAGATGGTAAGAGAAGAGGATAGTTTGAACCCTCTTACCACACTCAAATTGAAAGTCTTTGCAGCACTCTAGTAGTATGTCCAGATAGCAAGAGAAGAGGGTAGTTGCTACCCTATTACAACACTCCTATTGAAGGTCTTTGCAGCACTCTAGTAGTCTCTAGAGATGGTAAGAGAAGAGGGTAGTTGCAACCCAATTATTACAAGACTCCAATTAAAGGTCTTGCAGCACTCTAATTGTCTCTATAGATTGTAAGAAAAAAAGGGTACTTACAAACCTATTACAACACTCAAAATGAAGGTCTTTGCAACACTCAAGTAGTGTCTCCAGATGGAAAGAGAAGTGGGTGGTTGCAACCCTATTACAACACTACAATTGAAGGTCTTTGCATCACTATAGTATTGTCACCAGATGGCACGAGAAGAGGGTAGTTGCAACCCTATTACAACAGACCAATTGAAAGAGAAGTGGGTGGTTGCAACCCTATTATAGCACTCTGGTAGTGTCTCCAGATGGCAAGAGAAGAGGATAGTTTCAACCCTTTTACAACACTCCAATGTGAAGTCTTTGCAGCGCTCTATTGGTGTGTTCGGGTGGCAGGAGAAGAGTATAGTTGCAACCCAATTACAAAACTACTATTGAAGGCCTTTGCAGCACTCTAGTACTTTTTCCAGATGGCAAGAGAAGAGAGTAGTTGCAACCCTATTACAACACTCTAATTGAAGGTGTTTGAATCACACTAGTAGTGTGTCCAAATGGCAAGAGAAGAGGGTAGTTGCAATCCTATTACAACACTCCAATTGATGGTTTCTGTAGCATTCTAGTAGTCTCTAGAAATGGCAAGAAAAGAGGGTAGTTGCAACCCTATTACAAGACTGCAATTGAAGGTTTTCGATGCACTCTAGTAGTGTCTCCAGATGGCACGATAAGAGGGTAGTTGCAACCCTATTACAACACTCCAATTGAAGGTCTTTGCAGCACTCTAGTAGTCTCTACAGATGGTAAGACAAAAGGGTATTTTCAACCCTATTACAACACTCAAAATGAAGGTCTTTGCGGCAATCTAGTAGTGTCTCCATATGGCAAAAGAAGAGGGTAATTGCAACCCTATAACAACACTCCAATTAATGGTCTTTGCAGCATTCTAGTAGTCTCTAGAAATGGCAACAGATGAGGGTAGTTGCAACTCTATTACAGCACTAGAATTGAAGGTCTTTGATGCACTCTAGTAGTGTCTCCAGATGGCACAATAAGAGGGTAGTTGCAACCCTATTACAAAACTCCAATTGAAGGTCTTTGCGGCACCCTAGTAGTGTCTTTCGATGGCAGGTGAAGAGGGTAGCTGCAACCCTATTACAACACTCCAATTAATAGTCCCTTCAGGACTCTAATAGTGTCTCCCGATGAGAAGAGCTGTGGGTAGTTGCAATCCTATTACAGCACTACAATTGAAGAACTTTGTAGAACTAAAATAGTGTAACAAGATGGCAATATAAGAGGGTAGTTGCAACCCTATTACAACACTCCAATTGAAGGTCTTTGCAGCACTCTAGTAGTCTCTACAGATGGTAAGACAAAAGGGTATTTTCAACCCTATTACAACACTCAAAATGAAGGTCTTTGCGGCAATCTAGTAGTGTCTCCATATGGCAAAAGAAGAGGGTAATTGCAACCCTATTACAACACTCCAATTAATGGTCTTTGCAGCATTCTAGTAGTCTCTAGAAATGGCAACAGATGAGGGTAGTTGCAACTCTATTACAGCACTACAATTGAAGGTCTTTGATGCACCCTAGTAGTGTCTCCAGATGGCACAATAAGAGGGTAGTTGCAACCCTATTACAAAACTTCAATTGAAGGTCTTTGCGGCACCCTAGTAGTGTCTTTCGATGGCAGGTGAAGAGGGTAGCTGCAACCCTATTACAACACTCCAATTAATAGTCCCTTCAGGACTCTAATAGTGTCTCCCGATGAGAAGAGCTGTGGGTAGTTGCAATCCTATTACAGCACTACAATTGAAGAACTTTGTAGAACTAAAATAGTGTAACAAGATGGCAATATAAGAGGGTAGTTGCAACCCTATTACAACACTCTAATTGAAGGTCTTTGCAGCACTCTAGTTGTCTCTATAGATTGTAAGAAAAAATGATACTTGCAACCCTATTACAACACTCAAAATTAAGGTCTTTGCAACACTCAAGTAGTGTCTCCATATGGAAAGAGAAGTGGGTGGTTGCCACCCTGTTACAACACTACAATTGAAGGTCTTTGCATTACTATAGTATTGTCTCCAGATGGCACGAGAAGAGGTTAGTCGCAACCCTATTACAACACTCCAATTGATGGTTTTTGCAGAACTCTAATATTGTCTCCAGATGGCAACAGAAGAGGGTAGTTGCAACCCTATTAGAAAACTCAAATTGAAGGTCTTTGATGCACTCTAGTAGTGTCTCCAGATGGCACGGGCAGAGGGTAGTTACAATCCAATTACAAGACTCCAACTGAAGGTCTTTGCAACACTCTAGAAGTGTCTCTTGATGCAACACTACAATTGAAGGTCTTTGCCGCACTCTTGTAATGTCTCCAGATGAAAAAAGAAGTGGTTAGTTGCAACCCTATTACAACTCTCCAATTGATGGTCTTTGCAGCAGTCTATAGTGTCTCCAGATGGCAACAGAATAGAGTAGTTGCAACCCTATTACAACACTCCAATTGTCTTTGATGCACTCTAGTAGTGTCTCCCGATGGCGCGAGAAGAGGGTAGTTACCACCCAATTACAACACTCCAACTGAAGGTCTTTGCAACACTCTAGAAGTGTCTCCAGAATGTAAGAGAAGATAGTTTGAACCCTCTTACAACACTCAAATTGAATGTCTTTACAGCACTCTAGTAGTATGTCCAGATGGCAAGAGAAGGGGTAGTTGCAACCCTATTACGACACTCCAATTGATGATTTCTGCATCATTCTAGTAGTCTCTAGAAATTGCAAGAAAAGAGGGTAGTTGCAACCCTATTACTCCACTGCAATTGAAGGTCTTTGAGGCACTCTAGTAGTGTTTCTAGATGGCACGATAAGAGGGTAGTTGCAACCCTATTACAACACTCCAATTGGAGGTCTTTGCAGCACTCTAGTAGTCTCTACAGATGGTAAGAAAAAGGGTTATTTTCAACCCTATTACAACACTCAAAATGAAGGTCTTTGCGGCAATCTAGTAGTGTCTCCATATGGGAAAAGAAGAGGGTAGTTGCAACCCTATTACAACACTCCAATTAATGGTCTTTGTAGCATTCTAGTAGTATCTAGAAATGGCAACAGAGGAGGGTAGTTGCAACCCTATTACAGCACTACAATTGAAGGTCTTTGATGCACCCTAATATTGTCTCCAGATGGCCCGATAAGAGGGTAGTTGCAACCCTATTACAAAACTCCAATTGATGGTCTTTGCGGCACCCTTGTAGTGTCTTTTGATGGGAGGAGAAGAGGGTAGCTGCAACCCTGTTACAACACTCCAATTAATAGTCTCTGTAGGACTCTATTTGTGTCTCCCGATGAGAAGAGCTGTGGGTAGTTACAACCCTATTACAACACTACAATTGAAGAACTTTGCAGAACTAAAGTAGTGTAACAAGATGGCAAGATAGAGGGTTGTTGCAACCCTATTACAACACTCTAATTGAAGGTCTTTGCAGCACTCTAGTTGTCTCTATAAATTGTAAGAAAAAAGGGTACTTGCAACCCTATTACAACACTCCAATTGATGGTCTTTGCGGCACTCTAATATTGTCTCCAGATGGCAACAAAAGAAGGTAGTTGCAACCCTATTAGAAAACTCAAATTGAAGGTGTTGGATGCACTCTAGTAGTGTGTCCAGATGGCACGGACATAGAGGGTAGTTACAACCCAATTACAACACTCTAACTGAAGGTCTGTGCAACACTCTAGAAGTCTCTCCAGAAGTTAAGAGCAGAGGATTCGTAGTTCGTAATTCGATTCGAGTTTGATTCGAAAAAGTTCGTAAAAAATTCGATTCGAAATTGAGTTTGTTTGAAATTAATTCAAACCAAACTCAAACTGGACTTAGTTTGTTCGAAATAGGTTCGCAAACCAAATTAGTTCGAAATTAACTCAAATGTGAACCGTTGATTTCCGCTGATAATGAACTATAATATTTTATTTAGGATACTATTTGGGTTGGTAATAATTCTAAGACTTTGTTGATTGTTCTGTACTTCTATTGATATTTAAATTGTACTTTGAATACTTTGGATATTTGAAAATTTTGGTGATGTTGCACCTGTTGGCTATTTGGAAAACTTTAGATACTGTGATTGTATTGAACTTTTGTTGATTGTACTAAACTTTGGTGTTTGATATAAATTTTGGTATTTGTAATGAACTTTGATATAAACTTTGGTGTACTGTGCAATTAGAATTCAGTATGCCTGAGTTTTTATTGAAGTGCTATAATTTCGAACTATGGCCCGGCCATAAGTCATAAGTCGTCAGTCGTAATAAAGTTCGTAAAAGTTCGAAATTGAGTTTGTTCGAAATTAATGCAAACCAAACTTAGTTCGAAATTAATTTAAACCAAACTCAAATCAGAGGTAAGTTCGATTCAGTTCGGTTCGTTTCCAGCCCTAGTTTCAACCCTCTTACAACACTCCAATTGAATGTCTTTGCATCACTCTAGTAGTGTGTCCAGATGTCAAGAGAAAAGGGTAGTTGCAACCCAATTACACACTATAATTGAAAGCCTTTGCAGCACTCTAGTAGTGTTTCCATATGGCAAGATAATATGGTAGTTGCAACCCAATTACAACACTCCAACTAAAGGTCTTTGCAACACTCTAGAAGTGTCTACAGAAGGCAAGAGAAGAGGATAGTTTCAACCCTCTTACAACACTCCAATTGAATGTCTTAGCAGCACTCTAGTAGTGTCTCCAGATGGGCAAGAGAAGAGGGTAGTTACAACCCTATTACAACACTCCAATTGAAGGTCCTTGCAGCACTCTAGTAGTCTCTAGAGATGGTAAGAGAAGAGGGAAGTTGCAACCCTATTATTACAACACTACAATTAAAGGTCTTTCCAGTACTCTTATAGTGCCACCAGATGGCAAAATAAGAAGTTAGTTGCAACCCTATTACAACACTCCAATTGATGGTCTTTCCAGCACTCTTGTAGTGTCCCCGGATGGCAAAAGAAGAGTTTAGTTGCAACCCTATTGCAACCCTATTGTCTACAGATAGCAACAGAAGAGGGTAGTTGCAACCCTATTACAAAACTCCAATTGAAGGTCTTTCAAACACTCTAGAAGTGTCTCCAGAAGGCAAGAGAAGAGGATAGTTTCAACTCTCTTTCAACACTACAATTGAAGGTATTTGCAGCACTCTTGTAATGTCTCCAGATGGCAAAAGAAGAGGTTAGTTGCAACCCTATTACAACAATCCCATTGATGGTCTTTGCGGCAATCTAGTAGTGGCTCCAGATGGCAACAGAAGAGAGTAGTAGCAACCCTATTACAACACTCTAATTGAAGGTCATTGATGCACACTAGTAGTGTCTCAAGATGGCACAAGAAGAGGGTAGTTACCACCCAATTACAACACTCCAACTGAAGGTTTTTGCAACACTCTAGAAGTGTCTCCAGAAGGTAAGAGAAGAGGATAGTTTCAACCCTATTACAACACTTCAATTGATAGTCTTTGCAGCACTCTAATAGTGTCACCAGATGGCAACAGAAGAGGGTAGTTGCAACCCTATTAGAAAACTCCAATTAAAGGTCTTTGATGCACTCTAGTAGTGTCTCCAGATGGCACGAGAAGATTCAACCCAATTACAACACTCCAACTAAGGTCTTTGCAACACTCTAGAAGTGTCTACATAAGGCAAGAGAAGAGGATAGTTTCAACCCTCTTACAACACTCCAATTGAATGTCTTAGCAGCACTCTAGTAGTGTGTCCAGATGGGCAAGAGAAGAGGGTAGTTACAACCCTATTACAACACTCCAATTAAAGGTCTTTGCAGCACTCTAGTAGTCTCTACAGATTGTAAGAGAAGAGGGAAGTTGCAACCCTATTATTACAACAGTCCAATTAAAGGTCTTTGCAGCACTCTAGTAGTCTCTACAGATGGTAAGACAAAATTGTATTTCAACCCTATTACAACACTCAAAATGAAGGTCTTTGCAGCACTTTAGTAGTGTCTCCATATGGCAAAAGAAGAGGGTAGTTGCAACCTATTACAACATTCAAAATTAAGGTATTTGGAGCATTCTAGTAGTGTCTCCATATGGCAAAGAAGAGAGTAGTAGTTGCAACCCAATTACAACACTTCATTTGATAGTCTTTGCAGCATTCAAGTAGTCTTTAGAAATGGCAACAGATGAGGGTAGTTTCAATCCTATTACGGTACTACAATTGAAGGTTTTTGATGAACTCTAGTAGTGTCTCCAGATGACACGATAAGAGGGTGGTTGCAACCCTATTAAAACACTACAATTGAAGGTCTTTGCAGCACTCTTGTAGTGTCTTCATATGGCAATAGAAGAAGTTAGTTGCAACCCTATTACAACACTCCAATTAATGGTGTTTGCAGCACTTTTGTAGTGTCTCCAGATGGCAAGAGAAGAGTATAGTTTCAACCATTTTACAACACACCAATTGAAAGTCTTTGCAGCGCTCTAGTAAAGTGTCCAGATGGCAAGAGAAGGGGATAGTTGCAACCCAATTACAACACTACAATTGAAGGCCTTTACAGCACTCTAGTAGTGTTTCCAGAAGGCAAGAGAAGAGTGTTGATGCAACCTTTTTAGACCACTCTAATTGAAGGTGTTTGCATCACTCTAGTAGTGTGTCCAAATGGCAAGAGAACGAGGTAGTTGCAACCCTATTACAATACTTCAATTAAAGGTCTTTGTAGCACTCTAGTAGTCTCTACATACGGTAAGACAAATGGGCATTTTAAACCCTATTACTACACTCATAATGAATGTCTCTGCAGCACTCTAGTAGTGTCTCCATATGGCAAAAGAAGAGGGTAGTTGCAACCCTATTAGAACACTCCAATTGATGGTCTTTGCAGCATTCTAGTAGTCTCTAGAAATGGCAAGAGAAGAGAGTAGTTGCAACCCTATTACAGCACTAAAATTGAAGGTCTTTGATGCACTCTAGTAGTGTCTCCAGATGGCACGATAAGAGGGTAGTTGCAACCCTATTACAACACTCCAGTTGAAGGTCTTTGCAGCACTCTAGTATTCTCTACAGATGGTAAGACAAAAGGGTATTTTCAACCCAATTACAACACTCCAAATGAAGGTCTGTGCAGCACTCTAGTAGTGTCTCCATATGGCAAAAGAAGAGGGTAGTTGCAACTCTATTACAACACTCCAATTGATGGTCTTTGCAGCATTCTAGTAGTCTCTAGAAATGGCAACAGAAGAGGGTTGTGGCAACCCTATTACAAAACTACAATTGAAGGTCTTTGATGCACTCTAGTAGTGTCTCCAGATGGGACGATATAAGAGGGTAGTTGCAACCCTATTACAAAACTCCAATTGAAGGTCTTCGAATCACTCTAATAGTGTCTTTCGATGGCAAGAGAAGAGGGTAGTTGCAACCCTATTGCAACACTCCAATTAATGGTCTCTGCAGGACTCTAATAATGTCCCCCGATGAGAAGAGAAGTGGGTGGTTGCAAAATGAAGGTGTTTGCAACACTCAAAATGAGTACTTGCAACCCTACTATTACGACACTCCAATTAAATGTCTTTGCAGCACTCTAGTTGTCTCTATAGATTGTAAGAAAAATGAGTACTTGCAACCCTATTACAACACTCAAAATGAAGGTCTTACAACACTCAAGTAGTGTCTCCAGATGGAAAGAGAAGTGGTGGTTGCAACCTTATTACAACACTACAATTGAAGGTCTTTGCAGCACTCTTGTTGTGTCTTCATATGGCAATAGAAGAAGTTAGTTGCAACCCTATTACAATACTCCAATTGATGGTCTTTGCAGCACTCTTATAGTGTCTCAAGATGGTAAGAGAAGAGGATCGTTTCAACCCTTTTACAACACTCCAATTGAAAGTTTTTGCAGCGCTCTAGTAGTGTGTCCAAATGGCTAGAGAAGAGGATAGTTGCAACCCAATTACAACACTACAATTGAAGGCCTTTGCAGCACTCTAGTAGTGTTTCCAGATGGCAAGAGAAGAGGGTAGTGGCAACCCTATTACAACACTCTAATTGAAGGTGATCACTCTAGTAGTGTGACCAGATGGCAAGAGAAGAGGGTAGTTGCAACCCTATTACTACACTTTAATTAAAGATCTTTGCTGCACTCTAATAGTCTCTACAGATGGTAAGACAAAAGGGTATTTTTTACCCTATTACAACACTCAAAATGAAGGTCTCTGCAGCACTCTAGTAGTGTCTCCATATAGCAAAAGAAGAGGGTAGTTGCAACACTATTACAACAATAAATGATAGTCTTTGCAGCATTATAATAGTCCCTGGAAATGGCAAGAGAAGAGGGTAGTTGCAACCCTATTACAGCATTACAATTGAAGGTCTTTGATGCACTCTAGTAGTGTCTCCATATGGCATGAGAAGAGGGTAGTTGCAACCCTATTACAACACTCCAATTGAAGGTCTTTGCAGCACTCTGTAGTCTCTACAGATGGTAAGACAAAAGGGTATTTTCAACCCTATTACACACTCAAAATTTTGCGGCAATCTAGTAGTGTCTTCATATGGCAAAAGAAGAGGGTAATTGCAACCCTATTACAACACTCCAATTAATGGTCTTTGCAGCATTCTAGTAGTCTCTAGAAATGGCAACATATGAGGGTAGTTGAAACTCTATTACAGCACTACAATTGAAGGTCTTTGATGCACTCTAGTAGTGTCTCCAGATGGCACGATAAGAGGGTAGTTGCAACTCTATTACAAAACTCCAATTGAAGGTCCTTGCTGCACCCTAGTGGTGTCTTTCGATGGCAAGATAAGAGGGTAGTTGCAACCCTATTACAACGCTCCAATTAATAGTATCTGCAGGACTCTAATAGTGTCTCCTGATGAGAAGAGAAGTGGGTAGTTGCAACCCTATTACAACACTACAATTGAAGAACTTTGTAGAACTAAAATAGTGTATCGAGATGGCAAGATAAGAGGGTAGTTGCAAACCTATTACCACACTCTAATTGAAGGTCTTTGCAGCACTCTAGTTGTCTCTATAGATTGCAAGAAAAAAAAGGTACTTGCAACCCTATTACAACACTTAAAATAGTGTCTCCAGATGGAAAGAGGAGTGGGTGGTTGCAACCCTATTACAACACTACAATTGAAGGTCTTTGCAGCACTATTGTGGTGTCTTCAAATGGAAAAAGAAGAAGTTAGTTGCAACCCTATTACAACACTCCAATTGATGGTCTTTGCAGCACTCTTGTAGTGTCTCCAGATGTCAAAAGAAGAGAGTAGTTCCAACCCTATTACAACACTCCAATTAATGGTCTCTGCATGACTATAATAGTGTCTCCTGATGAGAAGAGAAGTGGGTAGTTGCAACCCAATTACAACACTACAATTGAAGGACTTTGCCGAACTAAAATAGTGTAACATGATGGCAAGATAAGAGGGTAGTTCCAACCCTATTACAACACTCTAATTGAAGGTCTTTGTGGCACTCTAGTTGTCCCTAAAGATTGTAAGAAAAAATGGTACTTGCGACCCTATTACAACACTCAAAAATGAAGGACTTTTGAACACTCTAGTAGTGTCTCCAGATGGAAAGAGAATTGGGTGGTTGCAACTCTATTACAACACTCTAATTGATGGTCTTTGCAGCACTCTTGTAGTGTCTCCAGAAGGCAAAAGAAGAGGTTAGTTGCAAACCTATTACAACCTTTTAATTGATGGTATTTGCAGCACTATAGTAGTGTCTACAGATGAAGGTAGTTCCAACCCTATTACAACACTCCAATTAATGGTCTCTGTAAGAGTCTCACAGTGTCTCCCGATGAGAAGAGAAGTGAATAGTTGCAACCCAATTACAATACTACAATTGAAGTACTTTGCCGAACTAAAATAGTGTAACAAGATGGCAAGATAAGAGGGTAATTGCAACCCTATTACAACACTCTAATTGAAAGTCTTTGCAGCACTCTAGTTGTCTTATATAGATTGTAAGAAAAAATGGTACTTGCAACCCTATTACAACACTCAAAATGAAGGACAAGAGAAGAGGATAGTTTCTCCAGATGGAAAGAGAAGTGGGTGGTTGCAACCCTTACAACACTACAATTGAAGGTCTTTGCAGCACTCTTGTAATGTCTCTGTATGGCAAAAGAAGAAGTTAGTTGCAACCCTATTACAACACACCAATGGATGGTCTTTGCAGCACTCTTGTAGTGTCTCCAGATGGCAAAAGAAGAGGTTAGTTGCAACCCTATTACAACAGTCCAATTGATTGTACTTGCAGCACTATAGTAGTGTCTCCAGATGGCACGAGAAGAGCATTGTTACAACCCAATTACAACACTCCAACTGATGGTCTTTGCAACACTCTAGAAGTGTCTCCAGAAAGCAAGAGAAGCAGATAGTTTCAACTCTTTTACAACACTCCAATTGAAAGTCTTTGCAGCACTCTAGTAGTGTGTCCAGATGGCAAGAGAAGAGGATAGTTGCAACCTAATTACAACACTACAATTGAAGGCCTTTGCAGCACTCTAGTAGTGTTTCCAGATGGCAAGAGAAGAGGGTAGTTGCAACCCTATTACAACACTATAATTGAAAGTGTTTGCAGCACTCTAGTATTGTATCCAGATGGCAAGAGAAGAGGGTAGTTGTAACCCTATTACAACACTCCAATTGAAGGTCTTTGCGGCACTCTAGTAGTCTCTACAGATGGTAAGACAAAAGGGTATTTCCAACCCTATTACAACACTCAAAATGAAGGTCTTTGCAGCACTCTAGTAGTGTCTTCATATGGCAAAAGAAGAGGGTAGTTGCAACCCTATTACAACACTCCAATTGATGATCTTTGAAGCCTTCTAGTAGTCTCTAGAAATGGCAAGAGAAGAGGGTAGTTGCAACTTTATTACAGCACTACAATTGAAGGTCTTTGATGCACTCTAGTAGTGTCTCCAGATGGCACGATAAGAGGGTAGTTGCAACCCTATTACAACACTCTAATTGAATGTCTTTGTAGCACTCTAGTTGTCTCCATAGATTGTAAGAAAAAATGGTAATTGCAACCCTATTACAGCACTAAAAATGAAGTTCTTTGCAACACTCTAGTAGTGTCTCCAGAAGGAAAGAGAAGTGGGTGGTTGCAACCCTATTACAATACTACAATTGACGTTCTTTGCAGCTCTCTTGTAGTGTCTTCAGATAGCAAAAGAAGAAGTTAGTTGCAACCCTATTACAACACTCCAATTGGTTGTCTTTGCAGCACTCTTGTAGTGTCTCCAGATGGCAAAAGAAGAGGTTAGTTATAACCCTATTACAACACTCCAATTGATTGTATTTGCAGCACTATAGTAGTGTCTCCAGATGGCACGAGAAGAGTATAGTTACAACCCAATTACAACACTCCAACTGAAGGTCTTTGCAACACTCTAGAAGTGTCTCCAGAAAGCAATAGAAACGGATAGTTTCAACTCTTTTACGACACTCCAATTGAAAGTCTTTGCAGCACTCTAGTAGTGTGTCCAGATGGCAAGAGAAGAGGGTAGTTGCAACCCTATTACAACACTATAATTGAAAGTGTTTGCAGCACTCTAGTATTGTATCCAGATGGCAAGAGAAGAGGGTAGTTGTAACCCTATTACAACACTCCAATTGAAGGTCTTTGCGGCACTCTAGTAGTCTCTACAGATGGTAAGACAAAAGGGTATTTCCAACCCTATTACAACACTCAAAATGAAGGTCTTTGCAGCACTTTAGTAGTGTCTCCATATGGCAAAAGAAGAGGGTAGTTGCAACCTATTACAACATTCAAAATTAAGGTATTTGGAGCATTCTAGTAGTGTCTCCATATGGCAAAGAAGAGAGTAGTAGTTGCAACCCAATTACAACACTTCATTTGATAGTCTTTGCAGCATTCAAGTAGTCTTTAGAAATGGCATCAGATGAGGGTAGTTTCAATCCTATTACGGTACTACAATTGAAGGTTTTTGATGAACTCTAGTAGTGTCTCCAGATGACACGATAAGAGGGTGGTTGCAACCCTATTAAAACACTACAATTGAAGGTCTTTGCAGCACTCTTGTAGTGTCTTCATATGGCAATAGAAGAAGTTAGTTGCAACCCTATTACAACACTCCAATTAATGGTGTTTGCAGCACTTTTGTAGTGTCTCCAGATGGCAAGAGAAGAGTATAGTTTCAACCATTTTACAACACACCAATTGAAAGTCTTTGCAGCGCTCTAGTAAAGTGTCCAGATGGCAAGAGAAGGGGATAGTTGCAACCCAATTACAACACTACAATTGAAGGCCTTTACAGCACTCTAGTAGTGTTTCCAGAAGGCAAGAGAAGAGTGTTGATGCAACCTTTTTAGACCACTCTAATTGAAGGTGTTTGCATCACTCTAGTAGTGTGTCCAAATGGCAAGAGAACGAGGTAGTTGCAACCCTATTACAATACTTCAATTAAAGGTCTTTGTAGCACTCTAGTAGTCTCTACATACGGTAAGACAAATGGGCATTTTAAACCCTATTACTACACTCATAATGAATGTCTCTGCAGCACTCTAGTAGTGTCTCCATATGGCAAAAGAAGAGGGTAGTTGCAACCCTATTAGAACACTCCAATTGATGGTCTTTGCAGCATTCTAGTAGTCTCTAGAAATGGCAAGAGAAGAGAGTAGTTGCAACCCTATTACAGCACTAAAATTGAAGGTCTTTGATGCACTCTAGTAGTGTCTCCAGATGGCACGATAAGAGGGTAGTTGCAACCCTATTACAACACTCCAGTTGAAGGTCTTTGCAGCACTCTAGTATTCTCTACAGATGGTAAGACAAAAGGGTATTTTCAACCCAATTACAACACTCCAAATGAAGGTCTGTGCAGCACTCTAGTAGTGTCTCCATATGGCAAAAGAAGAGGGTAGTTGCAACTCTATTACAACACTCCAATTGATGGTCTTTGCAGCATTCTAGTAGTCTCTAGAAATGGCAACAGAAGAGGGTTGTGGCAACCCTATTACAAAACTACAATTGAAGGTCTTTGATGCACTCTAGTAGTGTCTCTAGATGGGACGATATAAGAGGGTAGTTGCAACCCTATTACAAAACTCCAATTGAAGGTCTTCGAATCACTCTAATAGTGTCTTTCGATGGCAAGAGAAGAGGGTAGTTGCAACCCTATTGCAACACTCCAATTAATGGTCTCTGCAGGACTCTAATAATGTCCCCCGATGAGAAGAGAAGTGGGTGGTTGCAAAATGAAGGTGTTTGCAACACTCAAAATGAGTACTTGCAACCCTACTATTACGACACTCCAATTAAATGTCTTTGCAGCACTCTAGTTGTCTCTATAGATTGTAAGAAAAATGAGTACTTGCAACCCTATTACAACACTCAAAATGAAGGTCTTACAACACTCAAGTAGTGTCTCCAGATGGAAAGAGAAGTGGTGGTTGCAACCTTATTACAACACTACAATTGAAGGTCTTTGCAGCACTCTTGTTGTGTCTTCATATGGCAATAGAAGAAGTTAGTTGCAACCCTATTACAATACTCCAATTGATGGTCTTTGCAGCACTCTTGTAGTGTCTCAAGATGGTAAGAGAAGAGGATCGTTTCAACCCTTTTACAACACTCCAATTGAAAGTTTTTGCAGCGCTCTAGTAGTGTGTCCAAATGGCTAGAGAAGAGGATAGTTGCAACCCAATTACAACACTACAATTGAAGGCCTTTGCAGCACTCTAGTAGTGTTTCCAGATGGCAAGAGAAGAGGGTAGTGGCAACCCTATTACAACACTCTAATTGAAGGTGATCACTCTAGTAGTGTGACCAGATGGCAAGAGAAGAGGGTAGTTGCAACCCTATTACTACACTTTAATTAAAGATCTTTGCTGCACTCTAATAGTCTCTACAGATGGTAAGACAAAAGGGTATTTTTTACCCTATTACAACACTCAAAATGAAGGTCTCTGCAGCACTCTAGTAGTGTCTCCATATAGCAAAAGAAGAGGGTAGTTGCAACACTATTACAACAATAAATGATAGTCTTTGCAGCATTATAATAGTCCCTGGAAATGGCAAGAGAAGAGGGTAGTTGCAACCCTATTACAGCATTACAATTGAAGGTCTTTGATGCACTCTAGTAGTGTCTCCATATGGCATGAGAAGAGGGTAGTTGCAACCCTATTACAACACTCCAATTGAAGGTCTTTGCAGCACTCTGTAGTCTCTACAGATGGTAAGACAAAAGGGTATTTTCAACCCTATTACACACTCAAAATTTTGCGGCAATCTAGTAGTGTCTTCATATGGCAAAAGAAGAGGGTAATTGCAACCCTATTACAACACTCCAATTAATGGTCTTTGCAGCATTCTAGTAGTCTCTAGAAATGGCAACATATGAGGGTAGTTGAAACTCTATTACAGCACTACAATTGAAGGTCTTTGATGCACTCTAGTAGTGTCTCCAGATGGCACGATAAGAGGGTAGTTGCAACTCTATTACAAAACTCCAATTGAAGGTCCTTGCTGCACCCTAGTGGTGTCTTTCGATGGCAAGATAAGAGGGTAGTTGCAACCCTATTACAACGCTCCAATTAATAGTATCTGCAGGACTCTAATAGTGTCTCCTGATGAGAAGAGAAGTGGGTAGTTGCAACCCTATTACAACACTACAATTGAAGAACTTTGTAGAACTAAAATAGTGTATCGAGATGGCAAGATAAGAGGGTAGTTGCAAACCTATTACCACACTCTAATTGAAGGTCTTTGCAGCACTCTAGTTGTCTCTATAGATTGCAAGAAAAAAAAGGTACTTGCAACCCTATTACAACACTTAAAATAGTGTCTCCAGATGGAAAGAGGAGTGGGTGGTTGCAACCCTATTACAACACTACAATTGAAGGTCTTTGCAGCACTATTGTGGTGTCTTCAAATGGAAAAAGAAGAAGTTAGTTGCAACCCTATTACAACACTCCAATTGATGGTCTTTGCAGCACTCTTGTAGTGTCTCCAGATGTCAAAAGAAGAGAGTAGTTCCAACCCTATTACAACACTCCAATTAATGGTCTCTGCATGACTATAATAGTGTCTCCTGATGAGAAGAGAAGTGGGTAGTTGCAACCCAATTACAACACTACAATTGAAGGACTTTGCCGAACTAAAATAGTGTAACATGATGGCAAGATAAGAGGGTAGTTCCAACCCTATTACAACACTCTAATTGAAGGTCTTTGTGGCACTCTAGTTGTCCCTAAAGATTGTAAGAAAAAATGGTACTTGCGACCCTATTACAACACTCAAAAATGAAGGACTTTTGAACACTCTAGTAGTGTCTCCAGATGGAAAGAGAATTGGGTGGTTGCAACTCTATTACAACACTCTAATTGATGGTCTTTGCAGCACTCTTGTAGTGTCTCCAGAAGGCAAAAGAAGAGGTTAGTTGCAAACCTATTACAACCTTTTAATTGATGGTATTTGCAGCACTATAGTAGTGTCTACAGATGAAGGTAGTTCCAACCCTATTACAACACTCCAATTAATGGTCTCTGTAAGAGTCTCACAGTGTCTCCCGATGAGAAGAGAAGTGAATAGTTGCAACCCAATTACAATACTACAATTGAAGTACTTTGCCGAACTAAAATAGTGTAACAAGATGGCAAGATAAGAGGGTAATTGCAACCCTATTACAACACTCTAATTGAAAGTCTTTGCAGCACTCTAGTTGTCTTATATAGATTGTAAGAAAAAATGGTACTTGCAACCCTATTACAACACTCAAAATGAAGGACAAGAGAAGAGGATAGTTTCTCCAGATGGAAAGAGAAGTGGGTGGTTGCAACCCTTACAACACTACAATTGAAGGTCTTTGCAGCACTCTTGTAATGTCTCTGTATGGCAAAAGAAGAAGTTAGTTGCAACCCTATTACAACACACCAATGGATGGTCTTTGCAGCACTCTTGTAGTGTCTCCAGATGGCAAAAGAAGAGGTTAGTTGCAACCCTATTACAACAGTCCAATTGATTGTACTTGCAGCACTATAGTAGTGTCTCCAGATGGCACGAGAAGAGCATTGTTACAACCCAATTACAACACTCCAACTGATGGTCTTTGCAACACTCTAGAAGTGTCTCCAGAAAGCAAGAGAAGCAGATAGTTTCAACTCTTTTACAACACTCCAATTGAAAGTCTTTGCAGCACTCTAGTAGTGTGTCCAGATGGCAAGAGAAGAGGATAGTTGCAACCTAATTACAACACTACAATTGAAGGCCTTTGCAGCACTCTAGTAGTGTTTCCAGATGGCAAGAGAAGAGGGTAGTTGCAACCCTATTACAACACTATAATTGAAAGTGTTTGCAGCACTCTAGTATTGTATCCAGATGGCAAGAGAAGAGGGTAGTTGTAACCCTATTACAACACTCCAATTGAAGGTCTTTGCGGCACTCTAGTAGTCTCTACAGATGGTAAGACAAAAGGGTATTTCCAACCCTATTACAACACTCAAAATGAAGGTCTTTGCAGCACTCTAGTAGTGTCTTCATATGGCAAAAGAAGAGGGTAGTTGCAACCCTATTACAACACTCCAATTGATGATCTTTGAAGCCTTCTAGTAGTCTCTAGAAATGGCAAGAGAAGAGGGTAGTTGCAACTTTATTACAGCACTACAATTGAAGGTCTTTGATGCACTCTAGTAGTGTCTCCAGATGGCACGATAAGAGGGTAGTTGCAACCCTATTACAACACTCTAATTGAATGTCTTTGTAGCACTCTAGTTGTCTCCATAGATTGTAAGAAAAAATGGTAATTGCAACCCTATTACAGCACTAAAAATGAAGTTCTTTGCAACACTCTAGTAGTGTCTCCAGAAGGAAAGAGAAGTGGGTGGTTGCAACCCTATTACAATACTACAATTGACGTTCTTTGCAGCTCTCTTGTAGTGTCTTCAGATAGCAAAAGAAGAAGTTAGTTGCAACCCTATTACAACACTCCAATTGGTTGTCTTTGCAGCACTCTTGTAGTGTCTCCAGATGGCAAAAGAAGAGGTTAGTTATAACCCTATTACAACACTCCAATTGATTGTATTTGCAGCACTATAGTAGTGTCTCCAGATGGCACGAGAAGAGTATAGTTACAACCCAATTACAACACTCCAACTGAAGGTCTTTGCAACACTCTAGAAGTGTCTCCAGAAAGCAATAGAAACGGATAGTTTCAACTCTTTTACGACACTCCAATTGAAAGTCTTTGCAGCACTCTAGTAGTGTGTCCAGATGGCAAGAGAAGAGGATAGTTGCAACCTAATTACAACACTACAATTGAAGGCCTTTGCAGCACTCTAGTAGTGTTTCCAGATGGCAAGAGAAGAGGGTAGTTGCAACCCTATTACAACACTCTAATTGAAGGTGTTTGCAGCACTCTAGTAGTGTATCCAGATGGCAAGAGAAGAGGATAGTTGCAACCCTATTACAACACTCCAATTGAAGGTCTTTGCAGCACTCTAGTAGTCTCTATAGATGGTAAGACAAAAGGGTATTTTCAACCCTATTACAACACTGAAAATGAAGGTCTTTGCAGCACTCTAGTAGTGTCTTCATATGGCAAAAGAAGAGGGTAGTTGCAACTCTATTACAACACTCCAATTGATGGTCTTTGCAGCATTTTAGTAGTTTTTAGAAATGGCAAGAGAAGAGGGTAGTTGCAACTTTATTACAGCACTACAATTGAAGGTCTTTGATGCACTCTAGTAGTGTCTCCAGATGGCACGATAAGAGGGTAGTTGCAACCCTATTACAACACTCTAATTGAATGTCTTTGTAGCACTCTAGTTGTCTACGTAGATTGTAAGAAAAAAGGATACTTGCAACCCTATTACAACACTCAAAATGAAGTTCTTTGCAACACTCTAGTAGTGTCTCCAGATGGAAAGAGAAGTGAGTGGTTGCAACCCTATTACAATACTACAATTGACGGTCTTTGCAGCTCTCTTGTAGTGTCTTCAGATAGCAAAAGAAGAAGTTAGTTGCAACCCTATTACAACACTCGAATTGGTGGTCTTTGCAGCACTCTTGTTGTGTCTCCAGATGGCAAAAGAAGAGGTTAGTTGCAACCCTATTACAACACTCAAATTGATTGTATTTGAAGCATTATAGTAGTGTCTCTAGATGGCACGAGAAGAGCATAGTTACAACTCAATTACAACACTCCAACTGAAGGTTTTTGCAACACTCTAGAAGTGTCTCCAGAAAGCAAGAGAAGCGGATAGTTTCAACTCTTTTACAACACTCCAATTGAAAGTCTTTGCAGCACTCTAGTAGTGTGTCCAGATGGGAAGAGAAGAGAATAATTGCAACCCAATTACAACACTACAATTTAAGTTGCAATAAATATAATAAATATAATAAATATATATCAATTAGGGTGTATTAAAATGGCAGTGCTAATGAACATCAAGTGGCGTTAACATGTCCCGACAATAGATTAGGTCTAGAGCATATTATTGTTTGGATGGCAACTTATGAACTTTGTACGGAAATAATAATTTGTAATACAATATTTTTGGAGTAAATTTGTTATACAATATTGAATTGCAAAGCAGTGTTACAAAGTCGGGAGGAGTACTCGAATGAAGGATTAAACCAACCTCACTGGATTTAAAAAAAAAATAGGATATCATATTTACCTTTCAAGTCCTTACTCTTTTAATCAGTGTTTTTAAATGCGGCCGCATGGACAGCATGTGCGTATGCAGTCAGCTGTCGTATGTCGATTGTCATGCATGTGTCGGTCCATACGGATTTTCATTAGGCTCCCAAATCCATAAAAGGTCCAAAAAAATTACATTGAGTGAGGCTTGTACCTATTGACCTATGGGAATGTGATAAAGAGCACAAATTGCTAGACTAAAACACCATTGTGTTATAAATTAGTTCTATTTTATGTATATTTATTTTAACAACTCATAAAACTGCATGTTTATTTGCGCAGTAAAATCTACATATGCGTTCATATGCGGTATGTAGTAATCTTCTGCATGCATAACCAAAACTGCATTTAAAAACACCGCTTATAATCACTCCTAACTACTTTAGCTAGCTTTTAAAATATATAAATATATATATATATATATATATATATGTGTGTGTGTGTGTGTGTGTGTGTGTGTGCGCATTTTATAGTATTCAGATTTGCATTGTAAAACAATCAGGTGTATATCATGTAATTATCAAGTGTAAATTTCAGGTTGTCCAAACAATAAGTATGAAAATTTAAATAGCAAACGTGCATTATGCAATAATCAAATATGCATTGTACAATAGTCAAGCATGCATTGGGAAATAATTAAGTGTGCACTTTTTGGGTGCGGATAATGAATGCGAAAGAATAAGATAATTATTGAAAATTGTCGAAACTCATTTTAACTTTTTGGGTACGGATAATGAATGCGAAAGAATAAGATAATTATTGAAAATTGTCGAAACTCATTTTAACTTGGTCAAGACATGCCGCAGTTGTCACTAATTATTTTATACTGAAGTGCAAATATGCACTGCACAATAAACAAGCGCACATTCATATAATTTATAAGCAACAACTATCCAACCCGTTACAAGATATTGGAGGTACCGATGGAGTTACTCAAAGGATCATTATTATTGTTATTTTTTTTTTTTTTTTTTTTTTTTGAGAATCCTGGCAGATGCTTCCAAATTGTTTTCATTGAATCAAAGCTTCAAAACACATATATCACAAAAACAAAAACCTTAGAGATACAACGTGCATTTTAGTTTAACAATTTGAATTATGGTATCGCTGGTCAGAGATTTCCCAAGAGCAACAAAAAGATAGTCTAAAGAAAAATAAGGTCATGTTTGGTTGTGGAGTAAAATTAATGAGAATTAAATTGCTTACTTTAAATTAACTCACTTCTTACTCCATCTTATTTCTTGAAAGTGTAAGGAGTTTACTCCACCTTTTACTTCACAACCAAACATGACCTAAAAGACTAGAACATTTTGCTTGGTAATATAATCCGACCTATTTCAATTATATTATTTTCTAATTTCATTTTTAAACATGGCAACATGCTTCTTCACAACAGAAAGCTCTTTATGGATTTAGTCATTTGCTATTGTTTCTTGATTTACCTTAAATCTATTTGCTTCGTTTCTTTTTTCTTTCCTTCTTCGTAATTTCTTGTAATTTTTCAAAAAAAAAAAAGAATATCCATCAGGCAACATGCCTATCCTTACCTCCCTCGACTTTCAGTTCATGTCAGGCAGATTTTATCTTGTAACATTTGCACGAGTTCTGGCAAGCTTTTGTATGTGGCTAATGGCTAGTCGTCCATGTTAACATGGCAAATTTTTTCTATTAAATATTAGCCAAACTGTATATATTCTATTGGAATTTATAACTTAAAGTACAAAAATCTGTATAGTAATTTGAGTTCCAACCTCTTCAAATGTCAAGCAAGCAAAAGGACCAAAATTCTTATTTGACTCTAATTCCCAGAAAAAGGTCTCGGATAAAGTAAAACCCATATATGTTAACCAAAACTTTATTAGCTCGATTAATAGAGCCTGAATGCTGCCAACCTTTTTCACTGAAACACTTGAACCCTAACTAGATATATCAAGATATAATGAAAAACAGAAAACAAGAAAACGGCATACTTCAAGAGAAAGTGATAGAAGAAGCATATGATTGGAGAAGAGAGAGGGTCTGCTCAGCTATGGCACGGGCCCGCACCTGTCTGACCCACTGTGCAATAGCCTCTTCCGCTTGACTACCACGCAATCCTATTTCCAATGCATCAGCTGCTTCCGCTAATTTACCATTTACGAGCAAATTCTCAACTCTTGTTATAAGTGACTCAATTCCCTCTCCAGATTCATCATCCTCTTTGATCTGATTATTAAAATAATAAATCTCAGACAAGAAATACTAAACTAGTATTTTATTTATTTCTCTTAATCTGACTTCATGCAAGCTGCATATGCTATTCAGTATAAACTTGGAATCCAACCTTGATTTCAGATTACATCTTCTGATGTTATTTTTAAGCATCTACAAGAATGTTGGTATGGTTCATAAGGTAAAAAAAACTCAAACATGTCACGTAATTCACCAATAAAAATATGATGTTGGTTTATTATCGGAGAATTGGATATATAATAATTTTACAGTACTACCTTGATGGACGAGGCAAGACGCGCCACGGCATGAGTCAACATGCCACCACCACTAGAAGGAATAAGGCTGAAACGCCTCAGTGTCCCCTTCAATGCGTTAAACTATTAAAAAATAAAACAAATGTTAAATACATTCCTTCTAAATTCAACGCAAAATAGACAGTAAAACAAAGACGTGCCTTTATGCTAAGGTCTATTTGGGTATCTGTGCCGCAATCGAGAGCCTCCTTGGGAAGGGAAGAAATTGCCAATGACAAGAGGGTATCCTTGTCAATTCCTTCAAGAGATTTACTCAACAACTCGACCTCTCCCCTTAGTGGGAGCCCTTTTGAGAGTGCATCTTCCATCCCAAGTGTTGCCTGCAAGATTAAGTTGACCACAAAAATATGCCATTTAATTTTTTTTTATATTTTAGTTTCACAATATCTTTTCAGAACCAGCACATACCAATCTTAGAAAAAGAACACTCGCTAGAGTTAAAGAGGTTAGAATTGTTAACAGAATGAACCTTTCTTCTCTGTAATGTAACAGCAGCACGGCATTATTTGAAATCCAAAATATTCTGGATTGGCAAATTTGACAGATGTTGGGTGATGTGCACAAATAAGATAGTGGGTGTTAATTGCAAAAGTCGAAACTATTATTTCAATTATTTCTGAACAACTGTTTTGTAGGAGAAATGAGAAATATGTGACTGACCAAGGCGAGATTGTGAACAGAGTGACTTTGCCGTGCTTCTTCTGACCTCGCATAAAATGCCATGCACAATGCATTTATCTACACAAGTTAAAAAATGGATCAGTAGAAGCATTTTGTGCCTGTATCTAAAAGGAAAGAAGCGCAATAGTTACATTGAGGTCTGCTTCGGCAATTCTCTTTATCTGGGTTGCTTTCTCCTTTGAAATAGCAGCTGCCAACTCAGCTTTCGCCAACTCCTGAACCCTCTCCAATTGTTTTCTGGCTTCTTCTTCCTGCATCAAAGTTTGGAACAGAAAAATGGTGAGGTGAGGCGTTAAAGTCAGCATTTAAAGTACAAATTAATACATAATCTGTAGGAACAGTAGACATTCGCACAGAACACTTAAGCAACCAGTAGAGTCACAGTGATGGTCCTAATGGATGTTATAGACATGCTAAGTTCCATTTTTCACCTTAAAATTTTAACTTGTCTGGGTACTTCAGCAAGTAGAGATATCCACCATCCTTGTAAGCTGGTAGCAAACTAATGACACCAGGAACTAGGGGTGTTCATTGGGTCGGTTCGGTTAAAACCGAATTAAAATATTCAAACCAAAATTTTATTTGGTTTCCAAAAATATAACCAAACCAACTGAATTAAACTTGTCAACCGAACCAATAACCAAAGTAAATTTCAGTTTATTTGATTGAACCGAAATAAGAGAGATTAAATTTTAAAAGGTCAAAACTCAATACATAAACACATACATTTAATAATCATAGAAATACGAACTATATATATCAGACGTTGACATTACACACATTGTTCAGCTCCATACAAAATATGTAGATGTTCTAAAATATCCAAACCAAAAAATTTATTCATTTTAAGTACAAAAAAGTCAGCAAACCATTGATTTCACTAAAGCATGGATTTGAACCATATAGAGTTTGGTCGGTTCGGTCTTTTCGGTTTTGAAATCTAAACCGAACCAAATATAAAAACCGAAGAAATTCAAATATTCAACCGAATCAATCCATTTAAACCAAAAAACCAAACCATTTAATCCAAACTTTTTTGGTTCTGTTGAAAACCAAATAAATTGGACCCAATGAACACCCCTGGTTACAGTCAGCTTAGTAAAGTACAAATTAATACATAATCTGTAGGAACAGTAGATATTCCCTTATGAAGTTAGATCTACAAATACAAATAGCATATTCGCACCGAACACTTATCCAATCAGTAGTGTCACAGACTCACAGTGATGGTCTTAATGGATGTTATAGACATATTAAGTTGCATTTTTTGCCTTAAAATTTTAACTTATCTGGGTACTCAACAAATCAAGATATTCACCATCCTTATAAGCTGGAACCAAACTAATGACACCAGGAATTGTTCAGATCTGGTACCACTATCTATTGTTACCCACCCAGTTGGATTAAATTGAGCTAATTGGTTTGGGCTCAGAGGTTAAAGAACCTGGTATTAGAGATACCTTTTGTTGCAGTTCCTCTTGCAGCTTCTGCTGTAACTTTTCCTGGACACCCTTGATTGTAGCAACTGCCCTTGCTTTCTCTTTGTTCAATTCCTGGAATTGTGGAACATATCAACATACAACTGCCATTTGTTCCAAAACTCTTGAAGAATAAAGGAGAAGCAAATATTTTAACAAAAGAAAGTAAATTGCTAAAGCAAAATCCATACCTTTTCCAACATTGCCACCTCTTCAGCTTTCTTTACTAGCAATACCCTTGCCTCCTTCAGCTCCCTCTCATACTTCTCCTAAACAAAGTAGAATGAGTATTCAAAATGACTTTCTTAACCCTAGCATCTAAGATTATAAAAATAGTCTAGTATTATGGAAAATCCCACCAAAAACTTTTACAGCCTCCAAATATATACCAACCATTCTTTCATTTGTAACATAAGCCCGACCATTTGAAAACAAAGGTTATGTTAATAAAAAGTAAACTACTTAGTCTCTACATTTCTAGTTTTCAATCAAGATACTTTCTAAACAGCACATACCAACTAAGGACCTGATATAACCATGTGTTTCATTTTTTTAGCTTTATTTCAGAGTTAGGGGGGAAATAATGGCTTTGGGACAAATTCTCGATATTCAATGGAATTTTCAATTTCATTGCATAAATCTAAAGGTTGTTCCAAGTTGAAAAATGAGAGAACTAATAGATTTTTCTTAAAAGTGCCACCAAGATATTGGGTGTACTTTGTTATAGACCAATAATAGTATAAAAATAAACAAAAGAAAACCTTGAGCCTCCTTTTCTCTTCCGCAAAGATATAAGCATCTGATTCAGCTTGCTGTCGCTCAGCAGCACGTATAGCTTCAATCAAATCAACCACAACCTTTTGCTGATCAGAGTTTCCACTACTTGTTGCATTAGCACTTTCAAAATTCTCTTTGGCAGTATTCTCTGTGTTGTTTTCTTCTTGGAGAGAATACAACTCGGCAAGTGACTTCGGTGGCCGTGTTTCAGCATTTACAGGATCCTACAAGTGTATTAATTAATGCAATAAATTAATATGGAACTGTCAGTTAATTTTTTAAGCCAAAAGAAATCACAATGCCCCTGAATTTACATTATATGTGAGAGAACTCTTATTTTTGTGAAGGAATAACAAATTAAATCTGGAATATAAGTGAGGTTTTCCATACAGTTTGACTATAAATATATGCTTAACTAGAAGAACATGACAAAATAGCTCCTACAAGACAGAAATATAGACACTTTTATTTAACTTGGTCAAGGTTTCTAATGCAGGTCACTTGCCTCATTTCAATGCACTAAGCCTTTCATCATAATAAAAACCAGCTGTCATAAAAGATTAAAGGTTCGTACATATACATTTTCAATTTCCAAAACAGGAAGGGAGTTATTTTACAAATAACAAAGACAAAGAAAGATATTTCTGCAATTGTATTTGTTAGAAAATCTAGGGTTTCACCGAGAGCAACAGCGAACAAAGACACGGTAATTTTGGGGCAATTTTTTCTCTTTATTTTACTCTGAAAAATAGAGTTTGTAGTGAAATGTAAAACTTACATATACAACAGTATAGAAGATGGGGGATAATGTTGACAGTTCAAAAAATTAATTCATACCTTTCGCATCTCAGAAACGGTATCTTGTGGTGGTATACCATCCAATGGACCAGCTTCAATTTTTCTTGAAACAGTAGCCAAGTCATAAGCAATTTGCTCAAGTTTCTCAGATTCACCTCCATCTGCCGTACTCTTATTTACAACCTCTTCAGAATCCTTTTCTGTGTTTTGTGTTACAGATTGAGGTTCCACTGGTTTAACATTTGAGATGGCCGGTTCAACTTGCAAATTACCTTCTGGTACACTTTCTTTTATATTAATAGATTCATCTGATGGTGCCACGGGATGCAACTCGGGTTCAGCCTTAACTGTGTCCGGTTCAGCTAATTTAGGTGGAGCTGACTGTTCAATTTCTGTTGCAACCGATTCAAGTGGGGCCAGCTTTTCAGTTTTTGGTTCAATCGATTCAAAAGGGGCCGTATTTTCAGCTTTTAATTCAATTGATTCAAGTGGGGCTGGCTTTTCGGCAGGTGTATCTTGATTTACAGGTACTTTCTGAGTGTTTTTCTCAATTGTGACATTTACAGGGGCTTTTGCATCCTTCAAAAAAGAGTCAAAGTATCCATAATTGTATGCTAAACCACCGCCGCCTAGGATGAAACCGCCCAACAGTAAACCGCTGAGCAAACGACTGCCTCCTGATTTCTTCTCCTCTTCAGATGGGGACACTTTTGGAGATGGATTTTTTGGAGCTGAGGTGGAAAGGGTATTTCTTGCAGAGAGACCGTATGGCATCTGCTTTTTGATAATAAGTAGATGATACAAAACAGATGCTTAATTAATTTGCAAACAGTGATTTTACTGCTTGTTTGTTTTGTGAACATAAAGATTTCATTGTGAAAATTTTAAATCATTTCATGGGGAAAATCTATTATTTGGAAACAACTATAAAGAAAAGAAGAAATATAAGAGGAAAAAGAATTTCCCAGTTAATAAAAATTACAATCACTGAGGTGTGCCTACTGCCTACTGCCTACTATTTTTTATACATTCATAGATCATAGTCTTCTAAAACATTAATTAAATTTACTATTTAGCTACAGCATAGATTTCTCTTATTGGAAGAAACCAAAGTCTACTTGCACAGATTGTCCATTGTACAATTTCGTAGCTAACGACACCAAAACTATTTTTAGTAAAGTCAAAAAATAAGGAGAGAAAAAAAATGAAACATGCCTGTGATGTGATTGTCAGAGGATGGGACCTCGTAAGGGATCGAACCGAAGTCAAATCCCGAACGCACCTGAATTACACATTCAACAATTCATCGATCATTTCTCGCAAAAAGTTAGTCCAAAATCGATTGCGAAACGAAAACAAAAGAAGTACCTTCGAAACATCGGTAGATGCTTGATTCAGAAAGTGCCCAAGGCTAAGCTCCAGAAACAAGGGTCGGAGGGGATGGGAAGGGAGGGGGAGGAGAGGGGAGGAGAGAGAATGGGCAAGGAGGAGAGAACAGTAGCAATCGATCACTCTGTCACTTCCCTGTCCGACGGCCTTCCAGGATTTAATATTTTTTGGGCTTGGGCCGAAAGGGGATCGGGTCTCGGAGAATTCGGACCCCGCAGGTACCTGAATTCATATCCTCTCCGCGGTACCGGACAAGAGAATATTTTAGAATTAGTGAATCCGGACTGGTTTTTTTAACTTTGCACGAATCTCAAAAGCACAAATAATACTGGTTCTCTGCGCTATACAAAGTAAAGCAAGAAGCTTTGATAAAGATATCAGTATAGGTTTTCCATTCCTAGTTAGTTCTTGCCCTTGTTCTTTCACTCCGAATAGGTACCGGATTGAGTTAATCTGAACCGTAAAATTATGGACCCCACAGTCCAATACATGAGAGGATACTTGTCTGTAGGTACCTGAGGTGCAATAATTAAATCTGGATCGTTCTTTTAATCTGGCACGAATTTTAAAACGAACTCCCTATAGTTTACATAGGCATTGGATTGAGTTTGGTCCGACTAGAATTAATCTGGATCATCTGTTTATATATATTGCACCTCAGGTACATGGGGAAGATACATACTCGATCTTGCAAGTGTGCAATGTTAAAATCTGAATCCATACCCTCTGAGGTAACATAATATTTTTGTTTGGATCACAGTCATCTGATCGGAATCCGGACCAATCCAGTCCGAGGTGGCATGCATGAGGACACTTTAATAGTTGTGCGGATTCTAATTGAACGGTCCATATCCAATTCGTTAGTTGATACGAATTCGTTAAAATCTTTAACTAAATATTCAGCGTTGCAATTAGCTGGAGGAAATAGTAAATTAAGGTTTCTGTTGAGAAAACAGCGCAGCTAATAAAAAATTTGAGTAAAGATTTTAACTGAGCTGTTTTGACTTTATGCAGTGCAGGAACAATGCATAATAATTTTGACTTCATATACATACAGAAGAGTATAGAATCAAAACAATATTTTATTTGACTTGTGACTATAAGCCAAAACTACTCTCTTACAAAAATTACCCCAAAATTCATGTGCCTTTTTCTCGTGTCGAAATGAATTTTATGCAGCTGGAACCTGGAAGCAAACTCCAAGAGCCGAAATAATAGCCATGTACCAAGAGGATCCGGACATTCATACTCAACATGAATGTTTTCATCCTCTTCCCCCATAGATTGAAAATATTTTAAATCTAGAATTGTTTAAATAGCACTTTCTTTTCTTCTCTCTTCCACATCCACTATTTTTCTTATCATAATTCATTTTTAGTTAACTTTTTTTATTATTTTCTCTCTTCAAATTCGGTTGGAGTGGTGCTATCGAAAGGAGAAGAGAGAAAGAGAAAGAAGAATGAAAGGAGTGCGGATCTTATGAGATATCTCATATTTTGCATGACTGATGTGTCTGGTGTCTATTCGGGGATAACGCAGGGGGCGATCTTATTTGAGCTTTTAGATTCGTGCAGAACGTATTTGAACGGTTGAGATTTTCCAAAAAGTCATGCAAAATATGAGATATCTCGGAGGATGCGAATTCGAAGGAAAGTGGGGAAGGAGAGGAATTCAGATCCAGTGCATTAACCCAATTTTTGAGTTTTGATCCAAACCGTCTAAGATGCTATAACACGAATCTTAAAGAGCCTGGACCCCACGAATAATACCGGCCCCTGCGCTACCACCGAATAGGCACCGTACACGTCTAAACTCAAAAATTGGGTTACTTTAGGGGATCCGGACTCGAAGGAGAGAGGGGAAATGGGCCCCATGGTTCAAAATTTTCGCAATAAAGGGTCTAAACCAAAATTTCAGTGGAAGTCCCTGGATGGGATTCTTTGTGACAAGAGGTTTGGCCGGGTCAAATATTGGTTCACTGAACTAATATTTCGGTGGAGCAAATCATTTTCTTCCTCCATCGAACCAAAATTTCAATGGAGCTATTTTTTTAAAAAAATCACTAATTTGGTGCTCCTTTCATTTGAATTATTTTTGTCTAATTCTAATTTTTTTCAAAAATCGATAATACTAGTAATACTAATACTAAAAACAGCAATAGCCATGCTTGGAAAGTATTCAATTATGTACCGTATATTTTAGCGTAGCAACAACTCGCATAGAAGATATATATGTAACTTGTCATTCTCAAAGACAATATTTTCATGTGAAATGTTGTAAGTTTGAAAATTTGATGAGAATTTTTTTATAAATATTAAAAATATTTAAATTGCTTGATCCTCAAATTTTACTAAAAAAAACACCCTTGAGAGTCGATATACTGGAAGGTGGGATCAATAGGAAAAAGCAACACAAAAAGAAAAATTACGATTTGCGCCGATCAAGCCCCTTCTTGTTTTTTCTCTCCTTGGTTAACCAAGCAATCTGGAGTAGGAGAACAGCTTGGGTCCGATGGGTTTAGAGACCGTCCGATCTACTTTAAAATTCGTGCGTGTGAATTTTAAAGCAGACGCGAAAGTTGCGGATGCGAATTTTAAAACAGATCGGACGGTCATCGAACCCAAATTGGTTTCCTGGCGTAGAGCCGACAAAAAAGTTTCAGCTCGCTAGGATTTGATTCGACAATTAACAATTAGTTCGCTCAAATCAATTTCGAGCTATTAACAAATCAAGCTATCGCATTCGAATTAATGACAAATTAAACTCAGGCTAGACCTACCTCGTTTGAAATTAGCTCGCAAACCGGTGGATCAGCTTTTCGAAATTGGATATATTCGCGTGTGATTTCATTGTTTTGTATCATGTCAATTGGGTTCTGGGCTTGGGTAATTTTGTTTGGAGCTCTATGATTAAGTAATGTGGTTCAGTTGTTTCGTTCTGAAATAGATTTGAACCTGTTTTGAATCAGGTGCAATTAGTGTAATTAACGGTACTTTCTTTTTCAATTAATATCTAATAGTTTACTTATTGTGTAGGTGAGCAAGGCATACTGAGCAAAATACCATGTATTTGTCTGTGTATATGCTGAGCAAACATAAGTTTAAAAATAATTTTTTTTTTTTTTTAAAACTGATAGTGGCTATCAGTGGTTACATCAGAAAAAAGAAGATAAAAATACAAAAAAATGAAAACAGCTTAATTACTAGCAATGTCGTATCCACAAAATGGCCTCATGCCATGCTCGGTGGGCAACACCCCATGGCTCCATGCCCTTCCCCTCAAAAATTTTATTATTTCGCTCCTTCCATATACTCCAACATGCCGAGAAGGAGCCCCACATCCAGTTTAAAAATAAATTGAAGAGAAATATTTGATACAAAAGTCACTGTTCAAAAGGGTTCCAAGGCTTCTATATGGAATATAAAAATACCGTATATATTCTATAAATTGGGAAATTTCATGTAATGTAATACTCGTGGATAAAGTAGAGATACCATAATCTGTACTTTTGAGCTGCATTCAAACTCGATCTCAAATCAAGCTGGTTCATGAGCCAGAAAATGAGCTAACGAGATGAACTACATATTTTTATGAAAATTGGTTAATTTAATCAAACGAGCTGTAAATAAACCGAACAAGCTAGCTCGATTCTTAATGAATCAAACTCCAAACCAACATGTCAGCTCAAAACTAGAATGCCATTCAAGCTAGCTCGATTCAGTAATATTTCGAATCAAACTCAAACCGGGGAAAGCTCACTCAAATTCAAATCGTTGCAGAGTCCTGACATCACTTCAACAAGATGTGCTTCCGACCACGTTCCACATTTCATAGCTAGCTAATACCCCACCACCTAAAGAGAAAAGGAAAACCTTTAAACAAAACCCGTATGGCCGTAACATCAACACAATTTTCATTTTTTAGATCTGCTAGCTCTTCTGCAACACAATGTCCAACAGTCACACTTCAAAATTTCACCAGAAAAAAGAAAAAAAAAATGCCCAAAAATTGAACTAGACTCCTTGATTAGGATGGTGGTAAAACGGCATCCCAGGCAATGCTGATTGCAATGGGCGAAAACCAGGTGGCCCCACCTGCTGCAGTGCAAACTGCATAGCTTGGCTCTGCTGACTCATCGACATCATCTGGCCCAAGGGCATCATAGGCCTTGTGGGCCCCATCATTCCAGCCTGAGTTGGCTGCAACGGCTGTGTCGACACACCAGGCCCATATCCATAATTCAAGCCCATCATTACAGCACCTGGCGGACCTGGAAATACAGCCTGTGGTGTGACCGGCATAGCTGTTAGTTTCTCTATAGTTGCACCACTGTTGGTACTGCTTTTGCCTTCTTGTGCAGCAAAGGAGGAGAGGACCGATGACATGATCTGTTGAGAGCGGGAGGAAGCTGCCAGGCGGTCTGCCACCTGAGCAGCTGTTGCCGATGCGGTCTTCTTCGGTAAGTCTGATTCGGTGTGGCCATTTGCGTGTGTCTTTGACTTAGAATCAATAACCGGCTCGTTATTGAGCTGCCTCCGTAAATTGGCCGCTTGGTGTACAGTTGCCTCAGCAAGCTGTAATTGTATATGCACCTTCTCTAGCTCGGACTCCTAGATAGTAATAATAAAACCAGTAAGGTGAAGATATCAAGGAGTGTGGCTATGAACCTATGCATAGCGCACATTGCTCCGTACTATGGATTCATATCTCTCTTTTCAAAGTTCAAACAGTCAATCCCAACCACTCAACATGATCTCCATGTAAAAATGTACTTGGATACCAAAACTTATATATTTTAGAATTTTTTTACTATTTTTTTAGATATTTATTAAATGACTTGATTTAAAGATTCTCAACCATCTGAAAGTATAAATTTTCTACCTATCTAAAAAAAATAGTAATTAAATTCTAAAAAATGTAAAATTTGGTCTCCAAGTCATGGAGATCATGTTCAACGGTTTGGATTGATTATTTAGACTTTAGAAATGAAGATATGGATCCATAGTACGGACCAATGTGCGCTATGCATAGTACCATAGCCTCACTCTTAAATTAATGGGAAAATTGTTGATAAAATTGAACCTGCTCTTTTAATGCTTCCTTCAGTTGAGACACGAGAGCAGCTCTGTTTTGTTCTACAACATTTAGCCTCTCAATGCATTGTTTGAGTATCGTCTCCTCCTCCTTCAGCTCCTTCTCAAGCATCTCCCTGCGAGGTTCCCCGACTAAAAGCAGATAATAAATTCAGACCAAGTCCGGAAAAGAGAACATAACCAAGATCGCATCCTTGGATTCAAACACAGAACAAAAGGATAATAGAAACAAATATGATAATATCAAAATAAACATAGTAGCACCTTCATTGCATGCATCTTCTACATCTTTCTCCATCTTCCCAATATCCTTTGCAGCAGATTCGCATTTTGCCAAGTCGGCAATCTCATCTAGTTCATTGCTTGAGACAGCATCAAAGGCTGAAACAATCTTCTCTGCAGTGCCCCCAACGTTTAGTTTCTGATTCCACACAGTCAATAACATTTGATCAATAATCAATGGTGCAAGTCTTAAGAGATGATTAACAGGATAAATAAAGCAATTTCCTTACAATTCGTATAGAACGCGAGTCCCTACGGACGATTTTTATCGAGCTCCTTGCGCGCTTTTTACTCAATTCTAATTCAGGCAGAGGCTCATTTCCGAGCACTGATTCCTTCAGACTCTTAGTCTGTGACCCAAAAACTCTCCTTTCTTCCCAGATTTGGACCTAAAAGTTATGATAGATTGAATAAAGAGTTACTGCACGATTCCTTTGGTGATTAACAACAAATTTCTTATGGGTTTATCCAGAAAAAACAGGAACAATTTAGGATAGTAGTGTTTATAAAAGAGACGTACCAGACGGGAGACAACACTCTTGACACTGTCATCACCATGCTCGGTAACATTTTTAAGAGCGGCTGGAAGAAGCTTCCAGAACTCCTCAACAAACTCCTTCCCATTTTTTCTGCTATTCTGTAGTATGTCATTTGCAACATACAGTAGAGGGATCTTTTTGTCCTTGTCAGAGCTGTGGAATTGCTTGTTCCATGTCTGCACAATCGTTTCGGCATGTTTCCGGTGAAATATGCACCAGTGTGACAGAGCTATTTATTGGAAATAATCGGTCAAGGAAACAATAGTAAGTAGAATTCAATGATAATGCACTCAAAAGTCTATACATAAGTGGAGTTATGTTCTTTTTGCATTGCCTCTTCTGATAAAAATACATTATGATCCCCTTTATTGAAGAACTTATGTACCAGAAGATTTTTACGAATAAACCTGAGGGATTTATACAAGTACAATAATTTTTCCTACCCCGAGTTCCAAATAATGGCATCAATTAGTTGAATAAAATAAATAGAAATGTAACTTTTACATAAACCAAACAACTAAATCACAACAACAGAAACATAATTTTTTTTTCCAAGTTCAACTTAGCAAAATAACGAAGGATACTTTGAATGCATTGCTGAGTGTTATTGAGCTCGGAGAGCTTATCTGCCAGTATCTCTTCGCGGAAAACACCGCTCATTCCACCTTAGTTGCAAAAATTCGCTCGCAATAATCAACCAGAACCAAAATTCAAACCCTGAACGAGAACAAAATCAATTAGTGATAACGAGCTCAAATAAAGCAAAATCACTCTCTCAAAAAAAAAAAAATTAGAAAATGGAGATCCAAATTCCGAGTTGTAAATAAATAACTATAGGAGAAAATAGGAGAGAGCGGGAGGAGGAATCAAACCTGTATCCTATTTAGTGAAGCGAGAGAGAGATTGAGCGAGAAAGCTAACGATCTCAGATCCTTGACCTAGGGTTTGCTTGGGGAACGAGTTTAGAAACAAGAGAAAATAACAGAAGTCCGGGTCGGTCGAGTCGATATTCCCTCGGCTAACTGCCATTGGTATTATCCGACAGAAGTTGCCGTCCGTTCATCTGCACCAAGTAGACAATTGCACGAATCTTGACGCAGAGTATATTGGGTCAACAATTCAAAATTACACGTAACTTCTGAATTCAAATGGAGGATAGTTCCAAACTTCCAGTATCCTTATTCTTTTTTTCTCTCCGTTATGTTATTATTTTATATTTTAAATTTAAAAATTAAATGTCAAAATAAAACTATTAGATATAATTTATATTAACTTCTGTATGTACATGTAAAATATTATGATATTTTAATTTTATTTTAATTATAATTAAAAACTTGTAAGAATATTATAATTTGGATAAGTTTTGAATATTGATTTTTTTAACTTATTAGTTCAGATAAAAACAAAATCGAACAATAATATTTTTTTTATGTAGATGTAGAACAAATAATATCTATTATATTTAACAATTTTATTTTGACATAAGTTTAAAAAATTAATATTACAAATTTAAAAATAAAGTGAAAATGGAAATACAAAAATGGAGACTCCTTCGTTAAAAATTAATCTCAGAATAAAGACGGAAAAAAATTAGTTTAATTTAGTAGAAAGAGATAATTTTAAATTAAATTTTGCTGATCGAATAATGGAGGAGAGTTCAGTTCCGTTCAATTCAAATTCATCTCAAAGAAGCCTCAAATTTTATTAGTAATGTTATTGAAACTCTAGATATTTGAGTTTTGACTTAAAAGAGCAAATCAATTCTTGCTTGGATGATATCATTCTTTACTCGATTTCTCAGCGTCACTTTATTATCCTCTTCAAACCACGCCAAATGACATTGATTTCCGTTGACGTTTTTCTTTCAATCATGAGAATCAAAAAGAAAATTCTAAAGAATCTCTTGTTTTAAGCAGAAATGAAGTGCTAGAGTACTGTATGTTGAATCGAATCGTACAAAATGTGAAAATTCTTACTATCATAATTGTAAGAATAAATTACATATTTTGAGCATAATGAAATGTATTTCTTGCAATTTTTAATAATCTATAAATTTATTTTTACAATACATTATTTAATACTAGGTAGAAATTTCCACTATATAAATGATAATTTTTATAATAATATTTATATCTCATAATTATATTAAATATTTTAAAAACCAGCAATCGAAACGATTGATCTATCGGTTCAACCGGTAAACAGTTAATCTAGAATTTTACTGGGTTGACGTCCGGTCCGATTCTCATAACATTGAGACTGACATTATTATAAATCAATCAAATGAGAGCTAAATTCTTACTTTTACTAAAAAAAGCATATTATGAGATAGGTGCGCGGAACGTACAATGGACATTGATCATGAGAAATGTTATCAGAATCGGACCGGACATCGAACCGCTAAAACTTTAGTTCAACAGTTCACTAGTCAGACCGATGATTCATCCAGTTCAATTGCTGATTTTTTAAAACATATACAACTTATTATATGAAAACCAAATTAGTGCGACAGATCCATTTGCTTCAAGATCCGACATAGTCTCTGCAAAAAACATGCACCCTGATCTAAATCAGCTACTGCTCTTTTTGCATAATCAATAAAACTTTTAACTTAAAAGTGAAGAATACTAAATAAAAATTGCTTAGGAATTGTAGTTGTCGTAAATACATGCACCCTAATCTAAATCAGTAACTGCTCCTTTTGAGTGAGTCTATGGTACTATGCATAGCACGGATTAGTCCGTACTACGGAATTATATTTTTATTTTGAAAACCCTAATGGTCTATCAGAACAGTTCAACGTGATCTCCACATTAATATGTACTTGCAGACTAAATTTTATATTTTTTCAAATGTTTTTACTATATTTTAAGATAAGGTAGAAAATCACTTGATCTGAAAATTCTGGACCATCCAAAAACAGTGATTTTCTACCTATTTAAAAAAATAGTAAAAAAATTCTAAAAAATAGAAAATTTAGCCCACAAGTATATTCTCATATGAAAATCATGTTGAACGTTCGGATCGACCGTTAGAATTTTGACAATAAAAATATTGATCCGTAGTACGGACCAATCCGTGCTATGCATAGTACCATAGACTCACTCTTCCATTTTTACTGTCTTATTTGTGACTAATTTAAAATCCAATCACTTCTTCTATTATTGATATACTTTTTGACTACATCATCTGATGGTGACTACCAGATATTATACCAGCGTATACCAGTATGAAGTAGCCAATTTGTTCAAATACTTTAAACCACAAAGTTCTCAACCATAATCAAAGCATATTGCTCGTTAATTTGTTTTCATTGATTTACATATTGCCAAAAATAAAGAAAGCTAACTGGAATCCACATCATTTTTTTTTACAGGAAAGTGATACCTAAAATGACATTTTCTATCTTTCTCAAGATCATGGCTTTGGGACTATTTTAAACAAAAAAAAAAAAAGGCAAAAAAGCCCATTTCATTTCTGAAATATAATAATTACAAAGACCAGTTTTTATCTATCCATTAGGCTAGAATTCATGTTCTCTCTTTCAAACCAAAAATTTAGTAAAAGGCAATAGAACCGCCAAAGCTTGCTATTAGCAAGGCACCAAAAGTACGCTAAATTTGTTAAAACTAAGCCACAAAGTATTGGGCTAAGGCTAAGTATAACTATACGGCAAAATTGGTGAAGCATCTTCATTTTTCCACTACGGTAACACCTCGGCAGCAGCAGCTCCTTGCTATCCAGGGACCTCTACACCTGAGTAGGAAGGCACTACCTCCATCGGCATGTACTGGTTCAAAGGAATTGCATCTTCTATGACCGGCAGCCACTCTCCAACAGCATTCTTGACTTTCTTGCTCATGTTTCCTACCCAATAAGAACAAAGAGATTTAATTAGTAAAATCAGATTTCTAGCACTTTTAACATCACAAGCATTGAAACAAACCTCATTCCTATGTTTCCACAAACTCCAACTAACTGCACTAAGTATAATTAAGAATCATGTTCTATCTAGGAAATCGAGAGAATAAGCAAATGCAAGTATACTATCCCAAGTTGTCCATGATTGCATTACAAATTGACTTTTGCCTAACCAAAACCAAATTTGTTGAGCTAATGTACAAGTGATAAAGAGATGGTCAATCGATTCATGGTGTAAACAGAACTGGCATTTGGGGTCTCCAACCCACCCTTTAATGGCTAAATTGTCTTTGGTTAAAATGGTATTATGCGAAACTAGCCACATGAATACTCTAATTTTTGGTGGTACCGGCAAGTTCCACCATATCATTGCATGTTTTGGTTGATATCCACCAAAGTTAAGAATTTCATAATTAAATTGAATGAGTTGAAAACTTTCCTGAGGCTTCCTATTTTCACTCAATTTTGTCGTGTGAGTAAGTGAATGAAGTGAAGCTGATTAGATGTAGTAATTCTGTCCATTCCTGGAAATCTATTCCTACTAATGAAGTTCTAAATTTCACTAATCGCCCTTGAGAGTGTACCACATCAGCTAAGAGTATCTTTGGGACTATTAGAGTACGGATCAAATACTTTACTTAAAAAAGAGCACAAACAAATCTTTGTTTAATAAAGAATTACATTTTGTGCTTCTAATTCTGAAATTTTAGAACACTGATAATTTTATTTGGAAACCAACAACACAAATGCAAGCTTTGCTTCAGCTCTGTACAATATTTTACATGCTATGACCTTTGTAAATGCAATTCTGGTTGGGTATCATACTCTCTCTTTGATCTTATATGGTTCTTTTACAAAATTTAATCTATGGTTAGACAAAAAAGCAACAACTATGCAGTATTAGTACTATATTTCTATTTAAGCCTGGTTAGACAAAATTTAACCTGTTAGAGCTAGCGATTAAGAGATCTCCAAGTTTCTAGTGATTATTTCATATTTTACGAGTCAGTTTTCAATACAAAAATATACTCACAAGTATTCGATTGAGAGAGAAACATGTTTACTAAACAATTAGACACAACCATTGGCAACTCTACTACTCTCATCTAAATCTTATTTTGGTTTGAGCAATTCATCGAACACCTTTAATGCACTCATCGATTCAATACAATCATCTCAAAAATTCAAGCTTTTCAAGTGCATGGACTACAAATCCGAATTAAATGATCAGATGAGAATACTTACAGTATTTGATGCAGGTTCTTTGGTGATTTCGTTTCAAGCTTATGGACTACAAATCCGAATTAAATGATCAGATGAGAATACTTACAGTACTCTGATACGCCAGCTGGCGTATTTGACACGTATCGGGGTCGTATCGGGTGCGTATCCGTATTCGATACGGGTACGGGACCCTAGGTGGAGTATCAGAGTAACATAGTTTTTCACCGATACGATAGCAGAAGCGGTAATTTAAAGGAACCGAACCAGACAGTGACCAGTTCTGATTTTTGCCAATCCAACTGACCGGTTCGGTCCGATTCTAATAACACTCATCATGAGTGAGCGTAGTATAATAAGTGCACTGGCTTCATATATTAGTTTGTGTAAAATAGCATGAAAATTGAATACATTACCTAATAATTGTATCGTTTTTTTTTTCTTCTCTATGTAAAATTTCTATACTTCATTTAGTTAAATAAATTTTAGTAAGCGAAGTCTACAACTAATTTAATAAACAAAATTCAAAGTCTGACGCAACAATAAGTCATAGATTCGAAATTTGGATGGAGAATTTGAATATTTAAATAATTGAGTGATTTGAAATCTAAATTTATTAAGAAAAAAATAATCTAACCCAACAATCTAAATTTAAGAGGAAATGAAAATTATTAAATTTTAGTAAGCGAAGCCTACAACTAATTTGAAAAACAAAATTCAAAGTCTGACGCAACAATAGGTCATAGATTCAAAATTCGGATTGAGAATTTGAATATTAAAATAATTGAGTGATTTGAAATCTAAATTTATTAAAAAAAATAATCTAACCCAACAATCTAAATTTAAGAGGAAATGAAAATTATGGTCTGATTTTTCGAATACACATTTTGACAACAGAGTTAAAACAACGTGACATATAACTCGCTCATGAACAATAGATTTAGTAGTCATTTAATTTCTATCAAATAATTTTAAACTTTTAAAAATAAAATTTTATTTAGTTTATGATGGATGACTAAGCAAACTCTATATTGAGTCAAATTTGATACTTATTCTATTTAAATAATTAAAAATACATCTATAATTTAGTATTTTAATTTAAACACTAGTTTACAAGATATTAAATAACTGTATCATAAAAAGTCATTCAAAATTTGTTTGTTAAACCAGCTTGGATTTACTAAATTTACTAATTTAATTGCAAATTTACTAAATTATTTGATGTATTTTTACAGTAAATCCAAACTGGTTAATTTAAACTCCTGGTATTTTTTTTTTAATAAATTAGTAAATTTATTAAACTGCTGGTTTGGATTTTTGACATTAAATTAGTAAGTTTAGTAAATTTGACATTATATTTGTTAAACTGCTGGTCTTTTTGACATTAAATTTTGTAAATATCAGCAGTTTAATGTCAAATTTACTAAATTTCAACCTGACCCGGACCCAGGGTCCATATTATCTGAGGTAACATAATATTTCTGTTTAGATCCAGACCGTCCGATCAGAATCGGACCAATCCAGTCCAAGATAAAATGGACAGATCTCTTTAATATTAGTGCAGATTCTGATCGGACGGTCCGGATCTAAAAATAAATATTCTTTTACCTTAGGTCATATGATTCCCCCTCCCCCCTTGGGGACAAGTATCCTCTCCAATACCGTAAAAGATTTCCTTCACTTTACGGTTTGAGATTAACTCTCAGCCACTTGGAGATTCGGGCTAGAGCCGGGGCAGTATTATTGGGCTTTGAGTTTCGTGCCAATTTAAAAATAACGGTTCAGATCCAATAATTGTAAAAGATTTCCTATTACGGTACCGGGGAGGATCTGAATTCCCCCCTTGGTGAATTTCACCTCTCTCTCTCTCCTTTAAAATCCAGCCAAGAGGGAGCCAGGGGTTGAAGAAATTCCAACCAAACTCTCTCTCTCTCTGCCCCTCCCTCCCCTCTTCCCTCTCCCCTCTCAATGGAGTCCACTAAATATTATTTTACCATAGTAAATGCAATTTTGTTATTCTTGGTCTTTACTATGCATACTGGTGCAAATGCACAAGGGTTAGTGCCAGCGTTGTATGTATTAGGAGACTCATTAGTAGATGTAGGCAACAACAACCACTTGGAACTCAGTTTAGTGAAAGCCGACTTCGCGCATAATGGAATCGACTACCCCGGCAAGAAGGCCACCGGCCGCTTCAGCAATGGCTACAATTTCGCCGATTTCATGGGTACGTAACTTGGTATTATATCCATTAGTTTCCATGTGGCAGCTTAATTCTGTCACATTTCTCACAACAACAACAAAAAAATTTCTCTGTTTCTTTGAAGTTTTAAAATTAAGCTCTGTTTTAACATATTTTTAAGGATAAATTGAAAGTTGATTTTCTTAACAAAAATTAGTACTTCTGACATGTATTTTCTGATGTGCTACTGTCCTATCATATCTAAGGTTCTGCTTGTAAATTTGTATAGTACAATGATAATATCCAAGCTTCAATATATTCAAATGCGAATCTAGTAAGCTATACATTTTTTTTTTAATTCATATATGAATCCAATAAACTATTTGATATATTTTTGAGATTGACATGCAAATAAAACACATGGATTTGAATCGGATTATCTAAATGTTAATATCTATATATTGAGAGCCCTAGGTATTACCTAGATTAACTATGAACAAAATTGGTATTTTTTTTCTTGTCCTTTGCAGTCCCCTACTTTTTTTTTTTTGCCTTAAGATGTCAATTAAATTGTATAATAAAATTGTGTCCTTATGGAAATCTCAAATTTCACATTGCTAAATTTACACCATAATTTTTTTTTGGCTGTGGAAAATAATAATTTAATTTTATACATTGACATCGATCGTAATTAACCAATATAACAAGACAAGATGAGCGAGTTATGAAAATGATATTTTTTACAATATTATATATATGGAACAATTGACCTACAAAAATTTGAAATATGTTACATATATACTCAATGCTTCGTTACATCACTTTCTCTTGGCCCCTGAAAAATATGGCTGCATATGCAACATACCATCAATCATCATCCCATAATAAGAAAGAGATTAACACCTTGTTTGGATGGAGAGTAGAGGAAAGAAGGGAATGGAGAGAAAAGAAAATTTTCTCTTGAATCGTGTTTGGTTGACAAAATTATATCAGAGATGAAGGGTACACGAGGTAAAATGTTTAACTTTGCATGATTATAATCAATAGAATCGATTTCCCTCCCGATTTGAAGTGTAACGATTGGAAAGAAATTTTTTTGCAAATATTTTCAAAAAAATGACACAAATGCCTAACACTATATCTTACATATATAATTATCATCCAAGTTTCTTTATCACAAACCTACAACAGCCACCAAATTTCTCATTAACCTTTTAAATTTTAATCCACCAAACAATAAATAAAACATAAAATAAAGTTAATTTTTTTTTCCCTCAATCATCCAAATACGAAAAAGTTAAATATATTAATTAATCTTCCATTCAATTCCATTCCATTTCCTTCTATTCTTCACCTCCCTTCCCTTCCTCTACTCTCCATCCAAACAAGGTGTCAGAGCGAGAAGTTGCTTAAAAAAAAGAAAAGATGCAATGTGGTTATGTGACAAACGCACTGAATAATTGTCAAAATCAACTGCAAACAGCTCGCAACCCCCCACCCCCCAATAAACATTTGTTCCAAAGCCGTGGTGCAAACAGCTCGCAACCCCCCACCCCCCACCCCCCACGGTCCGGAGCATTTTTGTATTGGGTTTAAACAAAAATGCAGTTGTTAAATATACACTTGATTATTATTTTTCTCAATTGCTATCAATGATAAACATATTAAAAAATAGTTTAATTAAATTGAGACAGCACTATATATATATATATATAGAGTAGAACTAGGGTGCTCCTAAGCTCACCAAGCCCTTCGTGAGCGCGGCTCTAAAACCTATCAAATTGACTTCAAACGACATTTCCAAACCGTTAGATGTTCAATCTATATCAAAATCTACTTGGAGACCAAATTTTATATTTTTTGGAATTTTTTTACTATTTATTAAGATGGTTTGAAAATCGCTGTTTTTATTAAAATTCTGCACCATTGGAAAACAGCGATTTTCAAACCATCTTAATAAATAGTAAAAAAATTCCAAAAAATGTAAAATTTGGTCTCCAAGTAGATTTTAATATAGATTGAACATCTAACGGTTTGGAAATGTCGTTTGAAGTCAATTTGATAGGTTTTAGAGCCGCGCTCACGGAAGGGCTTGGTGAGCTTAGGAGCACCCTAGTTCTACTCTCTCTCTCTATATATATATCAAATAGAATGCCATAACAAAAATTATATAGAAATTTCAACAGATTATTCCATAATAAAGCATTTAATTTTGTATATTATATTAGATATACCGCACTCTTTGATGAATATTTGTAGTAAAATATATAATTTTAAACCATATAATTAAATTTGATAATAATAAATAATATATTCAAATTGAAAATGTTTGATGACTTCATGTCTTAGAAAGATATGGAAACTCAACTATTAAAAAAAAATATTCTGCTATACTTGTAAGATTTTATGTTTAGATCTTTCAGGAAATTAAGATAGAAAAGAAAATATTTAAAGTTATCATCAAAATTGGGAATAAAAACTAAACATGCAGGGAAAACGCTTTTGAAAAAAAAAAAATTTAACTACACTTGTTCAAAAGACAAAAGTGTTACTGAAAAGAAATTTCTTCACATGATATTACATACTTTTTGGTTGAAATATTGTTGGCAATAACACCAAAGGTTATTTAATTTGCCGAATTGAATCATTATTTTTGAAGTCATGTGTATTGGTATAAAAAGAGTTTGCTTTCCAACTATCTTTATTGTGCTTTCATTTAATAAAACTTAAAAAATTAAAATTAATATTTAAATATTAAATAAAACCGTTAGATATAATTTACATTATTTTCTGCACACGTAAACGTAAAAGACTATGACATTTCGATTTTGTTTTGATTGATACTAAAAGCTTAAAAATAATATAGTGATGTAACTAATTTTTTGTCATGATTTTTTAACTTATTGATTTATGAGGAGGATTCAAATGCCTCAATTTTTCATGACTCCACCATGCCTCCATTTTTGAAAACTTTAATAACTCAAAATTTAAAACTTAAAAATAAAAATAAAACCGTTGGATATGATCTAAATCATTTTATCTATGCACGTGTAAAAAATTATGACATTTCAATTTTGTTTTGGTTGTCATCAAGAGCTTATAAAAAACGCACTAATGTGGATAATTTCTTAACGTTGATTTTTCAACTTATTGATTCACATAAAAAAAAAATCAAAATGTGATAATTTTTTATGAGCACATTGATAAAATGATGTAGATCATATCCAACAGTTTTATTTTGACTTTTAAGTTTTAAATTTTGAGTTATTAAAGTTTTTAAAAGTGGAGGCATGAAAAATGGAGGCATTTGAACCCTCCTCTTTATTTATATAAAAACGAAGTTGAAAGATGATATTTTTTTATTTTTAACAAAAATCACATCTATCTAACTGTTTTTATTTCATATGTAAATTTTAATTCTTTTATTATTAAAAAAATAGTAAATGTACGATGGAGTTTTAAACTCTTATCGAAGTCGAAATGATGAGGGACACGAATTTCAGAAGCGACAACAAGTTGTAATACAATTAGTCTTATGCAAATTATTATTTCACGCGTGACATATTCTTTGGATAAATATATATATATATATATATATATATATATATATAGATAGGCTATGGTGAGTTGTGAAGTAAAACGTCGTTTTATTTCACGTCATATTTTCATTTTGAAAATTCAAACAACCGATCCGAACCGTTCAACTTTTTCTAAATAGTAAATATTGAAATGTGCTTGGAGACTAAATTTTACATTTTTGAAATTTTTTTACTATTTATTAAGCCACTTTAAAATCGCTGATTCACTGTGAATAGTAAAAAACAGTAAAATTTTCTGGACCACCGGATCAGCGATTTTCAAAGTGGCTTAATAAATAGTAAAAAAATTTCAAAAAATGTAAAATTTGGTCTCCAAGCACATTTCAATATAGAGAACATGTTGAACGGTTCGGATCGGTTGTTTGGATTTTCAAAATGAAAATATGAGCGTGATGTAAAAATGACATCTTACTTCACAACTCACCACAGCCCAGCTCTATATATATATATATATATATATATATATATATATATATATATATATATATATATATATATAGAATCTGGCTAATATGCTACGCGTATATAAGGGCATCTCCGTGCTACGGCTCACTTTTTGAGTTTTCAAAATCCTAACAGTTGATCCGAACCGTTCAACATGATCTCCATATGAATATGTACTTGCAAACCAAAGTTTACATTTTTTATAATTTCTTTACTATTTATTAAGCCACTTTGAAAATCGCTGATCCAATAGTCTAGCAGATTTTACTGTTGTGTACAAATTAGTGTTTTTTCAAAGTGGCTTAATAAATAGTAAAAAAATTCTAAAAAATGTAAAATTTGGTTTGCAAGTACATATTCATATGGAGATCATGTTGAACGGTTCGGATCGACCGTAGGATTTTGAAAACTCAAAAAGTGAGCCGTAGCACGGAGGGCCCTAATATACGCGTAGCACCGTAGCACTGTCCTACATATATATATATATATATATATATATATATATATATATATATATATATATATAGAGCTAGGGGTGATTAATAAGCGAGCATGAGCGAGTTGGGGTATGCTCATGCTTGGCTCATTAGCTTAATGAGCGAGTTAGAGCGAGTTGTTAATGAGCGAGTTGTCGAGCGAGTTACCGAGTTGTTTAAAATACATCATTCAAAAACTAATTTTCATTTATAGAATTTAACAAATTGTCCATAAACAAGTTTAACAAAAAATTATCCATAAGCAAATTAAACAATACATAATTTAACATAAAATTGTCCATAAGCAAATTAACAATACATAATCTAACTCTATGTGACTTTAGTTTTGCAATTTTGCAGTTTTGCCTCTAAAGTTTTTAGTCTGTGAAAATTTTGTTGCTTCCTAAATAGTTTCAAAAAATTTAGCTACAGAACCAAATACTATTCTAGGAATTAGATGTGGCAGGATTTGTGTAACTAATTTCTTAATGAGCTAATGAGCGAGTTATGAGCGAGTTGGGGTATGCTCATGCTCGGCTCATTAAGTTAATGAGCGAGTTATTAATGAGCATTTAGCGAGCGAGTTATGAGCGAGTTATGAGTTGTGAGCGATTTACTCATCCCTATATAGAGCTGGGCTATGGTGAGTTGTGAAGTAATAGGTCATTTTTACTTCACGCTCATATTTTCATTTTGAAAATCCAAACAACCGATCCGAACCGCTCAACATGTTCTCTATATTGAAATGTGCTTGGAAACTAAATTTTACATTTTTTGGAATTTTTTTACTATTTATTAAGCCACTTTGAAAATCGCTGATCCAGTGGTCCAGAAATTTTTACTGTTTTTTACTGTTCACTGTGGATCAGCGATTTCATAGTGGCTTAATAAATAGTAAAAAAATTCCAAAAAATGTACAATTTAGTTTCCAAGCACATTTCAATATAGAGAACATGTTGAGCGGTTCGGATCGGTTGTTTGGATTTTCAAAATGAAAATATGACGTTACTTCAAAACTCACCATAGTCTATCTCTCTCTCTCTCTCTCTCTATATATATATATATATATATATATATAGAGAGAGAGAGAGAGAGAGATGGGCTATTGTGCTTTGCAAAGTAAAACACCCTCTTTACTTCGGGCCATATTTTTATTTTGAAAATTCAAACAACCGATCCGAACCGTTCAACATGTTCTAAATATTGAAATGTGCTTGGAGACTAAATTTTACATTTTTTGGAATTTTTTACTATTTATTAAGCCACTTTGAAAATTGCTGATCCACTGTGAACAGTAAAAAACAGTAAAAATTTCTGGACCACCGGATCAGCGATTTTCAAAGTGGCTTAATATATAGTAAAAAAATTTCAAAAAATGTAAAATTTAGTCTCCAAGCACATTTCAAATTTAGAACATGTTGAACGGTTCGGATTGGTTGTTTGGATTTTCAAAATGTAAAATATGGCCCGAAGTAAAGATGGTGTTTTACTTTGCAAAGCACAATAGCCCATCTCTCTCTCTCTATATATAGAGGTTGGCTAATATTAAAATGTTTGTTCCGGAGCCGTGGTGTAACTAATTGGTTTTCCGATTTTCAAATTCCAAATGGTCGATCCAATCCGTTAGATGTGATCTCTATATTAAAATGTGCTTAGATCAAATTTTACATTTTTTTAGAATTTGTTTACTATTTATTAAGTCAGTTTTAAAATCGCTGATTTTAATAAACAGTGAAAAAAATTTGGATCATTGAAAACATCAATTTTAAAACTGACTTAATAAATAGTAAAAAATTCCAAAAAATATAAAATTTGGTCTCCACTCACATTTTAATGTAGATTGAATATTGAACGGTTTGGATCGATTATTTGCACTTAAAAAAATGTAAAAATCAAAGCGTTTGTTCCACGGCAATTCCTACTTCCGCATACAATTTTCGTTTTGTTTTTTGCCTTACCGAATACAATCTTCGTTTTGTTTGTTTATTTATTATTTTTCTTTTTCTTTTTCCCATACCGAGACAATTCCTACTTCCGCAAACCGATTCGATTTTGTTCTTTTTTTATTTAATATCCAATTCAATTAATATTGAATAACAAGGAAGAAGTTTGATCTCAAACCGAGTTTAATGGCCGTTTTGAATTATCCAAACCGAGTTTGATATCCGGTTTTATTTTTTTGGATTTTCTGTGGCATCATAACAAGGAGGTTAAAATGGATTCAAATTCAGTACCGATCATGGAATATGGTTTTCAATATTCAATACCGAGGATTATTTTCGGTATTGATGGTAAAAACAGATTCTACTCAAGTTGATTTCAGAACTTTTAATGATTTAGTGACGATTTTTAGAAAAAAGTCCTATTCCAATTATCTATTCCTCTCCAGCACAACAAAACCAGTTCCTGCAAAATTGTATTTTAGTTGTGTTTCACCCATCCAAAGTATAAATGGTGCTACATTTGGGCGGTACAATAGTGTGCTAATTAATAAGTGTGCTAATTAATGGTTGATTAATTACTATTGCAGCTCAGAATCTAGGCGTACCAACCTCGATTCCGTACCTCTCTCTTTCTCCTGATTCAAATAACACTGATGAGTATCTTGCTGGAGTTAGTTTTGCGTCAGGTGGTGCAGGTGTTCTCAACAACACTAACTCAGTAAGTAAGATTTTGGTGATTTTCAAAGCCTCGTTATATCCGTTTGATCTGCATTAAGATTCGTGCAAATTTTAAATCAGATCTGACGGTTTAGACTTGACTTTGAATAAGACTCTGTCCCATGCCCTTTGTGTAGAACTAGGGTGTTCTAAGTTCACCAACTCTCTTTGTGAACTCAATTCTAAAATCTATTGGATTGACTTAAGATAACAAATTCAAACCGTTGAAATCCGTCCATCTTACGAGTGATGCATCTACATGCAACAATTTAAATTTTTTGAATTAATTTTGTATAGAGTCAAGTGGTAAAAAAACGTTCAAAAAATGAATGTATTTACATTAATTTATAAACCTTCTAATTTTGACTACTTGACTTTATACTAAATTAATTTTGTCATTCGAAATCAATCCGATAAGTTTTAGAGTTGAGTTTACAGATAAAATTGGTGAACTTAGGAACATTTTTTAATGCATAGACTTGATCATTTTCATCCCCTCCGGTTTTTTTTTTGTTTTTGAAGCAAGTGACATTTTCAGATTACATGATTTCATTACTGAATACAAAAATTCATTTTGCTGCCTAGGCCTAGGCGCCTAGCTATATACAATCTGCATATCTATCCTAAGTTCCCGAAATTTTTATTGTTACCATAACAAAAAATCTAAATTAAATTATTACCACTCTGTTGGGGCGCTTATCAATTCTACCACTCTCGCTAATCCAGTTCGCGCACCAAATAGGCTGGTGCGCGGACTGGGTTGGCGCACCAGGTGGTGCGCTGACTGGGTTGGCGCACCAACCTCTTCTGCCTATTAAGGCACCAACTCAGTATTATTTTTATGTTGCGTATTTTAGATCGTTATTTCGATTAGTTTTATGTTGCGTATTTAGATATTATTTTCATATTACTTCTTATGTTGCGTATTTTAGATCTCATATCCCGTAATACATAATACATTAAAACATAAGAACACACCATAGATAAAACATAACACACAACGATACATATTCCGCAGTTATAGTATTTTAAAACATAACACACAATACATAAAACATTACCGAAAGCCTTAACCTTAATACAAAACCGAAAGTTTGTACCATAATACATAACTGAAAACCCTAACCTTAATACATAAACAGAAAACCCTAACCATGACATTATTGGGTACGGTTCCTAGCATCCCTTCTCCTTCTCGCAATCCTTTCGAGGGTAGCTCTGTTGGTCTCGTGACCCCTTCTCCTTCCTTCCAGTATGTCCATCCACATTGGGATCCTGTTGTGTCTTCTCCGACCCAACTTCACTAACCGGTGCTCTGGCGTTAAGATATCCCCTTCGTGCGACGGCCAATCACCTTGATTGTCATACACGTGAAATTCTCCACTCCATGTGTCGATAAGCGTTTGAATGTTGTAATAGTAATTTACGAAGACATTTGGATCGTAGTTCCTATATTTTTCACACATTTGTAAGTTTCATCATCCAAGATTATTATGAAATTTGAACACACATTCGTACCTTATTTTACACACTGCCATCACATGAACACATGGTATTCCGGTGAGCTGAGGCTTTTGGCAAGAGCATTCCACCTCATGGTTGTTCTTCACAACGACCTTGTACCTACAGTCTCGGGACGTGTACACCCATTTGCCTACCTCTATGTCAAATGGGATTTTCTCGCCATGTGATGTCACCATGAATTCCCCGGATATATTGAATGCAACCGCGGTCATTTTGTTAGTCTTCGTGATGTGCTTGTTCAGCTTCAAGTGCGTACGAGTGGAGAAAAGTTGACCCTCTTGTTGGCATTCTACGGCCTTCTCTCTTCTTTGAACGAACCATGTGACACACTTGTAAAACGTCTCCTCAATAATTGCAGCAACCGGTAACCTACGAGAATTACAATTTACAGTTAAAATAAAGATAACCTAAAATATTTCATTAATAGTAAACTATGGAAATTGTGAATAACAAACCTGCGAGAAGTTTTGAAGACATTGTTCAGCGATTCAGAACCATTACTGGTCATATTTCCCAACGACTCCCGTCGTCCATAGCTTGATAAACCTTCCATGGCTTAGCTGGTTCTTCCTCGTCATTTTCATTATACTTGCCACATGTATCCAAGTATGTCAGCCAATCAGAATTTCGCCTTGCCATCTTGTAATCTTCTTCGCTTCTTCTTTTTAACCATCATCTTGAAGAATTTAGAAGCAACCTTATCCTGAGTGTGTTTTCCAATTCTCAAACACGTGTTGAGAACAGAACCTGTGGTCACACTGCCCGTTCTCCTCTGACCAACCCAAATCATCTTGAATGAACACTTTCTTTATGCCCTTGTGCCGGTCAGAGACCACACACATGAACCTACAACTACCAATTACATTATCCCGCACCCACTTCATAAACCACCCCCAATTCTCAAACTCTTTGCTCTCTACCAGTCCAAATGCTAGTGTGATTAACTGGTTCTCCGCATCATATCCGGTGACAATCAACAACTTGCCCTTGTATCTACCTGACAAGAAACAAGCATCGATACTGATGACGGGTCTGAGGTGACCTACTGCTTCTATACACGGTCCCCATGCCCATGCCAACCTCATAAAATACCGGTAATTTTCCTTTTCTGAAGTCTTCGAAACAACTTCATACACAGTTCCCGGATTTGCCCTTTTTATTGCCTCCAACAAAGGGACAATAAGCCCGTAAGACCCCTCCCAACTACCAAATGCCCGGGCAATCGCTAACTCTCTACCACGCCACAATTTGTTGTATTTTGGGACGATGCCCTCAAACCTTTTAGCAACCAGGTCCCTGATAGCTCTGATAGTAATATCAGTATTTTTTTCCAAAGAAAGTTTTATGCAGTTGGCGACCATAGAGGACGTCAACTGCGCATGATCTGACCTGGATGCATCTGCGTGGCATGTGTGCGGTACCTCATTCTTCGTGATGGCCCAAGTATTACCAAAGCCTGTGGCCCTCGCAACCAACCTCCACTTGTAATTGTTGCTCTGGCACTTAAACCTCAACCTTGTTCTGTCGCTGTGTGTCTGTATGATCTCGGTATTTTTCACTATGTGCCAGTGGTGGATTTTTTCTTTCATTTGATCCTTGTCGTTGTACGTCATCCCTTCAGAAACCATTGTTCTTTCTCCAACCTAATTGAAAATTCAAAAAATTTAAATTATTATATTTTCAAAAAAATAAAAAATTCATATAAGTTAAAAAACGAACCTCTGAACCCGCAAAAAAAATGTGGTCAGCCTCTTCAAACCCCGAAGTGTCATGAAAAGCTGGAAACGGGTGTCTCTCTCCACGACCCGATATCGGCCACTTTCGCATACCCAGCACGGGACGGGTGTCTTCCTCGTCACTGTGATCTACTGTCTGCCCACCGTCGTCACTAGCATCCCAATTTTCCTCTGCCTCCCGTTCTTCAGGATCCTCGTCTGTATTGTCAGTATAATAACGTGGTTCTGGAGTTTCAGATCGGTTCCGGCTAGAGCTGGAGGATGGAGCCTGAGATCAGCCCCGACTAGAACCAGCCCCCGTGGATGGGGACCGACTACGACCAGCCCCCGTGGATGGGGACCGACTAGTACCCGCTAAATTTAGGGCCCGAGTAGGACCCGTCACTGACTGATCCATGCCCCGACTAGGGTTCTGTGTACGGTTCTGTCTAGGGTTTTGTCTACGGTTCTGTCTGGGGTTGGCAACCACATATAACTCTAGGAACTTGAAAGGTGTTGTCAAATTCAATGTCATTTGGGTATACAACCCCCAACTGCTATCGTCTAGTACAGGGAGTTGTTGGAACCATGTTTGGTTGCCTTGGCCAATATTAATTATGGCGGAAATTACTAGTTCGTAATAATTCGGGTCAATACCAAGTTCCTGGTACACTTCCCTAGTTATACCGGTGAAATCTAAATCCGAGCTGATATTGAATATTTTTTGGGGTTGGGTACTGTAATAAGCACCATTCTGCCCTTGTAATACTTCACCACCAAAATAACAAGCAATTCCAATCATAGTTACCTGAATTACAGAACAAATCCAACATTTAATAAATTTACAAAAAATTAAAAAAGTAATTAAATAATTAAAAAAATATAAAGGACTAGAGTGAAAAAAACTTACTCTTTAGTCTTTGCGAGAATGTTCTTTGCTTGCTGGCTTGGGTCGAATGGAATGAGCACAGTATACTGAGTTGGTGCCTTAATAGGCAGAAGAGGTTGGTGCGCCAACCCAGTCCGCGCACCAGCTTATTTGGTGCGCGAACTGGGTTAGCGAGGGTGGTAAAATTGATAAGCGCCCCAACAGAGTGGTAACGATTTAATTTGAATTTTTTGGTAGGGTAACAATAAAAATTTCGGCCTAAGTTCCTAACCCTTTCACATGACAAAAAGTTTCTTAATTTCTTAATTTTTATACCTGCTAAGTAAATTTTACACAGCAGCCCCTGAATTCTTACAAATCACATTCAAGATATATTGTATTCATTTTTACCATAATTTGGTGTCGATTCAGGGCAAATGTATCTCCTTTGATGAGCAAATAGATTACTTTGCAACAGTGTATGGTGTATTGGTACAGCAGCTCGGCGCAGAAAAAACCTTAGATCACCTCTCCAAGTCAATTTTTGCAGTGGTAATAGGAAGCAATGAACTTATAAAATATGCAAAATCAGACCCGGCCAACAGTACCTCCCATGAAGATTTTGTAGCCTCTCTTGTTGCCACTCTGCAGGACCAACTTAAGGTATATGGTTTCAAAAAGAAAGATATAATTTAACAGTTTAGAATGAAACCAAATTTAATATCAAATAAAATATACTTTAGAAAAAGATAGGCAACCCTACATTTTGCCAGGTATATATTCTTTTTCTATAACAAGTACAACCAAAAAGAGATTCAACAAATGCCCATGAAATTGACATGTGAATAATAAAATTTTGATATACTCAGCAGGTGAAATTTTACCAAATCAATCAAAATTTAGACAGACTTGTCCTTTCTTAATTGACCAACAATTAATATTGTATTTGTCAAAATCAATTAAAACAATAACATGTTCAGAGGATGTACAATACTGGTGCACGGAGATTCGTGTTCATAGGCACTGGCCCTGTTGGATGTTGTCCCGCATTGCGGGAGCGAAATGAGACGAAGGAATGCAACGAGGTGGGAAATGACGTTTCTACCCTCTATAACAGAGGGGTATCTTCTTTACTAAATGAGATGAAGGAATCGAAGGATGACATGAGCTATTCCTTCTTTGATACAAACAAAGCTGTGCTTCAATATATCAGCCAACCTTCTAACTATGGTATAATTCAAAACAATATATTTGAATTATTATTCAATGGTACTTGATCATTCTTAAAATTTTATTAATTGTGCTTTCTTTTAGGTTTCCAGGAAGTGGCTGATGCATGTTGTGGCCTAGGTGATATGAATGCTAAAATAGGATGCTTGCCCATATCTACCTACTGTTCCAACAGAAGTGATCACATTTTTTGGGATTATTATCACCCGACCGAAACGACGGCCAGAATGGTTACGAGCGTTGCCTTCGACGGATCTGCACCTTTTGTTTACCCCATTAATATAAAACAGCTTAGCATTTAGCACTAGCGAGTGTTTACTGTTTGAGTGTGCATTTTTTCTTTTCGATTTCAATGTTTAGTTTTCCCTTTTTTCTGTAATCTAACTAAAGGACCAGATGTTAAAAAAAATTCAATTGCCATCAGGTCGCATTCCGTTTGATACGCGTTGAGATTATGTGAGCAGATTTAAATACACACTAATCTCAATCGTCCCATGAATCTAAATCGTCCATACAAATTTTGATACGAATCTAAATCTAAATTGTCCCATGAATCAAAAAGTTTAAAGTAGATATAACAGATTAAAATATATACTAATCTCAATCGTCCTGTAAATCTAAAGGTCCATGAGAATTTTAACACAAATCAGACGATTTAAATCGAACATCGGACAAATTTTGATCCGATGTCTGTTGAAAGCCCTCTCCCATATGTGGTAGTGGTGCTTCCTACATGAAATTCATTTTATTACTAGAAAGAAATTCATTTTATTATATTAAATAGCTCAAAAAAATTCAAAATTTTGAAATTACGTATTTTTCCTTCTAAAATTTATAGTATCATATTTACCTTTCTATATTTCAAAAACTCGCAAATTAATCCAATTTATTGTCTTTTTATTAAAACTACTTTTAAATTATAAATTTCCCATTTTCCCTTTATTAAAAATAAAAATAGTAGCATGTGTAAGAATAATGTTCTGTCTTCTATTTGATTGGTCTATTTGCTTCACAACCAGTCAATTAGAAAACTTAACGTTTAGGAAAATACGTAATTTCAAAGTTTTTGAGGGGCATACATGAAATTCCCCCTTCTTCACATTCAAGGCTAATTTTAAATCATCTCCATCCTATTAAATATGTTCCAAGAATTGGATTATTATGATAAAAATAATAATATTATAATTACATTAGCTTCCGCTCGGCTTGACTTGATTGAGTCTGAATATTATGAAGTAATTCAAATTTTGAGTTAAGATCCGGACTGTCCGATTGGAATCTTGACCAATCTGATCTGATATGGAATGCCCATAGTATCTTTAATATTCGAGTTAAATCAAATCAGACGGTCCAGATCTAAAGTAAATTTTTTGAGTTAACTCTTGTGATATGAACTCGACTTAGGCCAATGGTCCGCTGATTTATTCGATTCGACCCAAATTCAAAATTTTCATTAACATTATTTTACATAAGGTTCTGCTCGACTTGACTTTGACTGAATCCGGATCCTTCGAAGTAATTCAAATTTTGAATTTTGATCCGGACCGTCCAATCAAAATCCGAATCAAACCGTTCTAACAGTGCTAAAGCAAATCTGACAGTCCGAATCTAAGCGCCACACTTGTAAGCGCTGGAGGTGGGGACCAGCTATCAGTGGAAGACAAATCCGCTACAGTCTCTCCGACAAGCGGGTCCCATTTTTTTTATTAAATTTGATTTCTAAAATAGAAGTGGTGTGTGTTCGAGCTTCCTCGAGGGTAACGGGGCGGAGAGAGAAAGAGCAATGTAGAAGAGAGCGAAAAGCTCTGAATAGAGAAAAACACGCCGGAAATAGAAGTCGAGGTGAGTGTTCGAGTTTATAAGAGATCGATGGTGATGTGTGAGAGGTCTGAGAGAGACGGATATTATCACCGCCTCTCTTTCGTTTCTCTTTCTCTTCTCCTACGACCAAATTCTTCTCTCGGCGATCGGCAAGAGAGAGATAGCGCGATCGAGACGGAGACAGAGAGAGAGACGGTATTGTCGCCGCCTCTCTTTCTTTTCCCTTCTTCTCTTCGCCTCCCACGACATAATTCTTCTCTCTGCGATTGGCTGAAGAGAGAGAGAACAATCGACAGGGAGATAAGATAGAGAACGATCGACAAGGATAGATGGACGAGAACGTAGAGCCTATGTGGGGGGAGCTACTCGAAGACCCTGCAGCTATCGAGCCAAGACCTCCTAGGATCTATAGAAATTATTTTGATCTTAACACTAAAGATCAACAAAGGGGATCGAAGCAAAGTGACATAGTCTCGCCAAATTTGAAGATCTTTGATGTGGATAAAGCAACAGAGACGACGAGATTGAGCTATAAGAAGTCTGGTATCATACCATTCAAAGAAATCGGCAAGAATCAGGTGAGTTTTTCCGATTTCTTTCAATTAAGCAAAACCCTAGCTCTAATTTTCTAGCTTCTTGGTTTTCTTTCAATCAAGAAAAGCCCGCCTAAGAAAAATCGGCGACACATAGGGTTTTACGATTTATCTTCTTGGAATCCTTTTCTTGTTTTATGTCGTTTTTCCTGTGCCCCGACCATATTTTACTTGGTTTTGGGGCTCGCAATGATTAGCCAACATGGATTTGTAATTTTTTTGTTTTGATATGACTATTCTCAGGACCTGTAAGAGAATTTCCATTTTTTCAAAATTCACTTCAATTCCTTCTTTGGGTTAGGGTTCTTAGTTTATTATCATTTCTAGTTGCAGTTTCAACGATGTTGTGTATAATCAAGTTTTTGAATAAACCCCTTATATATGTTACATTCTGTTTTGAGAATTTCTCTGTATTTTATTTATGTTTTAAGATCTTTTCGTTCTTTGGACATGTTGGGTACTTAGGGTTTTAGACCACCTGATCTGTTCATTTCTCTTTCAGGTGTTTGTTTGTAAGCAACAGCTTCTATGTGCTACTGAGATGGAAGATAAGCAGAATTCTTCTATGACCGGCTTACAACATCACATTGGCAGCATCACGCGGTCCCGTGCCGCAGCTGCTCGTGCTAATGGTGGGGCCCCTCCTCTGGTCCGACTAAAGAAACCTGATCCACCCAAAAGGAAAACTACTAGAGGTGGGGTGTCTGACGAAAATGCCACCCAAATGATGGTTTTTACTAGTCTGGGAAATGAAAAGGGGAAGCCAACTCGTGCAAATGGTGGGGCCCCTCCTCTGGTCCCACTAAAGAAACCTGATCCACCCAAAAGGAAAACTACTAGAGGGGTGGTGTCTGACGAAAATGCCGCCCAAATGATGGTTTTTTCTAGTCTGGGAAATGAAAAGGGGAAGCCAAAAGATGCAGTCTCTGATACAATGGGCCAACAAAAGGGGAGAGCAAAGAGACCGGTGTTAACTAACGTAAAATGCAATATAGGACCGGAAATGAAAGTAAAGATGACTGATCTGTGTGCGGGAACGAAGAAAGGCAGGGGAAAAAGGCCTGTTTCTGATGTGGATACCCACAATGGTGCTGGTACCACTCTCGTCGTACCAAATAAGAGGCGCGTGATATTGAGAGAAGTACCAAATGTCTTATCTGATGGCGTGCTGACTGGGGCTCGTGCTTTTCTGATGAACCCTGACACAATAAATGGTAAGTAGTTTGCATTCTAAATTTTGTTTGCATGCCTCTGGCACTTCACAATGGAAATATCATGCGATTGCTGAAAATTGCATTTGTGTAACATGACTTGCAAGATATTCATGAAACTGCTTCTATACCTCGCTTCCCTAAACAGAAATGAGTGGTAATTATTATTTCACAAAATAATTAATTGAGGAAGTAAGAAAGTAACTTTTTCTGTGTTAAGAAGGGCTTCTATAACAATATCTCTTATTTTTTTGGGGCCACACATGCTGTTATTAATTTTAGGAAATTTGTAAAATTATATTGAATTGATTTTTTGCTCACGTAGGAGATACAACTAGCTCTGGAATTGTGAACATAGACTGTGAAAAGTCAAACATTCTAATGTGCTCTATCTACGCGTCAGACATTTACAACAACTTCCGTGCTAATGAGGTAATAGAACCTAATTTATAAAAGTTTGTGCTCTCTTTTGTTCAGTTTTTTCTTCTTCATGTGTTCCATTAGCTTTGGAATGTTATGTTTGGTGTTTTAGAAGTAATTTTCATCAAATAGTAATGATATATTGCAACGACTTATGTGCTACAATAGAAATTGTACTTTATCCTCAACATGCTACAATATATTCTTCAATCTTTCTTCTTACACTGTTTTATTTTATTTTAAAAATTCTTACCAGCTTATTGGAAGGCCTTCTTCTGATTTTCTGGAGATACTGCAAACTGACGTTACACAGAATAAGCGTGCAGTCTTAATGGATTGGCTTGTTGAGGTTTGCATTGATTGTTTTATTTAAGTAACAGTAGTTTGTTTATTCCCAATTTATTTTGTGTCTTCTTTATTGGAAGTAGTGATATTTCTTAATTACGGTTAATTAATGGATTTGGCACAGGTCTGTGAAGAGTACTCTCTAGTTCCTGATACTCTCTTTCTGACGGTGCACCTCATTGACCGATTTCTCTCAATGAACAAAATTGAGAGGCGACGACTTCAGCTTCTTGGTGTGACTTGCATGTGGATTGCCTCGTAAGTCAAAGTCCATGTATCTCACAAATTGAATAACATTTTGTTGTGATGTAATGAGCAGCTACATAAAAATAATTACTTGTAGGCCTATATATGCATGAATGTAATCATAATTTGCTAAATAAAACTTGTTCTTTTTCAGTAAATATGAAGAGACATGCGCTCCTCGTGTGCAGGACTTGTGTTTGCTCACTTGCAATTCATACACCGATAATGAGGTACCGACAATCCATTACACAAACAAGGATTATTGCCTTTTTCTGGTATTAATGGATTCTTACTACCGTCTTACTATTGCATCAGGTACTACAAATGGAGAGGCAAGTGCTGTCAGTGGTGGGTTACAATCTTTCTGTTCCAACAATAACGATATTTCTCAGGTTATTTATAAACTAGTGCTGTTTATTTTCATTTTAAGAGGTACTTTTAATGGTCTGATCGGAACGTCAAATCCCCTTTGAAATGAGAAATGGAATTGATGAATTCTCAAATTCTCTGATCGGATAGCACCCAGAGACTGGAACCGATTCTTTTGAGATGATTCGGAGAAAAACTTTGTATCCTGGAAATTCTCGTGAAAATCGGTGAGATTTGACGAGAGTTCATTTGATAAAACTGGCACCAACTTTTACTTCCAACGATACACTTTGTAACCTTTCTTTTTCCTTTTATGAGCTTGACCAACGTGAGCTTTCCCATCTCAATATTTTAAACCTGTTCTGACCAAGGAAGAAAGGGAAGTGGTAAGCATCGGGCAAGGAAGGGGGTGCTTTTTGGTTGGTAACAGCTTTCAACATTTTTGTGGTCCATGTTGTCTCAATTTGAGAAGAAGCTAGAAACATCCACAGTGAATAGATCCAAAATCAATAATAGTGAAATCCAAATTACCTAACCTTCAGTTTATAGTCAAAGGTTGTTTCGCCAATATATCCAAAATCAAGAAAATTCCCTTGATGCGCCGGAGTTGTTTTCTGTAAATTGAATCACATTTAGATCCATATTCTGTTGCGGATTTCATTATAAATTAAGTTATGTCGTATAAATCGATATTAATAATTGATTTTCAGTCATTATTCTTTTCGATACTGTTACATAGCATGGTGTTCACTTCTCTAATTTCATTACATAGTATATTTATAAAAATTAGTTATTTTATAAATACTGAACTATTTTCATACAACAACAACAACAACAACCAAGCCTTCAGTCCCAAACAAGTTGGGGTAGGCTAGAATGAAACCCAATCATAATCGTAAAGTCAAGGTAGATAGTAATAAAATAATAATAATAATAATAATAATAATAATAATAATAGTAATAGTAATAATAGTAGTATTAATACTAATAGTAATAATGGTATCAATAATAATACTAATACTTGTACTAAATAGTAATACTGAACTATTTTCATAATGCAGGTAAATATCATCATTGGATTTTTTTTTTTCTTTTTGATCAGTTTTCGTATCTTGAACTCTTTTTCATCAGAAGTTCTAGTTTTATTTTAAGTTTTGAGTCTTTTGGTAAGCTTTACTTGTATTTACAAGCAAAATGCAAAAAATATTAATCCCTTTTAGCTACTGACATTACTATTCTTCGTCTATGTAATCTTTCTTTTCTGATTTGTTAGGTAAATAATAACAAGGATAAAAATATCATTTTCACTCGAAGTGAAATCATTTCTCTTCTATTATATGTACTTTTCAATCAAAAAGTTGAGATGAATTCAATTCTTTTCTATTTTGTTTCCAATCAACAAAGTTCAATTGGAAATCATCTCTATTAAATTCTATTGAATCAAAATCAATTGAATCCCATGAAGGTTGAGGTTCCGATCAGACCCTAACTATATCAAACCTTTGTACTGACTATGACTTGCATTGAATTTATCATTTCAGGAGATTTCTTCGAGCAGCACTAGCCTCTTCCAAGGTAATTGCAGTATGTCAATTTCTGAAAATGTTGGCTGCTTTGGTTTGCTTAATCAAGTTTAAACTAGTACTTTATACCTATTCTTACTTGTGTGACCATGATTTTACGCAAAGCATTTTTTTTATTTTTTCAAATTACACCTCATATTATCATTATTGTATTTGCATCGACGCCTACTAATTGTGTTTGTGATCATCATCCAACATTGGTTTATTTTAGTAATCCTAGTTTTGAAATTGCATATAAACTGGCTAATTTGCCTCAAACATGGTTTATTAATTGAAAACTAACCTCTCCACAAGTAGTTGATGTAAAGAAGAAAAAACTATTATTTGGTTGACATCTCTGGACATCCAGACAAAGAACAAAAAAACAAAAAATCATGTGGTTGTCTCTTACATAATCCCTTGATTGATACATACTATTATTTATTTTCTATTTCCTGATACATGTGTAAAATAATGTCAGGCACACCCTGAGCTGATGCATCTGACAAACTATCTGGCTGAGCTGGCACTGGTAGAGTACAGCTTTCTCAAATTTTTACCATCAATGATTGCTGCAGCTGCTGTTTTTCTTGGTCAGTGGAACCTTGACCAGTCTACTCATCCCTGGGTAATTTCCTTAGCCACCCCTCTCTCTCTCCAAACTTATCTTTACTTTGCAAATTTACTGCCTCTTTGTTTGCACTTTCTAGTTCTCTCCTTTATGTGCTTGAATTTTGCCATTTCTACCCCTTACAAGGCTGCAATTTGTTGTTGTGCTCACCTTTTTGTCCTCTGTACTTACGGGTGGGGACAGGCGTACAGATCATAGAAGGATTTGATGGGTGGAATTCTTGTGGTGGTACAGATCATAGGAGGATTTGATGGGTGGGATTCTTTGTGGTGGTACAAATATAGGAAGATTTAATGGGTGGGATTCTTGTAGTGGTCCAGCTGGCTCTCCCTTAGTTTCTTTATTTATTTTATTTTTTGCCAAGTACATCTTACAATGATACATTTTATATTTATTTAGTAATGAAAAATGAAGCAACCTATATTTCAACAAATCAAATCAGGAGCTTAACACATGACTCATTATAACTGAACCAAGTTATAAAATAAATTTATACTTGTTGTATCACAAGTTTTTTATAATACCCTTCTTTGATTTCGTAGAAAAAGTTGATTCTTTGGACTGTTGAATCTCAATCTTCTATATATGTAGTCTCTTGTATCTCTCAGTTGTTTTTTATGCTCTTTTGGCCTGTGAATTCTGCGCACATAATAGTTTTTACTCAAGACCAATCTTGAACTTCTCCACTTGGATTTAATTCTTGAAGATATTTTCACTTGGCAACTAAAATATGTTTTTCTTTTGTGTGTTACTGGAAATAATACTCAGCATTGCATGTACATGCACTGAGCACTGAACTTACCTTGTATTTACAAATAAGACCCTTGAATCTTTACATATATCCGACAAGCTTCCTTCTATATTTTATTTTTTATTTTTGCAAATTATGAATCACTAAACTCCAGGAAATTACCATATTACTCCTGTCAAGAGGGACCAGTTTACATTTCTTAGTTCACTGTTAGGTTCAATTTTGTTAGGGTTATTCACATGTAACATTCAACAACTCAACCTAAGGTTATGTCAGGCATAAAACTAATGTGTATTCCTCAGTGTGTTATTCTTCTTCATTTTGTTATCTGGTAATAGGATATAGTACTTAAAACATTTTTATTTGGTTTTTACTTATGGACAGTTTTATTTGGATTTTATATATGCAGAACAAGACTCTGGAACATTATACTGGCTACAAGAGCAGTGACATCAAGAATTGCATTCTTGCGCTGAGGGATTTGCAAGTCAACACAAAAAATTGCCCTCTGAGAACAATTCGATACAAATACTGGCATGATAAGGTAGGTGCACATGCATCAAAGTTCTACCAGTAAATTCAGTGGTGTTATGTAAAATAATGAATTAATCCACTTTGATATTTTTTTATGTACAGTATTCTTCTGTGGCATACCAAACATCACCTGAGCTACCGTACTACTTATTCTGCTAGAGGGGGGTAGATACATAAGATCTCCAAATTGACTACCGATCGTTTTTAGTTTTTTTTTTTTTCTATATTTTGCTTCTATGTCAGATATAATATCTTTCACTAACTTAGGCATTTTAATGACAATTAAGGTATTACCAGTCCAAGGCTCTTCTTGGGGCCATGGATGTACAGCTTTGATTAATTAATTAATTAATTTTTAATTTGATGGATTTATGGCTTTCAAATTGATTGAAAAAATTGAATGATTTCTCAAGTATCACTTCTCCGAATATCTACATCTTTTAGATGCTTATGTAAGAAAAATATTTTCCGGAAGGAATTATACTAATCCGATGGTAATTCTATGATGGCTTGTAGAAAATGATGTACAAGAAGTATAACAGAATATTTATTTTCTGGGATCATAATGCATAGACTATTATTTCTATCACCTGAAGGTTTTTTTTCTTTTAAGCAAGTGACGTGATTTCATTACTGAAAACAAATGTTCAGTTTACAGCCTAGCTATATACACCGCACATAATATAATTAAATATATACTAATCTATTGCGTGAATCTGAACTGTCGGAGAAAATTTTGATGCAAATCGGACGACTTAAATCGACTCAATCAACAGTAGGAATTACTAGAAACTTGTGTATCTATTAGATTAAATAGCCCAAAAAACCCAACAAGTTTGCCTCAGTCAGAGACAATGTCCATACCTGGATTCCATTATTATTAAAATTTTCCTTTTTTCTCTCTTTGTAACTTGTTGGCACAGACTTGAAGACTAATATATTCTTATCGCTACGTTGAAAACAGTTGCTTCTGGAGAAAAGTTTAACAAACAAAAAACAAGTAAATTTCCTTTTCAAATAGCACAAAATAACTGGGACATTTTCTGTGGTTCTTACTTGTATGTTACAGATATAATAATTTGTCAGATGTGAGGTCAAGAGAGAAAGAAGCATGGTAAGAAGCACTGAATTATTGAAATCACCAACTGACAGAGAATAAAATTATAAGAAGGGATCAAAACCAAACGAAAACTATGACTAAATTAGCCAGTATTAAATTAGCATCGCCATGATTTCTACCAAGCTTTCCTATTTGATAAATTAATATCTTATTATATTAAGCACCGAATAAACAAACAAGAATTAGGAACCAGTGTCATCGTCACTCTTAGACAAACAATTATTCGAAAAACAGAATTATAAATGACAACATATATATTGGGTGGTACATTTGTTGATTTATTAAATTTTGTTTTCTGAATTCTTCACGCTTCAAAAACTAAAAGAAAACACAAATAAGCTTTGTTTGCAAAAAACCCAATACATGTACACTTAAATAGTTTAGTGCTCTCTCTCGTTCAGTACTTCAGTGCCTCTTGTTTTTGCCTCCCACTGTCAACGCGACATAGAATAGAAACCGAAAAAGAAACCCCCATGCAATCTGCATTTAGATCTCATCCCATTTACCGAGATCAGTAACTGCATTTTGCTCCAATACATCAGGTCCAGTAACCATGCAAGTGTCGGCAATAATAGTCGTTTGAAGTATCCTACTAATGTTTGGTAGCAACCCGGCCTTCAGTTGATATGACTGCTGCTCTATTATTGTGTTGTCAAAGAGCTGAACCCTTCTAGAATAGCATGAACTGCTGTCTCCAAACTCATTCTGCATTGCACCTTGGTACGGGTACTTCATCAGTGAAATATAATGGAACTAGAGCCAATAGTGCGGAATACGGTCTCGATTGATGTAGAACCCACAAAATAAGAGGAAAAAACGTAAAGTTGCGATCACCACTGCAAAACCCGACACAAGCTCAGAAAGAATACCCGACAAGAAGTTGGCAAAGCCGCTACCCGACCAAAATGCAGCCAATGTGCAAACTGTATAGTATAGGAAACCATGAAAGCCACCATCTAGGCCGACAGGGAAGTAGGTAAGCCCGGCAAATACTATAGAATACACAACCAGAGAAGGGAAACCGGCAATGGCATGGGAAATCACATAGGAGGAGTGGCGGTATGCATTGTGGGATGTCTCCCTATAGAAAATGTAACGCTCATCAACAAAGACATGTAAAGCATTGACACAAATGTAGAACATAGTTGACATGGCCACTGAGAAGAAACCAAGCCGCTCTTGAACTCCCCTTGATGACTTCTCAAGTTGCCAAAAGAGGGATGCAGAAATCACACCGGTGAAAATAACTGTGGCCAGCTGGGTTAGGAAAATCTGTGGCAATCGCCTGGAGTTGGAAAACGACCGTTTCATGAGTACGCAAACCTGTAATTCCCGATGGTTTAATTATTTAATTAAATATTAACTAAATATCAATGTTCAATGCATCAAAAGAAATAAGAGGGATGCTATTGATAATTGCATCACTCAACGACAGTCCTTTTGAATCACGGACGATAGATGGTTCACGTTTCGATACATTTCTTAGTCCCCAAGACCGGTTGAAGGCAATTAGGTGTCTCATGGCCGTCGGATCTGTTCGCTCTTCCTCTTGTAGCTTATGGACCAGGTCCAGTGTGAACTAAGCTGAGTTTTGTTCTCTCGGGATTGGCATGCCGAACTCGGAGAAGAACCTTGGGAGGTTACCAGGAGGACCATAGTAGATGGTGCGGCCATATGAGAGAGATCATACGGTTAAGCAGGTTGAGGATGCGAGAACTTGGCTGGTGGATTGACATAATTACAATGCTACCCCTCAAGGCTATCTCATGAAGGGCCTGTACAGTTAAATATGCTTTGATTGAAAATTTGAAAGTTTGAAAATTAATTTGAAATAAAAATCATCAGTGCTGTGTCAGGGCTATTTATATATAGATAACCATCAACTTCTTTTATTCTTTTGAATGATAGAGATCCATCAAATTAAGTACAATAAGACTCATATATAGTGTTGTTTGGGATCCCTTCAATTATTCTCTAATCAAATTTTCTCTTGACTTTTTGGATCATTCCATAGCATCTTAAACCATAGATAGTATGGGCTAGCAATTAATTATGACTTAGAATTGTATTTAATAATTTTCAAAAACATATACAACACATTATGTTAATAAAGATTACATACCTTGATGACTAACAAGGCACTTGTCGAATCAAGCCCGGAAATAGGCTCATCCAAGAAGAGAATGATTGGACCATGCACAATATCTACCCCGATAGATACGCGCCTACGTTCACCACCAGAGACACCTCGGTGCCCCTCATCCCCAATAATAGTATTTGCCGCTTTCCTGAGCCCGAGCTGATCAATCAATACTTGCACTCTACCTGCCTTCTCTCTCTTACTCATTGTTCGCGGCAACCTGAACTCTGCGGCAAACACCAGTGTTTCTTCAACTGTAAGCATTAGATACAGCATATCATCTTGCATCACGTAGGCTGATATCACTCTGAGCAGGGCCCCGCTTTTCAGTCTCTCTCCGTTGAGCGTTATAGACCCCTTGAGTCTGTCACACGCAATACGGTTTGCCAAGGCATCCAGCAAGGTGGATTTGCCAGACCCACTTGGGCCAAGTATTGCCAGAATCTCTCCTTGCCTCATGCCTGGCTTCACCCGAGACATGGTCAAGTAGGGTTTTAGCTGAAGGAGGTTTTTCGATGTCATAAGGGACATCTTGGACCTTAGTTCTTTGTTGGAAGGATGAGGTGCGACCGGGTTTCTTCTTCAGCTGTCTCACACAATATGTGAGGTCAGTGAATGCCAGAACGAAAGCAGAGCGTGTCGCACGGTTGTCGTCCAAGGGCACATCGTGTAATGATTCTAATTCGTCCATTGACTAGCTAAGTTTTTGCTTCCTTCACTGGGAAGAAGACAGAAGGTTTGGCTATCAATATCGAGTCTCTCTTTATAAACAATAGAAACAAGAAAACCATGTAATAGTTATAATATTTGTAGAATACTTTCTTTTGAATTACTTGAGCAACCGGGAAATTGTTTTCCAAATTCTAATGCTCCCCAGCTGGTTAGCATTTGCGCTGCTAATGGATCCGATTTGGATTGAATTATTTCAACAAGATGCAGTTTCTCAAGCTTTTAAAAGGGCTAGTATAGAGAAAAAAAAAAAGGAAAATAATTTGTTCGGAATTACTGTGTAAACTATTTGTTGGTAACCATTTGTCATAGATTTCGGGTTTAATTTGGAATTAATTAACCCAATTCAAATCCCAATATGAACATCAGATTTGGTCCGATTGCTTCCGGATATCCATTCAAAAATTATTATACCGCAAGAGATACAGGTGGTAACCATTGTTGAAAATAAAAAAATATATATATATAAGACGTGTTGATGTCAAATTATAGAAAAGAAAAAGAAAAATGAAAAGACATGCTAGGCTATGTATTAAAATTTGATATAGTGACAGTCTGTAGTTTATATATATCTAATAGTTTAGAGTGAGGCTATGGTGCTATGCATAGTGATGATTGCTAGTATACTACGGCTCAATATGATATTTTTTAAAATTCTAACGGTCGATCCGAATCGTTCAATGTGATAATCATATGAATATGTACTTGCAAACTAAATTTTATATTTTTTCGAATTTTTTTACTATTTTTTTAGATAGGTAGAATTTTGATGGTCCAGAATTTTCAGAAAACACTGATTTTTCTACCTATCTAAAAAAATAGTAAAAAAATTCAAAAAAATATAAAATTTAGTTTGCAAGTACATATTCATATGGATATCACATTGAACGGTTCGGATCGACCGTTAGAATTTTAAAAAGTATCATATTAAGCCGTAGTACACTAGCCATTGGTGCTATGCATAGCACCATAGCCTCACTCAATAGTTTATATATATCTTTCTTGTACGAGTACGATGAAAAGTGCATGCCAGCTGAGCTTGTTGCAGACATGAACATCACTATTCAAATCATCATCAAATGTCAACAAATTTGGAAAGTAAAAAGTTTGAACTACCGACTTGACCCAATATCTCAGGCTTAGAGATTTGGGCCACAGTTTGGGCCTGTCCAGGTTTTAGCCCCATGGATCTATCTTTTCTTGAGAATAGCTTTTTTACTCTTATCAATTAATGGTTCTAGGTTTTCAAATTGTATTTCTTTCCCCAAATTTCAAATTGTAATGTGAATTTTTTTTTCTCTTTATCAATTCAGAAAGCCATATATCCTCGCACAAAAAAATGCTGACAAGGAAGATATTATCTCCTCATTATTTTAAATGTATCTGACACGGAGATACAAAAGAGAAAATGACTGAAATCTAGAAAATAAAATTAGTGTGCCCATACAAACTTTTAAAATAGTTAATTTTCCAACCAAAACACCATACTATCTAATATTCTTATAAAAACTTAACATTATTTCTTCTATTTTCTTTTATTTATTTAATTTTTTATTTAGTTATTTTGAAAATTTAATTGACAAATATACTTTGTATTTTAAATGGAGGTGTTCCTTATTTCTCCTGCTTGTTGCTTTAAAGTCTTATCCGATACAAATAATATAGTGTTAATGAATCCTACAAATCGTACATGTGTTGCTTTAATGCAAAAATTGTATGTGTGCCTTTATTGGTACTGCTTCAGTAAGTTAAACAAATTATAATAGAACTGACAAAACTGTAATTAGAGGTTAGCGTAATTAGAGGTGCTATCGGGTCAGGTAGGGCCCGGATACTATTATATTTGGACATGTATCCTAAAAGTGTTCGGATCCGAATTTTGATCCATATACTTATTAGTTTCAAATCGGATTGGGTCCGGATCCGGATACCTATCTATCCGTAGATATTTCGGGTCCAGTCTTTCAGTTCCGGGTAGATAGATACCCATAACTTGTTTGTAGATTATCGGGTCCGGTCCAGATTCGAAACATATACATGTCACAACTCACAAGCATTTGAGAAACCATTTACGTTTAAATATAATTATAATTTCTCAGACATCTCATATAATATATCATTATAATATAAATTAAACGCTGCTCCAAAATAATAATTATACTTCTTGTTCATAAATATTACAACATAACATGCTTCATAGCAAAACAAAAACAATAGTAATTTATCTAAATAAAAAATACTATACTATCGATTCAACATTTGCATGTAATTATCTCAATTACTATTTTGCCGCCGTAACAAATGAGAGTCTTTTCATAGTTATTAATATATGTTTTTAATATTAAATAATTATAAAGAATGATATTATCATTTTATCGGTATTTATACAGGTACTGGGTCAGGTTCGATTATGGGTCGGATAATTAAATCAAACACATATCCTATCTATTATAATATCGGTTCCGGTTCCGGTTCGGATCCGGATCGGATATTAAATTATTAATTTTGTAACTGTACTCATAATTTAACCGGTTATATTTTTTAAACCATACCCTATCCAAATTAATCGAATTTAGATCAGTTCCGGATCGGATCCGGATAATCGGGTAAAAGTAGCACCTATGACTGTAATTCATTTATTTGGATCAAAGTTGAAAATTGCAAATTGTAGAAACAAATGGAGAGAGCCGGAGAGGCGGAGAGAGAGAAGGCTTGGAATAAGATTGATCTGAGGCTTTAAAGCAACAAGATAAACTACTGTTGAAAAACCCTAATCTGATCCAGTAACATCTAAATTTAATTTTTTCTGTCATAGAAGAAAACTAAAACCAGAAGAAACAGTGCCAGCCCGTGTTATAACCTCGGACCAAATACCAGTATTTTTAGCTGTTTTCCAGAGTTACTTGGAAAATATGCAAGGAGGCACCCCTGTTGTTGGGAATCAGACTATACTGTAGATCAACCCTTACTTTTCTTTGAAAAAAGTAGATCAACCCTTACTAATCACAGGGCCCCACAATTGCAGAGCTAGCCCCAGGTTTTGTTAGCTACGTTACCAATGCTCATTATCCTCTGGGATAGTACCAGTACCTGGGACCAAATTCAGATCCTTTCAGATTTACAAAATATATATATATTAAATTTTTATTCGTATCCGAATTCAGATCCTTTTCTCAGTGCATTCGGACGGATAATACCCACTCCATTTACGCCATAGGCAATTCCATTTGTAAGCAGATTAACATTTGTTTATAATGGAATACGGCAAATTCGCTACCATCACAACCAAGGCTCGAAATGAAACAAGAGAGCACATAAGAGGATTGGCGGTTCATGTCATGAGTCATTACATGTCATCTTATTAATATAACATCCAAGATTACAATATGAATCACATTAATATCCAATCAATTAGGATAAATCTGCTGGATTATATTTTGGGTAACAGGAAATAATTAGAAAATACTATAATGGCTAATTAGCCTATATAAACCCTTGTGAGCAATGAATGATCAATCAATAGATTCATTTCTCTTTAAATCTCAAATTCTAACAATTCCAGTCATCAAATTGATTTTGCACATATGTAATCATCGTCGACACCAGCAACAGTAAAAAGATGAGGCGTTCCACTACACTTTTGGTGATCCGCCGGGACATCGGAATAACCCAAATATAAAGTCAGGTAGCATGACTGCATACTGCACCGAGCTAGGTCAAGAATTGTTGGGCATGCACAAGGTACTAACAAACGAGTGCCTTGTAAGGATACATACCTGTGGAGGCAGCTAGTTAGTTCATATATAACGTTGGATTAAGGCATGTACTTTCCTGGTTGTTTCAATTTTTTAGTGGTTGTTTTTCACTTTTGCCAGAAAAAAATTATGTGACTCCACTGTTGTATCCATTTATTTAGAAAGAAACAAATAAAATAAAAAGAATCTAATAGCTTCGGATATGAAGTTCTTATTTTTAACTTCTGTTTGGTTCCGTAAGAGTCAGTTGTTGGAACAATTAATGAATACTACAGGACTAAAGCTATAATATTCAAACTTTAAGAGTTATAATGCATGAGTACTATAATAAAAAATTTAAATTGCAAATAACTTCAAAATCTTGAACTTACATCATTTTCCTAACAAGTACCATTATCCATTAGAATTACTTGTGGGATGGATTTGAAAGCAACTTTTCAAAATAACTACCGGCTGCTATGACATTTCTCTAGCAGCTGTTGGTCATCACTTTACTGGTACCAGTATCCGATATAACTTTTAGTTTTTTCTCATTATTAATTTATCTCTTTTCATGAAAAGTGATACTAAATCATATCCTAAGTAACATTTCGTTACTTCATGCTAATCCTATTTTAATATAATTATTAAATCATAGTTTTTATTAAATAAATTGAATTCTGCTATTTATTACCTTATATGTGAGATATGCAACTATTAGTCTTCTGCAACATTAATGAACTTCCAATTAGTCAAATATTATTTTTTAATAGTTTGGTCAAACAAAAGTTTGACAATTTTATATATATTCAATGCATTAGGTGGGTCATCAGCATATCAGGAGCCATGACTATACCTTGACCAATGAACAAAGAGCCGTTGGTTTCATGAATTTTATTTACTCTTAAGATTATACTATCTTTAATAACCATTTCTCCTATAAATACTATAAAAGGACTCTAATGTCATAACATATTATAGTTTAGTATCTTCTGAAAAATAATGATTTCCTATCTATCTAAAAAATAGTGAAAAATGTTACTAAATATAAAATTTGATCTGCAAGCATATTTTAACATGAAAATCATAACATTTGCATTGACTATTTAAACTTTAAAATAAAATATATGTGTGAATTAAAAACCTCTTTAATTCTCAAAGCACAATAGCCCAAAACATTATAAAAAAATCGTATATTTTGAAAAAAAAAATTGAACCAAGTATAAACCGCCTGTAAATATATAGTCTCATCCTTCGATCTAGTGTAACCATTTCTTTTATTTATTTTTCATATTCTTTATTCATCTTTGTAATCGACCAATTAATTTCTTTTCCTAATGCAGGTTTCTTATATTTTTCGGTAGTCCAGAGATGAGACTGAAACAAATTAGTCAATTACCCATTATTTATTTTCTGCACCATAAAAAATTTAATGAAGTGATAATACATGAAGAATGTCTAATATATTTGGATATAGCCGTCATGATGCGTATGGTTCTAATTATGTAGTTCATCAATTTTTTGCTTGGTAGAGGAATGTTAGGGTTTTTATTCTAATTAATTTTGCTGGAGTCAATGAACTAGAACTAGAAGCACTAGAATCCCTTGTGTACAATCAGTGTTTTTAAATGCGGCCATATATGCGTATGTAGTCTGTTGCCATATTAAAAATGTTCATGCGGACTGCATATGCAGTTCATGCTGAAAACATATTAAAAAATATCCAAAAACCACTATCGGACCCATTATCTGAGCTTGCGAACCTGGAAATATCTAGAACCCATTATCTAAGTTTCAGACCCGTCCAGGTAAGAAGTCCAGCAGCTCCCCAACTTATTTTGTTCATTCATTATTATGAAATAAATAATTTAAAGAACAAATTTTTTAAGAACGTTATTATTATTCTTGACAAAAATATAATGTAATGAAGTGCCTATGCAAAACCAGCCAAATTTTAGTGCAAAAAAAAATATAAGAAAAATAAAATACAGCGCAAAAGATAATAATATAATATTTACAGAAAAAAAAAAGGAGGAAAAAAGAAGAGAAAATTAGTTTCCTAGTGGGAATCAACGAGACTAGAGTCTCCGAGGTAACTCAAAGTTTTAAGTTTAAATCGAGACCGTTCGATCAGAATCCGGGCCAATCGGCCAGAGTTGGAATGCACGGGGCCCTTCAATAGTCGTGCCAAATCAGTAGAACGGTCCAGATTCAAACTCAAAATCTGAGTTACCTCAGGTGATATGAATTCGGGAAGAAACGCTGTATCTAGATTCTAGAAGAGCAGCTGGAGAGGTAACACGAGTACATCTCTGATTTTCTCTTTGTTCTTTTCCTATTACAAAATAATTTTAATTTGAAGCATTCCCATCTTCCTCCCATAGGTCGATTCTTCGTTTGACTTCCTAGGCTTTGAAAGAAGATTCTCGGTGGATTTGTTTAGGCAATAAATTGCTGATGAGAGCAAAAAAAATTGATTGAACGGTTGATTCTAATTTCGTTTTGGGAAGAAAGACGAAGAAGAGAGGCATGGCGGAGGAGGAACCTATAGAGGTGAGATTTAGGCTGTTCGATGGAACTGACATTGGACCCGATAAGTACGATCCTTCTACTACTGTAACTTCTTTGAAAGAGACGATCATCGCTAGATGGCCTCAAGGTGAGATCTTTTTGTTGATTTTACTACTTAGTATTGGTCTTTGTTCCAATTTTGCAGCTTTGTTTGCTTAAATCTGTTCGAATTAGCTCTAACTGCCACTTCAGAGAGTGAACTATCGGCCTAAATTAGAAATTGCCTTAAGAGATTAGTTTATAAAAAATGGTTTTGCTTTACTAAAGATGAGACTTTTTGTATGATTGGTTAATTTACGCTCTTCTCCTTCTATGGTCGGATTGTGCAAACTACTTTTCCGTTTTTATTTGCTTTTTAGTTGTTTTCAATAAAAGGAGCAGGCTCTTTTCTCCTGCTCCCTGGTATATTTCATTCAATATTAAGGAATTTGAGGTCTACATAAGATCATTAAAATAAACAAATCAAGTATTAAAATAAAAATATTGAAATTAAAGAACATAGAAGTTCTACGCTATAGAGAAACCTAATCTTTGTGCAACATGCTTGAAGAGGAAATGACCGATTCTAACAGATATTATTTAATATCTCACAAAATTATTGCAAAAGCCCAAGGTTTCACCAAGGTAAAATCTACAAGCTTCTTGATATTTACTGGTTCATCCGGCACATGATATACAACAACCAGATTCTTGCAAAGAAATGAGTGATGGTTTGGCAAACACAATGGGAAATGGGGTAATTTCATTTTAGTGAAACCTGTTTTCGACCTATGGAACTATGTTGATGAAGCAGTATATACCTCAAGTACCTACCTCATGGCCAAGGAGCTTTGAAGAGTTTATCATTACCAGTTACAGGATTAATCGCTTTTCAAGTTGATTGAGAATTTCTTATGCATTTTTAAATCCATTTTTTTTTCTAGACTACTACATTCAGCCTGGACATGCAGTGCCTTTGGAATACTTTATTTAGAACATATTATATGACAATTAGGATTTCTAACTGTCATAATTCGACAGTCTACTGACAGAGCAGGTAACAAGTGACCTTATGTCAAAGTTGAGTAAAAAGTTTGGTGTTTTATTTTGCTCGTGCGCGTGATGGAATCTGTCTTGCAAATCTGATGTCAGCTGTAAATTTGGCCGTTAGAGACAAATGCATGAGAAATAGCACTGCTATTACCTCCCTGTAATGCTTTTTGTTTGATCTTTCCACCCACCAATTTGAGTTTCTTTTTATGTTTTTGGACAAAGATAAAAAGAATAGTGTCTAATTATTTCTAATTAATAATGCCAGTTAATTAATAGTGTATTAAGTGCCACTAAAAATCATACTGTTCATTTTTATGTGGATAGATAAACCAAATGCTCCAAGAGCAGTAGAGGATCTGAAGCTCATAAATGCTGGAAGAATATTGGAGAATAAATGGACATTGACTGAATCTAGGGTTCCTGTTGGTGACATGCCAGCAAGCATAATTACCATGCATGTTGTTGTTCGACCCCCATCAAGTGACAAAAGAACTGGTAATTACTTGTAGTTTGTTTGCTTTATTTATTTACATTCATTTAATCATTTCAATTTCCTTTTGGCTTATTTGCTCTACTCTTTTGTTGCCTGGTGTTTGTTTTCTCTTTTAAGTTGATAGAAAATGAAAGAAAAAGCTGAAGGATGAAAAGGAAACTGTAAACTTGATGACTTATTATTTATTTTTTTAAGTAATTTGAAGTTTCATGCATAAATGGCAAGGAGACCTTTTTGCAAAATTTTACATTAGTGAACTAAGGACAGTTGATGCTGAATATGACCTGAATTAAATGCTAGTAGTGAAAGCTGAAACACAATAAAACTATAGTAGAAGCAGCAAAAACAACAGAAACAATAATGGTGAATTTTGTCCAATATACTGAGAAAAAAAGAACCTTTTACAAATTGAGTACAGAAGTTACAATGTCTCAATATCTATATTATCCTATCCAGAGTACAACCTTCTCTACAATACTATAGAATTGTATACAACTTCACTACAGTCTATTATATTCTCTAACATCTACGGTCTATTATATTCTCTAACATATACTATCTTATTTATAAGATCCAAAACACTCTTACGTTCTAAATAATTGTGAACGGAGCCCCAAAATGTTAAGAGTAAATGAAAAACAATCTATCCTATTAAATAACTTCTAACACCTCTCTTATTTATACTTGAAGTTACATCATTTGCTATGGAATACTGATCACATTAATTCTACAAAGCAAATGAGTATCTGTTTAAAGTTCTCTTGTGAAATATTTTGAAAATGCTAAACAAATATAATTTTTTGTAATTGTTTAGGAGATGATATATATTCTTACCTTTGGTAATTAGTTATAAAACTGTCATCTTCTTTTATATATGTATAATGGTAGAACAATAGTGGTGTTAGAAGTTAACCAGCAGTGGGGTTTGATTTGGATTTCTCCAATGCTGTAGGAGTCTTTTTTTTTTTAATTATTGAGAATGTAGTAACATCCGGTAGTATGGATAATGTTTGCAAGTATTTCTTATAATACGAATAATTGTTATGAACAAATAGATAATAATAATAAAATGTGTTAGAATCCCTAGATATCTTAAAAAATCTTTTCAATTGTCAAAAAAAATATATAAAGTTGGAAACTGACACTTTGGACATGATATATTAGATATGATTCGTGTGTATACAAAATGTTGAATTTTGGTGTATGTTTTACTGTTTATTAAACAACTTAATATTTCCAATTATAATTGACGAGTATGCTATCTAGGTGTTTAACAACATGTATCAAATGTTACAAGATGTTTATAATTGATGTTCGATCTTTCTAATGTGAAGTACTGTCACATTTTTCCCTGAATTTACAAGTAAACTTCTTTTGTATATAATGTTTCAAGAAGTATAAAAGAAAAATGAAAAATGTAATCATGGTTCAGGACTACCAAGGTCCAGCACTGACTTTCATGATGCCATATATTGTTAGCTGTAATTCATTTTTGTTCAATTTTGCCTACAGACATTCACCTTATTTAAATTACTCATAGACGTTTATCTCATTCAAATTACTCAAATTTATATTTTTTAAACTTGCTGGAGCACATGACATGGGTGAAACTTACCCACTTGAGTTGTGGTAGAAGAATAATAGAATACAGTACACAAGTGCTTATTCATAGAAGTTTTTAGGACAAATTTGAAAAAATGGTTGTTCATGGGACTAATTGCGTTGCTGTTCAATGTTTGATACTAAGATTTTTCTTTTCTCTGCAGACAAGGAGAAGGAAGATAGTCAAAGGCAAGGTAGATGTGCATGCACTATACTATAATAAGAAAAGAAGAAATTTCAAACTAATATTATTGCATCCATTAGACTGATAATGTGAATATTTGGTGAAATTTGCTCCTGGCATATTCTTTGAAGAGCATATATATGTAGGGTTGGTTTTGGTTTAAGTTTTGGGAAGTGAGGTTTTGTCGTATTTTTGTATTTCTTTCTCTTAAACATGCTGTGCTATTTGATTGATTGTTGGTGGTTCAATTGATCTGGTGATGTAAAAAGTTTGTAATATTTTAATTTGGAAGATGTCATTAGCAATTCTTTTGTAAAATTCAATTGTGGTCAAAAAGAGTTGTCTTCAATTTAACTTGTAGGATTGATTATTTAGAAGTTTGGTTCGGATCATGGAGTACAATTTCTTATGCAAGTTGCTTTGTCAACTGGTGATTTATGATTCCAATCACCGATGTGACCGTGCAGAATCATTGACAAAGGGAAAGTATCTTTGTCTAGTTTGGTACCAGTAGACTGGTACATGGGTTGCTGGCAATTACGTGTAATGGATCAAATTCTGTCTTGAATGTAATAATACTCTATTCGACTCATCTGTTGAGCATCTTGACCACAAATAACTATACAAAAATACAAAAGAGAGGGTTTTTTTTTTTTGTCGGGCCAAATTGCCCTAGGCTCATATTAGACATCCAAAGTTTAGTTACAACAGCATATTACTGGCACATAGATTACATATTAGGAAACTATGGGAAGGAAAAAACTAAAATAGCCAAAACTTTTTTTATTCTAGCCAGATTTGATAATTGGTGGGCCATGGTATTGCCCTCCCTTAGATGAACTTGAAGTTCTTACTTGCATGGCGTCAGTATGTGCCAGATTTGTATGAATTCTCTGTAGACTTGCCAATCCTCACTAACATGCGTTGAACTTGAGGTTAAGGCATATGCCAGCTGCTGTGAGTCTGTATAGAAAATGCATTCATCCAGATCCATTGCCACTGCCGCTTGGAGACCCATTAGTATAGCACAAGCTTCCATATGAAAGGGGGAGAACGCATTGGAGCAGTATTTAAACCCATATTGTACCAGATGACTATCCAGCATTTTCAGATATGCCGATCTGATTTGATCTGGGTCCCTGTACAACCCATCCACCCAGCAACGATGCCCTGATGTTTGCATAAGTTGGGGCTGTGCAGTCATGCAAATACTGCTCTTGGAAGGAGTGATTAGTCTACAAGTGTGAGGGATCTCATACAGTGCCATGCAGACTGTACCATATTCATCGGTTCCTGTCTTTTCCCCCCATAGACAAATGCACATCTAGACTTCCAAATGAACCACATGAAGAACATAGTGATACTTACCTGCTGTTGATCCAGCCCATGCCACACCTGCCCCAATAGGTTGGCCATATTAGTACCTTGCAAAACATGTGTCTGAAAACCAAGAGGGGATATAAACCAGATTACCCTTGCGTGCTGACATGAGAATAGCATGCAAGTGTGCGACCGTCTCGCTTTGCACTGCACATAAGGTACAACCCTGTTGAACATGTGGCATCCTTGTGTGTAGCACCCACCCCACCGGCAAAGCCCCATGTACCGCTTTCCAAATAAACAGCTTCACCTGTGGTATGAAGCCATCCGCCATCCATATGATCTTCCAGATCTGCCTATCTTGGGGAGCTGAGTGAAGCGGTTCCAGAACTTTCTGACATTCAGTGAGCATCATGTATGCTTTCTTTAGGGTATGTGAACATGAACTTATCCCCAATTTGTGATTGAAGTGTAATGACACGAGTCTATAAGCTTGTAGAAATCCCATTATCCAGAGTCAGGTTGAAAGAGAGCCTTTATTTTCAGAGGTCATTGGTCCTTCATTACGGGCCTGACGGCTCTCCACGCATTGAACCAAGGCTGGCTATAAACCATACATATCTCACCATTTCTGATACAGACATGCTGAGCAAGCTCTTCCCGGGCTCGCATCATCTCTCGCCAAAGGCGAGTACAGATACAGTCTATTTGAGTGCCAGAGAGAGTCTATTTGAGGAGGGATCACTTGAAAATGACATCTAAAACCTCTTTTGTTTTGAAAAATTCAAGCATGGTATGTCACTTCGCATTTTAGCATCTCAAAGAAGAGGATTCTTTCATTAAGGCAGTATCAGATTTTCAAGGAGTTGATGATAACTTGAGAGTAATCCATCGGTCACAACATTTTAGTGTAAGTGAGATAATATCAATATATCAAACTTACTAAACTTTTCCGTTTTAGGAAAAAAACTGAGAATCTAAGTATGAAGAAGAGCAATATCTAGACAGATTATCTAATTTGAGTAGTGAAGAAAATTAGTCACGTTGTTATCGTCTCCATCAGGGCACATCATGGGTACATTACATCACGTGTGTCGGTCACGTGATATGACTCACGTGTTGCGTGATGTGTCCATCCACTTGACATGCCTCCCTTCAGCCAAAAATGACATATCATGCAAACCGGTCTTGTAACGTCACGTCCTGTTACACGTTATTACTTGATCATTTTTTGCCAACATTATTTCTTTATTTTAATTTTCTTTTTGCATTTTTTTATATCTTTTTATACTTCTTCTAAATTTTGTTTTAATGAACTAACTTAAAATTTAAAAATATAGTTTAAGTGTGACCAATCATGATGTCATGTATGGTCACAGTGTAACCACATGTGACGTGACCATTCTCATGATGTGGCTATCGTCCTCCATTTTAATCACATCACGTCACTTCAAGTAAAATAATTTCTTTATCATATGACGTGACGTGACCAAGTTACGGCTTATTTGTCACGTCATGTTTTTCTTTCACTAAATTTGAGCATGAGATATGAGGTAACTGTCAATTTGGTGCAATTTGTAGCTTTTATATCTACATATAACTGATCATATGATATGGGGCAGTACTTTGGCATATGCCGTATCAGGCACTAAAAACTAGTCACACAATTAACTTGTTAATTTCTACAACCAAAGACAATCCAAATATATTAACATCTGCCTTGACTTGGCATTTTTATTCACTACCCAACATTAATCAATTTTACATATCGACCTCAGAACAACAATTCATTTGGAAGCTCATTATTTCGAAGTAGCTGAAACAGTGGTCGATCCTTTTTTATCGGTATCAACCGGATCAGATGAGGCGATTGGATTAACTTTGTTTTTTGGAACCTCCTTTTTAGATGTCCCTTCTCCTTTCTCCTCTATTCTCTTCTTGCACTGATCCCTTAATGAGTTGACATAGCCATAGCTAAACCCTATGGAGCTCATTCTCTCTTTGACTTGAAAACCTCCAACTAACTCTTGTATGATAGGTGTAAGATACCAATATGCGTTTAGCGTAGCAGTATTTATAGGTCCAAAAATGACCATATGCGCATGGCTTGTTATTTAAAATTGTTTCAACTTGTATTTGAATATTGGTGAGCAGCAACTGCACTAACACAAAATATGGATATATATATATATATAATAAGTCAACACTTATACATGTACCTAATTATTGTGTGGCCATCCACTACAAGAAATCATTTTATTAGCATGGCAAAAAAAAAGACCTCCTGCGTGGTTAGTCAGTCGGAAATAACCATCTCCGTGGACATAGCCACGCTATTAGCAGCCAGCCAATTAGTCTCCACGCGACTAATAATTATCGCCGTGGAGTCCTCACAATTAGTTTTCGCGAGGTTAAATTGTTACTATCACCGAGGCCTGTGTTGGTCGGTCAAAGTGGGTAGACGCGATCCAGACTGGATTATTTACGTGGAAGTTGGGCTGATATCACCGTGCACGTACCGACGGGATTGCTATACCCACGCAGATGCTATTTTTGGCGCGAAAATTTCCAAACCGAAATGTCATATAATTTTCCACGGAATTGTAATTTATTTCCGAGGTTAGTTATTTGCGAGGATGAGTAAATGCGAGGTTATTGTTTTGAGTACTATAGTATTACCATGCATAAGTGCACAGGAATGATGTCAATATTTATATAATGGATTTCATTCCCATTCATAATACCTCCGGTACCGGTTCCGGTACCAGTACCATACCCATGTTTCATCCCATTGAATATTCCCCATTCTTTTTGCATCACACTAAATTATCATGAACATCAGAATAAACTAAGAGAGACTAGCAATAATACCAATAAAAACAATAAACTACCATACTTTTAAAAGAAGTCATACATATACCAATAAAAGATCATCTTTACATTAAATTTAGCAACAAAAGTTATACCCCATTTTAGCCCCCACTTCACAACTATAACCAAAATGAACATAGCATATATATTAATATTTTAACAAACACAAAATACCCTTGGAAGAACCCTCACAGCACCAAATTAGAGTGGAAATCTACAGATCCATAAAATGAGTCAACGTAGAGGTTTTCAGATTCTGTTACATTAGTTGGTGGGACATGATTCGACAGAAATGTGTTGTCTTCCTCTGTGTTGCCATTCGATCCTTCATTTGTAGGCACAGAAGTGGTTGCAACTTGCTACAGATTGGAGAAAATAAAACCATTATTATTAATAAATATAAAATGACAATAAATGTAAGTTGTGTTTCATTTGTAGCTAGGTAGGAGTAACCTTTTTTCAATTGCTTAGTACACATGTGTATGAACTTCCCCCAAAAACCAATATGCGGCAAAGCTTGTTATTATGAAGTGGCTAAACAACATTCATAAATTTGAAGAGAGGACTTACTGCTTGCAATAGTTAAGAGTTTGAATAGAATAATGAAAATGTGATTAATTATGGGTAAATCAGCAACATAAGATGTGGTGCTGCTGGGTGTGGGTTTGGATTACTGTTAAACCAATTTAGTACCAAAGACCAGAAATATATGTTCTTGCACTGGACATTGGCACAAATAAAAATATTTGCTAACAGTTGTTGATGTTAGCATCAATGTTTTAAGCTACTTTGGAAGATTTGTAACATTTGGAGACTGATACACAGTACATACCGGTAATTCTGGGACCTGATTGCCTGTTATCTCAAACAATTTCTGAATATAGAACATGTTTTTCCGCGTATGTTCTTCAACAATTTCTTTCACCTGTCCAGCAGTGAAAGTCAATTCACAATTATCTTGAGAGGTTACCACAGTGGCATATTGCAAAGGCTTTGATCGTCTGTTTCCACTTTTCAACAAGCTTGGATTGACAGTGCTGCCTAATCCGTAAACACGACCATGAGATGGTCGTCCGCTGGCCATCAGAAAGAGTTGTTCATCGGGCTTACCAGCATTGTCAGGATCAGCCCTTAGCCGAAGTACCTCTTCCTATATTGTAATGTGGAAAAGGATGACACTAATGATTATCATAGCATACGAAATTGGCCTTACTGTGCTACTTTGAAATGAATGAACAAATAAAGTAACTAAGAATATGTAATTATGCAATTGACATCGTACATAGACTTCTCTAGATCTATCATCCGGAAAATTCATGCTGTTAACGGTTAAACCTTCATGGTTTTGCTGGGGTGACACGGCATCAGCAAAATCGTTGTTTGTAGTGCCTTGTTGGTTGCGTTGTACACCATTACCTTGACTGACCTTCTCTCTAGGTAGTTTGATGTGTAGGTAGAGCTCTTCATAGCTCACATCCTTTCCAAGATCTTTAACCTGACAAGGAATTAATAATTATTAGGAAATGTGGTATGAAATATGTGGTAGAAAGAACTGACATAAGAAATGTGCAAACTTGCAAACAGACCCTTAATATTTACAGTATTTTTTTCTCTTTACTTAATGCTTAATTGTTCTTTAACTAAAATGCAGTTACAAGCTAAAGAGATTTAAAAGGGAAAATAACAGAAACTAGAACTGCTTTTAAGAAAGGTGAACTACATTAAGAGATTCACATCCTTCTCTTTTTAGTAATTCTAACTGTACATTATTATGAACTGGATCTGACAAGGATATGACACCATGAAGAATTTGTAAAATTGCAAATAGGTACCTTAACTTCAATTTATCACAAAGGATTTATCATGAGAAACTAAACTAGTTTTCAAATGATGTACCAGTAACCACAGAGACAATCAGATCAAAAATTTGTTTCAAACCGAAAGAATAACCTGATCAGACATTGGCGAAAATCTATTGAACAAACTATGAACCTTAATGTACGAGCAAGCTATTTATTACTATTTTATTATTCGACCTAATACACAAGTATTAAAATCGCATGCAGTGACCTCATAAAAAGGAAGAAACATCAAATATGCCTATTTGCATACTTTAGACTAGAAAAATGCATAGAGGAAATATACAGAACTTTAAAGTATAAAGAACTGACAGAAGAAAATAAAATTAAGTTTGCACCCTTCTTCTGTCACTTCTTTCTACTAGGTTCTACTGTAAATATTAAAGGTATATCTAACCTTTCAACTTGAGTTAAGTTATGTTTTCCAATTTTTCCCCTCAAGTTGTACTCATTGGCCCTCAAAATAAAATAAAATAGTGATGTCACATCTTACAAAAAAGGACAATTTCCTAAATGTTCTGACTAAATGTTCAACTCATTACCCCTCAAGTTGATTGATACTTACTGATCGATAATAATTTCAATCAAAACTCTGACTAAATGATCACATGATACAATTCCGAAATGTGTCAATTGTATCCTACACATTAGGTACAACATATGAACCATAGGAAGTAAATAAGGTCTTAAGATTGAGACATAACCATCTGCTCCCTATGTTTGTCACACAGGTCATACCAGTGTTGTGGTGTAATGCACCAGTAAGGCACCATTTCCTTCCACTTCGCAAAGTTGTTCCCATGGGCATCAATGCAGTCATCGCGTCTATCACACAACTCATCACAGTACCTTTTAGCAGCTACCCGGTCAAAAACTACACGACATTTGTTATGTTCCTCATTTGATCGCCACTGGTACCGTTCCTGCCAAAATACATATAAGAAAACATCGTCTTGACTGTTATTAATTTGTACAACCATTGGAATTATTGCTTATTAGGATGATCATTTGAATTCCAATTTTGAGGAGTTCCAGTTTGTCAATAATATCCCTTTCCCAAGAAAACCAAATGTTGATTAGGGAAAACACAATAGGCAAGTGCCTGGTACATGAAAATTGGTCACACACTACTACTCCCAAAAATAAACAAAACATAGAACTACCTCACATATCACAATATATCAGCCCACATGCCCGTGGTGAACACAATTCTCAATTTGACACGAGTATGCAACATGAGTGAAAGTTTATAAATTGATTGTAATTGTGAAAAACACTTGCAACATATTTAGCCTTTATTTGTAAATTGACATTACCAGGAACTGTTTGAGAATATCCTCCCTGACAAGTGGATCAAATTCGTTGTAGCTCCTATGTGGTCCGCTCAAGTTGATACATGTTAGCCTGCGAATTGTTGTTACGAGCTGGAATACAGATTCTGTACAATCAAATGCATCTGGTGCTACGGGCCACACCTCTGGTTTTATTTCTCCCAACTTAGGTACAGGTCTCATCAGGCCTGGTCCTCGTCCACGGCGCTTAGGTGCTGGTGCTAGGTCAACTCCAGTGGTGGGGGATACTTCGGTACCATTAGCAGTTACAATATGTTGGTCTACGTCTGAAGCATGCACATTGTTCGAGTACTTGGGCGCACGTGTCCTCTTCAGTCCCAATCTTCTGGTCATTTTGTGGAACTCTGAGTGCAATTTTGAAGGAATTAATTAGCATGAAATTTTAGTAGATAACATAAATATGCATAAGACTAAGTTTATGATTACATATGTTGGTAGGTGCATATATTATCTGACAAATTGGGATCTAATAAAAGGAATACATTTTTTTGGGATCTAAGTAAATTGGCATAAGTAAATCAAACACACCGTTGTGGTGAGATAATTAAGCAATTAAGACTTATATGAGATAAGCAATTTCAAATGAGTTTAGGGGCTGTGCTGGTACGAAACAGATGAGCAATTAGAGTCAGCAAATTACATCATGCATTTTAGCAAAATAAAGTGTACCTGCCCACTCAATTATTAGAATAAGGTTTAGGAAGATCAGCAATTCGGAACTTGCTGTATAGTCCTAAATTATTCAATTGTCAATTTTGCACTTAAAAAACTGAAACTATTCACTTAGATAAAATTGATCCCAACATACCCAAAAATGTGCAATCGAATTAAAGCTTAACGAAGCATAGATTAAAATCAGTCTTCAAGAGCAATTAACCATCGGTAAAATCAAGAATAAACAACAATAAAACAAATACAATGAACACATAAAAAGAAATTAAACAATGGTCAGACTAGAGCACATACTCGACAACGATGTTACTTACAGAAACTTACAGAAAATTGGTGTGGATTGGGTAACCGTAACCCTGTACGAAATGCCTTCCACCCAAAATGGCGCCGACTGAGATCTTGTATAATCGCTGAAGTATAAATATATCCCACCCCTTTCCTTTCGCGGGTTGAAGAGCGCCATAATTCTACCGAAAATTTGGGACAAATGCTATTTGTGTGAAATTCACCCTTTATTAGATCTCGGATTACAATCTAACGGCCAACAATAGTGGGATTGGAACAAATAATAGTTGAGAGTGAACATAGGGTTTATTATCTCCGAGGTTAACCCCACGTGAAAGGGGTGGTGCTTCCTCGTAAATCAAGGTTTGGCGGGAACAGACAAAATAGCAGGCGGGAAAAGACAAAATCAAGGTTTGTGGATTGACCGGGTAAATCCCGGTTCAGAACAATTGATTTAGGGTTTCAATATTTCAGATTCAATGTGTCGAAAAAATCAGATCGGAAAGAAGAAATGTCAAAGAAAAAGAGAAGGAGAACCTGACAATGGGACCGTTCAATTAAAAGTTACGTACGGATGCTGTTTAACTTAAAATTAAAACAGTGGGACCCATTAAAAGCTTGGTGTTAATTCTCATTTATCTATTAAAACAGTGGGACCCATTAAAAGAAAATATTAATTCTCATTTATCTATTATGTATAAGTTCTTTTTTTATTGTAAAATAATTATGTTATGTAATTTCTCAAACATATTGTATTTATTATGTATCTAACATTTAACTTTTTTTGTATCTAACATTTAACTTTTGTTATATAATGTGCTTATTAACTTATATTTTCATAATTACGACTATACATGTTTATACTTGTTTGTTATGTTTTTCATATAATTTTTAATATAAATGAACGATCATACATTCTCTCTGTCCGACATTTTTATTAATATCCAAAGTTTAATACAAATTATTAATTCTGCCCAGAACTCGACTCAATATCGAAAAATACTCAAGCCGGCCATAAAATGGCCGACTTAGGTACCGGAGTAAACCGGCCATTTTCTGGCCGGCTTACTCCATTTTTTTTTTATTTTTTAGAGAGAGACACTATGAAGATCAAAATCTAACTCTGAAAATTTGAAATTTTTGTTTAAATTATTTGTTATATTACTTCTTTTGATGTATAATTAGCATATTTATACTAAAATACGATAGATTAATTGAAATTATGTTGAATAACACTAAATTATGTTAAATTACGTTAAATTACATTAAATTACGTTAAAATATGGTAACACTAAATTATGTTAAATTACGTTAAATTACATTAAATTACACTAAATTATGTTGAATAACACTATGGTATTTGCATTTCCCGCGATACCCTCGCCTAAGGATTGATGCCATATAGGCTATTCAGGAAGGCACGAGAGGAGTGAGTAAGGTACCACCCCTAAACAAATACACATACGCACCAAATATTCCACCACAATAAAGAGAGTGGAGAGATGTAAGGCCCACAAAGAAAGCCTCAAGCACAAAACGGGCTTTGCCAAGATTGTGCCCTTAAACAATTGTCACTGGTACGCTCGTCTAACCAGTAATTTAAATGACGAGCAGGCTTTATATATTTGTGCCGAACAAAATAAGGCTTTGATGTTGTGCCTAGGCCACGTGAGTACTAAAACAATTATCTTGGCCCAATATAAGAATGGAAATTCAAATGCAGCGCCTATCCGTTTTGACCCCTTCGTGCTCCATGCGCTTGGAGCACGGTACGCCAGATAGACTGATTCCCATCCGGTGCTCGGTCTGTGGCGCGCCAAGTGCAGCTAAGGGGTGGATCTTAAGATCTGTATACAGTACCGTTCGCTGGAGATAAAACCAAAAATGCGAGAGCCGAATATGCCTTCTCCAATGCTATGGATCAAACAACTTGCTAAATAAAGGGTCATGATGCAGCCACCTCACTTGCTAAATAAAGGGTCATGATGCAGCCACCTCACCATCAGATAGAGGACATCAAAACACACAAAATTGACACAAATTTCATATTTTTCTGACTTTATTTCGATTTTATATGAATTTTCAAAGTTCATGTTTAAAAACAGAAAAATCAGCATTTGAGTAAAATTTGTAATATATAGATGAACAAATATATATTCTCTCGTTGATTACCTTGATTTAATATTATAAAAAATAAGGAAGTGTACAAAATCTGTCAATTTATTACTACTATCGTATCCGTGCATTGTAATGGGGACATATTATATGTAAGAGAACAAAAAATATATCTTATATAAAATGACATATTTTCGTAAACAAATTTAGACTAAATGACAAACAACGTTCTTTAAATGAAAAACATCTACACGTAAATAACATTCATTAAATAACATATGAAATAACATATTAAATGACAAATTTAATATTTTTTTAATGCATTCGTTTCTTGAACATTTTTTTGACAACTTAACTCTATACAAAATTAGTTTGAAAATTTAAAATTTTCACATGTAGACACATCACTCGTAATGTAGATGAGTTTCAACGATTCAGATTTACCGTTTGAAGTCAATATGATAAATTTTAGAGTTGATTTTACAAAGGACTTGATGAACTTAAGTACACTCTAGGCATGATTAATTAGATAAATGGTGACGTGACACAAAATTTTAGAGTTGATTTTAGAGTTGATTTAACGCGTAGCATACATATCATGAATTGAATTAGATAGTTCTGAACGAGCATCAGACTCATTTAAGTCCAATATCCATTAGACACGCCCTGCTCCACAACATGATTATCATAAATCTAAGACTATACTTCTGCAGTAATTTATAATTATTGTTTTGTCCTGAACAATTTTCATCCCTAATTAAATTCTCTATTGTCTAATAATTTATTATATTATGAAATAAATTGTCGCTGGTAGTCCTTCAAATGAGAGGACTATGTTGTTAACATCGTTGAATAAATATATATTATTGTGTACATATCATTCCATAAATGTATGTTGTTCATATTTCATATCATATATCATTCCAATAATTATTTTTGAACAAAATGAAAATTAACCTGATATATGTGACTGAAGATTATATATCATATATGTTGTTCCCTAGATCGGATAAGAAGGGTTTGTAATCTCCTCACCTCCAGATTCCATAAAGTAACTGAAGATTTGAATTTAGATACAAACCGTCCGACTAGAATTTACACGAATATTAAAGGGTTCCGATGAAATCGGATTTCGATCGGACAGTCCGTATCCATGTGCAAACTTGGAGTTACTTTAGAGAATCTGGACAAAGCCCTAAACCCTCCAACATCTTGTCTGTTCACGCCAACATCTCTTAGCCCTAAAAAAACATCCCGTCTGTTCACATTCCCTCTTTTTCACTCCCGCCCCACACCATTGTTTCTCTCTCACATCTGAACCCTAAACCCTTCAGTTCGTGGCCCGTCATTTGCAAAAGGTGAGAGTAAGCTGGTATTACCGGTCTGAGGAGTCAATCGGCGGTCGCCGCCAATTTCACGCTGCAAAAGAAGTGTGCAGCTGTTCACATTCCGACTTTTTCGCCACTGCTCTCAACCCCTCCTTTTGTAAGCGTAGCGGCTGGACTTGTCTTAATCAGGTAATAACTTTAAATTAATTTCTAAATTAGTAGTTCTTAAATAGTATTACTCAAATTTGGGCAGTTGTTCCTAATTTGGGGGTTGCTCTTTCGATTTTCACTATTTCTGGTGCAAACTGTTTTTAGATTGTACCTATATTTATTCATGGAAGAAAAATTTGCAAGCTCGTCAATTTCTGATCAAGGGGTGCTCAAGGAATTATTCTAGGCAATGAAATTTTTTTTGTCTCAGTTCGTTTGTGAGCTTTTGAATTTAGAGTGAACAGTTCCTATTAAACACTTATTTTCTTAGTATATGATGTGACAAGGCACGAAACTTTTACAAATTTGTCTAATGTGTCGGCCAAGGATTAGAGAGGCATATTTTGAAAATTGAAGTTTCAAGGAAGAAATAAGAAATCTACCTCCTTGATTTAGGTGAATTTAAGGAAATTATGCCCTCAATAATATGTAAATCTCAATTTGACAGTGGTTAATGGCGCGTACAAGAGGTGGAGGCGCACATAGGTGTGCTACTCGCGACAATGTAGGGGTTCACACCCGAACTAGGGCAGGAGCGAAGCGCCTCAGTCAGGTTCTAAAAAATCCTTTAGTTGTTGTCAATTAATTTCCTAGGAATGAGCATACAAGAGGTTAGATTTATAAAGTACATGGGTTTGCTAGCATACTTTGTTTGTACTGTTCGGATCAGATCAACAAGTTTGGTTTGTAATTGTGGGTCATAATTGTACATTTTTTAAATTTCGGAATATGCTGCCTAGAGATTCTAACGAGCATTGCTATAATGACTGACGTACAGATTAGGGAAGAAGAGGAAATCCCTGCAGCAACAGATTCAGCTGAGCATTCGCACATGGCAACGTCTGAGCAACCATGCGAGCCAAGCGAGCAGGATTGCGAGCCAGCAGACCAACCTGCTGAGACCAATGCTCTTAAAAGCACTGCAGTGTACACGAGGAGGCGTGCAGCAGCATTGCAACAACCACAAAAGGTCTGTTTACTTTACATGATGCTCAATTTCATTCATTGGGGGTTGTGCTGAAGATTATGAATTGGTACAGTAATATAATCTCTTTAATTTGCAGCACACAAACCAACTGGAACCAGAACAGCCAGGTGAGGATATGATGCAACAGTCGAACCTGCTAGTTGAGGAGCACGTAACGGGAGGATCCCTATTGCGGCACCGTCTAATTGATGACGGTCGCCGTCGTGTTTTCAATAACAAAAGACTGAGGAACCTGCTGTACGAGCCCACAGGCTCCAATTATGATGGGGAAGTGGGGGATGATGGTCGTAAGCGGTACCGTCTGAGTAGGATCACAACAATGCATCGAGTCCCTCAAGCTGAGCCTAATGAAGCCCCTGAACAGACAGCCCAACAGGAAGTTAGTCCTTAGAGTCAACCCCCCAACTCTGAGGACAAAAGTAATTCACAATCAGCGGAGAGTACAAAAAGCAAGGGACGTGGCCCTAGCAAACCCCGTGAACCAGCAATGACCCAGCTAGCAGAGCAGCATCGTGCGGATATGGATGCAGTACATCGGCTGTTCAAGGATCTGTACGATAAGTCCGGTTTGCAGCATCCACAATTCCCTGTAAGTTTACCATTAAACATGTTGGTAGTCATTTTATTATCCTAGTACAATAAAACTAGGACACCATCATAACTTGATTTATAACTTGTCTGAAATTCAAACAGGGCACATGTAGTGGAGTGCAAGGTGCGCAGAGCAATGCGATGAACCTGTAGCGAAGACAGATGGCAAGGATCTGAATTTGAAGAATTAATTTCCTTTAAACTAAGCTCTTTTTGAAGTACTAACCAAGTGTGGTTAAATATAATATTGTTTCCTCAAGATTGTTCAAGTACTCTTTATGTGTTTCTTTGTTGTGTTAGTTTTTTTCAGGGCAATATTACTCCTGTTATGTAAATGCTAGCTGTTTGTGCTAATTCTGAGAGTAGGTCCGATGGGCATCGGACCTACTCTGGTTTGATGGATTTAATCACCATCAATTTTCTTTAAGATTCGTGCATAATGCTTTAAAATCCATGCACATATGTTTTAGTTTTGTGCGCACAAATCTTAAATTAGATCGGACGGTCATGATGCTCGTTGAACCTAAAAGTAGGTCCGATGGGCATCGGACCTACTCCGTTCTCTAATTTATAATTATTGTTTTGTCCTGAACAATTTTCATCCCTATTTAAATTCTCTACTGTCTAATAATTTATTATATTATGAAATAAATTGTCGCTGGTTTTCAAATGAGAGGACTATGTTGTAAATATCGTTGAATAAATATATATTATGGTGTACATATCATTCCATAAATATATGTTGTTCATATTTCATATCATATATCATTCCAATAATTAATTTTGAACAAAATGAAAATCAACCTGATATATGTGACCGAAGATTATATATCATATATGTTGTTCCCTAGATCGGATAAGAAGGGATTGTAATCCCCTCACCTACAGATTTCATAAAGTAACTGAAGATTTGAATTTAGATACAAACCGTCCGACTATAATTTACAGAAATATTAAAGGGTCCCGATGAAATCGGATTTGTTCACATTCCCTCTTTTTCACTCTCGCCCCACACAATTGGTATTACCGGCCTGAGGAGTCGATCGGAGGTTGCCGCCAATTTCACAGTGCGAAAGAAGTGTGCGGCTGTTGACATTCCGACTTTTTCGCCACTGCTCTCAACCCCTCCTTTTGTAAGCGTAGCGGCTGGACTTGTCTTAATCAGGTAATAACTTTAAATTAATTTCTAAATTAGTAGTTCTTAAATAGTATTACTCAAATTTGGGCAGTTGTTCCTAATTTGGGGGTTGCTCTTTCGATTGTCAATATTTCTGATGCAAACTGTTTTTAGATTGTACTTATATTTATTCATGGAAGAAAAATTTGCAAGCTCGTCAATTTCTGATCAAGGGGTGCTCAAGGAATTATTCTAGGCAATGAAATTTTTTTTGTCTCAGTTCGTTTGTGAGCTTTTGAATTTAGAGTGAACAGTTCCTATTAAACACTTATTTTCTTAGTATATTCATCATTTGATTATCGCTCCTGTAAGTAGTCATTCGCACTCAACTAGATTATAAATTTTAGGTCTCAATTTCTATATCAATGCTATAAAATTTGCTAAACTCAGACAAAAAAATTGTTAGGTCAGCATACTGTACATTGTTTCTGTTGCCAACTATAGATCATTAATTTCCTTTCCCTAATTGCTTACCTCCACTCTCCATTGTAGTTGCTCTAATTTGGGTTCTCCTTTTTCCAGATTCCAACTGAGGCTGAACTTGATCAGAATGGAAAGTAATCGATCTTGGATGTACAAACGTATTCTAAATGGTTCTATCAATGGAGAATTTTTCAATGGTGTGAAGTCCTTTCTGGATTACGCATTCAATGCACCGAATTCATTTTCTATAAGGAATGGCAAGAAATACATTTTTTGTCCATGTGCACGATGCGACAACACAATTGTGCATGAACGCGACAAGGTAAGTATGCACTTGTTGGAAGGAGGTTTTTGTTCAGGTTATGAATCATGGTTCCGCCATGGAGAACCCCGTGTTTTCGGGGTTGATGAGGCAACATCTGCAACCAATGCTGATGCTAATTTAATGAGTGATATGTCACACAATAATGCGGGTGCTGACTATGATCGGGACAACCCTGATGCGAAGGAACCACCTAATGCTCAAGCAAAGGTCTTTTTTGATATGTTGGCAGCATTAGAGCAGCCTTTGTGGGAAACTGAATTATCTGAAGAGACAAAGAAATGTGAAAAACATTCGGTCATGTCCGCCATATCAGAATGTTTGGCCTTAAAATCAGAGTTCCATATGAGCGAAAAATGTTTTGATCGAATGGTATCTTTAATAAAGACTATGCTACCCGAAAAGGAGAGATTACCAGAAAACTTCTACCAAGCTAAAAAGCTGGTTCGAGGATTGGGTCTGGGGTATGAGATGATTGATGTATGCCCCAACAATTGTATGCTCTACTACAAGCAGGATGACAAGAAAGATAAATGCAGTGTTTGTGGTGAGCCAAGATATAAAACTCCTAATGCAAACTACAAGGGAAGACCTGTGCCACAAAAGGTACTGAGATACTTACCAATCGGACCAAGGCTCCAAAGGATGTACATGACGATGCCTACTGCCAAACAGATGCGATGGCACGCTGAGGGGTTTCGTGATAAACCAGAGATAATGGTACATCCGGCAGATGCGAAGCAATGGAAAAATTTCAATAAAAAATATACAGGGTTTGCCGGTGAGGTCAGAAATGTTTATATCGGCATGTCCACTGATGGGTTTGCCCCGTACTCGAGCAATGTTGCCCCCTACACTTGTTGGCCTGTGTTTATTTTCCCGTATAATTTGCCTCCCGATCTTGTGATGAAGGAAGAGAGCATGTTCTTAGCTCTTGTTATTCCTGGACCCAAACATCTGGGCCGAGATATCGACATATTCCTTCAACCGTTGATAGACGAATTGAATAAGCTTTGGAGAGATGGAATAGAGACATACGATGTATATCGTAAGAAAAATTTCAAGATGAAGGTAGCATTATTATGGACAGTTAGTGACTTCCCGGCATACGAGCTATTATGCGGTTGGGGTACTAAGGGCAGATTGGCTTGCCCATATTGCATGGGAGAAACAAAGGCATTCAGATTGAAACATGGAGGAAAGCCTTGTTGGTTCGATTGTCATCGTTCTTTTCTACCCGATGATCACATATTTTGAGGTCAGAGGAATCAATTCTTAAGAAACAAATGCGAAGATGATCAACCACCGAGACGTTTGTCAGGTGAGGAAGTGAAGAGAATCATTGACGGGCTAGATCGCATAGATTGCATAAAATGGGGTAAAACAGCCCCTCTAAACCAACTGCCAGGATATGGAGACACACATCATTGGCAAAAGAGAAGTATTTTATGGAATTTGCCTTATTGGTCGAGTTTGGATATCCGTCATAACATAGATATGATGCACTTGGAAAAAAAATTTGGAGACAATATCTTCAACACAGTATTAGACTTTGTCTCCAAGACAAAAGACAATGTCAAAGCCCGTCTTGATTTGGCTTTGTTTTGCAATCGCCCTCACCTCAACCTAACCGCTGACGGTAAGAAACCAAGAGCGACATACGCTTTAAACCTCCATGACAAAAGGCAAGTGTTAAAATGGCTCAAGGAGGAGATCAAGTTTCCCGATGGATACGCATCTAATTGGTCAAGATGTGTCAATTTATCAAAGGGTACAATAACTGGGTTGAAAAGCCATGATATGCATGTGTTTGTTGAACGCCTTATGCCCGTTGCGTTTCGAGACTTTGTTCCGGATGCCGTATGGGAGGCATTGAATGAAATTTCAGTTTTCTTCAGAGAGATATGTGCTAAAGAATTAGATCCTGTTATGGTGGACAAGTTAGAAAAGGATATTGTTGTTACTTTGTGTAAACTCGAGAAAATCTTCCCACCATCCTTCTTCGACTCTATGGAACACCTCATTGTTCATGTTGCTCATGAGGCAAGAATGGGTGGACCGGTCCAATATCGCTGGATGTATTCATCTGAACGGTTAGCCAATAAACCCTAATCCAAAAAAAATGTTGTTTGTAATCAGTTTATATTATAAGCCTTTTGAGCTAATTTCGTGTGATTATTTGCAGGCGTAACAAAGATGCAAGAATGAGCATCACCAATAAGGCACAAGTCGAGGGCTCCATTGTTAAGGCGTACATTATAAAAGAGATGTCCACTTTTGGCTCCCATTATTTCGAACACGGTCACATCAAAGGCAAATTGCGCAAAGAGAGGCATGATGTTGGCCCAGAGACCCCGTTAGATGGAAAGCCAGCAATCTTTAACTATCCAGGTCGTGCTACCCATAGGGGGGTTCGGAGGATTCTAGGTGTCAAGGAATATGCTGCTGCGTACCTCTATGTATTGTACAACTGTCCAGAGATTCGACCTTTCATCGAGTATGTAATCTCCTCCAAAAAATACCACATCAAAAATATATTAATTCAGATTACCTTGATATATTATTAAATGTTGAACTCAAATTGTGTCAGTGAATTTGATGCCTGCATTACAAGAACACGTCGAAATGTCACAGTGGCAAGTTTGAACCGTATTCGTGATAAGGAGTTCCCCAATTGGGTAAAAAAAAAGGTTCGAGTAGATCGTGATTGTGACAAACATATCAAAAGCATATGTCTTGGGCCTGACACACAAGTCACGTGTTATGGTGCGTATGACATTAATGGCTTTCGGTTTCACACAAAATCATACGGTCAGCACAAATCGACAATCAACAGTGGGGTATGCATCCAAGGGGAGGGACAAGAATACTATGGTATTCTAGAGGAAGTAGTCGAGCTCGAATACTCTCAAGGCAGTGACAAGGTCGTGCTCTTCAAATGCACCGGGTTTGATGTAACAAATGGAATAAAGGTAGATGAGGACCATGGGCTTGTTGAGATTAAACATAGATTGAGACTTCGAGCATATGAGCCCTTCGGGTTAGCATGTCAAGCAATTCAAGTATACTACCTAACATATGCATCAAACTGTCGGCGTGATTGGTGGGTCGCAATGAAGACAAGGCGCAAAGCAAATTGGCATGAAACATAAAACCTTGATACGTATCAAGAGGAGAGGCCAGACTGCCCCTACGTGGTCTCCACAGGAGATGACCTAGATATACCTACTGTTTTAGTTCAAGAAGGTGTTCTAGACACGGTGGACCCGGCAGAACTCGTGAGAGCAGCCTCACAAGGAGCTAACCCAGAATCTGATGATGATGATGACAGCGGGTATGAGAGCGGACAACAACACGAATCTGATAATGAAGAAAGTGTCAATCCATTAGAGCAAGATGATGGAGAAGATGACTGGTATGTACATTCACCATTTTTATTTTCTTTTTGAGGAACTTGACAGCGGCTGTTGAGAGAACATCTTACAGTTTACACTATCAAACCATCAAACCTGTTGGTCCCTTGCATTTTTCTGCCCACGACCAAACTTGTAATGCATACTGACACTCGAAGAATAAGTGTAGAGTTGTTTCAAGATTGCAATTCTGACACATGACACATTCATAGTTGTATTATTTCACAAATCAATTGTTATATGCTCCTTATTTCTCAAATAAAACATTGCCTTTTTGTTAGAAATGAATATTGCATATTTCAATATTTGGGTTCAGTTTACTCAAAATAAAAAATAGTTGGGTTCAGATGCATGTTTAAAGTTTAGGTCATTTTCTGTTACTGTTATGCATGATCTTGTCTAGACCAGAATTATAATTATTTTCTGGTTGTTTCAATAAAAAAGAGTATTTTTACACTCCTATTACTTGTTGGTACCGCCTGTACCGACCTTTTAATTTACTGCTGATGTGTTGTTAAGTGTAATCCTCATTAGCACCCGTCAGTATAAGTGAATTACGCTTCTTAGGCTCAGTTATGTTGTTCTAAGATATTCTTTTGCTTGATGCCCTGACATGAGATCTTTTGGTACCTTTCTATAAACATATATCAGTGTGACATTTGCGCTGTTTGGGCTACTGTCACTATTCATCAGGGATAGTATTTGTCAAATTACATAAATATAGATTTTATATAAATTTCAACAAGTATATGTTGTATCTAGATTCAAAATTATATATATTACTCATACATACATATACATACAGATGAAAATATCACCTGACAACTAGAAGTAAAAAATAAGTTAAAAAATGGATCTTTATCACTCTTTTTTTTTCCCTTATTGGGTTTGAACCCGACTGTCATGAACACTGCTATCACCCCTTCTCACTTACTGGTATAAAATTGTGTCGTGATTGTTGATGGTTGGAATTTGGAAATGTGCACTTGATTTCTTCTTTAACTTGAATTCAGAGTTTATTCTTATCCTTTCTATTTCTCTATGATAAAGTATTTATTGATACGAGTGCTTTAATGACTCTGATATTTCAGCGCTTGATTAAATTGGCAATTAATGAACTTCAAAAACATAATAGTCCTTGTACAAAGAGACAAATTGTTACATTCATTACTTTCTAAGAATTTGAAGCTAATTACTTTTTATCTTCTTTTCTTTTGTATGTGTGTTGAATTTGTTAGGTAGCAACAGATGCAATGGTGGATGAAGGGATCATATTAACAAACTGCTCAAATTCCTGGTTCAAAACTTCTATTTGGCGGTGAACCACTTGAAAATTGTTCTAGTGGAATTTAGCTCGTGCCAACATATTGTTATGTTTATTTGCAATGATAACCAGCCATTTTGTAATATTTTATAATATTAATCTTCTGGATTTGGATCACCACACCAAACACTGTTTTAAAATGTTATATTGCAGTTCTTGTGTAGTGCATTTCAATATCTACATTTATTTTTATGTGAAAAATGCTATATAAGCAGTTCCAACTGGGCTAAAGGAGATGACAATGGTATATGTAATAACTCAGGGGGTTTTTGGTAAATTTTACTTCCAAGAGGGTTTCTGCATATTTCTTTCTCAAGGATAGTATAATACTATAATATGTTGCAAACATTATGTTAGACTTATTAACATAAACAATAGATTTTTTTAATTTGGGCAATCCCTATATATCGCTTATGACATTGCTGCCAGTTCTTTTTGTTTGTATTATTGACTGCTAGCCCCTTTAACAATAAAAAACCAAGTTAAGGGAGCTCGTTGTTAAAATGCTTTATGACTATTGTGAGTTGTTATTTTAATTCTGGTATGACACTTGATAGAATTATATTTGTGTGGATCCTCACACTTTAAAGATGAATATCTAATAAAGAAAATTAACATTGCTGTTATTCAACTTTTGGTACCACTGGTACAACTGTGATGTAATTTCAAAAAGCAATCAATTAAATATCAGGCTATTCAATTGTGTTATACGACTATGCATTTGTATTTATCAATCGTTAATAATTCTATAATAATTCACTTATGAAATTTCATATTGTGTTGTTAATTAAAAATATATTGCAGTATTTGACAAAATTATAAAATAAGACAAAACTACCTTGCTGCAAGTTACATCATATTATTCCCGTGGAAATACCCACGGTGATAATAGCAGGTCTTGTTTTTTTTAAAATAAATTTTACTGAAGTTATTCCCGTGGTTAATAAGATATTAGTAGCGAGGAGAGCAATTTCTGGTTTCTAAATTCGCTAAGTTCCGATAATTATTATCACCGAGGGTAGATAGCACTGTTTTACCGAGGTTCGTTGGAGGTACTCCGTCGTTCTACTATCAGCGTGGGTAGTTAAAGTACCCACGGTGATAAAAGGTGATATCCTCGCTTTTATCCCAATTTCTTGTAGTGATCGTTAAGGGGCTAATGCTGTTTAAATGTTCTTTATTTGAGATAGAGGTCCAAATTTATTCTGTCTATTTTTTTTTTTTTTTGAAAGCTTGGACCGGCCACATTAATACATTATCTTAACATGGCTCCACAAGTTTAGTTTAGGATAATGTATATATATTTACTCAATGTGTAAAAACAAGTGGGCTGTATAAATTATCATGGTCGGTAAATGACATGTTTTAGGCATATTGAACACACACCCAAAAAAATTAATTGGAAGGCAGTTAGATGGTCATCGGATCATATTCGATACGTCGTCTGGTTGGAGCCGTTCGATCCTTATCAAGATTTGTGTGCACTTTATATGCACAATCTTAAAGCTATATCTTGATACATATCTTAATTACTTGACATAAAACCGCCTCCGATTCCAATGTCTTAATTATTATCCGTGCTTTTCAATTAATTATGTTGTGTCACCTTATATATTCTTGTTCATCTATATAAATATATTATACAAATTTAATTTATATTTGACGGAATTTATATACAACTCGCAAATAAAATAAAATTCACATGTGACGATGCAGAGTACAGAAATATTATGAGTGCGTGTCCCCTCAAGTATTGGAGGGGTGTAATAATAAACGGACAGCCCGGATTGATCTCAGTCAGATTAAACTTAATTCGGTGTCTATAGATTAAACTTAATTCAGTGTCTATAGAAACTATAGGAGATCTGCTTTGAAATTTGTGTCAAGTTAAAAGAACAATCCGAATTTATTTATTGCACCTCTGGGGATACGAATTCCAGAAATATAACTAGCTAAAGACAACATACAATTGGAGTATATTTTCATGTATCAACCACGTACCATTAAAGAAAATAAAATCTACCGTCATTTCATGTAAAATAATCATCCCAGATATTTTATTGTGTACTATTTGAATGTATTGCTACTAGAATATGAGTTTTTTACATGGGCAGAAAAATGACTTGTTGCATGGGCGTATCTTGCAACAAGTCCAAAAAGGTCATTTGCATGCACTTATCTTAATTTGCAACTGTAACCATACAATAACGTTCGACACAAATACTAAGTATTTGCAAGGACACCCATGTAAATACTTTTTTCTAACTTGTTGCATGAGACTACCCTTGCAACAAGGCACATGCAAATACTTTCAGAGTTGGCCCCGTTTCTAGTATTTGCAAAGGGAGACAGCGTGGGACCCATCTGGTTATTTGCAAGGGGAGGGAACGTGGGTCCCAACTGACTATTTGCAAGGCTAGAGAACGTGGGTCCTACCTGACTATATGCAAGGCTAACACACGTGGGTCCCACCTGACTATTAGCAAGATAAGGGAACGTGCACTACTAGAATTTCCGCTTTTTCCAACGGTAGGAAATCGCCTTTTCCATGAGCGTACCGTTGGAAGAAGCCCTAAAATCTTCATTTCCGTGCGCTACCGTTGCAACAACCCTCGATGGAAATAGCCCTTATTTCCGTCGACGCCGTTGGAAATACTCATTTCTGAGTATTTCCGTGCGCTTACAGTTGGAAAAAGGGCGCATGGAAATACTTCCACACTCGGACACTGTCTGGAGTATTTCCAACGGCAGAGAACGTGGAACCCAGCTAAGTATTTCCATCGACGCGGAAGTGGTCCCCACCCGAGTATTTCCAACGCCAGCTAATGCGGGGCCCACTTGTTTATTTCCAACGGCAGCGTCTGTGGGACCCTCCAGAGCATTTCCAAGGGCAAAGTATGTGGGACCCACCCCAGTATTTCCAAGGCAAGGGAACATAGGGGCCCACCTGTTTATTTCCAAGGGCAGCGAACCTAATTATTTCCATGCGCTAATATTTGAATGGATATACCCATGCAAATAATAACCATAAATTGCATCATATCAGCATGCTCTCATTTTATAATCCTTCCCATACTAACCCGGTACTCTTTTACATTCCCCACTTTCCGTTAAATCAAATAAACATAAACACATTGATATATATATCAAAAACATGCAATAAACATTAATCAATATCGTATAATTATCACACATTATACAAAAATACCACAATACATTACAACAACAATATGATATTCTTGGTTAAGAATACTAAAAGGTTATACAATATAATATTTAGATAGTAAAAATCTAAAGCATCACCATCCTTGCCAAGCGCAACACCAATCCGAATTAGGACCACTTTAATATCACTATTAGCTTGTCGTGATTTTGCTTTTCTCACTCTACAAACATAAAAAAGTACAACTTACCACATAAAATGATAGCCATAACTTATATCTACATTCGACTTGGTAAAATGATAGCAAGAAATGAGATCATTACCTCCGACAAGTAATTCTTTTCAGTTGGTCTCGTCTCTTTCAAATAGCATTTCCTTCTGCTATTATAAGATATTGCCATGTAGTGAAATCTAGTACAACCAATATTTACAAGTTAATATTGAGACTATTATTGCATACTACTTGTTATTATTTGCATATACCCACCAAGCATATATATATTTTGAATAATATCAATTAATTTTCACTTTGTGCTGGCAGTATACATGTTAAGATATAGCAAATATTTTTGACAAAGTTACTTACATGTCCATGACAGCAGCATTGTTGGATCCAGGATCTCTTTGGTTACACAAGAATTAGGTTGTGACCAAATCAGAATAGTGGAGAAGAGCGGCTCTAATGCATGGGCTGTGACCAAATCAGAATCAACATATCAATTCATTTAACAATCTCTTCCTTCTTCAATGTTGATTTACCAGATCTCTTTGGGTTACACAAGAATTAGGTTGCTTAATTACTATATCCACTACCTTTCAGAGTCCTTATGCAATCTTTAATTATGTTTTTGTTTAATAGAAATAATGCATAAACAGAGCTAAATTGGGCCATATATATGGAATCGAGGGTCTTAACTTTTAGTGGAGAACAACTGGTACAAGAGCCTATACATGAACATCCACTACTATATTCCTCCACTAATTGATACCGATACATAATAGACCAGTACAGTATAATCCTTCACTCGATATAATATAAAAAGTAATTTTACATCAAGGTATCAAAAAAATTATAAAAGGTACCTCCATGAGGTGTAACATCATATCAGCTGATCTGACTCCTCCAATGCACACCAGCAGCTGCTTGTTTCTTCTGATCCGTCTATGTAGAAGTTTGAAATTCCCTACCATGGCACAGTATATGAGAAATTGAGTATAATGTAAAAGAGCATCAAATTGCTAAATACACTTGAGATTGAACAAACAAAAGATACTAGAAATTGCTAAATACACTTGAGATTGCTAAATACACTTGGTATTGACCTGAAGGCCATGAGGTTTGATTGACCAACCAAATGCCCAAGTTCAACCTGAAGACCTGAAGGGCACTTTTACAATCTGGTCCTGTCATCACAATACAAAAAATTAAAAGGTTCGATTGACCAACCAAATGCCCAAGTTCAAATCAGAAAATCACTAGAGGAGGTCAAACAAATCAAGCTTATTCAACAAACAAGCATTTCTAAGCAACTGAAAATATCAATGTTTACATTCGCACACAAGGAAAATCAATGAATGCAATACAAATTCATTTAATTTCTTCTTGTTTTATGAGATCTAAAGGGATTCCGTCAAAGAAACACAAGTTTTGTGTAAAATTAGTTGGGTTTCACTTTTCTCCTTGAATTTTGCCATTACTGTCTCGTTCTATCAGTTTCTCAAATTTCTCTTAATTTGTTTAAGAATCTTGCAAATTGCAAAATTCCCAATTAAATTCAAGCCACAGTACGTACCAGAGAGAGAGAGAAAGAGAGAGAGGAGACATTGAGTTTTAGGTACATGACTACATAAGATCTATTATTTCGGCAAGGTGACATTGAGTTTTAGAACAATTATTACCAATTTAAATTCGAAATAAATAAGATTGGAAAATGATTAAGGTTGTAGATTAGTGTAATATGATAAAGAAGAAGAGAAAGAAGAGGAAAGACAGCACGTACCATAGCTTGGAGATCAAGATGGACAATTCAGCTTGAATTCCCAATATCATGCAAGTCGACTTGCTATACTCTTTGCAAATCTTTTTTTATGCAAAATAACAATTATTTAGCACAAGGGCAAAAAAATGAAGAAGAATATAGACACAGAACAACATAGTAATTTTCATCAAAATTATTTAGCACAAGGAAAGGACATGAAATGTTGTAAATCTTTGCAAATGTAATATGACATCACCTCTTTCAACACAGAACAACAAATTTGGAATTTCAGAAGAATATAGACTGATAGCCACATGTGATTAATGTCATGTCGTGTTATACAGGGGCATGGCCGTAGTTGCAATGCTATACTATGACATTTTGGTACCAGTTCATCAGGTCTGGAGAATTAGCCTTGTATATGATTTTCATGGGCACTATGAGATATCATTACACTCCCGAAGCATTGTCTAAGGCTTCTATTTACCAAATATTTTACAACCTAAATAACATGGTGGCAAGAACTCTGAAATCTCAAATTCATGACCTCAAGTAATACACATCTTAGCACACTACTACAAGCAAAGGAGGCCATTTCTGTGTGTGTGTGTGGTTGCTTGATTGAATTTAATTTACAAAGCACATTTTTGCCTTATAACTTTACTTGGACCAAGTATCCTTTATATTTCATAATTTACTCAATCTTCTCAATATAATTCAATCTCAACCATATTTCATTTGATCAACAGTTCAATCCAAAGTATTTTCATTTGAAAGCATTAACTCAATTAATTTAAGTTCATTTTATTGCTTATAAACTCAACTTCATTTTATTGCTAAATTTCCAGAATAATGGAAAAAATACAAACCTCAATTCCAATTATGTCGAAATTTTTGCCCAAAATAGATCTCAGTTCCAAATAGGGTTGAATTTACCTCTAGAGAAAAGTAAAATATATATGAAATAGCAAGAACTGACCTCAGAGAAAGAGCGCGACGTCACGCACACGAAAAGCATTTGCAGCGTCGTGAGAGGTGTCGCGGAAGCCATGGCCATCTCCACTGGCTTCTCTGCGCTTCTCACCACCTTGCTTCAGAAATCGTGTAATCACGTCGCCATTTTCGGGATTAGTTTTTGTGGGATTAGACGGAGGAGGGTTTGGCGAAAGCAGCAGCGCCAATTGGGGTATTTTTTGGAAGAAGAGGAAATAGGCGGACAAATTAAGAGGGAATACGAAAAATTAGGCAGTCAAAATAAAGTGAAACACGAAAAAATAGGAGGGAAGTTGAAAAAATTGGGGGGAAGGTGAAACTCTCCTGGGAGGGGAAATGAAAAATCTAAGTTAGGCGGCTGCGCACAGAGAGAACAGAGAGAGAAGGGGGAAATGAAAAGTTAGAAGTAAATAAAGAATTCATATACTCTGAAGTAACATAATATTTGTGTTTACATCGAGCCATGTGATCATCTTTACGCACCAATATCAAAGGATCTTATATGCATTATCTACCGCCAGATCTAAATAGAAATATTATGTTACCTCAGAGTATTGAGACTCTTTACTCACAGCTATTCAAAATAAATAAATCAAGACCATTCTTCCACTTATCAGACGGTTTGGAGCTTGATATTTAATAATTAGGTAATGCATGTACATCAAATAATATGAAAAAAAATTAAAAAAATTAAAAAAATTAATTACATCTTCTATGACCAAATCATACTAATAATTGTCAATTTTATAGACCTTTATCATTATTTTCCCCTTCAAATTTAGCAAATATTTGCAAACCGTTCATTTTCACGTGAGCAATCGACGGTCGATCTGCAACGAAATGATTCCAAATTTATTTTCAAATGATCATGAGAAAACATTGAACACAGCCAACATAAAAATTTGGAAGCTTTGTTGTGTTTGAGCTTCGATTTGACGTGAAGTGTTTATATCCCTTCGATGTTTCGATATTTCTTCGACTGGATGGATAGGTAAATATAAATAAATTTTCATCAAACTTTGTTGCAAGTGACTAAATTCAGTGCTCTATAATTTCAACGGTTCCGATCAAGCAGTGGCCGATTTTTTTTTGTGTGCCTTCATTGACTCACAAAGTTAGAGTTTATGTTTCAAGTTCATAAACTCTAGTCTTGTGAGTTAATGAAGGCGTGCGGAAATATATCGTCCTTTAGTCGATCGAAACCATTCAAATCAAAGAGAATTACATTCATTTAATTATATAAAAGTTTGATCAAATTTTATTTTTATTTACCTATCCATCGAGTTGTCGGAATATTGAAACATCGTAGGGTTATAAACATTTCACGTTGGATCGAAACTTAAACATAATGAAAATTCAAAACTTTTATGTTGGTTATGTTTAATGTTTCCCTTGATCATTAACAAAGTAAGTTTGGAATCATTTCATTACAGATCGACCGTCGATGGATAACGTGAAAATGAACGGTCTGCAATTTTTGACTCAATTTTAATAGAAAAATAAGGATGAAATTTTATAAAATTGACATTTATAAGTATGATTTAGTTACAAAAGAAGTAAAAAAATAGAAAATGTTTTTTTGAATTTTTTTCATATTATTTGCTGTACAATTATCACCTAATTTATATTTGTAAATCAGAACCGTCCGATAGATGATGAAGAGTCATGATTTCAAAGGAGATCTCCATTTCAGCGGCTGTGGGTGGGAGTCAATATTATCTGCGGTAACATAATATTTCTGTTTAGATCCGCTCTAGTTAAATTGCAATGGATTCTTTCATATTTGTGCGAAATCCAATCTGACGACCCCGATCTAAAATGGAGAAATTATGTTACCTTGGGTGATATGAATTTGTGGGTAGGAATGTGAATGTCATACAGAGAGTTGATACAGAGAGAATTCTTCCTACCTGAGGACTTAACGGGTTTGTTTCAAAACCAAATCGAAACCCTCTCTCTCAACTCTCTAAACAAACACAACCGGAGCCCTTCTCCAACACCAACCCCGATCGCTTCTTCTCCAGCGTTCTCTGTCCCGATCCCACCCCACCCTGTTAAGTCCCGTCAAAAACTTCCAAGGTGAGATTCGAAGCTTGCAAGCTCAGATTCACGAAAAGAAGAGATGTTTGCCTCCTTTCAAGTAACTCTCACACGTATCATTCTTCTTCTCTTCTTTAGGTGGATTCATAATTTATGTTCTAAAATTTATTTGAATAATGAGCGAAGGCTCTCTTGTATCAATTGGTCTGACAAAATTAGTTCCAATTTTCAAGATCTACTATGATTATCTGGTCCAATTCTCAAAATTAGTTCCTTGTTGTACATATTTTTAGTTTTTGAAGTTGTATGCCGGTGTTTGATTATGTGCACTCAAGGTGTTCGATGAAATGACATAAGTGCACAAGCTTTTAGTAAACTGATATAATTTTCTTCGTTTGGTAGTTATAGTGTTTAGAACTGATTTTAAAGTTAGGAGGAGTTATAAAATGTGAAAGTTTTTAGTAAACAATACAGGTAAGTTTTTAGATACCTTAAACTTGAATTATTTTTTTTTTCTAACCTTTAATTTTTCTTATTTCTTTTCTGTTTTCGTAAGGTAAGAAGAAATTGGGAAAGGTTATTGTCCAGACAAGTGGAAGGAAGGTGCCAGCAACACTACTACATTGAGCGGTGGTCGCAAGATTAATGGCAATAAGCTACTCCCTAAGAAGAAAAGGTTTGTCCTTTTTTGAAAGTCTAATTATTTTTTTAATTTCTTGTTGAATTTGATCTTATGCGCAGATGATAAATCAGCTTAAATTAGAGATAAATGTAAAATGTTGCAGAAATTTGGACAATTGGTTGTGGTTGAATTTACGCGTCCTATTGATGCTGGAATCAAATTGACTGTCATCTTCTGTACAACAAATTCATAAATTTCATGTTTGTCTTTGTTTTTTTTGTTTTTTAATTTAAAATGGAACAATGAAATTTTCTGGTACTTATTTGACCTTAAATGTTGAAAGGTTCACTTTGCTCTACTTCTATATATTTTTCTTAGAACTGACAAAATTTAACCTGGCCTAATTAATAAGCAATTTTAGTTGAATATCATTCTATTAGCTGTCGATTTGTGTGGAGGTATGACGAAATGCAATTTACTGAGGCAATCCTGCTTCTGATCTCTTGATTTTTTTAATGAAATGTTAGCTTTTACTTCTAAGTTTATTGCACCTGGTTAGTTTTAACCAGACTATAAAGACATCATGTATGACTCACCTACATGCATATCCAGTAATAACCATGCTTGTACCAGCCCCATACATAAGTGAAACTAAGCCAAACACATGCCGGTATAGTGAGTTGCCTAAACAACTCCAATTTGACCTATTGTCAGTATAACATATGTACAGAAAACTCTGAACTGAAATTGATCAAATCCTTGCATATACACACACTAGACACATATACAAGCACACTGAAAAAAGAATCTCCTAAAAAGGATTTTTGTACAATTTTTGGTAGCCATTTGAATCTCATATCCTGAAAACCGAAAATACTGTTAAAAACAGTGTACTGGCACACAGCCGACTCTCACAAAACAGTGAAATTCACTAAGTTCCAAGCCTTCATAATTTTTGAAACTTTTTTAGTATAAAATCCACAAGTTAACCATCATTTTCATATAAAGAAATAAGAATTAGTGTAGCCATTTGCTCACAATAATTTTCTAAAGATGGGCTGTCAAAACTGCACTGTTTTATGTATAAGTGTCACCGAAATCATGCATGTTCATCACAGTTCTAGTTGTAATAAATATTTGATACTTGTCCACTGAAAAGCATGTACATCAATGGTTATTTCCATATAAAGAACACCCAATATAGTGTAGCCAATTAATTGTAATAAAAAGGACAAATCAGCATGCCAGAAAAGGGCAAACTAGTCCATAGCTAAGCCACATCTCCTGAGTTGATGTTAACTTTCAGATTTAGCTTTTTTTTAACTTTCTCAGTGGTTGAATCAGTTTTTTCAGGGAAATTATTGTGCTTTTGAGCTGATTTAATTTAGTTTTGCTTGTGTGAAACCAATATCAATGTGCTAATTGAGTAATTTTTAGATGTCATATCAATATGCTAGTACTTTAACACATCTAATAGATTGAAATATCAAAATAGAGATGAAAATCTTGTATATGAATTTTTCTTCAATTAAGAACAGGACAACTTGATAATTTGGTTAAATTGATGAGGAACAAGTAATTTTTGTTTTTTTAAGTGGGTCAGTACTGAATAATGGAGAATTCAGGAGTATCTCATGGGTTTCAGTTGTGAATATTTTAGGCTTCTATGTTTGCTTCAAGTTTAGTTTTATTTCTTACTTTGATTTTTATGCTAATTTTCTAATTTAGTAACACTAATATGTTTAAAAACATATATTGCAGGAGGACAAATTAAAGAGACATTCAAGGGAGATCTTATATATTGTTTTTATTTGACACAATGTTTTGTATCTCAATTAAATACATTGGCTTATTCTAAAGACCAAAATTTATGTCTTCATTCTAAAGTTCAGTTTATCTCAATTAAATATTGCTTGTTGCTGTGATTTATTTTTATGCACCATTTAAAGGGATATCTCAAATAAACATAAACGTTTCTATCTCCAGGAACTTAATTTTTCCAACGGTAGCCTCATGGAAATAATAAGTCTATCTATAAAATAATATAAACTGAATCAATAAAATATTTCCAACGGCAGAGTGCTTGAGTATTTCCATGAACCTTCACGGTAAAATAATATAAACAAATCACACAAAACATTTCCAACGGTAGCCCATGGAAATAATATGTCTCCCTACTTCATACTTATTTCCAACGGCAAGGGGAGAGGTATTTCCATGAACTTTCAATAAAATATAATATTTGGTCTGTTCTGCGGGTCATGGGTCATGCAAAAGTTTTTCCAACGGCAGATAAAAAACATTTCCATGCGGAGACAGCAGGGATTTCCAACCGCTACTATTTCCATGAGGGTACCGACAGAAATTGTTAATGGTGTCAGAAAACGCAATTTCATTTCCATCGACCCTTCCTCCGGTTGGAAATAACAATTGCTACGGTTGGAAAAAGCGGAAATTCTAGTAGTGGTAGGTCTCACCTGCTATTAGCAAGGCAAGGGAACGTGGGTCCCACCTGACTATTAGCATGTGAAGATTATTAGCTTATTACATGCGTGATTATTTTCAAGGATTTACATTTTTTGCATGCACTGCAGTTCATACTATTTGCGTGGAAGTACCAATGGATATAATAACAGGAAATGACTGCTAATCAGCATGCTCCAATTATACAATCCTCCCTCCCTGTACCAATCTGGTACCAGCCCAGTGCTGTTTTACAATTCTCAATTTCTCATTCATCAAGATTTACATAAAACACATTGAAAAACAAGTAGAAAACAACTAATAAGCATTGACCAACAAAGTATAATCATCCAACATTTTACCAAATTTTAGAAAGTAGTAAAACAACATCGCCAATAAAAGACTGAACTTCTAAGTATACCCAAAATATACCCACCTGTCAAGCATTAACAAAATAAACTCAACCCCATGAGTTAAACAAAATATACCCACAAAATTACCAAAAAACTTTGCCATAAATATTGACAACCACCATAGTCCTCCCTGGTTCAATCTGAAGGTTGATTGCCCACCAATTGGTCATTGCGGCATCATTCCTTGCAATTTCTTATACTTTTGAGGACTCAGCAGTGCTTGGAAAGACCATCCTGATTTGGTTGTAAAAAACCAGCAACATCCTATGTATACTAAATTGTAATGTTATCACATGTTCTTGTTACCACATTAATGTTGTACCCATTAGTGTTGAACATCTAATTCCTGTCAGATTTGTAATAGTTACATCACTTAGATTTTTATCTTAAAATGTTACCTGTAAATAACCCGTATTCTCTAGTATACTATCTTGTGATAGTTCATGAGTGCTAGCTGGTGCCTAAGTTAAAAATATGAAAGAACAAAGGTTAGTATAGGTTGTTGTCAGGAAAGCATTCATCTCTGATCTGTATACTATGGGTATATGTGAACACAACAACCCTTTAATTTTAAAACCCTAAAATAATCCCGAATTTGCTCAGACTAACCTGTGAATGAGGCTTTTGTAGCCCATGCATTTTGAATAATTGAAAGAATAGTAATTGATTTTGTGCTTGATCTCTTATCCTCTCTTCGTGCTCCTCGGCGATACGGCGATCACGTTCTTGCACGATCGTGTCTACTTCTACCCTAGAGAAGGTCTCCTGCACCCCACTATTTGTCAACCCAGATACTGAAGATGCTACGTGGTTCTGCCTTTCTCGGGTGGTTGATGTTTGCACCTTTTGTTGAAGCATGCTTCCAAAGCCTAAGATGCGGCCATAGCTTGGTCTGCCAATGGTTGTCAGAAATAAGGTGTTGTCGTCCAATTCAGCATTAGCCTGATCAGCCCTCATTGCCTTAACCTTCATCTATTAGAATATGAAAAAGATGAGAAATATGTATTAAATTGTAAATTGAGAAGTAAATTATATTGCTACAGAGGCGAAAAAAAGGGCAAAGGCAGTACAGCCAAAGCCAGGAAATAGGAAAAAGAGGAGACAGCCAACACTGCTAGCACAAGAGGCAAGGCAACTACCAAATAAATATGTGGTTAAGTATTTGCAAGGGCATGGAGTTGAGTTGTTGCATAGACCTCCAATTAATTATAATATTTTTACATTCATAATGTATTTACATGGGGAGATAGAAAACATTTACATGGTTGCACATGACACATTTTCATGCAATACATTTTACATGGGATTACCCTTGCAACAAGTTTGACGAATTCATAAATCCCATTTCTTTTGCATGGACCATCCTTCCCTTGCAATAAACAAGTGCTCCTCATGTAAAAAACTCATATTCTAGTAGTGTATTCTGACGGTTTATAAAAGAGATCATAACTACATCATGTCATGTTTGATTGTTGAGTAAGAGATATAGTAAACATTTATTTTATATATATTTAAGTTGTTATATGTGAAATTAAAAAGAAGTAAGATGTAGTAAATTTGAATTAATCCAAAATAAATTATTTCATCTATTTAGATAGATTAACTTACTCCACACTTGTTCCGCGTCAGTACAGCTTATTTCATTAAGCAATCGAATTAATTAAACACTTTAATCCTTCTTAATTTAAGTAGCAACCAAACATGACCAGAGAGGTTTCTATCTCTTGACTATCTCAGTGTAAAGTAATTAGTACACACATTTCAAACCGTTTATGTATATGGATAAATTTAGCAACTAATATATGTTTATGTTTATGTATACGTTTATATTTTGTGCACACATTTCAAACCGTTGGTTTATTATGTATATGGATAAATTTACCGACTAATATACGCTTATGTTTTAACCATTGCTCAAAATTAAAATATAATAAAAAATAGAATTTTTTTTACAATGAAGTATTCATCACAAGAAATCTAATTTGCTATGCTCAAATTAATTTTATATCGCATTTCATGTATTGGAAAAAAAAATGGTGTATGCACTACAGTAAATTTCATTTTTTAATATGGTAAGATGTCCCCAATTCCCAAAGAAAAACTTAAAGACCCCATGAAAAATTGCTCTAATATTATCCTTATACCTACGAGATGCACTTAAATTATACCGTGCATACTGACTAGCATCCACTTAATCATACGATATGCCTTCACAAAACAAGTCAATTACGAGTATATAATACTAACAACAACATTAGGTACAGTGCACGGTTTGATTTTTTTATTGCATTTTTCTTGTGGGTATTTGATAGAGCGAGTCATGCATGCGCATGCTTAATAAGCTGTCCATTGAGTCACCACACATTGAGAAAATCTGCTTAAGCAGAGAACTTTTAGTGCATGGAATTGTGTAAAAACCATTGGCTTGTAGAGATGGCCACCTGGACCAATTAACAGGATAAGCTTAAGTAGAGACATATCTGAGTATCTTACTATTTTTAAGTGAGCTTTGTGGCATAAGCTTTAGGACAAGTATCCTCTCCATTACTGTAAAAGATTCTCTTCACTTTACGGTTTGAGATTAACTCCCAACCACTTTGGAATTCGGACTGACGGAGAGGGCAGTATTATTGGGCTTTGAGATTCGTATCAAGTTAAAAAGAGCGGTCCAGATCAAGTAATTGTTTCTCTGGAATAAATATGAGTGGGGCCACAGTACTTTGCAATGTGCAGATTTGTCTTTTTTTCATGAATTTATATTTTTGTTTTGATTTGTATTGCTCAATATGATCTTCATATGAAATATATTTATAACAAAATTTACATTCTTTTAAATTATTATTTTTAGATAGGTAGAAAATCACTACTTTCGAATGATCAAGAATCTGTACATCAGATGATTTTTTTACCAATTTAAAAAATATAAAATTCGATCTCCAAACACATATTCATATAAAGATCATGTTGAACAGTTTGTGGCATAAATATGAGTGAGGTTATGGTACTTTACAATGTGTAGATCAGACTGTATTTGTGGATTTATACTTTTGTTTTTAAAATCTAAACAATTGATCTGAATTGCTCAATATAATATTCATATGAAAAAATATATATTAAATTTTATATTTTCAAATATTTTACTATTTTTTAAATAGGTAGAAAATCACTGAATATAATCTTTAGATCAGATGTTTTTCTACCCCTCTAATAATTACATAATAATATTTGTACTATGAAGTATAAAAACCGGTTGTTCTATGGCCAATTGATTATCCTCGAAAAATCTCGAAATTATGTACTTCCCCTTTACAACTCATCATATCACATTTATCCTCTAGATTAAAAGAAAAATCACAAATTTATCCAATTTACAGTATTTTTATTAAAATTTATTTAAACTTTGTAAAATACCTATTTTAATTTTTATTAAAAAAATAAAATCATGAAGTTTGTGTAAAAAAAATATTCAATCTTCTAATTAGTTAGTTTTTGAGAACATATAATTCATTTCTCTACTTGTATGTATACACAATGGCTTTAGGCATATTTTTGTGTGTGAGTCACGTGTAAGAAAATGAACCATTTGCCCTCACATATGGGCGGATGCACGATGTTCACCATTGTTGGACAAGAAATTATCTTATCGGATTTAAATAGCTAATCGAATCGTGTTCAAACTCATTAGATTGAAACTAACCCTCAAATTTTCTAATCAAATCATGATTAGTTATCGAATACATTTTAAATAGATAATCAAATCATGATTAAGCCTAAATTGAAACTAACCCTCAATTTAATTTGCAATCAAGCACATGCACTGACGGGGGAGGACAGGAGGAGCTGCCGAGCTACGCTGAGCAAATCAATTGAGCGGAGGAGGATCAGAGGAGAGCCCGATAGCATGAGGTCCTGAGAGGCTGAGCGAAATTACGGTTGCGGAGGAGGAGACAATGCATCGCCAAGATGAATTTTCTAGCAGAGCCTGTAGAAATGAAATTGCAATAGTGAGTTGCGCGATTTTTTTTTTCAGCTGCGCAAATTTTAAACGAAATGAGTTGCGCCTTACTTAAATTCTAAACAAAATGGGTTGTGCCTGCACAAAGTTTTTTTTCAGAGCTGCATTTGAGATTGGGTTGAGCCGAGGGTAGGGCAAACTGATTTTCAAGGTAAGGCAAGAGCCAAAAATCACTTGATCTAAAAATTCTAGACCATTGGAAATTAGTGATTTTCAACATATTTAAAAAATAAAATAAATTCTAAAAAATGTAAAAAAAAAGTTCTGCAAGTACATTTTCATATGGAGATCACGTTGAATGGTTTAAATCGACAATTTAGATTTTGAAAACAACAATATTGATCTGTAATACATACCAATCTACGGCATGCATAATACCATAGCCTCACTCTCTTTTATTTTTTAATAAAGAGTAAAATGTGTACTTTATTAATTTAAAATAAGATTTAACAGAAAAGACAATAAATTGATAAATTTGTTAGTTTTGAAAATTTAGAAGGGTAATTACTTATAAATTTTAGAGTAGCAAATAAGTAATTTTAAAGTTTTTGAAGGACATACATGAAATTCTCCCAATAAATTACACCTACTTATGTAACCAATTTTTGTTATGTGATGTTGTTTAAAAAGTTATTACCTGAGACAAATAAAATATCTTAATGAACTTAAACTTTATGAAATAATTACAGTGTGCCACTAATTAACAACCATATCACAAAAACTTTATATATCAAAGAATTGTATTACAAATAAGTGTAGAGTACTAGAGTGTGATGTTCCTAACTACAGCGATGATCCAAGCAGACTGCCTTGACTTTGCTTTTTTTTATTCACTGAACAACAATAGATTGTTGTTCTGTATATATATATGCCGTATATATCATGCACTCAAAACTAGTCACACATTCACCTGTTAATTTCTACAACCAAAAACAATCCAAATATATTAACATCTGCCTTGACTTAGCATTTTTATTCACTACACAACAATCAATTTTACATTAATTTCGACCTCAAAACAACAACATATGGAAATGGAAGCACATTATTTTGTGGTAGCTGAACCAGTGCTCAACCGTTTTTCACCGGTACCAACCGGATCAGAAGAGGCGATTGGATTAACCTTGTTTTTGGGAACCTCCTTTTTAGATGTCCCTTCTCCTTTCTCCTCTATTCTCTTCTTGCACTGATCCCTTAATGAGTTGACATAGCCATAGCTAAACCCTATGGAGCTCATTCTCTCTTTGACTTGAAAACCTCCAACTAACTCTTGTATGATAGGTGTAAGATACCAATATGCGTTTAGCGTAGCAGTATTTATAGGTCCAAAAATGACCATATGCGCATGGCTTGTTATTTAAAATTGTTTCAACTTGTATTTGAATATTGGTGAGCAGCAACTGCACTAACACAAAATATGGATATATATATATATAATAAGTCAACACTTATACATGTACCTAATTATTGTGTGGCCATCGTTAAGGGGCTAATGCTGTTTAAATGTTCTTTATTTGAGATAGAGGTCCAAATTTATTCTGTCTATTTTTTTTTTTTTTTGAAAGCTTGGACCGGCCACATTAATACATTATCTTAACATGGCTCCACAAGTTTAGTTTAGGATAATGTATATATATTTACTCAATGTGTAAAAACAAGTGGGCTGTATAAATTATCATGGTCGGTAAATGACATGTTTTAGGCATATTGAACACACACTCAGTATGTGACCCAGAATTACCCCTTCAGGGATCCTCTATGGTCAAAGTACTTTTAAATATAAACTACGTACGACTTTTATAAATTTGCGATGTGTATGCAAGTTTAATAGTAATACAATAAAATATCCTATTTTATTAACTATTAAAAGAAAATACATATAGTAGGTGCAGCTATCCAATGATGCGATTAACCTATTATGCCAACATGCAAAAGATTCCCGAAATAAAACACAAGAAGAATATTATACCCATAACCAAATCGAAGTCCAGTATCTAAATACTATGTGTGGAAGATAATATATAATATGGCAAATTAATCACCCTGTCACCCCATGCCGCGCCAATCGGATCAAAAGATCCAATAAGATAGTGTCCAAGTACCACGATCGGCGAGTGCAATGATACACATTGCCTAGTGACAATGAGCATCGCCCCCAAGGTAACATAGCATGATGGCAAAGGGACATATCTCAATCCCGTGTTTCTTACACTAAATCAATTATTTATCCAAACATATAAAATAGGAGAATACTACAAGCATGACGTAAAATATAGTTAATCTTGTCCCTCATGAGCAGGAGAGAACTCCATTCGTCCGGCCAGACTAGTGGGAAACCGTGCGCCACGGCCTCGAACCGTGCAGCGACATCAGACCTATCAGGACCTCGAACCCTAGAACAACCCGCCACGGCCTCGAACCGTGCAGCGGAAACCAGACCTACCACAGACTCATGATCAGAATCAGGAACTGTGCAGTCTCGTATATGGCGAGTAGCTCCTAATGTAGGGGGGAAGTCCCGAATTGATTCGTACACCGGACTCGAACTGGTGCACGTAAATATAAAATGAAACGAGAAGTATATAAATCAAAGTATACATATAATAATCCTAGAAGACCTCCTGAGGAATCAAGTGATCACTCAGCTGAGTGGCTATCGAGCCGGCTTGTACCTCATCATACGAGACGAAACGAAGTCACTCGGTCTTTTCTCAGCACTCACCAATGCATGCGTGCGACTACATAGTAATATATTGTCTTCTACGAGAAAAAGACAAACTAATAATCTAATATAATATAATATTATACACTATATCTTTAAGTTACCCTACTCATAAAATACAATAAATTATAGTTTTTCAGGGATTATGCAAGTCCTATCTACGGTGCAGAAAGGATAAATATGCTCTATAATTTTCAATGCAACTATTTAATTTCATTAAACATGACATGTCAGGTGGGTTGACTCGTAAGAGTACGCCACGAAAAGAATAATTTAGATATCCCACACCTAAATGTATAGCGGGGGTCATGTGCAAGCGCTATCTAATTAAAATCTAAACTAAATTCCATCATAGTCTCCCCCGTCTTATTTTATTTATGTGTTTGGATTTAATTCATTTAGTTACGGTTCATATTTAATCAGTTCAGTCAGTCTGACTGTGTTCGGTTCAGTCAGTCTGACGTGTTTGGATTGATCAAAGTTAATTTAATTTAATTTCACAAAATTTAATTTGAAGATAAACTGCTTGTTATATTTTTAATTTGAAGATAATCTGTTTATTTAATTCTTATAATAATAAACGACTCCACTAATTTACTTATACGATAAAAATACGTAGGTTAATTATGGTCTTAATTTATTGCGTTAATTAGTCGTATTTGATACGTATAAGATAAAGGTACGTTTGTTAATTAATTACTATACTTATAATAATTTGAAATTGTTTTCAAGCACGTATAAAGATACGTCGTTAATTAATTATCCTAATTAATTAACAACTCATAAATTTAGATCTTTAGTTTAAAAATTCATAAGTGCTAATTTATTAAAGTATACAATATAATACGTTGGTTAGTTTATTACTCTAATTATTAAAATATGAAACTAGATGTATAAAAATAATAAAATGTTGTTAATTAATTGTCCTTATTAATTAACAATAAATATATTTAGGTTTTGTAAATTGAAATATTTAAATTTTTTTTTATTTTAGAGTTGAGTTGTAGGCTTGCACAGTCCAATCCGAAAATCCATTCAAAAATCAGATTTTTAGTTGAGGTATCAGCCCATAACCATGAGGCCCCTTTCAAACTTATCTTCGGCCTAGGCCCAAAAGAAAATACATATCTTAGTTAACTAAATCAATTTCCTTGGCCCAATGCACTTTTATTCAAATTCTTATTTGATTCGGCAATCGGCACAAATCAGAGAACAATCTCATTTAATTTATTTTCTTTTATTTCATCCAATTCAAGCACGATCCATCTATTTAAATTAAATTCTCCAAACTTTTGTACCCAAGTTCCCTTGTTTAAACATTTGAAATTCGGCCCTAACAGTGTTAAATCATCATGGAAGCCTAAATATGGTTAAGCACCTGAAAAATAATATTTATGAAGGTAGAATTGTAGAATTGCCACTTCAACATGATTCTATTCAGACTTCAAATGAAAGAGAATTGTTTCGCCAACAAGTCATAAGAAATCAGGACAAGAGGCAATTCACAAAGGCTAGTTTAGTAAATTGAAATGTTGCGCTGAAATAGGACTATAATAGCAATATTCAAATACAAGAAAAGCAAAATAGCAAAAGAATACTACTATTCATATAGTGCATAGAATAATATTATTGAAGTACTATTTAGAAGAATAAAAATATCTTTTCATATTATGTTTGTTACAATAGTGAAAAGGCTAAAAATCATCATAATAATAATTAGTAGTAATAACAATAATAACAGTAGTAATCATTGTAATATTATTATATTGATGATGATAATGACAGTAATAATAATATATTAATGAAATTGAAGGTAATAATAATATTCATAAAAATAATTACTTAAAATTAAACAATGTTTTTTAAAATGATAATAATTATCATATTATATAATGAAATAATATTTAATACTTGTAATAATAAATAATATAAAATAATCCACTATTCAACCTATTTGCAAACCTTTAAGACACTATTCAACCTATTTGCTGAAATAACAAATTAACTTATTCTAGCATTATTATGTTTTTGGTAAATGATTATTAGTCTGAGTAGCACTGTTCTGCTATTTTATATTTTTTTGACAGTTGTCCAACAAGTCCGAAGCCAATTTCAACATAACCCACTAAATGACCAAAAAAAAAAAAAAAATCAAATTTTATTGAAAGGTTACCGAACTGTGTTTTGTCGCAAACTGTTCATTTAATCGTTTTGTATTCATCACAATAAAATCAGTCAATTGTGTCATGATACGGAAAATCTAGATAACACAAACATAAATATTTTAGATTTGATGTTAAAAACTTTGTACAGTGGAGACCTTGTTATTAAAGTGGATAATTTTGCTGTCTTCTACAGAAACTTGAGCAATCTGAGTCTATGAAGAGAGAAAAAATTCAGCAAGTGATCCAATTGGAACTGAGGAGTTCAGAAACATAAAATGTCTGATCAAAACTTCAACAATTTGCAGCAGAAAATAAAATTTTGTTCCCAAAAGAGATACGAAAATTGGACTCTTCCTTAGATTACCAAGATGAGAATTAACAGCAGAATAGAATCCGTCAAAATCGGTTGGTTACCAACTTGAGAAAAAAGGACAAACTTCTTTGTAGATTATTTGCCCAAAAGATTTTTCCAATTGGAAAACATTTTTTCCATAAAATGCCGTGTTGCAGTCCTGGTTAACAATGTGAAATCGCCTTCGTGTTGTTGTTTGACTTGCAATTGTTACTGAACGAGCAAATACACTTCCAATAGGGAAAATTTAGAAAATAACCTTCTTTACAAAATAACCTTCTTTTCCTCCCCTTATTTTACTCCCATCTTTTATAGAAAGAAGGTTAATTTGTAAAAGTTCAATTTTATAGAAAGAGGGTATTTTGCATTGAACTTGATTTTGACATTGATGGCTCCCACAGGGTCATTTTGACAAAAGTTTTATTAAAATTTTGACAAAAGTTAATTTCTATAAAAGTTTTACATTGATGGCTCCCACAGGGTCATTTTGACAAAAGTTTTGAAGAGGGTATTTTGTTTGAAATTTTTTAAAAGAAGGTTATTTTGTAAATTTTCCCCTTCCAATATCTCTGTGCTCTTGCTTATGGTCTGAAGATGAGTATATAAAAACCACTGTACGTTTTCATTCTTTTCTGATCCTAGCTCTCACTCTATTTTTTAAACCTTGGCAGTGGCTCTCTTCTCACTCTAATTTTAGAGTCAGGCCATGAAAGTGCCCGACTAAAAATGTAACTAACATGACAGGGGGGAATAAAATATGCAACAACAATAATTGGAAAAGATGCAACAGCTTACTAGAAATACTCCAATCATTTACTCAAAATGGACATATAAAATTGCCTTCAAAATGCATCAAAGAAGCACAGTAGGTACTGTGCAAAAATCCTTCACCTGGCAAGAACTGTTTAACACTACTATATTTTGACAAAAAGATTTGCTCAGGTAGGCTTCATTCATGGGCAAAATAAAATACAAAGTGGAAAATCAACAATGTGAATAAATTGAGAAAATTAAAACAAAAAATGAACCTACATAGATTATCCGAAAGTATTTAAAAGTTATCTATCTCACCTTGACCAAAACCAAAAAAAGTTCCATCTTCATGGAACAATAAAAAATAAGAAACATAAACCAAACAACATAAAATCTTCCCTTCTTAAGAGTATCTCCATGTTTCTCAACTCTTTCAACATAATTTTAAAATGTAATAAATGCTTCAATAGCAAAGTACATAAATAACGCTAATTATGGTCCTCCCACAAAAGATTGTGCGCCTCAGTCAACAACAAAGCCAGTCAAACAAATAAGCATACCACATTGAATAAATTTGTCAAAATTCAAATATGCCAACAAAGGATAACAAAAGATTGTACCAATGTAAAATTATCATCCTCAGCGGACTTTGATTTACCAATCAAATAATATAATCACCTAAAATGTCAAAAACAAAAAAGGCAAACTAGAACACTTTTAAAATTGCAAACGTATTTTGCAGTTATACAAGGTAAGTCATCCATTACAGCAGATCAGAAATAAAGAGCAACCTACGAAACTAATATCCATACAGTAACCAGATCAGCGAAACTCCATAATTGGAAAGATAGCTATTAGTTAAAACCTCACAGAGTTTTCCGAAAACGAGCATAAATATCAAAAAGCACCATAAAGATGAGAAATTCCATGCAGAAATCCTGAGAAGCACCAACACAGATCCACACCAACTAATCACGAGCTTGATAGAAACTAAAAAAGAAAGTCGCCTATCAGCAAAGTTTCTAACCACAAAATGCAAAAATGTCCAAGTGAAGACTGAATGAGAAGAATGTCCAAGTGAAGACTACTTTGTTTTAAAATTATGACAGTTTGGCGCCTGAGCACATACTAAGTTCCAAAGAACACGAAAATAAAAAATTCACCTGAAAACTAACCAACTTTCGAGTACCAAATTATCAGATGCTAAGAAAATCATAAATCATTTGGAGGTTGATTTTTAAGTACCTTATTCCGCGGTCCACCAAGTAGCCCCCAAAATCAGAAAAGTCACAGATTCAGGAAAAGAAAAATGAGTTCATAAATAAAATCAATATACCTATTGCTGTCAATATCCACCCATGGAACTGGATGCACCAGGCAACTGCCCCTGCACACCGGACCCACCTTGATACACACCTGCACTACCACTCCCTTGCTGAGTACCCGAAGGAAAGCCAGGTGGGCCTTGAAACCCAGGAGGCATCTGAAAACCGGCAGTAGGATATGCTAAACCAACTGAACCAACCTGACCTACATTTGAACCAGGCACTGCCGGCTGGGCCCCGCCCAGCGCAGCTGCTGCAGCAAAAGCTGGGTTCATTGCTGCCATCATGGCAGGGGTCATGCCAAACCCACCCGGGTTTTGCATGGCTGCTGCTAGCATGGCAAGAAGTGCCGCATTAGGCTGGACCCCACCCATACCAAGTCCAAACATGGCATTCTGAGCCTGGCTCATATCGGGTTGTACCTGCCCAGCCATACCTGCAACAGTACCATACCCAGACATATCATACCCTGCAGCAGAACCACTTACTTGTGGGACCGCCATACCACCAGACATCACAAGACTAGAAGTAGGTGTGTTTGGGTTTAGTGTGGTGCTTGAGTTGGGATTTTGATTTGAATTAGGGTTCTTGTTACGGCCTCCATCACTAGCTTTCTGACAGTTAAGTACATTCCCTTCGAAGTTTTTCACCGGCTCCTCAAGTGCCTTTCGTGCCGCTTCAGCGGTTTTGTATACAAAAAGTGCAAACCCTTTTGGCTTCCCGGTCTGGCGATCAAAACCTAGTGGGCCCTCCTCTATTTCACCATATTGTGCAAAGAAATTGTAAAGACGGTCTACATTGAAGCTCGCATGTACATTAGCCACGTATATTTTCCTGTCAGAGTTGTCGCTGTGGTGGGACGGCACAGGGCTAGGAGCAGAGCTAGGGTTAGGGTTAGGATTAGCACTTCCACCTGACGAAGCTAGCTGGCATATGGCCATGCGGCTACCGACCTTCTTGTTCGGGCGGCGGAGTGCCCGCTTGGCAGAGCACCTGTGCCGAAAGAGCACAAACCCATACCCTTTAGAACGGCCAGTGCCTTTATCAGTTATCACCCTACAGTCATCGATTTCACCGTATTTTACAAAGGCAGCACGAAGGGCGTCTGAATTGGCATCCCAGCCAAGGCCATGCACAAAGAGCTTGCGGGCTGCAGGATCTAGATCGACGACCCGCCGGATCTCTGACAAGGTATTTGGGTCGGTTGAGGCGGCGTGGCGGAGAAGAGTGATAAGCTGCTCCCTTGAGAGGCCTTCGAGAAGAGAGGATATGGGTTCCTCAGCCTCAGTTTCGGACTCGGGTTCGGATTCGGGCGAAGCGGAGCGTGCCGTTCGGGCTGGGATGTTGGCGGCGGCGCCGTTGGTGGATTGAATGGGCGGCGGAGATGGGTTGTCGTCGGTTATTGGAAAGTAGATGGTTTGGCGCTGCGGTCGGGGGTTGAAAGGGGGGACAGAATCAGGTTGGTCGGAGGGAGAGTTGTCTTGGTCGGTTTTGCGCTTCTTCATCGCCGTCGCCATGGATTCGAGAGAAGAGGTTAACTAGGGTTTCTAGAGATGCGGCACAGGAGAGAGAAGGGGATAAGAGTAGAGATGAAAGAGGAAAGTATGGATTATACTGCACTTGTCGTATTTATTTAGGTTTTTAAAGCCTAGCAAGCCTCGTTGCTGTTATAAAAGCCCATTTATATATATAGCCCAATAACATAATAGTCACTATAGAAGACGCAAACAGGCCTGCTTAAGAAATCGAATAATAAAATGTTGGGGAAAGAGAACGAATAGCGCATGAAATTCCGATGTCCTTGTTTGTCTAGCTATACAAGGATATGTAATATGAAATGTTTTCGAGTCAATAATACTATATGGATAGAAGATGAAATTATTTTTGAAAAGCTTGTTAAGTTTCTGTTTCGTTGTAAATGGAAACTGTTGACGGCTTGCAATTCCTTTCCACAAAAATATATAGATGTATATGCGTAAATTTATTCTTGATGAAGTATGTTTTCAGCGAAGTTAACCCGCAAAAATAAAAAGGGCCTGTAATTTGAGCAATTTAGATAAAGCCACAGCAAAAAAAACTGATAGAATAAAGCACACTTGGGAAAAAAAAATATTAAATTCTACAAGAGTTGAGAAATTATTCATTTCATGACATGAGTTGACAGGCGTTACCTGCCATAATTTTACATAAAGGTACCAATCATCAAAACATATACATCACTACGATATGAAGCACTATAAACAGACATTTCGCAACTAGCAGCTTACAAATATATTTACATGTAATCCATTCGGCCTAAACTTAGTTTATCTCAAAGCCACTTTTTCTGCCAGCATTTTTTCTAGGCTGGCCTCATCTGTCAGAGACAGGCATCTGACATGATTATACATGAAATTACTGTCTATTCAGAGAATGATTTATGAAGGTTCGCGGGGTCGTGCAGCCCACAATGAACTAAGAGCTCGAAGCCGTTGGAAGTAGTCACCTAATACAAGGAGGCCTCGGGCCGCTTGTCGAATTGTCAAAATTTTGAACATCTGCTGCAGCGCTTCCTGCCTTAGGTGGTCCCCCTGTTTCATAAACAAAAGGGTACATTGCAAATTCAATCCCTCCATCTATTTAAAGTTTTCCAGTTCAACCCCTCAATTATGTGTTTTTGACTTTTTGTGAATACACACAATCAGTTATGTACGTAATTTTGGGGTTTCAGGAAAGACAATTTGGTTTTGGAAATGTTGATTTGGAAAAACACATGCATCATATTGTGACCATATGTTAGGTAATAGGTACTGATTTTATTATATCATTTTTCCTGTTGTGATCTTAAAGTTCCTTTTGGTTTTTGTATACATTCAGTCTTTAGGAAACAACCCATATTGGCAACTGTAACAAATCATTTTGAAACTGAGAATTCGAAAAAAGGCACTCAACCATTACACTAACATAACTAGCACTAAATAGTACCATATCAAATAAACTCAAACAAACTACAGTAACGGAAATGAATCATCACCTGGTTCACAAAATCGACGAGATCCTCAAGCTTTTTTAGTGCCTTTTCCATCTGGCCCGTGTAATTATTGACAATGGCATCAGGTCCACCAAGGGGTCCCATCGTCAGGGTCTCAGAAAGTGTCTGCTGGAGCTTTTCCATCCCTTGTGAGAGGGCATCTTCGGCTTGCTGGGAAGACTTTCTCAAGCCATAGACTGCTGCTGTTTGCGATTCGGCCAATGGCTCCAGTTGTGGAACCAGAATCTATTAACCAAGTTAAAACAAATAATACAAAAAAAAAATTAAAGTATGAAACAAGAAGGGAAATTCGAACAAAAAAACAGGTTTTTACATATCAAGATATTGCAGGTAAGTCCAATTTCTTATATTGCAAAACAATTCTATTTGAATTAGAAAACATAAAACTAACTCCTTAGCTGCTACCCTTAGTTAAAACTTCTTTTCTATTTTTTAGTTAAACCATTAGTTGAACTTTAACACCCTTGGTAATATAACATATTATTAGGACATGCTAATATGGTAATGAATTGAGGAAAACAAAAATAGAACCAGGGCCAGAACCAGAAAATTGAGATTGAGGGGCTGAATAAATTATTGTAGTGTAATTTTATTTTATGCGGGGAGCTGAAAAGAATTAGCACTTGTAAAAATTGAAGTATGAAGGACACAATTGCTAATTTCTAATTTATGGGGGTGGCTCAGCCACCTCCAGCTAGAAAAAATGGAGCAAACTTTACTAAAGCAGCATAATTTTTCATTAAGGGTTCAGTCTTCTCAAAAGTTGAGTACCATTTTTAATTGAAAAACCATCAGTACTAGAGAGCCATTTAAGAGAAATGCAGGTACTTTAGTTTTCAAATAAAGAAGTATTTTTCAAAGAAAAAACATAAAAATGACTAATTCTACAAGTTCCTCATAACTGAGGATCTTTTTGCATAATTACCAAAAGGTGACTGAAGGGATTATCTCACCTTTAAGAGTTCAGAAGGTCGAAAGCCACCCATCCATAGGAAAAACCGCTCAGCTGAGGTTCGCCACATACCAGACATAATGTAGAATACATCAGATCTGGCGGCAATAGCCTTTATCCTGTAGAGATTCTCATAGTGGCTCATGCCACTATCGACCAACATGTGCAACTCAATATCTGACACCTGTGCTTGTATTGCGCTTCTCAGTTCACACGTCAGCCGGGTTTGTTCTTCCATCCAGTGCGCGTATTCTATTTCAAATGCCGCAATTCCTGCTGATAGGAGGGAGAAATTCCACAAGCATTTAACAAATTAACATTCTAAAGTTCTGTTGGGGGTATAAATGTAACAAAAAATTGACTGTTCTTTGCCTTATGGTTAATTATCAGGTTTGGTTTGCAAGAACAATACCCGGGTAACAAATTGGACAGCAATAAGTACAGATTACAGAATGATACCAATCTAAGAACTGGAGGAAAAGAAATAACGAATTCAACAAAAATAAAAAATTGAAGGAATAACAAATGAAATAAAAAGAAAAAGAAAGAGAAAGAGAAAGGATTATCAATATAAAGTTCAAAAAAGCCAACTAAAAAGCATGTCAGTACTGTACCATAACCTTGTCTTTGTTTGCCTTGTCAAAAAGCAAGTAATGAATTCATTGCTTCCATAGACACCATGAAACTCGATGGCATAAAAAATTGAAGCAAAGAAACCATGTAATACAAATTTTGGACGGTGACTTCAAAAAAAAAAAATGTTTATAAATTACCTGAATTAACAGCTCCATTTAAACCAACAGTCGATTCTCCCAAGTGTCCACTAATGTACCCACCCTGCAATTAATAAAAAAAGAACTTGGCCCCTGACTGATTCATTGAACATTATTTTATCTTTTAATTCATATAATGTTTCTTTTACCTGGTTTCTGGTACGATCGAGTTCTTGCTCTAACTGAGCCAATTTTATGCGGCTTGTCTCTAATTGTTGGATGTAAGCCTAGGAAAGGGGAAAGAGAAATAAAAGATTCAATCGACAAGCAAACAGAAATCAACAATGTCCTCTCTTTTTTCAGTCTACCTTTTTGCGTAATCGGCTTTTTCTAGCAGCCTCTCTATTCTGGGCAAGCCTTCTTAAGACCTGAAATAAATTCAAAAAAAATATGGTTGGACAAGCATATATCATACGAGTTGGAGACAATAGGGCCCTTCCTTTCCACTTTTGAATAACATCAGAAGCTACCCATCATTCCCCATTTCTCTCCTCCCTCCAATTGGTTTCCCGTTTCTACAACTACAAGTACATTTCTATAAGGACACACAATAGAAACTTCTTCATAAATACAGTAAATGTTTACCTTTTCAGGTGGCTTGCTAGTTTCATGCTCGTAACTTTTTGACGATCCTAGCAACTCATTTGGAACATCATCCAACTATATAACGAAAAGGCATAAGAAAAATGAGCAAGCAACAAAAGGGAATTTTGCTAATTGCATCTATAGTTACCATATTTGACATTTGCAAAAAGGACAAACTTTTGGTAAAATGCTTGCACAGTTACACATGCATGAACATATCCATTAAAATAAAATGATGGAAAAGGCATATTCCATTGGAAGTAGACAGTTTTGCCCCTACCTAAACACCTTGCATTTTCTAAGCCCAAATTGAGCTGAAACCAAGCCAAATATGACCAGATGTGCTTTTCATGTTTGCATTAACAATTGTGAAGCAACTTGATTTAATATGAAAAGTCAACCGTTATTTAGTAAATTTTTGCCTGACCTTACCATGATCTCAGCTGTTAATTATTGCCACAAAGAGAAATGTTGACTCTCATTTGCAAACACCAGAATAAATATTTCGTATAATTTGTAAATCTAGAAAAATTACAACCAAAAAGGGATTACAAAACAGCAAAAATCTCACCGGAATATCGAGTTTCACATCACCCAACGATGGGCTTGTGGTCTGGCTGTCGTCGACTTGGTACGGATCATTCCACATGCCGCCAATTTGGTGATCTCTATCATACATCCCTCCTATCCTCATAGAACTTGCAAATTGAGTTGAAGCCGAGGTCATGCTATTAGGACTGCGAAACATAGATACAATCATGCTAAGTAAAATTTACAACAATAAGGTGTGAGAAACTTTTGAAAAATAATTGTTCGTCTGTCAAAGAGAGAAATCTGCTCCAAAGTATGCAACTTTTTTCCCCAATTTCATTGGAAGCTTGAGGAAGACTCTTATGTATCTTGTCAAATCTCATTGCATAATTCATAAAGCAGAAAGCTACCAAGTCTTTTAACTTCATTCGGTTAGAAATTTATGCATACCTCTAATAGTTATCCATACTAAAATAAGTAAACAGAAGCGAAAATGTTCCACAAATGAATTTCCAAGTAACGAACCAAAACAGAGCAAAAAGGACGAGATCAATTTGACAAATAAGCGACAATGGAAAAAAAAGGCCAAAAGTTACTGTTGCATAAGAAAACATACAATCTGTAATAGGGACTCTAAAAAACATACACCAAAAATTCCTCGAATTCCAAAAACTGAATCAAAGAACTCATTCCTATTTAAATCTGTAATAAGCACCTCAAATTCGAACAATAAGCAATTATAATTAGAACCTTAACATCAGAAGCAAATCTCCTAGATTGTTTTGTTGCATTGAGAGAGAAGAGAAACTCGCGTCGTAGAAGAAGAATACATGCTAAACCCTAAAGACGAGAAATGAAACCCTAGCGGGAGCAGATCCATTGCTCTGAGTTCGCTGGTTCACAAGTTCAATTGACCAATGGAGTGGAGGGAATATTTTCCACACGAAGAGGAAGTGGAAGTGAACATGCTGGAAGCCAATTTCCCGCACTGCGAGTTACTGCTGCTTGTTTTTTTTTTTTTGAAAAGCTTGGTACAAGCTACCAGCATAGAAATACTGCTGCTTGTTTTAAGTGCGAACAATAAATCTCCTTAGTTTGTCGCGTAGCGGTCCGTTAAAAGGCTTCGTTCTAGTCTGCTGCGTTTTAACGGAGACGTGCGCCGTTAAAATAGACGGGCATAAAGCTCCGTTAGTCTATTGCGTAGTTGATAAGTTAGGGTATATTTGGTGGAATATTATCCTCTGCGGAGCTTAAAAGCTCCGCAGTCTGCGGTTTTTTAATCTGATCTGTTAGTGGTCCGTTAGTTTTAACTTTGCACGAATCTAAAAGCACAATAATACTGCCCCCTCCGTTAACCCGATCACAAAGCGGCTGAGAGTTAATCTGGTCCGTTCATTTGCTCCGCACCTGCGGAGTTTTATACAACTCCGCAGAGGATAACTTCCCATATTTGGTTGGATTGAAATAACTTATTAGGTTGGAATAGAATAGTTAGAATAGGAAATTTAAATTTTTTGTCTTATTAGAATAAGTTATTTCTAAAAATTTTGAGATTTGACTATTTTAGTAAGACAAATGATAGTTATTCTTAATTTAACTATTCTAGTTATTCTTATTTTGTAACTAAATATATACTCTTAAGAGTAAAAGACATTGGTTAGTCTATATCCTCTGAGGTAATATAATATTTCTATTTAAATTGAGACCGTTCAATCAGAATTCAGTCCGAGGTGAATACACCGGACCCTTCAATATTCGTGTGGATTTTCATCGGACAGTCTCAATCTAACAGAAATATTCTGTTACCTCAGTCAGGCCATGTGAATTCGGCGTTGGTGAGGATGGAACCGCAACTTCGTTTGCAACTTTGAATGATTCTAGCATGACGTCATGAGACGTCGTTTTCATTTTCTTTCTGTTGATAATCATCTTCTCCAGTAATTTAGGTACAGGAGAGGTATTAGACTGAATATTTGCATGGGAGTATCACTATCAACTGTCAATTAACATTAATGTGAAAGAATTCATTTCTAGTTTTTACTAAGATGGAGTAGTTTTAACATCATTTCAGAAAAAAAAAAATATATATTTAAGTGACCAAATAAAAAGTTTATAACTTTAATTTTTCGAGCATATCCAACAAATTTTTATATCCTTTTGTTAAAAGCATTTGTATCCAATTTTCTATATCAAATTCAGTTGCAATTTTTTTTATCAACTTCAGTTGCTCCAAAAAAAAAAAAAAAAAAACGGGTTTCTTAACTTTTAGCACATCTTTTCTTTTTTAAATATGGAACAATACATCTATGTCAAGTCCCATCCCAAACTTTTTATACAATCATAGTGCTTTCATACTATTAGGGCCTGTTCGGATGTCACGGGATTACACGGGATGAGATTTGATGGGAATGGGAATCCACTTTTTCAAAAGTGGGAACCCACATATACATATATGCACGGGATTGATTATAGAATGAGTGTTCGGTTGTACCGTGAAATTAGTTGTAGGAAGTCTTGATTTATTTTAAGAATATGTGTTTCTATTTAAATTTCTCACTTATTTAAAATAAAAATATCACATCAAGCAACATATAAATTTTGAAATGCGAAAAATTTATTCTTAGTATTTATATGATCAATTTAAATATTTATTTACAATAACCTTACATTTATTATCATTAAAAACATCAATTAATAAATATTTAACAATTTTAATATTGGCATTTATTGATATTTTTTATATTTTTTATGTATAAAATATATAGCAAAAAAAAATATTCGGACATTTGTACAAAAGAGAAAATTAATTTAGATTAAAATAGTTTTAAATATTTTTGACTTGACATAATATTTTTTTTTACATAATACTTTTTATTACAATTAAAAGAATAGAAATGATCTCACAAATATGTTTTGTAGAAACCATGTTCTATTAAAAAAATTAAAGTTCATGTGACATCATAGATTAGTATTTGTTTATTGGAGAGACACATCAATAGAGCGTGGGAAAATAATAATGAAGTCTGATCAAATTTTTTTTTTCCCGTCAAATAACGAAGGGTTGGGAACAAAGCTGGGAATAAACTCAATCCCATCTCCAAAGATAAAGGATAACCGAACGGGGTGCAGATAATTTTTTCCAAAAGATCCAAATTCCCTTCAAATTCCCATGAATTTAAGGCTTCCGATCAGGCACTTACAATCCATAAAATAAATCACCATGGCATGCAATTTATTTACCAGCACACTGTACAGAACCAAAAGCACTTACCACGATTCTAAAGTGATCATGATCATGTTGGTTTCCGACTCGTATGGCTCTCACCTGGCGTGACGACAGGGACTTGTGTTATTTTCATTGTATATTATTTTTGCTTTTGACGCTGAAATGGACGGACACAAATGATAAAATAATATTATAATAAAATTAGGTACCAATCATGGGATTAAAGAAAGTTATCATGTGGAGATGAGTGACAGTAGGGTCAATTTTGCTCGTCATCTCACACGTCAAAGTGAAAGAACCAACAAATTCATATTCACTATTGCTCCACTCCAGTCACCTATTAAACTGGAGATCTCCAGTATCATTAATTTTTTTTATTTTTCATATTTATAGGGATGTATTAAGTTTGTCTGTTGGCATATTATTAGACAGATTATCAAACTAGACTACGAATTGAATTTTGTTGACAGAGAAGAATTCATAGAAAATATCTATAAAATACTACAAAAAATTGGATCAATTTACCACTATTGCGATCGAGACATTAACAAAATTATGAATTGAAAATGCAAAATTATCACCCGATAAAAAGAAAAAGAAAAAAAGATTCATACCGAAGAGGAGAAGGAAAGAACTTTGCTGAAGGAAAACGAGGATTTAAGAGGTATTTTTTTCGCTGACGCGAATCATTTCTCGTGAAATACCAATTCCTCACGCATGAATGAAATCGTCAATTTGTGTTAATTTCTTCTTCGCTTCTTCGTTTTAATTTGATCACCTTAGTAATGGTGGTTATAAGGTTTGGGGCTGTCACATGTAAACTGGACTCTCCAGTGCGCTACCTAGCCAGGTTACGTGTCACATCCTCGTTGGATTGTAACGCCCAGCTAATCTATATTGCCTAAAAGATAAAAGGATAAATTTGCCTTTGTGTTTCTTGTGTGGCGAGGAGCGCACAAGAAACAGCAACGGTACATTATAGAGAATGCCAGTCAAAAAAGTGAACTTTGTGATTTTACTTTAGAAGAGGCAAGAGGGGCTGTTGTTTTTTTTTTTTTAATAATTTGATAATTTTTTAGTGGTAAACTTTAGAAGTGGCACTGATTCCTCAATAGTAGCAAATGAGCTAGGTACCATCAGGGGCGGAGCCAGACTTTCAGACCATGGGGGTCAAACGTGAATGGGGGTCAAGCATATAAAAATTTTCTACTACGAATGGGGGTCAATTTCACACTATCCATGATATTTTAGTTTAACAGTATTAAAATAAGGCATAAATATAAAAAAAATTGAAAATGAATGGGGGTCAATTGACCCCCATTCATTGTATGTGGCTCCGCCCCTGGGTACCATATATATGAATTATGAAATATGATTGGTTGCATATTACTATACCAATTTCGGAACTACGAAATGAAATATGATTGAATTTGGATGTCTGACTTGCCTTATGCTAGAATGAAAACGGATCGATCCGATCCGTATCCGATATATATTCACAAAATTCTATGTGGAAGGTCATGGGTTCGAAATTCACAAAGTGAAAAAATTCTCTATATTAATACATAGGGGTTTGAAATGTGTTGGGTGGCTTGACCTCCAATCCATATTTACAAAAAAAAATGTAGTTTAAAGCTTATTATAAAAGTAATTATGTTATATCGTTATAATTAGATACATGCTACAAATTTTAGCATTTATATCGAAAATTTTATTTTATTATAAATTCAATGCATTTTATAAAATTTAAGCAAGTTTTATTTTCATATTCATACTTATATATGTATATGTATTCTTACTTGTATCTGAATCTATGTGTATCCGTATCTGTATCTCAAAAATTAAAACGGGTACAGATATGATTTGACCATTATCCGATCCGTTATGCTGCCCGGATCAAACTAGCAGCGATCATAACTATGCGATTGAACAGGGCCATAGCATCAGAATCCCCATTTTATATGAAATTCAGGACTAAATAGACGCTACATATATAGCAGCAATGCCATGATAGAGAGGCTCATATCCACTTAATTAATTGATCTTTCCCTTCCTTCTTCTAGGGAAAGCAGTACCAGATTCTGATTTTGTTATTTAGTCTACACTTGACAGTACCATTACAACTTGGAAAGAGATTTGGTACCAATTTTTTCTATTTGAATAAGGAAAGAAAAAAGTAGTATTCCTATATTCCTTTTCTTTTTGGAAAGTCGTTCTATGTTCCTTTTCATATTCACAGTTTATTTTTTCGTTCAAAATAACATAATTGTTCGTCAAATTTCGATAATCTTTAATTCGATATATCTATCTCAGGGATAATAAAAGATCAGAAAAGAAAGATGAGAAAAGGAGGAAAAACAATTACCAGAGAAGTTTCATGTGATTAAAAGGGTCTTCAAGGTAGCCTGAGTAAAGCTCCATTATATCATGCTTGAATTATAACCATTAATCATATAGCAGAGAAGCTTGGTAAAAGAAATTGACATGTAGGTTGCACCTCTCTTCAATGCATTAAACTAGCTTATCATCAACCTAAATGAAGAACATCAAAGTTATAAGAATTGTAAAATTGTAATGTGATCCTTGAAACAGTATATATCTCAACTAATATATGTGATTTGCTCTGTTTCTTTTTCATTTTTCTTTTTCATTTTTCATGTTTTTTTTTGCTTCTAATCATGATCAAGAGAAGTAATCATGATTCATAAACATTAATTACTAATTAGAACAAAAAAACGAAATAAAGAAGAAGGAAAATAAGATTAAGGAACAACTTAAAAAGAGAGAGAGAACTAATTGGGTACCTCCATGTGAGAGACCAATTATTCAAAGGCAATTGAATGAGTAACTCAACTAGATGCTTGAAAGAGAAGAAACGCTAGTGTTCAATCCTTAAATTAAAATCCAGGCACCAGTGCACTACCGCTGTCAGGTTTTAAAGGGGTGGATCCTTTTCAAAAAGGGAAAGTCTAGATTAGGATAGATACTTTAATTAATTAATTAATTATTAAGGTTGCTTAGGCAGCACTAAGTAGTGGGGTTATCTCTACTAAAGGCTGAAGCAGAAGCACTATTTTAAATTCGCACTCTTATTAGAAATCAATGTTTTAAAATGCGGTTTCTATGCGGTATGCGGAAGGTCACCGTATACCGCATGTGCGGATTTTTATGCGGACTTATATGTGCGGATTTTAAAACGAGAATTAATATATATATGCGCACTTGGTTTCATTTTTTTCTTCTCTAATTTGTGGTATTTGATTTCTAATTAACTGATTATAGAAAGCTTCATATTTTGAATGAGCTATTTATCCCTTAATAACCTCTTACAAAGTATAAAGTTTTGAGGCATTCTGAATTTTCTTTATGAACTTATTTTGCCACTTGCATAACTGTATAATTCAAGCTGCAAAATCTCCTTCTTATATAATAAACAAGAGTCTACTTCAAAAAAAAAAAAAAGAATAAACAAGAGCAATAGCTACTCATTTATATATTAGTTCAATTACATGTAATTTTGGATTTTAAAAAATAACATGTAATTTCCATAGATTAAGAGGCTTATGGGCATCTCATGAAGCCTAATTTTATTTTTGTCAAATAATTAGTCAAGCAATTTTTTTTAACAACTTTTAAGTTTTTAAATGCCTATTTGCACATGAATCTAATAGCATCACCATATTTATCAAAAGAAAAAAGTTACAGTTCAATATAGCTTTCTTTTCTTGTGTGTTGAGGAATCCAACTTACACAAGCAAGAATAAGTGGTACAGAAGATTAAACAATCAATAATTAAATGAAAAGAACACCAATGAATGGTGGCAGTGTGACACAGCAAATGTTAATTTGGACTAAAGATTCCATGTAGCACACAAAGGATCTTTGGTAGATTCATTCAATGACAAGTACACACAAAGACATCACCCCTAAATGGCCTCTTGCACAACATACGGATGTTTTCCATTTAAAAATAATAATAATAAATTACACATCATCCATTTACAATTTAGACCTTAAAATTTTAAAAATATCATTTTAATCCTCTAAAATTTTAATTCGTGCCAAGTTGATCCCATGTTTAAAATCCGTTAAAAATGATAATTTTATCTGTCGTCTCGTCATGGGTTAGCAACTAGTATAAATGTAATCACATAAAAATTAAAAAAAATTGAAAATTATATAATTATATAATTATTAATGCATTATATAAAAATTAAAATAATATTTGCACACATCTTATCATATTGTCATTATAGCATAGGCCATAGATGCTAATGTATCTTTTCATCTAGTTTTTTGACATATGATCAATCATAACAGGATAATTTATTAATAAACTGATAACTTGAAAGTCAAAATGATGTTCTTAAAAAATTTAGGATCACAATGATAATTAAGTGATTTTTAAGGATTATTTGTACAATTTACTTCAAAAAGAAAACATGACTCTTACATTGGAGTTAATGCCAATTTCTTTAAATGGCCCCTTGTGTACCTACCAATCAGAGAGTTTTGTCTTCATCCCTGGTCTCTTTTCTTTGTGAGTCTGGCAAAATGGTGCCTCTTTTGGTTTCATTTGGCATTTACTTGTGTGATAATTTATATGGTGGAATAACAAAGGATGCAAAATTTCTTGGTTTAAAATATACAGAAAATTATTTTATTTTAGTTTATGTTATTTATTTATAATGGGGCCTCGGATTCTTCTTGACATTTTGTGTGTACTTACTCGCTACACCTATCTTAATGGATACTAGTGCCACAGAAGAACTAGTTGTGCTTAAATGCTCCCTCCTATAACATTAATCTTTCTTCTTTATTAAAGATTAGTTGATATAAAATGATCAAAATTGGGCAGGATAAAAGTGGAGGTGTTAACTGGGGGCTGATATCTGGCTACGCATTTAGCTACCAGGAAACCAGGATAGTTACACATTGAGCTCGAACATTGTAAAAAAAGAAAAAAAAAAGAAGTAAAAGTAAAATCTGCTACCTGGAAGTTACATATATAGTAAACCTGAACATTATAGAATAATTAAGAAAATTTGCTATAGCAAAATACATTGCAATTAATGAGCGTACTTCAGAAAGTAAATCTATGTCATTCTTTAGACAAAAATTGTTAATACCAACGGTAAATATAAATATTTAGTCTAGAGATAATTCACATACTATTTAAAATATATATATATATATATATATATATATATATATATATATATCAAGAATGACAAGCTTTAAATGCAACAACAACAACAAAATCTATAAACAAAAGTATATGTGAACTAGAGGAGGCAAACTTAAATATCTTTACATGCCTTTGTTAGTAGATTGACCATTGATTATAAATAAAATTTTCCTATCATATTTAGTGTTTAATTATGCTACTTAAAGTCATAAATCAGGGTCAAACGTGAATGAGAGTCAATTATATAAAACTTTCAAGCTGAGAATGAAAACAATTATACAATACATATTACATTTTATTCTAAATTGTATAGAAAATCATACATAAATAAAAAAAATGAGGATCAATTGACTCTCATTCATTGTGCATGCCTACACTCCTGCATGTAGCGTTAACGGGCTTCTAGCTACATAGTAGCTATACATCATGTCCTAAAAAAATCATACAGATAATTGAAGATAACTTTCGATATTTAAATGAGAATCACTTCAATATTAAAACAAATAGATAAATAAACATACAATAGCTACCTATATTGGGTAGCTAAAAGTGTAGTTCCTTAAGATTTCTCATTAACAACTTCACAATTTGCATTTAGTTCAACAGAAGACTGCACTTTAGGGGCTACACATGCTAACCCTTTTAAAGAAGATAAGCTTAAAAACACCCATGATTAGCCTAAGCAGTGTTTTCTTATGTTATCTTTAGAGGGATTATGCTGACTATCTTGCTCATTATGGAATATTTAAGTCTTTGATTCCATGTAATCCCCTTGCCAAGGCAACCTTTAAAGTTCCCTACATAAAATATATTGCAGGGGTCAATTGATTTAGGCTACACCAAAGGGTAATGATTAGAGACGCAATCAAACTTTCAAACTACGCAGGTTAAATGTGAATGAAAATCAATTCATATAAAATTTTCATACTGAGAATATAATTAATTTTACAGTACCATGACATTTTCTCTAAATTCTATATAAATTATATATAAAAAAAATGAGTCACTTGACCTCTATTTATTGTACACACCTCCATCCCTGGTAATGATCATATAACAATTTTGTGATAGATATTTGCAATATCATGTAAACAATACATTAATATTTTATAATATTTTGGTATTAGTTTATCATACTATGGTATACATAAACATATATAACTGTAAAATAATATTTCATACATCATAAATCTTGCACAGAAGAGAGTAAAAAATAAAAATCAAACAAAAAAATAGTTAAGCTTTTATCTTTGTAATTTAGCGGATAACTTATACCTACAACAACTGTAGCAAACATCTATACAATTATATATGATGTAAGAAAAATTATTATTTTTTGATTTCATATACTCTATAACCTTTGCGTCCTCAGAAATTATAAATTGTTAATTAGAACATTGTGGTCCATCATTAATGTACTGCAATAACACAGAGAAAAAAACGGACAATTTATTTGCATGCATGTTCATGTTAGAAAAAATGAGTCCGGCTAGTATGACATCGGTGACATATGACACCAACTATAAAATTGATTGGATAGACTTCAAACGACTAATTCAAACCGTTCAAACCGATTTACTTTATGAGTGATGTGTTTACATGCAAAAAATTTATATTTTCTAGTTATTTTAGTATCAAATTAAGCGGTCAAAAATATTGAAAAATGAATGTATTAAAATTAACTTAAAAACTCACACATTTGACCGCTTGACTTGATACTACATAAATTCGAAAAATTATAAATTTTGCATGTAAACGCACAACTAGTGAAATAGATCGGTTTGAACGGTTCGGATTCACTATTTGAAGTCGATTAGATAGGTTTTGGAGTTAGTGTTATATAGGTTGAAATGACACTGATGTTATACTAGTCATATGATGAAACCAAAACATATAGTGAAAATTACTATCTTTTCTTTCAGAAAATGGCGAAAAACGAATGCAAAGTAGCCATTTTTCCGATTTATTTACCGCAAACGTGTTTTTAGGTGTTTTTGGCAGGTTTTTGAAAAAGTTGTGTATTTAGGGCAAAAAAAGAGCAAAAGTGTCATATTTAGACGATTTTTGAATAAAAGCGTCAAAATAGGACACTACATGGACCATGCAACACCTCACACGAAGTGCACAACATGCGCCATGGCGAAAAATACAAGAAAATCCGCTGTCAGGAAGCCGTGCGGCATAACCTTGATGCCGCACGATCTGTGGACTATCCTAAAAATAGGCGATTTCTCTAAATGGGCCTTCCAGAAGGATGAATCCCTGATGGGCCTTCTAGAAGGACGCGTTTGCTTCAGAGCCAAGCTATCATAGCTATTTTTGGCTTCATCTATCAAACTTGAGTGCACTCCAAGTTTACACCACCTCTACTACTTCACCTCTCATTTAGGAAGGCTATAAATACCTCTCTTGTAATAGGATTTACTGTGTGTGTTTAATTGTGTCAAGTCCATTGTAGTAGACTATCAATCCTTATTGTTAGGTTAGGTTAGAGAGTTACTTAGAGAGAGAAGGGTAGTCATTGGAAGTCAAGCAAGAGAAGAATGTGTCATCTAAGGAGGCAGGTGTTCTTTCATCTTCAATTGGATTGTAATTTATGTTCTCTTTATTTTATTTCTTTTATTTTTCCATGGCCATGCGAAACTAAACTTTTCATCTCTAAGGTGAGGGTTGTACTTGAATTCTTAATTATGTTTTAGTATATGTTTATATTTTGTTTATGTTGATTTGAGTTTCATTTATTATTTTAAATTCTTTTTTATTACTTTAAATTCTTTTTTATTACGTCCTTGCATACATAGTTTTGTCTACTATATAACAATGTCCCTCCACATACCAATAGGTGTGAAGTCGTTGCATCATTGTGTGAGAAGGATAATGCATGTAAGTACTCCAAACACTTCGGCTAACGAGACTTAGCAGCGGTTCAAAGACTAGGTTTAGAACCCAGTGGACTCCCTTGACAGGATAGCATAAATTGTATATTTAGAATATATTAGAAAACACTTAAATTAAGTAAAGTCTTTGGGATATTTCAACTACGGGGTAGTATAGGGAAATAATATAATTGCGTACCTAAAATACTTCAATCTTGGTAGCCCAAGCCGATCGCAAGATCGAAAAATCTTTCAAATCACATAAGCAAACATCCAGCACGCCCTGCGGGTAGTGACAGTGCCGCATGCGAGGTAGCTGTGGGACAATCTACGCCGCATGCGACAATAACAGCGATGCATGCGACGTAGAGAGACGTCGAAATTTATACTTTGCATGCAATCCATGATTGTTGATTTTCACGAGAAAACTCATGCGATCTTCTAGAAAAAGTAGTGCTTATCAACAACAGTAACAGTGCCGCATGATTGTAGAGGACGTAGACACTACTAGAATTTCCGCATTTTCCATGGGGAGGAAAATGGCTTTTTCCATGGGCTTCCGCATGGAAAAAGCCCAAAAATGGCTTTTTCCATGCGCTGCCCATGGAAAAAGCCCCGTCGCAAATACCCTCGTTGGAAATAGTCAGTATTTCCAACGGGGCCGTTGGAAATACCTGATTCCGGCGTTTTCCATGAGCTGGCTCATGGAAAAAGGGCGCATGGAAAAACTTTTGAACTTGGCCACCGTCTGGATTATTTCCAAGGGGAGCATCGGTGGGGCCCACCTTAGTTTTTCCAAGGGGATCAAACGAGGGACCCACCGAGTATTTCCAAGGGGATCAACCGAGGGACCCACCGAGTATTTCCAAGGGGAGGGAGTGTGGGTCTCACCTGTATTTCCAAGGAAGACGCCCGAGTATTTCCATGGCAATCTACGTGGGACCCACTTGAGTATTTCCAAAGGCAGTTTACGTGGGACCCACTCCAGCATTTCCATGGCCAGTGAAAGTGGGCCCATCTGGTCAGATCTGGGCGCTATTATTTCCTTGTATATACCCACAGAAATACTGACCTCCTTTTTTTGCTACCAGAATGCCCACATATGAACAATCCTCCCTGTACCGTCCCGATACCGACCCAGTAGTCCATTACAATCCCCACTTCTCATTGAAACTGATAAACATAAATTAATCTTACAAATAGATAGAAAATACAACATACAAGCATTTAATAGGCATAAATCATTAACATAGCATAATCTACATACATTGTACCAACAAAATGTGAAAACCCCATTAATACACTATCCCTGTGCAATTGCACATTGCTAATACACCCAAAATATACCCACTATGAGTTAACAAAAATTCACATAATTAAGTTACCACCTAGTTTGCTGATATGTTAGAGCTTGTAAATTCACAAAAATGTGCATTTTCCTACACTAAAAGGTCAGGTTCATGTTGAAGGTAGATTGTCCCACCATCCATCCTCCCCTGCAATTCCCTCATTTCCAGGTGGAGCTTGATTCAAGAGTGCTTGGAAAGCCCCTCCCTGACTTGGTTGCATAGGAAAAGGAAGACCCTATGTATACCACATAAAGAGAGACAACATGTTATATTTATGAGGGTTTTTGCATGTACACCCTCAAAATAATAAATTTAGCAATTTAAGCATCGGAATATCTAATTTATTCTAACAATAAAGGATTTCATCAAATTTTGCACCATACAATTATATCTTGTGATTGCACTGGGTGGTTGTTAAATGGGTTTTTGTTAGAAGTTAATTTTAAAGTTGAATGTGATTATACTTCACCTTTTATATTTAAATCTTAAAAGGTACCAATATTAACTTGACATACTTGTACCAGTAGGAATATGAACCCTTCATTTGGGTGGTTGTTTTGGTAATGATTTAAATGCAGGGAAAAAAACATTCTATAACCACTTACATGGGAGATGGGCATATTCATATCTGAAGCTCCATCTTTAGAGTGTTGAAAGGGAGGCCCTTGACCCTAACAATAAAATACAAAAATCACAATGTTATAATTCATATATCCCAATATTTGGTCAGATTTATGAAATTTAAATCATTCAGTTCACAAGTCAATAGTTGTACCTGAAAAGTAGGCAAATTCCCCACACCTTGCTCAGTTCCAGAACCGTTTGCTTGAGCCTAAGTTTAACAATGCACAATGTGTATTATTAGTGTACATCTATTATCTAAACTCCTGAGACAAGCACAACAGGATCAAATAAAGAACTACAATTTATTACAGAAATGCTCCTGTTCTGCACTTAATCCTTTATTTTACATTTTGGCACATGTCAGTTCAAGGGCTGGTAAGAACACACAACCGATTCGAAGCCAGTACCATTAGCACCCATCGATCACACCGCCAACACAGAGCACTAGCACAAGCAATCACTCAATCAAGCAACAAATAAAGAGGGTTTGGTTACAATAACAGATACAACAATATTTGTCAATTATCGTATATGTTGGAATTTCCTAAACAGAAACCTAATTCAATTGGAATAATATAAATCACGTCCTTACACCCCTTCTCCTTTTCTCCTTTATACCCAAAGATAAACAACCTGAAACTTAGTGATGGCCAGATATACGATATTCAGATCGACACAGCGGGAGTTATGTAATAAAAGGTTTCTACACAAATTGGAATTACATACCTGCAAAGTAGGTTTTTGAGCACCACAAATTGAGAATAATTGGTTCAAGTACAAGTCAAAAGTTGCCATTTTTCTGTCCCTCTCGGCCTTCTCCTCCTCATGATGACGGTCACGGTCAGCTAAGAGCACTGCTACGTCTGCGCGAGAGAACATTGTCTGCACTCCATTGTTTGTCACACCAGAAATAGAAGATGCTGTGTGGCTGGTCCTGGCTTGGGTGGTTGTTGTTTGCCCCTCTTTTTGAAGCATGCTTCCCAATCCTCGGACCCTACCGTGTTTTGATCCGCCCACAGCTGAGAGAAACATGGCGCTCTCGTCGAGGTCAGCATTGGCCTGATCAGCCATCATGTCTCTTACCTTGTGCTATGATTTGTTCCAAATTTAAAATATGAGAAATTTAGATATATGCCCATCATAACTTCATCAATTAGAAACACTTAGATAAATTGTAGGATGTAAAGTTTTTTGCTTACTGAATGTGAAAAGATTGTGGGGTATGTTTGTCAATATTGTTTTTAAAATAATTAAATTAAAGATTAATTAAATGAATGGGGATAAAAGAAAGGATGTTGAGTTTTTATGGCGATTTTGGATATTATGTTGTTTTTATTGCATGGAGATTGGCTATATCAAAAATTTGCATGGGTATACTAGAAATTTTCCCTATTATTAATATCCCCATTTTTTCCTTTATTCACTTAAAAAAGTAGTTATTTACCCATCTAAACTGTACTCCTGTTCTCCTAACAAAAATCAAGTCTCGCATAAGTAAAAAAAATGAATACAGTGTAATGTACGTAATGCAACTTACATAAACCGCCTCTGATTCTGTGTTGGAAAATTTTAAGGTGTTGGTATCCAAATCCGGAATGTGTGTGGAAACTTCCTCGGTACTTGCATCCATTAGCCCGTTGCCATCACTGTTGGCATTGTTTTCCTCCTGTCCAGACACAGCCTTCATGGCAGCTTCAATTTGGGTGACAACCGGTGATTTGCCATTTACTTTACGACAATGAATATGTGCATAAAGTTGTACTTTAGAAGGCTCTTTGCCCTTGCACAAGGTTGTCTCCACAATAAAATGAATAAACAAGCAGTGGTAAAAGGTCAGATTAATCTGTAAATTACAAGTACTAATAAGTAAATAGCATAAGTGTTCATGCAGCTTACCAGCATTCGATGGTGCTGGTGTGAGCTTGCTGACCCACCGTGGTGTGACGTGCGTCCGCGAGTTGTGCGGTTAGCATGGTTTCGTCTACTGACCCCTTGCCAATCCTCGGTGAAAAACATATCATACAAGCCATGCCAGTTGGGGTGGTCAAGGCACCAATGCGGAATCGCGGCCTTCCATGCTTGTAAGTTTCTGCCAAATTTTTTGATGCAGCTATCCCTCGCCTCGTGAAGCTCCTCGCTGTACCTTTTGCTCGCTATGGCCTCCAGAACATCCCGACAATGGTCATTGTCTTCCCCGTCACGGTACCTGAATTTCTTCTGCAAAACATATATATGCACTGTCTTAATAGTGGTCCATGACCCTAAAATTTAAATAATGGCAACTGATCTTGAATGTATTTGATGAAGTTCACTTATAAATTGTTCAGATTGACCTTAATTATTCAAGGACATTTTCATAAATTATCCAATCAATTTGTTTTGGGACCTCAAGGTGACTAGTAATTACTGTTGACTAGTTTGGGACCTCAAAGGCTTAGACGATTAACTTTTCATCACTTATCCAATCAATTCCTGGTTGTGAATCCATGATATACTATAATTAAAATAAAGGGTACCAAAAAGAGAAACTCGATATTATTCTTTGTGGCGTCATCAAAGGCAAGGAAGCTTCTCAATGGTCCCGGCATATTCTGTAGGGCAAGCCTATTGATAGCAACATGTGAACAAGTGAACAAGGGTATATAGAATAAGCATAGTGAAGTACCATTTCTGAGAGGAAACTTTGATACAATAATGCTACCAATTTTGATACCCTCATTTGGTAGCATAGAAATTTTAGAAATAAGGGTATCAAAATTTTGATAACATATAAACTCTGTGCATAAAATAAGGGTAACCCTTAGAGGATAAACTCTGTGCATATAACTTATTTTAGAAATTTTGATAAAATAATCATAGACAACATCAACACCCTTGCCTTCTGTAATTTCATGATCCGCCTTGTACCAATATTCATAATATAAGAAAATTTCAACTTCTTTTTCCTAATTTAAATTCCCTCCTAAATATCAGAATATATAGCATGAAAGTGAATTTCCAAGAGATATAGAGGAAAGTACTGTGATAGAAGAATCTAGAAGAGAATCAAAGAATAATAGTGGTGCTTATTGGAGTACCCCGGGAAAAGATCTCTACTTGAAGGGGATTGAAATATTTGGAGGAACAGGTAATTCTTGAATGAACAATTAGGCTGAATACAGAATTTAAATTCTAACTAATATTCAGTCATTAACAAGTCTAACCATAGCACCCTCTCTTTTATCTTTCTGAATCTTATGTTAATTAGTCTCTTTCTGTTTTTAGTTGCCTAATTGCTAGAAACTTGCTTTCTGGCATGAAGACATGCATGGAGGTATCAAGTTACATGTTCAGCAATGGTTCTTCTATGTCAAGTCGACCTCTCTTGACAACATCAAATTTTGATGATTTTGGAACATCTGATCAAGATTACATGGTATGAAAACCTTATATATTTACTAGTAGTAGAAAATCAACATTTATAAAATTTTTTTTAAAATTATTCCCAAGTGTTTTTATCAAGTCTAACATATTTACTGCATTCCTGATCAGTAAGGCAAGGGTGTTGATGTAGTCTAGAAATTTTGATAAAATAATGCTACATTGGAAGCACCTACATTGGTAGCATATAAACCCTTATTTGAGAAAATTTCTAGCACTTTCTATGGTACATTTCAGAACCAGCAAACATTATTTGATCACATTGGTGCTTATATGCTACATATCAGATGTTGATAAAACTGAACTATTACTCTTTTTTTATTTTTCAATGAAGGAGTGACTTATAAATTTCTAAATCAAACCAGGTTTGATATATGATTTATCGGAGTGATGAAAATTTTCTAAATTTCAATTCCTCAAACTCCTAATCTGATTAAAATTGAACTGTACAATGGTATTGATGTGAATGTTCAATGTGAGTGTTCAAAAGAAAACAGGCACAGCCAAGCAATTGAGGGGAAAGGGCATGTTACCTAGTGATTGCTGCGCTTATCTGATTTGGATTGTCGTCGCATGTGAACTCGCGAGGCCCAACGGGCCAGATTATTGGGCGGTCTTCCAGTACATCCGTCGATTTTCTGATAATTCCAGGACCTCGCCCCTTCTTCCTTGGGGGTTCCGGTGGTGCAAGTTCACGGTCTGGGCTAGCATTTGAGCACTGACCATCATCAGGTACAGCCTGCGAACTCTGCTTTCTCTTTGAGTATTTTTTGCAATTTGCTCTTCGTAGACCAGATTTTCTGGGGGCCATGTGTGCTGTGTTGCCAACCTACATTTCGAAAGGGTTCATTACTTTTTCAGTTAATTTCTTGTATACCAGATGTGTTGTGTTGCAATTTGCAATTTGCTTTTCGTAGACCAGCCTTAAAAGTTAAAATGTAGATTATGTACAAAATAGTCAAAATACGGCAACTCTGACAAAGAAAATTATTTTCGTAGACCAGATGTGTCTGGTGGTATTCCATTTGCAATGGTCAGATACGGCAACTCTGACAAAGAAAATTATTTTCTTGACGTGAAGAATTGAATGTATACCAGTAAAATCCAAAATGCTGTTACAAGAAAACAAAAATGAGTGCATTAAATTATGTGATGCACTAAGTAAACTATATGGCAACAAATAGTCAAAATTATAAAACAAATGCCTGCCATGCTAATCTACCTATCTTGGTCATTATATTTACCTCCTTTGTAAAAACAGGCTCAGGAGACAATTTTGGGCTTTAACAGGGTTTAGATAGTCATTGCCTACATTTTTATTTCAAAATAAATTAAGTAAACTTAAAAGCATCTTAACTTTTAAGGCTGCAGTCCACTGTCATAAAAAGAGACACATTTCCCTACATCTTACTCCACCGAGTGAATTAATTTAGATCATAACTCCAACTATCAAATAACTACCAAATAAGATGTAAAATATAAGGAGCAACATGAACATGAACATGAAGTAAACAATTTAATACTGATTAATTTTACTCCGCAACCAAACGTAACATATAACCAGTGTAACTTTAATATTTGACGAATGACAGGACTGTTAACAAACCATATAACCAGTGTAACTTAAAATTTGACGAATGAGTGTAATATCATGCAAAACCACAGAACCATATCCAGTCATCCTGACAACAACTGGTAGCAAAGTACTTTGTCGTTTCATTTCTGTATAGTATGTTTAAGCAATAGTTTATTAGTTATGAGTGCTGTCAATTTAGGTAAACAGCAAACATTAGAACAAAACTATAACAACAACTGGTAACTTGAATATTGGTAACTTGAATATTGATGAATGAGTGTAATGTTATACAAAACCACAACCCTATAACGGTCATCTTGACAACAACTGGTAGCAAAGTTATTGGGTGTTGATCTTTTCAGTTTCAAAATGATAACCTTTATATTATCCAACAATAATAGAAATCCTATTTCTTTCAAACATAGGAAACTTAAGACTCCATTAACTAAATAAAGAATAATCTTAAATCAATAACTAAATTGTACATCGGTTTTTGCCCAAAATTTTAAAAACTCAGCTTAAAACCTTCTTTTAAGCTGCAGCCCCTGACACAAGAAGCCTTTAATTGGAATAGAAGAGAAAGAATTTCAGAAGGGGTATAAAGGAGAAAAAGAGAATGCAGTTGATGTGTAGAGAAAAGGAGAAAAGTATATGAAAAACCCTAGACTGAAATGTCGCCTCATTCTCAAATAAATGCAAATCAAGGAAATTTGAAGGATTTTAGGGAGAATTACCAATTTAGTTCGAATTCGATCAAGTTAGGAAGCACCACTTGCATATACTTCTCTCATTTTCTCTACACAAATCCTTCTCTGAGTTTGTAACTCCGATTTGCTTTTCAATGTTTCTCTGATGGTGTACCTCCGATTAGTGTGCATTTTAGATCTGAGCGACTGAGAGAGAGTGGGGTTATTAGAGGATGGTGAAACTAACGGGGAAAATGAGGGGGAAATTTTGGCGGCCATCGAAAAATTTCGGAGCATTCGGCGAAATTTGGATTGAAATGCGGGGGAAATTCGGGCGGCCATAGGGTTCTGGATGAGATTGGGGGGGGCAGAAGCGGCTGGTGTAAAACTAAAAGGCTAAAATTCGGAGCATGCATCTTCCTGTTCGAATTGTAATAGCAGGGATGGTTAAATCGGAGACTGGCCGTCTGATCATGATCAGAGCCATTCCAGTCTCCGCCAAAATACGCACTTTTCCTTTAATATTCGTGCGGATGTCAATTAAACGGTTTAGATATTTTAACGCACCATCCACCATTGCATCAGGCGAAAATTGTGCAGGGTGAGCGCTGCTTCCTTACAAAATAAATGAAATGATCAATTGATGTTCAAATGGACAGAGCTGTTTATTCTTTGTGCAGTTTTTTATCAGTTTCGAACTCTTGTGATGTTATATTATGAGAATTGCTTCCATTGAATTATGCTCTGTTAATAAATCTGCCTGAAATATGTATACATCAGAGAATTGTGATTTTGCAATTTGCATACATTAGTGTTGTTAATTAAATTACAGTGCCATGATTAAATGGATATAAGAACTGATAAATTGTTACAGTTTTAAATTTTGAAGATATTATAATATTTTATAGAATTGTTTATTTTAACTTATTTGAATGACCAAATGTTGTTAATGTCAAAATGGTTATTAAGTAAATTACATGCTAGTGAATTAATGTATACAATTAATTAGAAGAAAATATTAAATTTGCAAATGATATTAGATCTAATAATCATGTTATGATTGAAATGACATGTTTATGAATTATTAATTGATTTTGGAAAAAAAAAATATGTATCATAACATGTTTGTTGCATCATTAGCTCATTGCCTCAATGTTGAACATAGCACATGAACTCTCGAAGTGTGACATAATGAAGATCCACGGGTATACAAAGTCCGATGGTCAATCGGAACCGTTAAATTTGAAGAATAACACATTATAATCACTATATTGAAATTTCAATAAATTTGATGTTCATTTACTCACCGATCAAGCTCACGTAAAATACATTCATCGTATGGCCACAAACTCTTCACGATGGATCGATGCTTCGACATATGAAAAAGTTGGAAATTTTTGTTTGGTTACGTTCAATGTTTGCCCTTGATCGTGTAGAACCTGATTTGGTATAATTTCATTACGGATCGACCGTTGATCGAGCACGTCAAAATGAACGGTCCTCAATTATTCGCTCAATTTTGAAAAGTATTAATGTTGAAATTATATGAAATTGACTATTTCAAACATTATTTGATCACATTGTATGTAAAAATGTATGAAATGTATTTTAGGTAATTTATTTCTATTATTTTCTGTACAAAATTCTCTAATTTCATCAATCTCTGATGTGGAACGTCTGATAGACGATGAAGAGTTAGGATTAACAATGGATGTGTCCATTACAGCTCTGGAGGTATATTTCTCTGAGGTAAGACAATATTTCTGTTTGCATCGTACCATCTTGGAACACATGCTATCTGTTAATAATCGTGCGCACCCTAATCTTATGGCCCCGATTTCACATGATTTACTACTTTACCGTAGAGGATAAAAATTTTGGTAGGTGCGCTTCAAATGCGAAACAGAAGGGTTTGATATACACTCTCTGTTGTGAGCCCGGGACTTAGCCGAATTTTTGAAAAACCCTTCCCTTTCTAAACCCTCTCCCTCCCCCCGAGGCGCCCCTCTCCTCTCAATCGCCAACCCGCTCCTCTCCTCTCTCAATCGCCAACCCACCCCGTCGCCGTTCAATCGCCAACCCTCTCAATCGCCAACCCTCTCGATCGCCATCCCCTCTCCTCTGAACAACCCCTCTCCGCTCAATCGCCAACTCCTCTCCGCTCAGTCGCCAACCCCTCTCCTCTCAGGCGCCAACCCTTGCCTCTCAATCGCCGCCCCGTTGCGGTTCCTCTCAACATTGAGGTGATCGCCCCTCTCCTCTCTCAACCCACGGGTAAGTACTAAAGTTCCTCTCAACATTTAGTGAAAAAATATTATTAGAAGGGTTTCTGTGAAAAATGCTTTGAGAAGGGTTTTGAGAAGGGTTTTGCTATCAATCTTAGAAAAATGCTTTGATGTGGTGGCAGATTTCAGAAGGGTTTCACTGAAAAAATAATTTTAGAAGGGTTTCTGTGAAATCCATTATCCTTTATTAGGCTGTAATCCATTATAGTGAAAAAATACTTTTAACAACCTAATTAAAATCCCCTATCCTTTCTGTCTCTAGGAATTTGCTATCAATCTTGGTGCTTGCCGCTAATACTTTGATGGCCGTGAGGCGAGGCAATTCCTTGGTGCCGGACATTTTCTTGACTCTTTGCGTTGGAGCCTCTTTCGGGTAATTACACATGAATTCTAATTGCAGGTTTTATCTCTGTTGTTATAGAATAAAGTATGAGATTAGGCCAATTGCGATGTCATCAATTTTTCAGTTATTCCGCCAGATGAGTGGAATAAAGGCCTCAGTAGTTATTCTTTCATGTCACATGTGATATAATTGAGTCAGAATAAGATGAAATAAGCCGATCTTTAGGCTAGCCTAAATTGACCTAAATAAACTCACCTATTTAGATGTCTTAAGTTTAATCCATAGTTGGGACCCACCGTCAATCTATAAAAAGAAGAAATGCATGTTTATTGATTCTTGCTTCTCTAATTTTTATTTTCTATGTACTGACTAGACTTGAATATTGCCATGATCAATCAGATTATATACTGGGTTAAATGTTTATTAATATATATATCAAAATGAATAAAATAACTGGAAAGATAAAATTTTAATTTTGCAATTTTTGCTTTGTATAAACTACAAGAATTTTAACTATTTCTCTGTGACTAGATAATGTAAGTATTAAAAAGAACACAGTACAATCAATTAGATGTATAAATAAATTGCGATATGTCATTCATTCTCCATACTAGACAGTTTTTTATAACATAGACGAATCTCTAAACTTGAGAAAAAAAAATTAATTGTCTAAGTATTTCCAGAAATCTTAGTTAAAAATATATATATTTTGTTACTTTTCTTAAAAGTTTTCTCTGCACACAACCTGACTTTAATTTGTTACTTCTCATAATCTTAATCATCTTTAAATTGATTTCATAAAATGACAGTACATGAAATTAATTAAAAAATTCAATCCAATAAAAATCCTTTTTCTATTACAGTTATCAAACTATGACTTAAGCCATCAAACTCCTATCAAATAAAGAATAACTTGAGTCATGATATAATATTAGACATCAACCAAACTTTAAGTCTCTGAACCTGTGATGTCTCTGAACCCTGTGATGTCATCTAATTTGATATTATATTTACCCAAATTGGTTATGTTAATCTAATTTTCTTATCAGATTAACCAATCTAATAATATAAAATTAGGTTAACCAGACTTATAATCTCAGAAAAAACCAGCCTTAGTGCTGCGATCGATCATCAAGTTAGGTGTTTTCAACAAAAGTCTCTTCTCCGATCGATATCCCCAATTCCAAACGTAATTAAGATAAATCTTTTGGAGCAAAAATGTAACCCTTTTTGTGTGTTTTCTTTTTTGGAGCTAATAAATAATGCTTGTAGAGTTATGTTAAGTGTGTTTTCTTTTTGTGTTTCCTTGAGCAAAAATTGCACACCTGTTGTTTTCTTTTTGTGTGTTTTCTTCCTTTACTGGTTGTATATGAAAGTTAACTTTTGAATATGCACCACACAATCAACGCTCCTAATTAATACTCTCATGTGTCTCATGCAATTAATAGAATTATATGATTAGAATGTTTGAATAGAGATGCATATACCCAGTCATGTTTAGTGATGTTATAGTTAGTTATGATTAGAATTATATGATTAGAATTCTCGGGGATTTAGTGATGTTAATTATGATGTATTGTTTAATTTATTGCTGTTGCACTACGTACCATCTTTCAAAGCTTCTTAATATTGCTGTTGCACTATTAATTAATAGTTATTGTTTAATTTAAATTCAGTATTATCTCATATATGTTTGCTTCACTTGTGTAATTTTTGTTAAGATTGACTCTTTATAAATTATGTCTGCCATATCACCATACCTTAAAGTTTTTATAGGCTGTAAAAGTTAGTATATTTTAGTTGTAAAGAAATGTCTCTATATAATGAATTTACTGTATAATGAATTGTTTCTTAATTGTAAAAATGTCTCTACATTCTTACCCTTTTATTTTATTAATTCTTGATTTATTGGTGTTCATTGGCACAGAAAACATGTCCAGTGACGATGATGCCTCTCAGTTCATGGTCGTACCTCGCCGTAAATCCCCGAGAATCAATCCGAGCGCCACGAGTACGATGTCAGCTGGTCCCCCGCCAGAGGAGTCTCACAACCCGTGACAACCGATTCATCCAGAGGAGTCTTACAACCCGCAACCACCGATGCAACCCCAGATTCAGCCAGAGACTCGTGCACGTGCAGCGAAAAAATCACAAGCCAAGTTGAGCACCATGCCAAACCCTAGGAGATCTGCGAGGCTCAATCCCGGTGTTTTCGGGTCCCTTACAATGCCACCGACTCAGGGCCATACACCGGAGCAGGCCAAGACATCCTCAAAATCCAGTGGGACGAAGATATTTTTTGGCCCAAATCCATCTTGGCCACCAGGTAAACCAGGATTTAAGAAGAAAATCACAACCGGCAAACCACCTGGAGATACTCATCCATCTCCAGAGGGAGTCGGTGCCCAGTCCACGCCACCGGATTCATCCACTATTGTACAGGGATGTGACTCGTCACCAACTCGTGCAGAGGCATCGGGTCCTGCCATGTCACCGACTCCCTCTGAGGCAGCACCTCCTGCTATGTCACCGACTCGTGCAGCCGACTCAGGTCCTGCTATGGCACCGACTCGTGCAAAGGCATCGGGTCGTGTAGAGTCGAGTCCCGCTATGTTACTGACTATTGCAGAGGAGTCGGGTCCTGACTCGTCACCGACTCGCGCAGAGGAGTCGAGTCCCGCTATGTCACCGACTCGTGCAGAGGAGTCGGGTCCTGACTCGTCACCGACTCGTGCAGAGGCATCGGGTCCTGCTATGTCACCGGCTTCGACTAACACCCGTTCAGCTGAACAAGAAAGGTCCTGGTCTTCATGGGAAGATATTAACATGTTTTCAAATGAGTGGGATCCATGGGAGAATGCGGGCCAGACAGACACACCAGCTCCGAACGATGCACATGCTGGTGATGGAAGTGAGTCTGGTCAGTCGATTGCGCAACAGTCGCTATTGGATGACGATGGCAGTAGGAGGTGTCTCCTCCGTCGGCCCCTTCGTTGTTGTCCCGAAGCTTTTACAGCACACGGGCAAGAGTTGGAACATGCACCAGCTGCTGGCAAGGGAAAGAGAAAGCGAAACAAGGGTAAATCTGCCGTGAGGGCAACGCGGGTCTTGGCAAGCCTCGTGATCCAATGCGTCCGGAAGACAGACCAGAACTCCAAGTGGCCGGCGACGGGGTGTTCGCAACCTCGCCCGATGACACAAAGGTTATAACCACGATCCGGATCCTGACATTAGAGAACATGCCGGGACCGTATAGGTCTTACAACTTCTTTCCAAGTAAGACAAGGTTGTCAATTTTAAAACATTTCCTGCAGAGGTATTCATGGGGGGCCAGTGAAGACATCGGGCGTTGTCTCGATGTTTTTGAGAACATCGCAGCGGATGCTTACAGTCGGGAGTTGGCAGAAATACGGGCTTGGTATACGAGGAAATACGGGATGGATAAGATGGCTTGGAAAGAAATCCCTCCCAAATGGTGCAAAAATGTAGAAGCCTGGAAGGGGCTGTGCGACATTTGGTCCACTACCAAATGGGACCAGCAATCGGTGACCAACCGTAATAACAGAACAAAAGGAGGTACCCCGGTCCGGCACGTCACTGGTTCTAGGAGCATGTATCGACACAAGCTAGCCATGGTATTGATTTACTACAATAAAAAGAATTAGTGTGCTTAACAATGATTTAATTCTAATAACATCATCTACATGGTTGTTTGAACTTGCAGTCTAGGGAGAAGGGCACACCAGTGGGAATGAGGGAGGTTTTCGATCGAACTCACATGCTAGATACGGAGGAAGGGAAGAAATACGTGTCCGAGAGAGCGGAAAAGGCAGCGGTGAGTACCTCATCCCTCCACTTTAAATTCTAGTCCATTGAGCATCTTGAACTTAACAAATCTATTAATTTGATGGTTACCTTAGTAATATAAACATTGCAAAAATACGTTGCTTGGTATCCATTCTAAAAGGCCATAAATTGCAATTCAATTATCAAAGTCAAACCTTTAACTTTGCTGTGTAGAGCCATATGTAAATCCAAAAGGTTCCGAATAATCATTCTGACTTGACACCAACTACAGGAATGAAATCCCTTCCGAATAACATGAGATATAGTTAGTGATGCTTGTGAAATATTTAACACAGGTAAATTAACTTATTTATAGTTGTAACATATTTATAGTTGTAACATATTTAAATTAACTTATTCCTTGTAACACAGGTAAATTAAATTAGGAATTGACACATTTAAATTAAACTAGTCAAGTGCCCGTTCTTTGCAACGGAGAATGAGATAAATAAAATAATTTTTGATGATAACTGGAGTTAGCTAAAAACAAAAAGCTAAAGTTCATAGCTGAAATACAGGATCACAAAATTAAATACATCTCTCAATACCTACATGGATAAGTAATCTGCACATGATTCAAAATTGTCATATTCTCCATGTTCAGCCACACAAACTATGAACTTCACTGATCACTGAACCGATGGCTTCACTGATCACTGAACCTCCGCTATAATTTCTATTTTAGCAACAACTTGTAATAAGGCATTAAAGACATTTCTTGGTCCAGCCTACTATCAATTGAAATCAGACAAAAGCACATTACACTTTTTTGTCACAAGTCTTTGTTTATTCAATTTTATTTTTGAAATTGAACATCTATAAGCATCATTAGGTGCAATTTTTTTTTAAAAAGACTCACCTTCCAACTCCCATCCATTGCCACTTTTGCTTCTGCATAAATATATATGATTGTTACGCATTTTGATAAGGGCTAGTCATGTTCTAATATAAATGGTGCCAAATTAGAGATCACCCAAGCATAAACACTCAACTATTAGCTAGTCATGTTCTATACAAAATTTGTACGCAGCACCATATGCATACAGTTTATGTTTATTTATATTCATATGTGAAAACTACATTGTTGTTGGTGGATAATGTAGATAATGATATCTCTTATGCAAAAATGGTATATTTATATACACAATGGTTAGAATTTTCTAGGTAAGCAGTATTTAAGATGATTCACACAGGTGATCGATATCATTATTAGAAAGAAAATGCACTACTTTTGACAAGGCTTTTCAGAAATTTAACTACCACTGAAAGTTAAATTTACCAAAAACCCCCCTGAGTTATTAAATATACCACTGTTCTTCAAACCAAACTCTATCTTAGTTGTACTTGCAACAAAGATAAGGTCCAACATTCATGGATAATATGCTAACATTTTCTTGAGTATGCACCTTCATGTCATCATAATATTATAGAATGGTGTGAACTTCAAATATAGAAAGGGAACCCACTTCTACAGAAAAAAATATTTGCAAATCATACCTAAAATTTTGTGATATTTTCAAAGGCTGAGATTGAGATGTATTTTGATGAGTGGCTGAGATTTATCTAATGAACGGCTCAGATTTTGTTTGGGTGAATAGATGATTGGGACCTAATTTTTTTAATGTGATATTAGTAGTGAGGATTAGGATTAAATGAGGTATTGACAACTATTTGCTGTAAATTACAGAAAACCTATTCCGACCTTAAGGAACACTACGCGGGTCAAAAGACAGATGAGGAAATATGGGAGCTAGCTGTCGAAGGAGTGGACCGAGGGAGGTTATTCGGATTTGGCAAAAAATCAATTACCAGCAAGGCCACCCGCGTCTTGGAGACACTAGAGGCAGACATTTCTAATCCAACAAAGAGCACTGCCACCTCTGCTAGTGATGCAAAGAGGAAATACTCAAAGGACGAGGTGGCAGATTTACTAGCAACTGAACGTTCTCGGTTTGCTGCGGAGATAGTTGCCCAAGAGAAGCGACACAAAGTTGAGATGGAGGAGGTTCAAAAAAACCACGAGTACTCAAGGGAATGTTTTGCAAGGCTCTTCGCAGCAAACGGCCTACCATTACCACCTTTTAAAGTAAGCACATCTCCTATGATGAAGTTATAAACTATTAGCATCGAAGGGTTATATGTAATCTTCGATAACTCTAATTAATGTTTTTGTCCTCACAGGGTTCGTCAACAGAGGGCAACGCTGCTGCGGGCCACAGCGGTGGAAGGGCGGATGACACTATACCATCGAAGGGGAATTCTGGAGGGGGAGATGTCTAAATAAACTGATTTGTAATAACCATTTAATTAAGTAGGATGTGATGTAATCAATTATGTTTTAAATGCTATGGTTGAACTGCAGAGTTATATGTGATGCTATGTCTGTGTTTATAACCATTTAATTAAGTAGGATGTGATGTAGGATGTGTTTTATTTAACTTAGGATGTGACTTTAATTTGTACTGGGTACATAGGCAATTTCAAAGATCTTTGTGTTTGCAACATGGGTTTTATGTGGGATCAAACATGGGTAATGTGGTTAGATGGAGAATTACATCTATTTAAGCGTACACTGGGTACGCAATAAAAATATAAATTGTATTCAAACAATTTATGTCACTATTTCCATGGGGATACCGTCAGAAATACCATCACTACCTATTAATCTCAACGTCTCGCCCCATTTCTAGTCTACCTACTGTCGTGTTTCCCGTTTGTACCTCTTTCTAGTCTCGCCCCATTTCTAGTCTCGCCCCATCGCCGTTCTGGGACTCAACAGGGGAACTGTAGATCTCCACATTTTCAGCCACTGGTCTCACAGGTGTGTTGCTATTTTCAGTCAGTGGTCTCGCCAGTGGTCTCCCTCTCACATTTTAAGGCAGTGGTCTCAGCTAGGTAACTCTCACTCTATCTCCACTCTCAATCTTTGGACCAGGCTTTTAGAGCTCTTAATTTGCTGCTAGTGAGCAATAGAGCTGCTAGTGAGCTGCTGGTGAGGGAAATTTATGTAAGTATTACTGCTGGTTACCCACTGTCTTGTGAAATTGTTCAAAACAGCCCCTGTCCTCTCTATGTTTAAGCCTTCGGTTATTAACTCAACTTTAATTTGTATAGATCGCTCAATAGATGGCCACTGATAGGGGATGGATGTACAACAGTCAATCAAACACCAATTGAGCCAAAAATGTTTTAATGACATGTTGGGACTCATGAAAAGCACGCTTCCGCCGGGTGAAGAAATGCCGGAAAATTGGTACCAAGCTAGACGATTGGTTGATGGATTGGGCATGGAGGCTAAGAAAATAGATGTATGTCCTAACTTTTGTATGCTATATTACAGTGAGGTGAACAAGAAGAAGACACGGTGTGATGTATGTGGCATTTCAAGATATAAGCCATCCGGAACTAATAAGAAGGCTAAACCAATTCCACAAAAGCAACTTCGTTATCTTCCTATCACCCCACGATTGCAAAGGATGTACATGACCGCAACATCTGCGAAGAATATGAGATGGCACAAGGAAGGTGTGCGTCAAAAAGCCCCGATGATGGTGCACCCGGCGGATGCCGAGGCTTGGAATCATTTTGCTCGAAAACATCCCGCCTTCGCAGAAGAGCTTAGAAATGTTTGGTTGGGAATCACAACGGATGGGTTCATGCCATTCAACTCGAGTGCAGCCCCATATTCGTGTTGGCCGGTATTTTTTTTTCCGTATAACTTACCACCTGGGATGATAATGAAAGAAGATAGCATGTTCCTCGCGCTAGTCATCACTGGACCAAAGCATCCGGGTCGGGACATTGACATTCTTCTCGAACCTTTGATCGATGAATTGAAGCATTTGTGGTTAGATGGAGAAATGACATGGGATGGGTATAAGAAAGAGAATTTCAAGATGCATGCACAACTACTTTGGACGGTGAGTGATTACCCGGCTTATGAGATGCTATGTGGCTGGGGTACAAAAGGCCGGTTGGGGTGTTTTTATTGCATGGAGAAGACAAAGGCATTTCAACTTCAGTTTGGTGGAAAAGCAAGTTGGTTCGATGGTACGAGGTGCTTCCTACCTCCGGATCACCCATTCCGTCGAGATAGGAAGAATTTCAAAAAAGGTAGAGTCGAGAATGATCAGCCACCACCGAGATTGACAGGAGAGCAGTTGCTCGATATAGTGAGTTTGATCCCAGATATTAAATGGGGTAAAGAGGGAGGATTACAACAGATTCCGGGTTATGGTGAAACTCACCATTGGCAAAAGAAAAGTATCTTTTGGAATTTACCCTATTGGAAAGACAATATGTTGCAACACAATTTAGATATGATGCATTTGGAGAAGAATTTCACCGAAAATTTGCTATACACGCTATTAAGCATAAGTGGCAAAACCAAGGATAATGAAAAAGCAAGGAAAGATTTGGCTCTTTATTGTGATCGTCCCACCCAACACCTAATTCCGGCAGGTGACAACAACCCGGGAAAGATGAAAAAACCAAATGCCCCCTTCGCACTCTCTCCAGGTGATAAGAAGATTGTTTTAACATGGCTCAAGGATGTAGTAAGGTTTCCAGATGGCTACGCATCCAATTGGTCAAGGTTGGTTAACCTAACCACTAGCACCTTCATTGGACTTAAAAGTCATGATTTACATGTGTTCATGGAGCGCCTCCTCCCGGTCGCTTTTCGAGACTTTGTCCCGTATTCCGTATGGGAGGTTTTATGTGAGATTTCAGCCTTCTTTAGAGAGATTTGTGCCAAGGAAATTGATCCAAATCGCATTGCGATATTAGAAAAGGATTTTGTTGTCACAATGTGCAAGGCAGAAATTTTTTTTCCTCCTGGTTTCTTCGATTCAATGGAGCATCTTGCGTTGCATGTAGCATACGAGGCAAGAATGGGGGGGCCAGTAGGGTCCCGATGGATGTTTCCATGCGAAAGGTTCGTTGTGGTTTGGAATTTATTTTTATTTTACATGAAGGAACACTAAGCTTAACTATGTCTTCTATTTCTATACCATCATACAATTATTGTAACAACTAACACTTAACCATTGTTGCAATTACAGGCGTAACAAAGAACAGAGGATGAGAGTTACAAACAAGGCACGGGTTGAGGGTTCTATTGTAGAGGCCACAATTGCCAAAGAAATCGGTACATTTTCCGCACACTACTTTGCCGAAAAATCTAACATTGGCCAAGGAGTTGAAACAAGTAATCGTTCGGCGGGACAACTGTCGATATTCGATACTCCGACCCGTTGTATTGGCAGGAGAAGACGAAGGCCTCTCTCTGAAACAGATTTTGATGCTGCACACACCTATGTCATCCTCAATTGTCCAGAGATCTGTGAGAAGTACATGGGGTACAATCTTATAAATTTTACTTTGATGATCTCAAAATTATCTATTCTAGAACCTATCACAATCTAATATTTTTTCATATTCTAAAATGCAGAGAGTTTGATACATGCATGCTCAACTCTGGAGTAGCCATAAGCCCACTAAATCTGCCAAAAATTCGTCAAGAGGGTTTCGCAACTTGGTTACGTAAAAAGGTAATAAATTCTCGGGATGAAGGCGATTACTACATACGAATGGCAGGAATCAAGCCTAGCAAAGAAGCGTACTTCTACGAAGGGTGCGAAGTCAATGGGTATAGATTTCACACACAAAAATATGGGCAAAACTTGTCAACTAAAAGTAGTGGTGTTTGCATTAAAGGAGAGTGGGATGCAAACAACACACAAATCGACTACTATGGAATTCTCCAAGATGTCATTGAGCTACAATATGATGCCCACAATGTAATTCTCTTTAGGTGTGATTGGTTCGACATAATAAATGGTGTAAGGGTCGACCGCAAACATGGTATTGTTGAGGTTAAGCATACTTCTCGCCTTACAAATTACGAGCCGTTCGTATTAGCGGCTCAAGCAACTCAAGTATGCTACCTACCTTATGCATCGCAAAAGGCCGAAAGACGCCCATGGTGGGTGGCAATGAAAACAAGTCCGAAGTCAAGGTTTCGTGCCGAGGGCGACGATACAAACATCGAATTTTACCAAGAGGAAAGACCGGATAATCCAATTGAACCAACAATTGGACAAGACATTGATTGGGATGGTATGGTCCTTCGAGAAGATGAGTTCGAGCTAGTGATCGATATGACGAACCTTCCGCCGGCAACATCAAATGAACCGTCAAGTTTGGCGAGGGACAAAAACAACATAGGCGAGGGTGAGAATGAGCATGACATGGAGCAAGACGGTGAAGAAGATTGCTTAGGCTCCGATGATTCCGATGAAGATATTAATTAATTGGTAAATCAACATACATGTGTTAGGTTTTTCATTTAAAATTTCTATACATTTTACTAATCCGGCATGCTTCACTTTTGTCAAATCTCTTCTCTAACCTTGTTCTCTTTTTTTTGGTTTGTAACAGGTGTCTACACAAGACCTCAAATATTATTCTCTTTTCTTGGTTTGTCATAATTTTTGAATCTAAATTAAACTTAAATATGTCTTGTAATTGGCAAAGACCTCAAATTTATGTTTAAAGATGTTTTCATTTGTATACTTCATTTTAAATATCACAATTGAATATTTGTATGCTGCTGTGATTTAATTTTGTTGAGCATTCAAATGGACATATCCAATAAACAGAAACGTTGCTGTCTCCAGGAACTTAACTTTTCCAACGGTAGCCTCATGAAAATAGCAAGTCCAACTTTAAAATAATATAAACTGAATCCATAAAATATTTCCATGAGCACAGTGCTCCACTATTTCCATGAACCTCCACTATAATATAATATAAACAAACTAACTACAACATTTCCAAGGTCCGCTCATGGAAATAATAGGTCTCACAACTTCCATTTTATTTCCAAGGGTAGCTCATGAGGTATTTCCATGGGACATCAATAAAATATAGTATTCGGTCTGTTTGGCGGGTCATGGGTCATGCAAAAGTATTTCCAACGGCGGATAGGTAATATTTCCATAGGCAGACATCAGGGATTTCCATGCGCTACTATTTCCATGGGACCCCCTTTGGAAATGGTTGAGTGTGTCAGAAAACTCGATTTCTTTTCCAAGGGCCCTTCCTCACCATGAAAATAACATTGCTACGCATGGAAAAAGCGGAAATTCTAGTAGTGAGAGTTGTAGAGGACGAGGTAAAACCCATGATTGTTGATTTTCAACGAGAAAACGCATGCGACGTAGAGCCGTACAATCTTTAATTTGTGGGCTATATAATAATAAATACACACGATCTTCCTTTAGTTCGGCAGATTGAGGCAGCAAATGCTGACAACCTGATCAAATTTTAAGGTTCCGTGTACCTTTACATGAATTCTTTTCATGCAAGGGATGAGGCTTGAGCTCAATCCAGGAGATTTTTTTTTTTTTTTTGTAGTTTTTAGCATTTTTCATAAAAAAAAATTATATATGATAATGTTATGATAAAATCTTAAATTCTACCACGAGAAAGTAGTGCTTTTCTCCTGGAAAGGAAGCGATTTTCTCGTTGAAAAACGCTTTTACCTCGTCAAAAAATCAATGTTTTATTGTTTGAGAATCATAAAGGCTAAACAATTATGTCTTATTTAAAGATCAAACAATTACATCTCATCTAGAGGTCAAACACTTACACTCCGGAGAAAGAAAAACAGTTCCCCACCTTAATCTAAGGACCGTCATATGTCAAAGAGACCCAAAACATAAATCATAAGTGCGGAATACAATACATGATTCAATAACGTTGACCATGAAATCCTCAATTGCGAAGAGCCGTCTCCGTGTGCACGAGACAAGTCTTCAATGTCAAGAAACCTTCTTCTCTCATTTACGTCGTATGGTCAAGAATTAAGTTTTCCAAGACAGCAAGACACGTCTTTGAGAAATCCCTTCCAAGGTTTTCTAATGGATTTCTCCTCTCAAGTCTTTGATGATAAAAGAGAAGATAAGGCACTCAGATTCTGTCTAAAATAACTGTTATTCAGAAAACTGAGTTGTGTGTTGTCTCTTGTGCATTGGGGACCCATCCTTATATAGGATAACACATCTGGCACTACGCGTGCGGCCCGCACAAACGGCCAGAAGTGTCTACAAAACCGTCTTTTCTCTGAATAACTGACTTTCGTGATTTAACAGTGTTTTGTGCGGCCTGCACAAACTTATGGCTGTATGCCAAACCTAAAAAGGTATCTTGTGCATCCGCATCAAAAACCGTGCAGCCCCAAAACTCTCTGGTTATTAGATAACTTAATCAAGATATTTTGTGCGGCCCGCACAACTCTCGAGACAGCGGTTCTTCTTACTAGCAAATATCAGAATCAATTCATCAATAATTTGATTTAAGTCCAAATTGTTCTACACATTTATGGACCACATCATATTAAGTACATAGATTGTCAAGTACCTCAATTCCATATTAGATCACTTAATTAAGACAATCATACATAACATCATAGCAGTATACAATTCATAATTATATTACATATATGCTCAACCGTTTGATTATAACCCAACATTTATTTCTTTTACTCAGGCAGAATACTTGTTTGCAGAAGTTGATGTTTTACCTCGAGATGAAATTTTGTTATATATATACCATTGACGTCGTTCCTTTAAAAGTGAAATGTTGTCAATAACATTGTTTTACCTCGACCATCAAAAACATTGTTTTACCTCAACGCATCAAATTTTTATTTCTTTTTTGAAGTGATGTTTGTTTTAGAATGAAATGTTGTTATAAAATATCATTGATATTGTTTATATAGGAGTGAGATGTTGCCAATGAAATTGTTTTAACTCAAAGAATCAATGTTTTATTTATTTTTTATTTCTATTTTTTTTAAATAAACATAGATTATGCTTTGAGGTAAAACCATGTCAATTGAGAAATAATATAAATGATATAATACTATTTCACTCTGAGATAAAACATCGATTTTTTCAAACAAGTAATTTGTTTAAGTAAGAAAAATAAAACATCGATGATAAAAAGACAAAAAATATCCATTTCTGATGAAGTAAAACGCTTTTTGAAGAAGCATTTCTTTCAAACAGGTATGAATAATAAAACATCAGCTTTCTGAAGAAATAAAATACTTCAAGCTTTTTTTTTTCTTAGGGTACGTTTGGATCGTGCAAGGATTAGTGCAAGAATAATGATTTTTGGGTTAGTGGTTGAGAATAGTGCTAACCTGAGTGGTTTGAGAATAGCGCTAACTTTGGATTATTCGGATTAGTAAAAATATCGTTTGGATTGTATAGTTGGAATAGCGATGGAAGAAATAAATAAAATAATAATTAAACTAATCTAATATTTAAACTAATATTATATTATATTTAATCTAATACTAATCTAATATTTAAAATAATATTATATTATATTTAATATTTAAATTAATATTATATTACATTTAATATTTAAACTAATATTATATTATAATTAATCTAATATTTTATTTAATACTAATCTAATATTTAAATTGATATTATATTACATTTAATATATAAACTAATATTTTATTTAATACTAATTTAATCTAATATTATATTTAATACTAATCTAATATTTACAATAATAATTATATTGCAATTAACATTTAAACTAATATTATATTACATTTAATATTTAAAATAATATTATATTTATTTATTTAATTCTAATATAATATTTAAACTAATATTATATTCCATTTAATATTTAATGACTACAATATGATTTTTAATCTAACATTTTATTTAATATTAATCTAATTTAATATTATATTTATTTACTACTATATATTAAATTAATATTATATTACATTTAATATTTAATACTAATCTAATCTAATATTATATTTATTTGATACTAATAAAATATTTTATTTAATACTAATTTAATATTTAAACTAACTCTAATTGAGAGGAATCAAATATTTTATTAATATCACTAACCCCGCTAGCTCTATTCTTGCTAACCCACCATTTCTATGGATTAGTAGAATAAAGCTAATTTTGAGCTAACCCAATTTGTTAATTTGTGTTTGGATCACCAAGGTTTGAGAATAGTGGAGCTAATCCACAATTAGCTCTATTTTTGGATTATCCAAACGCACCCTTAGATAAACGCGTTCTTAGAAAACATTAGTGTTAGAATTCGAGATTTTATCAATTGCATGTCATTTTTTTTTAAATTTAAAATGCTAAAATTAAAAAAAATCAGTGGTGTTCGCGTGGAGAACAAATTAGGTCTGATGGGCTTCAAGACTGTCCACTCTAACATTCGTGCACACGAAAATTGACGCAAGCGTGCACAAATATTAAAGCGCGGATCGTAAAGCTGATCGGATGCCGTTATCTACGTCGACTAGTTTTTCTTGAGTCACGGGATCGCATCAGGATTTGTGATTGCTTGCTCATCTAGCGGCTGTGATGTGCTTATTTTACTCTATAAATTCTAAGCGGCACAAAATCTGTAGGTTTGCATGTAGCTATGTTTGATAGCACGGTGTCTTTCGAAAAATAACCGCAGCATCTCGGTTACACACGGAAATGCCGCAGCATACTTATCTGAGAAAAAAGTTCGGGATTCACAGTGGGACCCACATTGGAGTGCGTATTCTCTGAGATATCTCATATTTTGTGTTACCGACGTGTCCGGTGATTATTCGGAGACAGCGCAGAGGCCAATATTATTGAGCTTTGAGATTCGTGCAGAAAGTATTTGAAAGGTGCGAATTCCCCGCATAGTGGTTATCGGATGAATCGCGATGCGCCGCGTGGATATGACTGGAGAACTGGAGAAAATCTGACGCGTTTGATCCAGTGGGATTGGTACAAGGGAGGAGATTTTGATCGTTGGATCCACTCGGCGTTCTTTTTTCTTTGTTTTCCTTTCGTTAGCAACATTACGGTGGCGTGATCTGTGTGGTGAAGTGTGTAACTAGATCTCTTTGGAGACCAGATGGGTTGGGAACTTGGGCCATTCGTTTTAGATATATAGGAGCAAATCCCAGCTTAAAAAATAATTCTTACATTTTTTTCTTTCAGCCCCTTAAAATTATTGTTATTGCAAGTCAAGTTAAGGACTTACTAATTGACATATTTCCAGTTGCGATCAAGTACATTTTTTAATTTTATTATATATTTTTGTTTTATAATAGATAGCTAACAAGAAAGACCACCTGCCACAAAGCGTAGGTATCAACACAGATTCAAATTTGATTAAAAAACAATCCAAACTTGAGACGACTTATAAGCAGAAATAATCCCATTTTAATCTGACCTTAACAACCATATCTGACCTGTGACAAACATGGTCGAATAGTAATCGAAATAATTGATAATTATTGTTCAACTGAAATATACAAACTAACTAAAGCAATCTTTATTCAAACTAAATTTGTAATATTAATTTAAACTTAAATGAAATGAAAGCTATTAAAAAAATAACATTATTTTGAGTTCATTTTTTTTAGAGGAAAAAATATATTAAAATTAAATGAAAGCTATTAAAAAAAATTATGAAAAATTATTACACAAAAAATTGAGTTAATATTTTGAGTTTATTTTGTATATGATCAAATGGTTGAAAACTATTAGAAATAAATGAATGCACTAAAATATTCGTTTTTCAACCTTTTGATCTCACAAAAAGTGGAAAAAAAAAAAAGAGAACAAAAAGGTTTGCTCATGTAACAGATCAAGATTGACAGTACAAGTTGGTCATTTGAATCTGATATAAATTACAAACTTCTTGGTGTGCTTAAGCTTCTATTCATTTTAGGAAGCGACTAATTGTACCCAGCGAGTTGTATCCAGTTTTTACCTAAACTAACTGTCATTTAACTTGCGCGAATACTGTAAAACTCTATACTCAATACTGTATCTTCAATAACAAATTATATATAATACGTAATTCAAAATTTTAACAACCAGCGACTTTTGCAAGTGCTCCCAAGTTTGTTGCTAACCGTTTGCAGCTTCCACAACTTGCCAAACTACATGTACTGACAGTTTCTAGAAGATTTCAAAACTGAACAACTTCTCATACTTGCAGTTATTTCTAAATAACACCTAAAATTATGCAAAATTAATTTTCATCAAAATTCATTTTACTCTACAAAATATCATCAGATAAAAATATGTTAGATATAGAAAAGGATGTTTTATTTGGTTAATTAAAAAGGATATGCTATATATATTTTTTAGGAGAGAGGATATGCTGTATTGGTGTGCTAGTAAAGGAATACTAAAACTATGATATTTCTTTGCTACCTAAAGTATTTTATCTTTACTAATTTTAACTTATTCCATATTATTGATACCTTGGTGGGGGTCTTAATAGACGATAGATTACTTAAGGCTTAAGGGGTAGTGCAATCCCATTGGACCCAAAAAAAGAGAATTAAAAAAGGGAAAGAGAAAGGTCCAAAGCCACTCAGAAAGGCAGACAGAAGCCAAGCCAGGTATGAGCGTGAGAGAGAGAGAGAGAGAGAGAGAGGAAATGGCAAGTGACTAAGATTCTCACGTGAGCAGTGCTTGACCATATCTTGCTTTTGTTATTAACAAATTATTAGTGACATAGTAGTGGGCACTGTTGTAAAATGCGGCTCATGCGGCCGCATATGCGTATGCGGTTAGCAACCGCATGAAAAATGAATATGCGGTCCCAATATGCGGTTCCGCATATGCGGCCGCATATTCGGCCGCATATTACCGCATACCGCATACCGCATATACCGCATATACCGCATACCGCATATACCGCATATACCGCATATTGACCGCATATCACCGCATATTACCGCATACTTGTTTATATATATATCAATTCTCATTTTAAAACCCGCATATATAAGTCCGCATGAAAACATGCATATGTGGCCGCATACCGTATATGCGGTATGCGGTGGCCTTCCGCATACCGCATAGAAACCGCATTTTACAACCTTGGTAGTGGGGCATCGCCGCAGAATTCGTATCCTCTTCATTAACTCAAAAGGGCATCTGAACCATTCGATTCTTTAAGATTCGTGCAAATTAGATCCGCACTAATATTAAAAGACCTCTCTGTTAAAATCAGATAGCCGGATTGGCTCAGTTTAATATCAGACGGCCGAGATGCATTAACTCAAAAGATTTCCTTTTGAGTTAATGCAGAGTATACGTGTTCCATCACCGCATAAGTTAAAAATACACCTGAATTTCTCAATTTAAAAGGATCATATTTTATATATATATCAAGAATTGTAATTTTTATTTTGATCTAATAGAATTGCAATTCCAGCTCTTTTTAAAAATTCAAAGACTATAAAGTTGGCGAATCTTCAGAAAATCACATAAACTAAGGTACCTCACTGTTTGAGTTTGAATCCGGCACACATCCATTCGTTATATATTAGCACGAATCTTAATGACATCCTATGTATGACAGGTTTTGGTCGACGAATTTGTTTGAATTCTGATCGAACAGTTCAGATTCAACTCAAACGATGAGATAATAAGAGAATTTGATCAAATTCGTCTCTCTAAAAAAAGAACACAAATTTAACTCTGAAAAAACATCTGAAATATAATAAAAATAATATGATTGAATACTTCCGAACAAAGGTATTTTGTTGAATTCTCTGGATAAGAACAAAGACAATAAAACAAAGTGTAAACACAACGATTCCTTTCAATATCTATATTATCCTCTTAACCTAGCCGCCGACATTTTTATTAATATCCAAAGTTTAATAAAAATTAATTAATATACCCAGGTTCGTTGGAAATTAATAAAAATATCCCTACCGGTCAGAAAATAGCCGGTAGTGTATTAAATAGGGTACCGGCCAAAAAATGACCGGTAGTTGATTAAATAGAGTACCGGTCATTTTCTGGCCGGTAGGGACATTTTTATTAATTATCAGCGAAACCTGGATATATTAATTAATTCCTAATAAACTTTGGATATTAATAAAAATGTCGGACCTAGCCGCATGCATCTACAAAACAGATATATTCAATTCCTTGTGAAATTGATTCTCCTTTTTTCAATGATGGGAAATTCATATGTTGACCCAAATAATAAAATAATAATCTTAATTAGGTGGCTAATTAATTTTTGGGCCCTTTTAATTGGGTAACAAACTTGATAGCTTGATAGCTAATTTTAATCAACTCAATTTATGAAAAAAAATTCATAATTTCTTCACGCATCTTAAAATACATACCTGCTTATTGACCCAAAAAATAAAAATAATAATCTTAATTAGGTGGCTAATTATTTATTTTAATTAAGACATAATTATTAACGATTATTGTCACGTAATTTTGTCAAGTAAAAAAATATTTTGATCTTCTTGACTGATTTTCCAAATCTCTCCTAATACACACTTAATATGGCTCAATTCATACTTGGCTTTATATTGGGTTAATAAACGCTTACTTGTGTAGTTTCTTCTGAAACATAATAAAAATATATTTTAAAAAATAGATACTACACGAATATTCCATTAAATAATCCAATTGGGTGGTGCTCTATGTCATCACGGCATAAAGCAAGGGAAGATAAGGTCAGATTGATTTTCTTTTTTCAAACAAAAAACCCACGCACTCTACACCGACATTTTTATTAATATCCAAAGTTTAATACAAATTATTAATTATGCCCAGATTTCTAAACTTTTGCTAAAAATACCCAAGCCGGCCAGAAAATGGCCGGCTTAGGTCCCTCCCTAAGCCGGTCATTCTCTGGCCGGCTTGATACTTTTTTTTTAACCCGCATTTCACCCTATATATACCCCCATTTTCTCTCTCCTTCGCACAACTCTCTCATCTCACAACCGGATTTGAGTTCTTCTTTGAGGTAATTTTTTTTTTATCTAATTTAATTTGTAATTTATTTATTTTAGGGTTTAGGATTTAGGGTTTAGGTGTTAGAATTTAGATTATATTGTTGTAATTTAGTGTAATTAGCTAAGTTGACCAATATTTAGTGTATTTTGGTCATTTTGACATAATTAGGCTGATTAAACGTAATTTTACCGAAATTAGCACAGATGACCAATATTTAGGGTATTTTGGCCTTTTTTTTATCATAATTAGGCTCATTAAGCGTAATTTCACCGAAATTAGCACAGATAACCAATATTTAGAGTATTTTGGCTTTTTTTACCATAAGTAGGCTAATTAAGCGTAATTTAGATTAATTAGCACAGTTGACCAATATTTAGGGTATTTTGGCTTTTTTTACCATAATTAGGCTAATTAAGCGTAATTTAGTGTAATTAGCACAGTTGACCAATATTTAGGGTATTTTGGCATTTTTTACCATAATTAGGCTAATTAAGCGTAATTTAGTGTAATTAGCACATATGACCAATATTTAGTGTGTTTTGGTTATTTCTAACCAAAACTAGGCTAATTAAGCGTAATTTAGTGTAATTAGCATAGTTGACCAATATTTAGGGTATTTTGGCTTTTTTTACCATAATTAGGCTAATTAAGCGTAATTTAGTGTAATTAGCAGATATGACCAATATTTAGTGTGTTTTGGTTATTTTGACCATAATTAAGCTGATTAAGAGTAATTTTACCGAAATTAGCACAGATGACCAATATTTAGGGTATTTTGGCCTTTTTTATCATAATTAGGCTCATTAAGCGTAATTTCACCGAAATTAGCACAGATAACCAATATTTAGAGTATTTTGGCTTTTTTACCATAATTAGGATAATTAAGCGTAATTTTGATTAATTAGCACAGTTGACCAATATTTAGGGTATTTTGGCCTTTTTTACCATAATTAGGCTAATTAAGCGTAATTTAGTGTAATTAGCACATATGACCAATAGTTAGTGTGTTTTGGTTATTTTGACCATAATTAGGCTGATTAAGCGTAATTTTACCGAAATTAGCACAGATGACCAATATTTAGGGTATTTTGGCCTTTTTATCATAATTAGGCTCATTAAGCGTAATTTCACCGAAATTATGTTATTTTAGACATCAGGATGCCTAGAGCACGGTCTACCCCGCTTCCAGTAGTGGACGAGCCGATCAGTACCAGCAGCACGGAGCACATCAGTCCTCTTCTGTGGATTCCCCACGGCGAGCACCGAGTCTCACTGGCTTCTCGTGAGGTACGTTCTTTTTCTTAGATTTTCTTTAAATTTTGTTGGGTTTAAATTTTATTATGTTATCACTATGCGGATTACCTTTTTCAACGCATGACACGGATCTTCTAGATGTGAAGTTGCGGTGCGTGCACATGAAGTACTACGATGTGATGGAGCCATACCTCGTCAACCTAGGTCTCTATCAGATTGTGGACATCGTGCGGACCGAGAAAAGCATCATCAATGCATCTCTCATTGCTGGACTCGTGGAGCGATGGCGTCCCGAGACGCACACGTTTCACATGCCGTTCGGAGAGATGACGGTGACTCTCCATGATGTGAGTGCTCTCTGGGGTTTTCCTATCCGTGGCACACCCGTCGGCGGCGTCTCTGACAACACCAGGTTCGCAGGTTATGTCGAGGAGTTGTTGGGAGCTGAGCCTTCCTATGTCATTGGGGACCATGGGAGGTCGAAGTTCCATTTGCGGATGACGAGGTTACGGCAGCACTTCATCGCGGGTCTCTCGGCAGATTCCACCGAGCTGGACGTCCGGTGCAGCCTCATGTATGTCATACTTCAGTATCTGTCAGGTTTTAATAAATTTCTTTATTCAGATCAAATTTAATAATTTATGTGTATGATTGCAGGGTCCAGCAGAGATGCCACCACAGCCACCACCTGCGGAGACCGATACTTCTGAGTACGAGTCCCTCTCGTGCAGTCTCTAGGACTTCGGGGTATTCGATGAGGATCATTACGGCACCGACATGGTCCCGATATGGCACAGAGGTGCCGCATGATAGAGAGGCTAGTGGTAGTGGGTCTCATACTCAGCCTGCATTTGGGACTGAGTTCGACGCATCTATCTTCAGTACACCTCCGCCAGTACCACCAGTCTCAACAGGCGATGCCAGATGGGATACCGCCGAGCAGATACTCAGGTCTGCTGATGCCCCAGATGAGCCCGAGAGATACGGAGCCTGGCCGCGCTGGCACCGGGCGAACGCCGGAGTACCGCCTCAGCGATATTCCCCCTCTCCGTTTTAGTTGTATTTTTACTAGTTTTGTAGTATTTATATTTGATATACTATTTATGTTTGGTATATTTGGATTATCCTATATTTCGCTTCATGTGTATGTGTGCTTTTATGGTACTATTTTTATATTTTACAGATCAAAATAAATTATCATGATAATGGTAAACAGAAAATATTACAACATTAAAATAGAAGCACAACATAAAAAATAATATAGCGTATTTCAATTAATATAGCGTATTGTAATGTAATGTAATATAATTTAGCGTAATTTAACATAATATAGTGTTATTCAATATAATTTCAATTAATATAGCGTATTTTAGGATAAATATGCTAATTATATATCAAAAGAAGTAATATAACAAATAATTTAAACAAAAAATTTCAAATTTTCAGTGTTAAATTTCAATATTTTGATCTTCATAGTGTTTCTCTCTAAACAAAAAAAAAAAGTACCAAGCCGGCCAGAAAATGGCCGGCTTGGGTATTTTTAGCGAAAGTTTGAAAATTTAGGTATAATTAATAATTTGTATTAAAGTTTGGATATTAATAAAAATGTCGGCACTCTATACGTTGTTTTCTTCAAAAATTTTAAATAGAGAGCACTGTATCTATATATGTTGACAATTTATCCGAGAAAGGTAATCTCTCCAGCTCTTACCAACTGGAGACTGCCAATCGCAGCTTTCATAAGACATCTCTGGGCCGAAATTTTTATTTATAACATTTAAAAAAAATAAATTAACCAAATAACCATCGTTTCTGGTCAATTCTAAATTTAACACGGCCGCAGAACACCGGAGCGGACCCATTTGGGGGCCGCCGCAGAATGCCGGAGCGGACCCCCATATGGGGCCGCAGAATGCCGGAGCGGACCCGGGTCCGCACTATGCCGGAGCGGCCCCTGTTTTTTTTTTATCTGATTCTGAAGTTGATTATGATTTTGTTTTGGAAATTTTTATCAAGTTTGTACTGGAAGTTGTGTGTAATTACTTATGTTTGAAATGTCGTTTAATCTGAAATTGTTGTTCGTCGTTTGTTTGATCAAAAGAAACATTACAATAGAACAAGGAGCCATATAAAGAAGCATACAATAGAACAATACTAATGTTATCGGAAATTACAAATAGTCTAATTAACCGAAAATAAACAACATTTTTACGAGTACAATTAAAAAAACAACATTAACTCTCAATCTCGTGCAGCTCGAGCAGCTCTGTTTTGTCTTTCTTGTGTATCTCGGCCGGCTTGGTGTCCTCTTCTCCTATTATGTAGAACGTCCATCCACATCAGAATTCTGTCATGCTGTCTTCTGCCCACAGCAATATTTTTTTTCTCTGGAACAAGGACCGGGCCATCGTATTGAGGCCATTCCGACTGATTTCCATAGACATGCCATTGTGCGCTCCATGTGTTGATCGGTGTATGGATGTGATAGTAGTGACTTACAAAGACGCCAGGGTCGATGCCTCGGAGACGACACACGGACAGAACATGAGAGCACGGTATTCTCTCCAATTGAGGCTTCTAGCACGTGCAAGTTACCGTGTGATCATCCCCGATTATCACCGTGTATTTGTAATTGGCCTTGGTAAACCGACCAGAATCGTCAGGTATGAAAGCGTGAACTCTCTCATGTGAGGAGGTTACCTCGAACTCGTTGTTGTTTCCAAAGCCCCCCAGCGTCTTCATTTTATCGGACCTCTCGAACCGTTTGTTGATCAGCTACGAAAAATTAAAAAATAATGAAGAAGTCAGATTTTTTTTAACAAAGTTCATTAAATTAAAAATTATGAAGAAAGAACTACAAATAAAAGTACCTGATGGACACGACACGAGAATTGTTGACCTTGACTGACTTCCCATTCCGCTTTGGCCCTCCTTTGCGCAAACCATGTCATACATTTGTAAAATGTGTCTTCAATTATTGCTGCAACCGGTAGCCTACGAGAGGACTTGAAGACCTTATTAAGCGACTCGGACCCGTTTGTAGTCATGATGCCCCAACGGTAACCACCGTCTAGTGCTTGGAATATCTTCCATGGTTTGGGGCACTCGTTCTCATCTTGATCCAAATATTTACCCACACCGTCCAGCCAATTAAGGGCAATGTCACATGCCTGCCCCATTGCTTGCATTCCTTGCTCGTACCTCCTCATTTCCTCTTAGCCACACATTCTAAAAAAACGGATTGCCTTATCACTGCAACCGTTTTTCTTCATGTTCTCGGCTATGTGAGTAGCACAAAGACGGTGAACACATTGATCCTCATCCTCCTCGTTCCACCCCATATCATCTTGTCTGAACACCTTCTTGATACCCTTTCCCCTATCAGTGATGACACACATGAATCTGGAGCGGATTACATTACGGCGCAACCATTTCATGAACCACGCACAATCGTCATAACTCTCTGATTCTACCAGTGAAAAAGCCAACGGGAGAAGCTGGTTTTCAGCATCGTACCCGGTTGCAATCAACAGCTTTCCTGTGGTAAAATAAATTTTACAAGAGCCGAAATCAACTAAAATAAATAAAGTGAAAACAATCAAATTAGTTACCTTTATATCGGCCTGACAGGAAACATGCATCAACTGTGATGACCGGTCTGATATGTTGAAAAGCAGCTATGCATGGTCCAAATGCCCAAGCCGCCCTATGAAAATACCTCCATGGTCCAGGTTCACCAGTGGGATATGAGGTCACCTCAAACAATGTTTCTGTCAATAAATTTAAAAAAATAAGTTCAATTTTGAATTTTTCATTGATAATGAAATGACGTAAAAAATGAAGGAACAATGTAGTACCTGAGTTGCTTCTTTTGATTGCCTCCAACAATGGAACTACAAGAGAGTATGACCCCTCCCAACTGCCAAATTGACGGGCTATTGCCAACTCACGGCCACGCCATAGTTTGTTGTACGCCGGTATCTGATCGTTGTACCTTTCAGCAACAGCAATTCGGACAGCCTGAATACTCAAGTCGACATCGTTCCTCATGTGAGCGGATATACACTCGGCAACCATAGTAGCTGACAACTGGGCGTGATCTGTTCTTGTCGCATCCGCGTGGCATGAATGTTGTGTTGGGCATTTGGAGACACGCCATTGTGTTCCATAACCGGTGGCCCTTGCGAGTATGTACCACCCACAGTAACTGTCCTGGCACTTGAACCTCATTCTTGTGCGGCCATTGTGCGTAGGTTTTACCTCTTTGTTGTAAAGGATGTGAAACCTGGCAATTGCACCCTTCATTGCCTCTTTTGAGTCATATGTTTGTCCCTCGGACAATTCATTCTCATACTATGCCCTACTTCCAAACAAACCCGAATTGGCTTCCATAAACCCTGATGTGTCGTTGAAAGCATGAATCGGGTGCTGAAACCCGCGATCCATTATCTGAAACCCGCGATCCATCTTGAATTTCCTTGATAGTCCGAGCACAGGCCCGGTATCTTCCTGGTCAGAATAGTCGCTCATACCCTCAGGATCAACATGACCCCAATTTTCCTCTGCCTCTAGTATTTCCGGATCCACTTCTTCATCGGATTCATCCGGATTACAAGTTTGACCCCAATGAGCGGTCCGACTAGATGAAGGCTGGTCAGTCTGGGATGGGGCCCGACGGGAGGGTCGGTCCCTCTGAACTGGGGCCCGACTACTGGACGGTTGGTCAATTTGGACAGGGGATGGACTAGAGCCGGATGAGTTACCCCGACTACGACCCTGGATTAACCTCATAACTGGGTTGGAACGTCGGGCTCTGGTAACCTCCACATATAGGTCAATTATCTTGTATGCACCCCCAGAAAAACTCATGGTTTGGTTATACAATACCTGCCAAACTCCCTCGTTCTGAATTGGAAATAGTTGGAACCAGGTTTGTGCCGAACTAGTCGGCATGCTAATTTTGGCATCAATTTTAAGGTCATACTGACCCTGATCCAACCCCAAATTCTGACATATACTTGATTTAAGTCCCAAATAATCAGTACCCGACAATACCGGGATCACAGTAACAGGTCCAATACTATAGTAAACCCCATTAGGACTTATTAAAACATCCCCACCAGTGTAGATGGATACCATAAGAGCCATTTTTTCAATTCAATACAGAAGAAACCTACAATTAAAAATTAACTAAATTAATTATTCTAATTAATTATTCTAATTAAAATATTCTAATTTAATTATTCTAATTTAATTATTGCTAAATTAATTATTCTAATTAAATTATTAATCTACTGAAATAAAAATAAAAAATTTAAAAGAAGAGAGAAAAAACTTACAGATCAGAGAGCTAACTCAGGAGAGAGAAGGTGTGAGAGTGTGGAATGAAATTTCGCTGTCATTTTCGGGATATAAAGAACAGGGTCCGCTCCGGCATTCTGCGGACCCGGGTCCGCTCCGGCATTCTGCGGACCCGGGTCCGCTCCGGCATTCTGCGGCGGCCCCCAAATGGGTCCGCTCCGGTGTTCTGCGGCCGTGTTAAATTTAGAATTGACCAGAAATGATGGTTATTTGGTTAATTTATCTTTTTAAAATGTTATAAATAAAAATTTCGGATCTCTGGGTTAATACCATAATTAATTCTAATATCATTTTTTTCAAATAATCATTATCTTTATTATTTTCTTTTTCTTTTTCTCTTTTGATTTGAAAAGATGTTAAATTATAACTTTTTTCGTGAATGGTAAGCAGGATTATTTTCAGAACCTCTGATTTTGATCTAACTAACACAATTTTAATGGTAGTCGTCTCAAAGGACCTCCTCTATAAAGCAATATTTTATCATATTAAATTATAAGAAATCATTCTTGTACTTGATTTCTGCACTATACTTCTTATTTGCATTTAAGTATTTATATCTATATACGTATAAATTATACGCAAAGTGTTCACCATAGAGGCGAAGGAAAAAAAAAAGACCATTATAAATTGAATATATCTTTTTAATTAGCTCTTGTAATTTTTTAAAAAACAAATATTATTTTCTAATAAAGATAAAATTAAACTAAATTTAATTGCTCCGCTCTTCAATATTTTCTGAATAATCATAAAGAAGTTAAAGTTAGATACTTTTTTGTAATAATTAATAAACATACAACTTTTTGAAATTTTATTTCTAACAATGTAAGGGATAAATATTTACTGTCAAGTATTTTTTTTTTTTTTGAAAAGGTATTAACATGTTAATTTGAGGTGCAAGTAATGGATATAAATAAGAATTTACATAGTTAGATTTGAATGGTGGGACTATTATCCTCCAGATAACAACAAACATATTCAAATTAATCACAACATTATGTTAAAATAATAAAAAATGAAATTACAAATAGTTTTCTATGATTTAGCCGTGTTGTATCTAAATATAGTTTAATTTTTAACACTTGTTGATTATTCACCGGACGATTTGAAAAATGAACGATTAAATTTTATGGACATTGATCGATGGCCATATAATTAAGTCTCAGATTGCCGACATTTTTATTAATATCCAAAGTTTAATACAAATTATTAATTATACCCAGAGTCGGACCAATTATTGAAATATACCCAAGCCGGCCATTTTCTGGCCGGCTATGTACCCTCCTCAAGCCGGCCAGAAAATGGCCGGCCATGTTCCTTTTTTTTTTTTTTTTTTTAACCCGCATTAACCCCTATATATACCCTTTTTTTTCTCTCTCCTCTCACAATCCTCTCATCCCATCCAAATTCGGAATTCTCTCTTCTTTCTTAAGGTAAATTTTTTTTTTATCTAATTTAATTTTTAATTTATTTATTTTAGGGTTTAGGTTTTAGGTGTTATAATTTAGATTATATTGTTGTAATTTAGTGTAATTAGCTAAGTTAACCAATATTTAGTGTATTTAGCACAATTGACCAATATTTAGGGTATTTTGGTCTTTTTGACCATAATTATGCCGATTAAGCGTAATTTTACCGAAATTAGCACGTTTGACTAATTTTTAGGGTATTTTGGTCTTTTTTATCATAATTAGGCTAATGAAGCGCAATTAGTGTAATTAGCACCGATAACCAATATTTATGGTATTTTGGCATTTTTTACCATAAATATGCTGATTAAGCGTAATTTTACCGAAATTATCACGTTTGACCATTATTTAGGGTATTTTGGTCTTTTTTACCATAGTTATGCTGATTAAGCGTAATTTTACCGAAATTAGCACGTTTGACCATTATTTAGGGTATTTTGATCTTTTTTACCATAGTTATGCTGATTAAGCGTAATTTTACCGAAATTAGCACGTTTGACCAATTTTTAGGGTATTTTGGTCTTTTTTACCATAGTTAGGCTAATTAAGCGTAATTTGCCGAAATTAGCACAGATAACCAATTTTTAGGATATTTTGGTCTTTTTTACCATAATTAGGCTGATTAAGCATAATTTAGTGTAATTAGCACAGATGACCAATATTTTGGCCTTTTTTACCAGAATTATGCTGATCAAGCGTAATTTCACCGAATTTAGGTTATTTTAGATATCAGGATGCCTAGAGCACGGCCTACCCAGCGTCCAGTAGTGGACGAGCCGATCAGTACTAGCAGCACAGAGCACATCAGTCCTCTCCTGTGGATTCCCCACAGCGAGCACCGAGTCTCACTGGCTTCTCGTGAGGTACGTTCCTTTTCTTATATTTTCATTAAATTTTGTTGGATTGAAATTTTATTATGTTGTCACCATGCGGATTACATTTTTCAACGCAGGACACGGATCTTCTAGATGTGAAGTTGAGGTGCGTTCACATGAGGTACTACGAGGTGATGGAGCCGTACCTCATCAACCTGGGCCTCTACCAGGTTGTGGACATTGTGCGGACAGAGAAGAGCATCATCAATGCATCTCTCATCGCTGGACTGGTGGAGCGATGGCGTCCCGAGACGCACACGTTTCACATGCCATTTGGAGAGATGACAGTGACTCTCCAGGATGTGAGTGCTCTCTGGGGTTTGCCTATCCGTGGCACACCCGTCGGCGGCGTCTCTGACAGCACCAGCTTCGCAGGTTATGTCGATGAGTTGTTGGGAGCTGAGCCTTCCTATGTCATTGGGGAACATGGGAGGTCGAAGTTCCATTTACGGATGACGAGGTTACGGCAGCACTTCATCGCGGGTCTCTCGGCACATTCCACCGAGCAGGAGATTCAGAGGTAAATTTTTATTAATATCTACTAATTAATTTATAATACGATAATTCTATTAGAATTTTTATATGTTTTGTATTGCAGATATACACGGGGCTACGTGATGGACCTTTTTGGTTCTGTCATGTTTCCTGATTCCAGCGGTGATCAGGTGCCGATGATGTATCTCCCGTTGCTGATGAACATTGAGGAGCCGTCGTCGTACAACTGGGGTGGAGCTGTCCTGGCGTATCTGTACTACCACCTGTGCCGTAGTAGTGAGGTAAGTCACCAACTCTTATTTTAGTGTAAATTATTTAATCAATCAATCCATCAAAATATACTGACGTGTAATGTTCTTGAAAATGAAGCCGACGGCGAAGCAGATGTACGGGCCGGTACTCCTGCTTCAGCACTGGTCGTGGTCACGGCTACCGGTGGGTCGTCCCATCCCCAATGAGGCGCCGGATTGGGGAGCGCCAGATGTGTTTCACTGCCCGGCATACGCCAAGAAGTGGTACGGTTTCCACCACTACCAGGATCGGACCCACGGTGCTACCATTGGGATCAGGCCAGTCCGGTCAGAGCTTCAGAGTTTGCCTGAGCCTCTTGTTGAGTGGACGCCGTACGATCAGTTGTACGAGGAGTTCCTCTTGCCGGGCAGTGCGAATGACGAGCAGGAGCGGGAGATGTGGTTCTATCGAGGTCCACTCATACATTTCTGGACAGTGGAGCACCACTACCCAGATCGGGTGCTCCGCCAGTTTGGTCGACCGGCGTTCATTCCCGCAGACCCATCTCTGCCGAGTTCCACGCACAGAGCCCTGCACAGGTATGTCGTAGTCTATTGTATTTATTGTTAAATACATCATATTACTTGATAGCTTTTTATTGCAACTAACGTCTTCCTTACAGCGTTACCCACCGATCACGACTGGATAAGGACTGGAGCACTCATTACCATGCATACTACGAGACGGCCCAGGATCCTCAGTATATGGACTTCTATCACGAGCCAGATGTGTATCAGCAGACCCAGGGGGATCCCCAGTTGAGGTACGATGTATGGTACACGCAGGTCTGCATGGCGAGTGTCTATCTGCAGGGTGATTACGGTGCCCATCTTCGCGACAGGATCAAAACGGATGATGGTTACCATCCCAACGGTCGTGCATGGGCTCGCCAGGTAAAGCATCTAAAACCACATAGTTTTGGTCTAACTTAGTAGTATATCAAGGTTTGATCTGACATGCCAAATTTTGTTTCAGCTTTTGGCCGCGATCAAGGAGTGCGGGCATGGGATCCGCATGCTAGGAAGGAAGAACTGGAGACGGCTTGGGTACCGCACACTCAAGAAGAATGCGAATGTGGTTGAGGATGCCGGGCACGGTGGAAAGATCATCGGTATGCTGCGAGACGCCAGAGAGAATATCAACTGGCGTGAGATAAATCCGCAGGAGCCCGATCCGAGCCCGGTTCTGATGGATGATATGCCATCTTCCCCCGATTCACATCCAGAGTGGGACTACCATCGTTGGGTATTGTCCGACATTGGGTGGACGTCATGGTACGACGAGCATGGACGTCCGGTGCAGCCTCATGTATGTCATACTTCAGTATCTGTCAGGTTTTAATAAATTTCTTCATTCATATCAAATTTAATAATTTATGTGTATGATTGCAGGGTCCAGCAGAGATGCCACCACAGCCACCACCTGCGGAGACCGATACTTCTGAGTACGAGTCCCTCTCGTGCAGTCTCCAGGACATCGGGGTATTCGATGACATTTTCATGTCGGCACCGGCATGGCCCCGATATGGCACAGAGATGCCGCATGATGGAGAGGCTAGTGGTAGCGGGTCTCATACTCAGCCTGACTTTGGGACTGGGTTTGCCGCATCTACCTTCGCTACACCTCCGCCAGTACCGACAGTCTACACGGGCGATGCCATATGGGATAGTGCCGACCAGATACTCAGGTCTGCCGATGCCAGTGAGGAGGCCGAGAGAGAGAGAGCCTGGCCGCGGCGCTGGCGCCGGGCGAACGCCGGAGTACCGGCTCAGCGATATTCCCCCTCTCCGTTTTAGTTGTATTTTTACTAGTTTTGTACTATTTTATTTCATATACTATTTATGTTTGGTATATTTGGATTATCCTATATTTCGGTTCTTGTGTATGTGTGCTTTTATGGTACTATTTTTTTATTTTACAGATCAAAATAAATTATCATGATAATGCTAAATAGAAAATATTACAACATTAAAATAGTAGCACAACATAAAAAATAATATAGCGTATTTCAATTAATATAGCGTATTGTAATGTAATGTACTGTAATTTAGCGTAATTTAACATAATATAGTGTTATTCAATATAATTTCAATTAATATAGCGTATTTTAATATAAATATGCTAATTATATCAAAAGAAGTAATATAAAAAATAATTAAACGAAAAATTTCAAATTTTCAGTGTTAAATTTCAATATTTTGATTTTCCATAGTGTCTCTCTTAAAAAAAAAAAAAAAAAAAAGGAACATGGCCGGCCATTTTCTGGCCGGCTTGAGGAGGGTACATAGCCGGCCAGAAAATGGCCGGCTTGGGTATATTTCAATAATTGGTCCGACTCTGGGTATAGTTAATAATTTGTATTAAACTTTGGATATTAATAAAAATGTCGGCTCAGATTGCATCGTATTCGTTACTATTACAAGTTAAAATACAATAATATATTTTATATAAAAAATGGTAAAAAATAATTGTTGTCGAAGATAAACTGATTAAAATTGTTATTTCTGACGATATCATTATTACTGATATAAATATTCACAAGAATATTAACGTTGTTAAGTATTTTAATCTTTACGAATAAAACATATTCTGATAATTGTGCTCTTAACTAACACAAAATAAAAAAACAAAAAAAATATATAATTGACGGTCTCTGTACAGAAAGTGTGTAAATTTAAGAGAATCAGGATGGTTTGATGGGTATTAGACTAAATTTGATCCGACGTCAGATTAGACTCGTCCGATTACAATAAGTTTTGTAACGATAAATTTCGCACGTATCAAGTGCGTACAAATTTAACAGATTTGACCGAACACTAAACTGAACTTGATCCAACAAAATTCGTAAATATCAAGTGCGTATGCAGTATTTTAAAATGCGGCTGCATAGACCGTATATACGACTGCATATGCTTATGCAATCGGCAGCCGTGCTCAGAACATCATATAGTCTCTCTCATGCTGTTTTGAAGGCCGCATATGCAGATATGAGGGTGCAAAATTTAATATACTACGCATGAAACTAAAATTTTAATATGCGTTATGCGGATTTATAATTGTGCATACAAAATTTGTTGTTAATGCGGAACACATGTATAATTATAATTGTCAAGCAGCTAGCAGGTTTGATTATTATACAAAAATTTATTGTAGTTTTCACATACAATAAGACACACTTCGTGCTGGTTATGGGGGAATAAATTTGAGTAGAACTAGGGCGTTCTTAAGCTCACCAAGCCTCTTTGTGAGCTTAACTCAAAAACCAATCGGATTGGTTTCAAACGACGCATCCAAACTGTTGAAACCAATCTACTTCACGAGTGATGAGTTTACATGTCAAATTTTTCAAACTAATTTAATATAAAGTCAAGCAGTCAAAAATGATGAAAAATGAACACATTAAAATTAACTTATAAACTATTTTTTTTTACCGCTTGACTTTATACTAAATTAGTTCGAAAATTTATAAATTTGACATATAAACGCATCACTCATAAAGTAGATCGGTTTTAACGGTTTTGATGTATCGTTTGAAGCCAATTCAATAGGTTTTTGAATTAAGCTCACAAAGGGACTTAATAAGCTTAAGAACACTCTAGTTCTACTCAATAAATTTAAATACACACATACGAATATGTATATATGTGAATTCTCATTCAAAATCTGCATATATAAATTTGCATTAAAATCTGCATATAAGATTGCATGCCGCATATGCAGTATACAGTGATCTTCTACATACATAAACAAAACCGTATTTTAAAACATTGTGCATATGAATCTTGATACGAAGAATTCTGACCGAATACTAAACTGAACTTGATCCGATGCTATTGGAAGGAATGAACTCTGCTGTTATTCCAATAGAAAAGCAGGGTCCTGCTTTTCCGATTCCAACTATTCAAAATTTTCCATTCACGTATCTCGATAAAGAAACTTTTTTCATGCACAAATCTCAATAAATTTGATGGTTGGAATCGGAAAAACAGAACCTGCTTTTCCATTGAAATAACAGCGAAGTCCTATCCTGAGAGGTATTGGAACCATAGTGACATAACTCGCGTATTATACGCGTATAATTCGCGTATAATTCGTTTTTTTGACATAACCGAACCGAACTTCGTATAAAACGCAGAAAAACGTATACTACGTTTTTTTCGCGAATAAAACGCATATAAAACGCGAGTTACGAATTATTCGCGATAAAAACGCGAAAAAAACGACAATTTTTTTTTTAATTTTTTCAAAATTTTTTTTTTTTTGCTTCCTTGTTGTACCGAATCATTCTCGAACTATACCCGAATCACGAATTTTTGACCTCGTCGAACCGAACCCGAACTTTTAATTTGTCACTGTGATTGGAACCGTCCCACGGCTGTTTACGGCAAAGAAAGGTAGGATGGTGCGCTTTCACATTGGATCCTTTCGGCTCTTTTTACATGGAAAGTACAAAAAGAATGGAGCACAAAGCTGACTGCCAAGTTTCTCTTTATTTTTAAGGCTGTACACGCCATTTCTGTAGCTGGTACACTAACCTAAAACTGAAAATGACAAAATGAAAAACTTGAAAGTCAAATCTGCAATCTAATAGCACTTTCGGTTCGGCTAATTGAAACTATGCAGAGGCAACAATAGAGTTGGTATTAATTGCAATTAATCATTTGTTTAATTGTATTTATGCAGATAAAATATGAATTATATTTGATGATTTTAATTTCTGGTTTGAGCTCCGAAACTGTTGCTGTTATTATTCAAAGGTAACGGTACAAGTACAACCACAACCCAACAATTTTCAATTCTCCCAACTGAAAATTTATAATTTGGTCCATTAAGTTTTATAATTTTTATACACATTAATATTTTTTAGTCTCCTTTATAAAATAAAATTATACTACATTTGATTTTCAATTCTCCCAATCTCATTTTTAGTTCCACACCTAGCTTAATGTCTTCTTCCACAATACTGTTTAGTGTTAGTAATTTTGTTCTCACTTCATTTTATAATGAAATTTTGTGATGGGCAGAGCTAATAAATGGCTCAAATATATAATTAATACCAGTCTTATGAAATTCATAATTATTTATCATATATGATATAAATAATTTTAGGAAAACATATTTGCACTTCTATAAAAATTGTAACGCAGCCCTATTATTTCATACTGGCTCCATCATTACTTCGTGAAGCATACAAATTTAAATAAAAACAAGGGCGGATTCATAATTTTTGTCAGGGAGGCAAAAAATTAGCGAATCGGTTCAAATCCAGTAGTTAATCGGGTACTAAATAAAAAACAAAATTATTTTCAGAGGCAAAATTTTATGATCATGTATATCTTTTATAAAACTTCAAAATCCAGTTGACCCTCTCAGTGCTCAACCAATGTGGAATCAAAGTTGTCAACCATTTTCTATTGGAAGAAGAACAACTATTTATAGGAGAGTTGAAAGAGGGATATCATCTCATTTCTGTGGTCATCATGTCCGGCCTTTTATTCACAAAATGCAGAAAGACAGGTGGGGGCATTTATGTCCAATATTTTTTTCCTTTATTAAAGTAAGCCCACACTAATTGGAAGAGAAAAAAGGAGGTACCACCACCTTTTAGAGACAGTTAACACTATCCTACCAATGTGGTTTCCAATTATTGAACACAACAAAGTCATAGGATCACTGTTATTCACTGCTCATTCATGGAGCTTTCTTGTCTTTTAAGAGGCTTCATGGACCACATATGTGGCGACAAATGGAACATGCAACCAAATATTTTATAAGGTACCTAGTTAACAAATCTCAAGGAACTTCAACAGTTCAACTTCAACTTGTAATGGTGCAGCATCAATACTCACAAGTAAGATTCAATCCATAGATGCACTGTTACAACGAAGGAAGGGGTCACAGCATATATTTTTTTTCTTTTTCTTTTTTCTTTTCCCATTTTACCCCTTCTGTTACCATTTTTGTTTGTTCCAGTTTTCTTTTTCTGAGCTCATCATCATGAGCTACCTTGTATTTTTTTTAATTGTTACAAAATATTTGTAACACCTTATTATCAATGAAATGAGAGCATGACTCTTATTTTTTCTCAAAAAAAAAAAAAGCTTGTTGTGTGTTGAGGACATGTTTGACCAAGGAGGGAATATATGAGAATAGAGAATAAAAAGAAATAATGAATCAAAGATTGAGCTTTTTTTTTCACATTATTACGAGGTTGTTTGTCAACAAAAAGATAAGTGCATGATAGAAAAATAGCCTATTCCACTTCTTGGAATTTTCTATCCCTCCAAATAGAAGAGAGGGTTAAATAATTGTAAAAGGAGGTTTAAGTGTGAAATTTCACTCAAAATTTTTATTTCAAATTCTTACAATTTTATTTAAATTTGATCTTATTGATAATTTAATTTTGTTATTTCACTATTAAAAAGAACATATCCTAAATTGAGTTAGGACTTAGTACTCCTCATGATATTATTTGAAGGGCTAGATTTTAATCCCTATATTATCATAAAAACTATTGAAAGCTAGAATCCTTTCACACCTAATTATATTGATATACTTCATAATCCTTTCACATGTACTTTTTTATTTAGAGTAAAGTAACAACGTGCCATCTTACAATTTTTCATTCATAAAAAAGGTATTTACGTGTAACTGACTCGTACTTATCTTTATAATCCACACTTGACCTTTTCGCATTCACTTTAATTATAAAAAATAAAAATAAAACATCTTGTTCTAAAATCTCCTTATTTTTAAAAAGTGTAGTAATATGTGTGGCCACAGCTGGTAAAGTTCGAATTCAGATCCAGTGAAGTAACTCAATTTTTGGGTTTTAGATCAGGACTGTCCGATTTGAATCCGCGACAATCCATTCTGACGACAGATTCGAATTCCGGAACGATCCCGAGCGACGAATTCAAATCGGACGGTCCCGATCCTAAACCCAAAAATTGGGTTACTTTAGGGGATCCGAACCCGTAAAGTTCGTGCTTCACGGGCATACACGTGTCGCTATGAACCTCACACTGTTAGTTTAATTTTTTTTTTTATTGTCTAAGTTAATTTATTTCACTTCTTGTTTAGTAATCTATGTTGGTTATTTTTTAAAATTGTGATCATAATAATTGGAAAATTATGTGTTATTGTTCCACCCTATTTCTCACCTTAATCTGCCCTGATTGCTTGATCCCTATTTCAGTCACCACATATTCGTTTTTATCAGCCAAAGCCCATAAGCAGTACCAGGATCAATTGGCCCAAAAAGGCCCAATAAAGCTTTCTCACCTGGTCCCAGAGACCGTTTCTTCTTGCGCGGTTTGTTGGCACTTCTTTTAAATCTTGAAAACGATCAAATCTATCTTGCATTAGCACGCGCGCAATCTTGCTTTACTCCTTAATCCTTAAACTCCTCTCTCTCTCTCTCTCTCTCTCTCTCTCTTCACAGAAGAAGGCGCTTGGTATGTAATTGTTGACCAGTTACAGTTTCATTGTTGATTTCGTTTGCTTTTCTCGTTAGTTTGGGTGTTTGAATACTCGTCTTGATTCTTGGCTACTTAGTTTTTGGTAAATTTTCTGAAAAATCACATTTGGGGTAAATCTTTGGCTTTGGTATTAACATAGATGCATTGCTTGGTATTAAAATAGAGTGATTTGCCAAATTTTTATTTCAATTACATAGATGCATTGTTTGCTCATGTTCTCTCTCTCTCTGTAATTATTTTTTTTTTCTTAGGAAGATATTTTTTGCTTATATTAAACTCGTAAGGCTGAAATTCTAGTCCGTGTTTATTTTACAATTGATCTTTACTTTCTTTTTCTGTATAGCTTTTTATTTGAGCTACTGCATATATAGTAGCTCAATTCGACCAGTTTATTTGTTTAAACATTATAGATGCTGCACTTCTTGTTCATGTTTTAAGCATAATATTTATCTATTTTCATTTTTTTTTTTGTTTCTTTTGAGTTATGTAGATTTTGGCAGGACCAGATGTCTAAACCAGCAAATTCAAAATCCCCGACAAGTTCAAAACCCCCGCTCCCAACTGTTAAATTTAATAATACTTTTGAGGTATTCATTTCACCATTTTCTAAGTTTGATTCCTTCAATTAATCATAGCTGATTCTAAATTCAAGATTCTTACTTGGGGTTTTCAAATTGCAACTTACTACACATTATATTAATCTTTGCTAATAATATATACATGATCGTTACATTCTTACTTCAGGTTTCCAAATTGTACCTTAGTATACCCAATCTTGGTTTTTGTTCTGTTAAGGAACATACAGCCCCATTTTGTTATGTAATTATTCAATCAAAGTTTTCATTTGGATTCATAATTTGCTTTATTCTTTGATATGGTTGATTAAAAATTAGGTGCTACCTTCACCAAGTGATAGTGTGTCGAGCCTTAGCTTCAGCCCAACAGCAAATCATCTTGTGGCGACATCTTGGGATAATCAGGTTATTGTCTTTTCATATATTTCAGGTTATACATGAAATATTCAAATCTTTACGTTATATATTTGAATATTTGCAAACCTTCTTATATTATAAAGCATTGATTGGAAATAGGTCAGATGCTGGGAGATCTCTTCTGAGAGCAGCCGACCTGTGGCCGCCATATCACATGATGCACCGGTACTACTTGATTTTAACAAGCTTTTTAGATTTTGTTTGTTTTGGTAATATGCATGTCCTCTGTGCGATATTTGCATATACCTCGAACACTTCTGTCTTTTTTACCCCCAATAACATGATACATTTTGGGGCTATTTGCAAATATACCCAACCATTAGAACTAAATTGAGCAAGAATTGACCATTTTACCCCTAGCATGTATATCCTTCAACTTCACCAGACGTGCTTGTTCTTGTTCAAATCTGAGAACTAGGAGGATTTTATTTAAGGTCATTTAACGATTCTTAGCACAATCCTTCCCACTTGATTTATTTTCTGAATTATTTTGGTCCTGCATGGAAATTGAAAGCTTGTGCATTGCAGATTTAATTAAGCTTTTGGGAAAAATTATGAACATTAGCAAATGGAGTTGCATGCTACATCTTTGATACAAAATCTAGGGACTCAAGTTAATATATTATAATTTGTGCAACTCGATTTGTGGAGGAGAAAATGGAGTTCAGTTTTAATAGCATATTCTTTTTTTCAAAACTGACATAATGGTTTAAATCAAGAAAACCTTGAGCAATATTGGTTTAGATGGATCATGCATGCATGCTAAAGTGATATATTGATTGTCATTTGGAAAAAAGGATTAAACTGTCACCGACAGCACAGTAAAAGTTTTTTCGGGTTGTAGGTGCTATGTTCGACATGGACACACGACGGCACTGTTGTGTTCTCAGGTGGATGTGATATGCAAGTTAAGATGTGGCCCATTGCGGCAGGTGGTCAGCCAATAACTGTTGCCATGCATGATGCACCTGTAAGGAACGTCGCTTGGATTCCTCAAATGAATCTCCTTGTATCGAGCAGCTGGGACAAGACAATCAGGTTTATTTTTTTCACCTTTTGTTCCTTTTTCTATTTTTCATAGGCAATCATGAAATATATATTCTAGAGTTGTGTTCTCAATTTATTTATATGATGACAAAACTGCTATATCCAAATGGTTTTAATATCTATAAATCAGTAGTGAGAATAAAAGAATAAGTAAATGATTCTGGAGTGGTATTTGATATTTACCATATTTATAGGCATGATTTGCAGAATTTTAATATTTATTCTTGTAATAACAGCATATTCTTTTGTTACATCGATGCAACTTCAATTTTTGATAAGTTATAGATTGATTTTCAGATGGTCTTCAACATTTCCAATTCAATGCGCATGTTCTTCGAACATTAAATTTAATGCTTATGTTTGAAAAATATAATGGATGCCCCTCGAAAACATCATAGACACATGCCCTTGCCTATTTCAGTAGAACTATCATCATTGTTGCTCTTTTACTAAATAAAAGAGGAACGAAGGGTAGTTTGGGCATTGTCCTTGATAAACTAGGTATGGAAGTAAACATAGATGGCATTTTCCATCTTTTAAATTTATACGCATGACACTATTTCTTTTGCAAGGTATCTGTGTTATTTTTAGCTCTTATTGGGACATACATGACATCTGTTTTGAATTTTTGAATTCAAGATCATTTATTTAAAAAAAAGAATAGGTACTGGGACTGTAGGCAAGCAAAACCTGTTCATATTCAACAGCTACCTGACAAGTGCTATGCTCTGTCAGTAAACTATCCCCTCATGGTTGCCGGAACTGCCGATCGTAACATTATTGTCTTCAACTTGCAAAATCCCCAGGTATTTAATCCCTTTACTCTTATTAATCGATATATGTTGGAAGTTACGTACAGTTCGATATTACAAAATTGTAACTTGGCTAGATGTCATAAAAATATTAACAAGTGGTCATATCTAATTAGATTTTCAGGTTATCAATTCTTTTCATGATTCAAGTTGTTTGGTTGTTATTTTGGTAATTTCTTTTAGCATATGCGATTTTTGTTGTTTCCTTCCATTTTCAGATAGAGTTCAAGAGGTTACAGTCCAGTTTGCAACATCAGACCAGATGCGTGGCCGCCTTCCCTAATCAGCAGGGTTTGCTGGTAAAGCAAAAAGTTATGATAAAAGCCCAATTGCCGCATTTTTTTTTTTGGATCAATTGTCTTCTAAATTTGCTCTTTCTTTCATGTAAGGTTGGTTCAATAGAGGGAAGGGTCGGTGTGCACCACCTGGATGACTCAAAACCGAGCAAGAATTACACTTTCAAATGCCATCGAGATGGGCAAAAAATTTGCTCTGTCAACTCAATAAACTTTCATCCGGTATGATCCTTGTATTTTCTGTTATTTTATTTTATTTTATTGTGATTATAGGGACTTACTTACTCTGTTATAAGTGAAGTTGTATCTCTCTTTTTGTGGAAGCTGGTAATTTTGGACCCTTCAAAAATAAAAGAGGAATAAAAAGGTTCTTTTCAAAGTAGATTGGCTCTGTGCTGCATGGTAATTTTGATTATATCATTATGTGGTTTATTACAGAGTTTCATTTTTCTTTCTATCAATTTGATTTGGTGTGCAGGTGTATCACACATTTGTAACTACTGGAACTGATGGTACAATTAGTTTTTGGGACAAGGATAGTAAACAAAGACTCAAGGCCTGCTATTCCTTCCTTCCTTTTATTTTATTTTCTTTTCTTTAATTTGTTTGCAATCTTTCTTCCAATCCAGTTATCTTATGTCAGAATTATATGCTCTGCTTAGTTTCGATTCAATTAAGAGGAAGATAGCCTTTACTAATATCAGTAATATATCTTGAATTTCATTTTCTACTGTCCAGTATTTTCTTTATACCTACTTCATACATAGGATTACAGTGTTTACCATTTACAGAAATAATTTTTGTTTATTATTTCATATCTGCTCAGTTAACCCTTATCTCCTAGCAATGTATCTAGATGATAATCATATTTTGTGCGCATTATAGTTTCTTCCCAAGTGTCATGCTCCTATTCCATGCTGTGCATTTAATGCTGATGGTTCAAAGTTGGCCTATGCAGTAAGTCTTACTTTATAACCTTCAAATTTCACATGCTCAAAATTTTATTGATAACATGTATATAACAGTGCAATGAAATATATATGCAGGTTTGCTATGACTGGAGCAAAGGTGCTGCACATCATGACCCATCTACAGCCACATCACAAATCTATACATATGACGTCCAGGTTGTTATGCTAATTGCGCACACATTTATCTTGATTTTATTTTAAATTTTTAAGAATTACAGTTCTCTGCAAATTTCATCTACAAATGAATAGTTCCATTAACAGTGATCCTTTAAGAATTACAGTTTGCTTGTATTTTATTTAACATGCCTTTTCACCGTGTAAAGTCTTGGTACTCAATTTTTGTTCATTTTCTTTGAGCAGGAAATTGATGTGAAACCAAGACCCAAAAAATAGTAGTCATTGAAATCTACTTTGAAGGGGAGAAAATGGCTTAGTAAATTTTTGCTTATGTTAGTTTTTTGTTTATACAGTTATACTGCATTGTATATGGTGTCAGGGATGTTAATGTAAATATTATTGATTACATTGGAAGGGATGCTGATATTGACAACACTAATTCTTTTATTAACACAAACACCTTCAAATATTTTCAATGTTTAGACAAATTTACCCTTCATTAATTATTTCCTTTTAAAATTAAATGTTTCACTTATATTGATGTCTATCAATGTTTCCTTCTCTGTTCATTTTTCTTTTATAAAAGTATAAATTGTAGATGCATTACCATAAAATGATTAACCAATAAATTCAATTCATTAGATACAAATATCATGTTTCGTATGTGACCTTCTATTATGTTCTTTCTCCACAAAAGTAATTGTCTTGATTCTTCAATCACACCATAATTGAATTATTGAACTTCAATCCGTCCAAAACAGAAATTATAATTTGTTTCTTTCAATTTTATTAAGTGCATAACTAGAAGAATAATTAAAATACCCTCAAACAATATAGTTGTGTTGTTTAGGATCAAATAAAATACATGAGTAGAACTAGAGTGTTGTCAAGTTTTTTGGTGAGCTTAACTTCAAAATTTATTGAATTGACTTCAAACAATGAATTTAAAGTTCAAAACTGTTAAAACCGATGAACTTCACAAGTGATATGTTTACATGTCAAATTTTTAATTTTTTGAATTAATTTAATATAAAGTCAAGCGGTAAAAAAAAACATGATTTATGAGTTAATTTTAATGTGTTCATTTTTTACCGCTTGACTTTATACTAAATTAATTCAAAAAATATAAATTAGATATGGGAACGCATCACTCATGAAGTAGATCATTTTTAACATTTTGGTTGTTTGAAGTCAATCCATTAAATTTGGAGTTAAACTTACTAAGAAATTTGGTGAAGTTAAGATCACCTAGTTCTACTCAAAATACATATACTAAATTATTTATTAAATTTGTTAAAAAAAATAGAAAAAGCAATATAATAGATTGGTTCATTCTCATGTCACTCAATACTTGATTTTAGATTTTTTTTCTCTTATTTTAAAAGGTTTAAAAAATAAGAAGAGAAAATTCAACAATTATAGAAATTAATTAAGTAATAAATGATCGTAGCATATAATTTACATAAAAAAAAGATATAACAACTAAAATATAATTTACATAAAGAAAAGATATAACAGTTACAGTAATAATTATGAGGGGGATAAAATTGTTCATTTTACACATATATTTGAAAATATTGTGTTAATAATATAAAACTTGGTGTTAATATCACTGTCCCATTGAAAACCTTATTCACTGTAGGTAATAAATGAGAATGTTTGGTTCCGTTTTAATGTTGTGTTTCAATTTCATTGTTTAATGTGTTTTTGGAGATTCTTATGTGCTTTTGTTTATACCTGAAAAAGGAGTCGATTGTTCTAGCAAGAGGTCATGAGATTGAATCATGTTCGTTCTTCTCCTTCTCTGACTGCCTCTCTCTAGTTCGAGCTGTTTCAAATCCACAACCACCTATAGATGAATCTTGGAAATTTGGAAGTTGATGCCAGAATAATTTGGCTGACAACCTAGCTAAGAAGGGGAGCATAAATGGTTGGGATCACTTAGGCCATATATTTTCCTGTTTCAATTTGTAAAAGACAATTTGTAATGGGGCAGGAGGGGTAGTTTTATTCTTAATCTCTCAGACTACTCACTGTCTGTTAGTGTGTTGTAACCAACTTATGGGTTTTGATAATAACAAAAAAAAAAAGAAATTGGATCGGAATATCCTGAATTGGTAAGTTATATTACCAATTTTGCAGCATATGTTCGTTTACTTTTACATTAGCGTTAGCTCTGTTATACACTATTACATCCAAAATAAGAACTGTTCTGAGGATATAACCGTCATTTTTGCACTTTTAATAAAATTCTGCATCTTATTGGAAGGAAAGTGATTGAGTTATTCCTGTAGTTATCTCCAAATTACTGACACTCCAAAATAATTCAAAATTAGCAATAAGCGTGGAAGTTGGGAAAAATCAATAAAGGAAAAAAAGTAGAGAAACTGTCTTTTTTTTCTTCATCACTTATCTAATAATTGCCATTCTATCTTTATTTGGAATGCATGGTTTGGATGAGTGAAAAAAAAATGTTTAACCTTTGTATAATTCTAACTCTATTGAGATATATGAGTAGAACCAGGGCGTTTTTAGGTTTACCAAGTCTATTTGTAAACTCAATTCATCTATTGAATTGACTTTAAATGAATAATCTGAACCATTGAAATCCATCTACCTTATGAGTGATACGTCTACATGCAAAAATTTTAAACTTTCAAATTACTTTAGTATAAAGTCAAGCGGTCATAATTAAAAAATTTATAAATTAATTTTAATGCATTCATAATGCATTTAAATTTTTTGCATGTAGACGTATCACTCATAAGGTATGTTTCAATGGTTTGAATTTTATTTGAAGTCAATCCGATAGATTCTAGAGAATTCACTAACAATAAAAATTGAATGAGAAAATTGTTCAGAAATTGTCCGCGAATTTTATGCGCATGCTGGCAAGTATTCTATGAATGTTTGCCATTTTAATTGAGTGCACACGAATTATGACTTGTTTGAAAAATATAAGTGACATACATACATTGTGCATAAAAAAGAACAACGAAAATGCAAAGCGAAAAAAGATGATCCGGAATTTCGGGGTTTTGAACCCGACGTGAATCGAACACGCAACCTTCTGATCTGGAGTCAGACGCGCTACCATTGCGCCACGGATCCGGTTGTAAATTATACCTAAAACATTATATATGATGAGATTTCTGTTCTGCACAGCTCCGAATAATAAAACCCATAAAAGCAAAAAATCTATGGACAAGAATCGACAGTAAGAAATTTCGTAGGATTTGATTCGAATAAAGGTCGACAGAGTCCGAAATTAATTTCTTGATAACTCCGTTATTATTTTATGGAAGCGGCTAGTTGTATCCAGTGAGTTATATCAGTTTTTATTTAAACTAATTGTTATTTGACTTGCACGAATACTGTAAAACTCTATACTTCGTATTGCCGACATTTTTTATTAATATCCAAATTTAATTAGAAAATATTAATTATACCCTCATTATTTATTGTTAACAAACTGGTAAGAAAAAATTTTCTTTTATATATAAAAGACCGGATCGAAAGATTTTCTACGAATTCAAGCAGTAACATGGAAGCGACTAATTGTATCCAGCGAGTTGTACTAATTTTTATTCAAACCAACTGTCATTTAACTTGCACGAATACTGTAAAACTCTATACTCATATTGCCGACATTTTTTATTAATATCCAAATTTAATTAGAAAATATTAATTATACCCTCATTATTTATTGTTAACAAACTGGTAAGAAAAAATTTTCTTTTATATATAAAAGACCGGATCGAAAGATTTTCTACGAATTCAAGCAGTAACATGGAAGCGACTAATTGTATCCAGCGAGTTGTACTAATTTTTATTCAAACCAACTGTCATTTAACTTGCACGAATACTGTAAAACTATATACTCATATTGCCGACATTTTTATTAATATCCAAATTTAATTAGAAAATATTAATTATACCCTCATTATTTATTGTTAACAAACTGGTAAGAGAAAATTTGCTTTTATAGAAGACCGGATCGAAAGATTTTCTACGAATTCAAGCAGTAACATGGAAGCGACTAATTGTATCCAGCAAGTTGTACCAATTTTTATTCAAACCAACTGTCATTTAACTTGCACGAATACTGTAAAACTCTATACTCCATATTGCCGACATTTTTATTAATATCCAAATTTAATTAGAAAATACTAAATATACCCTCATTATTTATTGTTAACAAACTGGTAAGAGAAAATTGCTTTTATAAAAAACCGGATCAAAAGATTTTCTACGAATTCAAGCAGTAACATTCTCAGACAACATGTGAGATGAGAGAAAAATAATACCGTACAAAAAATATTATATATAATCTTAAACTTTTTTATAAAACTAAATCAGTAAAATGTATACATTAAAATATTTTCAAGTCAAGTGTAGACTTTAAAAGATTCAAATAATTAGTTTAAAAATTTAAAATAGCTTTTGACAACTGTTAAAATACATTTTTTTTTTGATAAAAGACATTCATCAAAATACATTTTGACTTAATCAAAATCTTTGTGACAAGTGTACATTAATACTAAATATTTCTCGGTACAATAAAATTGTGTATGCATTTTAAAATGCGTCAAAAAATTGGTGTAAAATATTTAGGAGGTGAGTTCACGAAATTAATTATCAAATTTGAACGTAGAACCTTTTTAATATTCGCCTAATGCCTACTATAATTATGTAAAATGAGAATAAAATTTTACAATACATGAGAAGGAATAACAGAGAGGATTCTATATATGGTGCCGTACCAGTGATGAGTGAGAAATTTTGGGGATATGTTTTATAATTCTTACCAGATTATAATAGGGATTACTCTGAGAGTTGGATCTGAAGTAACACCTCTTCTCTTCTTTTTTTAGTAAAGGTTCGGAGATCAACCAATCTAACTATTTAACATTCACAAAAAATTCTTTCATTTGAATTTCAAACTTACAATCTCTTATAAGAAGAACATTATTTTACCACTAGATCAAAAAATTGTTCCGTAGCACCTCTCCTCTTTAATTATTAGTTTGCTGAATCGGAAATTTTAAGTCGAAAAAAAAAGTTAGGTTCAAATTGTTTAGTTAGAGAATTATGAGGACAGGAACATCTGAATACGTATCCTCTGCATTAACTCAAAAGATGATCTTTTGAGTTAATGAATCTCACCAGTCTGATTTTAAACAGAGCCAATCTGGCTCCTGCCTATAACATAAGGAGCCTTTTAATATTAGTGCGGATCTAATCTGCACGAATCTTAAAACAAATCGAATGATCGAAATACATTAACTCGAAAGATCGGATGGTCGAGATGCATTACCACAAAAAATTCTTTCATTTGAATTTCAAACTTACAACCTCTCATACGGAGAACATTGTTTTACCACTAGATCAAAAAATCGTTTCGTAACACCTCTCCTCTTTAATTATTAGTTTGCTGAATTGGAAATTTTAAGTCGAAAAAAAGTTAGGTTCAAATCGTTTAGTCAGAGAATTGTGAGGACAGGAACATCTGAATGCGTATCCTCTGCATTAACTCAAAAGAGGATCTTTTGAGTTAATGAATCTCAAAAGTCTGATTTTAAACAGAGCCAATCCGGCTCCTGCATATAACATAAGGAGCCCTTTATTATTAGTGTCTTAAAACAAATCGAATGATCGAAATACATTAACTCAAAAGATCGGATGGTCGAGATGCATTACCACAAAAAATTCTTTCATTTGAATTTCGAACTTACAACCTCTCATACGGAGAACATTGTTTTACCACTGGATCAAAAAATCGTTTCGTAACACCTCTCCTCTTTAATTATTAGTTTGCTGAATCGGAAATTTATGAGGACAGGAACATCTGAATACGTATTCTCTGCATTAACTCAAAAAATGATCTTTTGAGTTAATGAATCTCAACCGTCTGATTTTAAACATAGCCAATCTGGCTCCTACCTATGACATAAGGAGCCCTTTAATATTAGTGTGGATCTAATATGCACAAATCTTAAAACAAATGGGATGGTAGATATGAATTCGGAACATCTCACCTACATATGCCAGGGTTCATAATAGGTTTCCTGTCCAACTCAGTTAGAATTGTGGGCTGTACTGTACTTACCGATCCATTTTTAGGAGGGTAGAATGGTCATTCCAACTTATAATAAATATCTTACGATAAACTAAAGTCAAAAGTATTGAGATTAGATGAAGAAAGGGGTTTTAAGACACGCAATTTAATTTTGAGGAAATGAGATATTTTGACGATTTTATGAGGAAATTAGACAGTTTGAGTTAAATATTTTAACAGATTAGTTTTGGCTTCACGCCGCGCATGGACTATATAATCAAAACAGCGTTGCATATAGTCTGCGAAGCCAAAACTGCTTTCTTAAAATCATTATCCAGCATCCGAGCTCCGTTGAATTTCTTATATTTTTTCTTATTTTTTTCTTTATTTATAAAACGATATAGTGTACCAGTATCAAGAGTGGGAAAAATGGCACGGCGGAGCCAGCTCTGTCACAGAACGGCACGGTTATGGCACGGCACGGCACGCGTGTCAGTTACGTGCCGTGACTAGCATGTCACGTGCCGTGACCATTCGCGTGCCGTGCCTATCTTTTGAAACTTTGGCACAGTACGGTACGGCACGTGAAAGATTTAGTCACGACACGGCACATAGTCACGCGAGTCACGTGTAATTAGGATTATTAAATATTGATTTAATGGTGAATCTTAAATAAACTAACATAAATTATGATTAAATGGTCACGCGAGTCATGTGAGTCACGTATGGTCACGGCACGTTTAGGCACGGCGTGACTCACGTGGCGTGACTATTCGCATGTCATGACCACCCCTTGACATTTTGGTCACGGCACGGCACAGCACGAGACCAAAGTCACGGCACGGCACGTTTTTCCCTCTTTACCAGTATGTTTAAACAGCATAATTCTTATTTTTTTTATTTCAGATGAAAAATTCCTATTTAATTGTGAAAAGTACATTCTCAGGGCTGTAAATGGCATTTAAGTACAAGCGGAGACAATTAAAGCTGCGCCACTGAATCAATGAGTTATTGAGCTTCATTTATGACACAGGCAGAAATCCCACCACACATTTCCCTCCTTGTTGCATGACTCAAACAGAGATTTTAGAAAGAACAAAAAAATGAAAATAATTATTTTGTAATTTCTAACTTCAACAACATAGGAAACAGTCCCTTTTTAAGGTTGATTTTTCAAAGGAGTTATTTTAAACGATTGCACACCTATATCTTAAAAAAATGATCAGACCATGTTTAGGATAATAGAGAGAGGAGAGAGATAGAGAGGAGAACAGGAAATAGCAGGGATCTCATTCCCCTTGCGTAAGTTGTTGAAATTTTGCTGAATGACTTCATACACATCATTTACATAATATTATAAAATATTAAAAAATAATATTATTTTATTATTTAAAATTAATATAAATTACTAAATAAGTAAGGCTACATAAATAGTGTATAAATCAATCCTGTCATAAATTACTAATTAAGTAAAACTATACAAAATGTTATATAATCCTGTTATGGGAATACTTGGGGTGTTCCCATGAATGTTGGCACCTTGTTAGTGCATTTTACTGTTTTCAGTTTGGTTTCTATGCTGGTGCGGTTTTCACTACCCCTACTGTTATGTTGTTTTTGGGTTTTTAGGTGTGGATGTACTTGTGTTTTGCCTAGGGTCAATGACGAGATTAATAAAATGCGACTGAAACTTTGACACTGCTTCTTAACGGTTCCGTTTTGGAGTTCAGTATCTGGTTTAGAATGTCGGAAGTGATCTGAGACCTTTACAGGCTTTGGGTTTCTTGGGTAGTTTTTTCTATTTTGTTATTTTTTCTTCTTTAGTCCTTGTATGTTATGTTTTCTTTAATGGAAGGGCATTATGCCTATTTTTCAAAAAAATAAAAATAAATAATCAATCTCATCATAATGATAAATATTATATAATTTATTTGTATGAAAAAAATTATCAAATGTAATCTAACATTTATAAATTTCATATAGGATACTCTTATCCACACTCTCATTTGGTAAGCTAATAAATTTTTGTCTTCTGTCTTTTTTATACACTTGATAAATTTATAAAAGAATATATGTATTCTTACTCCACACCATAGTGACAACTTAATTGTTCGGGAAAGGTTCAGCGAGATCAAAAATTCGTGATTCGGATATAATTCGGGTATAATTTGGGAATGATTCGGTACAACAAGGAAGCAAAAAAAAAAAAAAAAACCTAAAAAAAAAATTAAATTTTTTTTCGCATTTTTATCGCGAATAATTCGTAATTCACGTTTTATACGCGTTTTATTCACAAATAAAATGTATTATACGTATTTTTGCGTTTTAAACGGAGTTTGATTCAGTAACGTCAAAAAAACTTTTAATACGTGAATATATCACGAGTGCTGTCACTATGGTCCACACTATCACAGAACTTTGAAAACGCCTCATCTTGCTTCTCCTTCCTTTGAATCGGCAACATTAAATCAAGCCACCTGCATTGCTGCCATTCTCCTATGCCAAGTACCTCATTATTCAATTCACCTGATTTAACCTTGTTATTCTGATCAAGGAGAAAAGTGCCACAGGAATTCATGTGAATCTTTGCTAGAATAGTGTGTGCCAAAAATCATGTGACGCTACTCAAAGATCCTCAGCCGTTCATTTATTACCGTCCCACATGAAATTATATTTTATAAGAAACAAAATATTTACTCAAAACTCCAACCTTTACAACGGCCACCTCCTCTCATCTGCCCACTTTTGACTGAATATATGAACAAAATTCAAATTCAAATTCATCTTAGAATAATGAAGAGAAAGGATTGCAACAGAGTTCACAAGGAGATGCCTCTGCTGATTGCTATTTTGTTGCTTTCTACAGTGAGCGAGGGGCTTAGATCACTGCCAAGTAAGTTCAAATTAATTTTGGTAATTTCCGAATTTTGTAGTACTCCATGGTAAATTCTTATTTGCCATTTGATACACAGTTACGGATCGCCGAGGGAGCTTAAAGCTGGAACAAGAACACCAAGTTGCTTCTAAGGTAGAAGAATCTATCAGAAAGAAATATATAGTACATTTTTGCAAATTATAACATAAAGAGTTACCATAGTAAGAGACTAAGAGGTATGGATTTTAAGCCAGATATATAACTTCATATTTTTTTTATGTTTTTGTGCTGGCTATGTTGTTTTGTAGGGTACCAGTACAGAACAGCTAAAAGAAGTTCATGCCACTGGATCGAGTGTACCGGATTGCTCTCATGCATGCGGCTCCTGTTCCCCGTGCAACAGAGTCATGGTGAGCTTCAAGTGCTCCATTCCCGAACCGTGCCCGATGGTTTACCGATGCATGTGTCGCGGCAATTTGTTTCCTGTGCCTTCCAGTTGAACTAAATTAGTTTAATTAACTCGTCACATTTTAATTCTCTAGGCATATTAAGTGGTCTTTGTTTTTGTTGTTGTGATTAGGAAGTAGTGTATAGCTATGAGTGTGATTAGGATGTAGGATGTAGTGATCACATTTTTTGGGATTATTAGAGCATCTACGTTCGAGCAATTTAAATTGGTTTTGAAATAACTGTTAACTACTTTTAGAAATTAAAGTATCTAAAGTTTCTAACTCTCACATTTCTGAAATTAATTAGAGTTTCTATTAAGCCACGTCAGCAACAAATTAAAAATGAGAAATAATTTGAGACAATCATTTGATCAGTATGGAGTTTATAAACAGTTTCTTAATAAGAAAGTTTACTGCATAATTTCTAAATAAGAAACGCTCTCATATCTCTAAAACTGGATTAGAAACTGCCACATCAGATTAGAAACTCTAATAATTTCAGGGATGTAGATGCTCTTATCACCTGACCGAAACGACGGCCAGAATGGTTACGAGCATTGCCTTAGACGGATCTATACCTTTTGTTTACCCCACAAATATAAAACAGCTTAGCAGTTAGCACTAGCAAGTGCTTACTGTTTGAATCATATTGAGTGTGCATTTTTTTTCTTTTCAATTTCAACATTTTGTTTTCCCCTTTTTATTTTTTGTAATCTAAAATGAAAAATAAAAAAAAATTAGAGGAGCAAGAGTTGTTTAGACATTTTAGTGGTTCCTCCTCTTGAGGAAAGAGTAGTAAACTTCGATGGCCATCAGACCGCAATCTGTTTGATACGCGTTGAGATTATGTGAGCAGATTTAAATACACGCTAATCTCAATCGTAATATGAATCTAAATTGTCCGTGTAAATTTTGACACGAATCAAACCGCTTAAATTGGAGATAACAGATTAAAATATATATATACTAATCTCAATCGTCCCATAGATCTAAACGGTCCATGAGAATTTTAACACAAATCAGACGATTTAAATCGAACATCGGACAAATTTTGATCTGATGCCCGTTGAAAGCCTTCTCCAATATGTGGTAGTGGTGCTTCCTATGTCACTCCAAGCTATGTTTCTACATAGCCCATATTTGTCTCTGTGCAGTGTGAAATTCATTTTATTAGATTAAATAGCTCAAAAAAAATTTAAATTTTTTGAAATTACCGTATTTTTCACTCTAAAATTTATAATATCATATTTACCTCTCTAAATTTCAAAAACTCAAAAATTAATCCAATTTATTGTCTTTTTATTAAAACTACTTTTAAATTTATAAATTTCCCATTCACCCTTTATTAAAATAAAATAGTAGTATGTATAAGAATAATGTTCCGTTTTCTATTTGGTCGGTCTATTTGCCTTCACAGTCGGTCAATTAAAAGACTTAGGAAAATGCGTAATTTTGAAGTTTTTTAGGGGTATAAATCATCCAAGGCCGAAAGATCCAAACAATGTCCATATTTAAATCACAAGGCCTGTTACGGAGCGAACAAAAGGATCGTCTCATACACAAATACATAGCTTTTGGGAAGTGATTATAGGCTTATTTTTGGGTTGCTCAAATCATTATAATTTCTGTTGTTATATATTTTTAAGGTCATACAAAATTGAAATTATGAAGGCACCACTACCCCAGTTAAACCCTAGCAAAATACATTGCAACTGAAGTTTAATTTTCTTTTAATTGCGGTAAATTTTTTTTCAAAATTGAACTGGTTAATTGGTCTCTATCCTAAAATACGGGATGAATTTACGAGGTTAAAGGTCCATATGAACTTAAGCTTATTAAGATAGTTGGTGAGCTTAACAAAAAAAATATTTACTCAATTGCAAATGACGAATCTAAACTGTTGAAACCAATCTATTTCACGAGTAACGTGTTTATATGCTTAATATAATTTTATCCAGAGTAAAGTTAATGGGGTCAAAAAAATAATGAAAAAAGGAATACATTAAAATTATAAAAAAATTAACGCTTCAATTAGTATAAAATTTATTTCAAAATTTATAAATTTAAAATATAAATGTATATCGAGGTCACAGGTTTGAAATCTAGATAAAAAAATTTCTTATAAATATTAATTGTTTTGGTGGCTTGACCTCTAATCTTTACTTAAAATATATATATATATATATCTCTATTTTTTTTTTTAATTCCTGACAGAGGCTGGCAGGTTGTATATCACTCTCATTAAGCTAGATAGACTGGTTTAAAATTGAAGTTCAACGTTTGAAACCAATACAATAAATTTTTAAGTTTAACTCACCAACCACTTCAATAATTAATTTCTAATATATTAGCTTCACTCTTTAATTATATCTATAAAATTAATGTTGATGATGTAACCCTAACCCACTCACAGAACCAAAAGTCAACCATCTCTTCTAAGCGGAGTTCACATCCTATGAGATATCTCAAACTTTTTAGTTGATACTTGGAAAATTCGGACTGATCAAATTCTTTCTGTACGAATCTCAAAGCACACTAATATTACCCCGTTCATTCTGAATAGACACTGAAAAAAGTTTGACGTGATTTTAAATTATAAAATCACTGAAAATTTGAAATATCTCATAGGATATAGACTCCACAGCGGCTAAAAATATCTTTTAATCAAATACTCATATTGGTAATAGCGATACTCTCAGAAATAATAATTTCTTACCCTCGTAGATAGTGGCGGATTCTTACGGTGGCTCCAACAAGATTGAGGTGAAAGGATATTAATTAGTATATAACCTAAAATATTTCCATCAAAGGATATTATTAATTAGTATATAACCTAAAACATTTGATTTTCTCTATAACCTAAAATATTTCCATCAAAGGATATTAATTAGTATATCTGTAAACATGGACCTAAAATTGAGGTCAAATGGCACAAGTAAACTAAATAACAAAGTCGTGCTCTTGTCACTCCACCTGTTTGTGCTGTTGGCGTGCATCATAAATTATACCAATTTTGTGCACCTTCGGTTTTTCTATTACATAAACAAATGGTCTTTGTACTTGTTACATTTTTGTTTATTGTTTTAGGATGACTTCTATCAATGACCTATTTTATTTTATTGGATTGTTTTCAGGGAAGGGTGAGGTACCGGCCCGACAGTAAAAGATTTAAAATGGGTCATGCCCAAATTTCATTAATACTTGCGGTTACAGAGTTTGTTCTCACAGGATTTAAAATGGATAAAATAAGAGAAAGAGACGCTCAAAACAGTTGAGCTATAAAGCAATTAAGGAAAAATAGAATGAAAAAAAAGGTTTATTTTACAAAAATAGAGTAAAGCTGAAATTAAATCAATTGCTGCCAGGAGGGAGTGATTTGCGGACAAGTATTCTCTCCATTACAGTAAAAGATTCCCTTCACTTTACGGTTTGAGATTAACTCTCAGCCACTTTGAAATTCGGGCTAGCGCAGGGCAGTATTATTGGGATTTGAGATTCGTGCCAAGTTAAAAAGAACAGTCCAGATCCAGTAATTGTAAAAGATTCCCTATTACGGTACCAGGGAGGATGTGAATTCGTGATTTGCAGCTTCACTGTCCAGCAGCCACATCTCCCTGCCTCTCCTTTTCTTCGTACCAGTATGGTACCATACCACCCTTGCAGAGGCGAGGCTACATAGGCGCAGGAGTAGGCACTTGCCTACCCTGAAATTATTTTTTTTTTATATGACCGGGCTTATTTGACTGGTTGCCTACCCCTGTGATATTGGCTTGCCTACCCCAGCCAGGGCCCAAATTGTATTGGGCTTATATTATGAACTAAAAACAATCACGCCGCTAGCCCAAATTGGAAGTCGTTACCGAAGCCCATAACCCAAAGCCCAAGCCCCAATCGCTACCTCTTTATTCTCTACGTGACGCGCATCGCATTGAATAAAAAAAAAGTTATGCCAGAGCCAGCCGCCAGCCAGAGGATTATACGCGATTTGTGAGAAGAAGAAAAGGGTTTGAACTATGCGTCTGTGCCCGCCACGCCTGTACCAGCCGCCACTGTGCGTCTGTCAGTCTGTGCCCGCCTATTACCAGCCTACCCATATTGATTGAAACTTCGGTAAATTTATTGAAACTTGCTATTTTTTGAATTGTGTCTTGAATCCGAACCCGAACCCGAATCCAGTTTTTGCCTACCCCTAGCTCAAATCCTAGCTTCGCCACTGCGCCCTTGTATGCATAAATACATACCAAACTCCATTTTCTTTACCATAAAGATCCTTCCCTGTCTGACAATGCTTGTGGGGTTTGTGGATTACTCCCGATTCAGGTGGTGCTCCGTTTTCTCATAGAATTTCAGTTGCCACTTGATTTCTTGCAGAAGCTCTTCTGCAGTTTTACCAGAATCTGTGAAGCAACGTGCACAGCGTTCTCTCCATATTAGAAATTGCATAATTAACATTGTTGTTTTCTGATCTCGGTTCATGTTGCCCGTGTTCTCCTTGTTATCTAGTTGGATGGTTGGGGCGTTCGGTCATTGCGTTCCAAGTCTGATGTTTTTCAACATTCTATAAAGGTACACTGTATATGCATAGCCCTGGAATAAATGTTGCACCGTCTCCATGGCTGATATACATAATACGCATCTGCTTATTATAGTCCATCCCCTCCTTTGTAGATTGTCGTGTGTCAGGATGCTGTTGCGAATTGCCAACCACGCGAAAACTTTCATTCTTGGGGGAACATTTACCTTCCAAACCTTGTAGATTGTTGTTTTAATTCTTGTACCTTCCTTTAACAACCGATAAGCCGATTGTACTGTGAATTGGCCTAATGTAGTTCCTTTCCAAACTATCACATCCTTTTGTCCCTGGTGCAGTTGAACTGCATTGATGAGTATGTTACCTAATTGCTGCAATTCCTTTTGTGCCATTGTTGAGAGATTCGGTTTAAAGATCGCCTCCATGTCAGTGTGCAGTGCCATGATTGCTTGCTTGAGCATTATTCCTGCGTCCAATGCGTATGAAAAGAGATATGGGAATTTTCTCTTCATTGACCCCTCTCCCCAGTCATGATTCCACAGGGAGGTGACCGAGCCATCTCCCAATTTCCAACACGTTGTGTTGTTGAAAAAAACTATTACATGTTCTGTGATTTCCATGAAAACTGAAGCCAAAGGTAAACAGTGGCTTCCATAGCCTATGGTTGGCTTGAAACCACCACCAGACATGCTTCAAAAGAAGCGCCTGATTGAAGGTTCTAATTAGTTCAAGTATACCAAGTCCTCCAAGGCTAATTTTAAATCATCTCCTTCCTAATATTTTCAATTGAATTTAATTGAGCTCCTATTTAATATGTTCCGACAATTGGATTATTATGATAACAAAAATATTATTTTACATCAGCTTCCGCTCGGCTTGACTTATTGAGTCTGAATATTATGAACTAATTCAAATTTTGAGTTAAGATCCGAACTATCCGATTGGAATCTTGACCAATCTGATCTGATATGGAATGCACATAGTATCTTTAATATTCGTGTTAAAACAAATCAGACGGTCCAGATTTAAAGTAAATTTTTTGAGTTAACTCGGGTGAAATGAACTCGATTTAGGCCAATGGTCCGCTGATTTATTCGATTCGACCCAAATTCAAAATTTTCATTAATATTATTTTACACAAGGTTCTGCTCGACTTGACTTTGACTGAATCCGGATCCTTCAAAGTAATTCAAATTTTGAATTTTGATCCGGACCGTCCAATCAAAATCTGAATCAAACGGATCTTACAGTGCTAAAGCAAATCTGACAGTCCAAATCTAAACTAAAAAATTTGAGTTATTAGCATCTATATCCCAACAACTCAAATGAGTTTCTAAATAACAGTCAACAACTTTTAGAAATTAAGGTATCTAAAGTTTCTAACTCTCACATCTCTGAAATTAATTTTAGAGTTTCTATTAAGTCACATCAGCAACAAATTAAAAAGGAGAAATAATTTAAGCCAATCATTTAGTCAACATGGAGTTTATAAACAGATTCTTAATAAGAAACTTTACTGCATAGTTTCTAACTAAGAAACTCTCCCACATCCCTGAAACTGGATTATAAACTGCCACATCAGATTAGAAACTCTAATAGTACCAGGGATGTAGATGCTCTAAGTAATATTCAGATTGCTTTTAAATAACTGTTAACTCTTTTAAGAAATTATAGACTCTGGAGTTTCTAAATGTTCACATCCCTCAAACTAATTTTAGAGTTTCTAATAAGCCACATCATCAGTAAATTAAAATTGATAAGCCACATCAGTAGTAAATTAAAATAATTTTAGCGAATACAGTCCAATCATTTTGCCAAATCAGAGTTTATAAATGATTTCTTAATAAGAAATTATTGAGCAAAGTTGCTAAATAAGAAATCCATTTACATCCCTGAAACTGGTTTAGCAATTGCCATGTCAGATTAGAAACTCAAATAGTTTCAGAAATGCAGATGCTCTAAGAAAATTTACTGCATAGTTTCTAGATAAGAAACTCTCCCACATTCCCACATCCTAAAACTGAATTAAAAATTGTCACCTTTTTAGAAACTCTAATAATACGCTAACACCAAAACACAAATCCCATACTTGTAAGAGAGACGATATTGTCGCTGCCTCTCTTTCTTTTCTCTTCTTCTCTTCGCCTCCCACGACATAATTTTCTCTCTGCGATTGGCTGAAGAGAGAGAGCAATCGAAAGGGAGATAAGATATAGAACGATCGACAAGGATAGATGGACAAGAACATAGAGCCTTTATGGGGGGGAGCTACTCGAAGACCCTGCAACTATCGAGCCAAGACCTCCTAGGATCTATAGAAATTATTTTGGTCTTAGCACTAAAGATCAACAAGGGGATCGAAGCAAAGTGACATTGTCTCACCAAATTTAAAGAGCTCTGTTATGGGTAAAGTAACGAAGACGACAAGATTGAGCGACAAGAACTCTGGTATCATACCATTCAAAGAAATCGGCAAGAGTCAGGTGAGGTTTTCCGATTTCTTTCAATTAAGAAAAACCCTAGCTCTAATTTTGCTGGCTTCTTGGTTTTCTTTCAATCAAGAAAAGCCCGACCTAAGAAAAATCGGCGGCACATAGGGTTTTACGATTTCTCTTTCTTGGAATCCTTTTCTTGTTTTATATCGTTTTTCCTGTGCCCCGACCATATTTTACTTGGTTTTGGGGCTTGCAATGATTAGCCAACATGGATTTGTAAATTTTTTGTTTCGATATGGCTATTCTCAAGACCTGTAAAGAGAATTTCCATTTTAAAAAAAATCACTTAAATTCCTTTTTTTTTGGGTTAGGGTTCTTAGTTTATTATCATTTTTGGTTGCAGTTTCAATGATTTTGTGTATAATTAGGTTTTTGAATAAACCCCTTATATATGTTACATTCTGTTGAGAGAATTTATTTATATTTTATTGTTGTTTTAAGATCTTTTCGTTCTTTGGACATGTTAGGTACTTAGGGTTTTAGACCACCTGATATGTTCATTTCTCTTGCAGGTGTTTGCTTGTAAGCAACAGCTTTTATGTGCTATTGAGATTGAAGATAAGCAGAATTAATGTCTAATGGATATCCAACAAACATAGTTTTTACTGAGTTGCTATCTAATTTATCTTGTCTTTTGATATGCACAAAACATGTGCATCCAAATACACGAAGATGATCTAAATTCATTTTCTTTTTATTTAATATGTCTAATGGACTTTTATTATTTAAAGTTGAATTAGGTAACCTAGACAGCTGTAAGAATTGCATATGACCAATACATTTTGGGAATGTTTGATTGAAAAAGTAGGGATCTAGTAACTTCTAACATGCGGTGATTTTTTCTTTATGAAACTCCATTTTGTTCTGGTGTATTTATACATGTTGTTTGATGCAAAATTCTTTTTTGTTTTAAAAATTCTATTAATATATTCAGTGCCATTATCAGATCTAAACATTTTAATTTTTGTTTCATATTGATTTTCAACAAGATTTGTAAATTCTTGAAACATGGTAAAAACTTCATCTTTAGATTTAAGGAGATAAACCCAAGCGGTACGTGAGTAATCATCAATAAATGTAACAAAGTATCTAAAACTATTGTAAGAGTCTACTGGAGCGGGTCCCCAAATATCAGAATGCACTAGTTCAAATAATTTTGAGGTTTTACTTTTGGATAGCGGAAAAGATAGTCTAGTTTGTTTGGAAAACCAACAAATGTCACAATGACTTGAATCTAAATTAGAAAAAGAAAATAACTTATTTAAAACTTTATCTGAAGGATGTCCAATCATCCAATGCCACAATTTATTATGTTCTACATTATTAGCAAGAAAAACTTTATATAATTTAAAATATAAAGCCAATTTTCTAATTTGCCTTCACCAATCATCATCCGTGTTGATTTGTCCTGAAATGTCACAGCTTTAGATGAGAAAATCACATCACAGTTTAAGTCCTTGGTAATTTTGCTTACAGATAATAGATTAGAATTAAGTGTTGGTAAATGCAAGACATTTGAAATATTTTTTGAAAAGAAATTTATAGTTCCTATATTTTCAATATGTTCTTTGGCACCATTTGCAATAGTCACATATTGAAAATTATTGGTTTTTTATATATTTTTTAATAAATTAATATTTTCAGTCATGTGATCAGTTGCACCGAGTCAATAATCCAAATATGATCTTTACAGTAATTTTGATAATCATTTAATGCAATACCTATAAAGTTACCTGACTGTCCAAGCTTGTTTGTGATTTGGGCTATAATTTGGTCCAGTTGTGCCTGGCTAAGAAGAGGACCATCAGATTGGGAGTGTTTAAGTTCGGGCCTGCACTGGAATTATCCTATTGAGTCAGACCTAGTAAGGCAAGAATCAGACCTGAATCAGAGAAGTCAGACCCGCTAGATGCTGCTAGAGCCCTCTTCTCCCCTTCTGTCTCGCGATTGATCTCTCCCTCTTTGTTCTCTGTTGCCTTTGTTGCCCTTTCTTTTTAGTCGGAGATGTGCATGGAGGAACTAGCATTGATCTCTCCCGAGCCCCTCCTTCTTACAACAGTCACATTTTACAGTAGTGTTGGTTCTCCGCAAGTCCGTCTGAGAGCTAGGGTTTCGGTTGGTGAGAAATGCGTGGTTTTCAGAGGCTGGTTCAGAGTTCATATTACTCATCCTCGACTCTTCTCTTTGCACCATAGCAATGACACTTGAGTATGAAGGCAGTTGGGGTGCTAACAAGATCTGGGCTCGAATTGGTTCAAAACTCGGGTCTAAACCCGCGAGATAAGTGTATACCCGTTCTTGTTCTGACCTTTCTTGTAAAATTTTTGGGTCACTAGTAGATGGCAAATAAACAGCTAGTTCATCCCATTTTGCTTTCAATTTCGTTGTGTACTCAATATTTGGTCTATTGTTTTGTTGATTTGAGTGATTTATTGCTTGAGCTGAAAAATGTGTGCAAAGTTTTGTTGGTGCCCAAACATTTCTTGAATTGAGTCCCACATTTCTTTGGCATAATTTGAAAACAGAAAGCTTCAACTTAAGTTTGGTTCCATGGAATTAAGGAGCCAAGACATTACTAGGTCATTGTTTGTTTGCCATTTTTAATTCTAGTTCTTGGACATGGGACAGATTGGTTGGTTTTTTTATTTTGTCATTGATATAACCCAACTTACCTCTGTCGCTGAGAGTCAGCGTTACAGCTCTTGCCTAGGTCAGATGGTTATTGTTGTTGAGTAGAGTGGCCGTGAGCCTCAAGTTTGGGTTAGCATCGCTGTTGCGCGACTGTTCACCTCCCTGTGTTGCTTCTGCCATTCTTCTTCTACTGGCTGTGAATTCTTTGTTCTTGGGTTTGTGTGATTTTTTGGTTTTTGTGTTCTCAGGTCTATAAGACCTGCTCTGATACCATATTGTGAAATACAAGAAAGAAAATGGAGAATGAAATTATATTGATTCTGTTATCTTACAAAGCTTGATGTACATGTTCTTTTATAGACTAATAGAAATATAGTTGTTGGTCTATTGCCTAATTTACTAGATGCTGGATTTGCTAAATCTCATGAAATAATTCTAGATACCTAATTTGCTTTAACAGTTATATTATGGATGCTAGATTATTTCGTGCCTAATTAGCCAATGATGTTTTTCTGAGGCTTAATCTTCTATTCCTCAACATTACTTGTATGTGACAAATATATTAATTTGTCGGAAGCTGATATGAGTACCCGCACTCCAGTACCCGCATTGTATCCGCACCTTAACTGTCATATTTCTGACGATCTGTGAGGAATTTTGCGAATCTAAAACCACGAACATCTTCTACTTAATTTTCTCTTTCAAATGAAATCCATGATGACGTACTTTCGGGCTCGTCGTCACGCAAGTATTTATACCTATACTTGCAAGTATTTTTTTATATATGACACTGGATTACATATGAAAGTATTAGTATCAAGTATTGTAAGTATTTATATCTATAAGGTCAATTATTTTTGTTAGAGGAAGGTTGACGCCGAGACTATTAGAGAATGTTGATGGGGGGATACATGGTCCCTACTACTTCATTAGAGGAAGGTTGACGCACGAACGATTAGGGAACTAGAAAAGGGAATGATCATATCAAGTTACGCATGCAAGTATTTATATCTTATTTTACAAGTATTAATATTTTATGTTCCAAGTATTTATACCTATGAAGGTTAACGTGGAGACGAGTGTGGAGACTGGGAAAATTTATTTAGTATAAAGTCTAACGGTAAAAAAATAATGATAAATAAATGTACTAAAAATAATTTATAAACCTTTTTTGTTGACTGTTTGATTTTATTTAAAATTAATTAAAAAATTATGAATTTTGTGTATAAATGCATTATTCGTAATACGAGGAGGATTCAAATGCCTCCATTATGCCTCTATTTTTAGAACCAAAATAACTTCATATTTAAAACTCAAATATTAAAATAAAACATTTAGATATGATCATTTTCTCTATGCACACATAAAAGATCATGTCATTCGATTTTCTTTTCATTAGTTTCATAAACTTGTAAAAATACACCGATGTAGATAAATTATGGACATTTATTTTTCAACTTATTGATTCATATAAAGCTTAAAATATGTGCATGTAGAAAAAACAATATAGATACATCTAATGGTTTTATTTCAACATATAAGATTTAAATTTTATTATTAGAAAATTAAACAATGAATGCATGATGGAGGTACAAAATATGGAGGCATTTGAGCAAAGGAGAGTGTATATTTGAATCTCACAAGGACATTTGCGAATAAATTTGAAGGAACAATATTTTCTTTAATGTTTTCAAATAGCAAAATATGTTTTAAAATTGTCCGTATTTGAGCATCAATTTTATTTAATCACATTATTTATGTAGTCTGAACCTTGCATATTATTCTTCATTTAACCATGAAATAGAAAATTACTATCTGGGCTTCAATTTTATTTAATCGTGTTATTTATGCAGTTTGAACCTTGCATATTATTCTTCATTTAATCATGAAATAGAAAATCACATTATTGATGTTCCTTCCAGCACCCTTCCATATTATTCTTTATTTGATCATCATATAGAAACTTTCATATTTTTAATTGCAGAATATAGTATCATAAACTTTCTAATAGAAGACTCATTATGAATTAGTGAATTACAGTTAAGGTTATTTCTGATTAATGAAGAAGAGGAAAAAATATGAAACTGAAAGTTTTTTTTTTTTTTTAGTTTTGATTGCGAAATTTTTTTGTAGTTTTAATCGAGAAATAAGTAATTATAATTTTTTTATAGGTACATGAGCAATTAATCCAATTTTTTTTTACTAAATAAGCGTTACTATTTTTTTTTTCTCAGGGCACTCGTACATGTAGATCGTTTGACCGACATTTTTTTTAGTTTTTAATGATTGGGATAATTTCGTATATACCAGTCAAAAACTGTGAAATTACGCATTTATTATCCAAATTTATGTAATTATGTATTTACCATATGAAAATCTAATAACTCACATTACCCAATTAATTAAAAAAAATGAGATTAATTAAGTTTAATATCACATAAAATATAATTAATAAGTTATTTAGTCTCTTCTCCTTCTTTATCCCTTTCTATTCTGCACACAGATTACCCTCTCGTCTTTTTTGGCATAACTTTCCCCTTCTTGCTGAATTCTCCTCATCTCATTTCTCTCCTTGAAACTCGGAGAGAAAGGGGTAGGAGACTCAGAGATTAGAATTCCAACTCCAGCTTGATTGTCTAAAACAAGGTAACCACTCTACTTTTTCTAACATAACAACTCGTACTGAATACGACGCTAATATCACAACCCATTATCAAAGTAGTAACTGAGTTTGAGAATCTGCATTTTGTTACTGGCTCATTTTCGAATATCTGTTTTTAATCTCTTATATTGGATATAAAGGACAACAGATCTAAAGAAAGAAAGAGAGTGTGCTAAATTAATCCTTAATTAATTACCATTTAAAGAATATTGTACATAATTAATCTGAGTTTTGGGTATATTTGATATATACTAAAGTTATATTGGGTAAATATGTGAGTTATTAGATTTTTAGATGATAAATACGTAATTACAAAAATTTGAATGGTAAATATGTAATTTCGCAATTTTTGAGTGGTATATATGAAATTCTTCCTTAATAATTTATATCCTTAATCTTCTGTTAGTAACTTCTACTCGGATAACCTTTCAAATGTCTCGCATTTATTATTTAAATTTTATTTCAAACTTTCATTACTAACTTTTTATGATATTCTAAATGAATAGCATTGCGTAGAAATAATTAGTTATTTTTTAAGGGGGTGTTATGTATGTCCCTCAAAAACATTAAAATTAAGTATTTCTCTCTCTAAAGTTCATAATATCATATTTACTCCTTTAAATTTCAAAAACTCACAAATTGACCCAATTTATTGCCTTCTCTATTAAATTCATTTTAAACTTATAAAACACCCATTTTATCCTTTATTAAAAAAAGATGCAGCATGTTAAAGATAAATGTTCAGTCTTCTAATTAATCATTGTGAGAGTAAATAGTTTATTTTCTTATTTGTGACTTGCACACAAGCGTCAATCGGAATACCACCATGTATACGTCACAAGTAGAAAAATGAATAATTTGTCCTACAAAACCGACTAATTAGAATGCTGAACATTCTTCTCACACATACTACAAATTTTTATTTTTTAAAAGGGGTAAAATGAGAATTCTATAAAATTAAAATGAGTTTTAATAGAAAAGATAATAAATTAGGTAATTTGTGATTTTTTGAAATATAGAGGGGTAAATATGATACTACGAAAATTAGAGGGAAACTACATAATTTTGAGGTTTTTGAGGGGCACGCGTGATTAGAAGGGTAAATACGATATTTTATGAAGTTTAAGCACCGCTTATTTTAGTGTGGTCCATGCTCACCTCAGTGCACCCGACCCCGCGACAGGATCTTCCTACCTTAAACCCCGTCCTCCGGAAATCAGCTACTCGAGTTCTACTAGACAATAAATCACCGACCTATGGGTCCCGCATGCAGATTTTGTTTAGGTTCACACAAGCAAAACAGGTCAAAGTGTAAAACCCTCGTCATGTAGGCTGTAGTTCTCTTTTATTTTTCCCAACGAATAAAACCTCCTCTCCTAATCACTTTCCCTTGCTCCTACTAATCCCAGTAATTAGGGTTCTCACTTTCCAAAGACTCCACTGAAGGGGGACCAGCCTAAGTTCCCGCCTCTTCGCAAAATTTGCGGCGCGGCGTGGCCGCCTATTCTCCTTTCTTCGCTGCTAGTCTCCATTTAGCGCGCTATTATGGCCTCGTAAGTGTGAAGCTGAATGCAGCGATCAGCTCCCCGGCTATGGCGTTGAGCATAAGAAATGGGGCCCTCATGTCAGGGCCTTGCCTTCTCTCCCGGCTGCTTCTGTGCTCGGTCCGACGGTCTCTGAACAGTTGTTCCTGGCTGCCATGCGTTTACTCCTCGGACAGTAGAAGGTAGTACAGCCGTACAAGTAGTTTATTCTTTTTTTAAAGCCAATTTTTTTTTCTGATAAACATTTTTGTAGTCTAAATACTTTTTTTGATAACTTTTTAGTCAAAATATTGATCCCGTTTGAGCCAAAATATTGGTCACGCTTGTATCTTCTAGTTCATATCAGAAAAGAAGACATTTCGCCCCTTTCAATTGAAACCGCTGGGTCTTTGAAACTTTCTGGGTTCGCCCTTTTTACTGTCAGAGTTTGATTAAGCCCAAATAAACTTTACTAGATGCCAGTTTTACAACGTATACCTGAATTAATTTCTCTCATGACAATTATTTGGTAAAAGAAATTATTTAGTGAAATTTCAAAGAAAAAGTTTGCTAATTTGACTTTGTTTGGGTGTGAATAGGAGTAGTTAGTTGATTTATCATAGTCCACTGTGGTAATTCAGAGACTCATTATATTGAGTCTTTTGAAATCATCATATTAACAATTGCAATTAGGATAAGCCATATACTGATATCCTCTTCCTCTATTCCCTATGCTAATGTCAGCTGTACAGTTCTGTATATAGTTTGCATAAAATTGATTTCAATACCCTGAAAACTTCTTTTACTCATAATGTAGAAAGGGAGTTTCTAATTTTGAAAGATTTGGTGCTGGCAATGGCATGGTGCAACTAGATCTTGGAAGGCCATTTATGACCCCAGATGAAATTAAGAAAGCGTTGAAAGCACTGGCTCCTTCTAATTCTACCTTTGATCGGTTACCACAAGATAACATTAAGAGAACACGGCTGTATGAAATGCGTAATTCTACCTTGGAGAAAGTATGTGCTGGGCAAATTTCTCTACCATGCTACAATTTCGTGATGACAAGGCAACATATCGGTAATACATCTGAAGCAGAATTTGAGAAGCGTCTTTATGAGGACAGTTACGAGTTTAAACCTATGAGGTAGTGCAACTTGTCTCAAAATATTACTTGTTTCTTTTGTAATATTGAAATGGTCAATTGGGTAAATTGTATGCACAATCATTTTCCGGCAACACCTTAAATTTTCTATGTATGTAATTCTGTTTGAGGCGAGCATGGGTTTTTGAATGCTTGTATTCTGAACTTAATTTGCTTTCTGTTCTTCTTCCGCCTCGTTTGTTGGTTCTTTTCTTGTGGATGCACCTCTTGCTAAGTTCTTGTTTAACTAAGCATTACGAGAATCTAAGCTTCTTTTTTCCTACTTCACCAAATGAGCATAAATATCCTCTCTAGTATTTAATCACATTGAACCTTTGTCCTTTCAATTAAGTATTTTTGAAAATTACTGAACTGCCCTCTGTAATTTCAGGTTGCCTGAAGATTATGAACAAGATATTTCTTTCCTGCACATTAGGGAAGCAATAGAAGAAAATGAAAGGTTAAGAGATGACTATTTAAAATGGAAAGGAGAGCAAAAATGTGTTTCTGGGCCCCAGGCCTCTTCTATATCAGAAACCAATACGTCAACACAAGATGAGCATAAGGAGAGGCCTTCAGAAACAAAAATTGATAATACCAAGGTTAAATTTGATGGGGATCAAACTAAAGAGGCATCTAAGAGGCCTCCCGAGAATCCACCGGAGCATGCTTTTCTGTCTAAGAAGCTACAGGAGGAAGGAAGGCAGGAACAGTTACGAGCAAATCTCCATCTAGTATATGATAAAATTATGGTGGTAAATAACATTGAGACTGCTAGGCAGGTGGTCCAGAAGCTCACAACAGACTATAAGGATTTTGTTCATGCTTGTGACACAGAGGCAAGTCAGCACTCTATTGGCATGTATTTTATAATGTCAAATGCTGGTACCTTAGCTTGTTGTATAGTTCTCAATTTCATTAGGCTTTATTTTCTCAGTGAGTATTTATTGCTCTTTACTGTTTACCAGAAGATTGAGGCTATAATACTATGCATAGCGCGGATTGGTCTGTACTATGGATCAATATCTTAGTTTTCAAAGTCCAAATAGTCGATCTGAACCATTCAACATGATCTCCATATGAAAATGTACTTGTAAATCAAATTTACATTTTTTACAATCTTTTTACTATTTATTTTTAGGAGGGTTCCAATACATCATACCTTTTATACCTCGTCATGCCTCACATTTTATATCTTCGTTTTCAAAGTCCAAACTGTGGATCCGAACCGCTCAACATGATATCCATACTAAATTATACTTGAGGATGAAATTTTATAATTTTGCAAATTTTTTACTATTTTTTAAGATAGGTACAAAGTCAATGTTTTTGAATGGTCCAGAAACAGTGATTTTGTACCTATCTTAAAAATAGTAAAAAGTTTCTAAAAATTATAAAAATTTCATCCCCAAGCATATTTTAGTATGGATATCATGTTGAGCGGTTCGGATCGACAGTTTGGACATTGAAAACGAAGATATAAAATATGAGGTATGATGAGGTATTGGAACCCTCAGTTTTTTTAGATAGAAATCACTTGATCTAAAAATTCTAGACCAATAAAAAATTAGTCATTTTCTACCTAGCTAAAAAAATAGTAAAAAAATCTAAAAAATGTAAATTTAGCCTGTAAGTACATTTTCATATGGAGATCATGTTGAACGATTCAGATAGACTATTTGAACTTTGAAAAATGAAGATATTGATCCATAACGGATCAATCCGCGCTATGCATAGTACCATAGCCTCACTCTTGCCAGAAATTGGCAATGATCTGAAATCCCAGTTCTTTTTAGGTTTGCAGAAATTTCTCTATCTATATCTGGTTAAGCTTCCCCATAAAAACAATTTTTATGAATTATCATTGTATAAATCTGTGCTCTCAAGTTCCTTATTTTAATAAGAGAATTTCTTAATTGGAAATTATTTAATTTCATATGAAAATCATCGTAGTTGTGTTGTTTACCATGAAACTTGGACAATGTTGCTTTTGGTACAGGTATCTAAAATTAATTTGAAGAAAGAGACGCCTGTCGGTCATGGGGAGATCATATCCTTCAGCATTTATTCTTTCGATGGTGAGAGACAAGCAGATTTTGGAAGTGGCAAGTGTTGCATCTGGGTCGATGTACTAGATGGTGAAGGATGTACTTCGAGTGGTGAAAAGAATCTTCTGATGGAATTTGCTTCATTTTTTGAGGATAAATCGATAAAAAAGGTACGCTTTCTCTTGTTGTAAATTATATTATATCCTAGAAAAGAATTTTGCTTTTCTTATTGGTTGCTTGAATCCTTGAAGAACATTGGTTGAGGTACTATGAAGAAAAGGTACTTTGTTTATTGGGTACTGAATTTAATTGTTATTCCCCATTCTATTTGTCATGAAACCTTTTGACTTTAGTGTTATGTAGAATTAATCCTTCCAAAATGTTAGATATTCTTCTCTTGATGATGAAGCGGGAAATAAAAATGTCAAGGGAGGATTTAACTTCTCTGCAAGGATGTTTTTTATTTTATTCTATTTATTCAGTATCTCATTTCAATAAATTATTTGAACATTATCTTCAATTGTAGGTCTGGCACAACTATAGTTTTGATAGTCACATCATACAGAATTATGGAATCAAGCTTACTGGTTTTCATGCCGATACCATGCATATGGCCAGGCTTTGGAACTCGAACAGGAGAGTTGACGGTGGCTATTCCCTCGAGGCACTCACCTCTAATAAGGAGGTCATGGATGGTAAACCTGATCAGGCCACTGTATCATGCTCCAGCAAAACCACTGGGCCCCAAACCAGAGGCAAGCACATTACATCAGGATCCACTGAGGATGACAAATTAAATATTGCCAAGGCATCAATAAAATCCATTTTTAGCAAGTACAAACTGAAAAAAGATGGAAAGGAAGGGAGAAAAATAACTGTTGACGCAGTTGAGATTCTACAGAGAGAAGATAGAGATCTTTGGATCTGTTACTCTGCTTTGGATTCAATAAGCACCGGAAGGCTTTTTGAGAGCCTGAAGAAGAAACTTGAGGCAAGGGATTGGGTGTGTAATGGTGAGAAGTATGGCAACATGTTTGAGTTCTACCAGAAGTTGTGGTGCCCGTTTGGGGAGTTGTTGGTACAGATGGAAAGGGAGGGGATGTATGTGAACCGTTCTCACCTCAAGGAGATAGAGAATGTTGCAACTACTGAGCAAACAATAGCCGGAGAAAAATTTCGTAGGTGGGCTTCAAAGTACTGTGCTGATGCCAAGTACATGAATGTTGGGAGTGATGCCCAAGTCCGACAGCTTTTGTTTGGTGGCACACTGAACAGGTTCTTATTTTAACTTTTGCCACTTCCTCAATTGCCATGCTACTCGTATTACTGTTTGAATGGGAAGGAGAGCTAGAAAACAAAAAAAAACGGAGAAAACAAAATTAAAATTAGAACTTCGTAATCAGATTCTAGTTTACTATAGTAGTTTCCCTTGAGTGAATTTACTATAATAACCTTCAACAATACATATTTTCTTATAAGTTGCTAGGAAGATCTGCAGATGTCATAAGCATGGAAAAGGATGCACAAACAAAACCAATTTTAAATTATATCCTTCATGACAATTATATTACTTTCAAGTAACATATTTGTCAAGAAGGATCTCTGTCTCGCTGTATGCGTGTGTGCACTTGCAATTGAATAGAGGAAATTATCCTCATGGATAAATATTATTTCCTTAAAATAGTATTAGAGATGAGAAGCAAATTGCTATATATCATTAACTAACTCATGGAGGACCTTTTCTCTTGAAACAGCCTAGACCAAAACGAATGTTTACCTGAAGAGAAGAACTTCAAGGTTTTAAATATGGAGTCTGAAGTCAAAGACGGAAAGAAGAAATTGACCAAATTCCGAACCATAACCCTGACAAAGATCGGTGAAGGCACATTGTCAACTGACATGTACACTCCCAGTGGCCGGCCCTCTGTCAGTGCTGATGCTTTGAAGGTGCTGGCTGGAAAAATACCTTCAGAGATGATTTACGGTGAGGCAAATGGTGATTCAGAGGATCTTTTAAAGAAGGTGAAGTATGGGACAGCATATGATGCATTTGGGGGAGGTGAGGAGGGGAAGGAAGCATGTATTGCAATAGCTGCTCTTTGTGAGATTTGCTCCATTGATTCACTCCTCTCCAACTTCATTCGCCCTTTACAGGTCAGTTTGCTATCTAGAAATCAATGAACTATTCAATTTGAGTACAGAGCAACATGTTTGGATCTGGTTTGTGAATAGGCTGGTTTAGAAGTAGTCACCAAACAGAATTTTTTTTATTTTTTGTTTTGTTAGGAAAATCAAATTTCTTCTGGAGAAGGGCGGATTCATTGTTCGTTGAACATCAACACTGAAACTGGACGCTTGTCGGCGAGAACACCCAACTTGCAGGTTCTTCTTGTGGCCTTTCTTTGATCGATTTCTCAAGTATCTTGTTGTTTTTCAAGCATGTACATTATGCATTTTATCAGTATCTAAAGAGTTCTGTTTTCTACTGCCATAGAATCAACCTGCACTTGAGAAGGACCGCTACAAGATTCGTCAGGCCTTTGTTGCAGAGCCTGGCAAATCACTTATTGTAGCTGATTACGGGCAGGTACAGATCATGAATTTTTATTCATTGCTATTGTTTGCATGTAAATGTTATTGCTAGCCATAGAAAGCAAACAATAAGGTATAAATGCTCCATTCCAGCTGGAACTAAGGATATTAGCACATCTATCGGGCTGCAAGACCATGTTGGAGGCATTCAAGGAAGGCGGGGATTTCCATTCTAGGACAGCTATAAATATGTATGATTACATAAGAGAGGCTGTTGAAGAAAATAAGGTGCTACTTGAATGGAAGTCTCAGCCTGGCGAAGACAAACCCCCTGTTCCACTGTTGAAGGTATTTTCTTGCTTTTATTGCAAAAGTACGTCTTGTCCTTGTATTTATGTATCTAAAACATTGTTTATGCTATTATTTTTGTTTATAATTTTCATAGGATGTTTATGCTGCCGAAAGGAGGAAAGCTAAAATGCTTAATTTCTCAATTGCATACGGAAAGACAGCCATGGGTCTTGCTCAAGATTGGAAGGTGTATATCTAGAATATTATGATTATGCTTATTTATCACTGTTTTGAAAGGGTACAAGTAATAATTTTCATTATGACCTTGGGGAGTGGGTTAGAAGAAATTATCTGGAATAATTAAATATTTTATTGTGGTTAGGTTTCAGTCAGGGAAGCAAAGGACACACTTAAGAAATGGTACAGAGGAAGAAATGAAGTAAAAATGTGGCAAAAGGAACAAAAGATGCTTGCAGGAGAGAAATGCTATGTCAGGACGCTGCTTGGAAGGGAACGTCATTTCCCAAAAGCAGAAAGCCTGACTGGCGGTCAGAAAGGCCACATTGAACGTGCTGCAATTAATACTCCTGTGCAGGTAATTAATTACTATTTTGGTCTTCATCTTTCCTTCAGATTGGCACTTAAGTACTTTTACTCATTTTTACATTAGAGTAAACAATATCTTTCGTAGAATTATCTTCTAAGTTTTAACAATTACCAATGGATTCATTACAGGGTAGTGCAGCTGATGTTGCTATGTGTGCGATGCTTGAGATAAATGCAAACTGTCGTCTAAAAGAGTTAGGATGGCGACTTCTACTCCAGGTTAAACCTAATTTATGCATTAAAGACATTAAGTTAGATTTTCTAATTTAAAAAATGACAGCAGGTAGGATTTATTCCCTTTATGCATCATCTTTTTTTTTTCATCATATTAAATGTCACAGAGAAGCTAAAAATTGTCAATTTGAATTGTGTACCAGGTGCATGATGAAGTGATACTAGAAGGACCCACCGAATCGGCAGAGGAGGCAAAGTCTATAGTTGTTGAATGCATGGAGAAACCCTTTAATGGACATAATATTTTGGACGTGGATCTTGTGGTGGATGCCAAATGTGCAAAGAGCTGGTATGAAGCCAAGTAGAAAGGATACACCTTGTGACCTTGTATATTAGTCAAACTCTATTTGATGGATGATTAACATATTACCCCTTCAATATCCTCGTATGGCACATACCCCAGATATCTGTACATCACCAGTAGAGCTCAGCTCGTTTGGGAAATTTTTTAGTTGGGCCAATTCATGTCTCTAGTGCTACAGCTTTTTAACCATTTGTTAGTTTCTATTTTTTTGGGATTCCAGGGGAAAAGGGTTGGGGGGTGAAGGGGCTGGTGGCACAAATGAGGTTTTCGCTGACTATAATCTAACAGTGCATTTATTGCACGTTAAGTTGTAAATTAAGCTATAATATGAACTTTTCCTACTTTTCGTATACTTTCAGTTTGGTAGTTTAGGATAGAAGTAGGAAGTAATTACTTTGGCGCGTTTTGTTATATCATCCGCTGGTGCTTAGTAGCATGTCCCCTACAATCAAAGTTGCAATCCATGAGACGTACCAGATGTTTTGTGGACAATTTATTGGTACTTTTTTGTGGGTTTCATAGGCACCATTTAAAGCAATTTTTCCATTAACTTCTCTGCTAACTTCATTCGGAAATTAAAATTGAGGCTTAAGAATGAACTGTCTTGTACTTGTTTTCATTTGGAATATTTGAAGGTTGTTAATGTAAAAGTTAACAAACTTGTCAACATTTATTAGTTTACATGCTTCTAATGCTTTTTATGTAAGCGTTTTCACGGAATCGATGAATTATATTTGATGTATGGTCGTTTGAAATTGTTGAATTATCTTAGACTAATTAGATGTTAGGTCCGTATTGTTGTATCATATTTACTGTAGCGAGACATAAAATTATGTTTAAATATATCAGTGGATGGTTCATTTAACTACAACATGTCATACTTAAATAAAATGAAGTTTGGCGTGGATCGCCATATATCATCGCAAAATATTTTGCTGCATCTTTACCGTTGAATTTCTCTGTCCTTGCACCGACGTGGCACCATCGGATGACTTGTTTCGTCCTGCTCGCTCACCTGTATTATTCTCTTGAAAAGCAAATCCTTTTCTCTCTCTCTGTGCAGAGTGGAAGTAAATCTGCTGTTATTCCAAAGGCATAACAGGACCCTGTTATTCCGATCCCAGCCATTGATTTTTGTTGAGATTCGCACATGAAAAACTGTTTTTCTTGAAATTTGCGCGTGAAATTTTTTGAATGGTTGGGATAGGAATAACAGGGTCCTTATTATCTCTTTGGAATAACAGCAGATTTATTTCCGTGTGTGCCCAGAGAAAGCCAAGGGAATCACTCAAGGTAGGAAAATTTATCTTTTTTCTACTTTTTTTTCTTTTAATATTGTTTACATTTTTGTGACTAGATGGATTAAAGATAACCTTTGATAGTTTTCGGGAATTAGAAAGGGTGGCAATTGTGCATTTCTTTTCAGGTTTTGCCCCCATTCAATCAAAAATTACCAAATAAACAAGTGTACTTCTCGTACCTTTTTTGTTTCTTAAAAAAAAAATTGTAAATTCATACACTCATTTACCTCTTTTGTTGAAAAAACTTGAGGTAAAAAAAAAAACTTTGAAATATTGTCAATTTACCTTAAAAAAAAACAATTATAACGGAGGATAAAAAAAACAATGAGGTTAAGAAAGGTAGTATTACTGTAGCAGGAGGGAAGAAATTTTTTCAAAGGAATTTGTTTTTTTGGCAAGTTTTGATTACTAGTTTGAGTAATTTTGAGATTTGCAATGAAGGTGCCAGGACCTACATGCGTGCTTTGCAGTAGAACAGTGACACAAAATCAAGAAGGTGAGTTCTAATTTCAGAATGAGGTCCAGCAGTTCGTGCGCTGTGCTCTGGAGGAGTATCAGATACAATTCTGGTTCAAGAGGAGAACAGGTACAAAAGGGTTTAGGGTTTAGGAGATGGTCATCTTGCGCACATTGATTCAAAACCCTGTGCCATCCTCCGGAGGAGGAGAACGGAGTAGGTCCGATGCCCATCGGACCTACTTTTAGGTTCAACGAGTACGATGACCGTCCGATTTAATTTAAGATTTGTGCGCACGAACATTGAAACAAACACGTACGAATTTTAAAGCGTTCCGCACGAATCTTAAAGCAAATAGACGGTGATTAAACCCATCGAACGAGAGTAGGTCTGATGCCCATCGGACCTACTCTCAAGTGCCGGAGGAGACCAGTATTCTATGTAGTATTTCATGGTGGGGCTGGGGCTCACTCTCAGCTGCTTTGAGATTCGGGCTGGCGCAAAGGCAGTATTATTTGGTCTTTGAGATTCGTGCAAAGTTAAAAGAAGATCCGGATCCACTAATTAAGGAATCATTCTGAAAAATTCCCTTGTGTTGTACCATACTGGATACGAATTCCTCTGGAGGTATAGTGGAGCTGGGACAAGTGAAGAAAGATGATTAGTATATTTTTTTTTTAAGCATGAGTATCTCACTTAATTGTTCTTAGTATGTGATATGATAAATATTTTATTGTTGTGTAAGCCACATTATGAATTTTTTTTACTGAATAAACTATATGTAGAATGTATATATTTAATATATTCATATGTTAATTCTTTTTGTACTGAATAAACTATACCTAGAATGTCTATAATATAAAGATTCATATGTTAATCCAAAATATTTTACAGAATAAATTAATACTATAGTACAAACGATGGTTAAAAGGATTAAGATGTTAAAAATATTTTACAGAATAAATTTTATACTGAATATATAAGACTTTACAATTATGTACATGAGACATTAGATGATATTTGAAATTGCCGAAATTTTTATTAATGGAAAATAAAATAAATAAATATCGACATTGAAGAACAATTTGGCGGAAATTCTAGATCTAACAAAGATGTTATGGTTCATAACATCCAGTTAATTTGATCACTAATGATCTCTAATTAACAAAAAACACTGTAGCTGAACGTTATTGTCCATAACGTCCAGCTACAGTGTTTTTTTTTCTTGCTTGTTTGCTTCAGTTTGTGATTTTTTGAAAAAAAACCACTGTAGCTGGACGTTATGGACCATAACGGCCTGGTTTTTCTTTTCTTTTTTTTTCAGCGCGTCCCTGGCAGTTATGGGCCATAACAGCCCGTATTTTTGTTATACTAACGCAGGTAGTTAGGTGCTAATTTGGCCGTGATGGTCCACATGGACGTTATGGACCATAATGTCTTTGTTAGATCTCGAATTTCCGCCAAATCGTTCTTCAATGTCGATATTTATTTATTTTATTTTCTATTAATAAAAATTTCGGTTGAAATCGTCTAGATTACAACGGATCATTGAAGCAAGAGTCATCAGTCAAAGAAAAAAGACAGAAATTCAAATAATTAAAATCTAAACAGAACTTAAAAATAAAGTGACATAACTTATCAGTAAGTCAAACGCAAATATTTGAAGTAAATATTTGAAGTTATTAAAAATGAATGATATATAGGAAATTAAATGTGGTATGAAAAATTAACAATAATGGAGCCTTCTTCATTGACACTTTTCAAAAAAAAAGTTTCCAAATTAAAAGGCAGAGTAATTAACATGGAGAGAGAGGGGAGAGGAAGGAAAGGGAAGTTTGAGTTTCAGAAGGGCATTTTATCAAGAAATTTTGGTAAGAGGCATTTTGTAAAATTCTCCGTCAAAAACTCTTTAAACAAAATCTAATTTATAAAATTTATATAAAAAGGTAAATTTTCTATAAATTTAAATTTGTGAAATATTTGATACTGAGATGAAAGTATGGTCCATAATGTTTCACGATTTTGTTGGTCGATGATGCGGAGCCCAAAAAAATGATCTGGATTGTTCCTAAAAAAAAATCTGGTTGTGTTCCTTTCAATTTCATTCACCTGAATTCCCTGTATTGTTGCGCTGTGGTTGGTTGAACGACATTTTAATTATGTGAGCTTCTTTAATAAATATCGATGATTTCTAACAAAATATTATTTCTTACTGTTGAATAACTAGTGATAAATACATGTATATGTAGCATCGGTAAAAATATTAACAGAGCTGATTCATTTTGTCTGTCTGAAATCAAATAACTGTCGCTATCATTGCCCGTACCACCCAGCTAAGGAAATTCAATTCCTTTCAGGCGAAGGAAACAAGATAGTAATTTACAATTATACCCTCGATCTTGGGTGTTGATTTTAACGCAACTAGTTTTTTATGGAATCTGACAACAGTACCCGCGCTGTACCCATATTATAACTACCATAACTATCTGAGGGGACTGCAAAAACTCTAGCACAATTTTTTTTTCTAAAATATTAATACATATGCAATGAAGTATTTATACCTATGCACAAAAGTATTTGTACCTGTGAGGTGAATAATTTTTACGTAAATAATTGTCTCCCCAACCAAATCTCCCAAACGTACCCGCACCATAAATACCTGTGGGGGACCATTCAAACTACATGCGGTGCGGGATCCCCACTACTTAATTAGAGGAAGGTGGACGCGGGGACGATTGGGAGACTGAAAAATGGATGATCATAACAAGTTACACATCAAAATATTAATATCTTATTTTTCAATTTTAATACCTTATCTTCTAAGTATTTATATCTATAAAAGTTGACGCGGAAACGAGTGCGGGGACTGAGAAATGGGGACCATATAATTAGTGGAGATAATAGATGAAGAGTGTTGCAGGAATTTTAGAATAATAATTAGTGAGAACTATATAATATCTTTTTAGAATAATAATTAGTGGGGACCATAGTACATAATTTCTCTAAATAGGGTGCGGGAATTTTGAAGGTACAGGAGTGAGAGTACTCAAATAATTATTCTTTTTTATTAACACAACAATTTCAAAATTTTCAAGCATATAGACAACTTTGTTCCTACTTTATTATTGCTATAGCTTGTTTTATTTAATTATGAAATTAGCACTTTCTTTATTTTAATGATTATGATTCACTTTATTTCCAAAATCAAAATATCGCTCTCTAGATGCATTTCTTTCTTAAAGAACGAAAGACAAAATTAAAACTCAATATTAACGAGATGAGAAATCAATTTACTAATCAACAAAAAAAATTATAATTAAATTAACATATAAATTAATTGTAGATTTTATTAATTGATGATGATCAGATTTATATATAAAATTATACTAGTATTTAGTTAAATTATATAATTTACAATTAACAAAAAATACCATCAACATAATTTACAATCAATTGGTAGGAAGTAATTACATTTACAAAAAAAATCTAAGTAGCAATTTGGACATATGATTTTAAAATTTAATTGGCTAACATACTAACTTGTTTCATCATATAGTATATAATTTCTTTTGTCAGAAAAAATAACATAAATGAAAGATAACAAATTTAGAAATTGATATTTAAGAAACTTGTTAATTAAAAAAGAATATAAATAACAGCTTGATTGAGAAACAAAATTGAGAGATAAAATTGTATCACATCTATTATTAAAATCAGCACCCTCGATCTTGGGGGAAGTTATCCTCTGCGGAGTTTCATAAAACTCCGCAGGTGCGGAGCAAATGAACGGACCAGATTAACTCTCAGCCGCTTTGTGATCGGACTAACAGAGGGGGCAGTATTATTGTGCTTTTAGATTCATGCAACGTTAAAACTAACGGACCACTAACAGACCAGATTAAAAGAACCGCAGGCTGCGGAGCTTTTAAGCTCCGCAGAGAATAACATTCCCGATCTTGGAGGCCTCCGTTAGTAATATCCACATCTAACACACGGAATTATCACCGAAAGTGATCTCTGTCATCGAAATGTCATGCGTCACGATCTAACGACTATACCGACTGATTTCTTTTGTCGGCACTTAACTTTTCGTTTTAACCCTTAATTTTAATATAATATCGTGTGAACTAATTTTGAAATCAACGGACAGCTGCATCTTCTGGTAAAATCAAAGAAGCTTAGAGAAAACGGGTGTACATAAAATTTATCATACTAATGATTTATGACGTAATTTATTTATATTCTTTTTCCGGTTACAGCACGGAACGGCACGGTACGTGTGTTCCGTGCCGTGACTATTCGTGTGCCGTGTCTATATTTTGAAACTTTGGTACGGCACGACACGTCACGTGAAAGATCTAGTCACGGCACGGCACAACACGTGGTTACGCGAGTCACGTGTAATTAGGACCATTAGATATTGATTTAATGGTGAATCTTGAATAAACTAACCTAAATTATGATCAAATAGTTACGCGAGTCACGTTTGGTCACGGCACGTTCGGGCACGGCGTACCTCGCATGGCGTGACTATTTGCGTGCCGTGACCACCCCTTGACATTTTGGTCACATCACGGTACGGCACGTAAAAAATTAATTTGGTCACGACACAGCACAGCACGAGACCAAAATTACAGTATATTAATCACAGCACGGCACGACACGTTTTTTCCGCTCTAGATGCAGTTTACGGTAGCACTATATAAACAGAAATCTTCCTAGCACCTTTAACCTTGCTTGATTCCACCAATATTAGACAAGCCATGCAAACAGGAACAAATGTGACCTTTTTTTATTTAATGATTTCTATGATTTTGTAAACTACTCCAGAGTCCTTGTCGGAAGACCTTTGTTTTTAGAGTTGGAATATCTTACCACGAAATAAGATGATAATTTTGCCAACGGTAAAATATAATGATAATTTTAAAAACCAACAATTAAAAAATAAATGGTCATAAAACTAGCATCTGTGCGCTCTACTTTAATATTCGTACACACTTATGTCAATTTTCGTGTGTACGGATTTTGAAACAGATCGGACGATCCTGAAACCCATTAGCCTACTTGGTTCCATGATCCACTATTATTCCTTCTTTTGTTTTTTAGTCCAAAAATAATATGTAAAGGAGGTTACTGCAAATTGCATTGTTTGGTTGCCCTAAATTATTTAGATATGAAAAATATCATTTTCAAAAGAATGCTACTTTTCCTTTGAGAATAACAAATAAGCTTGTGAATTTGTAATCTGATTATTTGAAAAAGATTTCGGCCGGATGGGTGAGACAGGACCGTCCAGTTATATTGGAATGGAGAACTGAATTCGTTTATCTTCGTCGTAACTTGTTAAGTGGAGCAGGTGTACACGGCGAAGGATATCAATTTCCTTCTTTCTTTTTTCTTGTTTTTATTTCTTTTTCATTTTCTCTCTTTGATCTCTTCGCTTACTATTTATGTGCTGAGAATCGGAACTGGAATTGGATCCTCAACGGTTGGACGAAACAAATATTCACAACTTCTGAGTTCATTGTTTGAGATTGGATCGAACGGATCGCGATGTCGATGCTCGATGGCTTCTTCAGCAAAGGCGCTGGTAGTTTCAGGGGCGCCAAATGGTAAATGCCCTGCCTTTTGTTCTATTTTTTTGTAATTTCGTTGATTTTGTTGCGCTTATATTGAACAATTCGACCTCATTGAATAACTCCGACTCATCGAGATCTCCGACTTTTGTGTCCAAGGGCTTATTTGACAGATTATTTTGCATACTTTTTTTTTTTCCCCTTCCTCCAGCAAAACACTGCTAAAGCTGACAATTCCGAGGATAAAATTGTTGCGCAATAGAAGAGAAATTCAGCTAAAGAATATGCGCAAAGACATAGCCAAACTTTTGGAGAATGGGCAGGAGGCTACAGCTCGGATTCGGGTAAAAAAAAGCTGGTCGTAATCCGTTAATTGTTTTTTTAATGAGTGTTGGCAAGGAGATTTTGAACTGTATTAATTAGCTAATAATTTGACTTGTAGGTAGAGCATATAATTAGAGAGGAGAACATGATGGCTGCTCAAGAGATTCTTGAGTTGTTCTGTGAGCTCATTACTGTCCGGCTTCCTATAATCGAACAACAAAAGTAATATTTACTTTTTCATTTTTCCCTCCTATATATGTCATAATGGTTTGTTAATTTTTGAGCATTTATTCCAGTCATTTTGATCTTAGTATAATTAGACTTATCTGTGACAGTTTTATCTTCGGAAAAACCAGATTACTCTATTAGTTAGTTGATGTGTTAATAAAGCTTAAAGTTCAATCTGTTGTATTACAGGGAGTGCCCTCTTGACCTTAAAGAAGCAATATCGAGTATTTGCTTTGCAGCTCCAAGATGTGCTGATTTGCCTGAGCTGATGCAAGTGCAGATGCTGTTTGCAGGGAAATATGGCAAAGAGTTTGTTGCCGCTGCCTCTGAGCTCTTGCCTGACTGTGGAGTTAACCGTCAGGTTTATACAATTTATCTTTATGCATCTTTTTGTTTGGGCAAATGACACTAATGCATTTGGAAATAACATATTGCCCCTATATGTTTGCAACTGACACCCAAACTTAACAGTGATGGTGAATGTACATTCCGTAAATGTTGGCAGTTTTATTCTTAATTCTGATGATTATTTTTTCTAAGTCAAACTAAAATATAATTGAGTTATTACAGTCATGGGTTTGAAGTTTCTTAAGGTAAATATTTCTATAATTGGAAAACAAAATCATAGTTGTAAAAAACTATAATTTGAATTCTTATTTGGAAAAATCAAAATATGTGGATGCATTAGAAAGTCAATTGGAAAGTCTAAAACTTCTCCAAGGTGCCACTTTTGTCAATGGCAGCACGTTGCAGCATGAGAGAGAGGCCAAATTACACCAGCAAAGTCAATAAAAATAGAGTGACGATAGTATGAGCTTAAGGCCTTAAGCTCACCAAAGTCTTTTGTAAATAGCCATGGCAAGTTTATAAAAAAACAAAATCAGAAGAAATGGTTGAGTGAAGAGGGCCAATATTGTCATTAGATGGGTGTTATTTGCAAAATAACCAACTTGTCAGGATGATAATATCAAATATGATAATTTCTGGCTGTTCTTGGCACACACTGTAAAACACTGGAAAAATTTGCAAAGACACCTATTTTTTTTTAAAATAAATAAATAAATAGTTAAATCTATTTGTCTGTGAAATTATACTTTGCATGACTGGTTTTATGTTACTGCAGGTAATTGAGTTGTTGTCGGTTCGAGCACCCTCTTCAGAAACAAAGCTCAAGTTGTTGAAGGAGATAGCTGAAGAGCATGGGTTAGATTGGGATCCAAGTGCCACTGAGACAGAGTTCTCCAAACCTCATGAAGATTTATTGGTACGTTGTATTATTAGTTTATCACACATTTCTGTTTTTCTTTATCCAAGTGCCTCTGGGCATGGGTCAGACTGGGATTTAAGTGCCTCTGAGACAGAGTTCTGTTATTTTTTTTATTTTTTTAATATACTGTGTTATGCACCCCTCAGTACTGGTACAATTTTAAGCAACTCATAAATGCAAAATGAGGTTTTTCCTTGATATATTACAGAAATCTTTATGATGTTGATGCATAAAGTATCTGATGAATAATAAACATTTTTCCTTCCCCAGAATGGCCCTAACTACAACAGAGGTTCCAATTTCATTCAAATGGAGAGGCTAGAGGTACAATCGGCTGCAAGTACAATCGAACAGTCAGATGACGAAAAATCAGAGTCCGATGCTGGAGTTGATGATTTGGATCTTCCTGAAGTCCCAAAAGTTTCAGTTCAACCGAACTCTACAATTCCTTTAGCTAGAGAAACAGGCCCAAGTGCATTGGCCCCACCACCGCCACAACCAGACAACCAAAGAACATTTCAGGAAGGTACACAGCCCACTCAGACCAGCAATATACCTATTCCTTTTCCGGATAGACCGCCACTGGAGGCTCCATTGTCGCCAAGAGAACCTAAACAGTTCATACCATTCATGGCTCCACCCTCTTTTCCCAGTGCACCTCTCAAGCCAGCTGAGGCAACCTCCATACTGCAGCAAAAATTCTCTTCGATCCCAGCTGAAATAGAGGATGAATTGCTGGAGCAAAAGCATGAAATAAGTACTTCTCCTCAGACTGTCAATGTGTCTACTGCCAAAATTGTGTCTGGGCCCACAAATGTAGATTTGCAAGAAGTATTAGCAGCTGCCCAGGCGGCGGCTGACACCGCAGAGCGGGCCGCAACAGCAGCACGTGCTGCCGCAGACCTTGCACAACTTAAAATTAATGACTTTGTGTCAAGGAATAGCATTGAGAGCCCCTCCAGTTCTCAGGAAAGTGCCATGGATAAAAATCCAGTATTTGACAGACAGGATTCAAATTCAGATCCTTTTTATAATGAGGTGCCTACAATTGACACTGAGTCGCCCTTTTCTAAGGAGATGAACGTACCTCAGCGCCTCTCTTCATTGGAGGACGATCCATATTACTCTTATCCAAATCTATTTTCTAGTGGCTCAGGTTCTGGCGCAGATCATTTCAACTCCAACAGAACTTAGGCAGTGAGAGAGAGAGATTTGATGTGTTATTGAGGGGTGGTTTTGTGTTTGTTTCTTTGGTCGAGTAATCTCGTCTTCATGAGTATATGGAATCTTTGGAATGGTAATTTGCAGAATGTAAACATTTCTTGTGGTTGTGCAGGAATAATTGAACCTCATCTCTGAGGGTGATATTACAATCTTGAGATTAAAATCTGCTGCTCCTTATGTTGCAATTTTTTTTTTTTTTTTTTTTGATAGCTTGGCAGATGCTGCGTTACGTTGCAATTGTATTCTCTTTTTTCGAAAGGCTTGGCAGTGGCTGCCAAGTGCCAGTATTGTATTGAAGAAAACCAATTTTTACAACACTTCTACCTCACGTCTTTTTTTTTTCGGTCACGGCCCGTAGGCCCATTACAAATCTTGACTAAGTACCAAATTTAAATCTGCTGAACCATTCCTATCCGCAACGTGACATTCTACCCTTGTTTGACAGTTAGTGGGCGATCTTAATACCAGCATCATCCCTGCTGCAGTAAGCACACTCCGAGGCACCCGTGTTGGTTTTACTTTGTGAGTTTTCCTAATTACTTTAAACCACAACCAAGATCTACTCCTTTGTAAGAAATTAAACTTAATGCACAGCGGAACTTACTTTCCATCTTCAAAGGCCTCCGTATGCTATCAATCAGACAGCTTCCAAGGCTCTGGGTTGATACGCTCCTGATCTTGACTTGAGTTGTTGGCTCCCGAGTCCTTCCAAGAACTTGCAATCCTTTTCTCTGGCTACCCTAAATATTATGACAGAGTATCTTGTCTTTCAATGGAGCAGACAATATGATGGATTGATAGCAAGCCTTGGAGACTCAGCCCTTTTATAGCAGTGCAAAAACCCCAAACCTAGGGCAGCCGAAATTTGCTAATACTTGGAAAACAAGTTTTCCAAGAAATCTTGATTTCGGATTTCAAGGATCTGGAAATCAGGAACTTCCAGAAAAAACCGAAATAAATCAGAATAAATTCTGATTTCCTTATTTAGTCTGTATTTATTACTGCTATTATTTTAATCAACTATAATCGGTCCATTAACAATTATATTGATTAACATTGTTCTATATGTATTTGTATCCAAAACCTTATATAAATACGTATAATGCCATGACTTAATTAATCACATTATTTGGCATATTTTAATCATTACATAAATGTAATCTTGCGACAGTATTTGATATTATAATCATAATGCACGCATGTCCAACTTTATTATTGTAATTAGACGTCTCTAAATCCAACAATTTCCCACATGGACAAGTGCAACCTTTTGATTATATATCCTTAACTTTATTGCATGCAACTTTTCTGTCTTTGCTTATCGTATTTCTTAAACAATTCCGTCCATCAATTATGCTAACAAAGGACTTAAGCGGCATTTGTCACATTTATTCGCAACTAAAACGACATAAATCACGCTGCCAGCATAACTGAATGACATGAATCTGATTTGGACATATAGTTTAGAAATTACACGCAAGTGTGATTAGACGTGCCTATTTCTAATTGAGTCACCTTCACTTTACTGTATGAGGCCAAGAATTTAAACTTTAAAGAAAGAAATAATGAAACTGAAATTGAATGCAACTTGTATATATATCATCAAAATTGTTTACAATTGCATTACATAGAACATCAGAACTCAAAAACATATTCAGACTCCCACATTTTCTAATTATCCTAAACAGATATTACACCCATACAAGCAACATGTTGGTGAAATTTCTTGGGTGGCAGTCCTTTAGTAAGAGGATCCGCAATCATGGAGTCTGTACCTATGTGTTCTATATATAATTCATTTTTCTCCACTCTCTCTTTTACAACCAAAAACTTAATGTCAATGTACTTCGACTTTGACGAACTTCGGTTGTTGGTGGCGTATAACACTGCTGAATTGTTGTCACATAATAATTTGAGTGGTTTCTGAATAGAATCCACAATTTTCAGCCTTGTGACGAAGTTCTTCAGCCATACGCCATGATTAGATGCTTCATAGCATGTGACAAATTCAGCTGCCATAGTGGAGGAGGCTACCAATGACTGCTTAGCGCTCTTCCATGACACGGCACCGCCTGCCATCATAAAGATGTATCCTGATGTTGACTTCATGCTGTCGACACATCCTCCAAAATCAGAATCGGTATATCCAATGACCTCGAGCTGTTCCGATCTCCGATACGTGAGCATATAGTCCCTAGTTCTCTTTAGGTATCTCAACACTCGCTTGGCTGCCTTCCAGTGTTCCATACCTGAGTTACTTAAATATCTCCCTAGCATTCCAGTAATGAACACAATATCCGAACGTGTGCATACTTGTGCATACATGATGCTACCTACGGCTGAGGCATAGGGAATATCTTTCATGATGTTTTTATCTAAGTCAGTTTGGGGACATTGTTTTAGACTAAACTTATCTCCTTTTGATACAGGGGTATCTCCTGGTTTACTGTTTTGCATGCCAAATCTTGTTAGAATCTTATCGATATAGTTCCTTTGGGATAACCTTAGAATACCTTGAGATCTTTCTCTAAGTATTTCAATCCCTAGAACAAATGATGCATCACCAAGATCTTTCATTTCAAAATTCTTAAATAAAAAATTCTTAGTTTGATGTAACATGTCCTTATCGTTACTGGCAAGCAATATGTCATCCACATATAGAACCAAGAAAATAAATTTACTCCCACAGAACTTAAGGTATATACATTCATCTACTATGTTAGACTCAAAACCAAATGAGCTAACAACTTTGTGAAACTTATGATACCATTGTCGAGATGCTTGTTTTAGACCATAGATAGATTTCTTAAGTCTGCAGACCATAGACCCTGCATCACCTGATACAAAGTTTTCTGGCTGCTTCATATAGATCGTTTCATCAATGTCACCATTGAGAAATGCCGTCTTTACATCCATCTGATGAAGTTCTAAATCATAATGTGCTACAAGCGCCAATATAATCCTTAAAGAGTCTTTCGATGAAACTGGAGAGAAAGTCTCTTTATAATCAATGCCTTCTTTCTGTGTGAAACCTTTCGCAACAAGACGTGCCTTGTATTTTTCAACATTGCCTTTAGAATCCCGCTTAGTCTTAAATATCTATTTGCAACCAACGGGTTTCTTGCCTTTAGGCAACGGAACGATATCCCAAACGTCATTGTCGTACATAGATTTCATTTCTTCATTCATGGCATTAATCCACAATTGAGAGTTAGAGCTTTCCACAGCTTGTTTGATATTAACAGGATCATTTTCAAACAAGCCAATGTCAAACTCATGTTCTTGAAGATATGCATAATCCTTCGATTGTGTAGATCTTTTCTCTCTAGTAGATCTCCTAACTGGCACATGCTCTAGATTTTCTTGAGGTTCAATTACAACTTGATCTTCAACAAGAGGAGGAACATCATTACCAACTTCTGAATCTCCCACAGGCCCTAGGCCATCAACATTTGTCATGTCAATGTCAGGGTTTGGGTTGGGTTCAGGTCCATTTGTGTTCTCTATTCCATGTTGAGTTTCTAACTGAGTTGTTTGGGATGATGAAGTTTGCACATTGTCAAAAGATGTATTTCTAAATGCAATCGGAATTTGAATAAAACTAGGATTTTGGTCCATAGTCTCATTCGCATTCGTCTCTTCTTCTTCTTCAAAAATACTATCTTTTGTCATATCTCCCCCTACAAACTCATTATTCTCAAAAAATTTTGCACTTCCTGACTCGAAAACTGTATGTTCTGTTGGATTATAGAATTTGTACCCCCTAGATCGTTCAGAATAGCCTATAAAGTAACAACTAACGGTTCTTTCGTCCAGTTTCTTTTCGCTTGGCTTATAAGGCCTAGCTTCACATGGACATCCCCAAACTCTCAAATGATTCAAGCTAGGCTTGCGCCCAACCCATAACTCGTAAGGGGTCTTGTTAGCTGCTTTAGTAGGCACTCTATTAAGTATGTATGCTGCAGTCTTTAAGGCTTCTCCCTACAAATTCTCAGGTAGAGTTGTACGAGCAATCATACTTCTCACCATGTCTTTAAGGGTGCGATTTCGTCGCTCAGCAACACCATTCATTGCAGGCGAACCTGGCAACGTATACTGAGGCACAATTCCGCATTCCTCTAAGTATTTTTCAAAGGGACCTTGACGCTGTTCTCCTGATCCATCATAACGACCGTAGTATTCACCACCACGATCAGAACGAATGGACTTTATACGTTTGTTAAGTTGTAACTCAACTTCCGTTTTGAACTTTATGAACACGTCTAATGCTTCCGCCTTTTCTTTTATTAAGTAAATATGACCATATCTTGAATAATCATCTATGAATGTGATAAAGTAACGGTGACCATTTCTTGTAGCCTTTGAAAAAGGACCACAGATATCCGTATGAATCAATTCTAAGACATCATTACACCTTTTTGCATCATACTTACGTTTATTAGTTTGTTTTCCTTTTATACAATTTACACAATTACTTAAGTTTGTAAAATCTAAAGGTTGGAGAATATCATTAGACACAAGACGTTCTATCCTTTTCATAGAGATATGTCCTAATCGCTTGTGCCATAATGTTGCAGATTTCTCGCAAGTTAATTTACGTTTTCTATTATCTATGTGCAGTGCCTCTGAATGTGAAGTGTCTATATCTAGAAAATAAAGATTATCATAAGAAGACATGATACCAGAAGCAAGAAGCTTAGAATCTTGACACAAACTGAAATTTCCATTACTAAATGAACATACATAACCATTTTTGTCCAAATAAGATACAAAAATTAGGTTCCTTCTGAAAGATGGAACCACTAAAGCATCAAAACTTAAATAAAATCTTGTCTTACATAATAATCTAAATTTTCCTATGCTTTCCACTTCTACTTTGTTGCCATTTCCTACGTAAACGTAGCGCTCCGCCTCACTTGGCTTGCGATGGCTTAGGCAACCCTGCATCGACATACTGATGTTAGTCGTTGCACCTGAATCTATCCACCAAGTATATCTAGATACATAACTTAAATTAACTTCAGAACAAACTAAAGCAAGAGACACACCTTTCTTTGCCAACCATGCATGATAGTTGGTGCAGAATTTCTTTGTATGTCCTGGCGCTTTGCAGAAAAAACAGTTCTTTTCATCTGCTTTCGCAGAAGTATCTTCCTTCTTGCTTTTCTGCGCGGCATTGTTTGCAGCTATCTTGGTAGGTCCCTTTTCCTTGGCAGTAAACTTGCGCTTTTTGACTTTACCCTTAGGATTAGATGTTACTACATGAGCACTTTCTCCCTTAGTCATTTTCTGTCTCTCTTCCTCCTGCACCAACTGAGCCTCAAACTCAGGTAGTGTCCATGTCTCTCTTTGACAATTATAAGTCATCTTGAATTGACTAAAGTTAGACGGGAGAGACAGAAAAATGAACTCAATGAGAACCTCATCAGAGATGTCATAATTATGCCCTTTCAAGGCACGTTGTAGTCTTGTCATCTCAATAACATGCTCTCTAACCCCTTCTTTTCCCTTGTATTTTATTGTTGCTAACTTCACAAAAAGTGTACTAACTTCAGTCTTTTTACTCTTTGTGAATTTTTCTTCAAGGGCCTTAAGGTTTAATAGCGCCTGTCTCTGTATCAGGTATGATGCCTCGAAAAGTCTCATGGATCGTTTGCTTCATCACCATTATGCACATGCGATCTGAATGCTCCCATCTTTTAATGTCAGCCGTCTCTTGGGGAGTTTCCTCACCCTCTTTATTAGGCTTGGGGCGATCAAATCTCAGTGCAGTGTCCAATTGCATGATCCCTAAGACTAATTTCAGCTTTTCCTCCCACTGTTTGAAATTGTTCCCCATGAGGGGCTTAATCTGACTTAGACTTGACATTATGTTTAGATCTGAAAATTCAAGAACAAAGAAATAATTTAGATACATGCTTCACGATTTGATCCTTAATCATAATTCTAAAATCTATCTGAAGGCCTGTGTAAAACTATTTTCTCCATTAAATCTTTAGCCAAAAAACACCATTCAGTAATGAAAACACCTTTGGGTGCAATCATTACCTTCAGGCACTTTGGCGTAGTATATAAAGTACAAACATGTAACATTTTTGTCAATCAACCTTTGGGTCAAATTAACATATCCATTAACTAACGACCAGGCCAGTCAACAGGGGGAGGAGGATCACAGACGGATCACTTATGTTCCAAGCCCCTGATGCTTTTCTAGACATCGCTAGTCCATGTGTGTTGCAACTTATTTTTATTCACTACCCTTATGCACCAAACAACTTAGTAGGCGCCAACCCTCCTTTGGGAAAGCTAACACCCACGTCCATTGTCAGCACGTCATTTCAACTTGTCATGAGTCATCCTTGCAATCGTCTTACAAAGAGCGGTTCGTTTGCGAACATCAATGCTTGACTCATGCGAAAACAGCACATGTATACCTAAAACGCCTTTAGTTAAATTTCAAAATTATGCCTAAAACCTAATCTAGGACGTACCTATAGTATCTACTCGTCCTAAATAGAATACAGTATCTTATAGCACTTTTAAATTAGAATATACTAATTTTATATGTCAACTATATTCATCAAAATAATTATTAGGTTTTAGCAAAACTTTAGCAATTTCTACAATGATCATCTTTTAGAAATGCTTCAATAATTTTATTGCTTCCATACTTAGTATAAATTTTATGCCATAATAAGCATTATTGATATCAAATCAGAATTTAGTATTAGAGCCTTTAATTGGTGTTAATACCAATTTTAAATAATATCTAAATTCTAATAATTAGGCTAAATATATCATAATATATATAGTAATTATAGCAATTATAGCAATTATAATTATTATAACCTAAATTACAATTACTTACAATTACTCCTAAAGTCTAAAAATTTGGTAACCCAAAAATAATCTAGACTTAATAAAATTTTCAGATATGGAATTGAGGGAAAACTGAATTTTTTTTTTTTTTTTTTATGGTCGAAAAATCTAAAACAGTCATTTTGAGGGCTTAAACAGCAAGTTTTGACAATGAAGTTGTTAATGGCTGGCTAGATCCTTTTTCAAGGTTTCCGAATTGTGGTCGTGCGTCCAAATCGGAGTTACGAGTCAAAAGTTTGATCTGTTTTAAGATCACTACCTCAAATCAATTGTTTATGACTAGATCTGAAAATTCAAACCTAAATTACTTTCTCTAATTCGAATTTAAAACCTTAAATTGTTGCATAATTGATACTTTCTTATTTTGAAAATTAAAATTTCAAATAAAAACTTCTCCAAGATCGCACGAAGCGCAAGGATGGGTTCAAATTTAAGATTTTAATTCAAAACCGCATGAAAAAACGGTTAAAGCAAAATTTTAACAATTCCTTTTGCAACAATTAAATTCGATATGAAAAATAGAAAGCAATTAAAACCGAATTAAACTGCAATTCTTACATAAGGTTGCTCTGATACCACTTGTTGGTTTTACTTTGTGAGTTTTCCTAATTACTTTAAACCACAACCAAGATCTACTCCTTTGTAAGAAATTAAACTTAATGCACAGCGGAACTTACTTTCCATCTTCAAAGGCCTCCGTATGCTATCAATCAGACAGCTTCCAAGGCTTTGGGTTGATACGCTCCTGGTCTTGACTTGAGTTGTTGGCTCTCGAGTCCTTCCAAGAACTTGCAATCCTTTTCTCTGGCTACCCTAAATATTATGACAGAGTATCTTGTCTTTCAATGGAGCAGACAATATGATGGATTGATAGCAAGCCTTGGAGACTCAGCCCTTTTATAGCAGTGCAAAAACCCCAAACCTAGGGCAGCCGAAATTTGCTAATACTTGGAAAACAAGTTTTCCAAGAAATCTTGATTTCGGATTTCAAGGATCTGGAAATCAGGAACTTCCAGAAAAAACCGAAATAAATCAGAATAAATTCTGATTTCCTTATTTAGTCTGTATTTATTACTGCTATTATTTTAATCAACTATAATCGGTCCATTAACAATTATATTGATTAACATTGTTCTATATGTATTTGTATCCAAAACCTTATATAAATACGTATAATGCCATGACTTAATTAATCACATTATTTGGCATATTTTAATCATTACATAAATGTAATCTTGCGACAGTATTTGATATTATAATCATAATGCACGCATGTCCAACTTTATTATTGTAATTAGACGTCTCTAAATCCAACAACCCCTTCTCTGTGATATCAGTTTCCATGCTTGCCAGATCTCCAGATAGGACCTCCAGTCATTAATTTTTGGTTGTGGCTTTTGCAAGGAGACTATGATCTCCTGTGAGTCCGATAAACCAATCCAGTTCCGTTTGCATTTCTTTGTAGCAATCTGAGCCCTTGTATAACAGCTTTAGCCTCAGCCTGAGTGGCACTGACAATCTGTACCGACCTTGACACCCATTGAACTATCCTTCCTTCCTTGATGAGATATAGTGCTATTCCAGCCTGCCCCTGTGAAGACCAGGAAGCGTCTACAAAACATTTAAAGGAGCTGTCAATTAGACACCCTTTGATCAGATTTACCAGAATTCAGGCTCCTTTCGCACAACTGTAGGAGTTCAGAGTCCTCATTCACCCAGCCTTGTGTAGTGTGCCGTACAAGCTTGCATTGTTGGGGTCTTGTTGGCCATAGACATCATCGTTCCTCACCCTCCAATTCGCCCAGGCCATACAGATGAATTTACAGAAATCCTTCTCCAGTTTTTGTCACGCCTCTGCCATAATGACCTTGGACCTGACAGGTCCTTAATTCCAGTGGAGAGCCCTCTGTCACTCCCACACTCTAGCAGTATTTTCTCCATAATACCACCTCCTCCATGATTTTACCTGCAAGGAATGTAGCCTGCCCCTGCTGTTCACCAAACACTAAATCATTTCTCTACTCCATATATGCCAGCACGCACACAGAAACCTCGCTTCCAATTGACAGAAAGTATGCATCTTTATGCGGCCACCCGGAGGCACTGTGTGATTTTGACAAATGTAATTCCAACAGTTGCTATTTTGCACATGCAAAATAAGTCTCTAATAACTGTGTTGCTTCAATTTCTAAAGACGGAATTTCTTAAAAAAAAAAAGCTTCAATTATTTCGGGCCATCACTAAAATTTGTAAAAAAAAAAAATAAAAACAAATAATCTGTGTATCGGAACAACTCTCCTTAAAGAGTTTGTGCAAAAAAATAAAAATAAAAAAATTGGCTACCCGAACAACTCTCCTTAAAAATGAACTCACAGATTTAATGTGGTGGAATATCAGTTGGGGATGTAAATTTTGACATATCAAAATTGCAGAAAATGGTCTCAGCAATAAATGGTCATGGTATGTTAGTTGTGCCGGGATCAAATGTGATCACATTTTGTTACATTTGATCACGTTCAACTATTTTTGTTTAAGAAAATATCAGAAAGATATCGAAAATGTGAAATTTGTAAATAATTATGAAACAAAGAAACAATGTTTAGAAAAATATTTATATGTACAAAAACAAATTTTAAAGCCTCAGGCTTTCAAAAAGAAACAAACATTACATGACAAATATTCCACTTTCCCTGCTACCCTAGATCCTGTTTTAGTCCAAAAACCGGGAAGGTAAATCCTGTATAATTCCATCCTCCTAATCTACTCTTCTTTGCTAGATAATCAGCCAAACAGATTTGGCTTCTTGGCACATGAAATACCCTATACTCTGCACTTTGTTTCAACATTTTCCAAACATCAAATAGTACTTCGTATGCCCGCCAGTCTACTTCCATAGGAGGCTGCAGTTGTGAGCACACCATTGCTAGAGTTCAGTATGGAAATGCACATGAACGCCATCCTTTTGCAGACACAAATTTGATAGCCTCTTGGAGTGCTTTGGCTTCTGCTTGCAGAAGGACAACAAACAGAGATCGTTGCTGAATTGTATGCGAGAACTCTTCATCTTTGAGAACTGGACCAGTGTGGCATACTACCTCCCAATTTACTGACACCTCTTGATCGCAGTTACGTCTTACTTCTGGCACCACTGTTGATGAATACCGCCCTTGAGAGCTAGCAACTTAAGTCTCAGCAGAAATCAGTCTCAGGTACTTGTAGAAACCGGCATCAGAAGGTTTCTTTGAATTTGTTAAAAATAATGAAGATTAAGATCCAATAACCTCAGACCCGTTAGGGATTTACATCATTGGTTATTTTAGAAATTAAGGGAGCTACTATTACCTCCACCTTTATTTCTATTTTTAGGATATTACCGTTGTATAGGCAACCGTTAAAGATTAGAAGTAGGCACCTTTACTTTTAGATAAATAGAGCTACAGTGTAACAAAGGAACTACAGAAAATAATCAAATTCTCAGTTTTTCTTCTCTCTCTGAACTCAGAAAAATCATCATGGTATCAGAGCAAAATTAGAATCCGAATCAAAAACCAAGTGCCAAAAAGGCCACCCAAGTGCTGTTAAAACAGTCACCCAAAATCTCAAAGAGTCACTGTAACAGCCACCACAAAAATCTCAACAGCCAACAAAAGATCAGAATTCAACATGTCTCAACAAAACGAAAAGCTTACTGGAGTGATGCTCAATGGCAAAAACTACCTTCCATGGGCCAGATCAATCACCTTTGCTCTCAGCGGAAGATCCAAATTCGAATATATCACTGGAGCCAAGAAGAAACCACAACCAGCGAATGCAGCCAAACCAACTGAAATTGAAGCAAAAGACTTGACAGAATGGCAAGCAAACGACCACCTCATCATGAGTTGGTTACTGTCATCCATGGAACAAACCACTGCCGATCTATTCTATTGCACAAACTCTGCCAAAGAATTATGGGACAAAGCCGAAAAACTATATGGGCATAAAAACAACTATGCACATATTTTTCAGCTCCAACAAGATCTCCATCAAATAAAACAACAAAATCAACCATTTACTGAGATTCTTAGCCAACTCCAGAAAATAAAAGACGAACTCAGAATTTACCGACCCCCCACAACCGACCTTTCAGAAATTCGAAAAAGGGAGGAACAAGATGAAACCTTTCAACTCCTGGCCTGCCTGGACTCGAGTTATGAGGCCGTGAGAGCACAAATCCTACTCTCGGCACCGTTACCTTCTTATGACGAGGTGGCTGCCATGATTCAAAGGGAAGAGTCACGCCGGAGTGTCATGGTGGGTCCGCAAGCCAATGGCGAGGGACACGACAACCATGCACTCGCGGCCCGAGCTCATTACCCAAATCCCCAAAATCGATTCCAAAACCCTAACTCGAAATCAGACGGGGAGAAGTGCACCCACTGCAAAAAACCCGGCCATACTCACGAGAGGTGCTGGTTCAAGCACCCCCATCTCAGACCGAAGAAAAAAGGATCGGAGCAAGGGGGAGACTGGGTCGGAAACAACAGAGGCGGCTCTCTCCAAACAAATCAAAACTTAATCGGCGGAATTAGAAGAGAAGAGACGGACAAAGGCTTTAATACCCAGGGGGCCTTTTCTCCAGTGCCTCCTAAACTGGAGGTGTCCAGTTCCGAAAAATCAAGTGGGTCAGCGGGTCAGGATCAAATGCAGCAGCTGTTTCATCAATTTTCCATGTGGTATGCTAAGAAGAATATGGATGGTACAGCTCTAAACTCTATTAAATCTAATTTAATTAATCAAATAATTTTAGACAGTGGTGCGACTAATCATATGTTTGGAAATAAAACATTTCTAACAAATTTAAGAATTAATAATAATGGTCAACAAGTTCAAATAGCAAATGGTACGAAAGTCCAAATTAATGGTAGTGGTACATTCAACTTATTTTCAAAAGAAATTAGGGGTATTTTATATTTAGAAACCTTTTCGACTAATTTAATATCAATTAAAAGGTTAACAAATGAACTAAATTGTAATGCAATTTTTTCCCCTACAAATGTCCAATTTCAGGACCGGAAAACCGGGAAGACGATTGGTGAAGGATTTTTAGAAAATGGGCTTTATATTCTAAAAAATCAAGAATTAATTTTTAGTGCAACAAAGGAGTCATTAGATCAAGAACTTTGGCACAAGAGACTTGGGCATCCATCCGACCAAACTTTGAACAAGATTTTTAATTTTTCTTCAAAAAATTGTATTAATTGTGATGTTTGTAAGCTAGCTAAACAAACAAGACTTCCTTTTTCTTTGTCAATTAGTAAAAGTGAAGCACCTTTTGAATTAATCCATTCCGATGTATGGGGTCCGGCCCCAATTATCTCTTACAATGGCTTTAAATATTTTGTATTATTCATTGATGATTTCTCACGAACCACATGGCTTTACTTACTTAAATCAAAAGATGAAGTGTTTTATTGTTTTATAGAATTTATAAATCGTGTTGAAAATCAATTTAATGCCAAAATCAAAATATTTAGATCGGATAATGATACGGAATTTGTAAATAATAATTTTGCGAGTTTATTCAAACAAAGAGGTATAATTCACCAAACAACTTGTATAAATACTCCCGAACAAAATGGTGTATCGGAAAGGAAAAATAGACATTTATTAGAAGTAACAAGAGCACTTTTATTTCAATCAAACGTTCCAAAAAAATTTTGGTCGGATGCCATTCTTAGTGCCACATACTTGATCAATAGATTACCTAGCACTAAATTAGAAAACAAATGCCCACTAGAAATCATTTGCCAACGTAAGCCTAATATTGATCATTTAAAAATATTTGGTTGTACTTGCTTTACACATATCAAAAGAAATGATAAACTTGATCATACATCTACCAAAACAATTTTCTTAGGGTATTCATCTACAAAAAAAGGATACAAATGCTATGACCCTATTAATAAAAAACTACATATTTCTAGGGATGTTATTTTTTGTGAAAAAGAACCATATTTTAAAATTAGAGATGAGAGTCTTAATTCCCATGACAATAGTAGAAGCATTATGATTTTACCCCAAATAAATGCTCAAGAAAATGTATCAAGTGATAATTATGAAAATGAGCCAAACAATCAAATAGAAGAGATAGGAGGAAATGAGGATAATCATGCAAGTGAAGAAGAGGAAGAACGTGTTGTTAGAAGATCATCACGAATAAGCCAACCATCTACAAAACTTAGAGACTACATAACATACTCGGTATTGTATCCTATACAAAATTTTATTTCCTATGAAAATGTCTCTTCAAGTCATAAGGCCTTTATTACATCTCTTCAAAAGGAATTAGAGCCAAACAATTATCATGAGGCCATAAATGTCCAAAATTGGTGTAAAGCCATGAAAGAAGAGCTAAAAGCTCTAGAAAAAAATGAAACTTGGGTAATTGTTCCATTACCAAAAAATAAAAAACCGGTTGGATGCAAATGGGTATATAAAATCAAATACAATAGTGATGGTACCATAGAACGGTACAAGGCAAGATTAGTTGCCAAAGGTTACACCCAAACATACGGTATCGATTATCATGAAACCTTTGCCCCGGTAGCAAAAATGAATACCGTTAGAATTTTATTTTCTATTGCGGTAAACAATGGTTGGGATCTTTATCAAATGGATGTCAAAAATGCCTTTCTTCAAGGAACACTTGAAGAAGAGGTATATATGACACTACCACCCGGCCATAAATTGGAAAAGAATTCTAATTTAGCTTGTAGGTTAAAAAAATCAATTTATGGATTAAAGCAATCTCCACGGGCATGGTATGGCAAACTTAGCTCCTATTTAATTTTTCGTAATTTCAAAATTAGCAATGCCGACCATTCATTGTTTACCAAAAGTAACGGTATAGACATCACCATTGTATTAGTCTATGTAGATGACATAATAATTACCGGAAACAATTTAGAAGAGATAAAGAAAATTAAACTTCAATTAAAAGAAAAATTTGAAATTAAGGATCTTGGATATTTAAAATATTTTCTAGGAATTGAAGTAGCATATTCTAAAAAGGGACTTTTCTTATCTCAAAGGAAATATATTTTAGATTTGTTAAAAGAAACCGGCAAGTTAGCATGTAAACCGGCCTCTACCCCGATAGATAACAAATGTAAATTAAATAGTGAAGATGGTGAACCATTAGATGACATAAACCAATTTCAAAGAATTGTAGGAAAATTAATTTATCTTACGGTGACACGTCCGGATATTGCATTTTCCGTAAGCCAAATAAGCAAATTTATGCACTCTCCAAGAACTTCACACTTAGAGGCTATTAATAGAATATTGAGATACTTAAAGAAAACCCCCGGAAAAGGAATTTGGATGAAAAACAATAATTCTAATACTCTATGTGGCTATTCCGATGCAGATTGGGCCGGGAGCTTCGATAGGAAATCGACAACCGGTTTTTGCACATTTGTAGGCGGAAATCTAGTCACATGGAAGAGTAAGAAGCAAAGTGTCGTGGCACGATCAAGTGCCGAAGCGGAGTATCGTGCCATGGCATCAACCACAAGTGAATTAACATGGATAAAGCAACTCCTTGAGGATATGGAGATTAAAATTCGAGATCCAATTCCAATGTTTTGTGATAACCAAGTGGCTCGACATATAGCATCTAATCCGGTGTTTCATGAGCGAACTAAGCACATTGAAGTGGATTGTCATTTTATCCGAGAAAAAATCCAATCCAAAGAAATTGAGACACCATACGTAAAAAGCGAAGATCAATTGGCGGATATTTTTACGAAGGGCTTAGAACCGAAATTGTTTGAAGCAAATGTAACCAAGTTAGGGTTGATTAACATCTACACGCCTAACTTGAGGGGGAGTGTTAAAAATAATGAAGATTAAGATCCAATAACCTCAGACCCGTTAGGGATTTACATCATTGGTTATTTTAGAAATTAAGGGAGCTACTATTACCTCCACCTTTATTTCTATTTTTAGGATATTACCGTTGTATAGGCAACCGTTAAAGATTAGAAGTAGGCACCTTTACTTTTAGATAAATAGAGCTACAGTGTAACAAAGGAACTACAGAAAATAATCAAATTCTCAGTTTTTCTTCTCTCTCTGAACTCAGAAAAATCATCAGAATTATACACCAAATGATTTCTGCATCTCCATATTGCCCACGCAATGTTAACAAATTAAGCCATCCACTGCTCCTCGTTAGTGGTGGTTGTAACCTGAGTGCTAGTGATGAACCAAATCAGCACGCCCTCGCAAAAGGGCATTGAAAGAGCATGTGAAGAATATCCTCCTCTGAATTAGTGCAAGTTGCACAACTCTTATCCACATTGATCCCACTTGAAGCTTAAACAGTACCAAGAGGCACAGCCTGTGCATAAGGCACCATAAGAAAAGCCTTAGTTTAGGCAGTATATTGCCTTCCACACATGACTTTGAGACTGATTAGCACTGGTATTACCGGAAGTCAGATTTTGTACATCATTTTAACTGAGAGATCTCCACTGATAGTAAGATTGAAGATTAAATCATTGTTTCGCTGTTTGACAGTGGTGGCCGTACAGTAGACGAGATGTTCATAGCCCTGATAATCCAAACAGCTGCATCAGATTTTCAACATCCCACGAAGAGGTCGCATGATCCACCAAGTCCCTTACCAGAATCAGACCCTGCCTTGCATTTTGAGGTTGGAATGATACGGCATCCTGAAACCATGGTTGACCAAAAACCGTGCAACCTGCCCCTGTGCCCCATTTGCCAGGTTCCAGTTTATCAGTGGAAGTAATTTTTCCCTTAGATTCATTACTGGTCACCAGAAAACTGTGCATTTATAGTTCCTCTTTGAGTGCCACAGCATGCTTCTTGGTATATATTTAGCCCTAACCAAGTTAACCAATTAAGAGTCCTTACCAGCAGCAACTCGCCACAGAAATTTCAACAATAATGCATCATTCACTACTGCTAAATCTCTAATCCCCAACCCCCCATCTTGCACAGGCTTTGTGATTTTATCCAACACGACATATGCCAAAAAGCACTTTTTATCTGTTTACCCAAAAAAGCCCTACGCATAAGATCAGTGATTCCTTTTATAATCCGGGTTGGGAGCTTTGTTGTTGACATATAGTAGACTTAATCAAAATTAGTCGACCCGCTAAAGAGAGAGTTCTGCCTTTCCATGCCTGCAACTTAGCTGAAATTCTGTTCACTAGGAATTCATGCGCATTAGAAGCAGCTGACACCAGTGCCCCCAGATATTTAGGCTATGCTGCACTATCCTGTACCTCAAGTAGATGCGATATCATGAGCCTTTCTTGCTCTGATGTATCAGAACTGTACCAAATGAAACTTTTTTCAGTATCGGACTCTTGAAGTGAAACTTTTAGGACTTCAGGCAGATCTAAATCATCAAATCCAGCATCCGACACTGCTTTTTCATCATCTGACTGTTTGATTGTACTTGAAGCCGATTGTAGTTAGGGCCATTCTGGTCAAGGAAAAAAGTTTACTATTTATCAGATATTTTAAGCATCAACATCATACAAAATTTTCTTATTTTATAACCAAAGGTCTGCAAACTGCTGTTCAGATTAGCAGACTCAAATGGTGTCCTTTTTTACAATTGAAAACCTTATATTTGCATTCATAAGTTGCTTAAAATTGTACCAGTACTGGGTTGTGCATAACATAGTATAATAATAAAAAAATAAACTCTTTCTCAGTGGCACCTGGATAAAAAAAACTGCAAAGTATAATAAACTAATAATGCAACATACCCTGATTAGCAGGCTCAAACAGTGATTAGCAGATACTTCATGCATCGACATGATCCAATAGTTGTGTAATATATTTTAGGCCAAAGGTTTGCAACCCTGATTAGCAGGCTCAGACAGTGTTCTTTCCAATCATAAGTTGCTTAAAATTGTACCAGCACTGAGGTTTCATAACATAGTATACCAAAGAAAATAAAAACAGAAATGTGTAATAAAAATATAAATAAATCTTCATGAGGTTTTGAGAACTTAGTCTCGGAGGCACTTGGATCCGAATCTTGCCCATGCTCTTCAGCCATCTCCTTCAACAACTTGAGCTTTGTTTGTGCACTAACATAAAACCAGTAATGCAATGTATAATTTCACAGACAGAACAATATATATATTTTTTTAAAAAGGGTGTTTTTCCAAAATATTTCCAGTATTTTACAGTGTGTGCCAATAACACCCAGAATTTATCATATTTGATATTATCAACCTGACAAGTTGGTTATTTTACAAATAACACCCATCCCATCCATGACAGTAGTTTAATAAAAAGAGTGACAATAATGGCAAATAATACCCATCCCATACACTTGATGTTCATATGTCAACTTTTGGTACAGGTGTGGAATTATACGCAGGCGACTTTGAAGGCAACCATTATGGTCCATGTTACATCAGTTCAAGAGAGTGTCATCATGTAATATGGCAAAAAGGCAGGGGCTTCTATTGAAAAAAAACAGGATGGCATATTTTCTGTCAGATTGCTGGATGATACGGAAGCAAAGAAACGAGAGGGTCTTCGGGGGCGCCACCATGCAGCCAAGAGCAGTAGCACAGAGGGATTTGCACAAGGGAAGATGTGGATTCGGTACTGTTAGAGGGTTTCAAGTGGGAATGAGAGGAGTGATATAGGTGATACAGGTGATACTGGTATTGATTCAGTACAGGGACTGATGGTTCAGGCCTTTTGGGAATAGTTTCTGGATGTAATAAATAAACACACCTGGCAGCTTCTGCTGCCAAGGCTTTCAAAAACAGACAATATTGGCTCCACTTTTGGCCCTCTTCACTCAGCCATTTCTTCTAATATTATTTTTTTTATGAACTTGAAACCCATGGCTATTTAAAAATGACTTTGGCAAGCTTGGAATTGTGTCTCTCTCTCATGCTGTCAACGCGCTCCTATTGACAAAAGAGCTAACCTTGGGGGAGTTTTAGACTTTCCAATTTACTGTCTAAAGTATCCACATATTTTGATTTCTACAAATATGAAATTCAAATTTATGTTTTTTTTAATTCTTTTTGTTTTCCAATTGTACAAAACTTTATCTTTAGCAACTTCAGACCCACGACTGTGATAACTCAAATCATATTTTAGAATATAGTCACCATAACTGTAAGTTTGGGTGTCAGTTGCAAACAAAAGGGGCCAGATGTCATTTGCAAATGCACTAATGTCATTTGAAAAAAAAAATGAAGCATAAAGACATCTAATTAGTCCACTTATTTTTTTCATTCAGATTCAATTCTGATATCACTTATTAATCCACTTCAAGACAGGAGTTTCATGGCAACAAACCATGCGTTTACTCCTACCTGCTCAAAGGAATTAAAAACTATTTACAAACTTCTACTTGCTAACTATCCTGACACACTGGCACCAAAACCAGAACAACCTAACTGGCATAAGAGATGTTTTTGCCACACATCTAACTGGCATACAAAACTAATTCAACATATCAAAAGTTAAAAAACAGTCTTCTAGTCTTCTACTGAGTTATCGCCATCATCATCTTCTGGTCCCTCTTAACCCCAGTTTTTAAAGACTTGTTCCATATCCTCAGGTTCAGGTACATCAACCAATCCTGGCCTTGCATTTGACCGTGTCACCATCCTCCTCCTCTAACCTCCGCAGGAAAGGTGCCATGCAATCATCAACGCCCTTCCATTCGGTGATATCTACAGGCCGACCATAAGAAAATTCTTCCATGTCCATGTCCATGTCGTCTGCTGTATCTAACAAATCAGGCATCGTGTCCGGCAACGAAGCCACTGGCTCGGAGTATGCAACTATATCCTTCACAGTTGCCGGTACCACGCACTTTCCTGCTTCTGGCCCAATCAGAGGTGGAAGTTTTGATATGCTGTCTATTTTTGCCAGTAAATCCAGGTTTTCCTCCTCCACCTGCTGCACCTGGAATTGAATCTCGGCGACTTCCTGGGCAAGATTTTTGTAGCCATTCGACCGGCCATTTTCTTGCGAGACCTTCTGGGTAATCACCTCCAGCGAGGGCCATATTTCAGGTGCCTGGTCGTCGGGCCCCTTAGAGATCGCAAGGCACACCTCTATGCCACATAATATGGACAATTCCTTTGCCTTCTTGAAGAGCGACGATTTTCTCTGTTTGAACGTAGCCGCACGAGTGGACGGGCCGCCAATGAGTTGCATTGTCACTGGTTTCCTGCCCATCTCGTACTTCTCTCTCTCTCTTTCTGTTCTTGCGTTTCTTTCTCTCTTTCGCCCTCTCTGTTCTTGCGTTTCTCTTTCTCTCTGTTCTTGCGTTTCTCTTTCTCTCTGTTCTTGCGTTTCTCTTTCTCTCTGTTCTTGCGTTCTAGAAATGAAATGAAGGCTAACGGATACATCGTAGATATATATAGAGGAGGGATCCAATTAATTAAATATAGACCATCGGATGACACATCGTAGATATAAATAGAGAAGGGATCCAATTAATATAGACCTTCGGATTAGCTTTAACTTCCGCACACGGATCAGGCGCTGAGAATTCTATGGTGACGGAAAATTGAAAAAACGTAGCGCTCCGTTAGATGCTGATTTGATGATTTAAATCTGCCTGAGGTTTGTAAACTTAAATTTGAAAAACTCAAAATTACCTATTTACAATACTTGAAAATTTTAGAGCTCAAACGAGAATTTTTTTTTTTTTTTTTTCTGAAAATTTTATAGTACATGGATCAGAAAAGAAAAAAAAAAAATTCTCGTTTGAGCTCTAAAATTTTCAAGTATTGTAAATAGGTAATTTTGAGTTTTTCAAATTTAAGTTTACAAACCTCAGGCAGATTTAAATCATCAAATCAGCATCTAACGGAGCGCTACGTTTTTTCAATTTTCCGTCACCATAGAATTCTCAGCGCCTGATCCGTGTGCGAAAGTTAAAGCTTATCCGATGGTCTATATTAATTGGATCCCTTCTCTATTTATATCTACGATGTGTCATCCGATGGTCTATTTTTAATTAATTGGATCCCTCCTCTATATATATCTACGATGTATCCGTTAGCCTTCATTTCATTTCTAGAACGCAAGAACAGAGAGAGAGAGAGACGCAAGAACAGAGAGGGCGAAAGAGAGAAAGAAACGCAAGAACAGAAAGAGAGAGAGAGAAGTACGAGATGGGCAGGAAACCAGTGACAATGCAACTCATTGGCGGCCCGTCCACTCGTGCGGCTACGTTCAAACAGAGAAAATCGTCGCTCTTCAAGAAGGCAAAGGAATTGTCCATATTATGTGGCATAGAGGTGTGCCTTGCGATCTCTAAGGGGCCCGACGACCAGGCACCTGAAATATGGCCCTCGCTGGAGGTGATTACCCAGAAGATCTCGCAAGAAAATGGCCGGTCGAATGGAGACAAAAATCTTGCCCAGGAAATTGCCGAGATTCAATTCCAGGTGCAGCAGGTGGAGGAGGAAAACCTGGATCTACTGGCAAAAATAGACAGCATATCAAAACTTCCACCTCTGATTGGGCCAGAAGCAGGAAAGTGCGTGGTACCGGCAACTGTGAAGGATATAGTTGCATACTCCGAGCCAGTGGCTTCGTTGCCGGACACGATGCCTGATTTGTTAGATACAGCAGACGACATGGACATGGACATGGAAGAATTTTCTTATGGTCGGCCTGTAGATATCACCGAATGGAAGGGCGTTGATGATTGCATGGCACCTTTCCTGCGGAGGTTAGAGGAGGAGGATGGTGACACGGTCAAATGCAAGGCCAGGATTGGTTGATGTACCTGAACCTGAGGATATGGAACAAGTCTTTAAAAACTGGGGTTAAGAGGGACCAGAAGATGATGATGGCGATAACTCAGTAGAAGACTAGAAGACTGTTTTTTAACTTTTGATATGTTGAATTAGTTTTGTATGCCAGTTAGATGTGTGGCAAAAACATCTCTTATGCCAGTTAGGTTGTTCTGGTTTTGGTGCCAGTGTGTCAGGATAGTTAGCAAGTAGAAGTTTGTAAATAGTTTTTAATTCCTTTGAGCAGGTAGGAGTAAACGCATGGTTTGTTGCCATGAAACTCCTGTCTTGAAGTGGATTAATAAGTGATATCAGAATTGAATCTGAATGAAAAAAATAAGTGGACTAATTAGATGTCTTTATGCTTCATTTTTTTTTTCAAATGACATTAGTGCATTTGCAAATGACATCTGGCCCCTTTTGTTTGCAACTGACACCCAAACTTACAGTTATGGTGACTATATTCTAAAATATGATTTGAGTTATCACAGTCGTGGGTCTGAAGTTGCTAAAGATAAAGTTTTGTACAATTGGAAAACAAAAAGAATTAAAAAAAACATAAATTTGAATTTCATATTTGTAGAAATCAAAATATGTGGATACTTTAGACAGTAAATTGGAAAGTCTAAAACTCCCCCAAGGTTAGCTCTTTTGTCAATAGGAGCGCGTTGACAGCATGAGAGAGAGACACAATTCCAAGCTTGCCAAAGTCATTTTTAAATAGCCATGGGTTTCAAGTTCATAAAAAAAATAATATTAGAAGAAATGGCTGAGTGAAGAGGGCCAAAAGTGGAGCCAATATTGTCTGTTTTTGAAAGCCTTGGCAGCAGAAGCTGCCAGGTGTGTTTATTTATTACATCCAGAAACTATTCCCAAAAGGCCTGAACCATCAGTCCCTGTACTGAATCAATACCAGTATCACCTGTATCACCTATATCACTCCTCTCATTCCCACTTGAAACCCTCTAACAGTACCGAATCCACATCTTCCCTTGTGCAAATCCCTCTGTGCTACTGCTCTTGGCTGCATGGTGGCGCCCCCGAAGACCCTCTCGTTTCTTTGCTTCCGTATCATCCAGCAATCTGACAGAAAATATGCCATCCTGTTTTTTTTCAATAGAAGCCCCTGCCTTTTTGCCATATTACATGATGACACTCTCTTGAACTGATGTAACATGGACCATAATGGTTGCCTTCAAAGTCGCCTGCGTATAATTCCACACCTGTACCAAAAGTTGACATATGAACATCAAGTGTATGGGATGGGTATTATTTGCCATTATTGTCACTCTTTTTATTAAACTACTGTCATGGATGGGATGGGTGTTATTTGTAAAATAACCAACTTGTCAGGTTGATAATATCAAATATGATAAATTCTGGGTGTTATTGGCACACACTGTAAAATACTGGAAATATTTTGGAAAAACACCCTTTTTAAAAAAATATATATATTGTTCTGTCTGTGAAATTATACATTGCATTACTGGTTTTATGTTAGTGCACAAACAAAGCTCAAGTTGTTGAAGGAGATGGCTGAAGAGCATGGGCAAGATTCGGATCCAAGTGCCTCCGAGACTAAGTTCTCAAAACCTCATGAAGATTTATTTATATTTTTATTACACATTTCTGTTTTTATTTTCTTTGGTATACTATGTTATGAAACCTCAGTGCTGGTACAATTTTAAGCAACTTATGATTGCAAAGAACACTGTTTGAGCCTGCTAATCAGGGTATGTTGCATTATTAGTATATTATACTTTGCAGTTTTTTTTTTATCCAAGTGCCACTGAGAAAGAGTTTATTTTTTTTATTATTATACTATGTTATGCAGACTGACGCACAGTAGCAAGTCCATTGTTACTTTGTGAGCTCAATCCATTAAAACTTGAGGTGGCTACAAAATGATTGATGTAATTAAGTATCCAGACTGACGCACAGTAGCAAGTCCATTGTTACTTTGCAAGAAACAGTAGCGACGCGTGCAGTTTGCAATGCAAACAAGGATGACCACACGAGGAAAGAGATGGACGCTAGATATAGATCTAACAGTGAGCAGTGTTCAAAGCATCTGATACTTTTCCATTGGCGTATTTGCAGTTGCACAAATCCAAGACAATGGCCTGGTGGAACTATGCAAATATCACTTGCAAAATTCAAGAAAATAAAATGGTTAAGAAAAAAAAATGATGAGACAACAACATAGCTCCATCAACCGGGGGGAACCAAGCTCTTAACAAGACTAAATTTGTGTTTATTAGGCAGAATGCAAAACATGTCCAAATTACCTTTGCAAGTCTGATTACAGTACAACTCAGTCACTAACAAGGGAAAAAAAAATGCTAGTTAGCTGTCACCAAATTTCATGTATCACTTGTTCACCCCAATACTTGTAAAAATACAACACTTCATATTTCCCCCAATACTGTCATTTACTTTCACCACCATGAAACCCAACCACCAAGAAAAACCATTATAAACTTGAGAACAAATTTTGAAAGAGATACTCCACTTAAGCCCCCTTCTTCTAACTCAATATAAACAAATAAGAACATTATATTACCATACACTGAAGGTCTTACAGATCATCAGAAGCACTAAACAGTATCTGGAATGAAACAATGATTTATCATCTTGGGCCTGATAACTCAACTGCATGAAGGTTATCAGTCGAATCAACAATCCATTCAGAGGGCCGGTGTGGGCCCATCTCAACCTCTTGCCTTACCACCTCCACCTTCTGCCATTCCTCCCATCTTTCTGCAAGGCCGTCTCCTTCAAGCATTCTCACCACTTCTGACATCTTAGGACGGTCCATTGGTGAGCCTTGTGTACATAACAGGGCAACTTGGATTAGTGACTCAACCTCAGGCTCTATGTAGTTGTTCTGCAAGTCAGGATCCACTAGCATTTCCAGTCTTTTCTCCTTCAGTAACCCTTTAACCTGCCAGTAGAGATCAGTTAATTAACCAAAGATTATTAAAAAAAATAAAAATGTAATTTCTTGAATGCATTGAGAGAGAAGAAACAATGTACCCAATCGAGCAGCATCACATCATCATCATTCGCCAGACGGGCAAGATCGAATGCCCTTTGTCCAGTAATAAGTTCCAAAAGCATAATACCATACCCAAAAACATCTGTCTTCTCAGAAGACTTTCCCGTTGAGAGATATTCAGGAGCAATGTGACCTATGGTACCACGCACGGCAGTGGTAACATGTGTATCCTTGTAATCCATAAGCTTGGCCAGCCCAAAATCTCCCACAACTGCCTCAAAATCCTCATCGAGAAGAATGTTTGCGGCCTTGACATCACGATGGATGATCTTTGGGTCACAGTGGTCATGTAGATAAGAGAGACCTCTTGCAGATCCCAGTGCTATCCTTCTTCGTGTTTGCCAATCAAGTGGTGGTTCAGCAGGTGGGCGCTCTAAAAAAAATATAGTAGACACTGTTATTATAGAGATCATCTCTATTTTGTTGTTTATTGAAAACTAATAATAGAAAGACACTAAGCTGTAATAAATATCCCATATCCGAGACCTCTCAAAATTAAAACAGATACCATGCATGACCAGACAGTTGATCAACTAGCAGTATCTAGTAGATGTCTCTTTATTCTATAATTTTTATGGTGAATCTTACTTCACTATGTATATAGTAGAAATAAGTGATATTCCTATAGCACATGGAGTTATGGACATTGATTTTTGGGTTCTTCCATTAAATTGTCATGCAATTTATTAGCATAGATCAGCTAACATCTGACTAGATTCATAACCACAGTTCCTTTAAGGGAAAAAAGTAAGCTACCTCGTAAGCGGGAAGCGACACTCCCATTGGCCATGTAGGGATATACAAGCAACCTCTCTGTGGGGGTCATACAGAACCCACGGAGACGTAACAGATTTCTGTGCACTGCCATACTAATCATTTCCACCTCTGTTTGGAACTGGAGCTCTCCACCGGGCGTCCTCTCCTCCTTCAACCTCTTGACAGCCACCAGTGTACCATCTGCAAGCCGTCCTTTGTAGACTTTACCAAAGCCACCTCTTCCAAGTATGTTCTTGTTGCTGAATCCGTCAGTGGCAACTTGCAACTCTCTAAGTGAGAATCTCTTGAGCTGGCCAAGATGAACCTCTGGGTCCTCCTCAGCTGAGAGGGAAATCGATATATTAATTATAAGGTTGCTTTTATTTCTTTTGCTACTTCTTAAACAGAGAAGGCTCACAAGTCTGTATTCCTCGTCAATGGAGGATTTGAGGTCTATTTTGCAAACTACCCATTGCATTATTAATTAATAATTACTAATTACAGATAAACATTATATGCTGGTGATTGAACTAATAGGAAGGTTACTTAAGTTAGCCATACTAATTTTGTATTGCTACATAAGGTGTGTTGACAATAATTACCAGGTACATCGAAGAAGTGTTCCTGTGGTTTTCTACGGCGCCACCATGCAAAAGCAATGGCAGGTGCAGCAAATAGCAAGGCAGCACCAGCAGCAACACCACCAGCAATTGCTCCAGTGCTTGATGCACTATTTCCTGTTTAAAATGAAAATTAATGAATGAGAGTGCCAAGGAAAAAAAAAAGAGTCATCATAGATATTACATACCTTGAGATTGCACTGGTGTAGGAGGGTTATATGGAGGAGGTGGAGAAAATGGTGGGGCACCAGGGCAGGGTTTAGTGGTGCCAGGACCACATAATAGAGGGTTATTTGCAAAACTGCAAGTTGAATTTGAAAAACAAAGTTATAGAAATTGGAATCAATTAGGGAAGTAAGACAAAGAAAACATACTTGATTGGAGTTGTTACCTGATGGGGGTGAATAGTGAAAAGGAACCGGTTGAGGGAACTTCTCCAGATAAATTGTTATTTGAGAGATCCCTGTTTGAAATATATGGAATTGTGAGTTATAAAAAAGAGAAAAATAAAATTAATTAATAAGGAAAAGATAAACATAACTTACAGAACTTGGAGAGCAGTGATGCTGGTTAAAGATTTTGGAATTGAACCAGAGAGACTGTTGTTGTTAAGCCGACTGCAGGAGTTTTCCAAAGTAAAAATGTTATTTTCTATATATTTATTACAGCAGTAAAGTTGGCAAAAGGGCAAGCAGAAAACTTCTGCCCATAGGCAGCCTAAGCCTCATTCGTGTTAAGTAGAGATAATAATGAGCACTAACAGTTATTCACAAAATGGCAAACCGAAAAGTATAGAAGATATTACTTTCCATGTTGCAACACACATTTGGCATATTTGGAGTTTACAGTTAGCAACGGTATAAGACCTCGTGATGATGAGGTTTACATTTTACCTTTATGCACTAGAAAGGCTCCTAGAATTATAATAACATGAATGAAAAAATTCTGACAATAATTTCATTGCGTTGAAGGAAAATCATGAGAACACTTACAGAAATCTTAGCCTGGATAAGTTTCCAAGTGAATCAGGAATTTGTCCAGTAAAGTTGTTCAAATACAGATCCAAGCTCACCAAGTTTGTTAGGTTTCCCAATTCGCTTGGAATTATGCCACTTATGTTGTTGCTATATAGCTCCCTGTCACATGACGTCATATTAGACACTTCTATTGTCTGTAACAAACCCAAAAATTGTCCTATCGACAAATGTTCAACATATTGATACAGCATCTAGTTTAAAACTGGTAAATTTGTGAGTTAGGTAGATGACATGGACGGCACAAGAAAATCATCAAAAGAAAGAAAGAGCAAGATTAATTATGATAATATCAACAAAGTAACATGCTATAGTAATATGCCACTTCTTACTTCCACAAACCAACCAAATACTCGAGTCAAAGCTAAAATTATCCAAAATTGAAAAAGAATCTGGATTGGAACATCATATTTATGTAGGGATCAGAACTTACAAGTATTGCAGATTTTTCAGCTGCCCTAATTGTGGGACAAGGGTACCGGAAAGTGCAGCATTTCCGAGATCCCTGAGGGGAAAAACAAAGAAAAATCAAAACATAAAACCTGCATAAGCTGCATAAAGCTTTTTTGTTATAAGTTGTCAAATACTCTAAGAGAAGACTTACACTCTAATGACACTGTTATCATTGTTGCATGTGACATGGAACCATGTGCAAGGGTTAACCAGTGTGGGATCCCAACTCTGAAGCACATTGTTAGGATCATTCAAATTTGTCCGTAAACTGTGCAGAGCATCACCTGCAGTATCAGTGAAAAATTGTCATTTTATAAAATTAATATAGAAACTGATATTGTAACTATGTACAAAATCATAAATCATAGGACCAGAACTTCAGGGAACAAATGAATTTCAGTCCTCAACAGGAAAAAACCGTGAAAATGAAACATTATTAACAAAGTTTGAATTGGATAGTCCTTCTGATTAACAGGAAGTAAATGAAAAATGCAGACAAATTTTCAGAATATGGGTAAAGAATAGAAGAGAGATCTGACTGGTCTCTAATTGATGTAACCACGTTTTAAGTCAAAATTTAAATCAATAAAACAAATAGCTTATTATACAACTCAAGCTAGCTCCTAGTTTGTCATGTAGGTGGATAGCTCCTTTTTTTAGAAAAAAATGGGAAGAAAAGTTTAGCCAATTATTGGTTCAAGAACAAGAGGGTAACCCAAATTGGAGTAGAAGAGCTAAATAGACCAGGACTTGTTCCTTTTGAAAGTATTACAGATTTCATGTTCCATCATGAAATTAACTTCCAGTAGCAAAATCACACTATAAATGCCACTTAAGTAGCTAATTAATTTTTGAGAGTGATAGTTTAGATTTTCTTTTAATTATTCCATAAATCTAGTAAATTTGATGATAAGATATCTCGAATGAAAACAAACTAAAAAGTATGCAAATCTCTATACAGGGAAGTATATATATAACAGTAACAAACTAAAAAAAATACTTCTGAAAGCCACACAATCTCTCTGCTCTAATTGTTATTCAAAATAGAATATGAAACTATTATTGACAATGTCTTTAAGACCAATACTTCCAATTTCCATACTTAGCAGGAAAGAGACTGCTATATTGTAATAGTCAAAATTCTCCTACAATTTCTAGTCAATCCTGAAATAAGCCAAAAAGCACATAGCTATCCATACACAAACAGATCGGCCAAAAATAGGACTACATCAATAAGTAGCAAGCTTTCCAGGAACTACTACTCACCTTCCATATTAGCGCCAACTCTAGCGAAAGGGTGAAGTAACAGGATCATCCACAGTAACCAGGACCACAGCTCACCCCGCGCCGCCATTTCTAACCAACGAGAAGACACTCTTCTAATGCGCCAGATCCATCTCCATTGCCCCAGCTCCGAGAAGAAACCCTAAATCCCAGCTCAGAATAAGCTCGAATCCATCGCCATTTCAATGAATAGAGACGCCGATCCGATCCACACCACAGACGACGCGTCACTCCACGATCGAAAGGGATCGAGGATTCGAAAGCGATCCAGACCAGATTCGACCAGACTTTATGGCTTTTTATCTCCCTCCTTTCTCTCCCCCTTTCCTCTTCCTCTTCCTCTCTCTCTTTCTCTGGGCTTTTACTTTTTCAACTGATAAGAATGTAATTTTTTTTCCTTTTTGCCTTATCTCTTTCTTTTGAGCCTTTGAGTGAAATTCGCCAGCTAGCTTTTAAATTTCATTTTCTTTTGTTGGCTTTGCTGGTCAGAGCTCATAAATGAGGGTTTTGGCCTTTCGCGTGCAGAGAGCTGCCGCTGACCGTGACACCCCTGCCCGTTGCGGCGTTGCCCGTGCGAAAGATCTTTTGTTTCTTTTTCTTGTGTCGTAATGTATAGACCCTACATTTGTTATTGCTTTCTTAATGTTAATCAAGAGTAACAAGTTTTGCGAATAATTCAGATTTGAACTAACTAAGAATCAATTAGTGAATAATACAGTAATTCGTGAACTAAACGGTCAGTTTGTGAGTTATTCACGAATTTTACGAATTCCACGTTTTATTCGTGTTTTTATCGAAAAAGTTTGTCGCTCTGTGCACCTGTCCACGATTCCATTTATGTTTTATGTCAACGTGGCGCCATTTTAGCATATGTGTGGCAGCAGACCCTACCACGTGGTGAAGCACGGTTTTTTAAAAATATTAGCTGTACACTTTCAGGATAACAATATGTATTAAAATCTTGATTATTTTAAAATTTTGATCAATGATCACAGTATTGTCAAACCCAGAAACAATTAAAGGTCTCCTAATGTAAATGTGGTGTATTACAAAACTTAAAATAATTTTGAAATATTTCCAAATTATATCTGAATTATTTCCGAATCATGAATTTTTACCCCGTCAAACCTTTTCCGAACTATTAAATTGTCACCATGACGCTAATTACGCTATCAAGCCTACTTTCAACGGACAGACGAATGCAACATAATAGAATGCCACATGGAATCAAAAGCACAGAGACACGAGAGAAAGAGACGGAACGGGGGGCACCACGGCAGTACGGTCAAAGTCGTATGTACCCCGAGTGTGCCACGTCAGAATCAGTCAAAACGGGGGAAAGGAAAGACTCTGCGCTCGTGCGTAATTTAATACAAAATAGACGTCCCAGATGAAAAGCGGGAGGTGGGTTACCTAACATGGAATTAATCAGGGCCGTGCAAAGAGGGGGCCCCGCTAATCATTTGAGTTCTTTAATGTGGCACCGGGTCACGGCGCTGGGATGATTAATCACGATTAAGGCAAATGGGATCTTTGATTAATTGCGCTCAGGCGTACTTTATTTAATTTTTAGATGCTAGAAGTCTAGAACAGTGAAAAGGTGCATGGTCGTGTTTATCGTAAGTACAGAATTGCTTTTGGTTAAAAAAAAGTAATCGCTAGATTTTAACTATTTATGAGAAATCGATTCTCCAATCAGGTTTATAATATGCGGCTTAATTCCTATGTGAAAAATGTTACCTCAATTATACAAAAGACTAATTCTCTATTATATAACATACTTAATCCACATGAACAATTTCCTAGAAAGATTTGGGCAAAAATATTAAATAGCTATTTAGCTGAAAAACATTTGGATATATCAATTTCGATGTTTAAATCAGCTAGCTTGTTGATTTAAAATATAACTTTCACTTGATGACGTTGATAATACAAAGAAAAATAAAATATAAAAGGTTGAAATTCAATTTCACAGATATGATCCACATGATACACACATATAAAAAAATTAAATAAAATTGATGCATGTTTTTATCTTAATTAATGCGCCACAGTTTTACATGACAAGATTGAATAGATTATCAAATTATATTTAAATTATATTAAATAAATTATCCAAGCACCTAACAACATATCTATAATTTTTTTATTTTTTATCTTTGAGTTAATAATATTTTACAAAAATTATCAATTAAAGTATCATATTTTCCACTTTTTAACTATATCTTTAAATTGCTGATGATTTAGAAGCCTTTTCGCGTTCTTAGTCCATCGTACAACCAAAATAATTCAAAGAGAGATAGAAATTTAGAGGGAGTTAGGCAGGTTAGGCTAGTTAGGTTTCCATTTTATTGGGTAATATTACTAAGAGGAGGGCTCAAATGCCCATTGCTTCCTGCTTCAATTGTACCCCAACATCTTTATCTTTAATTTCAAAGTTCAAACAGACGATTCGAACCGCTCAACATAATATCCACGTTAAAATATGATTGGAGACCAAATTTTATATTTTTTGGAAATTTTTTACTATTTTGTAAAATATGTACAAAATTATTGTTTTTAGATGGTCCACAATTTCGTGAAAAATAGTGATTTTGTACCAATCTTAAAAAATAGTAAAAAAATTTCAAAAAATATAAAATTTGATCTCTAAGCATATTTTAACATGGATATCATGTTGAGCGGTTCAGATCTTTTATTTGAACTTTGAAATTGAAGATAAATATATTGGAGTACGATTGGGGTATAAAACAATGGGGCATTTGAGCCCTCCTCTATTACTAATTAGTCTCTAGCTGAAACCTAATTACACTCACTTGAAGTAAATTCACTGTTGCAGATTGCTTGTAATTAACAATTTTTTTTTAAAAATGCTTGGTAGAGACTACTCGGTTGTATAAAATTTGTAATTAACAAATTGGTAATAGTTATTTGGAGGCTTAATCTCCATCTTTCTTTATGAATTTTTTTTGTAATATTCAATAATCAGGCCACTTTTTTTAGAGAGAGAGAGAGAGAATAGATTAGGAAATTGTACAATTATCAAAGGTTCATTTAATTGTAATTACTCGTTCTATTTCTAGAAAAATCTCAAAAGCAGAGGTTTTATAATGTAATTATCATGTTATATAACTCAAAATTATAAATATACATATCTAACATGTTAATAAAAAAAGTATGATTTCAACCACAGTAGAGGTACTCTGCTAAATAAAATGAACACCTTCCAAAACTTTGTAATTACAAAATTATTCTAATTTTCAGCATGACAAGTAATATTGGAGCACATAAACAATGAAATTACGGTGTTGCTTACTAATCAATAAAATTTATAACAAAATAGAAGATGCAAGAAAGTTACATACTCTGAGCAAGAAAGAAAAGCAAAGGAAAAGGAAAAAAATATAATTATTATATCAAATCTATGTATTCAAGAATTAACATTTAGTCTACAGACAAAGACACATGATCTCTCATTTAGAAAGTCATGAGTTCGAAATTCGAATAGGAAAATTCTGTTATTATAATAACAGAAATATTAAAATAATTGAGTTGCTTGACCTCCAACTTTTACTCAAAATATATATATATATATATATATATATATATATATATATATATATATATATTTATATATATGTATCCATATAAGCGGACTTTTAGGTGTTTGATAATAAAATTTGACTTACTAGGACAAATAAAATTACATGAGATCAAGATATTAAATTCTTGCATCACTTCCATAGTATATAACGCATTTCAAACACACCTATATATATGAATGGACATACTTTAGCTAATAGTTTAGATTCGTTTTAATTTTTTATAATTTTTTTTTAATTTTATCTGACCTGTTTAATTCTAGTTATACGGATTCAACTATAGCACATTCGGGGCTACGGTCAACTAAGAAATGAAAGTCTTATGCGGCCTCTGTACGGCAACCTCTACAATAAATATACAAGTACTAAGACCAAGACATTTAGTAAAAGTACATTTAGCTCTCCCAAGTTGACCTAAATTTGTCTACTTAATTCACACAGCTTCTTTTCCAAATTTCTTTAATTTCGACTTTCAGAGATAATTTTTTTAGTTTGGTCTGTGCAGGAGTCGGTGAAAAACAAATTTTAAAAATGAACGAGGATTACAACAAATACAAATCGAACTAAGATGTTATGTTTTGAAAATAAAATAACATATCTGTAAAAATACAAGTAAAGATATTGGCAAGCCTGATTTGACTTCGTGCAGTAAATCAGACATATACTTTTTCTTTTATCTCTATTGTTGGGCACTGCGTGAAGTGAAACTAACTCAGTCAATATCTTTATCTAAAAATATAGTCCAAATTTAAAAATACTGACAAAATATAATAAAGAGACCTACTGTACCTAAATAGGATATAATGAGTTAGCAATATTTTTTTTTTATATAGTTTGTTTTGCAGTCCGTTATATTATACATTTACTTTATATTCTTTTAATGTCATAAACAAATTGGTACAAAAATTTGATCAGAAAAGAGTAGAACATCTATCAGACTCAAATTTGGGTTTGATGGGCATCGCTTCCATATGATACATTTCAAGATGCGTCCATGCATCCGCACAAATATTGAAGCGGGTGTGCACGAATCTTGCAGCACCACGCACAACATATTGACGCAGATTGGATAGAAGCGTTGTCTATTGAACCTATGGAAGTGTATCTTCACGAGTAAGGATCCGACTCTGCTGCTTTTCTCTAAGAAAAGCAGAGTTTTGCTTTTCTGATCCCAACCATTCAAAATTTTTCTTTTACGTATTTCAATAAAGAAACTTTTTCATGAACAAATCTCAGTGAATTTGAATGGTTGAGATCGGAAAAACAGAACTCTACGGCAGAGTCCATTCCCACGAGTAACACATCACTCTATACAATCCCAATCGAGCGATGCTTTTACGGAATAGCATTAGATGCACGTGTAAGAGAGATCTTTAAGATTCATGACAGGTTAATCGGACGGCTGAGATTCGTCATTATTCATGATAGGATATCCTACAGGATCTGAACTCTCGGACCTACTCCCCTTCCATGACCTAAGTACCTAGAAAGAAAGTTCCTTCCGTAATGGATCAGGCAGCCCTGCTATAATTATCATTAAAAAAAAAAATTGGCCTGGCAATAACCCCACCGTATTGGCTTCCCCACTGTACTGGATAATAGCCAGCTGCTCAAATAAGATTCTCATTAATCAAATCATGCTATAATTAGCTGATTCAAAACAGACATGAAGATAGCGACACTGTTCCAGACTACAGACTAGTGTATTGGGTTGTTGAATTACCTAACACATAAAGACAAAATTAGTAGTTTAGTACGGAGATATTGTTTAAAGCAGTTTTTTTTTGGGCCATTTGTCTGCACTAATCAAGATAACCGGCCTAAATTGGGCTTGTATGAGATAATCAGTATTAACAGGGCTGGCCCAAAATTTCCCATGCAATCTAGAGAGCGCTTGGCACCGAAGTTAAGACCCAGTGCATTACTTACTTGATTGAGTAGAATAAGATCTGAATCGTCAGTTTTAGCTTGGCACGAATTTCAAAATGAACCTCTCTATATCTAAATAGGCACCGTATTACTTTTGGTCTGGCTGTAGGGGTGTAAACGGAGCGGATTCGGAGCGGATAATGCTAATATCAAATCCGTATCCGTTTTTCAATGAGCGGATACTGATACGGATAATAAACGGATATCAAAGCTCAAAATCATATCCGCTTTAACCGAATACGGATACGGAGCGGATTATCTCCGAATACGGAACGGATAATTGTCAGATATTGAGTCATATGTATTTTAAGATACAAATACCAATTAATAAAATTCAAATATGAAATCCTTTCAGCATATAACACATTCGATTTACAAAATATAAAAGATATAAGATCCGGATCTCTACTAAAAATTAATTCCACGAGTGAAAAAATATACAAGTGAGACATCATATATAGAAATCGCTTTGGATTCGGATACGGATATATGCGGATATCCGCTCCGTTTAGAGGTATAGAAATTTATTTGTTTCCGTATCCATGTATTTTGACTATGTTCAATATATATCCGCACCCGTATCCGTTAAGTATCCGTTCCGTTTAAAATGGATACGGATAGTAACCGGATCCGTGTACACCCCTGTCTGGCTGGTATTATTACTCAAGTCTGGTATATGAGGGGAGACAGACTCCGCAAGAGGTGACACGAGGGAAAGGAAAGGGAACGGAGGGGAGTTGACCTGACCGCAATCAGTCTGAGCTCAGTTACTTGATCTATAACATTAAAATTGGAAGGGGCACGAAAAAGGAAGGAAACGGAGGTGAAATCGTTGTATAATTTGAGCGATTTTTCTCACTGATCTCATCTCCAAAATCGGAATGTATAGGATGTGACATTCTTTACCTGTCCTCTCTGCCTCACATTGGAGAAGGGAGAATAAAGATGTGAGAATGAGGAAATCCCCTTCATGAGAATTTTTTTAATCATTTACAGCTACCATTGGTTGCTTTTGAATATGTGATGGTCAGAACTTAAAAGTGTACTTCTGAGTTAATTTTTACAAAAAATAAAAAATAAATAAACTAATTGACGGTATATCAATCTTTTTTTTTTTGGTCTCAGTTAGTTGTAATTTGCAAATAACAAAGAAAAACTGAGTTCCTGCAAATATGATAATATCGGGGTTTTTTCTGAAACTATTGAAATCAAAGATGATGAACTCAGGTTCCCAATTCCCATTGCAGTCACCGTTATAAGAGAAGCCACAAATTGTTTGTCTTTTTTTCTTTTAAATCAGAAACCATTTATGCTTTATACGAATAATGTGTACCTTAATTTTTTTTATGGAGTAAATTTTTATTTATTTATTTTTAAGTACAAGTCCGTAGATTAGGGGTGCAAACGGATCGGATAATATCCGATTGTATTCGGATCTGTATCCGAAAATTTGATACGGATATACGATATCCGAATATCCGTGCAGATACGGATATAGTTTTGAATTTTAATTATCCGTATCCGAATAGTAGATATATACCATATAATTTAATATATATTATGAAAATATTTATGTATATATCTACGGATATCCGATATCCGATCCGTATCCATACATATCCGTTTAATATCTGATTCGTAGCCATATCCGAAAAATAAAAACAGATACGATTTACCACTATCTGATCCATATCCGATCTGTTTGCACCCCTACCGTAGATACACAGCCCGACTCGCACAACGTCATAGTAAAACACCAACCGAGCCACTGCTGTAATTTAATAACCTTAGTATGTTCACTAAACTAATTAGTTATTTCCTCCATCAGATAACTAATATAAAAAGAATATTAACCTTAGTATGTGCACTAAACTAATTAACTAAATGACTGTTTTACTTCATAGACACTAAGACACGGAGATATTGTTTGGACCTAGATCTCTTTTGTTTTGAAGAACTGATCAGACTTTATACTTTTTTTTGTCCTGATTCTTCCATTATTGTTGGATGTGACTGAAAGAAAGAAAGATGAACATAGGCAGCAGTACTTTTTTTTTTTTGGTGGATATGATGCAATGGGAAAAAAAAAAAATAGAAGACTTACTATGGAATACCGACATTGAGATCATGTACAGGAGATACTCCGAAAGGTTCCCTTGCTTCTTTATTCGTTTGGTGTATCTGTTGGATCTCTACTTACGGTACTAGATGGATACTTTTCCCATTCACCGCTGGCATATAAAGTAAAATATCAAAATATCAAAATCAAATAGACACACAACGATACAGAAAAGATGAGGTATAAGTGCAAGAGCGACCGGTGCAAGTAGGAGTTGGTTGCCAGGGCTACAGATTTTGGTATTGCTTGGGCCATTATGAAAACTAAGGGAAAGCACACATGCCACGCTGAGGCATCCAAGTTAGATCATGCGCAGTTGACGTCCTCTATGGTCGCCAACTGCATAAAAATGTCATTGGAAAAAAATGCTGATATTAGTATATGAGCTATCAGCGACCTGATTGTTGAAAGCTACCAGGGCATCGTCCCAATTGCAAAGTACAACAAACTGTGGCGTGGTAGAGAGTTAGCGATTGCCCGGACATTTGGTAGTTGGGAGGGGTCTTATTGGTTGATTGTCCCTTTGTTGGAGGCAATCAAAATGGCAAATCCGGAAACCAATATAAAATTGTTTCAAAGCCAACCACTAAGCCAGGGTACCGGTATTTCATGAGGGCAGCATGGGCATGGGGACCATGTATAGAAGCAGTAGGTCACCTCAGATCGTCATCAGCATCGATGCTTGTTTCTTGTCAGGTAGATACAATAGTAAGATGTTGATTGTAACCGGATATGATGCGGAGAACCAATTTATTTCGCTAGCATTTGGACTGGTAGAGAGCGAGGATTTTGAGAATTGGGGGTGGTTCATGAAGTGGGTGCGGGAGTTTGTAATTGGTCCAAATAGATTCATGTGTGTGGTATCTGACCAGCACAAGGACGTAAAAAAGGTGTTCATACAAGATGATCTGGGTTGGTCCGAGGAGAAAAGGGAGTGTGCTCATCGCTACTGCTCTCAACATGTGTTTGAGAATTTTGAAAAACACACTCAGGATAAAATTGCTTTCAAAATTTTCAAGATCATGATTCGAGAAGATTACAAGAAAGCCTTGATGCAATCAGAAGGCGAAATACTGATTGGTTGACATACTTGGATACATGTGGCAAGTATAATGAAAATGACGAGAGAGAACCGTCTAAGCCATGGACAACGAGGCTAGTTGGGCCATAATGACTAGCAGCGGTTCTGAATATCTCAACAATGTCTTTAAAATTTATCGCAGGTTTGTAATTTGTAATCCTCGTAGGTTATGTTTATTCTTGTTTTTAGGTTCTCTTTATTTAATTGTAATTTGTAATTCTCGTAGGTTACCAGTTGCCACAATTATTGAGGAGACATTCTACAAGTGTGTCAACTGGTTTGTTGAAAGAAGAGAGAAGACCGTGCAATGCCAATTAGAGGGTTAGCTTTATTCCACTCGTGTGCATGAAAAGCTAACGAAGCTCATCAAGATGACTAGTAAAATGACCGCGATTGCATTCGGCCATCATGGAGAATTTATGGTGACCTCACATGGTGAGAAAATTCCATTTGACACAATGAGAGACAAATGGGTGTACACGTCTCAAGACTACATGTACAAGGTCATTTTAAAGAACGACAATGAGGTGGAATGTGCGTGCCAGAAGCCTCAGCTCACCGGAATACCATGTGTTCATGTGATGGCGGTGTGTCGTCTAAGGTACAAGTCTCTAATAATAATTTCATAATCATTATTATTATTAAGGATGACGTTACTTACAAATGTGTGAAAAATATAGGAACTTGAATCCAAATGTCTTCGTAAATTACTACTACAACATTCAAACACTCATCGACACATGGAGTGGTGAATTTCACGTGTATAACAATCAAAGTGATTGGCCGATGCACGAAGGAGCGATCTTAGTTCCAGAGCATCGGTTAGTGAAGTTGGATAGGAGACGGCACAACCGGATCCAAATGTGGATGGACATACTAGAAGGAAGACAAAAGGGTCACCAGACCAACAGAGCAACTCTCGAAAAGAATGCGAGAAAGATAAGGGATGCTAGAAACTGTACTCAATAAGGTAATTTTTTTTTTAAATCACATGTCACAAAATTAACAATTGTTATAACAGTAGATATTTTTTTCTGTAGTTTCATCGTTCAAGAGGTGGTTATGTTGTGTTTCATATTTTTTTCTGCAACAATATTTCAATTTGTTTTTTAGATGAAATGTGTGTTATATTGTAGTAGACTTTATATTGTGTTGTAGTAGGATTTATTAGTTATGTTGTAGTAGATTTTATATTGTGTTGTAGTATAATTTATTTGTTGTGATTTTATTTGTACTATTTTTTAGTTAAAACTAGCTAATTTTTAGTTTTTCTGTCCTTTAAGGAAAATAAAATTATAAAGCAAATAAAATTCAAAATTTCAAAACAAAATTCAAAATTCCAAAACAAAATTCATAATTCTAAAACAAAATTCATAATTCCAAAATTGCAAAACAAAAACAGAACAGAATAAAAAAAAAGAGTTGGTGCGCACTCTGGGGAAGGGTACCACTTGGTACGCGCCCCCCAATTAGAGCACCAAATGGTACCCTTCCCCAGGGTGCGCACCATTCTAATTTGGTGCGCTCCCCCAGTCCGCGTGGGTGGTATTTGTTGAAATAAATTGATTGGGGTGATATTTATTTAATTAGAATTTTATAGGGTGGTAATTAAAAAAATTTCGGACTACCCGCTTGCAATTGCTGAGGCCAAAACAAGGAATTTGGATCCCCCAGATACCTTCGGTGCAATAAGTAAATCCGTACCATTCTTTTAACTTGGCATGAATCTCAAAGCACACCCCTACAGTTTCTATAGGTACAGAATTGAGTTTGGCTCAGCTGGAATTAATTTGGACCGTCCATTTGTATAAATTGCATCTCAGATACCTCGGCCGTCCATCAATGCGAATGCGTAGCGCGCCTGTTGAGAGATTTTTTTATATTACACCTAATAATTGCTAATTTTCATGTTGCTTAGATCGTATTTAGTCGGTAATTGTGTCATTGGATCATAAGAAGCCTTTCTCTTATAATATAATATTTTTATTATAGATACGAAGGTATTCAAAATAAAATCATGTACCTTTCTTTGACATAAAGCAAAAACAAAGATTGTACTAATAATATGTATAATAAAAATATTATACGAAAAAGAATAATATCGAAAAAATATCTAGAAAAAACATGTATAAGAAATTTTGACTAAAAAAGTACTCTAAATAAATCTGTAATAAACACAATAAAAAATAATTGGAAATAAATTTTAATTCATAGAAAATTTTATTTCAATATTTGTTTATTCGTGCTTAGAAGATACGAATAATAAGAATAATATCAAATAAAAATAATAATTAAGAATAATAAAAAGTTAGCTGTAACGGAACACTGCATAAATTTATATGGAATATTGTTTTTCACATGATACATAAAAGGTCTTAAAGAAGCTAAAATTTGGGAAATATAACAAAACGGGAAACTTATAATAAGCTAAACTATCTGTGTAATTTTTTTTATGAATATTTAGAAAATATAGCAAGCAAATAAAAACAAACTTTGAGCTATATAGTGTAATATTTTCTAAAGCTTATTTGACAAAATAACCAAATCAATTATCTTGGAAGTAACAATATAATTTTTCTTAAAAAAATTAAGCATTATTTATAACTTCAAAATAAAAGGTTCTTTAGGAATACACATATTTTTTAAGGATGTGCAATATTAAATTCAAAAAAATTGTATATATTTTTGAGATTCCATTAAGAAAAAAGAAATAATAACTGCTAAAAATGACAATAAAACTCAATATTCGACTCATATTGTTCAGAATAATGAGACAGATATTCTGAAAAGAAAAAGAAAAACGCTCAAACCTATATACAAATAGAGAGTTACACAAGTTTGATGTATACAAATACTAATCTGACATAAATTTGCAAATTTTATAATTTCAGGGGCCTTACCAAAAACTGTAATTAATTTTTTTCTGTTCAAAAATATTTTGGAGGTCTCTGCGGAAAAAGTTTCGCTGATTCCATGTTGCGAGCAACTAAACAACTAATAACCATCCTTAAAATAAAATACCACAAGGGTGAAGGCACAAACTATCAACTTAAAATAAAAGCAATTCCTCTTTTTCGTTGTCGAGCAACCACTGTGCCGCAAGTAGAGCCCACACTTGCCACGTGCGGCCCCATGCTCAGGGATTCTTGATGTTCTATGTGCCTTTTATCGGACAAAACGAGTCATTCGAACTCGTAACTCTATATATTAACCAATACACTAGTGAGGCAATGGTTGTATGCATAGCCGAGATCAAAGAAACTAGAGTCCATGATCCGTCAACAACTTGATCCATTAGGGTCCAATCAGATTTTGCCCGATAAATCTAACTGGGTCTTGCCCGACAAAGCCTAGCCAGGCCTTACCGGCGAGAGTCCAGCTCGGACTCGGCTTACGGTCACCGCTTCGTATTCGTAAATGACAGGTGCGATTTAGTAACAGCCTTCTATGCGAGCGTCACCTCTCCTATGAGAACTTCCCTAACCGCTCTGACAATGCGGAATAATGGTTAGGGGATGACCTATTTAAGGAAAAAAGCTCCATGGAACATGGGCTGACTTTTCTGACAATGCGAGGTATCATACATGATAGAGACCGAATACCTCCTCACCCTCTCACTCCGGGAACCAGCAACCCACTTTCCAAACCTCGGCCCGTTTTCTCGTGACGGGACGAGATCAAATCTAGACATTCTCACATACGGTTTACTCTCCCCGAGATATGACGTATCAACCACCGTGGGGCTACTCTTAGCTCGCTTCCTAGAACAACTAGATGGCTTTGATTCAATGCTCGAGAATTACCTACCAGGTCCGAGATAACCTCCTCAAATTCTTCTCAGAGAAGTCAATCAATGAACTGCTGGCAAGCACTAAACCGAACTTCCGTGCATTTGTTGATTACTTGTTTGATCTCGAACAACGGTCCTCAGCTCATTGCAAATGTTGCCCTCACTACAAGGGCGACAACAGCAACACAAAATCAAAGGCCGTCGCGGAGAACATTAGGCTACAAACTTGTTTCACTTGTCACAAGAGAAGCGACAAGAAGGCAATGGCCAAGTGTTCCACGTGTGGTGAATGGTTTCACCCGGCTTGCGCGAATGAAGAGCCACGCCAATGGGAAGATGACCCAAAGTTTGAATTCTGAAACTGCGAGGATTGTCAAGGAACAATCGAGAGTCCAGCCTGGACTCGGCTTACGGTCACCGCTTCGTATCCGTACACGACGGGTGCGAATTAGTAACAGCCTTCTATGCGATCGTCACCGCTCCTATGCGAACTCCCCTAACCGCTCTGACAATGCGGAATGACGGTTAGGGGACGACCTATTTAAGGAAAAAAGCTCGATGGAACAGGGGCTGACCTTTCCGACAAGGCGAAGTATCATACATGATCGAGTCTGAATACCTCCTCACTCTCCCATTCTAGGAACCAACAACCCACTTTCCAAACCTCGATCCGTTTCCTCAAGACAGGACGAGCCCAAATTTAGACATTCTCATATACGGCCTACTCTCCCTGAGATAGAACGTATCAAATATGTACTTGTAAACTGAATTTTATTATTTTTAGAATTTTTTAACTATTTGTTTAGATGAGTAGAAAATCCAGTGTTCTAAATAGCGCCGCTATATTATTTTTGGACCCCAAACGCTAAGCTATGACATCAAAATGCGCTAATTGAGCTACGGCCGCTATAGCGGTAATAGCGGTCCGCTATAGCGCATAGCGTGTAGCGCAAATAGCGCGCGCTATGCATAATGGGCTTTTTTAGGCAATTTATATGTACTTTAAATATAGATCCAAAAAAGTTAAATAAAAGCCAAACCGAAATCAATTAAAAACTTTATTGCTACATATCTTTTAATTTGTCCAAACCGAGAAGGAAACCCTTGTCTAGGTTATTTTGAAATTTGAATAGAAAAAAAAATATATTATGTCATGAATCATGATGCTTAAGATATTTTGAATAGAAAAAAAATCAATAGTTTATGATATTACTATGGATATTTTGAACCGCAATTTGAACTTTGTACTGGTTCAATATGAATATTATAATTTCTTAATTAATTTGGTGTTATTTATTGTTCTATGAGACTTTAGATACTGTTGATATGTAGTACAAATATATATTATAATTTTTGTAAAAATAAAACGCTATGTAGAATAGCTTCCACTATAGCTACGCTATTCGCTATAGCTTTTTTTGTAGCCTTCTCACTATGACGCTATAAATGCTATTTAAAACATTGAGAAAATCACTTAACCATAAAAAAAAAAACTGTAATTTTCTACCCATAAAAAAAATAGTAAAAAAAAAAAAATCTAAAAAAAATCTAAAATTTAGTTTTTAATTATTTTGAATCATTTAAGATTTTTAAAATATCAAAACCGATAAGTAATGTTTAGCTTTCGCGCGTCTTCTATACCTATATTTATACGGATATATCAAACATTCTGATAAAATCTTCTAAAAATATTTTTGCAGTAGCAAACTGCAAAGCTGAAACACAGCTGCATCGCCAAAAGGCCAACACAAATGTAAATATAAATAAAAGGTTTTGCACGTGTTTTATTAAAAAATTTAAGAAAAAGGAAGTTTTGCAAGTGTAACGCTTGAGCATTGAACTTTTTCATGAGAATAATTTTAGGTGTTCCCCACTCCTGTAAAGATGCCATAAATTTGTAAAGTGGCATCCTCATGACCTGTTCATTGGGTTTCGATCCGTTCATTTTATTGCAAAAACAATGAGATAGTGTTGAAAAATCTATGGATTATTGGTTTGGATGGCATAGTGATAGTGCATATCGCATTTGACCACTGTCTCTAAGCTAATTCAGATAACTCTGCAGATCTTTGTTTCAGATGGGAATATTACATGTAATTTTCACCCCTAAAACACCTCCCAATTATTTTTTTCAACTTTTTAATAAAATCTGAATGAGCAAATGTGCATTAATTGTGCAATAGTGCGCATTGGGCAATAGTCAAATTTACATATCAATGTAAAAAAAAATGAGTCCTTATTGAAACAAGTGTACATCGCTACAATAAATTCACATTGACACAATAAGTATGTATCAACACAATAAACAAGTGTGTATTCTAAGATATGTAAAAAAGTTCATGAAAGTGTTTAGAAAATGACTTCATGAAGAATGCTTATCAGGTCTGTTTCTTTTTTTCTTTTCTTATAATCTCAGCTTGTTTCAACAACTCTTTAATTAGTTTTAATCTAAACCGACCAATTTGAACAAGATCTGCAATTAATTTATATCAGTGCTGTTAAAGGCTTCCGTTTTTGTTGCTATTTTGGTTTTAGATTACAAAAATGCCTTGGCCTTGTGCTCCTAGCTATCGATCTAAAATGAACACATTAAATTATATAATTTTTAGGGAAAGAAGAGGTTAAATTTCTCTCTCTTTTTTTTTTTCATAAACCTCAACGAATATTAGATTTCGAACATAGGACATTCTGTACACAAGGTATTGTCTATTAGGATAGACTTGGTTCTCAAATGAACATTTTTATTTATATGACTCTGTCAAAAACCACTTCTTCTATAGATAGTATCAAATCAATCTGACTTTGTCATTTTAACTTTAGCTGTTCGAATCAGAGAAAAATACCTGCTATCCGAGTCTGACATAACATAAGATACGGACTCGAGCTTAAAAATTGATTTTGCAATGTCTTAATACGGGAGTGGGGAATCAGGAAGAGTCTGTGTACAATAAGTCTCTTGGTTGATAAAAGTTATCAGAGATCGAATACACTTTTTCGCTCTTTGAGATTAAAAAGCGATAAGAAACTCTAGAGCTGCCACAGACCCTCCAGCCCCTCTCCTACCCCAACCTTGCCCACACTTCACACCCATCTGCCCTCTCTGTTACTTTTAGACCTCATCTCCGACACATCATTCTCTTCTCTCTCGTTCGGCTCTACCTCCTCGCGGAGAGGAGAATGAGGGAGAGGGGAGGGAGCCGATTGAAGTCGGAAGCGCCGTATTGTCGGAGTTCGGAATCTTGATCGAAGCATGACGGTGAGTAGATCTGGTTGTCGGAGCGTGGCAATGGTCGAAAGAGCGAATCTGGTCATGAAGCGAGATGAGAATTAAAGTATTATAGTGATTATGAGTGTATCTAAGTAAATTAGAAGAGTAGATTTAGTAAAAAATAGATCTAGAAGTTTAGATGGTGATTAGAGTAATTTTGAATAATTTAAAGAATTTAGTGAGAATAAAGAAGTAGATTTAGGAATTCTTAAAGAAGACTATTTAAGGAGTTAGACTATTCAGAATAGCTTACTCATTGGAAATATTTTTTTTTTCAATCAAATTGTTAGTAGGCATTAAAGCCACTAACTTTAAAAAAAAAAAATACGGAAGTGGGGACCAGCAAAGAACAACAGACCAAATTCCATTCGATGCTCGATCAGAGCCGTTTGATTCACTCATTTGTGCGTACTTGATCAATATGAATTTTGAAGCTGTTCATAGAGAATTCGATGCGGATCAAACACCTCTGACCGGACATCACATCGCCTCGATTGCCTTAATGAAACCTATGCAATTTTTCCAGGAACAAAAATGAATATAGCGTTTGACAAACGTGCACATAAGTAACCATTGAAGCAGAGAACTAGAAGTGCTCTGTTTTCATATATCTTTTTCTTGATGGTTTGTACGCTAGAGGTCTCAACGCAAGTTCAGTAACTATGAAGATCATTGCTTCCAACCAATGAATTCAGTATTTTTGGGCACAAATAATTATAAGAAGAGAAAAACAGGGTTAGATCTATCAAATACTAAAATTTCAGTCTAGAAATCCCACAAAAATATATGCGTACAGTGATATCTTTCATTACTACTAGCATAGATTTGGTGTCATACCGGTGACAAAATTGATGTCTTTAACTGTATACTGAGCCTTAATGAACTTTGGTAGTGTTATAAGCCGTTGGATGTCCATCAGTCTGAACGATCAAACGGCGGAGAGCTCTATTTACTGTGCTTCAAATTTTTCGGTAAGGCAGGTTGTCGATAGATGAATTAACGGCTTGTAAATTGTAATATGGTGCTGCACAGCTACATACATAAGTTATAGCGGATCAATATAGGAAATTTCGTTCGGTGCACGTGGCGTCCCAAGACATTTGGATTGGATAGAACGAATTCTGTGGTGAAACGTGAACATGCTGGAAGACTGGACGAATTAGGATCGGATGCACTGGAGAACAGAAACGAATATCGACCCTTCATCCGTTCAGTCCTGATCCATGTAGCCATCCATGCTTCATTATGCTGTTCATAAAAAGGTCTGCTACGTGAAAAACCACATTGCATTGCCGCAGAAAAATGGAAAGAGCGTTCGGGATCTTCTGCATCCTTTTTTAGGACACTAGTGAGTACATGAGTAGTACTCCCCGACGTAGATCGATCGCATGATCCATCTGAAACGGCCTGCACGTACTTCTTATACTACATAACCTAAGACTCAGCTCCAGAACTAAGCCACTAAATGGAAAGGAAGGGACGCAAGGTGAAACGCGCTCAGACCGAAGCTGCCTGCGACATTCACCCGCTTCAGAAGCGAGAAAATCAGAAAGGAGAGAAAGGAAAACATTACTGTGCCAAGAGAAACACGTACAATGTTCCGAAATCTGTCTCTTCCAATTTGAAGCGTAGAGAAAGTGAACCGAATCCTTCCTCTTTCGTTCCCCTCCTTTACGCACAATGTTTCTGAAACGACTTGAGAGTAGGTCCGATGGGCATCGGACCTACCTCGGTTCGACGGGTTTAATCACCATTGATTTTATTTTAGATTCGTGCGAAATGCTTTAAAATCCGTGCGTGTATGTTTGAAGATTCGTGCGCACAAATTTCTCCGTTTTCTTACGGTAGATCTGCCCATCGGAACCAAACTAGGTCCGATGGGCATCGGACCTACACCTATCTCTTCTGAAACACAACCTAAATACTAGCAGATAAGATGCATGATATTCACATCTAAACTTTTACATATTATCTCGTATTTTATTTTTCTAAATTATGTAAAAATCACTTATATTAAATTTCGAATTGCATAAATTTACTATCATAATGCTCATCTTTTTATACGAACATAATGAATTCAATATTTAGTAACTTTTACTGTAATTTTAAAATATATTTTAGTATGTTTTTAATTGAATCCCGTTAAAAGTATGTTTGGTTGCAAAATAAGAATAAGCTAGAATAGTCAAATCAAGAATAACTATTATTTATCTTATTAGAATAACCAAATCTAAAAATTCTTAGGAATTACCTATTTTAATAAGACAAAAAATTTGGATTTACTATTCTAGCTTATTATAACCCAACCAAACACTGAATAAACTATTCCGAATAGCCTAACTCAAAAAATAGCCTATTCTCAATATATACATTTAGGGCCTGTTCGGCAACATGGGAATTTTGTGAGAATGAAAATTTTTAATATGGGAATGGGAATTTTAATTTGTCAAAACCAAAGTTATTTAACCCATGGGAAATTTTAGAATATAGGTATTCGGATGCATGGGAAATTTGTTTCGATGTTGGTTTGTTTTTCTTTTTATAGAAGATGTAATACTACAATTAAACAATATTAAGTGTATTAATACTAATCTCTGATTATGATTAATATAATTATATATATCAAATTCTAAAAAAGTTTAAATAAGTGAATTGACTACACACTGCAAAGTGATATCAGAGTGAATTGACCACACACTGCAAAGTGATAAATGAGTGAACTGACCACCCACTGCAAAGTGATAAATGAGTGAACTGACCACACACTGCAAAGTGATAAATGAGTGAACTGACCACACACTGCAAAGTGATAAATGGGTGAACTGACCACACACTGAAAAGTAATATCATAATTGACCATACACTATAGAGTGACAAAGGAGTGATTATGACCATTTTCATTTAAAAAAAAAATCTAAATTGTTTCTATATAGAGCGACTATCAGCAAATGCTTCTTCACATCTTTTATAGCAAAATAATGGATCATCTTCTTCAATGGAAAATGAATAATGATGATGAGGATTATACAAATCTCATCATGCCACATATAGAGAGAAATATAATGGAACCAATTCCATGCCATACTTTAATCCTAACTGGAATGATGTATGTCAATGAAGTCTTAGATGGTCATGAGTGCCGTTGTCAGTGAGAATTTCGTATGGAGACTTTTGTTTTTCTTGCATTTGTCAAGCTGCTGAGAGACAAAGAGTTGCTCCATGATGGACATATGTTGATTGAAGAACAAGTTGTAATGTTCCTATACACACTTGCTAAAAATGCAAGCAATCGCACTATGCAAGAACGATTCCAACGGTCAAGTGATACAGTCATTCGTTACTTCCATATTGTGATTAAGGCTATTACTCGACTATCAGCAGAAATCATAATACCACCTCGACTTCATATGCCCCAACTTATCCAATCGAGAACAATATTTAATCCTTTCTTTAAGGTAAATTTAATTTCAATCATTCTCAAATGAATGTCTTTTTAAAGTAAGGTAAGTTGAGTTATTCACTATTTTTTAATATACATGATTGTATTGGTGCTATTTGATACCTCGCATATTTAGTCTATTTTAGGCCTGTTTTAGTACCAGATTCGTGCCATAATTCACCAGAATCATGTGCATTTCATCGATATATCTTTAGAATTTGGTACTGCTGAGTGTTTGTTTGTTTTCTGCAGGTTTGGAGCAAAACACACGAAGAAATGGCGATTCACATGATGAGGTACGACCCTTACCAGGCTTGGTACGGGTCGGACCTTACTTAGCCATTTTCAGCTCTTCACGCCTGGTACGGCCAGGCCGTACCAAATTGGTACGGGCCGTACATGAAGGCGTCCTGACAGATTCAAATTTGGGCAGAGGCTATTTAAGGCGGGGAACTCTCCAGATTTCGTATCCAATTCATTCCAGATAGATCTGAGAGCTCAGTAGGAGAGAGAAAGAAGGCTAAGGAGCTGAAAGCAAGAAGGAAAGAAGAGGAAGAGGCGAAACTCGACGGATCTAGCTTCCTCCTCCATCTCCCTTCAATCCATGGCTATCTCTCTTCCTCTTATTGTATTTTTAGACATTGCTATGTGCTGTGAGTAGATCATTTTAGTTTCTAGGGTTAGAGATCGAATCTTGATTTGTTTTGACTTTCTTTGACTTTTACTTTGTATGAACTCTTTAGTTTGATTGATTGTGATTTTCATTGTTATATCTTGCTTTGCTTGCTGTGATTGTTGTATGATGTCCCTTTAGGTTTAGATCGAACCTATCAAGGTCATGTGATCATCTCAATCTCTCATCCAATTCAAGTACATAGGGTAGAATAGTTCGAATTGAAGCCGAAAGGTTGAATTCTCCTCTAATCGACAGATTAGAGGGTGCCTTAGACATCTAATCAATCAGCTAGGGTAGATCTGTACCAACATACGATGGTTGAGGTGTAGAAACCCTAAAAGGCTCTCAATCGCATTCCAACCTAGATCTTGATCCAACAAACGACGGTTGAGGGTTAGGAACCTTAGGTATGGTCAATTGAACCTTTCTAAAGAGTTTAGCACAAGGTACCAGCAAGGAAATGCATTTACTCGAACTGGTAGGTTCTGTTCTGGGAAGCCGGTACGGGTCTTACCAGGGTGGTACGGCCTAGCCTTACCAAGTGAGGTACGGCCTAGCCGTACCTACTTAGTACGGGCCGTACCACTAGAGGCAGATCAGAGATGAAGTCTTAAACCCTGGAAACACCTTTTATCCATAATCAAAACACAATTTACATTTGTTCTAAACATTTTGTTACATCTTCTTCAATTGTCTGAACAGTTTGATTTGATACCTTAGGAAATTAAATACCAAACAAAACCTTTTCAACTTCTAGTTTTCAATCAAGTTTAGATAGAACTTAACCGAGTGATTAGCCGTCTCTGAGGATCGATACCCGATTATACTACACGGCAGAGGTTGTGCACTTGCATCCTTTACTCGTGGAGTGTTAACGAGGTTTAAAAGGTACGCTTTCAAGCGTGCCGAAACTTGCGTTGCGCTTTGCTGCGAACAAGTTTTTGGCGCCGTTGCCGGGGACGGTAACCAATTGCTTAGTTAGGTTTTATCTTACTTAGTTGATCTAGATTTTATCTTGTATCTTTATTGCTTTTCTTATTCAAAAAAAAAAAAAAAAAAATACTAAAAACTGGCTTTTGAACACCCCCCCTGCAGGCCAATACAGGTTGAAATATCATCTGAGAAGCAAGGGCCCACTGTTCGATCAAACTCCTCCAGACTCATCCGAGACTGCTCAGCCACCCCCTGGTACGACCCGTACCAACTCAGGCACGGCCAGGCCGCACCAATCTGGTCCGACCCGTACCATCTGAGGAGCTCAAGATGTACATGGTGACAGACCGACATTGGTATGGCCGCGACAATTTTCAAGCTGGAGGAGGCGGCCGATCCAAAGCTGATCAGATCACAGCTCTATATGCTAGAGCTGCCGACCTAGAGGAGGCCATGATCGCAGCTCTATATGCTAGAGCTGCCGAGCTAGAGGAGGCCATGGAGAGTTATTCAATCAGAATGAGCATGAGGGCAGCCAGAAACCAGAAACCACAGCCATGTGCCATGTGTGGGGACAGGAGACACTCTTATGAGTATTGCCCACTGGCTGATTGGAGTGAGGAACCGGAGCAGGATGGCTATATCAGCAACAACAATTGCAATTTCTACGACCCTGCACCATTCGATGACTCGAACAATTACGCATTCCAACCCGATCCACCCGAGCCGTACATTGATCCCGCTGAGATAGAATTCATACACGAGCAAGGGAAGGTGAACCAGATGCTGTGGGAACAGTTGCAAAACATGTCCACACAAATGGCCGCTCAACAAAATCAAATGGCTGCCCAAAACAAGTTGCTGGAGCAATTGAGTCACATCATCATCTCACGCCAATCTCAACCTGAAAAGCTGCCAGCTCAGCCAGAATGCGAAGGACCAGCCCAGCCAACAGACCAGACCGCACTTGACGCGACCCGCATCATTGAGACACGACCCGCATCTCCACCTGAAGAGCATATGGACGCGACCCGCACACCACCCGATGCGACCCGCATGCCGTGTTCTGATGACCTGGAGACCAAAGGAAGCGAGTCGGATTGGTCAACATGCGATGCCATTCCACCTGATGCGACCCGCGTCAAGACCCAGACAGAGCGGCTGACTCCTGAGCTCAAGCCTCTTCACCTCAGGTATGAGCTTCTAGACCCAGATAGATGTCGTCCTGTGATCATAAGTGCAGATCTTGAACCCGATCGGACTGCTTCACTCTTGGAGAAATTGGAAGCGCACAAAAGCGCGATCGGGCGCTCGATCAAGAACTTGATGGGAATCTTGCGGATTTTTCTGATGCAAGAGTATGATCGCACGGTTCGTGTTCCTCAGAAGTGGGTGCTCCCACCAGTGCCACCTGATCCACCTCCCACCGATGACTGAGCGGGTATGTTTTCTCTTTCCCTTTTGCTTCTATATCTCTTTATCTTTCAGTCTTGAAGCATTGAGGACAATGCTCAGGCTAAGCTTGGGGGGGAAGACGACTTTTTGTATCTTAGGATTTACTTTTGTGTTTTAGGATTTATTTTGATTGCACTTAGGTCATTTTTACTTTTCTCTTGCATTGTTAGGTGAAAATTTGCGTGAATTGCTAGAATTGAGAATAACTTTGAAACAATTTGGTTGTGATTAGAATTGAGTGAATTGGAACTAACCCATGATTGGTTATTGAACTACTTAGGTTGAGATGTTTTTAATAATGGAAAAGATGAAATAAACTTAGAATTGAATCGAACGAGATTATTCGAAAAAACTGAATTGTGCCTTTAGGAATTGAGATTTTCAAATTAAGAAAGTTTGGAATATCCATTGGTATGAATGAATACCAATGGATGTGTGTATTCATGGTGTGAGCAAACCAAAAAAAGAAAAGAAAAAGAAAAAAATAAAAAAATGAGAAAAAGAAAAAGAGAAAACAAAAGAGAAAAGATGGAGAAAATAAGAGTACTGGCAATAAGCCTCGAATGGGCGCCTTTGAGCTCGTCTCCCAATTAGAAATAAAGAAAGAAAATTTTGCTCATACCAACACACTTCGTTCGCAACTTTCTTACCCTTAAGCTTGATTCAAGCTTGGGGGAGGGCAAATGCAAAGAAAAATCACTTTGAATAAAAGCAATAATTCGGAAAAAGAATGAAATTGATTCGATCAAACCTAGGTAATTAGTCTTTCCATTGTTAGAAGCATCTCAAAATAAGAAGTTCAATTGACTAATTGTTGGAGTGAATCAAGGTTTACAAAGGAATGTTTGAATTACAACCGAATCGATTCTAGAAATTCTTGACTATAGCACACTCACGTAGGTTTTCACATTTAGACTTGTATCTGCATTTAGATTTAGTTGTCCAGCACTTTTACCCGAGTTTGAAACTTTTTGCTTGAGGACAAGCAAAGGTTCAGCTTGGGGGAATTTGATACCTCGCATATTTAGTCTATTTTAGGCCTGTTTTAGTACCAGATTCGTGCCATAATTCACCAGAATCATGTGCATTTCATCGATATATCTTTAGAATTTGGTACTGCTGAGTGTTTGTTTGTTTTCTGCAGGTTTGGAGCAAAACACACGAAGAAATGGCGATTCACATGATGAGGTACGACCCTTACCAGGCTTGGTACGGGTCGGACCTTACTTAGCCATTTTCAGCTCTTCACGCCTGGTACGGCCAGGCCGTACCAAATTGGTACGGGCCGTACATGAAGGCGTCCTGACAGATTCAAATTTGGGCAGAGGCTATTTAAGGCGGGGAACTCTCCAGATTTCGTATCCAATTCATTCCAGATAGATCTGAGAGCTCAGTAGGAGAGAGAAAGAAGGCTAAGGAGCTGAAAGCAAGAAGGAAAGAAGAGGAAGAGGCGAAACTCGACGGATCTAGCTTCCTCCTCCATCTCCCTTCAATCCATGGCTATCTCTCTTCCTCTTATTGTATTTTTAGACATTGCTATGTGCTGTGAGTAGATCATTTTAGTTTCTAGGGTTAGAGATCGAATCTTGATTTGTTTTGACTTTCTTTGACTTTTACTTTGTATGAACTCTTTAGTTTGATTGATTGTGATTTTCATTGTTATATCTTGCTTTGCTTGCTGTGATTGTTGTATGATGTCCCTTTAGGTTTAGATCGAACCTATCAAGGTCATGTGATCATCTCAATCTCTCATCCAATTCAAGTACATAGGGTAGAATAGTTCGAATTGAAGCCGAAAGGTTGAATTCTCCTCTAATCGACAGATTAGAGGGTGCCTTAGACATCTAATCAATCAGCTAGGGTAGATCTGTACCAACATACGATGGTTGAGGTGTAGAAACCCTAAAAGGCTCTCAATCGCATTCCAACCTAGATCTTGATCCAACAAACGACGGTTGAGGGTTAGGAACCTTAGGTATGGTCAATTGAACCTTTCTAAAGAGTTTAGCACAAGGTACCAGCAAGGAAATGCATTTACTCGAACTGGTAGGTTCTGTTCTGGGAAGCCGGTACGGGTCTTACCAGGGTGGTACGGCCTAGCCTTACCAAGTGAGGTACGGCCTAGCCGTACCTACTTAGTACGGGCCGTACCACTAGAGGCAGATCAGAGATGAAGTCTTAAACCCTGGAAACACCTTTTATCCATAATCAAAACACAATTTACATTTGTTCTAAACATTTTGTTACATCTTCTTCAATTGTCTGAACAGTTTGATTTGATACCTTAGGAAATTAAATACCAAACAAAACCTTTTCAACTTCTAGTTTTCAATCAAGTTTAGATAGAACTTAACCGAGTGATTAGCCGTCTCTGAGGATCGATACCCGATTATACTACACGGCAGAGGTTGTGCACTTGCATCCTTTACTCGTGGAGTGTTAACGAGGTTTAAAAGGTACGCTTTCAAGCGTGCCGAAACTTGCGTTGCGCTTTGCTGCGAACACTATTGATGGTACACATGTTCCTATAACTATTGCTTATGAAGATCAAGCTCCATATCGTAATAGAAAACAGACATTGTCACAAAATGTTATGCTCGTTTGTGATTTCGACTATCGATTTACTTATGTAATGGCCGGATGGGAAGGATCAGCTTCATATGCAACTTTACTAAAGAGTGCACTCGACAACAGATTCACAGTACCACAAGGCAAATATTTTTTGGTTGATGCTGGTTATGCCAATACACCGCAATTCATTGCTCCTTATAGGATATCATGTGCGAGAGCAAGGTGCAGCTAATGAACGACCGCAAAATTACAAAGAGCTCTTTAATCTCCATCATGCACAACTTAGAAACCATATTGAAAAAATTATTGGTATTTTAAAAATGCGGTTTCCCATTTTAAAAGTTGCAACATATCATGCAATTGATAAACAAGCGGACATAGTTCAAGCAGCATGTATTATACACAATTTTATTGAATAGAATTAGAGAATAGATCTGAAAAATGAAACTTGTTCTATTCCTTGTTCACCTTTTTGCCTATAAAGGCATTACATCTTACATCTATAACCTCACGAATCTATATAATTCCTATCTTACCAAAAGGACCCTATAGTTCGATATATTGCATAAATCTCAACACTCCCCCTCAAGATGGGCAAAAGATATCCCTCAAGCCCATCTTGTCACATAACCTAACTAGATCTATTGCGCCAAGTCCTTTGGTGAGGCAGTCAGCTACTTGATCTCCAGTAGCTACATAACTCAGCTCCAATAGTCCACTTTCCAGCTTTTCCTTTATGAAGAACCTATCGATCTCCACATGCTTGGTTCTGTCATGCTGCACAGGATTGTTAGCTATGCTGATTGCTGACTTGCTATCGCACCACAACTTCATTTTTCCTACGTGATTCACCTTGAGATCTTCCAGTAACCTCTTCAGCCATAGCATCTCAGCAACTCCCAATGCCATAGCCCTATACTCAGCTTCTGCCGTCGATCTCGCAACAACCGGCTGCTTCTTGCTCTTCCAAGAGACCAAGTTGCCTCCTACAAACATGCATTAGCCAGATGTAGACTTCCTGTCATCGAGGCAGCTAGCCCAGTCAGAGTCACAATAGCCCTCAATGTTCATGTGCCCATTCTGCCTGAAAATCAAGCCCTTCCCTGGTGCACTCTTCAGGTACCTCAGAATGTGATACACTGCGTCCATATGGCCCTTTCTAGGGTCATGCATGTAGCGGCTCACCACGCTTACTGCAAATGATATGTCGGGACGAGTGTGACCCAGATAGATCAATCGGCCTACCAGTCTCTGGTACCTCTCACGATCAACCTGTTCTCCTGCCTCTGCACTCATCTTGGCCTTCACATCAATTGGAGAAACTGCAGGCCTGCACCCCAACATGCCTGTCTCTGTGAGCAAGTCTAGGACATACTTCCTTTGGGATAAAACAATCCCCTCTGCTCCACGAGACACCTCAATCCCAAGAAAGTACCTAAGTTGTCCCAAATCCTTCACCTCGAATTCCTTCCCCAATCTTGCCTTCAACTGTGCAATCTCCCCCTCATCATCCCCGGTAATGATCATATCATCGACATACACAGCCAGCATAGTAATGTGACTACCATGTTGTCGAGAAAACACCGTGTGGTCAGCATTGATTTGCTGATAGCCTATGCCTACCATAGCCTTCCTGAACTTATCAAACCAGGCCCGAGGGGACTGCTTCAACCCATAAAGCGACTTCTTGAGCCTGCACACCTTACCCACTGTCTGGTTTGTGCCAAACCCTGGTGGAACCTCCATGTACACCTCCTCCAACAAATCACCATGAAGGAATGCATTCTTCACATCGAGTTGGTGTAACTGTCATCCACCATTCACTGCCATGGAAATTAGTGTCCTCACTGTGCTCATTTTCGCCACGGGTGCAAAGGTCTCATCATAGTCAATGCCATAGGTCTGACTGTACCCCTTGGCTACCAACCGGGCCTTATAGCGCTCAACCAGACCCTCTGGATTCTGCTTTACTGTGAAGACCCACTTGCATCCAACAGCCTTCTTGCCTGGTGGTAGTGACACAAGTTCCCAGGTTTTGTTCTTGGTAAGGGCACTGAGCTCTTCTAACATGGCTGCTTTCCACTTCGGATCTCCTTTAGCAACCTGCCAGCACTTAGGGATAGAGACAGTGTCTAATGATGCAATGAATGCTCCATGTGCAGGTGATATGTGTGAGTAAGAGACAAATTTGGCAATGTCATATGAGAAACCATATCGGTCAGGAGGAATGCTTGCATTCTCACGAGGAGTCCTCCTTACCGACAGGGGAGTGGGAGGAGTAGGGAGAGGAATCATATCACCTGTGTATTCCTCATCTGAGGTGGATGGTGTAGGTGTCTCAAGAGTCGGAGTAGGCAGGGACAAGGGACTTGGCACATGTGGCACTATAGGCATAGCTCCCTCATTCTGCTTCTTCCTCCTTACATACACTTCACCATATCTCGACTCCCCCTGAGCCTGAGTTCTACCACCTTCGGGCTCAACCCTAGCCGAATCTAACTCAAGTGTACCATCAAGTGTACCACCCACACTTACCGTCACCGTCCTCCTCTCACCATCACTACTATTCTCCCCCTCTCGTCTCATACCTCCTGTATCGAGCGAGTCTTCAAATGGTGATGTTGCTTCTGAGGAGTAATATGGTTCGAGCTCGTGAAAAGTAACATCCATACTAACAAACATTCTCCTCTCAACCGGGCTCCAGCAAGCATATCCTTTTTGAGTAGCTGAGTACCCCACAAAGATACACCTCACAGCTCTTGGATCAAGTTTTCCCACATTTGGCCTATTGTCATGTACAAAGCACACACACCCAAAGGTTTTGAGAGGAAGAATATCTCCATTCTTACCTGTTAGCATCTCAATTGGAGATATCCAGTCCAATACCCGCGAGGGCATCCTGTTGATCAAATAGGTTGCTGTCAGAACTGCTTGCCCCCACAAGTACTTTGGGACTTTCATCGAAATCATCATACTTCGAGTTACCTCAAGGAGATGCCTGTTCTTCCGTTCTGCTACCCCATTCTGCTCTGGTGTGTACGGACACGTGGTTTGATGCTGTATTCCCTGGGATGACAAGTATTCCCCAAATGCCCTATTAGTGTACTCTGTCCCATTGTCAGACCTCAATACCTTCACAACTGCACCGTATTGAGTCTGAACCATTTTGTGAAAATCTTTAAAGCAAGTAAGCACATCACTCTTGTTTTTCATCAAGTAAAGCCAAGTCAAACGAGAAAAACAATCAATAAAAGACACAAAATATCTAAATCCATTCAAGGTAGTTGTAGGACAAGGTCCCCATACATCTGAGTGAATCAAATCAAAACTACAAGACCTCCTATTCCCAGAACTAGCATAAGAACTCCTGGTATGTTTGCCTAACTCACATGCATCACACATCAACTTTTCCTTATCGGCCTTTTCAAACAAAGGCTTATACAATCTACTCAAAATAGGAAATGAAGAGTGACCCAAGCGCCTATGATGGAGCAGCAGTAAGTCCTCCACACTTCTATCAGTTCCTCTAGCTCTCTCTACAATGGATGAGAGGGCCGAGCCCATACCCTCCTTATCCATGTACCACAAGCCTCTATGTAGTGTGCCAGTCCCAAGTACCTTGCCTGTCCCCTTCTCTCGGAAGATCACCTTGGGATTATCAAACAAAACAACACAATTTAGTTGTGAGATAATGGCACTTATAGATAGAAGATGGCACTTATAATGGCACTTATAGATAGAAGATTCACGACAAAGTCAGAGTGTTGGTACATTTCACGGTACCCTTACCAACCACCGGTTGGGCCGTACCATCGGCTGTCCGGATGCTCTCTGGAACTGTTAGGTGAGTATAGGAAGAAAACTCCCTAGCAGCACCAGTCACATGGCGAGATGCACCAGAATCGACTATCCAATCTGGTGATCTAGTGGTGGATATAGAAGGAAGGGCAAGTGTATCACAAGTACCTGTGGCTGTACCTGTGGTTGAGTAAGCAACAGAAGCAAAGTTACCCCTAGATGAAGATGAGGTGGATGCATCATCGACCACACTCTTCTCCTCACTTGCTCCTTTTTGCCTCCTCCTGACTATCTGTGAGGCCGCTTCCATGATCAGATCCTCCTCGGATAACCCCACAATAGCTTCTTCCTCCTCTGCAACCATCAGATTTGCCCGGTTGCCTCCTCTTCCACCTCTTCGGCCCCCACGGCCGCGTCCTCGACTCCCAAACTGCCTTCTACCACCTGCATCTCTCTCCTTTGGTGGCTTAGGACAAGCCTTGATCAGATGACCTGTTTCCCCGCAGTTGTAACACCTGCGAGTCTCCCCCTTAGCACCTGTCATATCTGAGCCCGAGACGGTCAAAGCTGATCGTGTACCTGGAGGTCCACTCGGCTCAGCATGTATCCTCATGCGACTCTCCTCTTGCATCATCGCAGCAATAGCCTCATCCAATGAAGGGATCTTCGGCTGGGCTAGGAGAACTGATCTCCTTTGATCAAAGGCCTAGTTCAGATGAGACAGAAACTGCATAGTCCTTATCCGTGTAAGAAGCTCCCGACTCTTGCAGCTCGGATCAATGCAGCACGACACTTGTGAGAAGTGATCAAACTCTGCCCACAGCTTTTCCAGATCCAAGGAGTAATCTTGAATCGTCCTATCTCCCTGCACCACAGCCTCTATGTCCTGCTGAATCTGGAACACCCTCATGTGGTTCTCAGTCCTACCATAGGTCATTTTCAGCTTTGCCCAGATGTCCTTCACAAGGCGAATGCCATCTACTGAAGAGGCGATCGATTGCTTCATCGAGTTGAGCAACCAGGTGTAGATCAAGGCATGTGTGGTCCTCCACTCATCGGCCTGAGTAGTACCACTCGCTGGCTCATCCTCTGTCAGATACCCCTTGAGCTTCCTCCCTTCTAGAGCAGTCTCGACCAGACGCGACCAACTCAGATATGTGGCCGGTCCATCAAGCTTAAGCTCCACATCTTGGAGATCTAGCTTCACTTGCGGTGGATCACGTGCTAGGGTATTGGTCGAGGCACTGGCTCCCTGTATGAGTCCAACCAACACCTTTAGAACCTCTGGATCAACACCTGTCAGTAGTTCTAGAGCCCCTTTACCCTCCGAGCTCTTTGGTGACATCTTCTCTCAAAGGATCCAAGTCTCGATCACACAGATCACACGCGACTTCCTTCCCTTTCTTGATCCGATCACTCGTATCTCTCGTAAAGATCCGATCTTGCTTCCTCAAGACGAATCTAAACCATCTCTCTTTCTTGACTCGATCTTGATCTATCTCATCAAGATTCGAGCTTAAACCCGATCAAACCCGATCGAGAACCCGATCCAAACCCGCTTCTCGGGTATCGTGGGGTTAAAGGCCCCCCACGCCGGCCAAACCAAGCAAATAGCAACCCTCTTACCTTTGGTTCGCCTAGAAGGGAGAGAAAGCAAAAAAAAACTCGGCTGACCTTAGAAGAGAGAAAGCAAAAAAAAACGACTGCTGACTTAGAGAGACCTAGGGCGGAGCTATGGTGCTCGGCTGAGAGAGGAGGGAAGGGAGAGGCTGAGGAGAGGCGGAACCGGGCGGAGGTAGGCGGAGCAGCGGCTAGGTCAGATCTGGGCGGAGCAGATCAGTCCATGGCAGACCTGACCAGCGGACCTCCTAGGCGGCTGTGCTGGCCAGCAGCGGCCTAGGCGGAGGTAGGCGGGGCCTGGCAGAGGTCCGACGGTGCTCAGGCGGACTTGGCGGAGGGGGGCGGCGGTTCGCTGCTACAGTACCACGGGTTGCTACAGTGTTGCGTTTTTAGGTTTTTTTTCAGCTCTGATACCAAATAGAATTAGAGAATAGATCTGAAAAATGAAACTTGTTCTATTCCTTGTTCACCTTTTTGCCTATAAAGGCATTACATCTTACATCTATAACCTCACGAATCTATATAATTCCTATCTTACCAAAAGGACCCTATAGTTCGATATATTGCATAAATCTCAACATATTGTATATCACAATGGCGATGCCGCTTGGACTGCGAACGCTAATTTAGAAATTGATCCGAATGATATTGTGGATGTACCAGATGGAGATGAAGAGTACGACAAAGATGTTGAAAGACTTAACAATCAACGTCAGGCAGGAAATGAAAAAAAAGATGAAATTGCTAGGCTTATGTGGTATGATTATGTTAGACGTCAGAATAGAAACTTAACTTAAAATTAGCTTAATCTATTAAAATTAAGTGTTGCTAGTTTAATTATGCTTGTTTAATAATTTCTTGTATTATTAAATTGTGCTTGTTTAATTAATTTTAGCTTTTGTATTATTAAATTGTGTTTGTGTAATTGAGTGCTTGATTGTGCAAAATATACCTTTTAATTAATTAAACAAGTTAACTATATCTTTTAATTAATTAATTAAACAAGTTAACTATACCTTTTAATTAAACAAGTTAACTATACCTTTTAATTAATGAGCAAAATATACCTTTTAATTAATTAAACAAGTTAATATCTTTTTAAGTAGTGTTCGTCCTGTATAGCCGGAGAGAGGTAGAGAGCCACGCAAGTAGGGAAGAAAAATGGAGCTAAGACTCAATTTTTTTTTTCTCCAAAAAAGTTGAAGGCTGCTGGGAACTAAACCCTTCTAGGAAAATGAAATAGGAAATATAAAGATGCTGCCGAACAGACTCTATTCAGAAAACCCATAGGATCAGAGCTACCGAACAGACTCTAAGAATCTGTTTGGTAGCAAGCGTTCCTATGGTTATTCCTGGGAAAAAAAAAATTTACCCATATTTGTTCCCTTCAACTGTTCGGAGGTCCCAATTTCTATTCATATTCCCACGACTATATGGGTTATTTTCCTATCCTCTAACACATCGGAGCTAGGAAAAAAACATCAACTCAGACCTCTGTTATTTTTCCCCAAATGCTAAGCTTGTGAAAAAGTGAGAAAAAAACTACAATGCGTGAAAAAAATATTATTTGTATTTCTTTAATTCTCTACGTAGATCAATATGATGTGTAATTAGGTTTTATTTTTTCTGTATCAGTCGATTAATGTTCAAGCTAAAGTACACTCTATTAAAAGAAATCAATTTTAATATACTGATACATTGAAACCTTACATTTCTCAATTGGCAATATCATAGAATTAGGAGAAAAGAATAAATAGTTTAAACCTTACATGACCCAATTCTATCATTAGTTTGAGAATCTGATATATATAAAGCTATATTGATCATAATCAGTAATTAATATAATACACTTAATATTAATATAATTTAATTTTAGTATTACATCTTCTATAAAAAGAAAAAGAAAAAGCTATCATCCTAATAAATTTTCCATTCGTTTACCGAACACTTATATTCTAAAATTTCTCATGGATTAAATGACTTTGGTTTTGACAAATTAAAATTTTCATTCCCATATTAAAAATTTCCATTCCTACAAAAACTTTCCATGTTGCCGAACATACCCTTAGTTGTTTTTTAGTTCGTATCAACTATCTACCCGCATAAATGTTAATTTTTTTTTTTAATTCTGGGCAGTGACTACCAATTCAGTTGTAATGTAGTCAATTAACTATTTCTTTAAGAAAAACTCAATAGCACATTTGCTTTTTTTTTTTGGTTTCCATTTCATATTCCAATTCTTAGTCCTTATTAATAATTATTCTGAACATATGATCAGAGTACTCTCAAGTTAAGCGAAATTAAGGTAAAACAATGTTATTAATTTAGGTGTTATGAACATTCATGCATTAATTTCTTGGTTGGATATATAACCGGAGACTATAAAGTATAAACCAAAAGAGAAGGAAGAAAGAGACAGAAAGAGTAAGGAAAAAAAATTGCATGTCTTTTTGAAGTAAATTACTTCTGGTGTGGCAAGTCAAGTACCAATACCAATGCGTCACAGTAAGCAGGGAATTGCGCGCTGGAATGGGACCAATTTGTTTTATCATGTCGAAGAAATCAAGGAAAAGAGGCCCCTCTAAGCAACCATTAGAGAGGCAAATTTCAACATGACCATATTTCTTTATTCTCATTGTGGACTTCTAGCTGCTCAACTGCCCACTCACACTGTTTCTTTCTCTTTAAGAATTTTTTTCTGATTAAATTTTGTTTTTTTTTAATTAATTAAAAAAATTAATTCATGACAATATTATTTCTGTAAATTATTTATTTTCATATATAATAAATCGATTCGACAAAATACTATTTTATTTAATATAAAAGTTACTAAACTTCTCAAAGTTAATTTTTTTTAGACATTAGATATATGCTATGATAATAGGAAGGAACACTTGACAAGGGTTTTTTTTTATAATTAATTTAAAAAATAGATTTAAATAAAAATTCAGATAAATTAAAATTTTAAAAGTAAATTTATAGGTATGTTATGGACATGTACATATAGTCTAACAATCAAATTATTGTAAGTAATGTTTGCTAATACATTAAAGACGATTAATTTTACATCAAGAGGCGTAATATCGATCGGTAATGCAAGTCGGATGAACTGTGTGTCGCATTTAAACATCTCGAAAGATAAATCGGTTTACCATTCTTAATTATCATAATTTATGAACTACTTAGTAAATATGAACTTCACATATACTTGATGAATAAATGAATATTGCAAGACAGCATTCTTTGCTGCAAAGAAAGGAGCAAGCAAAATAAGCAACAGTTGCTTCTCATCAATAAAAAAAAAAAAATTCTCTTGATGAAACTATAAAAGATTGTACATTACTATTCAATTCCGGAAAGGAATTTTAGGAGTCTGACACTTCTCAACACATTAAACAATAAATTAATGCTTCTGCTGCACTTGATGCATTATTATCTAATAATTGCACGCATACTACTGAGCCCCACTTAAAAACAAATCATATAAAATGTTTGCATACTCCAAAACCCACAATTGGAAGCCTTTTGTACCTTGTATATATATACACACCTCAAGAACCTACATCTCCTAATCCCAAGCTTCATCATTATATCAATTATTATCCCTAATCATATAAGAAAATGACAGACAATATTTCTCAGGTGATCTTCAACAAAAACAGGAGACGTCGCTCCCGCGCATCAAGTGAATACCTTGGAGTTCGGCGTCGGCCTTGGGGCCGTTACGCAGCCGAAATAAGAAACCCTTATACCAAAGAAAGGCATTGGTTAGGCACCTTCGACACAGCAGAAGAGGCAGCATTAACTTATGATCTATCGGCTATAGCAATAAGCGGGATAGCACGGGCTCGAACAAATTTTTATTACCCACTATTAGCATCGCCTCCAGTATTGCCAATGCCGACTACTCCACCTCCTCCCCCACCCCCTTCACCAGTGCCATCGGAGAGTGATGATTTCTTGTCAGAGATAAGCTGTAATGAGGATGATGATTCCATGACTATAGCTGCTATCTTGCAGAGTTTTCGTCATCAATCCACAACGCCGTCCTCTGATCTGTACTAATAAAAGATCAGCCAAAAACATTTTTGAAGTCATACACCATATATATATATATATATATATATATATATGATATTTAGGCGATACGTGCAAACATACTTGGCAGTGCTCGCCGGATCGCCCTTCTCGAAATTTGGTTTAGTTATCAGTTCCTTGAGAAGAGCAAAGTAAATCACAAGTGTTTTTTTTTTTTTCCTTTTCACGGATAGGTGCATGTGACAACCTGTTATCCATTTTCGTGTTGTCATGCTTTCCTTTCTTAAATTAGATGAAAGACATAATGCTCCACTTAAAATTGATCAGTATTGACAATCGTTTTACAATATATCTCAACTCAATTAACTGGTTATTCCTCATCTATGACTGACTAATAACAAGCCTTATTCTACCCTTCTATATATATATATGCCGTAGTTGTAAAATTTTTAGACTTTTAGCTGAGCCTTCCTAGTTACTTTTTCTGGGCCTAAGCAAAAGTGGAGGTGTAGACAAAGGGACGCGCGTTCGAAAAAAACTGTGAGTACCTCATCGGCCCAGTGGGCTGAAACTGGGATGGGCTTGGTATAGGCACGGCCTGTTTTGGGTTATTTCTTGTAAGGAGTTCACCAGAGGGAGAAATAATCATGTAGTCTAGCCTTTTTGTTGTTCAAAAAGAAAATTAATAAAAACTCGAGTAAACATTCAGACATTATAAGCATCCATGAAATATTGGAGAAATAAATTATCTAGCAGAAGGCGCCCACCCGAATTTTTATGTTAATTATTTTTCCTTTTTAGAGAGAAAAATGAAGGTCATGCTTCCAAGTTTCATTAACCGAATTGTTATGCTTATAGTTTGTATTTATTTCTGGCCTTGGGAGAGGCATATAGTTCTTTATTGGTTATGATATCGATATAAATACTAAATACTATCAAAATCTAATTAAGGTTACATTGAACTTTTTTAGTATATATAAATTATTAATCAAATTACAAAATTAAATTTGTAAATATTTTCATAATTATTTAAATATGATATGTATCAAATTTTAGTCGATTTATATACATTTAGTATTTCATTAAACAATTTAAAGTTATTAACGATGAATGACTAATTAAATTTTAAATTGACAAAATTCGATACACGTTCAATTTAAATAATTAAAAGTAATATACAATGACAACATTTTAATCTGAATAATATTTTTTTAAATACATATAACATAAGAATTGAATGTACAACAAAAATTAGGCGTATGCTACAATTACTCATATATTTACATAGTTGTTTCTAGACAAGAAATTTGATAGTTCCGTCGTTAAAGTTTAAACTACAGAGAATAATTTTGAAAATAAAGAAGTTGCTATTTCGCTAACTTCAAATTATTTCACTCCCTAGATCTTTCATGGATCATACATGTACACATTGCACATAATTTGTGATCATAAAACATTACGAACCAATATAGAATAGTATAACCTGAAAGCAACCCTCTTCTATCTAGTATTATCTGGTAGAAAGCAATGGGGCGGAACTAGGATTTGAGTATGGGGGGCTAAATGATATCATTAATTTTTTTAATAAAAAAATGCATAACACAATATAACACAAGATAAAAAGATCCTTCACTATTTGATTTTACAAAATAATACAATAAATAACTAACACCAACAAAGTATCATGTCTATCAAAATCAAACTAAAAACATAATATTCATATCTAATTTTGTTTTTTAAATTTTACATTGAAGTCTTATAACTTTGTATATTATTATTGGGAGGCTTTATACACGTAAAATAAATCATATAATATTGTTTTTATATACTTAGTAATAAAAAAAATTCCCAGACATGCCTATGATCCGCCACTGGAAAGCATAAAGGGTCACAAACAAAAAGACTAATAATTAACGCTTTCATTGAATTCCTCAAAAGCATTCAAAGCATTTATCATGCAAACGGGGTGGTTTCTGCTATGTCTATGAGCTATCATGACTGTGACAGCGGCGATCATGATATGAGATTCGATCTGATCAGAAATTCAGAATCAGTACCTAGCTGAAGTACTAGGATTTTTTTATAAAACGTAATTAAAATAATTAATTTTAAAAAAAATTACTAATTTTTTTACAAAAACTGTAAAAACCGAATTGTCATTTCGGTTTGGAAATTTTTTTTTTTGCTGCACCGAAATGGTAATTCGGTTTATACTTTTTTCACAGTTCCCCACATCCAACTGTGTGGTCTTGTGTGTAACTCCCCCTAAACCAAATTGCCAATTCGGTTTAGGGGTTTTTTTAGCCTAAACCGAAATGGCAATTCGGTTTAGGGGCTTTGTATTAATATTTTTTTATATTAATTATGGAATTTCTGTTTTTCTGATTTCTGACCTCTGTCGATAAATCGTCAAAACTGTACCGAACCGTAATATTTTTTTATATACAAATTATATTATCTAAAAACTAGACTTCAACGCCTTTCTTTTGATATAAAGAACCCAAAAATCCATGTAACCATTTATTCATAATTGAATTTTCAATCTAGTTGAATTTCCAAGACTGCTCACTGGAATTTCTGAATTTCTGTTTTTCTAATTTCTAACCTCTGTCGATAAATCGTCAAAACTGTACCGAACAGTAAATTTTTTGTATATACAAATTATATTATCTGAAAACTAGATTTCAACGCCTTTCTTTTGATATGAAGAAACCAAAAATCCATGTAGCCATTTATTCATAATTGAATTTTCAATCTAGTCGAATTTCCAAGACTGCTCACTGGAATTTCTGAATTTCTGTTTCTCTGATTTCTGACCTCTGTCGATAAATCGTCAAAACTGTACCAAACCGAAATGCCAATTCGGTTTAGCCTAAAAAAACTCTACACCGAAATGCCAATTTGGTTTGGCAAAAAAAAAAGATTTTCTGTGGCATTGTTCCTACAACCCCACATAAATCCTATAAACCGAATTGCCATTTCGGTGCAGCAAAAAAATAAAAACTCTAAACCGAAATGGCATTTCGGTTTTTACAGTTTTTGTAAATAAAGTCAGTAATCAAGTTGTTTTTTTTAAATTAATTATTTTAATTACGTTTAAAAAAAAAAAAATCCGAAGTACTATGTAATACCAATAACCAAATTATGCACGTAATACATGTTTTCCTTTTTCCACTTCTATCTTTTGATCATTAATCATCAATTAAGCTGATTTGACAGTTCGATCATAAAATGAAAAGCTTTTAATTAATTGACCCCATCGATCCATGCATAATGATCTTGCATGTGATTGTGCTGTGTTAGCACAAGTGTACATATAAAAGTGTTCCCGGTAAAAGAACATATATAATTAAATAGCTAGGACGAGAATAAAGACATGATCTGAATTTGTACATGCACTACACCATAACGTTATAGTTATATTATTATATTTTCACCACAAAATTACACAACAGAAATATATTACGCACAACCTAGCTATATATAAAGAAGCACTACAGCACCAAGCACACTTAAGGAAATAATGCATCATAAACTAACTTGATCAAAGAGACTTGATTGGATGAGAAATTTACTTCAGTGTATCTTGCCACCACTTCCTTCACTGGGATTCGGTGGCTGGGGGCGTCGTACACGTACAACCAGGCTTGCTGAGAACACTGAATCTTCCTATCAGTTGGAAACAATTAATTCTTGTAAGATTAAATATTCAAATGAACAAGGAAAAATGAAAAATCATAGGAGTAGAAATTTAACTTTGCAGTTGGCAAGTGAAAGCTAAATTATTATCTATATATAGAGAGATTGAAGCAGGGATTATCTGGGGTTTTACCTTAGTTTTCTTTTCGTTCTTCTCCTGACAATCGACATTCTTCTCTTCCTGCGTGTGAGACCGAAGTGCTAATTAATATATAAGTAAACCAGAAATAATGAAATGGCTCAAATTTGTTCTTTGTATATGTTGGTGTCAGCTTGTGATCTTAAAGATACTGGTATAAATTGATCCAGGATGGTACTGTTTCTATTTTTAAAAAAATACATTTACTCCCATGTGATAGATGGGTCTAGCTAGTGGGCCACATGAACTGATTTAATCATTTAAGCGTTACTTTCAGCTGTCCAGGTGGTGAAAGCTTAATTAAGGTACCATCTTGGACAGGGTATCGAAATCTGGTACATGAATTAACATGAACTGTACCCAATATATTGTTTTTCATTCAAATTTTCTTCATGATAGAAATTCAAACTTCTTCTTTCCAAAGAACTTCATGATATCTTAACTTTAAAAGATACATAAATTTTGAAACAAGGTTTCCTTCAGTGGAGAGAGAGAGAGAGAGAGAGAGAGAAATTACTCGTGTATCATTTCCCTTCCTTGTAACGTTAGAATAGGTATAGACGGGAAGACCTCTGATGAAGAGACCGCGCAAAGACGACGGAGCACAGTCTCTAAGGTACAGTTGCGTTAGAAGAGAACCAGCTTTCTTCAAAACCACCGCCATGAGTGATCGGAAAAGAGATCTCAGACTTGATCAGTACTGTTATTGTGATCTATGTGTGTGTTGTACTGTTGTGTTAATTGTTATTACTCGATCTCTCTCTCTCTCTCAGCGCCAGCGGTGCTCTAGTGCTGCAGTTAGAGCCCGACCGCTTATTTATTGTCCCTGGTCGGTAACAGAATGGAATTACCACTTTGCCCTTTAGTTATTTACTCACAGATTATTATTAACCTCTGCGATTTATACATTCTCAAAGTTGAGAAATATTTTTATTTTTTTTTGGTCAGCGTTAATGTGCACCCGTATTTCGGTATTTGTAAGTTTATATACTTATTTATCATGCAATGCAAATGGCATCACTTATTAAAAAAAAATATTGTGGCTTGAGCTTTGACTAAAAGTTTGGTAAAACTGTAGGGGCATAGCTGGAAGTGGCACTGTAACCCTAGTAGTTGATTAAAGACACCGACAGAGATTCCACGGTTTCCAACTACTTTTTGGATAGCATTTTTGTTTGTTCCTCTCCAACGCTATATATGCCGCACAAGAAAATTCGGACGTTATTGTGTGCGTTAAGATTCGTGAAAAAAGACTCTTCAGATCGGACTGTCTCGATCATTGTGCAGAGCTGAAGTCGACAAGTGTTCGATGATTTTGCTCCAGTGACTATACTAAATGTAGATGGTTTAGGTGGTTCGATGTTGAAGTCTATCCTAAATATTAGCAGTTTAGTAGCAAATTCGCTACCTACGGGTTTTGAATAAAAAAAAAAAAAGTAGCAAATTCACTGGGAAGAAAGATAGTCAGCTCCAAGTGCTACCCTTAACTCACATTCTTATTTTAGAATCATTGTTATATAACAATATGTATAGTTATAAAAAAATATTTTGAGCGCATGGATAAATTTGGTAATATGTCTCATATTCATAAATCGAATAACATGTACAGTTTCAAGTAAGATGTCAGAAAAATACTTTTATAATTCGTTTGACTAATTTATTTTTGAATTCGGAAAAATAGTAACATATAAAACTTTACTCTTCACGGTCTAGTTTGATTAATAATTTAAATATTATTAAAAAATATTTTTAATTTAAATTGCTATATATACAACATAACGCTTGCTATATATAGATAACTTTAATTCTATGAAAATGATAAAGCCTGTTCTATGTTTATTTTACCAAAATAAGTAAATTTTCTTATAAACTCTTATATTATCATCTCTCTAATTGTATAAATATTCAATTATGGTATTGAGACAAATGTATTTTCACCAATTAAAAAAATATATCACGCTAAGTTTTACAAAAGTATATTAATTTTAATTACTAGCAATCTTATAATATTTGTTTCTCTTACTTGTCTAGATTATATAAAAAAACACTTCTTCAACTAATAAATCATGTCACTCTCTGATCTCTTGTCTTTTGAAGTTGTTTGATCTTTTAAAGTTTTCTAATTATAAATTATTATTTTCAACAAGTTTCTTCTTTATACATACTCTGTTGAGCATATCCATTCCAACGATTATTAAGATTTCTAATTTAACATGTTAATTTCTATTTCAATTTCACCGATGTACAACAATTGCTTATTTAGAAACTATTATTCAAAATTTCATATTAAGAAATCAATTTCTAAATCCACACTGGCAAAATCATTCGTTGAAATTTTTTTTCCACTCATCTCTAATGCTCTCTCTCTCCTAAAGAAAAAAAAGTTTTCTCGTTCAAAACAATTCCACAATTTGGTTGCCTCCATTCATGGTTTTTTCATAATATTTTTCTTGTGTCTAATTACATTTCTATAGTGCGTAATAGTAAAATACTTTTGTAAGTGATAAAATTAAATTACCATTTAAAAACAAAAGAGAGAGAAACGGCCTTAACCAGGAGCTCTGTAACGGCGCTAAATGGCATAACTGGTGTACACTAGAGACAAAGACTATAAATTAAAATGCACCCCTGGGTATCACCTACTACAATTTAAAACCAACAAACAAAGATATTCGCCATGAAAGTATGAAACCCCATGGATTTGTGTCCTCCATTCTGACCTTTCATGTTCACACAAGTTGATTTTGACCGTTCAACTTTAATAAATTAAATATATGTATATCTGAATTTCACCAGTCAACGCGGCAGATTGAGCCAGTCAAACTTTTCCGAGATTACCATCTCAATCACAGCATCAGCAATCGTATCATTCAAAGTTATATATATATATATGTAACTCTAGAACATTGGTTTGGTCATACTTAAAAGACACGAGCATCAGGTATAAGTTATACATGTGTTTCTTTAAGGTTTTGCATGTGTTTCTTCCCTGGTTTTGCATGTGTTTTTAGAGCATCAGCAATCGTATCTTTAAGGTTTTTCATGTGTTTCTTCCCTGATTTATATGCCGACATTTTTATTAATATTCAAAATTAAATACAAATTATTAATTATATCTAGCTTAAATGGCGAAAGAGATAAGGAGAGGAAGAGAAAGAAAGAAAGATAAGGTAATTTCTGAGACGAAAAGGGCGATTAGTGGTAACCGAGGAAGATCGTCCCATCGTAACGTATAGAGAGGAGGGTCAATTAGTGGTCGAGATAAAATTGAGGGAAAAAAGAACTGTCAAGTATGCCGTGATAAAAAGAACTGTCAAATATGTCTGATGGAGGAATTTCTTAATTAGACGGCCTATTCAATATGAAATTTCAGACGATAACTTTGAGGAAAATCCCTATGGCTACGGTTAGAAAAAAGAAGAAGGTTGATTCAGAGCCTCCAATATCGGACGATGAGTTTGTTTCAAGTATTTATATTGGTAAGGCTACCACTTCGTCTTGTTATCACTGATCCAGATACAGCAACATCGTACGAGGAGTTTGTTCCTTATACTTTCAATGCTCATTTTAAGAAGTAGTATTATTAGAGTTTAAAATTTGAATGCATTTGAGTTGGATGCATTTTATTTGAATATAGACTTGATGTTTCTCTACATTTTCATTAAAAGAACCAAATTTTTGGTTTAGTAGAAATCTCAGAATTAATTTTTGAATACAGTAAAAAGCAGCATAGTTATAAAAACTAATATTCAACTAACTCATAACTTAGTCTAAATAAAATCCACACAAATTACAAATAAAATAGTTCTCAAAGCTGCATCTAAATAAACAAGTTCATAACCTGCATACAAATATCAATTTAAATCACCTATTACTACGCCTAAACGGTATTTCGAGAAACCAACCAGTTCCAGAAGATGGCCTACCAGATGGTTCTGCTTGGCTTCCAAATGCCCTTCCGAAATCGCCATCTCTTTCTCTTCATCTCTTTCTTTCTTTCTCTTCTATGATTTTGAGTGAGTTGTGAGAGGGAGGAGAGAGAAAGAGAAGTATTTATAGGATCTGAAACAGAAAAAAAAAATATTCCCAACTGGTAATTTTTTGATCGGTTCTAATTTTAATTCCGGCCAGCCATTTTTTTGGACGGTTTCGGCATTTTTTGGCCGAACTCGGGTTATCATTACCGCTATCTATATAAGTGTCATCACCTCTATGCGAACTCTCCTAACCGCTCTGACAACGCGGATTGACAGTTAGGAACGATCTATTTAAGGCAAACAGTTCCATGAAATGAGGATCGAATTTGACTAGACAGGTGAGGTATATAGAGTTTGAATACCTCCAAACATTCCCACTTCGGAAACCGACGGCCCAGTCATCTCGTCTCGGCCCATTTCTCCGAGATGGGATGAATCTAAAGTCACATTCTCCCCATACAGCCTACTTCTCTGGTATAGGACGTATCATAACTCATGTCAGCCTTTTTTTTTCTTAATTGTTTCATTGGTTGTCAGGCCAGCCATGCTGGTTTTCATTTGTTGGGATATAAAAGTTAACACAATTGTTAGTTTTCATTGGTTCGCTTTACGATACATACTGATTAAAACATTAACTTGAGAACATACTTAGCTCCTGACACAAACGTCCAGAACCATCTCCAGGTCTCTGATCCAATCTGGAGAACACTCTAGTTTGCAAAACGCATAATTCAGTAATTAATTTAAATTCACCGTTAGATCAAATAGTTATATGATAAATTTGCCTTGATTATAAGAATAACTTTTACGTTTTGACCTTCAAAAAAAGAATAACTTTTACTTTTTGACCTTTAAAAAAAAGAATACCTTTTACTTTTTAGTAAGACAATATTTACTAATGAATATAAACTTTAATAATTACTTTGATAGTTCTTGTTATTTGATTTAAAGAAACTCTCATTATATAGCACAATCATCAGATCAAATAAATATGAATTATTCAACAAAAAATTAGTTTAATTAGTAGAATATGTTCATAAAATTTTTCATCTGATTTGCTTTATATACGTTTTATCAAATTTTAGTTTTATGTTGGAGCCAATTGAACTAAATCCGTTGTTATTTTCCATTAGATAATTAAATTTATCATTATCGACAACAGTTATAATACTATGTTTTGAAATAAAATGAAACTTATCAACCGAATTGGAGATGGAAATAAGTTTCTAGAAGGATTGTCAGATGCTGATAACGTGACTAGGAATATAGAATGCTTATCCTTTGGAATTAAACAACAGATGTATATCACGCTGAGATTGGGCCTATATGCTTTCTAGTACCTACAGTAATTATGGGCTTAGTACATGGGCTGTAGAGAGAAATGCTGCATATAATCCTTCTAGAAAACTTCATGACAAGCAGTCATTGTTCACTTAGTTACCGGATCACATTGGACCGTTCTTTTTAATTTGGCACGAATCTCAAAGCCCAATAATACTGCCTGCGCTAGCCTGAATCTCAAAGCGGCTGAGAGTTAATCTCAAACCGTAAAGTGAAAGGAATCTTTTACAGTAATGGATAGGTCAGATGCCACTGTACCAGACCATAAATGTATTATGGCGGATGGTACATAAGAGGCGATTAATTAAAGAAAACTCTGTTACATCAAAATTTAACTACTGGTGTAAAATTTGTTACTTCAAAATTATTGTAAATGAAAATAATAAAAAACATTAATCTCGCATATTAAACAAGTTGAAATTTGAAAGACATATATATTGCTTGCTTCTTTCAACCAAATAGACAAGCTAAAATAAGTAAATAGTTACACTAGGTAATGTACATTTTTCTGAGAGCATGCATGTATGCACAAAATCCCCGGTGAAACAGCTGTGTCTGTGACAGTTAACAACCTTTTCACCCGAAAATAGCAAACAGCTAGATCTCCTAATCACATTCCGATTTATCCTTAAATAAATCATTTGTTAGCGGCGCTAAACCAACCAGCCTTTATTTACCTCTTCATGCGCCAGATAGTAAGCCAAGTAGCCAACCATCCAAACAATGAAAACAACATTAATTAAGTTCACACAATCTCTCATACAAAACCGCTTGAGAGAGGATAAACCAAGTGGAATTAGTGCTCAAACACCGCATATGAAGCCTCTTATTCCTTCATAAAATGGGGAACCCAATCTATCCTTTCCCTTTCTCCAAATCCAAACCAAACAACAACAATAATACAAGGCAAGAAAAACCTAATCCGGAAGTTGCTCTGATGGGTTGGTCGGGTCAGAAAAATGCCACCAACACATCATCTGAAGAGCAGGTACGGAAACCAATGCTGCCAGTCCTATCGACACTATCCCTTGTTGAGCCAGAGCGTCGCCGCCGACCTCATCGCCCCAGCAGGGGCGTACGTATATTACGGTCTCTCTGTCGAACATTACCAGTTTTCACGCCGAAATGTGCACGTGTTCCAGGTCCATGCAAGATGATTTCCAATGCTCACATCGCATCCAGTGATTTTCACCCGCACCATATAAGCCACACAGCGTCATCGTCATCATCATCTTCACTTCGCATCACCGGTACCATTTTCGGCCACCGCAGAGGCCGTGTTTCGTTTTCTTTCCAGCAGACATCACGTTGCCTCCCCTCATTGGTGATAGAATTGGCCATACAAACACAAACATTACTCCGTGAAATAGGGTCAGGGATGGTACGGATTGCGCTTGAGTGCGAAAAACATCCCGAACAGAAGAGCAAGGATCAACTTGGATTGCTAGAGGAGCCTATATGGACCATGTATTGTAACGGGAAAAAGTGTGGGTATGGTGTGAGAAGGGATGCGACTGAAGAGGACCTGGCAGTGATGGAAACATTAAGTCCAGTGTCGATGGGTGCGGGTGTGCTTCCAGGTATGTCCGAAACCGAGGGAACAGAAGGTGAGCTGGCATATGTGAGAGCATTTTTCGAGCATGTGGTGGGGTCTCGTGATTCGGAAACTCTATACATGCTCAGTCCTGATGGGCGGAATGGTCCGGAGCTCACCATCTTCTTTGTCAGAATTTGAATGACGGGGTTTGTCAGAGTGTCAATGACATTTATTCATATAAGTTAGATTTTTCTGAAGAAGGATTTTTGTTGTTAGCTCTTAGGTATATGATAGAACAGTAAAGAAGGGAACATGATTCATGAACAGTCGATTGGAATGTGGATGGTAGATGTTTTTACTTAGGACATATTTGAAATTATGGATAATTTTTTCTAACTATCTTTACTTCAGAAATGGCTGTCTTTGTTCTCTGATTCTCTCCTTCCAAAAGATAACCCCTAGAGATGAACTTATATTTCTTGTATGCATTGTGACAAATTTGTCATGTATATGGGATATGTTATTAATATTGCATCTCAGAAGTGAGGACTTATTAGTTATTCATGTATAGCATTGTTTTATTTTGAAATTTTTGGATTCTGTGAATTGCTTTTACTTTGTTGCTTAACTATTTGTAATGTATAGCCAATTCTTGTTTACCAATAGATTACATCATGTTCATAATCTATAGTCTACTTAGTAAGTGTAACAGAACATGATATGCACTTTACCAGTCTAGTCATACCAAATTGATAAATTAATTGGAGAAGAGGCAAAATTGACCCTTGTTGGTATTAACTAATTAGTAATTATGCCCGGTATTTTTATCCTGAACGTTTGTTTAAACAACCAAAGGTTAAATTATATATAGGATTCGATTCATGAAGAGGCACTTAATTAAAAAAAAATATGAAAAGTTAGGATTTATACTAACAATTATTGATAATTTTTCAATGAACATATATAAGAATATTCTAATTGAATAACTGACATTATGACGAGTGCAACACAAGGAGACCAGATTGAGCATGCTGTTGAGAGCTGTCTTGTAGATTCTTCCATGCAAAATTTACGCTCACGGATGCTGCCTATACCAAGTAAACAGAAAAGATGCCTTCTCTATCAATTCCTCTAAGACAGAGTAAATATTGCATTTGGATTTTGGTTCGCTAATGTTCATTTATGTACCAGTTATTATTACATTTTCCAGTAACATGGTTGTTGATCTATGGTGGCCTGTTGTGGGATATTGCTTAGGTCGATGATCGGCGGTGACCAAGGATGACATGATACCATGTAACAGGCTTCAGGTTCTTTGGATAAATGAATCTGCCTGTACTGGTGTGTGTTGAATTTTAAAATTAAAAAAAAAAAGAGAGAGGGAAGATTGCTTCAATTATTCTATTTACGGAAAACCCAAACCAGGCCTCTCTTTTTTAAAATTCAATTATTCTAATTTTGAACAGCGTAACGTTTTTTATCCAAAAAATAATATTGCCAGTATGATGCGAGCAGAATGATATGTATATCTCACGTATATAAAAGATGAAAGTTACATCGAAATGAATTGAAAGCTACACATAACAGTCGGTATCAAATCATGATATTTGATGTTAATAGCATTTAGTAAACACTATTCAAAGTACATTAAATTGGAGGCTAATTAATTAATCATCCCTACACCAACAATATATATATATATATATATATATATATATATATATATATATACACACACACACACACACACACACACACACATATACAGTCAATGTTTCTCAAACGGTTTTATCGGTGCATATTTATTTATGCATATTTTTTACAAATAATTGTAAATATATATATTTGTGCAGAGAATACTTTACTCAAAAATATTGTAAAAATATTTTTATTTTCAAAATAATTAAAAAGTTTGTCCCGTTCTGAAAGTTTTTATTCATCTCATTCTATGATTCCGCTCATGACAATAGTTCATGGATATCGTAACAGGTAGTTTTTCAATGAAACAGGCCAAATAATTTTAAACCTTTTTTTATTTTAGAAAAAGCTATTTTTTGCTCCTTAATTAACTATGTATGAAATGTATCCACCACGAAAGGATACCCAAATTTCTCAAGTCTCTGTTTCCAAGGAGCAGCCCAAAGCCTTAAAAATTCAACTGGTTTATGGCTTTGAAGAGAAATGGCTCCGGTCCATTATAGCCCACGTGTAACTCAGCGAGAGGCTTGGAAGTTTCCGCGCTGTTCAACTTTTTACCTCATGAGTCAGAACACACTCAGGCACCTCGCACCTTCCATTCCATCCCGATCTCACTTTCTCACCTGATGCATCGGGTAACTTCGCTTTTGTTCACTCTAAGCCGTTAGATCTTCATCGGACGCGGAGGTTAGTGAAAGCAACAGGAATGTAGGCTTAGAGTGCCACGTTGTGCTCAGACGACGTCTATTTATGGATTAGCTATAGATCGTGACGTGGATTCCAGGAAAACCTCGAGTGACGACAATAGAAAGAACCTGGATCCCATCACCGCCTGGGAAATTGAATACAATGGCAACAATCGCCCAGCGGTCAGGAATATCTCTGATTAAAGTGCAAAAAATAGTCAGTTTCGTCCGTCACGGAACATTACACCGAAATTTTTTTAGTTACCACATGATTAAATCCAAATTAAATTAAATGAATACCATCTGATCAATTATTTTTTCAATTCTACCACTCACGTGAACTGAATTCGCGCACCAAATAGCACGGTGTGCAGACTGGATTGGCGCACGCACAAACAAATCCAAAATTAAACCTCCTTCTTCAAACAGACACGTGTCGCGTTCAAGATGAAAGCCAGTACATAAATGAAAGATAATTACGTGGCTCCCCCTTAAATTTTAAATTTTAAAATTTATTAAGTGGGTCCCCTTAAATTGAATGAGCCATTACATGTGAGTCCCTTTAAATTTTAAAGGTTTGAAAGCCTCTCATTTTCTGATTCAACCTCTCTTTCAAATGAAAGAAGCCACGTGTCCGCAGGATAAAGTGAAGGTGCTTGGTGCGCCAACCCAGTCCGCACACCAGTTCAATTTGGTGCGCAAACTCAATACGCGTGGGTGGTAGAAATAGAAAAAAAGTAAACTGGATGGTATTTATTTAATATTAATTTTCTAAGGTGCTAACTAAAAAAATTTCGGAACATTACAATATTTGTCAAACACTCCCAAATGGAATTTAATTATTTGAATTTTGGCAAATTTTTGAAACATTTGTCTTTCTTTCTTAAGACTCATTATAAGAGTGTTTTCTCTTAATTGATTTATTCTAATAACTCTTAGCTCTTGCCGAGTCCATATAAAAAAAAAAAAAAATTTGTTGCACTATAGCTCATGTGAGAGAATTTATTTGTATTTTTTTTACGAGAGGAGTGCTTAACTTGGTTGAATTGACACATTTTTTTTTTACCTAATTGAAAAATATTTTAACTTTATACAAAAAATAACTGGTGGTTTGAAAATTTTGACCAATAAAATTTTTGTAATCACATATTCTTTGAATAAGTAGACCAATAATAATAACATATTAACTAGTCCTTTCAAATAATTAAGTTGATCACTTATGGATACGTTTCAAATTTGAATTTATCAGTTACAACAAATAATTTTTGAATGTATTATATCGATATGGATAATACTACTTCTGTAAGTTATAAAATAATTTCTGCATCATCTTTTTGTGAAAATGATATACATGAAATATTTATTTCTCTTGCACTTTTCATACGCAACACAATGTTTGGCATTGAAATAATTATATTGAAATAGACAAATAGACAAATAGTTATAATGAAGATATGATATTGTATTTTTAAATCTAGTACGCACCATTTTTGGTAGCTTTTTATTCCGCTTTTCGTCTCTTTAAAAACACTCCAGGGATAACTACTATAAGCAACGAACACTACATTCGGTCCCCCACTCATGCTCATGACTCATGAAAAAAACGAAACTGGTTAGCCGACGGGAATCCATATCTTCCCAGGTACCTGACTCAAGCAAATTACAAAGCACGGTCCAGATTAATCCAAGCCGGGTTAAAAGCAATCCGATACCTGCAGAAACTATGGGGAGTCCTTTTGAGATTCGTGCCAAGTTAAAAGAACTAATCTGGACCGTCCGTTTGTAATTTGCTTGAGTCAGGTACCTGGGGTGATCCGAATTCAGCTGACGGAATCTCCAACTGTAGTTGAAGTTACCGCAAATAGCCACATCCAAACGGTCCCACGGGCCACGGCAATCACTAGTTACTTCTCTAAAAAAGTTACTCGTTAAGATTCCAGCAATCTATCTTGACTTTTCCTTTCCCTTTTCCTTCCATCCATTTCTCTGTTCTCCTCGATACCATTTTACGATGGCCTCTGCCACCACGGCCACTGGCCGCTCCATTCAGTCCATTGTGTGTGAATTATCATCACCGCAGAAATCGGCCTCCGCTGTGAAGCGGGATTTACATCTCCAGAAACTGAGATCGGCAAATCCTACAACGGAGGCTGCGAAGATCATGCTTCAACCCCGGCTCTGCACACTCAGATCGTACGGCCCGGAGACTCGAGATGCGGTTGTTAAATTGACAGGGCAATCAGATAATAATAATACTTCTCAATTCTTCGCCTCCCTGGCAGATTACATAGAGAGCTCTAAGAAGAGCCACGATTTCGAGACCATCTCCGGCCGCCTTGCTATGGTAAATCAGTTAATTGATTGATTTTGTTGAGATCAGGAGTTCACTTCAGCTGCTATAGTTTTTTTTTTTTTTTTTTTATGGTTAGCGGCGATTAATCAGCTGCTATAGTTGCAACAACTATTGAACACAATCTGAGTCATTACAAGTTTATAACCCATAACATGATCTGGCATATTCGATTTAAACCGTATAGTTCAGATCATGTGTGATATCAATAATAAATGGTAAATCTTAAATTGACTTCGTGCTTAATTGTTAATGCTTTATACTTTTTTGTATATGCAGATTGTATTTGCAGCTACAGTATCAAGCGAGCTGGTGACTGGAGATTCGTTGTTTAAGAAACTTGATATGCAGCAATTGGCAGAGGGATTAGGTGTGTGCCTGGCCATCGTTGCCTCTGCCGCAATATTTGCATGGTTTACCAGTGCGCGAAATAGGATCGGCCAGATCTTCACCTTGAGTTGCAATGCATTTGTAGATTCACTGATTGATAACCTTGTAGAAGCTCTGTTTTACGAGAGCGAACTGAATGATTGGTCTGAGGACTAGTGGCAAATTTCTAGGGAGGGGAGAATTATATATTAGCTTAATTAAAGTAGTTAGTATACATGGGATTTGGGGTAAAACCCTCCCAAAATGTAAATGTTAGAAACATTCTGGTATTCGCGTAAGAACTGTCGAAAGTTCATATCTTGTATTAGGAATAGGTAATAAATAATATTTTTGTATAAATTATGAATTAATAATATAAGCGTCAAAAAACAATGACTGTCTATTATTTGTAGTGAGAAGAATCTGTTTTCACTTCTCTAGTTACTATCATAGTACATTATCCATTGAAGATATCCTTGAGACTTGAGAGAAAAAAACAATTAGCAAATAACAGTAAGTAATTGATGCTTTTGAGAGACCAAAAACAATTAGCAAATAACCGTACGTAATTGATGCTTATATTGCATTTCTCTCTCCGTAAGCAACTTTCTCTCCTATAATGACATTTGTTAAAGAAAAGAAATAATAGTAATTATAATAATAGCAGTAATTAGGTAATAGTTGTTTTTTTTCTTTTTTAGATTTATCTTTCCTTCGGTCTATATATTTGTACAATATTAGTATTGTTAATTGAGATATATAAAAATTCCAATTTTCACTTTCATGGTATCAGAGTCCTGACCAAAATCTAGCCGCCGCACTATTCTGCCAGCACACTACCCCGCACTGTAGCACTGTACAGTTCCACCGTACTGTAGCACTGCATTGTTATGCCGCACTGCAGCACTGCGCGGTTACTGTAGCTCCGATCAGCCCAAGCTGTTGTACCCTGTTGCTTTCATTCTGACTCGCAAGTTGTGCGACCTGATCTGACCACACAAATACCGCGCTCTCACACCACTCTCTGACTCCAAATTCAAATGGAGATTGATCCAGATTTTAGGTGCTCGAAAAATGTGCAGTGTCATTATTGCATTATTGCAGAGAGTGGGGTCACATGAAGTGGGATTGCCCGAAGCACCCTAAGGGTTCTCCACTCCCTCCTCGTGCTCAGGTGGCCCCTATCGATCAATCACCCTGCGAACGCTCCAATTTAGATGAAGTTGCTACAATTGTTCAGCACCTTGAGCAGCTGGGCTTCACTCGTGCCGACATGACCTCTCAGACACAGATTCCGAGAGCTACTTTAGCCCACTCAGATATGATTTCCAACTGTTTTGTAGCATTAAGACCATCATGGATTGTTGATTCAGATGCTACTGACCATATGACTGGTAACAAAAGTATACTGTCAGGACTTACCACTATCTCACAACCACCTGTCTAAATAGCTAATGGTTCTACCTGTAATATTGAAGGAATTGGATCCACCCATATTTCACAAAATATGCCCTTATCATCTGTCTTATATGTCCCTTCCTTTTCTGAAAACCTTATGTATGTAAGCAAAATCGCAGAACAACTATATTGCTCAGTTACCTTCATTCCAACTAAATGTATCTTTTAGGAACTGGGGACGAACAGGTTGATTGGTACTGCATATATGGACAAAGGTCCGTATTGCATAGAGAGCTCACCTCAGCGAGTGACATACTTGAGTACTAGGAGTGCTAAGGAGGTTCATTATCAGTTGGGGCATCTATCTCTCGAGGTTTTGAAGAAGATACGTCCTAAATTTCAGTCTATCTCAGAATTAGTTTATGAGTCCTGTAGCATGTCCGTGCTTCCCACCCACCTAGAGTCATTAGTCATCAGTCTATCTCAGATTATCGATATTTTATTACTTTTGTAGCTGATTTCTCTCGTGCAACTTGGATCTTTATTATTAAATCTAGACAAGAAATTTTCGCAAAATTTTCAGACTTTTGTTCTTTTGTGAAAACTCAGTTCAAAACTACTATTAAGACTCTTCGTAGTGACAATGCGAAAAAATATTTTACAAATGAATTTGTGCAATATATGACTGATAATGGTATCTTCCATGAATCATCATGTGCTTATACACCTCAACAAAATGGAGTAGCCAAACGAAAGAACAGACACATTCTTGAGGTGACTCGTACTATGATGATTCATGGACATGTTCCTCATCGCTTCTGGGCAGATGCGATTCTAACCGCGTGTTACCTGATAAACCGCATGCCATCTTCTGTACTTGATGGTGCAATACCATATAATGTCATGTATCCGTTTGCACCTTTATTTTCTGTTCCACCTAAGATTTTTGGTTACATCTGTTATGTGTATGATGCCCGACCAGGCCATACAAAATTTGATCCCAAATCACTATGATGCATCTTTGTAGGATATTCTGGGACTCAAAAAGGTTACCAGAGTTATAATCCTACTCTTAGGCGGTATTTTATACCATCTGATGTTACTTTTCTAGAGTCTATACCTTACTACTTAGATTCTGAGTCTGGCACTTCTCCCACTCCTGCACCGGTCTTGTCTATTCTGAAATATCCTGATATTCTGATCAGTTCTTCTTCAACTCTTGAGAATGGTGTGTCACCGACACCTCCTACGCCTGCTATTACTCAGGTATATACTCGAAGGGGTAAGAAACACCATGTTGGTACTAACTCTGTCAAGACTATGCAGGATCATGAGACTTGTGCATCTCCCGTGACATACATATACCTCCTGACCCAACCACTGAATCTGAACTTGATCCAACCACCGAATCTGAAACTAACCCAACCACTGATCAAGCTCATTTTGATAGTGAATTACGTAGGATTTTGGCTTAGGTTTTGCCTTATTTTCTCACCTTTATGTTCAATTTTCTATAAAAAAGGTTATTGTTGCTCAACTTTGTGTTTTAGTGCAAGAACCATGTTTTGGGACTTTTACATCATTTGGAGCAAGAATCGGGTTGATCAAAATAGCGCAGCTCATCGACTAAGGCTCTGGTACGGGCCGTATTCACTAATACGAACCAGAGACCCAGTACGGACCAAAGATGGCCGAATACGCATTAACTCTCTCAGAAACATAGTGGGAGTACGGTCTGTATTAGCCAATACGGACTGTAGCCGAGACGCCCTTTGGTGAATAATTGTGCCAGCTGTATCCAGATCAGATAACTTGGACTCTACTCATCTCCAAGCGCCCCTCCACTCCTATAGAAGTCATCTGGACTGAATTGAATTACTTGACAGTTACTCGGCCTGACATTTCTTATCCAGTGAGTGTTGTGAGTCAGTTCATGTCAAACCCTCGCACTACACATTGGGATGTTGTTCGGATCCTCAGGTATCTCAAGGGATCTCCAGGGAAAGGACTAGTATATTCTGACAAGGGACATGACAGGATAGCAGGCTTTACCGATGCTGATTGAGCAGGTTGTCCTACCAGTCGGAGGTCCAATACTGGAGTCTGTGTCTTCTTCGGTGGAAACCTTGTTTCCTGGAAGAGTAAGAAACAGACTGTTGTGGCTCGATCCAGTGCAGAGTCAAAATACCGTGCAATGGCAAACACTTCCTATGAGTTAGTGTGGACGAAGCGTTTGCTCAACGAACTAGGTGTTCACCACGATGGTTTGATGACATTACTGTGACAACCAAACAGCAATGCACATTGCCAAGAATTAAGTCTTTCACGAGCATACCAAACACATCGAGGTAGATTGTCACCTTATTCAGGATTTTGTCAGAAGCACAACTTCGCACCCTCCATACATCCAACTGAGTCATGTTCGAACAAATCTTCAGCTCGCAATTATCCTAACCAAGCCACTTCGAAAAGCACACATTGATAGTATATGTAACAAGTTGGACATGTTAGATGTATATGTTCCAACTTGAGGAGTGTTAAAGGAAAGAAATCATAATAATATAATAATAGTTGTTCTTTTCTTTTTTAGATTTTCCTTTGGTCTATATATTTGTACAGTATTAGTATTGTTAATTGAGATATATAAAAATTCTAATTTTCACTTTCAACATTCAATTGCTGTACAGGTTGAACAAACAAGTAAACGACCTATATATCAATTTATTGAAATAAAAATAATTTATCTTCATTAACCAGCTGTCTCTATGGCTTGAATGCACTCCAAGACTGTTGCTTTATTAGACATTGCTGACAAGAGAGCCTCATGTGCCCCCCTGTTGTTTTTAATCAGTGATGCAGCAAATAAAACCTGCATTACAAGATTAAATTAACTCTCCTTTTTTGTAAAAGGAAAACAAACAGTTAATTTCAGCATGAACAAACAACTGACCGCCCATCGAGTAAGGTTTTGCTGCTGGTCTTTGCTTAGTTGTGGCTTGCTTCTGTTTATGAACCTCTGGGTTGACATGATAACATAGATGTATAAGTCTCGTCCTAAGAAATGGAAAATCAAGGGAAGAAATTAATCAGTTAACAAGTACCTGAAGACTGAAAAGATCAGCTGATTGCCCCACTACTTTGTCATACTTTAGACCTTCAGCAGCTAGCCCAGCCATTGACACAACAGCTAACCTGGTAATGCTAATTTATCTCAGAATTTTACACAAATGGTCCTTCTATTACATAAATTTAGTAAAAATGTACGTATTGTTGTACTGGGTTAGTAAATGTAAAAGAGATAGTCACAGAAAATTACTTGTCAAGTTCCTTACTATCTAGCTGTCCACTATAAATCAACTTCTGTAGCCTTTCATCAACTAAATTTACATGCTCTTTTCCAATGTCTAAGGAGTATCCCAAGATTGGTAGGCCGATCAAGTATGCAACTGATTTTCAATAAAAAGTTGTTAAGCCTAATTATCCACAAAACTCATGGAAAGAAGAGATTTTCTCAGGTGTAATTCTGGGAAATACCTAAAAAGTGAGCAGCTTCATGCCTTGCAATTCTCTCTTGATAATCAGGGAAAAATGAAGAAAATCCTCCAATTGAAGCCTGCAGTAGCCTGCGAAGAGTCCATAATGTGCACCAATGCACTAGCATGTTAATTTGTAAAAAGAAACAGCTTTGCAAACTATTTAAATTTGGAGGTGTTTGAGATATTATAAGAGTACCCAGGTGAAACGCTTCCGATAGCCAATACTATCAGAGAGATGCTTCCAGTAAGGTACGGTACAAAGAAGCCCCAATCCTGAACTTATTACAATTGAAAAATTAAGTCATTAACAGAACGTGCAGTTAAGCATCTCCGAACATTCTATAAATACAAACAAAAAATATATAGTTGCATGCAGTGTACCCCAGGAAGTTGGCCGGCAAGAACAGCAAGAAATCCTGTTGTCCCTACTACTGTAAATAAAAATGCTGCCTGCACAATAATACCACAAATGAAACCCACATTCCACTTTTGAATCATATTATGTCAGCAGCAATTTTTGCAAAACACTACAGATGTTTATACACAAATCTTACATCATTTCTGACACTAGGAATGGCAAGATTCTCAGCGTTCTTTATCCCAAGAGTTGTTAGCTCCCGCAAAGAAGTCTGCACATAAACAAGCCACTCAACTTTCTTGAAAACCATACTCAGGCACATTTTATTGTGAGCTAGTAAAACAGAAACATACACATTTGTTTTTTCATAGAAAGAATCATAATCAGTGTGGATGTTATCTATTATTGCTTGAGCAACACTTGCCCAATTTATCTCTCAAGTTTGGACTGACCATACGACGTGAGACATATGGTTCGGAGCTCCATTTGTTAGCCCAGCCAAGCTCTCTCAGCTGATCAAGCGTCGCCTTTACTGCATCACCATCTTTCTGTTTTACAATAATAAAATTAATTTTAAAATAGAAAATATTGTTATTGCAGCAATATATTGGTAAACCAGTTATGACGAACAGCTGCTTGATATGTAGCCAAGTTGAAGTTTCCTTTTTTATATAACAATATATAAGTTAGAAGCTTGACCCTATTTTAGTCTCAAATTCAAACAAAATGTACCAATTACCAGAAAGAACTGCATATAGTCAATCAATGTTTTTTGATATATATGCGTCCTGTATCTTTGTTATTTCATACATTATCCCACTACATAATCTAAATTTGTTGGGAACTTGTGAAACTGAAAATGTTAATAAATTTGGAAGTGGGAATTAACCTTATCAATGGCAGCTTCTAACGGTTTGAGATCAATCCCAGGAGCAGCAGAAGAAGCTCCGATCCGCCATTTTCTCCCCAATTCAGACCTCTCAATTCGTGATCCTATACTCGGAGATGTGGAATAAGTTATCGGTCGGACTATGGTGACTAGACCCGCCATTTTTCTTCGCTACTTCCCCACCGTTGGAAGGAGGCGAAGAGATAACGCCTCTTGGCGCGACAGATGTTTTATGTCCCATTAATTTGCTATTAATTTATTTTGGGCTGAGCCCAATAATGTCCTATTCGGCCCATCCAACTTCCATCAGATAATTATTTTTCTCTCCTCTCTCTTTTTCTCTCTTTTTATTATTTTTCGGAAAACAGTTTATCCAGAGAGGAATGCTCGGACGCTACTGTAATATTCTGGTTCAATCGACAATATTTTACGGAAACTCGCGCGCCATCAAATTACACGTGTTATCATCTTTATCACAAATAAGACTGTAAGGTTTGAAGAAAAGCATCTAAACAAAACCGGAAAAGAAAAGCAAAATAGAAAGCGTTCAGTCTCCTCAGAAATGCTTCTCTTCCTCCCCATTCCCGCCAAGCTCACTCCTTATCTCTCATCTCATCGCATCCAACGGCGGAGGCGAAAACTAAAATCTCCTCGCTCATCCATCAAAGTCGGATTGGGTGACGACGATGCCTTCACCAAGTATTCAGGTTACCTTTTTCAGAACGGCGCTTTGTCAGAGGCCCAGCTTCTGACCGAGTATAATCTGCCGGTGATCGCCGGAATCTACCGCCGGAAGCCCCTCTTGGTTCTCCGACGGTTTACTCAGATCTGCACCACATTCGGCAGGTGGTTTGCTCAGCGGTACCTCGATAGTATCAATGATCGCTCTGATGAGATGTTCAAAGTATGATTTAGAAATTTGCTTAATTAAATTCTTCAAAGAGTGATTTTAATTTGTGTGAGATTTGATGAGTGAAGAGTGATTGATTTTTTAATTGCAGACTAGAGCAGCTGAGCTTCGGATGATACTGCTAGAGCTTGGTCCGGTAATTGAGTTGCTACTATACTTCATACTTTAGACAGTCCATTGACAATGGATTAATTTGTAATCTCCAAAAATGACTTCTAAATTTAAAATCTAACATTTGGACTACAATTTATATCATAAAAATTGATGAAATTTAATGCAAGTTTTAGTGTCCATAAAAAAAATTGAACATTGCAAAGGATCATAATACTGTCTTTGATGAAATATCCGATGACACTCAAACTGCATGAAGTTTGATACACTACTAATTTTTAAGGCTAACAAAATGTCTACAATTTTTTAAAAATTTCTTTTTGGATTATTTGAGGGATACTGGCAAGACTGTCAAATTAATTCATTGTCAATGGGTCCCATTAAGACATAATTGAGATGGAGTGATCAACTAGTAGTATCAGTACCTCTCCAGATTTGTGTTGAACTGCTTAGGTACAGTGCCAGCATGTACTGTTGTGTGGTTGTACAAATGTTCCTTGAAACACTCAATTGATCCATTGTCTCAGATTATATATTTAAAAAAAAAAAAATTTCTATGGAGTTTTCTTACATCTTTACTTAGCTTTCAGGCATTTGTGAAGATCGCTCAAGCTGTGTCATCACGGCCTGTAAGTTAATATGGTTTCCATGTCACTATAGGTTTAGAATGCTATCTCATCTACAATTTAGTTGGGAACTGGGTAATTTTGTTGCAATTCCTAGGATGTGATTCCACCTGCATATCTTGAGGAGCTTTCATTATTGCAAGACCGTATTGCACCATTCTCCACCGAGGAGGCTTTTAGGATAATAGAGAAGGAGCTCGGTATGGCAGTAGATATGCTTTTCTCTGAGATAACTCCAAAACCAATCGCTGCCGCATCCCTTGGCCAGGTGAATTACCTTTCTATGATTTCTTCTTTAGTAAGAAGACATCACTGCCACAGGCAATATTGAGGTGCCTGATTCTACCAAAAGAACAAAGGATTATCAGCACTGACATGTGTTGATCATGTACTTCATTTTGTTAATTTCCAGGTATACCAGGCAAGACTACGTGCTAATGGGAAAATAGTAGCGGTGAAAGTGCAAAGGCCTGGGGTTCAAGCAGTAATTTCATTGGATATCTATATTTTAAGGTACCTTGCAGGGATAGCAAGGAGAGTTGGCAAGCTAAATACTGACCTTCAGGTACTTGTTTCTGGTTTAGTCCTTTTTTTTTATATACTTCTTTTCTAGCTTCAGCTCTTCGTTCAGTTCCAGACTCTTTCTGTTGCTTATTCTACCAAATAATAGACATCCTTTCGGAAGAAAAGAAAAAAGAAGAAGAGGATTTTAGGTCAGACCAAAACCTGTTAGATGTCATACTGGTCGCGCCGTTTGGATATTTGGTTATGTATACTAGTTTTGACTAGTATGGTAAATCTCTGATCTAGACAGTTCTGAAGTTAATTTCATTTACCCTAATGGGCTTCATAAGAATTCATTTGTTGGAGATCCTATTTACAGGCTGTGCTTGATGAATGGGCATCGAGTCTTTTTCGGGTATTGCTCTTTCTTTCAGTTATTTTCTCTTCTATAACTTCTTTTTAATATGTTTGTTAGCTGCTTGAATATTGTGATACATTTATTTTGTAATTCTACTATAGTTCGTATTTTGTAAATACATTTATTTTTGGAAATTGCAAAAAGACCCTCAACAGTAAGGACATTAAAAGTGAAGCCCTGATCATTACTTGTCACTTAACCTTGCCATATTAACATATGCTTAAGCACTTGCCACAGTAGTAATTCGAATCTTGCTCCACTAATCTTTATTTCAATACCTTCCAAAATCCAAAAAGAAGAAAGGAAAAGTGTCCATATTACTGCATTGCTCTCTTCTTCCATTTTTGCCCTTTTACCCCTCCCAACCTTCTTCTATTCCACTGCATGAATATAAAATGTAAAGATGAAAAATTACAATGGACTGATAATTTGCTTTTAGGTTTGTCTCTTACCTTCTTTTGTTATGGGAGATTACATGCAATTGACCTCTTAATGTTAATAACTGTACTAGTCTTAGTTAAATTTAACTCTGCTAGTATGAAGTCAGAAACACAAACGGGAAATGGCAGGTTAGTGTTCTTAGAATGGAGGGCTGTTTCTGCAACTTTCAACTATGGAATTTAGGTGATAGGTGAACTCTTTTGCACATTACTCTTATTATTGCGAGTTCTGATCCCTGTTATGTTTTTCTTTTTGAACATATACTCTCCTTCTCCCTCTCTCACTCTCTCCCTCTCCCTCTCCCTCTCCGTCCCTCCTTCTCTCCTTCCCGTTCGTTCTCTTTCCCTCTTTCTTCCTGCCTCTGTACCTCTCCCTGTATGTTTGTATATGTGACCTGATCATTAGGTCTGGTCATAAGTAGGTATTTTGAGAATTATTCTGCTCAAATGATTATGCAATACTTCTAATACTTGGTTCTTCTAACTTTAGTGAAATGGATCTTCCTTTTTTTAATGTAGTTCCTGATTTATAAATTCGGCTAGAAGAGTCCCATGGTATATTCTTAGATCTTCACATTGAATACAGGTAATCACATTTAATGCAGGAGATGGATTATAGAGCTGAAGCTAGGAATGGGAAGAAGTTCAGGTAAAAATCTCTCTAGTTATCTGAAGTCAGTGTGTGGTTTAGTTCTCAATGATGCAGCTTAATAGTACTAAATATTTATTGACCATTTCAGTGGTCAGCATTTTAATATAAGAACAATTTCACTTTGATAAAAAAAATATTGATTTTGTGCATCATCTTGAAATGAGGGTAAGTTTTGAATTTGACTTTATTCCTTTGGAGTCCCTAATTTCATGAAAGTACTCCTAAAAAGTAATAGGAAAACTAAAGATTCATGGAAGAATCAGTTCCCCATTGATTTAGCAAAACTTTGTGTTGGCAGTACGGTATGGGTTTAGGACAAAGATGGAAAAATCTAATGATCTCACTCTATATAAGCACATTGCTGAGCTTTTCATCATTGATTATTTATAGGGAGTTATATGGAGGACTCAAAGATGTCCTTGTGCCAGAGATGTATAGCGATCTGACAAGTCAACGTGTTCTAATGATGGAATGGGTGGAGGTTGTGCACCTTTTAAACTTATTTCCTATTCTTTGCAATGCAACTCTCTTTTGGAAATTGAGATATAATTTTACCTCCTAATCTTGATAAAATTTAATCTCATCCATCCAAAAGGTGAGTATTGTCCAGACCCTAGAAGACATTTAATGGTACCCTTAAATTCCAAAAATATTGTAACCCGTAGTTCTCAAGTTGAAATTTCATACTTTTTGGGTTTTGGACTAATATTTAAAATTGTTTGCATTTTGAGGGATCAGAATTGATATGTAGAGATTTTAAGAGAGAAACACACGATCCTTCTTGGTGGAAATTAACTTGTTGTGTTTATCCCTGCAGGGAGAAAGATTATCTGAAGTCAAAGACCTTTATTTAGTTGAGGTTTGAACTCTTCTTTTACTGGAATGAACAGTCTGGTCAAAGCACTGCGTTCATTTGTCTCATATAGCTGTGTAAAATTACTTTTTTATTGTCATTATACAAATTGGTTGTTTTTTGTATTTTTTTTTTCTAAATTTTTCATAGGTTGGGGTTTATTGCTCCCTATCTCAACTTTTAGACTACGGTTTTTATCATGCTGACCCACATCCGGGAAATCTCCTGCGATCATCTGACGGGAAGCTTGCTTACTTGGGTAAGCAGATTCCATTGAACAAAAATAGTGTAGCTGAGCCCTATTTTAATGCTTCTATGTAACGTATCTTCTTTTTATGCTAGATTTTGGAATGATGGGTGAATTTAAACAAGAACTCAGGGACGGTTTTGTTGAAGCTTGCCTCCATCTTGTAAACCGTGATTTTGATGGTTTGGCAAAGGACTTTGTTACTCTTGGGTAAGAAAATGTTGAAATATTTTACTTTTTATTAACCATATCACCTTATTATCCGTTCGTACCAACTTGGTACTTATCTGGTCTTCTTCATGGCTTGGATTTTAGTAATAAAAGAGTCAAGGGGAAAAATTGTCAATGTTGAACTGCATTTCCCCCCAGACGAATCTAAAAACTGCATATTATTTGCACATACCAGAAAACATATTCAGTCTTAATTGTCAATATCTCAAATGCTGAGCGTTTATATTGTTGCAATTGGCAAAAGTTCCTTTTATTAGCATTTTTAAATTTGCTAATAAATTGGCCTATTGGCTGATATGTTGGTGCACGTGAAAATTTGGGTTATGTGTTAATTATTGATAAACTTTTTTTCTCTTTTCTTTGTGAAAAACGAGATGACTTTTCTACTCACATAAAACTTGTTTTCTAGGCTTCTTCCTCCAACTGCACAGAAAGATGAAGTTACCAAGGCATTAACAGGTTCTCCTCTATTGTAGGCTAAGGATTTATATCATACTAACATAAAGCAACAGTAATTACATTGTTTTTCTTTATTTTGTTTTAGGCGTGTTTCAAAATGCTGTCAATAGAGGAGTTCGCAACATAAGCTTTGGAGATCTCTCAGGGAATCTGGGAGTCACAATGTATAAATAGTTCTTTAAATCTTAAATAAATTTGTTTGCACGTCTTATTGTTTATTTCCTTCCATTCCCCCTTGATAGGTACAAATTCAAGTTTCAGATACCTTCATACTTCTCCCTCGTCATCCGGAGGTAAATTAATTGAGTGCCATAACAAAAATTTTGAATTATGAATATTAAATTTAAATTGAACTCCTTGATTTGAAGAAATATATATATTTGTAGTCTTGCTGTTTTAGAGGGAATTGCAATCGGTTTCGATCCAAATTACAAGGTTTTGAGTAGCTCGTACCCATGGATTGCAAGGAAGGTTCTCACAGACAGCTCACCAAAACTCAGATCTACATTGCAAACTCTTCTTTACAAGGTTCCCAATTGTTAATTTCTAATGGCACAACACATTAAAAAGAATAAACTGATTAAATCTGACATAGTTGTTTATGTATTATCAGGACGGAGTGTTCCAGATTGATCGTCTAGAGTCCTTAGTAACCGAGGTTATTTCTTATGCTGCTCCTAATAGATAGACATATGCCTAATTCAATTTTATTTGCATCTAAAATGGAATAGTATGCTGAAAAAATCAATGCGGGATTTTTATGCCTGGAACACTGTAGCAGTGGTATAACTGTACAAACCAGTTTGGTGTTGCCAGATGCCAAATTTAGCATCCCGCTGTTTGTTAAGGATCATATCTGTTATCTGGTAGTAGTGATCGTCGTGATTGTTTCAGTCCCTTAGAGCAAGAACAGAGGAAACATTAGATAGACAACAAGCAGGAGAGAGTGGTGATAGCAGGACAATTAAGCAACTTCTCTCTTTCATGTTGACTGAGAAGGTACTACTAAATCTTAATTTGAAAACTCTTTTGCTGCTCTTGAAAGCTGCAACAGAGGAAAATATGAGGTATTCAAATTTTACTGATCAAGAAAATTATTTACGTGTTTTATAGGGTGCTTTTGTGAGGGAATTACTTTTGCAAGAGATTGCCAAGGTATTGACTATTCCTCTACTAGTAATTAGCCTTTCCAGAGCTGTACAATTTCTTATCATGAATATTTTCCGTGTTTTCTTATTGCATTAAATTTATACTTTAATTACTGTACACTTATAAAGCAGCAAGTGCTCAGACGACGTAGCTAGCGCCTAAATTTTGTCCTGGGTAATTAAGAGTCATTTATCATGTAGGGAATAGATGCTCTTAGTGTGGCCACCGTTGAATCAGTTACATTGACAACTGCTTCGAGATTGCCATTTTTTATACCTACACCATCATCCACAACATTGGGACAAGAGGATATAACAAACTTGAGAACTTTGCGTCGCCTTCTCGTGATATTATCAACACTTCAGAAGCCCGGGAGTGAAGTTCAAGTATAAAATTTTCCAGCTTTCATGCATTTTTATTTAAACTGTATTCAGTTTCATGTTTAGTCTGAAGAACATGTAATTGGATACCACATGAACTATTTTTCTACTCGAGTTAGCTTGTGATTATTTATTTGGCTTCTCACGTTTTCAGCAACTTAAGGATAGCTATGCCGAGGAGACTACAATTAACAGTGCCGAGGAGGTTTCTCTTGTGTTAAATGTGATGACATCTGCACCAGATCTGTTACCTATAGTTTCTGTTATTCCTGAGGTACGAAATAAAAAACAAAAACAAAAATGAATGTTGGAATTAGGTCAAACTCAGCTGAAGGACAAACCACACATTCTCTGCAATTGTTAAACTTCTAGTACTACTACGCAAATGATGATGATTGTGACTATTTTTTTTTAGTGAAGTTGGGGGTAAGGCACCCAACTAGTTTAATATCCACAAGGAATCTCCATCCGGATTTCGAACCTGCGATCTCTCACACAGATGATTGTGATTTTTATTGTTATTTATTTTTGCAGTTACCTTCAGAGTCACAAGAGCAATTGCTTCGGTTGCCAGCAGATTTAGCAGGGAGGCTTTTATCTCGAGCTGTAGCAAGAACAATCCGAAGGCTTTTCATTTAAGAGATTTTTTACTTCTCAAGACCAAGTAATTGAAATTTTATCCGATAATCTATTGAACAATTTTCATGATTAGTCAATACTGTTATAATAGATCAGCACCTTTTTTTTTTAACACAAATGTAAGCTTGAGACCCTATAGTAAATATTTTAAAAAGGATATCAAGTTAGCGAAATTGATGATTCATATTAATCCTTCTGTTGTGCTCCCTAAAACATAAAATTTGGAGACTAATAATTAGGTGATATTTTTTTTATTTTCTGCCTAGGTCCAATTCATATCATCTCCTGTGCAGGACCATTCACTTCAGATCAGAATGCTGGAACCATTAAGTTAATCATGCACAACTAGAACAACTTCAAGAGTTAGTACTGACCCATATAAATATATTATTTGGGTTGCATTCCTTGAGAATAGTTTCCAGATTTTTTTTTTTCTAATATTGTGTCAAGTGTATTCTTTTGAAGTCCCCTGTGACATAAAATATACAGTTTACTCAAATCAATTTCCTTAATGCTCGATGGTGAGAAATGTTTCATGTCATGCCATATACAATTCATATTATCAAATCCATAGATACACCTTTATGCCTTTAAACTGAAAATGGACCAAAACTCTATTTGACTAGATCCTGAAAGAATTGAACCCCTATGACAAATCCTCATCCACTCAAACCAACACTTACTGTTACTTACCACATCTAAGTTCTTATTTCATTTTACAAAACATTATCCCCTCAACAGGAACCTTCACATATGAACAAGCAAATGTCATTGAGAGATGACTTGTACAACACAAACAGTACATGGATGGTACAACAAACATGATACCTAACTTAATTTTCAACCCTGAAGTAATGGTTAAGTGTTTCTGACAGCAATCTTCTCAGCAAAAAAGGTCTCCATCTTTAATAATGCCTGAATAGTATAGATTGTAAACCATCAAAACAAAATTAGAGAATATAGTGCTTAAATCCATTAGAAGTAATGTGGATGAGTTTTGTTTACCTCAATGGCAATGGCAGTTGGTGTTAGGGCAGAAACGTCCTTCAAACCCTGTTTTGCTGCCATATCTGCGTTGATAAAGAAACACATTATTAGTGATATATGGTGACATCAAATCTAAATTTTTTTTTATCAATGGTTGACATCAAATCTAAATTCCTGAAGAAGTCCACAGTCCCAGTCAGGTTGTTTAGCAATTGACTGAGACATTATAGTAAGCTTTAACATAACATACCTTCAAGGGAAACTCTGATGTCAGCATTTGGATAGGCATCTGACCTCTGTTCAAAGAGTGCTGTCAGCTTTGCAAAAGCCTGCATCAGACAAAAATGTCAAATCAGACTAGCCCACTCGTTATTAAATTAGTGGGAACTTGGAGTACTTAAATGACATGAGAAATGCCGGTGGAGTACTAACTAACTTAGCATCTTTGGTTGTAATAACTATTACAAATATGCCAACCATGTATATCCTTATTTGCAGAAAACAACATCAATTTTACAAATTGCAAAGATTGCCGTTTTAGAATTATAAGGTTTATTGAAGCCAAATATCCTTTATTGCAAATCTATTTTTTTTCCTAGGACAAAAGGTTTGTGTTTTAGAGTACCAAGAAGAAAAGACAAACTTTTAGGGAAACTTAATTAAGAGGAGATATCTGATGAAAACCAAATAGCCTTTTCTTGTAGTTCTTCAATTTTTCTCCCCTAACACCCATTGCAGCTCGGATTATAAAGAATTATAAAGTACTGGGATACTGATCACTAGGCCCTCAAATCATGGTTTGTTGTGAGGCTTGTTATCATTTTTTTTTCTTTGGAAACATTCTATGCATAAATGCTACCTTTGTGTAAGCATCACCAGATTCTTCATCAAGAAGAGGGCGAGACGCTGTTCCAACAGCAGCAATTCGTCGAGCAAGGGCATCTAAAGGAACATCAAGCCACACACTTACACCTTGTTTCATATACTTCCTGGCCCAACATAAATATAACCTTGTTATAGATATATCATGGAGAAAGCAAAAATTTGAAATGGGTTCTAACACTAGTTCTCAATCAAGGTGGTTTGGTTTTCATGAGCAATTATCGCATACTAGTATAATGTATTTGTAATGATCTACAATACAATAAATTGGAATAATTATAGAAGTATATTGGAAATAAAAGACTAAGAACAACTGGGAATGTTTAGGACAATTAGATGAATATATGGGAGATCAAAAAAGGATGCAGTAGTCGGAGAAGTTTAGAAATGTACAAGAAGTTGGCTATAGAAGCCCATGGAGTCCTTGCAATTGAGATATTGTTGAATGAATAAAATGAATTCAATCTTATTTTCTCTATCTTCTCTCTTTATCCAATTCATACACCAACATATTAAAAAAATACCACAATTATCCATTTCTAAACATCTCCAACTACTACATCCTTATTAATCTTCCATATATCCATTTAATTATCCTAAATATCCCCATCAGTTCTTAGTCTCTTATTTCCAACATCATTTTATAGTTATTCCAATTTATTGTATTGTAGATCATTAAAATACTTCTGCATGAATAACCCCACAAATCTATAAAATAAAGAAGAAATTTCTTTCTTACCAGTTAACAGGTCGTATAACAGCACCACCCCCCGTTGCCACAACCAGCCGACGCATGGTTGACAAGTCTCTTAATACCTCACTCTTCAGAAAGGAAATACATGAAAAATCAAAGAAAGAAGGGAATCTCAATGAAACATCAACAAATCACAGGAACAGAATATTTGAAGTTCCCAATAACTCCAAAAAAATAAAGCTGTCATCAATACCATAACCACTACCTCATTATCTCTGAAGAAAGCTTCACTATGTTGCTTGAAAATCTGAGCTACTGATGATATTCCCACAGCCTGCTCAACCATTTTGTCACTGAAACAGTAAAGAAGACAAAACAAAAGAAATTACTTACCTGTATGAACATCAAGAAAAAAAATAAAACCAGCATTTCATAGTTAATCACTTATCAGCACCATTTCCTTTCAGAAGAAAGAGAACAAACCTGTCAAAGAAAGAATAACCCAACACTTGTGACAGTATCTTTCCAACAGTTGTTTTCCCAGACCCCATCATTCCTATTAAAAAAAAAAAGCACATTAAATTATTGTGCTAGTAATGCGCATTTGTTCGATAGATACAGAAACGTTAAGTAAAACTAACCAACTAAATAAATGCATCTTTCATTTAGGTAAGGAAGAACTTCTTGCGACTTCCTCTGTAATTACACCAGCAGTGAATCAGATAACTATACCAAATAAAATCTTATTTATATAACAAAGAGAGGTCATGTCAGTGGCTTTTCTGAGTTGGCAACTACAAGGATCTTGATCAACTTCAATATAGACAATTAATGTAAATTCTGGTGCAAATGTGCTTACGACCAATCTAGGTCATCGATAAAGCTCATGGACCAAATTATAAATTTGCCCCATTAAATAACTTTTCTGTTCCATTTTTCTGGTCCATGGACCGTAATGAATTAACCTTAAAAACAACTGTTAGTCTAAATAATGGCAAAAGAGATCACAGTCACTTTTGAATAATAAGAAATGCTAATAAGTTTCTGAAAGGAAATTTAAAGGTGAACTTCTGTGACCTTTAATATGAGGGCTTCATCAAAGGAGTTATGAAGCTCGACGCTTGCTGCAAATAAATAATATACAGTCAAATAATACATAAAAAAAATCACGAGCCAACGGATCGCCAAAATGTGTATCAATTATCCCCACACAACCCCATCAATTTTCTGTGTTTCTAACACAAATTCCATCTAATAAGAGGCATCTTAAACAGGAAACTCCTTAGAATGACTTTAACAATTGGAGATAAAGATCCAGAACAACTAGATTATTAACCCTTTTATTGTTATAATTTATTTACTTCATATATATTTTTTAGAAAAGGAAAATATTCAATCCATAAGGTTTTTTTTTTTTTTAATTCCCCTAATTCACAAGTTTATGTTGGTAATTCATAAAAGCTCCTCTAGTCAACATGGTATAGCTTCCTGCACTCATACATAACCCTGAAAATTATTGTACATTTGGTAAAGATCCCTGACAAATTCAACACGTATCCTTTTAATTTGAGTGATGGTATTTTGAAATCTTAATTTACAATTTTCAGATCTTAAGAGTTTTTTTTTTTCATTTTATACCAGTTTTGCCCTTATTTAATACCCTCTTTTTTAAAATGAAATAAGATGCATTACACGGAAAGAATTTAACGTGTAACATTATTTACTTTTATGGAGATCACAATTTAGGAATGATATTTTGTTATTTTCACTCAGTGATCAGACAAACTATACTATTCTTTCAGGGGCAATCCTTCAAAAATCAAAACTATATTTTGTATCAAAAGGTAACCAAACATACAGTATTGGACTGAAAAAAAAATTCAGGTCACATGCTCTCGAAACCGTGTCGCAATAACAAAAATCAACAGCAAATACTCCCACAGAAAAAAAAAAAAGACAAATTAAACAAAAATATCAGAAAATAACCATAAAAAAAAAAATACCTGCTGATTTCTTATGACAGCGCGATATCTTCAATGGCGGATTTTCCGACTTGATCGAAACCCTATTTCTCGTCAAATCAACCAAATTCACCGTCTGACCCCGCTGAAATCCCAAATGCACAGTCGACACCCTCCCGATACCAGTATATTTTCCCCCGTATTTATTATCGTTATTGGTCAAATAACTGGATTTGAGACTAAAACCCACACTCGCCTCCATCTTGCAACTTTATTTTAAGAAACGAAAAAAAAAAAAAAAAAAAATTATAGTGAAATTTACAAATCAACACTTCATTGAATTTAAAGCCAGCTTTGTAAGGGAGCACGCGCGCACGTGGCGCCCGATAGCACCGGGTGCGGTGGCCGCAGTGTAGAGGTGGTGGGCGGTGAAACCAAAAAAATTGTATTTATGTCCAGGATCAGAGAAGAACGCGTTCGAGTAGTTGCATTTGTTAATTAAGAATTAGAAAGGAAAGGACATGAAATGACTATAACACCCCTTGGTTGGTACGGTGTTGTTGGTGAAGTCGGTAAGCATTATCTGAAGAAGTGAGGGTTCGTTTGGACAATCGGGGTTGGTGGCTCGTGTAAAGTTCTCACCTCTGCGCCAAGTCGCCAACTAACACGCAGATGTGTCGACACGTAGGAGAGAGAGGAGGGGGTTCGGTAGGACAAAGTGTTCTTTGGACGCGGTTTATATGAACCGACGAAGTATAAGAAGATGGGACCCGCTAATAAGTGGTGGTAATTATACTGTACCGGAAGAGCCAGAGTCCAAAATATATTGTCCGGATCCTCTGAAGCAACTGAAATTTTGAGTTTAGACTTTCAAGTGATGAAAGGGCGACGTCACGTGATTTTCCTTGAAAAATGTTTTCAATTGCGTATGATCTTCTCCGGTCAAGTCCACCGTAGAAGTCAAGATGTCGCCGCGTCAGCAGAATTACGCTTGAAATTTTCGTGGGTATTCTCTCCGGTTCTAAAATACTGGAGAACTAACTTTTCGTGGGTATCCTCTTAACCTCAATTCATTCCTATTCAAGGCAACTTGTTTTTAGGTTCAGGTTTAAACAAAAGTTGGTTTTACGTTAGTTTGCTTAATGTTTGAATTTGAAACTTTTGAAAATAAAGTTTACTTAAAAAGAACTTGAGTACTTAAACCATCTACAATGGTGATTTCTTTTAAATTGCTAATCTGATGTGTTAATTGCTAATATAATTGTTGGGATGTGTCACAGTTTTTAAATTAGCAAATTTGGTTTAAAAACAACTCTAAGAGCATCTTCATTCCAGCAAACATTTAGCAATCAATTTGGATCACTCCATTCCAAAAATTTAATTAGAGTTGCTTTATTTGCTAATTTAAAAACTGTGATACATCCCAGCAATTATATTAACACATCATATTAGTAATTTAAAAGAAATCACCATTGTAGATGCTCTAATTAAATAAGCAACTCTAATTAAATTTCTAGGATTGAGTGATTTAGAAATTATGAATTCCTTTAATTGCTAAACTCAGTGACGTGGTCCAAGTTAATTGCTAAACGTTTGCTGGAATGGAGATGCTCTTACATGATTCATATTGTCAAAAGAGTGAGTCTATGGTACTATACTTGTGGACCAAAAATTTTTATTTTTTAGAATTTTTTTACTATTTTTTTAGATAGGTAGAAAATTACTGTTTTTGGATGGTTCAGAATTTCCAGATCAAGTGATTTTCTAACTATCTTAAAATATAGTAAAAAAGTTCGAAAAAATATAAAATTTAGTCTACAAGTACATATTCATGTGGACACCACCTTGAACTGTTCGGATCGACCATTAGAATTTTCAAAATGAAAATATGACTCCGTAGTACGGACTAATCCGTGCTATGCATAGTACCATAGACTCACTCTTGTCAAAATATGGAATCAATATTTTAAACTTTCGAATTCTTTTAATTAAAGTTACTTGTTAACAGATGAATTTTAAAATAAATGAAGGATAGTCTTTTTTTTTTTCTATTTGATCCCATATATATTCTCTAATAGGAACCGGATGAAAGAAGAAACTAAAAAATGTCTAGTTCTAAGATGTATTTCGGAAGATGAGGGTTCAAATGTTTTCATTTTTTGTGCATTCACTGTGCCTTCATTTGTAAAACGTTAATAACTCAAAATTTATATCATGAACATTAAAATAAAACCGTTAGATGTGATCTAATTATTTTCTCTACATGCTCATAAGAAATTATCACATTTAAATTTTGTCTTTATGTAAATCAATAAGTTGAAAAATCAACGTCTAGAAATTATTCACATTAGTACGTGATACGTCCCTTCCCCGAGGGGGCCGGGCCGTACTTGGACTCGGTCCAGTAAGGTGCAGACACGCCCTGTTTCTGGAAAGCAGGCCGTGCGGGGATCGGGTGTTAATTGCGCAGCCCGTCTCGCCCTGAGCGAAGCGGGTCGGGATAGTGGGCACGCGGGGAGTCGGAGGGGTATTAACGCTCTAACCCTTTTTGATACCTCTCCAAACTCCTAGATGTGATAAAACGCGCCCCCTGTTTCTGGGGGTTTCTTCGCCTTATATAGGGGGTGGCCCACTGTAGCGGGGTCTTGTCAGCATCAATGACAAAGATTCGCCTACTGTTGGGGGTGTCCACCTATTTGGCAATAAAGTTCGCGTAGTCGGTCTTAAGCCGGACAGCGAGGTCGCGTGTCAACCTTGCTGGGCTGTTCGGCATGCTAGGCTTTGAGCCTTGTCTTATTTTGACTCCGAGCTGGCCCCTGTGAGGGGCCCAAGTCCCGGGCGGTTCTTGACCTCGGGCTGGCCCCGGGAGGGGGTCCGAATCCCGGGCAGTTCTTGACCTCGGGCTGGCCCCGGGAGGGGGTCCGAATCCCGGGCGGTTCTTGACCTCGGGCTGGCCCCGGGAGGGGGTCCGAATCCCGGGCAGTTCTTGACCTCGGGCTGGCCCCGGGAGGGGGTCCGAATCCCGGGCAATTCTGGGTCGTGGCCTGTTTTTTGCAGGGGAAGGGGGTCTATTCCGTTTCATTCTATTTTGGGCCGGCCTTTTGTGTATTTTGAGTCTGGGAGTGCTCTATCGGGCCAGGCCTGGGCTCTTTAAGGGCCATTGGTATATGGACCTATCATTAGCCCCCGAAGCCGAAATGCATCAGTATGATGCTTTTGGGTTCTTGACTCCTATAACGAAGGCGGCTTCAGTTCTATCGTGGGAGGTTTCTTTAGCTTATTTCGGCTGCTAGACTTATTTTAATGTTTTGCGAGTGTTGGCTCTCGAGTTGATCTTGGGAATTTTTGTGAGGTGTTTGTTTGCTGTCAGCCCCCGAGTTATCCGTCGGGGTTTTCCTGTTCGTGTTTTAGTTATTTTGAAGTTCTCGTTTATATGATCTCGCGTCGCCCTGCTTCGTTGGTTACGCATGGTACGTACCGATATTGCTTTGTCGTTGTATTTCATAATTTTTGCTGTTGACGGCCCCCGATTTGGTCTCGGGGTTTTTGCGTTTTCCAGGTAGTTATAACTTGTGTTGATCGTTTTTTCCTGTAAGGTCGTAATTTTGCTATTACAAAGTTTGCGGGGCTTTGGTATGCCCTGTTTCGGGTGAGTGTCCGACTACTTTGTCGGCGTGTTAGGTGACTCTGGGTTGATTTTTTTTTTTTTTTTTTTTTTTTTTTAAGGCGCGTAACGGAGGGTGTAGGGGAAATCGAAAGCAATTGTTGATATGAAAATATTCTTAAATAGCATGAAGCCTAACTACGACATGATATCGAGATCATGCAATGCCTGTAAATAAGGAAATAGTGAGATCAGACCACGCGCTCGTTATCAGTATCCTCAGAGAAGTTGTCCGCTTGGAGTTCTTCTGGAGTGGCGGTGTACAGGCTCGGGCCTCCGGAATTGCGGGATAAACATCCAGGGCATTTCCAGAACCGGCGTCGGGGGTCCGCGCGGCCTTGGATGTCGTAGTGTTCGAAGCAGCTCCATTCATAGCACATCCGGCATTTTGCCATCTCGTGCTTGGGCGCCTGATCGTGGCATATGACACACCAACGCAGCTTGGGCGCGAAGTTGACGTCGTCATAGATGTTGTTCTCATCCTCCTTAGTGAATGGGGGTACGCCGGCGAGGAGGAGGTCGATAAAGTCGCAGATTTGGAGGTCCTCGTTATGAAGCATCCATTCCAAATCCTCCTCGGAAAATCGCTGGCGGAGGGCCCAACGCTCTCGTGGAGAGAGGACTTGTCGTGGGTTATATGAGCGACGAGTTTTGGGGGGCGGTTGGTCACGGCTATTCTGACCTTGGTCCGCGGGTCTTTTAGATTTTGAGACCACTTGTTTGAAAGGCATTTCTGTTTAGAGGGATGGACTGAGAATGAGGAAGATGGTTGTTCCCTCTTACGTGATGGTAAGTTGGTATTTATAGATGTAAGGTACTATTGTGGCTATAAATGATGTGGGTCCCAGGCAACTTGTGACGTATAGTCGTCGACTGTTTGGTTGATTGGTGTTAGGCCTCGGGGAATATTGTCGACAAGAGTGTCAGTGTACGTACGTAGGGACCTACGCGGGACCGGAATTCGGCTAGCGTGGAATGGAAAAGGTGGATTGTTCGATATCATAAAAAGTTTTGTCAATGAATTCCACTGTTTCTTTTTATAAGCTTTAATAATGTTACATCGGCATGATACATGTTTTGTAGACAATGTTTGTCTGTTCTTGATGCACGATAACAGATACATTTGTTCTAGTGAACTATGATGTGCAGGGCGACTTGTTCCCTGTATACCCGTATGGCTGCCGAGGTGGGACCTGAGGCAGGCGGAAGGGACGTTTTCCCTTCGTTCAGTTGCACTCCGGGGTACTCCTCGGCAATAAGGCGGGAATGATGTCGCTACTGATGGAGCGTTTAGGCGAGGATCTCATTATCTGTGTCCTCATACGCATTGTCCGCTTCGAGCTCCTCCTTAGTGGCCGTATATAAAGTTGGTCCTCCGCAGTTGAGGTCGATGCAACGGGGGCATCGCCAAAACCGGCGACGGGGATCTGAGCGGCCTTTGATGTCGTAATGATACATGTGGCGCCACTCGAAGCAGGTTCGGCATTTGACCATCTCGGTCTTGGGATCTTCCTCGCCACACCCGAAGCATGTGCGCAAGGACGGTGCCGTAGGTTGGATGGCGTTCTCTTCCTCCGGGGTGAATGTCGGGCATGAGTTAAGCTTGAAGTCGATAAAATCTCGGATTCGAAGGTTTTCGTGGGTTAGCATCCATCCTAAGTCCGGGTGGGATATATCCTGTAGCAATACCCACCGCTCGCCTTCCGACAGTATTCGTGGTGGCGACTGCGTGGGGTTAGGCCGGGGTCGGTGGGGCGGTGAATCGTGGGGGAGGGTAATGTTGGGACGTCGCTGCTCGGGTTTGTTAACCGAGTCATTCGACGCCATTGTGAAGGGAGATGTCGTGAGGGTAAGTTTGCGGAATGGGGGATTTGGTTGGTGGGAATGATCTTCTTCAGGCTGAATGGGTCAATATATAGGCGGGGTGGTGCCATTGGTTATCGCGTCCGGGCCCCACCGACTCATAAAAGCTGGGGCTAGGTGATTTGACTGGACGGGCGTAGGCCTGTTGTTTGACTGGTGTCAATTTCGAAGCGTTTTGGGCCGACGGGGCGGTTGTTTCGAGGCGTTTTTAGGAGTTATTGAACGCCTACTTCGAGGTGTTATTAGTAAGAAGTTCATTATTTTCGTAGCGGGTGCGCTAAATTAAGGGCTATTTCCCGTCGGCGAGCCGATATTTGGGGGGATGTGCGTGGTAGTATGTGCGAGGTGCATGAGCTGGAGTCGAGAATGTCTCCATGTTGCGAGGGCCTGTCGCGGCACAGTTATGCCGGTGATTTGTCGAGGTCTATTCCTTTGTCCAAGTTATCCCGAGTCGTGCCCTTTAGAATAAGGGGAGGGTGGCTTTATTGCCTGTTTTATCTGGACTATTTAAGTCACGTGACGTGGAATGTGCGATTATTGCTTACAAGGTAGCGTTGTTTTCATGCTATTGATAAGATTAGAAGCGAGACATGTGTCCCCGGGGCTGTCCTGAGACAGGGGGCGTACCAACTTGTGTTGGTAGTGGACGGGGTTGGTGTCGCTAAGTGGCTAGTTTCAAGTAGTATATCCGTTAATGTTTCGCGATCCACCTCGGACCGAGGGGTCGTGAGGTAGACGGTGCCAGTTGGTTTAGCGATATGGTAAATCAGTATTGTGACGTAGCGTACTGCCGGGCTGCGACGGGATTGCAATACAATGCATTTAACATTTTCCTTAGGGTGCCGTTATACGAACATGCTTTTAGGAACTTTGCAACGTATAAAAGACTATAACTGCAGGTAGTGTTACGTGGTTTATAGAGTTTTCCTTCTCAACGAAACATAGTAGTTCGGGGGGTTATCATCAAAATAAAATATAAAGATAAAACCCATCCCTATGTCGGGGAACAAAAGAGGTAGTAGTAAACATCCGGCCAGGTGGATGGGGCGACGTCGCGCAGCGCATCAATCGCTGAAGAAGCCGTCTGAGGAGGATCCGTCCTCGGGGTCGGTGTTGCCAGACCTAGTGGGGTGATACTGCGGGCCCTCCTCCTCACTGTCCTGATGGTCGGCTTCGTCGCTGTCCTCGTTCATATCGTCCAGGGAGTTGAGGATGGCGGTGCACTCGTCGCAATGCCAGCTCTCGAGACCTGGGACATGGAACAGGTAATGGGTTTCCTCGGGTTGGCAGGCTTGGTGAAACCTCTGCCGGCACCGGTGGCATCGTGGCATCTCGGATCGGTTGCCCGTCTTGCCGCATACGGGGCAGGTACTGCGAATTATCGGCTTGGGCGGGGGATGAGGAGGAAGAGCAGGTGGGGGTGCATTGCGGCGAGACTTCGGGCAACCGGGGCAATGCTCGGAGGATCGCCTTTCCAGATCCAGGAGGTAATCTACGAACTCGTGAAGCTTGTGGCTCGAGTTTGACAACATTTGGTCAAGACGGTGTCGGGGGAAAAAACGGAGCCAGCTTGCCCGGACTCGGGGTGGTAGGTCTCGAACGGAAGTCGGGCGTCTCGGGGTGGGGTTACTGGGTTGACCCTTGTCAAATGGTTGCTTGCCACGATTGTTAGAAGGTTTCGGTGCCATTGCGGCGAGGCTTTTGTTAGACGGAAATTTGGTGGTTGGGTACGGATGGCCCGTGTGTATATATAACGGGGGGTTACTGTAGGTGCAATAAATGCATGTGTCAGACCGTCATAAATGCTTAGGTTTGCTGACGTCATCGGGATCCGCTGCTATTCTGACCATGTCGCCCACCGCTTCGGGTAAGCGGTAATCCTAGCGCGGGGTCAGGATTCACTTGTCGGGACGGCGTGGGATTGATGTTTTGAGGGGCAGCATGCTTCAGGGTTGTAGGGGATCTTCGTCATGGGGATTTTTTGCGCAGAGGAAGCCGAAGGGACGCGACGGTTTATATATCCTCGGATTTTGGCGCCAAAGGGCTGAACGACGCGACGTTTTGGATTTTTGAAGCGGCTGATCGAAGGGGAGCGAGACACGTGTCGGGAGTTGTTTCTTGAGATTGGTACTGATTCTTACAGTTCTTTACGGGGGTCCTATATAAGGATAGGCGGGCCCATGCGGGTGTCCGCTTTCAGTAAGTTCCATTGTCGGAGTGGTCTCGTTCATCGCTCTCGCTGATAAGGACAATTGGCGGGGACGACTGCACGAATATCTCGCGGGAACGTCGCTTGCTATTCGTAAGTATTACTGTCGCAAACATTTCATTCGGGATCCGGTATCTTGATCGATACCGTGAGCCATCGGGTCGGTATTGTTCTACCCTTGTTTGCCTGTCCTACGCGAGGTCCTACGGTCGGTTCGTAAGACAGTTTTTGGGCGGGTTCTTTTAAATGTCGGAAACGGGTGGTACTTCGGGTTCCGGGGGAAATTTGTTTGATTGGGAGGCGGCCGTGGATTGGGATGATATAGGCTTGGAGTCTTCCGTTGATTGGAAGGCGGCGCAGCCGGAGTCTTCCGTTGACGGGGCCGCACCGGAACCGGGTTCTCCCGACGAGCTCGTTAACTGGAGCGACCCGGCGATGTGGGATTATGGGATAGGGGGTGAAGGTGCCGGGAAGTCGAGAGCTGCCCTGAAAAGGGCCTTTGCTGCGTCGGGTAAGAGGATAGTGCCTTCTGTAATGTCTCCCATTGCTGACCATCTTGTTAACTTGCCTTTGCAGTCGGCGACGATGGGGGGGAAGAAAAAGGTAACTCGGGAACGAGTTCCGCGGGAGAAGGCTGACCCCTCGTACTACTCTTCTGGCTATAGCGATAGTCGCTCAGTCGAAGAAGAGGAGGCATCGGAGGAAACTGAGGTGCGTGATCGCCAGGGGTCTTCTCGGGAGACGTCAGTTTCAGCGCCCATGCGGGCGCCAAAAAGGAAGAGGAAGAAGAATTCTGTGGAGCTCTCCTCGTCGAAGAGGAGGCGCCCCGGGCACGCGCGTGACGCGCAATTCGGGGAAGTTAGCCTTCTGTTCCCATCAGCGACAGGTTGCCGTAATCAGAGTTGGTGGTTTGACGTTTTTTACGGTGAATTCGTAAAGGAGGACGCCAGGGGGCGTATTTCTTTAGATCAGTTGAAGTTTTTGCTGCCGCAGGCAGACGATCGAGCTCATGATGACGAGAAAGGGCTCTGTATTTACTGGAAGATGCCTCGATGCGGATTCCAGCTGCCTTTGACTCCATTCCAGGTTACTTTTTTGACGACGTTGAACATAACCCCTGCCCAGCTGACAGGTGTAGGATGGTGCTACCTTGTTAGTTTTGAGAGGCTATTCGATGAATTTCGGTTTTGTTTTGACGGGCTGCAGCCAAGCGTGGCCCTGTTCGCACATTATTTTAGTCTGTGCATAGCTTCGTCGGATTTTGTCGCTGTGAGGAGGAGAAGTGATGCGCCGGAAATTTTCAACTATGAGACGCATAAGAGAATGTTGAGGAAGATCGACAGTTGGAACAGGGGCTGGGTGTATTTGACTAAGCCCGAGGAGGTTGAGTCACTGCAAGGTATTCGTCGCTCGTGGCGACAGATTAAGAGGGGTGAAGATGACAGTTTGTGGGAGGGGAAACCCGAGATGAGCGGCTTCAAAATGAGCGCTGATGATAAACGGGCCGTCGAAGTTATCGAGGATTTGTCGCGAGGTAGTTTTTGCGCATATATGTATATATATATATTTTTTTTTGTTTAATAAAGAATCTTAACTGTTTCCCTATATATATATGACCTTTGAATGCATATTTTTGATATAGCTTATGGCCTGATGGATTTCTCTTTTAACGGGCTGAAGGCGATCCCCGAATTGGTGTGCTCGCATGCGGGGGGGCTGTATTCTGGGTTACCGGGGGCCGGGGCGGCCCTTGCTTCCCCGCCCGCTGGTGTCGCGGAGCGTGTGGTCAAGAAGGGGGCTGGGGGTGAAGATTCGAAGAAGCGGAGGGCGACACACGACATTGATAGTAGTGAAAAGGGGAAAGGGCCAGCTACAACTAAGAAGAGGAACGTGACTCGGCCACCCTTAGCCCCGAGCCCGAGGGATGTCGCCACTATCCCGTCGTCGGAAGGAGCAGTCCCTCCTTTGGGTGCAGCTTCAGTCGTGTTGGCCCAGGGAGTTCCGGTATCAGCGGGGGGGCATGGTGGGGGCGGGAGCTCGAGCGCGACCGGTTCTCCTGAGAAGGCGCCGACGCCGTCCGAGGGTTCTCGTAAGGCTAGTCTTCCTGGCAAGATTGGGGTAGGGACCATTTGTAAGACTCCCCTCCCGTTAAGCCAGCCGGACGGGTGCCTCGCCTTGTTCCCTCATCTGGCTAGGATGCGAAGTGCTAAGGAGCGGCCCCCCGAGAGCGCGACGTTTTATAGGGAAGCCTTCCGTGCTTTGGAGCCTCCTTATTTGGGTCGACTTATCCAAAAACGCGGGGCTGGTATGATGCTGGACGCGGTCGGTCGTCTTTTCGAGATAGGCTGCTTGTTTGGTCGTGCGGCGGAGGCGATGATCGCCAAGAACTTGACTGTGGCCCAATCTCCTGTAGAACCGGCGGATTTGACAGCGGCCCTTGTGGAGAGGGACTACTGGATGGAGAAGCACAAGTCCTTGAGTGATGACTACCAAAAGCTTCGGGGCTCGGTGGTGGGCAGCAGTGACGAGGTTGAGAAGCTAAGAAGTGAGGTTGACGCAAAGGCCCGCGCGTTAGAGGAAAGCGAGACCAGTGCTAAGAGGAGCACGGATTTGCTCGAGGAGGCCGTGTCTAAGCTCCTCGACAGTGAGGCGGAGGTAGAGGAGCTAAAACGGGCAAAGGAGGGACAGGCCCAGGAGTTGGTGCGTGTGCGGGAGCAGTTATCCCAGGCCTTGCGTGCGATTAAGAACTCGCAAGCGGAGCGTCTCGATCGCGAGAGGGAGGTGATTCGGGAATTCCTGGTTAGCGATCCTTTCAAGATTGCCGCGATGCTGTCGCTAACTGGGATGGTTAAGAAGCAGGTTCATACAGAATTATCTGTTTTGGCCGGTCTCTATCCGTTCGCCCCAGAGGACCTCGGGTACCTGCCCGTTGCGGACGAGGATGGGGTTCCTCAGGGTCTGGTGGGATATGAGTGGGATGCAGCTGGAGGCCAGCTGCTCGACCCCGAGGGTAAGCCTGTTCTCCCGAGCGTGAACCTGCTGAGCTGTACGCCGAAGACGCCTTTTCATATCTGGCGTAGGGTTGCACCGTGGCCCCGTCACTTGGACAGAGAGGATACACCGCCGCAGTCCCCTCGAGACCGCGCGGAAGGCAGCGAGGGTCGGACGGTTCAAGAGACTGTCTCGGGTACTGTCGATGGGGAGGCTTCGCTGGATCAGGTGGATTATAATCAAGAGTCGGGAGACGATCCTTCAGGGAACCTTGAAGTGAACCAGGTATAATTCTTTCCCCTCTATACCTATATCGTGACACGTGGTGTAATCCGGGTTTAGTTGCTTGACATTATTTTGTTCGTTGCAGGACAAAGGCGAGTAGGTATGTCGCGGCTGGAAGGTTGGGCGGAGTACATCCTTCTCTGCTTTTATTATTATAATTGTCTTTTATTTCTATTGGAGAGTACTTTGTGTGAGGAACCCTCCGGGGTGTTTTAATAGGATTTGTTGCATGCTTTCGCTCGGGTGGTTTGCTGAGGAGTGTTTCTCAGCCACCCGAGATAACTGTTGACCTGACAGTATTTATGTTTATGTGTTCTCCTTTGACGTATAATCGTTGTGACATAAGTCTTATGGCCGTGTGGGTTTGGTGGGACGTTCTCATCGACCAACCTCACCTTTGTTTGCGCCGTGATGGCGGGTCGGTACTTTATTTATGTTACTTTGCCTTATTTGGCGATGTGGCTGTTGATTTTTCTTTGGTTCGGGGTACGAGGGATACCTTTCTTATACATGTTTGCAGCGCGGATATAAAGAAATGGATAGTTTTCTTACCTCGTGAGGCGTGCTTCCGCGATTTCCCGAAGTGGGTGATGTCCTCGACCCTCTTTTTTCTACGGCTCGTCTCGGAGGGACGCCTGCTTTGCGGGCTAGTTGTGTTTGCGTGCTGTTTTGATTTCTTCAAGTTTGCGCAACTCCTTGTTTGGTCGCCTTGCTGTATCGCGAGGCTGGTAGGGACGGTTTTGCGAGATATGTTATTTAGGCATGTCGTTTATGCCAGCTCGTTTGTCTCGCGAGGCCAGTAGATATGTTCCTGCGAGACTTTGTTCGGACATGTTGTCATGCCTACTTTTTGTCTCGCGAGGCCAGTAGATGTGTTCCTGCGAGACTTTGTTCGAACATGTTGTCATGCCTACTTTTTGTCTCGCGAGGCCAGTAGGTGTGTTCCTGCGAGACTTTGTTCGAACATGTTGTCATGCCTACTTTTTGTCTCGCGAGGCCAGTAGATGTGTTCCTGCGAGACTTTGTTCGAACATGTTGTCATGCCTACTTTTTGTCTCGCGAGGCCAGTAGATGTGTTCCTGCGAGACTTTGTTCGAACATGTTGTCATGCCTACTTTTTGTCTCGCGAGGCCAGTAGATGTGTTCCTGCGAGACTTTGTTCGGACATGTTGTCATGCCTACTTTTTGTCTCGCGAGGCCAGTAGATTATTCACGCTCATCCCACAGGACTTTCGTTTGTACCTATTTGCATAGGCAAGCTCGTTGTCTTCTGCGGAATGGCGGAATGTTTTGTCCGATTTTGCGTGTTCGTTGCCCCGTCGGGCTTTCGTTTACGCTGTGTTTCGGGATCCTTGGAGAGATTTTTTCGTTACCCTGCGGGTTTTCGCTATTATCTTTCCAAAGCAGAGTTATGCGCATTCGTTATCCTTTTGGGATTTTCGTTCGCTTTTTGCATAACTGTCCCTTTTGATTTCGCTAGTCAAGTGTTTTCTCTTTGCAGAGTTTATTCACACTGTTGTGACTTGCGCCTGTGTTGCCATGTTCGAGAGTTATGTGTACTTGTTGCTCTTTGCAGAGTTTTTGTTCACACTTTTGTAACTCTCTTCCTGTGTTGTCTTGGAGAATTGTTTTTGCTGCTTCGTGCTTCAGGTTGTTTGGCCCGAGACTAGCGCGAATTTTCCTCGCGGGGCGCCTCGTGTGTACTCGTCATCTTTTCAGAGTATTCGTTCGTACTTTGCACGACTAGCGCACGCCCGCTACTATGGGAAAGTTGTTTCGGGCTTTATGCTCGAGGGCCCTTGGACTGAGGTTGTAGTAATTTCCGGTTTTGTCGGTTAGAGCATATGTTGCTCATAAGCTTTTTACCTTTCTCCTACGAGAAACGTCGTTGTTTTATTGCGGAGGCGTTCGTTGCCCATTGGGCTTTGGGTTATCCTCTTAACGCAAAAAAAACTTTTATAGAGGCATTCATTGCCCGTAGGCTTTTGTTTGCCTTTGCGCTAGTCGGTTGTTTTTGTGAGGTAGTCCCGGCGGCAATTTTGTGTCGCCGGGTCTCAAATTTGTTAGTCAGACATCGCACACTGGGGCCGTGCTTATAATATCGCACCGGCGCCCTTGACCACTCACGGGCATTCCCGTGTTGGTCCAAAAAAGAAGATGCAAAAGACAGTGATTACATTGTTGTGAGGTGGCACCGCTGCTGTACCTGTTTCTTGTGTACCTGTTTCTTGTGTACCTGTTTTCCCCCCCCCCTTTTTTTTTTTCTTTTTTTTTTTTTATATAAAATTTGCGGAGATGGACAACGTTCCAGGGCCGGGCGAGCATTCGCCCATCGGGACCTTCGAGCTCGTAAGCTCCCTTGCCGCAGGTTCGAATTATCCGGAAGGGGCCTTCCCAATTGGGTTGAAGCTTACCAACATGCTGTCCGGTGGCTTCTACCTTTTTTAGTACTAGGTCGCCTGGTTCGAACGCACGGGGCGACACGCGTTTATCGAAGGTGCGCTTCACCCTCTGCTGATATTCAGTGGTTCGGATGCGGGCCTTGTTCCGGAGTTCTTGCACTAGCTCAAGGTCCATTGCTCGTGCTTCGGGGTTGCTTTCTGCGGAATAGGCTGTCGTCCGGAGGGAGGGTGTAATGAGTTCGAGAGGTGTGACAGCTTCCATGCCATATACTAGGGAGTATGGTGTTTGCTGGGTGGCCTCACGGGGAGTAGTCCTGTATGCCCAAAGGATTTCGTCTAGTTTATCGGGCCAATTTTTCCTGTTGGAGGCCACCTTCTTTCTTAGACCATCCAGAATGGTCCTGTTGGTAACTTCGGCTAGGCCATTGCTAGCGGGGTGGCTCACCGAGGTAAAGTTGCTGCGAATGCCTAGCCTTTCGAGGAAGGACATGGTAACATCTGCATTAAATTGTGTGCCATTGTCAGAAATGAGTGCGTGCGGAAGGCCGAAGCGGCACACGATGTTGCGCCAGATGAAGTTTTTGGCGGCTTCTGCCGTAATGTGGGCTAATGCCTTGGCCTCGACCCATTTCGTAAAGTACTCCACGGCCACGATGATCCATTTCTGCTGTTGGGCGGCCATGGGGAAAGGGCCTAGGATATCAATCCCCCATAGGTCGAAAGGCCAAGCTCCCGAGATTGTGATCATATCATAACCTGGGATGCTGGATAATCGGCAATGGTATTGGCATTTTTCGCATTTTCGCGCCAGGTTGGCCGCGTCTTGCTGCATCGTGGGCCAATAATATCCTGCGCGCAGGACTCTCTTGGCCAATGTTTTCGCCCCTTGATGGCTACCACAGAGTCCCTCATGGGCTTCCTCCAGCATTGCCTGGGCGTCTCTCTCTCCAATGCATTTAAGCCATGGGCGGGCATATCCCCTTTTGTATAATTGGCGGTTGTGTACCGAGTATAAAGGGGCGATCCTCTTCAATCTCCTGGATTCCAGCGGGTCCTCAGGCAACGTCCCCGAAGTGAGGTATCTCCACATGGGAGCGTACCAAGCATCCCCGGGTTCGTTAATGACGTGGACTCCCTTCGCGTCCTCCGATATACTTGACTCGGGTACGTCCATGACTATCACTGGTCGATCTTTGTCAAGGTTTCCCGCCGCTCCTAGTTTTGAGAGGGCGTCTGCCTGACAATTTTTGTTTCTGGACACGTGCTCGATCACTACTCTATCAAATTGTCCCTTTAAGGAATGGAACTGTTCACGGTATCGTCGTAACCGGTCGTCGTGCACACGGCATTCTTCGTTGATTTGCCTGACCACAAGCTCTGAATCACTATGTAGATGGACCTCTCGGGCTCCCAGTCCCGCAGCTAATTTGAGGCCAGCTATCATGGCCTCATACTCGGCAGTGTTGTTGGTTACAGGGAACTGGAAGTGGAGCGCGTAGTTGAGCGCTTCTCCCTGGGGGCCCGTGAGAGCTACTCCTGCTCCTGCTCCTAGGTGGGAGGAGGCACCGTCTACGTAAAGTGTCCACTTGCCGCCCACTTCTTCCGACGCTCCCGAGTACTCCGCTATGAAGTCCGCGAACACTTGTGATTTGATGGCACTTTGAGGATGGAACGCGACATCAAATTCAGTCAACTCTAGCGCCCAGGCCAACACGCGACCTGAGGAGTCGAAGTTCGCAAAGACCTTCTTCAAGGGTACACTCGTACATACTTTGATTGGATGGGACTGGAAATATGGTCTCAGTTTCCGTGCCGCGATTGTAAGAGCATAGGCCGCTTTTTCTATCGGTGTGTATCGGGTCTCGGCATCTCGGAGCACGTGCGACACAAAATATACAGGCTTTTGTTCCTTTCCTTCTTCTCTCACTAGGGCGGCACTTACCGCGTGGTTGGTCGTGGCCAGGTATACAACCAGTGTCTCTCCGTTTATAGGTCGGCTGAGGCAAGGTGGGCTGGCCAGGTATTCTTTGACTTTGTCGAAAGCTGTCGCGCATTCCTCGGTCCATTCGAATCTGGCCGATTTGCGCATTACTTTGAAAAAAGGGAAGCAAACGTCGCCAGATCGGGCGATGAATCGGTTCAATGCTGCAAGTCGGCCTGTAAGGGACTGAAGTTCCTTAAGGTTTCGGGGGGGTTTCATATCTAGAATGGCCTGCGACTTGGAGGGGTGTATCTCTATGCCTCTCATGGATACCATGAATCCGAGGAATTTTCCTCCTGTGAGACCGAAGAAGCTCTTCTTTGGATTGAGTTTCATATCAGCCTGATTGAGCGTCGCGAATGTCTCGCGCAGGTCCTGCACGTGGTCCAGGTCGGACATGCTCTTCACTAGAAGGTCATCTACGTAAGCCTCTACATTTCGACCTATCTGCTCGTGGAATACCTTATTCACCATTCTTTGAAACGTAGCCCCCGCATTCTTAAGCCCAAAAGGCATCACTCGGTAACAGTATAACCCGGAGTGAGTTGTGAAAGCTGTTTTGTCTTCATCTTCTGGACACATCCTGATTTGGTTGTACCCCGAGAACGCATCCATGAAGCTCAGGAACGCGTGTCCGGAGGTAGAGTCTACCAACTGGTCGATCTTCGGCAGAGGGAAAGGGTCCATAGGGCACGCCTTGTTCAAGTCGGTGTAGTCGATACACATTCTCCAGTCTCCGTTCGCTTTTTTCACAAGCACAGGGTTTGCCAACCATTCGGGACAAGTCACATTTCTGATAAAGCCGGCTTCTAATAGCTTGGCCACCTCGGCCTTGACTGCCGAACGCCTTTCGGCTCCCATGTTCCTTCTCTTCTGCACTATCGGCCTTGCTTCCGGTTTGATGCGCAACCGGTGCTCGGCTATGGATCCCGGGATTCCGGGCATGTCTGCGGCGGTCCAAGCAAACACCGTCAGGCTTTCCCGGAGGAAGTCAATCAACTTCTTCCTTGCACTTCCTTGGACGGCTTTGCCGATGTTCAGGATTTTACCGCCACCGAGGTCGACCTGGTCAACCTCATCGACCGGCTCGAGGGAGGTCTTTAACTCTTCTTTATCGATGGGGTCCAAGGCCATGGGTGTGTGCGGGGGTAAGAACTCTCTGCTGGATTGCAGGCGTGGGCTAGCGAGGCCTGACCTCGCTTTTGCTTTTACGTCTACTTGATGGACCGTTCCTCCTTGTCCTCCGAGGGAGGTTTGGTAGCACTCCCGAGCCACCTGTTGCTGCCCGCACTCCTCCCCCACACCGAAGTTGGTAGGGAATTTGATCTTTAAGTGGGGGGAAGACACTATGGCTCCGATTTTGTTCAAAGTGCTCCTACCGATGATTGCATTGTAGGCAGAAGGGGCATCCACGATGAGGAAGTCCACCATAGCTTCAGTGGCGCGAGGGAGAGATCCGAATGTTACTTTCAATTGGGCGGCGCCTCTCGGCCGGAGGGAATCGCCCGTGAACCCCACCAGTGGTGTTACTTTTCTTCGTGACTCGCTCAGCTGCATTCCCATCTTTTCGAAGGCTGAGAGGAACAGGATATCAGTCGAGCTCCCTGTATCCACGAGGATTCGCTTGACTCCAAACTCTTCTATTTTGAGTCTCAATACTATGGGGTCGTCGTGAGGCCATATTACGGTGCCAAAGTCTTTCTCGGAAAAGCATATGGCTTCGTCCATTCGGGGTCTCTTTCTCTCAAGGGGCCTCTCGATATTCAGTATGGTAGGGTACGGCTTAATGGCGATTCGGTTGTGTTTTTCGGGGGCTGCCACCCTATGTCCCCCGCTAATGACATTGATTTCTATGCTAGGCCGCCTGCCTGATGTTCCCGGTCCTTTTCCCTTGCCCTCGTCGGGCTTGGGTCCCGAATGCTCACGCTCTTTGTAATCGTCCCGATAAGAGGCTTTCTTTTTGTCCTGGGCTTCTCCATTGTACTCTTTTGCAAACTTCTGGAAGAACTCTGGCACGATGTACTCGATCAATCTTCCTTCCCTGGCCATCCTTTCCAGCACGTCTTTCAGCTGGAGACATTCCCCCGTGGAGTGTCCGTTAAAACGGTGGAACAAGCATCTCGCAGTTCCGTCTTTATTCTCGAAAATACGCTTGCGTAGCGGCCTCGGAACATCAGGCATGTCTTTTATCACTAAGTACATTTCGCTCCTCTTCTTGATAAAAGGGGCGTATCGCACATAGTGGGGTCGATAGCCCTCTCGGCCATCTTCGCGCCGTTCCTCTTGTGGCGCAGACAGGATGTTCCTCTTTGGCGGCTCCCGTCCTCGGGACGGCCCGCCGCCCGGCCGCCGGTCACGCGGCTGTGGTTTCGGTGACCTGGACCGCGGTCTAGCGAATTGGACAGCGTCCTCCTCAGCCCGGATGTATCCTTCGGCGAAAGCCAGGAGCTCTGGTAAACTCTTAAATTCTCTTTTTCGGGCGTCATACCGGAGAGTGCCCGGTCCTCCTTGCCAGAGCCCATTCTGTACGGCCGCCAGGGCGATGTCCTCACTGTAGTTTCGGACCTCCCTAGAGGCCTTCACGAACCTATTTACGAAGGTCCGAGTTGTTTCTTGGGGTCCCTGAACGTACTTCAGAAGGGAGTCACACGTTGCTCGTGGGGGTCTGAGCATGTCATAGCGGGTCAGGAAAGCTCTCGATAGTTGGTCAAAGGTTTTTATCGATCCTTGCCGCAATCTCATATACCATTCCCAGGCCTCCCCAGTCAAACAAGTGGTGAAAATGCGACACGCGACAGCGTCCGAAGCTCCATGTAGTCGGAGCCTTTCGTAAAACCCGTATACAAAGTTCTGGGGGTCCTGGATATCTCCGCTACCTTGGAAGCAGGGGAGGCCAGTGGGGTATTTGAAGTCACCCATGGGGGCCTTGTAAAGTTCCGGGGCTAATGGTCCTTCCAAAATATTCGCCGACCCGGAACGAGTCCCTGCTCTCCTCCTCTCCCTCCTGGCCATCTCTTTCTCCACCCCTTTTTTGATCATTGTGTCTATCATCGCCATATTTACTCCTGCCGCCTCCGGTGGGGTGAGTAGTCTTCGTCGCCTCTTAGGGGGTGTTCGGCGACGCTCTTCTCGCGAGTGGCGAGACTGATTGTCTTTCCTCGAGCGGTGGGACTGGTCGTCCTTCTTCGAGTGGTGAGACCGTTCCTCGGTGTGTTTGGTGGGGCCTTCTCGAGTCCACTCCGTCCTTGCTCGACCGGCACTCCTTCTCGAGCTGGCCGCCGCGGAGGAGCCTTCGCTTTCTTGTTGTTCGGCCCCAAAGGATAGCCTTCGTCGTGATCCACCAGCCTGTCTCGTTTCCCTCTCGCCTACGAGGGTCTCAAGTTCAGGGTCAGGGTTGTCAAAATCACCTTCTGTGTTGCGCAGACTGGGCTCCGGGTTGTTCGATCCGGGCCCCGTTCGAATTAGTTGCACCACGGGCGGTGGGGGGTGAATCATTCGTACCCCGGGAGCTGAGGTGGGGGTTTGGGGACAGTATGGCTGGTTGGGATCAATCTGCGGAGGGCAGTGTGCTAAGGGGGTGACCGGATACGGTGAGCATGGAGGAGCGTACTGCTGGTACGGGGGATAGTTGTAGGGGGGTGGGTACACGTACTGGGGGACGTACGGAGAATGGTATTGGGCATAGATCATCTGGCTTTGTGTGTTTTGAGGGGTGAACCCGATCGGCCCAGTGGCCTGGGCGGTCACTATAGTCGAGTCGATCGGCCTTACAATTGGTGTGGAAACTCCGAGGGATTCCAAGTTCATCCCGAATGGGTTGACCAGTACCCCGTCGGGTGGCATGCCCAAGGAGGGGTTCGGCGGGATGACCGGGTTGAAAGTCTTCTGACCCGGTTTGTCGAGGGGGTTTTTGCTCGTTGCCCCCACAGTCGGGTCGTGTCGGGAAATTTTCTTCGAGGACGCTTTGGGTTGAACGCCCGAGGTTAGGTCGGTCGGGGGCTTCACGTTCTCGGTTCGTCGGTTAGATTGTTCCGCCCGACGGGCTTCCTCCTCGGGGGCGGTCTTACCCATATCGGTCTGTTTGGTTGCGGAGTTCATCTTGCTCAGTTGAGGCTGGGGGCCCCACGGTGGTTGATACGTCCCTTCCCCGAGGGGGCCGGGCCGTACTTGGACTCGGTCCAGTAAGGTGCAGACACGCCCTGTTTCTGGAAAGCAGGCCGTGCGGGGATCGGGTGTTAATTGCGCAGCCCGTCTCGCCCTGAGCGAAGCGGGTCGGGATAGTGGGCACGCGGGGAGTCGGAGGGGTATTAACGCTCTAACCCTTTTTGATACCTCTCCAAACTCCTAGATGTGATAAAACGCGCCCCCTGTTTCTGGGGGTTTCTTCGCCTTATATAGGGGGTGGCCCACTGTAGCGGGGTCTTGTCAGCATCAATGACAAAGATTCGCCTACTGTTGGGGGTGTCCACCTATTTGGCAATAAAGTTCGCGTAGTCGGTCTTAAGCCGGACAGCGAGGTCGCGTGTCAACCTTGCTGGGCTGTTCGGCATGCTAGGCTTTGAGCCTTGTCTTATTTTGACTCCGAGCTGGCCCCTGTGAGGGGCCCAAGTCCCGGGCGGTTCTTGACCTCGGGCTGGCCCCGGGAGGGGGTCCGAATCCCGGGCAGTTCTTGACCTCGGGCTGGCCCCGGGAGGGGGTCCGAATCCCGGGCGGTTCTTGACCTCGGGCTGGCCCCGGGAGGGGGTCCGAATCCCGGGCAGTTCTTGACCTCGGGCTGGCCCCGGGAGGGGGTCCGAATCCCGGGCAATTCTGGGTCGTGGCCTGTTTTTTGCAGGGGAAGGGGGTCTATTCCGTTTCATTCTATTTTGGGCCGGCCTTTTGTGTATTTTGAGTCTGGGAGTGCTCTATCGGGCCAGGCCTGGGCTCTTTAAGGGCCATTGGTATATGGACCTATCAGTACGTTTTTTCAAACTCTTGATGACAACCAAAACAAAATTGAAATGTCATAATTGTTTACACGTGTATAGATAAAATGATGTAGATCATATTCAATAGTTTTATTTTGACTTTCAAAGTTTTAAATTTTGAGTTATTCAAGTTTTAGAAATGAAGACATAATAAAGACATAAAAAAAAATAAAGATATTTGAACCCTCTTCATCATCGAGTGAATTTCAATCGAATTTGGATTATATTTCACGTATTGGAATTCTTAAGATAACAAAATAATTATCGAATTAGACAATGATATAGATTGCAAAATTGTCACATCGCCCTAAACAATAAAGACACCATTATATTAAGAAATTAGATGAAATCATAAATACACATACTACCAAAGGCAGAGTCAATTGTAAACAGAGAGGTACACTTGTCCTTCCAAAAATACCGAACCGGAGTAATTTTTCTATTTTGCTTTTATTTGTGTTATTAAAAAATAAAGTATGTTTGATTATAATATTTATATTATATACGTGGATTATTTGAGTGGATTATTCATATGACTCAATTATCTAACAATTATTGGTTTTATATCCGTATTCGAATCCGTATTCATAGATTATCCGCTTCGTATTCATATCCGTTTAAGAAGGATTTAATTTTGAATTTTTTTATCCGTTTACTATCCATATCCGTATCCGTATTCGTATCCGCTTATTGAAAGACGAATACGGATATAGTCTCAACATTATCCACTCCGTTTTCACTCCTATATAAGACGCAATAATAACTTCAATCCACTATTTTTTACGTTACGTGTCAAACAAATTTTTTTTTACAAAATTGGAGTTCAGACCTTCCAAATATTAAATTGTTACGTCAAGAAATTTTAAACATTTAATATTTTCGATGTTTAGAACGTAATAGAAAATTTTGTTGATGAACTAGGAGTTGAAAATTAAAACAATTATAATATTAGTCTGAAATTTCGAAATAGTCAGAGTTAATCGAATTCTGAAATTTATATCTCGAAATTATATCTTATAAATTAAAAATTACAATTATATAAACATGTATATATATGAGGTTATATGCATCATTTTCTTCTTTAAGCAATATTAAACAAATAAGAGGGTTTATTAGCAAAATTCCAAAACCAACAAATCTCTCTTTCTTTCTTCCCTGTTGGTCCGACCATTCTTCCCTCCCTTCTATTTCATGGCTGCCAAAACAAAGAGAAGGAGAAAGGAGCCCCCTTCTCCATCAAAAATCCACCCCAAAAATCTTGAGAAATCTGAGAAAGGAGTGAGAAATTCGATTGTATTCCTCTATGGTCATCTAATCTCCAATTTGGTAATTTCTCTTCTCTCCCCATCTCTCTCAAAATCTGAAATTTCTCCATTTTTAGGGTTTCGCCCAAATCTGAAATTTTTGTATAAATTTTGAGTATTCCATCTCCATTTAGCTTCTAAGTTATTAACTTGGTAATCCCTTTCTCAATTTCACTTCAATTTTGATTTTCTATCTAGGGTTTGGTTCAAATCCGAAAATTTGAAAGGAGTTGTGATTAATCTAATCTAATCGAACAAAGAGAAGTATTAATCGGTAAGTTTTTCTCTCTTTTAAAATCTGAAATTTATTTTGGTTTTGATTAATTTCGGGTTTGTATAGTTGGAGAAATTTATTAGCTACTTCTTAAATCTTTTTATATGTTCAATCATCAAATTGGTATGAGAATCAATTGATAACCATCAAGTAATTAGGATTTATAAATGAATACTCCGAATTTCAGCCAAAGGTAATTAAAAAGGGGTCAATGACCGAATCTGAGATGTATATCTCGTTTTTATTTGCATCTAAATGGGAATTTCATAGAAATATTAGTTTTAAAAGATTGATACCAAGGGTATATAGATTATGTTAAGGAAAGTATAAAGAAACTAATATAACTCAAGTAACCATATCGATCGTCGAACAAAGATTAAATAAATTATATATGTTGATATAGATGTAGGCTCGGGTGAGCAAAATTTTGCGGGACCTTTCGAGACGTCCGAACCATAAGTGCGAGATACGCTCTTCGTAATCAGGTGCGGGATTTTTGGACTTGTTTGATGTTTCATTTTCAGAAATTAAATTGCTTCCAATTGTCATGTTGAACTGCTTGATTGATTGCATAATCGAATTGTTTGAATCATATGCATAACCGTATCAAATTAGAACTGATATGTACTGAAATCGCCTTATTGCGGGCCGCAACAACTCCCATTACGGGCCGCAATCAACAGCGTAGCTCAAGATATAGACTGACTGACTCTCTGAATACTTTGTTGCGGGCCGCAATAAATTCATTGCGGGCCGCAATGAACGTAGCAGAATGAAATGCTCTCTGGCTGAAATTGGGGTGCTTGGTTGCGGGCCGCAACTACAGTCACTGCGGGCCGCAATGAGAGCCTGGAAACATGAAAATTAGAGTTGAAAACTTGTGGGTAGTTGAGTGCGAGCCGCAATAACCCTATTTTAGTCCGAAATGAATATTATAGTTGTATGTGCATGTTGAATGGTATATCGTTTGTTTGTGTTCTTTTGTTTTGAGAACTACGGTCGAAAGTCCCCAACAATTTATGACTATCTAGGATGGTCGGTAACGTTTCGAAATCAACGCTGGGCGATGACTCGAAACCATGTGCGCATATGAGGATAATTAATCACTGCTGGGCAATGATTGATTAAGATCAGTCAATGCTGGGCAATGACTGATCGTGACGGAGACTTTGGGTGACTGTGAGGAAACGATGAAATGGTGTCATATCCAGTCTGGGACAGGAATGACAGTTTGGTTTGACGTGTTGTGAATGGACGATTCCGAGCTTATTGCATACGAATTTTCTTTTATCTGATTATGAACCAGACCTTAGTTAATGGTTAAGCCAAAGCACTGCGGATGAGTGTCAGATAAAGGGTCCAGCTGGTGGGCCATCTGTAGGTGTCAGTGACACTGCAAATGTGGGTTGGATAAAGGGTCCAGCTCGGTAGGACATCCGTAGGTGCTACCAGCTGTAACAAACTGAGTTAAGCCAAATATGTGTTGTTTGAACTTCATCTTGGAAATTCCGTGAGTCGTGATTCATTTGATTATTGTTGTGGAGCATATGCATACATTTATATACTGATATAGAACTGTTAAAATGTTGTTGTATGGATTTTATTTTTGAAAGTGGATTCTGATTGCAAGTCCAATAGCTGGGTTGTGGCAAAGTCGCACTGAGAATTTATTCTCACCCCCTCCCTTTGGGATCTTTTTACAGGTTACGGTACGGCCGGTTCTGGAGAGGCACACGAGTAGTAGGCCTTTGGTATATGTTACCATACTATCATAGTACCTATTTTGTTATTTGACTAGAGATGTATATATATTTTTGTTGTATAGATCTCTATGTCATACCTTATGGTTAGTATCCGTATGAGATACGTTTTGTATATGCCACTATTACCAGATGTTGGGTACTTGGATTGTATATATATGAACTTGTTTTATTCTTTTATTGTGCTATTATGAATTCTATCGTGATTGCCTTGTAAGCATACATGGAGTTGTATGCTTACGGCGGGGCTCTGTCACTACTCATGGCTGCGGGGTGTGACATAAATTTTGATATTAATATGATTATTTAAGAATTTTATGCGAACAAATGCTATCCAACTAGTGAATTGAAAACGGGGCGGGTCGGTCCGGTCCGGTTCAAATCCGCCCGGTTCACGGGTATCTCGGTCCACGGGTCCACGGGTCCGGTTTTCAGAGGCCGACTCTGGCCCGTGATCAAACCAGGGGTCCAGCGGTTCCACGGTCCGGGCCGGTCCGGGGGGTCACGGTCCTGTCCGGTCCACCGGTTTTTCTTTTTTTTCTTTTTTTTGCTGTTTTTTTTTTCAATTCAATAAGTTTGTTTTGAACCGAACAATTTTGGTTATAATAAGACGAACAATTTATATTACAAAAATTCGGTTTTGATATTACAAAAATTCATTAAATCAATTGCTTTAAGAAAAACAAGAATTATTTGTTCTTAAAAACCGAATTATTGTAAAGCAATTGATTTAAAAACAAAAGTTACCCTCCTCCTTTATTCCAGGCTTGGCACCGGCTATGTAAAATAACATAGGCGGAGTTCTAACTTTTTTTTTGTTAGAATTTTTTTTAATAATGAATAATTTAAAAAAGTAATTGAAATGTTTAAAATTTTAATTTTAGAAAAATAATAATAAAGATTGAAAAGAGTTTAAAAAATTATACCGACACTACCTATCTATAAGTTGTGGTGCATATACCATAGATCGCTCTCCTGCTCACCGTCTGAATCCTTGTTTAGCTCGCCGTGTGGAGGAGTTTCGACACCGGATGCTTCTTCTACTCCACCATGTTGTGTGCGTTCTTCCGCATCAATCCAATCTTTCAAGCACACAAGTCTCTCGAAAACATGTGCACCTAACTTACTTCGTTTATTGGTGAGGATCCTGTTCGCCGAACTAAAACATGATTCGGAAGGGACGGTTGACACGGGCACGGCAAATACGTCGCGGGCCATCATCGCCGGCGTCGGATAGGCACTTGCATTATTCTTCCAGAACTCTAGGACGTCAACGGATTCATGTTCGATCCTCGCCAAACAATAGCTTATTAATTCATTGGTGCTACTCAATTGTGGGTCTTCATCATCCTGCAAATCCATTAGCAATCCACTACTGTTGCTGGGTCTGTCATTATTAAAAAAAATAGTGGTCAAATAACATTTAATTTATAAATAATAGAGATTAAAAGCATATGTATATTTATATTCATACCTAGCATCGCAACGGGTCGTAGACGGTCGATCGACATTTCTTCTTGTGTTGTATATGTTGAACATCTCATCAAATGCCTTGGTCACGCGTGTCTCCTCTTGTGATGCGTCTAGGTTTAGATTGCGCTTGTACCTTTCAAGCATTTTTACCATTAACCTCTTCTTGAATGCCGGACGGAGACAATTTGCGATAATGGTCAGGAGGGGTACTTCTTCCCAATATTTTAGGAACTTATCTTTCATGGAAAGTACGATCGGCTCGAGGACTTCATCCATGTTTGATACTTGTTCAAATTGACTATATACCTTGGAAATATAGTAGAGATGATGAAGCAACTCATGTACTGTAGGTGTGTACAAGCATGATAGTTTTACGGTTACAGTGAAAAATACTCCAAGGAATGTTTTTAGGTTTGATATTGTTGCCAGCCTACCTCGGTAAGTATCAATGCATCGTTATCGGTTGAGTTCCTCAAGGACTCGTTTATAGCATCCTTGTACGAAAGGCATCGGGCGAGCATCTTGTAGGTAGAGTCCCAACGGGTATCTATATTCCAAGGTACTCTCAAGTGACCTAGTCCCAACCTTTGACACAATTTGGCAAAACGTTGTGTTTGTACCCCGTTTGAGAAAATAAAGGCAATGGCTTGCTTAAATTTAATAATTAATTCGTTAACATCAACTGTTTTTAAGCCTGCCTTTACAGTAAGGTTTAGTACATGACAAGCACAATTTTAGTAAAACATTTCACCATTCATGATCGGAGTTAGTGACCGGGTGAAATAATCAATGGATTTGATGTTGTTGCTAGCATTATCGAAAGAAATAGAAAAAATCTTGTTCTCAAAATCCCTTTTTAAGTTGTACTCGTGCAAAACATCAATAATTGATTGGTAAATAATTTGTGCGGTATGCGGAGACTCTAACACCCGAAAGCTTAAGATCATTTTTTGTAATGCCCAAGTTTCATCAATATAATGCGCGGTAATACATGAGTACTCAAGACCATGTTTACCGACCGTCCAAATATTGCTTGTAATTGAGACCTTATAGTTTGCAACTGCAAATATGGCTAGTAGGTCATTTTTACCCTCTAAATACTGGCGTTTCAACTCTTTTACCATTTTTCTATGGTGGAACCTCTTGTATAATGGTTCACCACACCCCCGAATAATTAACCAGGCAAAACTCAAACAATTACCCATACTTATTGGTTGTTCTTTATGGCAATGTACCGGGCAAATTCACTAAGCATCCGTTTTTCATCATATTTTTGGTGTGTTCTAGTACCGTCCGGGTTCATAAGAGTTTGGACCAACCCCGGTGTAGGATTTTCTTGTGGTTCCTCACCGCTTTTCATGTGGGTTTCGGCATGTTTTTTAAATGTGGACATACCATTGGACTTAACATAATTGAAAGATTTTATGCATGTTCTAACCTTACATCTTGCGGAGATAAGGACACCATTAGCATCTTTGGTCATCTCGTAGAATCGCCACCAACTAGCCGAGTAATTGGGTGCTTGTTTCCTCTTTCTCTTTTCTACGATCGGTTCTGCATCAGTTGGTGGTGACGGCGGGACACTTGTGACAGGAGACGCTGTGGAAGGAGTTTGTGACGGCGGCACGCTTGTGATCTCAGAATGCGGTGCTCCGGTGGTAGAGAAGGGGTATAATGAGAGGGTCCCCCGGTCCACTGACTCGATGCGTTGGAAGAAGAAGCTCCCGGTCCACTATATGCAAGGTTAAGATTTTTGCGGAGGATAAAACGGTGGAGGAAGATTTTGCAGATAATAATTATGAGGGTTAGGATAATATGGTTGAGGATTTTGCGGATACGGTGGTTGATTTTGTTGATACGGTGGAGGAGGATTTTGCGGAAAATAGTTAAGGTCTTGAGTTTGATACGGTGGTTCTTGTGGAAGCCTACTTTCTATTTGGGACATATTTTGTTGGTACGATGATGGCATTGGTGTGTCGAATAAATCGACGGAAAGTCTTTGCGCAAAATCATCGGCCGATTCTTCGCTCCTTTGTTCATTATGTGCCATTTTCTCTACATATTAAAATTAACAATATTCAAAATAAATCCGAAATTATCTAACCTATTTAAATATAAATCTAAATTCAATATAAATTAATTGTAAATCTAAATTAAATATAATTTACATCTAAATCTAAATTAAATCTAAATTAAATCTAAATCTAAATTAAATTAAATCTAAATTAAATCAAAATAAATCCTTGTACCAGCGGAAGCAACAGAGGCAAGTAACCAGCGGCCAAATTCAATAATCCGAATTAAAAAAAAAAAATCCGAATTCAATAACCAAGTAAGCAACAGAGGCCAAAAAAAAAAAACCGAATTTTAAAAAATTCAATAATCCAACATATTCAAATCCAATAATCTAATATATTGAAAATAAATCCGAATTTAAAAAATAAATCCCACATATTAAATATAAATCCGAATTTAAAAAATCAAATATAACCTATTTGAAAAATAAATCTATTTATCTAACTTCTAACATATTCAAAAATAACTCTAACTTATTTATCTAACAAATTCAAAAATAAATCTCACATATTTCAACAATAAATCTAACCAATTTTAAAATAAATCTAACCAATTTTAAAATAAATATAACCAAATATAAATAAATCTAACATATTTCAAAAATAAATCTAACCTATTCATAAATAAATCTAACATATTTTAAAATAACCAATTTTAAAATAAATAACCAATTTAAAATAAATAACCTATTCAAAACCCGAATTCAAAATAAATATTCAAAAACCGAATTCTAACCTATTTAGGCTATTTTTAAAAAAAATCCAACCTATTTATAAATAAACCTAACATATTTCAAAAATTAATCTAACCAATTCAAAAATAAATCTAACATATTTTAAAATAAATCTAACCTATTCTAAAAATAAATATAACTTATTAAAATTAAATCTAACTTACTTACAAATAAAATCTCACATATTTCAAAAATAAATCTCACATATTTCAAAAATAAATCTAACCAATTTTAAAATAAATCTAACCAATTTTCAAAATAAATATAACCAATTATAAATAAATCTAACATATTTTTAAATAAATCTAACATATTCTAAAAATAAATATACCTTATTTAAAATAAATATCCGAATTTTAAAATAAATGTCACCAATTTTAAAATAAATATAACCTATTAGAATAAATATAACCTATTAAAAAACCAAATTTAACATATTTAGGCTATTTCAAAAATAAATCTAACATATTTATAAATAAATCTAACCTATTTCAAAAATAAATCTAACTTACTTACAAATAAAATCTCACATATTTCAAAAATAAATCTCACATATTTCAAAAATAAATCTAACCAATTTTAAAATAGATCTAACCAATTTTCAAATAAATATAACCAATTATAAATAAATCTAACATATTTTTAAATAAATCTAACATATTTTTAAATAAATCTAACATATTTAAATAAATCTAACCTATTCTAAAAATAAATATAACTTATTTAAAATAAATATCCGAATTTAAAAATAAATGTAACCAATTTTAAAATAAATATAACCTATTTAGAATAAATATAACCTATTCAAAAACCAAATTTAACATATTTTGGTATTTCAAAAATAAATCTAACATATTCAAAAATAAATCTAATCTATTTTAAAATAAATCTAACGTATTCTACAAAATTAACAATAAATCTAACATATTTAAGCTACTTTAAAATTTAATCTAATCTATTTATATTACAACTAACAATAAATCTAACATATTTAAGCTACATTAAAAATTAATCTAACCTATTTATAATAAAACTAACAATAAATCTAACATATTTAAGCTACATTAAAAATTAATCTAACCTATTTATAATAAAACTAACAATAAATCTAACATATTTAAGCTACTTTAAAAATTAATCTAACTTATTTATAATAAAACTAACAATAAATCTAACATATCTAACCTATTTAAAAATTAATGTAACCTATTTATAATAAAATTAACAATAAATCTATCTTATTTAAGCTATTTTAAAAATTAATCTAACCTTTGCGGGATGAAATAAACTTATGCCTTTGCGGGATGAAATAAACTTGCTCAACCGTATCTCGCGCCTTTGCGGAGTAAAATAAATTTGCAACTATATTTTTTCCTAACAATTAAATTAATTTGGGAACAATAAAAATAATGAGAGTATGAAATGAGAGTATGAGAAATTGAGAATATGAGATTGAGAATATTATATTGAGAATAATGAGAGTTTGGTGTGAAAATGAGAGAAAGATGGGGTGTAATTTTATAGGAAAAATTTGGGGAGGAAATTCGGATTGCTACAGTAATTGGAGCCGTTGGATTCAAATTTTTTCGAATTGCTACAGTAATTGGTCAAATCAGGGGTCAAATCGGGGGGCCGGCGGGTCCAGCGGGTTTAGGTCCGGGTCCGACGGGTCCGGATCTGGCGGGTAAAGGTGCGGGTCTGGCGGGTTAGGGTCCGGGTTAGGCGTGTTCGAGTCCGGGTAGGGCGGGTTAGGCGGGTCCGGGTCCGGGTAAGGTGGGTAGGGGTCCGGGTTAGACGGGTCCGGGTTCGGGTCCTGTCCGGTCCGGGACGGGTCAGGTACACGGATCTAAATCAGGGGGGTCGGTCCAGTCCTGTGGGAAGAAAACCAAACTGGTCCGTATCTAACCCCGATCCGGGACGGGTCCGGTGCACGGGATAGGCTGGTCTAGGTCTGGTCCACGGTTTTGCCGGTCCGGTCTTGGACCGGCCGGGTATTTTCAATACACTATATCCAACCGGAGCTGGTAATCATTTTCTAATATAATAAATTGTATATGGACTGTCCTGGGCTCCAGCCTGTCGAATTCAGATCCTCCTTGGTACCGTAATAGGGAATCTTTTACAATTACTTGATCTGGACCGTTCTTTTTAAATTGGCACGAATCTCAAAGCCCAATAGTACTGCCCCCGTCAGCTCGAATCTCAAAGCGGCTGAGAGTTAATCTCAAACAGTAAAGTGAAGGGAATCTTTTACAGTAATGGAGAGGATACTTGTCCCAGGCTGTCGGCCTAGGCGTCTCCACGTAGACACATAATCCAATCTTATCCATTACTTTGGAGGAGGATTTTTTATACTTCCTTTTCTTTACGCCCTTCAGGGAGGTGAGTAACGTGGATCCAGTACAGCCGTCCAAATGTTGATCGAACGGTCTATATCAAGGACGTCCTTTAGTTGTCTAGATCTGCCCGAATTTTTTAAGTAGATCAGACTCTATATAATCCGCACAATTTAAACTAAAGGGTGTGGATTAAGCTGGATTAGTCAAATATATTTCTATCAACTGCAGAGGAACCGTTTTCTCGTACGTCGTAACAGCAAGCGCCAAACGGCTTGTTTTGTCGAATTCTGTTGGGGCCATTTGCAATCTGCATAGCTAATTTTTTATTAAAATTTGCTGACATATGCATCAAACTTGAGTAAATTAATTTTTCCTTTTTATGATCACCGTCACCTAGCAGTCTAGCACTAAAACAACCTGCATTGTTTATTATTTATCAGTTGTCATTTAATCATACTGAATAAACATTTCGAGGGATGGCATATGTTTTTTTTTTTTAATAAACATTTCGAGGAATGGCATATGTTTTATATTTATGGGGATTGGATTTTGTCCAAAAGATTTTGGACAAAACCTCATCTAAAATTAAGCTTAAATATTCAATTTGTATTAAGATTCGTGTAAACATATTTAAAATTTAATAAATATAAATGACTCCTTGAATCTAAATATTTATACGAATTTAAATGTTGATCGAACGATTTAAATCAGAGACTTTATCCAAAACCGTTTGGACAAAACTCCCGTCCTATATTTCTTGCCGAAGTAGGTAAGATTTTCCTTGACCACCAGAAATATTTTCATAATTGGATGATTGAGTCTTTCGGACGCAAGCAATTTTATTCAATTAAGACCCGGTCTCATACCCCACACTGAAATTTTATCAAGGTAGATTGTGACCCAGATAAAATTTTGAGAGATCCATAAAAAAAATTTCCAACATAACTCTGTAGGCCTGTTAAAAGCCTGAAGCTGTTTCATGAGTGAACCAGACTAGGTGGTAGCCAGATACATAATTACAAGATGATTTGGGTTTCAGGCCGAACATAATAAGCTATGCAGATTGTTTTATGATCACCGTCGGAGTCCGAATTGGAATCCGAATTTTTACAGATTCGAATATTCAGATACGAATACGGATTTAATTTATACGGATTTGAATACATATAAGGTTTCCGTTTTGAAATCGGATATGGATAATCCGCATAATTATCCATATTCATATATTTTATTTTTCGGATATCCGAACCTCTCCGGCCTTTTCTCTCCCAATTTTTCGTTTCCCTACCTTTGGACTTCGACTTCTCCCAATTTCTTCCAATCTCTATTCGTCCAAATTATGCGGTCTCCACTGAAATCCCTCTCGGATTGGATCCACCGTATAGATTCAAATTGCAATATTTTTTTAGTGACGTGATCAGTAATACTCAATCTAGAATTTTTTTTTATAAACCATAATTAAAAATTAGAATTTTATGAAAACAATATGATTATTTTTCTTTTAAAAAAAACCATAAGAACTGACATGCCATTTCGGTCTGAACTTTTTTTTTTGGACCGAAATGGTAATTCAGTCTGAGGTGGTTTCACAGTTTTTTCAAAAAAACAGGTGTAACCTTCGGTGTAACACCCATGGACCGAGATGCCATTTCGGTCCAAACTATTTTTTTTTTTAGGGTTTGCTTATAAAATGTTTAGAAAGGTTTACTTATAAATTGTTTAGAAAGGTCAGAAAAACAGGTTTGCTTAGAAATGAGAAAGAAGAGAATAGATAAGAGGTTGTTTCGGGTTAAAAAAAATAATATTTAGTGGGACTGAAATGGCATTTTCGTCCAGAGATATTTTCGAATTTTCTGTGGCTGCTAGTATGAAAACCTGTAAAACCAGTTCGGGTTGAATTGTCATTTCGGTCCGGAAAAAAAAAAGTTCGGACCGAAATGGCTATTGGTTTCATAAATTTATTTTTTTAATTATGGTTTATAAAGATTCCTCAATCTACCCTATCAATTGTCGTTTCTACCCTAGAGCAGCAGACTCATAATACTAAGGGAGCAGCCCAATGTAGGGAAGGAGCAACAAACTACTGCTGTAATAGAATTTAAGATTTTTTTTCCTTTTTTTATGGCGCATTTTAGGTTCAGTTTGTTGGATTTAGAGACGTCTAAATACAATAATTAAGTTGGACATGCGTGTATATAATTATATGTCTCATACTGTCACAAATATTAATGCCAAAATAAGTGATTAATTAAGGAATGGCATTGTACGTATTTTAATAAGGATTTGGATCCGAAAACGTATAGAAATAAGATTTAAATTAATTATAATTGTTAATGGACCGATTATAATTAATTTAATTAATACACATATTATTTTAGGTTAAAATAAAGTTTAAAATATCAATTATGAATCTTCATGATTTTACGGAAATTTGGAAACAAATTTCGGACAAAACGGAGTTCGTATGAATTTTCGGAATTATTCGGAATTTGCTACAGTACCGAATGCTACAGTACCGCGTGCTACAGTGTCGGTTGCTACAGTTTTATTTGGAATAAAATCTGAAAATTTGTAATTGATATTTTTAGGAGAAGGAGATTAACCTGAAAATAGAAAAACTAACTCACTAGGGTTAGTTATGACCAAAATAGAATGCCATGAGAGCTAATTTTGATCAGATTGATGTGTATATAAAGGCTGGGTTTCCATGGCTGCAATCATCACCAATTTTGCTGCTCCATTACAGAAAATATACTCTGTTCTTTGTATTCGGAAAGTTCAGAAAAGAGAGGGTGTGATTGCGAAGCCCTGGAAGAGCCCAAAAGCCAACCGAGTCAAGTTCTAGGAGCTCTCAAGTCAAGACAAGGATCTCAATCAACCTAGAGCCAAGGATATTGTCCGATTGACAATAAGGAGGCCTTTTGAAGATGGATAGTAAGTTCCGCTGCACATTTACTTTATTTTCTTGCATAGGATCCTAGGGTTTTAGGTTTTAAAGTAATTAGGAAAACCCGTACACCCAACAAGTGGTATCAGAGCCATCTATGCAGGAATTTATGGTAATTGTGATCTAGAGAAAAGGTTATGCCATCTTCAATTGTTTGTAAATTATTTTCTGTTTTTCAAATCGAATTTATTGTTGCAAATAGTTGTTAAAATTCGCTTTAATCGATTTTTTATGCGTATTTTAATCGAATATTCGAATTGTGCCAATCCTTGCGCTTCGTGCGATCTTGGAGAGGTTTTGTTTGATGGTTTTGATTTTGATTCGCATAATTTATCACATTTTGGTGAAATATACGAAGGTGCGCTGATTTTGCCTTCGAAAGATTTAATTATGCAACAAACTAGAATTTTTCGTTTCTGAAATTTGGAAAAATAAGCAATTGGCGCAATAAAGGCTGTTTTTGCAGTTTTTCGTTTTTTTTTTCCAGATCTGAAAATTAGTTATCTCTAGATCAATACCGGTTACAGACCTTAGGAATAACTGTAAGTAATTTTAATTTAGGTTATGTTAATTATAACTACTATAGTTATTAAGTTATTAAGTAAAGTATGCTATTATTAGCCTAATTAGTTATAGAATTTAGCCATTATCTATAATTAGTATTTAACGCTAATTAAGGGTGGGATAAAAATATATATATATATATATATATATATATATATATATACATAAATAAATAAATATATATACTAAATTCTTGTCATGATTAAAGCTAATTTGAGCATAACGTTATTTAGTAAATTCTAAATAAGATTATTTGGTTATTTCCAAATATAAGCACAAAGTTTTAGTTGTCTCTAAATAGAAGCATAAAGTTATTTGGATATTTCGGAATAAAATTATTTCGCTATTTCTAAATAAAAGCATAAAGCTAAAATTATATTTTGGAGAATACTAAAGTGTTTTTAAAGCCTAGTATTTATTTTTTGATGAATATAGTTAACATATGAAAATTAGTTTATTCTAATTAATTAAAGCTCCCATTAGTTACTATATTCTATTTAGGACGAGTAGTCATTTTAGGATACGTCATAGAATAGGCTTTTTAGGCATAGTTTTAGGATCTATTTAAAGGCAATTAGGATTTACGTGTGTCATTTTGTACAAGTTGAGCACTGATTGTTTTCGCAAACGAACCTCTCTGTGTGAGACAAGTGCAGGGTGGCACATGACAAGTTTAAAATGACGTGCTAGAAATGGATGTGAGTGTTAGCTTTCCCAAAGGAGGGTTAGCGCTTGCTGAAATTGTTTAGTGCATAAGGGTAGTGTACAAAAATAAGTTGCAACACACATGGACTAGCGATGTCTAGAAAAGCATCGGGGGCTTGGAACTTAAGCGATCCGTCTGTGATCCTCCTCCCCCCGTTGACTGGCCTGGTCGTTAGTTCATGAATATGTTAATTTGACCCAAAGGTTGATTGACAAAAAGGTTACATGTTTGTACTTTATTCACTACACCAGAGTGCCTGAAGGTAATGATTGCACCCAAAGGTGTTTCATTAGTGAATGGTGCTTTGGCTAAAGATTTAATGGAGCAAATAGTTTTACACAGGCCTTTAGATAGATTTTAGAATTATAATTAAGGATCAAATCGTGACGCATCATATCTAAATTATTTCCTTGTTCTTGAATTTTCAGATCTAAACATAATGTCAAATCTAAGTCAGATTAAGCCCCTCATGGGGAACAATTTCAAACAGTGGGAGGAAAAGCTGAAATTAGTCTTAGGGATCATGCAATTGGACACAGCACTGAGATTTGATCGCCCCAAGCCTAATAAAGAGGGTGAGGAAACTCCCCAAGAGAAGGCTGATATTATGAAATGGGAGCATTCAGATCGCATGTGCATAATGGTGATGAAGCAAACGATCCATGAGACTTTTCGAGGCATAATACCTGATACAGAGACCGGCGCTATTAAATACCTTAAGGCCCTTGAAGAGAAATTCACAAAGAGTAAAAAGACTGAAGTTAGTACACTCTTTGTGAAGTTGGCAACAATAAAATACAAGGGAAAAGAAGGGGTTAGAGAGCATGTTATTGAGATGACAAGACTGCAACGTGCCTTGAAAGGGCATAATTATGACATCTCTGATGAGGTTCTCATTGAGTTCATTTTTTTGTCTCTCCCGTCTAACTTTAGTCAATTCAAGTTGACTTATAATTGTCAAAGAGAGACGTGGACACTACCTGAGTTTGAGGCTCAGTTGGTGCAGGAGGAAGAGAGACAGAGAATGACTAAGGGAGAAAGTGCTCATGTAGTAACATCTAATCCTAAGGGTAAAGGCAAGAAGCGCAAGTCTACTGCCAAGGAAAAAGGACCCACCAAAGAAGCTGCAAACAATGTCACAAAGAAAAGCAAGAAGGAAGATACTTCTGCGGAAGCAGAGGAAAGGAAATGCTTTTTCTGCAAAGCGTGAGGACATACGAAGAAATTCTGCACCAACTATCATGCATGGTTGGCAAAGAAAGGTATGTCTCTCGCTTTAGTTTGTTCTGAAGTTAATTTAAGTTCTGTATCTAGATATACTTGGTGGATAGATTCAGGTGCAACGTCTAACATCAGTATATCGATGCAGGGTTGCCTAAGCCATCGCAAGCCAAGTGAGGCGGAGCGCTACGTTTACGTAGGAAATGGAAACAAAGTAGAAGTGAAAAGCATAGGAAAATTTAGATTATTATGTAGGACAGGATTTTATTTAAGTTTTGATGCTTTAGTGGTTCCATCCTTCAGAAGGAACCTAATTTCTGTATCTTATTTGGACAAAAATGGTTATGTATGTTCATTTAGTAATGGAAATTTCAGTTTGAGTCAAAATTCTAAGCTTCTTGCTTCTGGTATCCTGTCTTCTTATGATAATCTTTATTTTCTAGATATAGACACTTCACATTCAGAGGCACTGCATATAGATAATAGAAAACGTAAATTAACTTGTGAGAAATCAGCAACATTATGGCACAAGCGATTAGGACATATCTCTATGAAAAGGATAGAACGTCTTATGTCTAATGATATTCTCCAACCTTTAGATTTTACAAACTTAAGTGATTGTGTAAATTGTATAAAGGGAAAACAAACTAATAAACGTAAGTATGATGCAAAAGGATGTAATGATGTCTTAGAATTGATTCATACGGATATCTGTGGTCCTTTTCCAAAGGCTACAAGAAATGGTCACCGTTACTTTATCACATTCATAGATGATTATTCAAGATATGGTCATATTTACTTAATAAAAGAAAAGGCGGAAGCATTAGACGTGTTCATAAAGTTCAAAACGGAAGTTGAGTTACAACTTAACAAACGTATAAAGTCCATTCGTTCTGATCGTGGTGGTGAATACTACGGTCGTTATGATGGATCAGGAGAACAGCGTCAAGGTCCTTTTGCAAAATACTTAGAGGAATGCGGAATTGTGCCTCAGTATACGTTGCCAGGTTCACCTGCAATGAATGGTGTTGCTGAACGGCGAAATCGCACCCTTAAAGACATGGTGAGAAGTATGATTGTTCGTACAACTCTACCTGAGAATTTGTGGGGAGAAGCCTTAAAGACTGCAGCATACATACTTAATAGAGTGCCTACTAAAGCAACTAACAAGACCCCTTACGAGTTATGGGTTGGGCGCAAGCCTAGCTTGAATCATTTGAGAGTTTGGGGATGTCCATGTGAAGCTAGGCCTTATAAGCCAAGTGAAAAGAAACTGGACGAAAGGACCGTTAGTTGTTACTTTATAGGCTATTCTGAACGATCTAGGGGGTATAAATTCTATAATCCAACAGAACATATAGTTTTCGAGTCAGGAAGTGCAAAATTTTTTGAGGATAATGAGTTTGTGGGGGGAGATATGACAAAAGATAGTATTTTTGAAGAAGAAGAGACGAATGAGAATGAGACTATGGACCAAAGTCCTAGTTTTGTTCAAATTCCGATTGCGTTTAGAAATACATCTTTTGACAATGTGCAAACTTCATCATCCCAAACAACTCAGTTAGAAACTCAACATGGAATAGAGAACACAAATGGACCTGAATCCAACCCAAACCCTGACATTGTTATGACCAATGTTGATGGCCTAGGGCCTGTGGGAGATTCAGAAGTTGGTAATGATGTTCCTCCTCCTGTTGAAGATCAAGTTGTAAATGAACCTCAAGAAAATCTAGAGCCTGTGCCAATTAGGAGATCTACTAGAGAGAAAAGATCTACACAATCGAAGGATTATGCATATCTTCAAGAACATGAGTTTGACATTGGCATGTTTGAAAATGATCCTGTTAATATCAAACAAGCTGTGGAAAGCTCTAACTCTCAAATGTGGATTAATGCCATGAATGAAGAGATGAAATCTATGTATGACAATGACGTTTGGGATATCGTTCCGTTGCCTAAAGGCAAGAAACCCGTTGGTTGCAAATGGATATTTAAGACTAAGCAGGATTCTAAAGGCAATGTTGAAAAATACAAGGCACGTCTTGTTGCGAAAGGTTTCACACAGAAAGAAGGCATTGATTATAAAGAGACTTTCTCTCCAGTTTCATCGAAAGACTCTTTAAGAATTATATTGGCGCTTGTAGCACATTATGATTTAGAACTTCATCAGATGGATGTAAAGACGGCATTTCTCAATGGTGACATTGATGAAACGATCTATATGAAGCAGCCAGAAAACTTTGTATCAGGTGATGCAGGGTCTATGGTTTGCAGACTTAAGAAATCTATCTATGGTCTAAAACAAGCATCTCGACAATGGTATCATAAGTTTCACAAAGTTGTTAGCTCATTTGGTTTTTAGTCTAACATAGTAGATGAATGTATATACCTTAAGTTCTGTGGGAGTAAATTTATTTTCTTGGTTTTATATGTAGATGACATATTGCTTGCCAGTAACGATAAGGACATGTTGCATCAAACTAAGAATTTTTTATTTAAGAACTTTGAAATGAAAGATCTTGGTGATGCATCATCTGTTCTAGGGATTGAAATACTTAGAGATAGATCTCAAGGTATTCTAAGGTTATCCCAGAGGAACTATATCGATAAGATTCTAACAAGATTTGGCATGCAAAACAGTAAACTAGGAGATACCCCTGTATCAAAAGGAGATAAGTTTAGTCTAAAACAATGTCCCCAAACTGACTTAGATAAAAACATCATGAATAATATTCCCTATGCCTCAGCCGTAGGTAGCATCATGTATGCACAAGTATGCACGCGTCCGGATATTGCGTTCATTACTGGAATGCTAGGGAGATATTTAAGTAACCCAGGTATGGAACACTGGAAGGCAGCCAAACGAGTGTTGAGATACCTAAAGAGAACTAGGGACTATATGCTCACGTATCGGAGATCGGAACAGCTCGAGGTCATTGGATATACCGATTCTGATTTTGGAGGATGTGTCGACAGCATGAAGTCAACATCAGGATACATCTTTATGATGGCAGGCGGTGCCGTGTCATGGAAGAGCGCTAAGCAGTCATTGGTAGCCTCCTCCACTATGGCAGCCGAGTTCGTTGCATGCTACGAAGCATCAAATCATGGCGTATGGCTAAAGAACTTTGTCACAAGGCTGCGAGTTGTGGAATCTATCCAGAGACCACTAAAATTATTATGTGACAACAATTCAGCTGTGTTGTACGCCACTAACAACCGGAGTTCATCGAAATCAAAGTACATTGATATCAAGTTTCTGGTTGTAAAAGAGAGAGTTCACAATAATGAATTATGTATAGAACACATAGGTACAGACACCATGATAGCAGATCCGCTTACTAAGGGATTGCCGCCCAAGAAGTTTCACGAGCATGTCGCTCGTATGGGCGTCATACCTATTTAGGTTACTTAGAAAATGTGGGAGTCTGATTTTGTATTTTGTTTTTCAGAGATGTTCTATGTTATGTAATTTGTAAAAGGATGTGTATAAAGGAATATACAAGTTGCAATCAGTTGTTATCATTATTTCTCTCTTTAAAGTTTAAAGTTTAATGACCTCACTACAGTTTAAAGTTTAAAGTTTAAAGCTGACCCAATTGGAAATAGTCACACTATAATCACATTCGTGTGTAATTTCCAAACTATACGTCCAAATCAGATTCATGTCATTCAATTATGATGACAATGTGATCTATGTCGGTTTAGTTACGCATAAATATAAATGTAACAACTGCCGCTTAGGTCCCTTGTTAGTATAATTGATGGACGGAATTGTAAAGAAAATACGATAAGTAAAAGGCAGAAAAGTTTGCATGCAATAAAGATAAGGACATATAAATTAAAAGGATACACTTGTCCAAGTGGGAGATTGTTGGATTTAGAGACGTCTAAATACAATAATTAAGTTGGACATGCGTGTATATAATTATATGTCTCATACTGTCACAAATATTAATGCCAAAATAAGTGATTAATTAAGGAATGGCATTGTACGTATTTTAATAAGGATTTGGATCCGAAAACGTATAGAAATAAGATTTAAATTAATTATAATTGTTAATGGACCGATTATAATTAATTTAATTAATACACATATTATTTTAGGTTAAAATAAAGTTTAAAATATCAATTATGAATCTTCATGATTTTACGGAAATTTGGAAACAAATTTCGGACAAAACGGAGTTCGTATGAATTTTCGGAATTATTCGGAATTTGCTACAGTACCGAATGCTACAGTACCGCGTGCTACAGTGTCGGTTGCTACAGTTTTATTTGGAATAAAATCTGAAAATTTGTAATTGATATTTTTAGGAGAAGGAGATTAACCTGAAAATAGAAAAACTAACTCACTAGGGTTAGTTATGACCAAAATAGAATGCCATGAGAGCTAATTTTGATCAGATTGATGTGTATATAAAGGCTGGGTTTCCATGGCTGCAATCATCACCAATTTTGCTGCTCCATTACAGAAAATATACTCTGTTCTTTGTATTCGGAAAGTTCAGAAAAGAGAGGGTGTGATTGCGAAGCCCTGGAAGAGCCCAAAAGCCAACCGAGTCAAGTTCTAGGAGCTCTCAAGTCAAGACAAGGATCTCAATCAACCTAGAGCCAAGGATATTGTCCGATTGACAATAAGGAGGCCTTTTGAAGATGGATAGTAAGTTCCGCTGCACATTTACTTTATTTTCTTGCATAGGATCCTAGGGTTTTAGGTTTTAAAGTAATTAGGAAAACCCGTACACCCAACACAGTTTTCGTTTTAAATTTCCTTAGTTTTTTTTCTGTACCAGTGGGTATTTTGGTACCGTTACTGGTAAGCCCTTCTGGTTTTACTAGGAAAAAGAGTGATCCTAAATTGCTCTCTTTATTTTTTTTTCACAATTTCTAGGAACCTGTGTAATGCTTAATCCATTTTCAATGCAATATACCTACGGGTCTTCAAATAAATAAATAAATAAAATTGTCGTTTCTGTTTGTACCAAATATTACAAGATAATTAGAAGCTTACTTTAAAGTTTCCAAGAAGGGTCACTAAGACTAGCTTTATTTTGGTGTCGTAAGTTTTGTTGCTATTAGGCAACAGTTTCAATCTTTAAAACTAATATCATGATAATTTTTTGGAACAAGCAAAAGAAGAAAGCCCTGTCTGGTTTCTATAAAGAATAATTTGTTTAATAATAAGTTAATTCTGTCACAGTATTCGAATTATGTATCCGAATTATATCCGTATCCGTATACATATCCATTAATATCCAATGCGTATCCGTATCCATTTAGTATCCGATCCGTATCCATATCTGTTTAGTATCCGATCCGTATCCGTATCAGAAAAATAAAAACAGATACATACATGATTTTACTACTATCCGATCCGTATCTGACCCGTTTGCACCGCTAACTATAATACCCTTCTTTGTCCCCCGAAAGAAACATATCGGTGTAACAAAATGCAACCGAGAACTCATTTCTCGTATTAATGAATAGTTGGGCCTCTGAGATTTCTGATATCTTGGCACAAGAATTGTCTAAAATTTTAAGTTTTATTATTAGTACAATTCTCTATACTCATAATCATGATATATAGTGGCTTGGAGAAGAGAACATTATGGTAAATTCACAGTCAAATCTCTGTGCCTCGTTTTGCCGCGACAATTATAATTGAGATAGCTTGTATAAGTTGTTGATGATATAACAAAACAAATACAGTAAATATCATGCAAATTATTACATATATATGAAAGGATAGTACAAAAACAGAAACCAATAAATATGCAAGTATTAGTTTACAATGTAGATGGACACAGAGGCGGAACATAGTACAAGCTGGAGGGTGCTAAGCCACCCTATCATTTCAAAAAATTGTTATCAAGTATATAAAAGTTTAATTGAATTTTACTTTTCATATGTGGTAACCCCCTATAAAACATTACAAACTTATAAGATCTTGAATGAAAGTTTGAAAAGCAAACTTGTGATAGCTTTCTCATTTCCATATAGACTTCGGTTTTCACATTATTTACATTAAAAAATAAATATTTTTGTTTTTGGAAAGCTATCAAACAATATAGAAGAAACTAAAAAGAAAGTGTCCAATCAGCCAATGAAATCTTCAAATCACAGCATTCTACAATTCAACCATCTTTAAAAAATAAGAGTTACGCAAAATTAAAAAAATAAAGAAAAATAAAGTTTGCGCAAGCGCAATACAATATTTTTTAGCAAAATTTATTTTAATTGAGGTTTGTGTCTGTTTATAATTTTTTAATTATTATTCGTTATAACTTTGAGATAAAAGTTAATTTCACTTTATGTTATGAAAATAATAATTTTTTTCTTTATGTATAATTTGTACATACATAAAATTATGTCTAAGAGAAAAACATTAGACTCTTATTTCAAGGTAAAAAAATTTATTATCTTGTGTTATATAAATTTAATTTTAATTAATTTTCTTAAAATGATGCTTAGCACGAATTCGCATCCTCTGATATATCTCATATTTTGTGTGTTTTTTTAGAAAATCTTAACCGTTCAAATATGTTCTGCACGAATCTCAAAGCACAAATAATATTGGCCCCTTGCGCTATCTCTGAATAGGCATCGGACATATTGGTCACGCAAAATATAAGATATCTCAGAGGATACGCACTCGTTTAGCGCCCCCATAATCAAATCCTAGTTCCCCCTGAATGGACAAAATAAAAAACTATACATATCATGGAATAATTAGTTTTAAATACTGAAGGACAATACAAAAGTGTTATAATTATTGTACGTATGCAAAGTTAACACTACCTAACAATTTCAATTTTGTCTAATCACTAAAGTGTTGTGTAATATCTACTGGTTGTGCTTGGAAGATGGATAAGTAAGATATGATTGCATGTTATTCCTGTGTCTCGGTGCCGTCGAACACAAATATGCACAGTACACACTAATGTTCAATATAGAATATTTGAATCTTGAAACATTGCTGTTACCGAAGAACAACAACTCTGATTGCTGCAAACCCATGCTGAAATACATAACCATCCAAAAAGTGACCCTAATATAATGGATATGCATTGCTTAGTTAAAATAGTACATTTATTAATTTGATACCAAATTTCAAGTAGGACAATTCAATGGCAAACATTCAAAAGACAACAGCTGCAGCAGGTAAAAAAAGATTGGTCCAAAAAATATTTATTTCTCTAAAAATAACCCCATCACTAAATTCAGAAATTGACATATCAGTAAACACTCAAATTAAAATAGAAATGATTCTCTATGTGTGTGTGCATTTGGATGGGTTTAACTACTATTTGAAACCATATCCAACAAAAATTTACACAATTGTAGTTGCCACCTTAGAATGTTATAAGTAGTCAATAATAATTTCGAAAGTATAAAATCCGCAGGCTTTAAATTGAAGAGCTATGAGTGGATTTTAAGAAGTAGTGTTGTTATTGATATGGAAATGATGTTTTTTTAATTTGTATTTTATTATATATTTGTGGAGATGAGTCGATTACCTTGTTCGTGGTTTTTCGGTTGGATGTTGCACAAATAATTGTCTCCTTACATCTTCGTGTCGCTTATTGCTGGAAACTTTGATCGCGGTACACAACTGCAAGTATGAATGTAGAATTGTTAGAATTGCCATGCATCAGAGGCATGGATGGGTGCGGAACTTATCTAAAGTCCTTTGGACCATCTTTCTTCAAAGAGGTTGATATAGTAATAAATTTTTCCATTGTCACATAATGTCGTACACAAATAAGGAATTTAATCGTTTTTCTAAAATCTAAATCCAGCATACAACATGTTATTTGAAATCTCCATTTTTCTTACAATGGGGGCATCCATTGTTCTTTCTTTGATAGGCAGTATATAACAATTTAATTTCGTTATTAATAATTTTTTTGTATGATACTAAAGATTTCTTCTATTATAGATAAAGTTTAATTATTAATACTAGTAATTATGAATTACAGAGATTGATTTATTTATAATAGAAAAAAATTGTAATATCCTATAAAAATTTCATTAACTCATGAAACTAAAATTGTTATTTACTTATATTAAACTATGTTATTTTTAATTTTACATTTCTAAACAAACCAATTGATTCCATTATGCTAGTTGAAATATAACATTTAAGAAGATAATGGAGGCTTCTATTTTTAAGTAAATGGAGAAAAATTTACAATGAAAAAAAAAAGATTTTACTCCTTTATTAAAGAGCAAATAATTTGCGGTACGAATTAATTAGCATCATACGGTGCTTATCACCCTTTGGACAAAGATGATCCAATGGGCTTCGGACAATTTGGAACTCGGGAAGAATTTGGTTTTTCTTGCACAAGCAAACGGAGTAGAACCATGTCTGATTAGGCGCCGTTGTGCTCCATGCGGTCAACCTAATGATGACCCATTTACTTCATTTTTTATATATAAGTTGTTGGGCACCTTAAGCTGACCTAACCTGACAGGAAGACTTTCATAAATAAAATTTACAAGAGTGACGCTGTGATAATATGCATACTACAAAGAAGTCCTTACAATAAATTCATATATTTATTTTTGAAATTTTAACAGTCGATATGAATTATTCAACATAATATACACATGAAAATATATTTACATACCAAATTTTATATTTTTAAATTTTTTTTAATAAATTTTTAAATAAATAGAAATATACTTGATCTAAAGTTTTTGTTTCATCCGAAAATAATGATTTTATACTATTTAAAACGATAATAAAACAATTATAAAAATTATAAAATTTAGTCTAATACACATTTTCATATAAAAATCATGTTTAACTGTTTAGATCGATTATTTAATTTTTAAAAATAGATACATAGATTTATAGGCCGGTGATTGAACGATTCTGGGCAAGGTATGGCCCAGATAAAATTTTGGGAGATTTATTTAAGTTTCAAGAAGCCGAGAGTCTATAAAACATCCACCCCACAGCTCGGTAGGCCGTTTAAAAGGTCATAGATCTAGAAAAGTATGGCCCCAAGCTGTTCGATAAAATGCTTTAGGGGCAGCCTGATACACTATGATGTTCTTCCTAGTCGCAGGAAAAACATGTCAGGTGTAACAAAATGAAACAGAGAAGTCGTTTCTCCTATTAAAGAAGATAGTTGGGCCTCTGAGAACTTTCCTTTTAATTTAAACAAATTTGGAATGCCTACAATTAACCCTCCCTTGAAGCAATGGAATATGGAAACAAGAAGAAGAGCAATTTACTAGAGAATTGAGAAAATGTTACAACTTGTAAGCTACCTTGGTAGCTTATTAGATAGCCTTCACCAATGAAAGGGAGAACTTTTTCTCCCAAACTAACCATGAATTAAACTTAATAATTGAATTTACACCCTCAATGTCAAAGAATGCTTCAAAGTACCAACATGGAGTGTGTGCGCACCTAGCGCAACCTTTCGGCTTCCGGTTTCATCCACCACACTCAAATCCTTGCAAACATCAAGCTTGAATGTAACATCTCCTACCCCTCCAGGCCCTAGATACACCCTCTCAAAGCCAAGCAAGTGCTTTTGCGGAGCATTGTGCACGGTAGGAGGTGTGGTGAAGAGAAACACTGTGTGTGCTCCCGGCATCGTGCCTGAGTTTTGCACACTCAATTGAATTTGAAATGCTGCATTCTGGCAATGATTCCCAAAGGCATCAACTGACTTGCATTGCTCGGAGGAACATGTGTTCCCTTCTTCAAGAGGCATGTAGATAGTTTTTGGAGCTTGGACGAGCCGGTGCTTGAAAGTCGTGTAGCTCAGGCCATCCCCAAAGGAGTAAATTGGGGTGCCCGTGTAGAAACGGTAAGTTCGGCCTGGGTAGCCATTGGATGAATCGGGTCGCATGCGCATGTTAGTCATGGAGACACTACTAGAGAATGATTCGGGGTACCATGTTACTGGTAACCTTCCACCTGGATTAATAAAAAAGATATTAAAATTTATTTCAGAGTAGAAATTTGCATTGAGACTTGCAGAGGTGCAAGTTGGATGAGATTTTGTAGAACAACCATATAATCATAGAGAGAAAAAAATTGACACTTACAGGGATTGAAGGAACCAAAAAGAACATCAGCCAGGGCCCCTCCACCTTTCTCTCCTGGATAACCTATCCAGAGAATGGCCGGTATCTTAGAGCTCGTTTTGGCAAAGGAAATGTCAAATGGGCCACCAGACATGATTACAAGAATTACCGGCCCCTTGGAAACCTTCGCCACCTCTGTAATCAAAGTTGTTTGCTGGCCGGGTAGCAGGAGGCTGACCCGATCCAAACCCTCCCTCTCTACTGTTTGATCAGCACCAACAATTAGCACTGTTGCATCAGCTTGTGAAGCAGCCGATTTTGCATTGTCTAGCTGAAGACTATTTCCAGAGCAAGCAACATTGGTGCAACCGGGCTGGTAGACCGTGGAGACATAGGAAGCTAGGCCTTGCAAAGGTGTTATGTAGCTGCATGGTGTACCTATAAGAAGAATTTTAAATGTGCCAACAAAAATGTTCAGTAGAACAATGAATAAACAACATGATATATTTTCATTATTGTTCTAATTATCAAAGTTTGTTTCAGAACAAGTTTCTTCAATAGAGGACACCAAACCAAAATTGTGAACTCAACAATGGCCTGTTGAGGTTCTCTATCTCCTTTTCATTATTAACTTATTCCTTTTTCTTCAAGATTATGGTCCATGAGCCTGATTTTATTTTGGTACTTATATACCTTCATAGTTTCCGATCATGGTATGTGTAACATTTGCATTGGGTCCAATCACGGCAACCGACTTGAGGTTTGCAGGGAGCGGTAGCACGTCATTGTCGTTCTTCAGAAGTACAATGCCTTGCCGGGCTGCCTCACGCGCCAATTCCTGATTGGCTGTCGTGCACACATCCTTCGGCCCGAGAGCTCCATACTGTTGGTTCCTTGGATCACCGTCAAAGAAACCCAACCGCATCTGCACGATGAAGTTGTTTGTTATGGCATTGTCCACGTCACCTTCGGATACTTTTCCTCCCTGCACGGCTGCCAGGGTGTGCTGGCCCAAGAAATTCCCGCAGTCTAGATCCAAGCCTGTCAGATTTGAATTTTTTAGATCTTTTACACCACTGGATTGGTCTTAAATTGGCTGATCTGTCATTTCTATTATTCTTTTTTTCCTTTGTTGCTTGTTTGTGTGAAGAAAAGATTTTTGCAGTTAACTTAGAAATAAGTATTTTTCATAAGAAGTGGTAATTTTGCCTTGAAGTTATCTGCTCCAAATACAACCTTATGATATTAATTCCAGCTGCCATACTCAAGTCGCTATCATACATGATATTTTCATGCATATCTAAAGTATAACATTGCTTTTCTAAATAACAATTATGTTGGGTCTGTATTAGGCAGCATAGTCCAATAAGTCAAGATGCCAACTAAATGCGTTGCCATGTTCACTTCTCACACAGTCACACTTGCAACTTATTTGGAGAAGCCTCTTTCATGCTGTAAATTTACGTTTAGCAAATTTGAGCAGAATTTTTTTGTTTATTATTAGTTACAACTCCCCATATTTCAGGTTAAGAGTACTTATCACCTGACTTTCAGAATGAAATCTAATTACCTGACTTGATGGTAATAGCAGCTGCATCTTCTGGTGTTTTGGTGTAGTGCTGGCTATTATAAAGCACATCAACTGAATCACAATCGGAAACAATGTAGCTGAAATTAATACAATTATTAAGAGTTAGAGGGTTGATATGGCAAAAAATTGATTTTGACAACTAGTCATGTCAACATAAAATCAATCTTTACATTTCTCTGTTCCATAACAGAGTCCTGTGCTGTATATAATAAATGTCTCAGAAGCGTTCCATCTTTTCCAGTGCTTTATTAGCAGGGGCGGATTCAGAATTTTCGTCAGGGGGGCAAAAAAATATCGAATCGGGTTTAAATTCATTAACCAATTGGATACTCGACAAAAAACAATGCTTTAACTTATACTTTTCAATGCTTTGACTTGTAATTTCTGATACTCTGACTTATAATTCTAATTACTAATCAAAATTCAACATATTTATTTCAATTTTAACTCTAAATTTAACTTGAATTACAAACTAAACGTCCAGAGGAGGGCAAAAAAAGGTTCTAGGGGAGGCAAAATCGATCGGAACCGATAAATTTCTACTAAAACTCAAAATCCAGAAATCCAGGGAGGGCAGCTGCCCCCCCCCCCCCCCCCACCGGATCCGCCCCTGTTTATTGGTCGGTACTTAATTTTTTTAAACTCATATCTACATTATTCTAGTGACATAATGACATCTAAAGCAGGTCCCACTAATAACCATTTTAAGAATTTGATATTATTATGTTTGTAGTTAGGTTTGCACTTTACAGCTGCACAATCATCTGTTTGTTTTCTTTCTACAAGAATTATTGTACGGAAGTGAGAAAAGCCTTTCCTTTAAAGCAAACAATGAAAAATCCTCAAGAAAAATTAGCTACCAACTGGACCACCAACTTGTACCAACTGGCTTGGTATCACTTTACCAGACATAAAAGATACATAGACTACACCAGATTGGCTATATCAGATAGATTTGCTAAATTATTGTTTAAGAGCACCTACGTCTCTGATACTATCAGAGTTTCTAATCTGACGTGGCAGTTTTTAATTCAGTTTAAGGCATGTGGGAGAGTTTCTTATTTAGAAACTATGCAGTAAAGTTTCTTATTAAGAAACTGTTTATAAACTCAATGCTGACCAAATGATTGGCTCGAATTATTTCTCCTTTTTAATTTATTGTTGACGTGGCTTAATAGAAACTCTAAAATTAATTTCAGAAATGTGAAAGTTAGAAACTTTAGAGACCTTAATTTCTAAAAAGTAGTTAACAGTTATTTAAAAACTCATTTGAGTTGCTGGAATGTAAATGCTCTAAGTACCAACTAAACTACGTCTACCAAGTTTCTTTGGTACTGAACATACCCGTTGAGTTTCCAGTCGCCTCTAATGACGCCGGAAAGTAAGTCCTTGTCGGCGCATGTCGGTTTACCGTTGACCTGGTTGTAGGAGCACATGACACTAGCCACATTGCCATCTATTACACAGCTCTTGAATGGAGGCTGGAATGTGTCGTCAAGGTCTTGCTGGCTCACCTACAATAAGGCGGAACCAACCACATTATACATTGCATCAATTAATATTTTTGAATGTATTAAATTAGGGACAAATGTTTTACACCTCACCAGATCTAAATAAAAAAAATCTAATAAGATATCACTCATGTGCCTAATATTAAGTGGCTCCTGCTCTGCGAGAAAGCTACTTGTAGAATTTGCCTAATAAAAATATTACCTCAATAATATTAAGTTATTAATTTCATATTTTTTTTTTACTTTTGGTACTTTAATTACTTTCCTAACTTAATTTGAATATAAACACATATATTTTGTATGCATAAGATGCATCCGAACACATAAACGTAATCCTTAATTTATGTTTAATACTACCTTAATAAAATATACATAATAAATATTTAAGAAATATATAATAACTTTTTTGTCATCTGTAAAGATAAGCATGTGTAGTGAATTGAACTTTAGAAAAAAGAAAAAAAAAACACACTTTTTTTATTTTATGAATAAGGTCATTGTTGTGTGAAAAATTACAGGTTTGAAATCTGATTAGAATTTTTTTTTATTACTTCGGAAAAAAAAAACTGTAGAAATTCTAGAAGTACTCTATTTGATCATTGCAGAGCTGGGGTCTCTAACTAGAACTGGGTGTAGGTCCGATGCCCATCGGACCTTGTTTGGTTCCGATGGGCAGATCTACCGTAGGATAATGTAATGATTTGTGCGCACGAAAATTGAAACATAAATGCACGGGTTTTAAAGCATTTCGCACGAATCTAAAAGAAAATCGATAGTGATTAAACCCGTCGAACCGAGGTAGGTCCGATGGGCATCCCATCGGACCTACTCCCAGTTCCTCTAATTAAATTATACCGAAGAGCGACAACGAATCGCATATTGTTACCAGCAGCAGCAGGTGCAGGTGCAGGTGTGGTGTGGTGCCCTTTTGCCAAGATCTGCTTTAATAAATTCGATTGGAATCGGCTGGTGCACGAATTCCGAGGAGATTTGTTTTAGTAGAGGTGATTATGTCGTCAACACGTTTCTCGCTCCCATGATAGGATAATTAGTTTATATATATAATATACTTGAACTTGAATTGCATTGGATTTTGTTATGGTCGTATCGAGACGACCAATTTTATTATCATTATAATATTATTTTCTGACACATAGGAAAGGCTTATGTTGGCTTTGATCATGTGAGTAAAGAATCGATTCAGAATAATCAATGAGATCGGAACTGACTAAAAATATTTAGATTATTCTTTAAAATAAAGATGGAATATTTTCAATTTAAATATTTTAAAAAAAAATATGACATGTTATATATGAAGAGTATTGCTTTAATCACTGTATCAAAAAATAATTATCAATTAGAAATATTTGCTAAAGTTATTTTTAGTTTAATCAATATTTTTAAATTATTCTTTAAAATAAAGATGGGACATTTCCAATTTATAAATTTTAAAAGGATTACAAACTCTTTTATATACGGAGAGAATTGTCGTAATTACTCTATCAAAAAGTAATTATCAATAAGAAATATTTGTTAATTTTCTTTTGTTTAATCATTTTTTTTGGGGATTACCGTCTTCTAATTTTCTATAAAAAAAAGATATTTGTTAAAAATAAAATGTATAATCAAGAGAATCATACAACATCTCTGTCAAATTGGATGCAAATTCCAAGACAGAGTGTTGGGGGCTTGTGGCCTGATACGGACAGTTACGAAGTTAAAATAAAATACTTCTCTGTTTACTAATAGTAGTAATAGTAGTTTTAGACCACAAAAAATGAAGAATAGTTACTTCTACTTAAAATGGCGTACTTAATTAAACCAAAATGGATTTGACAACTGATTGTGACACTGAACTTCATTATTTCAATATTAATGTAGTAACTTCTACTTAAGAAAACGAGCCTGTTTCGCATAATAAAAGAAAATATTTTCGTCTTGTACTAATAAGAGTCACTTTCCACTCACCTTTTAATAAGAGTAGTTTACCTGTTACATCAACAAAATCCACAAGTTTGCAAGGCAACAAAAGATGGTACCGGGTTCCTTTGTTGCATATCTTCTGACTCATTCCGTGTCATAATTGAATAAATCCCACAAATTGTAATTCATTAAGGGCCTGTTCGGTGTCCGGTAATGGGTGTGGGAATACGAAAACTTTGAACTAAATTTTACTGTTTCTGTGAGAAAAAAAAAATTCACTCTTGAGTGAATTTTTTTTTCCCACGGGAACAGTGGGCACGTCCGAACAGGCCCTAAGGTTCTGCTTTTTCTTAGAAAGACTTATATGTCAATGATTAATTTGTAACTAAAACTGGTGTTGCAAGATTTGACTGAATAAAAATGTAAAGAAAAACACATCTATAAGAAAAAAAAAATTAAGTAAAAATGTGACCTTAATAAACTTACAATGGCATTGAAGGTATAGCGTTGAACCCCTTTCCAATTATCGACATCGTAGGCGGTGTAATGCTTGCAACATGCTGCGACCTTGAGGGTGTCCGGGTGGCCGGTCTCTTGCAAACCCTTCACGTACCCCGTCGCATATTTGCTCGCTAAAAGCGGGTCCTCGCCAGGTGTCTCCTGCCCCCTTCCCCATCGCGGGTCCCGGAATATGTTGATGTTCGGGCTCCAAAACGTCAGCCCCGCCAAGCCGACATTGTACATTGCACGAGCCTCGGTCGAAACCACCTGTGTCGAGTGAAATATTGCATGTATGAATGAGTTCTGTTTTACCAAAATTGAGTAGTTTGTTATGCAATATGCATGTCTTCTATTTTCTTATTTTTTTTTTCGCTTTTTGAAGTGTTAATAAAACGTGGGCCATAATTAAATTTTAGGGGGAAAAAACAATTGCCACGTTTTCAAGTTTTCAAGTTTTCAAAATTTTAATTTTTCGCGGTATAAATATTTAGTAGGGTCCAAAGGAGATGAAAAGAAGTACAAAAAAGGGACCACATTTTGTGAAAAAATTCTAGGATAAAAAAAATATATTTTTTGTTATTTGGTGCTTAAGAAGGCTTGTCAGATAACATGTTTAGCAGAGGGACCATTATCTTGCACTGATGTCAATCTCCCAGAAGACAATGACATCTCAACTGACTGTAATGTGGGGCTAGATACGGTGGCCTTATTGCCCCAGCCAGTAGGGAAATACATAAAATCCATAATAATACACAGAGGCCAAAACAACTTATTACCTACTAGAAACACAAGGCATTAATCACTATACACATAAATAAGCCTTTAATATATAGACTTCCCATATTTGGTTGTGCAACCAATAATGCCACACTACAAGCAAAATCATTTTTTATTTTACGAAGAATTCTTCATAAATTAATCTGACAATACTACCATATAATTCGGAGAACTAATCTTTAATCTAGTGACCAATTTAATGTCCTTTGAGAGATCACCGATTTAAAATTAGTTGTGAATATTTAAGTGGAATATAAGCTCATCTTTGTCTTAAGAAAATATACTGTCGTGCATTGAGAAAGCTTCTTCAAAATTGGCAAATTCTCATTCCACACACTTTCATTTGTTAAGGATTGTATAAATAGAAGAACAACTTTAGGTAAATTTAATAAGTATTCTTTAGAGAATGTTGTTGTTTTAATGAGGCAAGTAAAGGCGTTGGAGAATACTAAGCTAGGTGGTGAAGAAAGAACCTTCTCTCCTTGAGTGTTAGAGTATGTTTGTATTAATTAATAACAAGTATAATAAATGTAGTTGGATCAAAAGTTGCAACTCTTGAACTTAAGTCGGGACCCACATTGTCAGAACCAGATCTTATTTTATTTACCGTGTGGGTCCTGAGTTTCTGTCAAAATCCTTGACTTTAGAATTGAGGTTGGTTAATAAATTCAAGCTTTTCTCCTATAGGTTTGTATTTAATTCCACCAAGCTGTGAAGGAATAATTACTACAACAGTAGCAAGACAGTAAAGCTTTAGACGTAACTATTAATATCAGCTTTTGTGTTTTTCAGAAAAGAAAGAGAAAAAAGTTACAAACATACCAATAGAAGCAAGAGCATTCACTTGAGGATTGAAAATTCCATATAAAGAAAAAAAAAAAAATTTGCTTTTTTTTCATTGTACTGCTTTTCATAAACCGCTTAGTACTGTAGCATAAAACGATAAAGAGTTTTAAATAAACTACATTCGCCCAACCAACAAAAGAGCAACTCCAAAATTAATAGAGAAAAATCTCCAAAATGCCAATGCAGGTTAAAGGAAAGCGAAAAACCATCTTGAATAAACATATAATGACATAAGGATCAAAGAACTCACCCTTCCAATGGCTTCAAACAGAGAAGAATTGAAAGAAGCTGCGGTGAGAATTGGCATTGGGAAACTAGTCGCTCCCGGCACGAGACTTGAGAAATGGGTACCGGGCCCGACATAGGAAACACCGTGCAATGCCTCCGACCACCACTCATAGGTCGGTATGCCGAGCCTTGACACGGCAATGGCCTTGTTCACCAAAAACCCAATTTTCTCTTGCAATGTCAGCCTCTTTACCAGATCCGATGCCCTTTCAGCAAAGCTTAATGAACTGTTACAAAACCCAAAACCCGCTAAGTTCGGAGTAGATTTAGTGTCGCAAGCAAAGGTAGGGTTTTGGGCCGTGACAGAGGTGGCAAGGAGAAAAAGAAAACAGAGGAAACAGAGCGATGTAAAATGGCATTTTGATGCCATTTTTTTTTTGGGTTTTTGGTGCTGGAGTGAGAGAGCGGATAGGAGGTGCCTGCTTATAACGAGTAACAGTGGGTGTGGGTTGTGAGCTGTGTGTAGCACACCCGTGACAAGGACATGCGTAGAGAGGAGAGCGCAGAGGTGGATTTGGCTGTAGAGACCCGTGAGGGAATTTTGGATATATTTAAATTATGAAGAGAAGTAATGTAGCTTTGTTTATACGATAGTAAAGAAGAAGAAGATATTGATGGTGATGATGATGTTGTATTAAGTAGTAAATTAAATTGGAATGATGGGTTGGGAGGTGCTTGCTTATGTAGGGTTGTCAGGGGTTGCAAGCGATTTTATCGTCATAAAAGCCGGATTTTCTATTACAAATTTGTTAAATTTATATATCAATAATTTATTGTCGAACAGACTGAATCATAATAGTAGCATTACATTTTACGGCGATAAAGCAAACATATAAAAATGTTTATTGGTGTGAAAATGGTGTAAAATTATATAATCTTTTCGTTTGAAAAAAGATAAGGTATCCATGAGTATAGAGAAAGAAAATAAACAGAAATAAAAACAGGTATTGATTCTTTTCTTTGTTTGTCTGACTGGGTTTTTGGTGCGGCTGTAGATTGGGTGATGTCAGAAAAAAAGGAGGCTTTTTCAGCCTTTGTAGAATATTATCTTCTCATTCTTTTTTTTTCTCCCTTTTTTTGCTTTTTGGATGTTAAGGCTTCCTTTTCAATGTTTTGTGTCTTATGCTAAAGGTAGATGCGGACTAAATTGTTTTGAGGCGATTGTGCCAAATTAGAAAAATTAAAGACAAATTCCGCAGAAATAAAACAGTTTGTCCAAGGATCCCTTAGCCGACATTTTTATTAATATCCAAAGTTTAATACAAATTATCAATTATGCCCAAATTTCCGAACTCTTGCGAATAATGCCCAAGCCGGTCAGAAAATGGCCGGCTTAGGTACCCCAGTAAACCGGTCATTTTCTGACTGGCTTACTCCATTTTTTATTTTTTATTTTTTAGACACTATGAAAATCAAAATATTGAAATCTAACACTAAAAATTTGAAATTTTTGTTTAAATTATTTGTTATATTACTTCTTTTGATATATAATTAGCATATTTATACTAAAATGCGCTAGATTAATTGAAATTATGTTGAATAACACTAAATTATGTTAAATTACGCTAAATTGCATTACATTACGCTAAAATACAGTAAACTACGATAAATTACATATGAATAGAGACGATATCTTCACTGAAAAGGTGAAAAACAACGACGAAACTTCAAATGGTCATAAAACGGCGCTCGAGTGTCCGATTTCAGCAAATGACCACTTTTCGGAAAGCTTGCGAAAATACGCATGCATTCGTGTTTGCGATGCCGGATTTCAGAATTTAGAATGGCAAAAAAACAAAGGGAAGAGCCTCAAAACTTGAGTTGAAGTTTCCGATTAAGATTTTCATTTCTATTATTCAATCCAAGTAGCTCAGTAAATTAGTTACATAATGAACTTGTAGAATACTAGTTTTTACTATTTTCTGTGATTCATGAAAGATGAGCAAAAGCAGTCTACTATAACGTAATTTTGTGTAGTTAGCGTAATTAGCGAAGTTATTGTAATTGAGCGTAATTTAGTGTAATTCAACGTAATTTATTGTAATATAGTGTAATTCAACATAATTTCAATTAATCTAGCGTATTTTAGTATAAATATGCTAATTATATATCAAAAAAAGTAATATAACAAATAATTTAAACAAAAATTTCAAATTTTCAGTGTTAGATTTCAATATTTTGATTTTCATAGTGTCTCTAAAAAAAAAATAGTAAGCCGGCCAGAAAATGGCTGGCTTAGGGGGGGTCGGGCAGAAAATGAGTAAGCCGGCCATTTTCTGGCCGGCTTGGGCATTTTTCGCAAGAGTTCGAAAATCTGGGCATAATTAATAATTTGTATTAAACTTTGGATATTAATAAAAATGTCGGATCCCTTAGGGTAAATATTTGGACAGAGCAGTTTTTGATTCGTGCAGCACATGAGTTATATTCAACATTCTATTTGATTATATTTTCTATGTACTGCATGAATTAAAAACTGCTATGTCAAAATTTCACCAGTATATCAGCAATATTGTGCAAAATTAGATTATTTGGCTCAGTTACTAGTGTCTATTGCATGGAAATTTCTTATGGTTTTGACTTTGCCATTTTACAAAAAAAAAAAAAGGAAAATCAAAGGGATCTGCTATTTTGTTTTTTCTCCACTCCACATGTAGTTACCTCTCTAAACTTCAAGAAACAATGTAACTAACTGCAGTTAGTAAAATAGAAGCACAACTTCTATTCTTACTCAAAAAAAAAAATTCAACTATTGAGAGGAGGGAGAAATTTTTTCTGTGAGTACCACTTTTGCTCTCAATAATATAATTGTTGTCCTCAAAATAGCGCCTCCTAAAATCAAATTTCAAATTCAGCAAAAGAAAAAAAAAACTGAGACACTGAATAAGCAGATATATATTAAGTACAATTGCATACCACTATAATGATATTTTATTTATCTTGTAGCCGTACATTTGATACATATTTATTTTTCATTGTAGGTTTTCGGATTTATTTAATAAAAAAACATAATGTCGATATAATGGTGCGAATATTAATAGGACTAACGACAACATACAATAAAATAGTGATGACGTTTACAAATTTGAAGTTAAATTAATAAGAAGTGAACTTTGACATCAGTACGTAGAGCGGAAAAAACGTGCCGTGTCGTGATTAATATGCCGTGATTTTGGTTTCGTACCGTGTCGTGCCGTGCCGTGATTAAAATGTCAAGGAGTGGTCACGGTACGCGAATGGTCACGCCACGTGAGTCACGTCATGCCTAAACGTGCTGTGACTATACGTGACTCGCGTGACCACTTAATCATAATTTAAGTTAGTTTATTCAAGATTCACCATTAAATCTATAACTAATGGTTCTAATTACACGTGACTCACGTGACTACGTGTCGTGTCGTGCCGTGACTAAATCTTTCACGTGTCATACCGTGCCGTGCCAAAGTTTCAAAAGATGAGCACGGCACGGGACACGCGAGTCACGGAACGTAACTGACACGCATGCCGTGCCGTTCCGTGTACCGTTCTGTGCCGTAATCGTACTGTTCCATGACGGAGCCAGCTCCGCCGTGCCATTTTTCCCACTATCTGTACATATGTACAGTAGTAAATAGTAGAAAGAGAAGGTAGCATAATTCATTAGGAATTTTTTTATAAAAATTATTGATTATTCGAAGATTGAGAGTTCGATTCCCTCTCACGACTTTGTAGTTTCTGCGAAATTTAAAAAATAAAACAGAAGTAAATAGTACAATAAAAATAAGAACTATTTATTGTCAATAACTAAATCTAATTATATAAAACTAGTTCGCACAACTCATCAAATTACCGTTAACATTTTATAAAACAAAAATAAATATTCAAAAGAATTAACTCTTTTCACTGCATGCTCTTATTTAGCAGCCTTTCATGACTTTCTTTATCTCACATTATATTCCGCTTGTATTTTTTCTGTCGTCAAACCGTCCATAAATTAGAAATTAGAAGTTCTTTTTATTTATGTAATACAATAAATAAGAGGGTAATCTTTTAATTTGTGTGTTAATCTTTTAAGTTCCGATTTATCTTGAGTTAGACTTGAAAGCATAATTTAAAAGATACGTACTTTTTTTGTTACTGATTTGTATGTCGAAACAAATATTTTAGTGACTTTTAGAATATTTTTGCTCTTGGGCCAACCACCGCTCCCGGATTTTCAAGATCTTCAAGAATTAGATTATCGGCCCATCTTTGTCCGCCGATTTTTCTCTCATGGCTCTCTCATCTGTGTTATCTGACATGGAGTCTTCTATGAGGCGGTTCTTGGATTGTGCTAAGACTCTATGTGATGCTACCCGTCACACCTTACCCACTGCGATTCCGCCTCTTCAATCTCATATTTCACCCGCAGGTGTAATCACGCTCACTGGAGGCACTTTAGCTTCGCCACATGCCGCCTCCAGTTCTCAGCCTCTCCTCTCTGCTAGTAGGACCCCTTTGACTGGCGCTCTTTGCACGCCCTCCGGTCTGTCCACACTTCCCCCGCTCTTATCAAAGACTGCCGCTGGGCCCTCCACTTCTCCGACTGGGGACGCCTTTTCCCAATGGCGTCCTTTCGCCTCTGATAAAGCGAGATCTTATGCGGCAGTAGCAGCTACTATTCCTTCCTCCTCGTTACCAGGCCACTCTGCGAATGCCACTTCCGATCCGTTGCATCTCGATACTTCTAGGGTTTCCGACGCCTCTCGACTTCATTCCAAATTTCATTCTCTCCATTCTCTCTCAAAAAATGGCTCTTTGGTGTGCTTTCGCTGCGGCGATCTAGGTCATTTAGCTAAAACCTGTCGTAACGCGGTTGTTTGCTTTGCTTGCAACCGTCTTGGTCACCGATCTCACACCTGTAAGGCCGTTACAATGATGCCTTCTTCTTCTTCTCGACCTCCTCTTACAGAGGAGATGAAATCGCTTGGTGCATCGCTTCCAGTGTTGCGATTCGCTAGCACCAAGGCGATCAAAGACTTTGACATGATTCTACGAAGAGATATAGTAATCAAGGATTCTTACAACAAAGGTGCCGAGTTTATTCGTTCTCGCTTGACAGAAAGGTTTCCAGTATGAGATTTTCACTGGAAAGTAGTTCCACTCTCGGATGATTGCTTTGTGCTTACCCCACCTGATCCGTCTTGGCGAAAAATTGCTTTAGAAGAGGGTCGGGTATTATTAGGTGACATTGTTTTTCCGCTTGAGGCCTTTGATCCGATCAAGTATGATGGAGGTTGGGAACCCCAAACTTTCTGGATTAAGATTTTTGGCCTACCTTCTGCTTTATTTCGAGGTCCTGATTTTGAAAGATTGATCAGTGACATGGGAGGGTTTGTTTTGCAAGTTGATCCTCTGTCTCGTAGCCGCGATATTATGAAATACCTGAGACTCAAAATCGGTGTCTCGGCTCGGTCTGACATCCCTCCCTGTCACAAGGTTTTATTTACTGGTCCAGATGGTCAATCCAGGTACCACTGGATTCAGTTTGTAGTGGAAGGTGAAGGACGGCCTTCATCCGTTACTCAGCGACCCTACTGGCAACGCCGCCAGCCAACTGGGGCTCCCCCTCCATTGCCACCACCAGCTAAGTCCTCCCCTCACTCTTTGGTTACTCCTTCTCCTCCACCTTTGCCCCTACCACCACCTGTCTCTTCTCAGCCTCCTCTGGTTAAATCCACTCCCCCCTTGCCTTTACTTCCTAGATCACACACCACTCAGGGGGCCTCCTCTAATCGCTTTACACCATTAAACGACATTCCTGATACTGTGCCAGTTTCAGGTAATGCTGACTCTGGCTTTGTTTTGGATCATGACCCTTGGTCTGAGCCAACTCCTCCTCCTCCCCCTCCTCCCACGGATGTTACAGATCCATGGGACGTTGCCGTTTGTAATGAAAAAGAAAAGAAGAGGAAAGGGAAACATCAGGCAACCACTTCTACTGACGAGCCTCGTAATAGCCTTAGGGTTAAACTGAATCAATTGGATGGGGCTAAAGAAGTAACCCCTAAAGAGGGAGTTAAGAATACTGCTAAGTCTACTAAAGCTACTACAGGTACTCAGTTTCTTTTAGAACAATTCCCTTATTCTTCTCTTTCTGATTTAGATTTGGTAAAGTTGTATGATATCAGTGGTTTTAAATTAGGAGATACTGTAGAAGATAGTATTAAGATTGTTCAAACTTTAAGAGCTTTATCTAAACCTCGTTTTGAATCAGTTCTTTCTGACAGTATAAAGACTGGTCACATTCCTGATACTGTGCTATTACAACTATCACAGGATTCTGGTCAAATAGATTCTTCTGAGACTACTGAGTCTCATTGTAACATTAGGGATTTATCTAGGACTAATGGTTAAATTTCTCAACTGGAATGCTAGAGGATTAGGTCTGTCAGTCAAAAGAAGATACTTAAGTGATATAATTAGGGACAATAATATTGACTTAGTTTGTATTCAGGAAACCAAAAAAGAAATTTTTTCTGATAGAAATTTAAGAACTTTAAGTTTTACTGTTAATCAATGGATAGTAAAACCCTCTGTGGGAGCTTCTGGGGGTTTGCTTTTAGGTTATAATGATTCTATCTTTTCCTTGATTGCTTCTTATATTAGAGATTATTCCATTTCAGTGCACTTCCAAAATAAAATAGATAACTTTGAATGGTGTTTCACAACTGTTTATGGACCTCTATCTACTAATACTAGAAGAAATTTTCTTTTAGAATTAGCTGATATTGGCTCTTTAGGAATTGATGCTTGGATAATAATGGGTGACTTTAACATGATTAGATGTAGATCAGAGAGATCTGGTCCTTCATTTAATCATGTTATAAGTAGTCGTTTTAATTCTTTCATCAGAGACAAAGAATTAATGGAACTCTCTTTATCAGATAGGAAATTTACTTGGGCTCGATCTTTAAATTCTAATTCTCAAGCATTATTAGATAGATGTTTTTGCACTAATGCCTGGAATTCTCACTTCACTTTAGCAAAATTATCCTCTTTTCCTAGAGCTTACTCTGATCATAATCCATTGATCTTAGATACTAAAGCAGTAATATTCCCTAAGTCTAAAACTTTAAAATTCGATAAAACCTGGTTAGATATTGATGGTTTTTATGATCTAGTTACTTCTTGGTGGTCTGAAATTCCTTTAACTTCTGACCTGGGACTTAGCTGGAAATTAAGAATGCAATTTTTAAGGAAAAAACTTAGAGGTTGGAGTTCCAATGTTAGAGGAGAGACAAAAAGACTTAAGTCTACTCTTTTAACACAACTTGATTCTTTTGAACAACAATTAGATAATAATTGTCTTACTGATCATAATTTAGAGGCTTGGATTTCATGTCAAAATGAGTTACATAGACTATATTTAGAAGAAGAACAATATTGGCAACAAAGATCAAAACTTAAATGGTTCTTAGAGGGAGATCTAAATACCAAGTTTTTCCATGTGGTTGCCTCTTCTAGAAAGAAGAAAAATACTATTGGTAGTTTAGAAATTGATGGCATTTTAGTGTCTGACCAAGTTCTGATACATAGGCATATCACTGCTTTTTATAAAGGTCTTATGGGATCCTCCACTCCTAGATTCATTACTCTTCAACAGGATTTGTGGTTGAGTTCTGAGAATCTAAATAGAGATCAATGTTCCTTTTTAGAGACTCCATTTACAATAGCAGAAATAAAAAGGGTTGTCTTTGCTTGCAACCCTTCCAAAGCTCCTGGCCCTGATGGCATGTCCTTTCAGTTTTATCAATCCTTTTGGGAATTAGTTAAAGATGACTTATTTAGGCTATTTTCTGATTTCTATAATCACTCCTTAGATGTTTCTAAATTTAATCTTGCATCTATTTGTTTGATACCTAAAAAGGAAGATGCCATTACTGTTAGAAATTTTAGACTAATTAGTCTCATTAATTGTAGCTTTAAATTAATTACTAAATTATTAGCTGATAGATTAGCTTGTGTTATGGATTCTTTAATTGACTCTTCTCAAACTGCCTACATTAAAAATAGATTAATTTTAGATAATGTAGTTTGTGCTCATGAAATTCTTCACCAAGTCAAAATCAAAAAACATAAAGGGGTTTTGTTTAAGCTGGATTTTGAAAAAGCATTTGATCATGTTAATTGGGATTTTCTATTTGAAGTGTTACAAGCTAGAGGGTTTGGACATAGATTCATCACTTGGATTAGATTAACTTTAGAGGGTAGTAGAACATGTGTCAATTTAAATGGCTCCTTAGGTCCTTACTTTTCCTGTCAAAGAGGAGTGAGACAAGGAGATCCCTTGTCCCCTTTTCTATTCATTTTAGTTACTGATGCCCTTAATAAAATTCTAACTAGAGCTCACAGAGGAGGATTTGTAGAAGGTTTAGGTCATTTTTCTAATATAGGCAATATAGTGAATTTACATTTTGCAGATGATACTCTTCTCTTTCTAAAAGCTGAGAAAGAGATCCTAAGTAATATCAAATGGTTACTTTTAGCTTTTGAAAATGCTTCTGGTCTAAAAATCAATTATGAGAAGAGTGAAATGTATCCTCTTAACCTGTCTGCTATTGAAAGTAATTCTTTAGCTTCTGTATTAGGCTGTAAAGTAGATTCTTTACCATTAACTTACTTAGGTGTTCCTATTAATAATAAATCTTTAACTGATATTGATTGGCAAATACTAATTGATAAGATAGAAAAGAGACTTCAAAGTTGGAAATGTTCCCTATTATCACTTGGTGGTAGGGTAACACTTTTAAACTCTGTTCTCTCTGCAATTCCTTTGTATTGGCTGTCTATATATAGGATGCCTGTCAAAATTAGACATAAAATTGACAAAATAAGAAGAAAATTTTTGTGGCATGGTGGTAACTCAACTAGGAAAAAATATTCCTTAGTTGCATGGGATGTGGTTTGCAAAAGTAAAAATCAAGGAGGCTTAGGTGTTTTGGATCTTAAACTTATGAACAAGGCACTTTTAGCCAAATGGTGGATTAGATTTCTTGACAATTCCTGTCAAGGTAAGTGGAAGGATATTCTTCTTAGTAAGTATGGTACCAGAACTTCTCCCAATGTTTGTTCTACTTTTTGGAAATCCATTCTTAAAGATCATGTAGTTATTAATTTAGGACTTAATAAAGCTATAGGCAATGGTAAATCTACTTCTTTTTGGTTAGATAGATGGTATACTGAGCATGTCCTACAATTTCAATATCCTAATTTATTTTCTATAGTTATACATAGATTCATTTCTGTAGCTGAGGTATTTGCTACCTCTCCTATGCATTTGTCTTTCAAAAGACAATTAGCAGGTATATACTTAGTAGAATGGTTAGCTTTGCAACAACAATTCCAATATTTTACACTTTCAAATCAAGTAGAAGACATATTGATTTGGAGATGGTCTCAGGATGATCATTTCACTGTTCATTCATTCTATAAATGGTTAGAATATGGAGGAATGCCAAATTTAGAGTACACCTCTATTTGGAAATCACATATACCCTTAAAGATTAAAATATTTTTATGGTTAGTTAGAAGAAATAAAATTCTTACCAAGGTTAATCTAGCACTTAAGGGATGGCCAGGTGATACTACTTGTGTATTTTGTGATCAAGTTGAAACTACAGAACATCTGTTTATCCAATGTTCTTACATTAGGTTAATCTGGAACTGGATTGCTACTTATAATAATTTTTCTTTTAATTGTGTTTCTTTGGAGGATTTATGGTTGCTTGATGCAGCTATCCCTTTAAAGGAAAGATTATTAGTTGAATTATTAAGAGCAGCAGTCCTTTGGACTGTCTGGTTAGAAAGAAATAGGGTATGCTTTAAAGATACTAATCCTATTTCTATTAAAGCTTTAGGTGCTAAGATAATTTCTTTAGCTACTTTTTGGTGTAAATCCAAATCTGAAAATTCTGTGCTTAAGTTAAACCTAATGCTCCCTTTTGATGTTAAGAACCTCCCAGATCAAATTCTAGGGGAAGCAACAAGCAGCCCAGACTCCTCTCAAGTAGTGGATCTTTTGCTCTCACTCAACAGGGTGAGTTCCGAGGACACCTCTACTCAGGATTTTGGAGCTGGCAGCCCCCAAAATCAAATGTCCGGAGAAGAGTCGAATGATGGGGATGAGATTAACTGGGAGGAATTAGCTTAGTATTTTGCTGCAATTCTGTTGTTTTCTTTTAGGATACTTTGTTTCTTATTTGCTATACTCAATCAGGTTCTATCATTTTGTATTTTGTGTAGTTATAGCTTGTTCTTGATTAGGTCTTATAGATAGGCCCTTGACATTGTAATTCTGTGATGTAACTGACTCTTATGTCTTGCTTTTGGTATCTAATTTAGATACCAAACAGGTTCATATGATTTCTAATGAAATCGGTGGAAATATCCACTATTCTTCAAAAAAATATGTAATACAATAAATAAAACATGCATTCATGCACAGGTACGTGTCAGTCCAAGGTTGTCCTATTATCAAGTGAGAATAATTATAGATTATATTTAACAATAAAATAATTTGACGTCTATTAAATAACTATTAAAATTATAAAGTAATATTATAGATATCTCTTTGTAGTGTTTGGCACATTCTTATTAGAGCTTTTTAGAGGACTAAGGAGTCTTAAGCTTATTAAATACTTACTCTTTTGCAAAGTTTAAAACTACTTTCTTAAATTTTTTTTTGTCCACTATTTTAAATTTGCCTCAATTTTTAAGCCACCATTCTATATGGCTTAAGCAATTGAGCCTTCTTAAAATGCTAAAGACTCACTTTTTAAAATTTCTCTTGCCAAATATTTTTTCCTTAATGGAGCTTAAAATTTAAGCCTATCCAACTTGTTGAACACCCTCAGGATTTAGACAGTTGTATTGAATTTGATACAATTTAAAAATAGTTAATCAGAAATTACTTAGAAATTAATTTGATACAACTTTTTGAACACCCTCACGATTTTATGTTAATTTGGTAAAAAAAAAATTACTTTGATTTTTGTATTCCATAGATTTGGGTTTTGAATTTGGCTGCATACTATTTTGCTTGGTAATTTAAGTGTGAAGGTTGTTGAAAAAGTAAGTTATGTACTCAACTCAAAATTTCAAGTCGCACAACAGCTGAAGGATCATTTCTGTGCATATTGCATTAAAATTCATAGAAGTGTTATTTATTTTGAAGTAAAATTGTCAATTAGATGCAAAAAATCGAAGAAACAATACAAAAGTTAGTAAAATTGCTAACAAGGTCACATAATTGGAAGTAAAAGCATTTATGTGATTGATTAATTTGGAACATTAATTTATCTCTTTTAGACACAATCAACTTCAAGTACTTCTTATATAATTTTTTTTGTGAATTTTGCTAACAATGAACGAACTAACAAGTCTTTACACAATTTCTATTACAGTTTCTGTACTGCTTCGTACTTTGAGATGCTAAAGTATCTAATGTTAAAAGCTACCTTGTTATGGTTGGTGTTGATGACACATTGCCGTCAGATCTCGTGAGGTGGTCGTAATGCATTGAATAGACACTCTATCCGAAATGCTTATTGATCTGCATTCATAATTCCAATGTCGGATAATTGCAGCATGTGCGTTCATTCATAATCATATTCGAGGGGAAATGCCTATTGATTCTTTGGATGTTGAAATGCAAGAGACCAACCTACTAACAGAGGAGCTAGATGATTAGCTAATTACACATATTGAATCAACAGATGAATGGACCAATTGGAGGAAAACTTTAGCTCAAGAAATGTTTACCATGTGGAGGAGTTATAGAAATAATCGCTGAGTTGATATGTTTTCAGTTGTCATGCATGTTTAATGATGCATGCTCAACGGTAGTTTAGGGAAGTTGTTAGTTCTTATTTTGCTTTTAAATGATGCACTGGTATCATGATTTTATAGTGTGATTTGTTATAACCAAACAAGTTATTTGCTATGCACTGACATTGATGTTGTTCATTGTTTTGCTTTTTGAATTATCCCACTAATATCAGCTTCTATTCGCAAATAATAATGTTAACTTTTTTACAAGTTTTAAGGTCTATTTCGTAAAGTGAATGCTACTGGCATATCAATTCTGATCTTTCAAAAAAAATTGTGGGGGTGAAATCTGTTAAATTTCTCACTTCCTGTGATATACCTTTATCAGAGCGACTAAAATATGCAATTTTGCTAGAATTCTTGAAGGTTTAGTGGCCTTATTTTCTTACTGTTGAAACTGAGAATATAAAGGAGAAATTAATAAAAACTGACCAAAAGAAGTTTGTAGTGCTCTAACATAATTAATCAAACCATTAGTACTTGAATTTTAGTTAATAATTTAAAAGTAGTGAAGACATGTCTCGATAGCCATTGCAATAGCCATGTGCAAATTAACCAAACATGGTAATGACACATTTTCTGGAATGTTGAAGCGATAGCCATGCGCGAACCAAACACGATAATGACACATTCCCTGGAATGACATTCCCTGATATTGCATTCCCTGGAATGATCTATAGCACGAACCAAATGCCCATAGGTGTTGTCAAGATGTCCCATTTCACAAAACAAATTGCCCTTTTGTCCATTTTCCCCCAAAAGAACTACACGCACCTTGAACGAATCTTGTCCAGCACTGATTTATGTATGAGAGTGGTACTCATATGATAAATACATAGTGATTCAAGAACCGACTTTCAAATGTAGTATGGCCAGACCTAGAAGGAGACGTGCACGGGATACTATGGAGATGGGGGAGAGTTCACATGATCCCAGTGCAGAGGTTTCCGGTGCAGAGGCTCCCGGTGGAGATTATCCCGCTCATGGTCCTGTTACATTTAGTCCTCTTCTGTGGATTTCACATGTCAGGCACCGTGTCGCACTCGCATTTATGGAGGTACATTGGTTTTTTATATGTAATTTAAATAGCATTATTTAATAATACAGATAATCAGTCGCTTATATTGAAATCATTGTAAAATACATGATGAGACGATGATGACAGTGAGATATCGCACTCCCGAGATACCATACGTCCCTCATACGTTGATGGAGTGGTGCATCATGCATCTCGGCTTGTATCAACTGGCCACCATGCCTCAAAGTAAGATCGACCTTAATGGAGATGATGTCGGATATGAGGCACCGAGCCTCCACAGACCACGATACATGGAGACCAGACATCACGACAGCGAGGCCAGTGGGAGTGGGGCGTAGACTGCAGATGGCTTTGCTTCTGCTATATTTGGCACACCGCCTCCGGCTACGTATCCTTATACTTGGGAGGCTGATCCATGGGCGTTGCGTACACAGCCGGAGATCCAGAAGGAGCATCATTGGGCGGGGGAGGACCTATGGGCCCAGGAGGATGTACATGATGACATGTAGGAGGATGAGGTTCACTAGAGGCGTGTGTTGCCGCACAAGGACCCCCATCCACCTCCTAGGTTGGATCTCTCCGGTCGTCGCCCTCGTTCTCGTCGTTAGGGTTTTTATGTTTTTTTAGTTTGATATATTTCTAGTATTTTAGCTTTGGATTATTATATTTCATGTTTGGACTGTTATGTTTCATGTTGTAAACTTACTATTTAGATTATCTAGTTTTGTTGTTTATCTAATCGGAAAAACCAATTTATAACATTAACCAGATAAATATAAAACATTAAAACATTAAAAACATTAAAACATTAAAACATTAACCATAACATTAACATCTAAATATAAAACATTAAAACAAATAATATATACCATATTATAAAACATTAAACAAATAAAAAACAATAAGTAATCGGCAATTATATAACATATAAAAATAATCGTCAATTTATAAAAATATAATCGTCAACAAATAAATATATAACATATAAATCATTAAAACAAATAAATATAAAACATTAAAACAAATAAATATACCACATTATAAAACATTAAAACAAATAAATATATATCATATTATAAAATATTAAAATAATTAACTTTAAAAAAAAATTAAATAAGCGGACCGCCCCGGGAGGCGGTCTGCTATGGATAGTGGACCGCCTCGCGGGGGGGAGGGGCGGTCTTCTATGGATATTGGACCGTCCCAGGGGAGCGGTTAGGGTGTTTTTAATAAAAATTTGTTTTTGAGGGCAGATTTGATAAATTTTTTTTTTGGGTATTAATAAAAAAAGCGGCATGAATTGCATGTTTTATTTTTATTTTTGAGAAAATATAAGGTCAAGCCTCCAATTTTAAAAATTTGTATACTGGATTTTCATTCGAACTTTTGAACATAAAATCTTAATCACTAATTTATTAAAATTAGATTTTTTTTATCTATGTAATACAAAGAACTGAAAACACATGCATGCACAGTTGCATATCAGTCCGAGGGTGTCTCATTTTCTGATTCTCACACGAGGATAATCTTACATATAGCGCGCTTTTCATGTACATCACTTCTATCTAGGTCCTTTGTCAAAGACTAAATTTCACAACGAAACAAAAAATAATAGATAAAAGCAAATAGGGAAATTCACCCGTGATTTCTCGTACTAATCAGCACCTTCCATCGTTACTCCGTGAGCTTTGCGCCGTGAGGACAAACTCCCGGTAGCATGTTCTTCCGGTGTATCATACGGCGTGGTCCAGGTCTATTCCCACAAGAGAGCGTTGGCCCAGCCCAAGTTAACCCATCCAGCCCTAGCTCTGGATCAAATTTATGGGCTTAGTGGGGCCCATTTTGCATGATCACCGTTTTTGCGTGGTTAGTGTACCAGTCGGCAGTTGACACTTTTTCCCGCCATTTTTTTTTCTTTTGTCATTTTATTCTCAAGCGGGAAATTTAGTGGCTTCTTGCTGGTTGCTGCGCATGTTATATATTAATTTATTATCAACTTGTTATTACATGCCAAAAATATATTAATTGATCTTTGTTGCATTCCGTCTGCAATTACAAGTTTCCTTGGCTCCCACAAAAGAAGACACATGAATATGCATTAAATGTATATTAATTTATTTATTTTTATGCAAATAGCTAGTCCACTACTTTTAAATAAACCATGTAAATAAATAGTTCTCATCTCACCAACTGAAAGTGTTGACAAAAGGTATAAGAAACATATAAATTTAGTCAAAATAATACACATAGGTCAAATGAATCAAATTTCAAGCCTAATATATCATTTAATATGCTATAGCAGATTCTATTTCTTTTCTTTTTGTTTCGGGACATGTTTAATATTTTATTTGTTTGCATTCGCCTATAGACGGTCGAGCTTCGGTAAAATATCGACAAAAAAATTATACATAATTTTTTTTACAACATTTTTTGTTGAGTATACAATTATTTACCATTTTACTTATTTATTATTTTTTGTTATGATGTTTTTTTCTTATTTGCACTAACTTAAAGATTGAAAGAATAATTAAACATAGCCATACATGATTATACGTGATCAAACGTGATCAACCACGTTATATTTGATGACAACATTACTAACATGCTATGACTATTTATGTACCGTGAGTCTGTGATTATTTTCATAATTCTAGTTACAACACGTAAAAAGTTAACTTGATTATTTTCATAATTTTAGTACGACAAGAATTTACATATGTGCATACAAACGTCTGCATAATATGGGCAAAAAGCAACCATCACTGTTTGTAATGTGCACACTCGTGTAGTGGATTATGTGAGCACGTAAATGACCCATCATACAAAAAGGGCAATTTGGAAACTGTTATATTAGTGTCTCTGGCGATATTTGCACGTTTTTACCTCAAGCAACAATAAATTTTTCTCTTGAACATAAACAATGTTTGGGGCTAAAAACAAAACTTTCTTGAAACAACAAAGAAAATTCAGTCACTGGTTAACAAATCAATCTTGCATTGAAAATTTGAAGTTAAGATAATAATAACTAAAAACAAAAGTAACCATTGAAACTTGGAGTTAAGATTCTTTAATAAATAAAAATAGATTTGCTGTAGATGATGACGTGTATGTTTGATGTCTACCAAGATCTCTAATTAAGAAGGAAAAAGGTGTCACTGCTGTCTAATGCAGCTGGTTAGGACACCTCATTCTCCTACGGAAGAACGTGGGTTCGAACCCTGCTAAAAGCAGAAATAAGTGTGTGTTGATTGCGGGCTATAATAAAAAAAAAAAAAAGGAAAAAGGTGGTTTCTGTGGAAGAGGGAAGGAATATGGTAACCTGCACTGAGGGATGTTGCAAGCTGTCTATCATTATTGTAGCCTTGTTTTGCTTTCTTATAAAAGAAGTCTTTGTTTGCATTAGGCAATGGAGATCCGATTTTTTTTTTTAATTAAGAAATATATTTTTGTCAGAAAATATTAAAGCACTATTCAGAACTCCGGCCACCAGTATTTAATAAAATTAAACATTCAAAGACTGTCATTTAATAATCTGACACGTCAAGGACTGTTATTATAAATTCCAGCCCGTCCTTTTCTATGTTAAGATTAAAAAAAATAGTTTTGAGTCCGGAATTAAAATTCCGGCCCCTTTTTTAGGCCAGATAAATATAATCAAACGGTTTTTTATTGAAAGTTAAACTCTTTTTTTTTCTTCTCGTATATGTCAGAAATGTTGTACTTTCTAAATTTTAAATTTTTGTTAATAGAATTGAGTGAGGCTATGTGCTATGCATAGCACGGATGGCTAGTGTACTACAGCTCAATATGGTACTTTTTAAAATCCTAACGGTCGATCCGAACCGTTCAATGTGATATCCATATGAATATGTACTTACAAACTAAATTTTATATTTTTTTGAATATTTTTACTATTTTTTTAGATAGGTAGAAAAATCAGTGTTTTCTGAAAATTCTGGACCATCAAAATTCTACCTATCTAGAAAAATAGTAAAAAAATTTGAAAAAATATAAAATTTAGTTTGCAAGTACATATTCATATGGTTATCACATTGAACGGTTCGGATCGACCGTTAGAATTTTAAAAAGTACCATATTGAGCCGTAGTACACTAGCCATCCGTGCTATGCATAGCACCATAGCCTCACTCAATAGAATTTTAATTTCTCAAACAAACAAAATCGGCAATGGAGACACCAAGCAAGACAATTGGATAGGCTACAGTACACCCATGGCCCCACCCCTGGCCCTAGGCATGTGGGATGTGGCTCTAATGCTGCCTGGAGTGGCAAAGTGCAAACTGGCAAATGCATGAATGCATCTCCTTTTCCCACCGAATTTAACCCAATTTTTTCTGTGTTGTACAGGAGAAAGAAGCAAGAAGGCAAATTGAACATGGATCAAAGATAGAACTTACAAACATTATTGTTCTAAAATAAAATAAGAATTATGTTGTATAGAAAAATTATCATGATAAATAAATTACTAAATGTTAACTTCGTTTTGACGTGAAATAATACTATAAAAATCAACATATAGATTATCCACGTCATCAATTTTTTACAAGATTTTGACACCTACAAAAATAATTCCAAAATACAATATAATGTGTGTATAAAAAAATGACAAACACTTCTATGGATATACATATGATCATATTAACATGACAATGTATGGTTCCATCATTCCATGGATCCAAATTCCAAATTCCAAACCCAACGGATAACGAAATTGAAGGAAAATGCCAAAGCCCAAATTAAATCACCGACAAAACACAAAAGGGACACTTTATGTACATAGGTAGAAAACAGTTAGGTCAAAGTCAATGATAGGATTGATACTAAACTCCTTCATAACTCAATCCAAAATGCAGTGCATGCTAATATTCCTTTGGCATTCTTGATGAATAGATCATTATATCATAATTACTTGCACAATTATACCTTGCCTTGAAGGTAATTTTGCTAATGAGGTGGGTTAACCCAACCTAGGTGCGTTTAATCTTTTGTCATGTTCTGTTTCGTTCGACTTTATGAAACTAGAAATCCAAATGCAATTAGTTAACTTAATTTTGCTTCTTAACCTCATTTGAGCTTTACTTGTGGATCAAGCTTTGAAAAGGAAGGGAAAAAATGCCATTATATATTTTTATTAATATTAATCACTGTATTTAATTGACTAAATTAAGAAATTAAGATATTAATACAATAAGTGAGTTTAGATGATAAATAATTAATTTTAAAATTCTGATTGGAAAAATTTCTAATCATCAAAGTCAGGACGGATCTTAAGATAATGCAGAGAGTGCTAAGCTACTCTCATGATTTTAAAGTTTTTTCATCATGCAATATGTGTATAGAAATTTAATTCAAATTTAATTTCTTCATTTTTATACAATTCAATCCCCATAAAATATTAAATATGTGTTTGTTGTCTAATAGTTAGAATTTCATTTTGTGGTTGTGAAAATTTAAATTCAAATCTCGATAACTACATATTATATATTTACACACATTATGAAATTTACATTTCAACTCCTCAATTTAAAATTTCTAGTTCTAAACCATATCGTACATAATTTCTATGTTTTATAGATAATTTATGTGCATAACAACCTCGTCTCTATCATTTATGGTCCAAACTTTTACACTAAGTCTTTCTTATTCTTCTTCTTCTTCTTCTTCTTTTTTTTTTTTGAAAGTTATGCGTAGTCATAGTTATGAGCTAGTGTGTGTTGTGTTCACTACGAATGTTTGGTGAGCATAATTAAAAATTAAATCGAATTGGTTTCAAAAGACAAATTCAAAATTGTTGAACAATCTACCTCACGAGTGATGCGTGTACACGCATAATTTTGAAAATTACAAATTCATTTAGTATAAAATCAAGCAGTAAAAAATAAAATTTTATAAATTTTTATAAGTTATTTTATGCATTCATTTTTCATCATTTTTTTACAACTTAAGTACAACGCACACTAACTTTACCCTTGAAATTACAATCTTAAAATCTAAGAGAAACTTTAGGCCCAGCATTTGTTGCGAACTTAGCAAGCCGAATGCATCTGTAAAATTGATGATGTACTTGAACATTTTTCACCTTTTGTTGGTAAATTTTAAATGCATTATTTATTTATTTTACTATATTCTATTGTTGAATTGTTTTTTTTTTTTCCGTCTCGCCCAGCTCTCGGTTTTATCTCCTTTTCGAGATTTGTATGGAAATTATATAATCTAAAATTTCCTAGGAAAAGTTACAATAATTTGCCAATGAAATAGCAACATAATTGGCAGATGGAGGTAAGATGGATATCTTTAGAAGTACAAAAAATACAAATATCGCAATCTTAATATCTAAATTGGTTCTTTCGGAATTTAGTTCTATGCATGCATGGACCGCAGAAAACGACTTATTCAACCACCCATCAATTAATTTGATCCGGACGTTTATTTAGATCCATTTATAATTCTAAATTAATTAATCTATCAAACGAGACATAAACATTGTACCTTGATTGTTTTATTAATTTCTACTGCAAAAGCTGTAGGAACAGCTCTGTTTCGTTGTCAAGCCATTATGTGATGCTAGACACCGGCCACCTAAATTTTTCTGGATACGACTCTACTGTTATTTCAATGGAAAAGCAGGATTCTGCTTTTCTGATTCTAACCATCAAATTCATTGAGATTCGTGCATGAAAAAAGTTTATTTATTGAAATACGTGAATGGAAAATTTTGAATAGTTGGAATCGGAAAAGTAGAATCTTGATTTTCTATTAGAATAACAGCAAACTTCATTCCAATTTTTCTAGGCAAACCCCTTGAAGAAGGTGAAATTTTCTAGTAGAATCACATAATGTGTTCTATTCTATTGATCAGATACATATTTTGCAAGGAAGATTTCAGCTTCGTGTAAGTTTGTATGTCAATCAAAATTATAAAAACCTTTAATAATGGGTAGGTAATATTTACCACCTTGACTAACTCGCTATTAGAGAGTTGTGATATTTTTCTTTGCTGTTTGTTAAGTTAATTTAACAATGAATTACTCAAATAATTTTTGTGCATTTGTTTCCGAAGCTTTGAGTGCCACATCTGTATCGTTCAAAGTCAGGATGATACACATTGGAAAAAGGGCGATTTGATGGGAATCAGACTAAATTTGATTTGATATTCGGTGAACCATTTGATCTGCTTCAAAATTCGCACGCTCATTATTTGATTGACTGAAAAGATTTTAATATAAATTGTTCATCTGAATCGGAGATGTTTGTGATACTGAAAAATATATTTTACAAATAATTGTGAAAAATATATTTGAAGATCTAGAAAAATAAGTGTGAACTGAAAGCTATTGATTATTCAACAAATAATTATTAATTATAAATTATATCTAATACAGTTGGTTATAGACTTATAGTATTTTCCTTTATAAAAAGAAAAATTTGTGTTGTGGATGCACTGAGTTTGATTTTCCATTAAAATATTTTGCGTGTGCGTGGTTGATTGCTTTCATGCTTTTTCTGTGTTAAATGTGTTGTCCATAAAATCTTATTTTTCTTATTAACATATTCAAAGAGTTAAAAATGATATATTTTACGAGTGACCTGTTTACATGTAAATGCTCATAATTAATATTTTATTCCATCTTTTTTTTTTGTTGAGAATAGGGATAGAGATTGGTTGGATTTACATTAAATTGAGATCTGGTATATCGATTTCTTTTTTTTGAAAGCTACGCAGAGGCGTGAAGTGGTGAGAAGAGCTTGAACTCTTGACTTTTGAACCATGAGAGTTTGAAACATCTGCTGTGTCAGAAGTTGACTAACAACTTACAATTATAGTAATAAATGTTTTTTTTTTAAATATGTCTACTTTAATATACCATGCATAATATAAATTTTACAAGATTATTATATTTAAATTCACTCAATTATTTGATAACATTAACATAATTCAAAGATTAACTAATTAATAAAAAAATTATATGGTTTAACAATAATAATTATAATTAAAATAATATGTAAAATATGAAATTTTAAACCGATTAGATCAAATCTGGGCCGTCAATAATCCCCCCGGCCCGGTGCATTATACTTCTGGATTGAAATATATTAGCGATCGGGTAGGGATGCACCTCAGCACCTGACAAATCAGAATTGACCTAAACTCCCAACCTAAAATTCTCTATTCTATTTCGCTAGAACAGATATCGTGGACTAGTGAAGTCCCTTATTTGCTCAACTCGCATAAGCCCAAATGATATGCCTACGGGCTCTTTGCCGAAAAAAATTCGCATAGGCCCAAATTAGTAAGACGAGGGACCGAAATTTTTATTAATACTCTACAAAAAGAAAAAATAACAAATCTGTCCTGGGAGATGCGTACACAGCTGGTGATCCAGAAGGATCTCCCATGGGTCCTTCGTACAGAGTTATCTTTGCAGGAGAAGGATCCATGGGCGGCCGGTGCGGCGTCGGAGATGGATGTGGACGATCTCCAGGATGACGATGAGGAGAAGGAGGAGGTTCACTTGAGGCGTTAGCTGCCGCCCATGTATCGCCATCCACCTGCTAGGTTGGATCTCTCCGGTCGTCGCCACCCTCATCGTTAGGTTTTTTATGTGTTTTTAATTAGATGAATTTGTGGTACCTTATGTTTGGATTGTTATATTTTATGTTTAGATTGTTATATTTTATGTTTGAATTGTTATATTTTATGTTGTAGACTTACTATTTATATTATTTATTTTTGTTATTTATCTAGTCGAATAAAACCAATTTATAACATTAAATAAAATTATAACAAATAAAACTACAATAAATATATAACATATTATAAAACATTACAACAAATAAAATTATAATCGTCAATTATGAAAATTATAACTATAAATTATTATAAAAATTATAACAAATAAAACTACAATAAATATATAACATATTATAAAACATTACAACAAATAAAATTATAATCGTCAATTATGAAAATTATAACTATAAATTATTATAAAAATTATAACAAATAAAACTATAATAAAACATTACAACAAATAAAAATATAATTGTCAATTATAACAAATTATAACCATAAATCATTATAAAAAATGAAACTGTAAATTAAAAAATTATCAAAAAAAATTTTAACATAAAAAATGAAAAGAAAAGTGAAAAAACAAAGCGAGAATCTTTCTGTTAATGTTTTCTCTTCTGTAGAGTATATTTGAGTTTATGGAGTTTCTGTCTACTCTCTATTCCTTTCTTTTTCATTCCTTTCTGAGGTCAGAGTTGATGTAAGTTGCGTAGAAGAAGCCTAAAGGAATGGGGTACAACCGTACTATTGAAAGGAGAGAGAAAAACAAACATCATAGGCCACACCCACATCCCAAAATTATCATTTTTTTTTTGAGGTAAAGCCCGTAGGCATGATATATTAAAGGACCAAATATCCGAAAAACTTACATTGGAGATAAAGTAAAACTAAAGTTGAAAATTAAAAGGAGGCTAGCCACTAAAGTAAAGTGAGAAATTGTAAAAGCGGTAACTTATCCTCTACCTAAAACTTGATGAACCTACCCCTCCTCTTCTGAATTGGTAAAACGACAAGTTTGAGGGGCTATTTGTAAAAACACTCCGCCCCTTCTCTGACAATCTGATATCCATTACCAGTGTGCCCCAAATCGCTGTAGTCGTTAGAAATGAGACTGATTTTTCCGGTAGCTCAGGGAGGTACTCCAATATCCCTCATATACTTCTAAAAACGACAGAAGTCAGGGGTGGCCTTGGTGAAAAACACAGTATTTCCTATTTAGGATGTGCTCAATATTGAGGTGTCCGATACCACATTGCATTGGCAGACCTTTATCCGATCTTCCTGTGACTCTTGCCCAATTTGCCATCTCGTGAGCGGTCTGTACAGCTTTCCTTGTGATGTATTGTACCATTACTTGGGTCGGGTGTAGCAGTATGAGGTTGATGCATTCCTGGACTGTATCTACCGCTCGCCATGCTGGTATGTCTGTTACCTCACCTTCTTGTATTGCTTGTACCAGCCTGTTACTATCCGTGAGGCATATAAAGGTTCCTTCATTCCCTTCTTCCGTCGCATATCTGATTGCTTGTAGCATTGCCATTGCTTCAGTGTGGAATGGGTCTAAGGTATCCACCTTTACAAAACTCACATATACTAAATCTCCTCTTCGGTTGTAAACCCCCATACTGGTACCGGCTTTGTTTCTAACATCCCATGACCCATCCACTATTATTACTCTATTCCTTGGTGGTATCAGTATTGGATCTGGCTCCCACTCCTGTCTCTTGCCTGGTTGTTGCGCCCCATCCACCTCCATCAGTATTGGATCTGGCTCCCACTCCGTATTTCTCATCCTCATCCGCTATTGCATTGAAATCCCCCATAATGCAAACTGGGGAACCTCGTGCAATAATACTCAAAATTCGTCGCCATATTGCCGGATTACGGGTATGTCCCGCATCCCCGTACACACAAATAAGGTCCCACTCATCTCCATTCGGCTGTGTTATGGTGCCGTGTATGAGGAACCTTGACTGCTCTTTGACTTGTATCTTAGTATCATCATCCCACATCAAACAGAGGCCCCCGGACCGGCCTCGTGCTAGTACGAAGGTGTAGTTAGCTAAAGGTAGTTGCTGAAAAACTAAATTGGATTCCTTGTTGAACATTTGGTTTCCGCTAGAAAACAAATATTCGCTCTTGTCGACAGGAGGAGTACTCGTAGGAACTGTTGTTTCCGGGGGCCCCCAATCCCCCGGCAGTTCCAGGATATGAGACTCATTGGAGCTGTGGAGACGGTCCTTGACTCGCCTCCACAACTCTTTTTTTGTTCACATGAACGGGTTCCGATCCCTCTTGTAGTGCCTTGCTACTTGTTGGTTCTATCTCCTGTAAACTGGTGCCCCTCTGTTCTCTCCATGTACTCATTCCCAGTCTCTTGAGAGATAGGGCTTTGTTCTCAGGGCCTTTGCCTTTTGGGTCCTTGTTGTCATGTTGCTCACCGCTTGCACGGTTTAGATCAATACCTAGGCCCGAATCTCTTTCTCTGTCACTAGTTTCCTCTATGACAATTCCTTTAAATTTCCTTCTTTGCACCCTTTGATTTGGGTTGTATTCTGGGCCGAGGCTTAAGCTAATCATATTTCCAGCTGGGGTGTAAGAGCTACCCGACTTTGCTGGTGGTTGAGGCCCTGTTGCGGGTTGCGGGTTGCGGGTACTCCTGACCCGGCCTTGCTACAGGTTGAGGCCTAGGGCTTTCCGGAGCTATTTCTCTTGGGATTGGTACAAAGTTCTGGTTGTTTATCCATTTTCCCACCCTAGTTGGATTGAAATTTTTACCTCTTCTCTGTCTCTGAACCGTGGGTACAAACTTAGCCTCTGCATTCTTGATTTTTCTGCACATGTGGTATTATCGTGCCCCAGCTTTGCACAGAACATACAAAGTCTATTGACTCGTTCATAGACTATGTATGCAGTGAAGATTCCCATCGTTGGATGCTTCACTTCGAGGGTTTCTTTAAGTGGTTTGTCGATGGGTATGAGTAATCGGATTTTGTAAATCCTATTCCCCGCAATGCAGATTTCTGTTACTTCGGAGACCGGTATGCCCACCTGTTGTGCCATGCTCAAAACCCCTTCCTTCTTGACTGCCTCTGCTGGGATGCGGTGCCACTGTGTGTTGACTTCAATGCTGTTCACTGTGGGTGTCTCAATGTCAGCTGGTCCATACACCCTTTTAGTTGCGACGGCATCCTCTCTATAGTTCCAGAGCCCTCTGTGCATAACATGTAGTAGGTCTTTCTCTGTCACAAATTGTAATAGAAAAGTGTTCCTTGTTATCATGGTAATGGTGGTTTTTGGATGCACTCCCCACACCCTCATCATTATTTTCTCAAAATTTCCTTCGATCGTGTTCCTATCTGTTATTACTTCGGCCAGCACACAGAGAGTCCAGTCTCGCTCGGTCACGGTTTCTTGTGTAAGGGTGAAAGGGTTAGAGGAGTTGAGTGAGGCGAATTGTGTTAGGAACTGTTCATCCGGTAATTCCATTGTGGAGTCTACTTGGTTTTGTGGTTGAGTTTTTTGGTTTCTGTTAGGATGTATGTAAGGTTGTAAATTTTTTTCTTTTGTATTGCTGGGTTGATGTATTGTATGGGTAGGTGCAGGTTTTAATTCGTTCTCTGTGGTGCTAGGAATGCAAATGAGCTTTTCTTTTGACAGGACATGCCTTGATGGGTTTTTGGTTAGGTGTTTTGAGTGCACTTGAGAGTTACTGCATTCCAAGGGGGTCACTAAAGGTCCATTGAAGTCAAGAGCCCAATTTGTAGCTGTAGCTGGAGACAGGCTTTTACTCTCCATAGAGTCGTTTGGGTTTCGTACCCCTTTCCTTTTTCTAGTACTGCATGCGCGCCTCACCCTGGTGTTGTTCTTAATTTTTCCTCTGCTTTTGCCAAACTCAAAGTACGAGGTTTTATGATGTGGGACAGCCTGTAAGTCTCCTGCCATTTTCATTATGTTGCCAGGAGAAATTTTTATGCAGCGTTCGAGGCAGTTCCCCTTGCGTGTAACTTGTTGGTTTGGGAGCTCAATTAATTGCTCTGCTTGGGTTGACATCTGCCCATACCTCTGCGTGAGATTTTCATTATTATTTTTTCCATCCTCACTTGTTGATCTAATGTGCCTACTCACCACGTGGGTTCCTACAAAAAGGGTTCTAACATGCAGCCCCTCACATACTACAGGAATTTGGCCAATGTTGAATGCCACTGACTCTTTGTTTCCTGACAGAGTCTCCCAGCTACTTGTGTTTCTCAAACCTTGGGTCTGCAAGGAGATCTTTGGAGTAATCTTTGTAGGTACCCGACTTGTCAGGTCACCATGTCCCTTTTTTCCTAGCACTGCACTGTTCTGTGGGCTCGGAGTTTGGTAGACCGCGTTGGTTTTTGCTTGGTCCACCAGCATCTCGAGATGGTCCATCATGTCGTCTTAGCCGCCAAACTGCGACTCAGATGTGGAAGAGGAGGAGGAAGGTGGTGGGCTTCTCTGAGTTTGAAAATGCATGAGTTTATCAAACGCAGCCAGCAGTGAAGTTCTTGCATCTTCATTTTCATTCGGGTGGTATTTGGCCTCCGGTGGCAGGCCATCAGCATATTCCCAGCCAATAACTTCAAACCAACATTCTTTCCATCTCTCGGTGAAAGGTAGGAGTGAGGAGAAAGGTATCCTTCGTGGGTCTATTACTGTTAAGTATGTGTTGAGCTCTGTTCTTTTATCTCCCCACATGTTTTCCTCATATATGTGGTATATCTCCCCACATTGTGCTAGCACCATGTTCACAAAGAAGGGGTGCCAAAACTCCAGAGGAAAGTTTGTTACCTTGAGATGCACTTTGAACAACCTAGGCTGGTTGTGCGAGTTTGTTTCGATATCCCATGTTTCCATCATCCATCCAGACTCATAATTCGGTCAACTCTGCTACCACCAGCTCTCGTGATATCTCTGCAGGGAGTTGGATAACATACATGGCCCGCGACCTTTGCCATTGTACAAATCGCTCCGGTGGTCCGCCGTATTTGTTTGCTAAGTAAACTTGAACTTCACAAATACAGCCCGACCCATCTGAGTTCCAATCTACCCCTATAACCATGATATTTTTGTTCAGTCCTTCTACCAAAGTGTCGTGTATACTGTTTTTTGGGAGGTAGAAGCACCCCCTTGTGACCTGTTTCCCGCACATCGAAAAATTCCGTTCCATTTTTTGAGGAGTGAACTTGTGTTTGCTAGTGCAGGACTGAGGATGGTGTATGTTAATGGAAAATGTGAGTTTTTGTTGATAGAAAAAGGAAGTTGATGAGGGATTGGTTACGTCTTAAATCAGCATTTATGAGGTAAGAGGTATGTTGTAGTAGTTGAGTTGGGAATAAAAGTTATTGTTGTTTGGATAGAAGAGTGGATAAGGAGAGTTATTGTTGTTTGGAGCAGTGTCGGGTGGTGGGTGTTTACTGGAGGTGGTTACGCATTCAATCGCCTTCTATCGCCTTCTGGGGAGCCTTCTGGGGAGCCATACTTAGCAAATCCCGGTTAAAATTATTATCATATTGCTACTGATCCCTCAGGCTGGTACTGATCTCTGGCTCTAAAGCCCAGACCTGGCACCAATTCCACTTTGTCGGACAACCTGTAGTGTCCAAAATTCTACAGAAGAGTCTCAAGTGTGGTACATTCCACTTATTACATAAATCCAAGAACCAACTAAGAAAACACCAAAGCCACATGAACTTAGGCAGCATCTCTCTCCCAGTAATGACTGGATTTGTCTGTAGTGGTCCCTCACTCAAGCTGCAGTGAGAGTTGTTTAACATTTCTAGGCAAGATGCTCAGTATCTCCTTCTTCAGTTCTTCTCCCATATTTCCTTTCCAATAAAAAACTAGGGAAATAATCAATGCAGATAGATCCCCTTCATTCTTGGCGGGCCTTTACCATGTCTCCCAAACAATTTTAGTACATATGGCGCAAGACGATTTCACATACATATCGAGGTCGGAAAGGGATCGGGTGTTTTCACGTCTCACCATAGTGCCCGCCCGTTGTTTTGTTCTTAGGAAAGACCTCGCTCTCCGCAACGTAAAGTTACGTAAATGGAAAGACCTCGGTCTCCACAACATAAAGTGTAGTTAAACTAGTTAATCAAAACTAGAGTCTTATATGTATATTTTGATCATACACTATATATGATAAAAACCCAACCTAATAATTCAATAAAGATATAGACTATTCAAGAGTCCGGCTAGTATAACATTGGTGTCATTTCGGCCTATATAACACCAACTCCAAAATCTATCGTATCGACTTCAAATGGTTAATCCAACCGTTCAAACTCTTCTACTTTATGAGTTGTGTGTTTACATGCAAAATTTTATAATTTTTTGAATTTTTTTAGTATCAAATCAAGCGGTCAAATGTGTGAATTTTTAAGTTAATTTTAATGCATTCATTTTTCAAGATTTTTGACCGCTTGATTTGGTACTAAAATAACTAGAAAATATTTTTTTTTTTTGCATGTAAACGCACAACTCATAAAGTAGAAGGGTTTGAACGGTTGGATTAACCGTTTGAAGTCGATACGATAGATTTTGGAGTTGGTGTTATATAGGCCGAAATGACACCAATGTTATACTAGCCAGACTCACTATTCAATGTTAAAAAATACACTATACATGATATTGATACTATATTTACGTACATACTCTTCCTATTCGAATTTCTTTTTTTCGGACTCCGGTTCTGGTGCTATATCATGAAGTCATTTCGGGGCAGGAAGTGGAATTCCTAATTAGCTGATGCTGGTATTTAACGAGACCATAAAGCTTGTGATTTCTATGGGGCCCTGCTTTATTTGTTTACTCTTCCTTCATTTTCCATCCTTAGTTTGTTCCCTTACTCTTTTTTCTAGCTGTTTTCCTAGCCTTGATTCTACTACATCATTTAATTGAATCACTTAAACAAAGCACGGGGAAGTACGTCCTATTTAAGCAATAAGTTGGGTCTTGGGGAACAGCTGGACCTATTGAATGGGTGGCTTCTCTTTCAAAATATTTTAATAGGCTCTACACTCGCTTTTTTGTGCTCGCTCCTCCGGATTGAGGCTTAGCAACCTCAGAAAGGTTTGTTTTTCATTCAGATTTGCTATTATTTTTTAAGATATTAATAAAATTTTTGGGAATTATTGGTGTCCTTCAATAAAATTAAATTTCAAATAATTATTTTCTAAATTCTTAAAAGAAAAAAATTAATTGAATATATATACACATATAAAAATATTATTTTAATTTCATTTGAATATGCTTAAAATTACCAGATTAAATTTTGACTATTTAATTCTTTTCTTAATAGCTATGAAAAAAATATATAAAATGTCATATTATTTTGTATGTATATAATTAAGATAATTTAAAATATATTAACTATTTCTATTTGTTAATTTAAACCTACGTCGCCTAACGTCGGTCATTGAATTCCTAATTACTAAATTATGGTCATTGAATCCCGTATCCTCTGAGATATCTCAAGTTCTCAACTTTCGCGCGACCTACGTTATTTGTGCTTTAAAATTCGTGCTGAACTTATTTGAACGGTTGAGATTTTTCGGAAAAACAATCAAAGGTTGAGGTATCTCAGAGGATGCGAATTCCTTACCAAGTGCGACGCGGGCCTTCTTTGCGCCTCTCTCAGTTAACTAGACTCTCCTTCCGAAGCTGTGCTCTCCTCATAGGCGCAACTCTGACAAGATCGGTAGTAGGCTGGAAGATTGCAAATTGGTGGTTCGAAGAGGCTTCTTTCTTTGTCCCTAGTACCAAGGTGGGTTTCTCTCTCTCTCTCTCTTTATTTCTGTGTTTTCTATTTTTGTTTTTGTAGGTTCGAAACTAGAAGTAGAACTGTGGAAAAATAATTGCTCGTGTATTTGCTGGAATTTTAGTGACATAGACTGCCTTCTGTCTATGTACTAAAGTGTATAAATTTCTTATATTGCAACGTTAGTATATATGTTGGAATTTGCTGTCAAAGCGAAATTACGAGTGTGCTGATTGATTGGTTGTGGAAGACCAGTGGGGAAAGAATCTATAAACTAATATGATGATGCCAATAGGTAATGCTAATATAAAATGGTAAAATAATAAGGTTATAAATACTGGTAAATTGTTCATATAAACTGTTTTAGTTTTGGGGGTTCAAGAAGTAGAACATTGGAGAAATAATTGCTTGTATATTTGCTGGAAATTCCTTATATTGCAACCTTAGTATATGTTAGAATTGGCTGTCAAAACAAAATTAGGGGTGTACTGATTAATTGGTTATGGCAGGGCAGTGAAGAACAAATTTATAAACTAATATGAAGACGGCAATAGGTGATGGTAAACAATATAAGTTTATATAAATACTGGTAAATTGTGCATTGCTGGAATGTGATGGTATCAGAGCGTTTGGCCAAGGAGCTGCCGATGAATCCAATTACGAGCTGTTGTCAAATCGTATCGAGCGAGCTCAAATTCCTAAGAAATTGAATTGGAGCTTGAATTTCAGCTCGGAATTGCATTGCAGTTTTCACCCTAACCTGACTTGGATTTCAGCTTGAATTGCTTGGATTTCAGCTTGAATTTTGATGCATTTGCAGCCTTGCCTAACATAACAAAACCTCTGCAGCGATGTAATGGACCATGGTGGGCCTGGTCTAGACAAAGACTGGGCCTTCCTTTCCTCCATCAAGGTGGAGTTATGATTTTGGGCTTCCGTCAGTGTATCTGCTCTCTCCTTAACCTTTTTTTTCTTCCTTTGTGTCATTCCCAGTTGACATTGCGTGCTCTCTCTTGATCACTGCCAGCTCAGAATTGCTTCTCAGCCAACTGCGTGAGCAAGATTTTCTGAGGTAAAACTTCTATCAATATTTCATCATTGGTTCTCCTTTATTTCTCCTGTTACTGTTCTCTTGGAATTATTTATTTACTTGTGCTCTCAGATTTCAGTATATCTTTGTGACTCAAGGATGGGGGAAGTGATTCTAGGCATGCCTGGGCAGTGGGCCCATGACTACTGTGAAAAGGCTGATCACTACACCACCAAAATTGGAGGCTTACCTGTGAGTGACTAGCCTTTTTCTTTTAATTATTGTCCTTGTTTTGGTTAAAACTTGCGCCTTTTCGTCAGAAAGTTGTAATTTTTCTCTGGCTGTTGTTGCTTTCGCTTATAGGATTGGCCAGATTTGGATGTGGCTGTTAGCGGAGAGCTTCTTTTGTGTAATTTATGTGGTGGAAAGCTTTGTCTGCTAGCACAGGCATGTTTTTTTTTTGCCTAATTTGTTCCATTTTTTTTTCTCCATGTTTTTGGTTCTCTGGTCTCCTTAATCTAATAAATATGTGTTGTTAGATTTATGCACCTGTATCCATAGAAAAGGGAAGCATAGATGAGCGGGTGATTTATGTTCTTGGTTGCATGAAGCTGGAATGTGGTAGTAACCCCCGAAGGTACACTCTTTGTGCTTATTACTTGCCATTTTTATTTTGTTGGTCTAATTATATAGTTTGGCTGGTACTGATCAGTATGTGCTGGTAATAACTATTAGTTGCAAATAAAATGTTCCCAATACAAAATGCATACGATTTTTACATGCTGTTAACAAGCACCTCAACCCTACCCATTATTTGACACAAACGACAGTACATGCTGGTGCGGTACCATTCCAGACAGTATAAGCTGGTATAAAGTGTTAGATACTAGTATAATGTTCACAATGCATTCTGCGTACCATTCCAGCAAGCTCTGTACCAGCTGGTACTAACCTATTTATGTTGGTAATAAGCGCCATCATATTCTCATTATTAATTTAATATTGTTTCAGTTGGAGGGTTCTTAGAGTTCAAAAGTGCGAACAAGATGTTAAAACTAAAGATGAACCACTTAAAGAAGTGCAACCGGAAGAAGAATCTACTTCTGTAGTTCAAGATAAACCCAAATTACAAAGTAGTTGTCTTATAGAAAGTGGCGATGAAGAAAGTGATAGTGATATTGATTTAGATGAGCTGGCGCAAGCACTTGAACAAGCTAGCACATTGGCTTCTCATTCCAAAAAGCAAGAAGGAACAAAACACACCAAGAAAATTGTAAAAAGCCCAGTTGGAAAGAAAATGATAGTTGATTCCACTACACCAGGTTATACACTTTTTTTACTTATTTGTTGGATTTTCCTCTTTATTTTTTCATTTTATATTATTTACTGTTTGCCCATGCCTATTGGATCTAATTTTTGTGGTACATTACCATGACTTAATATCAGATGTCTTGATTAATAATAGTTACACATATCCGAAAATTAAGATCTATTGATTTATATATGCAGTGCTACCTTGCTTTTATATATACCCGGAGAAGGAATCAAGCGGAAAGATTGGCAAAAATATTCCTGAAGGCTGCTGCTCCATTTCATTAAAAGAAATAGAGAAGAGCAGTGCAAATGAAAGCGAAGGAGAAGAAAGCTGGCAAGGAGAGGCTTATGAGTATGACAAGGCTTTAGGTGCTGACAGGACCTATTTAAAATTCAAGAAACAATTAGATGCAAATCCAGAGCAGTGCATTAGGTAATCATATTTTAATTTTTTCATTTTCTTTTTATGTCATAGTATCCTTTTCATTTTGTTCTTAAGCATTCACTGAGTTTCAAACCTCCCACCTCTCACAAGGAAAGCAATGATATTTATCATTTTTCTTTTGTCAGATACTCTTTTGGAAACAGCCCTTTGTGTCCTGTAGCAAGTGTGCCAAAACCAGGGGAATGCAAAATTTGTGGTGCAGTTAGAAGATTTGAGTTGCAGTTGATGCCCCCATTGTTGTATTTTCTACATGAAGGGGCTGATGGTTCATCAGATATTTCAATAAATGGATGGACATGGCTCACTATAATTATATGCACCTGTCCGAAGGTATGCCATTGAATTCCATGTTTCATAAATTATAGTGCTGCATAATTACTTTTGTCTCTATTATGAGTATTTAATTCTAGTACTGTGGTTCAACCACACCTGTATCTGTATGCTTTATCTATTGAGCCTTTAATTCATTGACACAATTTCATCTCAACAAAAGTAGACGATGAGCTGAAAGCCAAGTGAGAAAATTGTTTTTCAATTAGATTGTGAAACAAATGCTATGTAGTACAGGAGTATCTCAGTACTTACTGGTACCGAGCATGATCTAAACTCATATATATCGTCTCGTCTGGGTCTTTATAAACTTTCACTAATTTACATTAATTTCTTTTTTCATTTGCAGAATTGCTTCTCAAGGACTACCAGTGATAAGACAGGTAGCAGTTGCTGGGGCATTGTAGAAGAGGAAGCTATTGTAATACATGATGATTAATTTTTTTTTTTTTGGTTTTTGCCTTCTTGTTGACGGAGGCATACAATGTAGCAATTAGAGCTACTCTTAGGTCTTCTTACATTTCCTTGCTTATATGAGTGTTTCTGTTATGAAGGGTTAATTTATTTTTAATAAATAAACATAATTCTAAAGCACCTAATTAGTTATTCAATTTTGGATCCACATTGTTTCTTTTCAGAAAATTTTTCTTCAGATGACACAACAAAACTAATATTTGACTGTGGAGTACGAGATTTTGTAAGCTTAGTTATAGTATAATTTAGTCTACTAGCTACTTAATTAATTTTTCAGAAGGGGATTTATAGCTTTTACATATCAATTTTTCTCTGAAGAGAATATATGAACGTTGCTCAATGTAACAAACAATACATTTATTCAAAATTAAAGACAGTTATTGTCGAAGGTAAATAAAAAAGATCTGATTAATAATATGATATGACACAATTAATCAACAAGTAAATTTCAGAATTTTCTATTTTTTTGATAAAAGTGGGATCAAGCTAGCCCACCGATTTCTTATTAAAGAAACCATGCACATATATACAAAGTTCACAGTTCCCTGACTTAGCTTACATGCAGCAAAACAACAATCAACACAATAGAGCTAGCTACAAGTAAATTTCAGAAAATTATTATTAAAATAAAACATACTGCACAGATGGCTTTTTAATCAAGATTAACTAAATCTTTTTTTAAAAAAAGTGGTGAGTATGAAACAGATTGTGCGGAAGACGGTGATGCTCAAAACTAGCAGAGCACCCATGAGAGAGAAAATGGTCCATGGGCTACTAAAATAGCCATGGCGTAACGCAGCCCTATGCTTTGGCCAAAACGCTTGACAATGGTCAATCACTTGAACAAACATCAGCCTCAAGTAATGATTATCGAAGTCGATGTGAACATACTCTCTGTGCTGACCAAAGAATCTGGCACCCTCTACGCTGTTTGCTAGATTATTTTCGAGTATGCCGATTCTTTCTAACAACAAAACATCGACTGCCATGTTTATGAGGCAAGCCATGAACACCGCAAAGCTAGATAGAGGTTTATCTACACGACCAACATCACCATCACCACAATATTGTTCGAATGCTATTAGATTAAGATACGTGGACCTGCTGCACTCCTCAATCATAAAGCGAGGGACCTCGAGGATGCCATCTTTGAAGGAAACATCGAGGAAGCTTTTGCACTTCTCCTTCTTCTTCAACGTTACACCATATTCCTTGAGCTCAATCGCACTCGGGATCACTCTTGGGCTTCTGTTATTTTCATTCAATTTTTTTGATTTAAAAAATCCTCTAGGATCACACTTCTGCAACAGCTGTAAGTAGTTCCTTTTGAGGTTCCTGGCCTTCTTTTGCGGAATTCATTTGTATTGGTGGTGAATATTCTGGTGCAGGTACAAAAAGAAGATAAAAGAGATGAAGCAGGTGCTTGATTTTGACATCAGGTTTCGGAACTATAGCCCTTTCTTCTTGAAAATGCAGAGTATTTGCGGCAAGTGTAATGAAGGAATGCTGCCTATCTTCATCCGGAGGATGAACACGGCCAAAGGTGTATAAGTTGAACATCATGTCGAGCACAGAGAAAGGGATTTGATTATCAAGCATGAGAAGGTCGCCCATCAGTTCCGGCATAGAGCATCCGGCATCATGTGCTGCATCCAATTTTTTCGAACACCACTTGATAAAGAGTTGGATGATGAAGCAGCTGTCGAAAAGCAGCATATTAAGAAATGGGTCGCCTTCAAGGCCCACACTTTCAAAGTAGCAGGCACGGAGGTCAGTCTCCAATTCCTTATCTCTCGTATAACGACACGCCATATGTCATCTTTGGTTGATGAACTCGACGAAATAGATCCACTTGCGGTCCTCCATGGCACGAAGGTGTTCTTTGTTGCGATGATAAGGACCAATAGACACCGATCTTGGCTCGTAGTAGCACTTGTTGTTATTTCGGATGTGTGCAGGGACACGATAGATGGAGAATTGTTGATGATCAGCATTCCGGACTTCAGTTAATCTTCTCTCGATGTCGATGATGAGGTGGTCATTCTCGGTTGTCGACATGCTCGTTTCAACCATTGCCATCTACATTTGGATACATATATATTCAGGTAAGAAAAAATGTTAAATGGAACTCAGTAATGCGAAGGAGAAGAAAGTACCGCAAGGAGTGGTCACTGTACTGATCTCCAATATAGTTGGAGCTTCGCCTTATCCTAAAAAGACTGAAGAGTTTTGCAATTAATATAGGTGTGCTAGGTCAAGAGCCCAATAATGAAGTCATGCATTTACATAATTAATACAACAAACTTGATTATAATAATAAAGTCAGATGTTGCCTGTCTTACTGTCTACCATCTCCATCAATTTAAAAGTTGGATAAGGTTTTAACTAAAGGAAACATTCTTAAGAAGGGTTAGCAGGGTGATGGCTTGTCCTTGCTGTGGTGAGTTGGAGACAACTGATTATCTTTATTGTGCAGTGTTCTTTTATAAATAGAATTTGACAATAGATCTCAGCTCATAACAATTTTGTTTTTTTTTGGGACTAGTATGGATGACATTTGGTACATTAATGCACATATTCCTTTAAAAGATATACAAATGGTTGAGCTTGGCAGTTCTTTGGTGTATTTAGCTTGAGAGAAATAAACTATGTTTTCAAAATGCATGAATACCATCTCTGCAGGCAGTGGGTTCTAAGATCATTTCATTTACAACTTTTTGGGTGTAAAACTATGAATAATGATTCTTTACTTAATTTGTCTCTAATCTTACCTTTAGATACTAATGACGTGCCTACTCAGGATTTGATACCTATAGACCAAGAGGTGAGCCTGTCAGAGGAAGAGGAAGAGAAAGAGGATGTATCTTTTGGCAAGATGTATCTTTCTTAGTTCTGGTTGTTTTTGTGTACTGGTATGTACCAGTGTCTGTACATGTTTTTTGCTCCAGCAATTTGGAGCATGAAACATGTGAACAATTTCGGTTTCTAATGAAATCGGCGGGACTTCACCCATTTTTTCAAAAAATATTAAACATATCATGTTACATAATATGATAAAATATGATATTATAATTATTGATTTCATTATTTGAAAATTATAAATTCTTAATGATACAAAATATTTTATAAATTATGTTACCATAATTAAATTGTTAAGTAAAAAATATAAAATATTGAATATATCAATTTTGTAATAATTATTAAATAAAAATAATATGCTATATAAATCAATATAATTATAAAAAAAATACATTTACAAATACGAATAACTAGTCATTATTTGTAATTTTATATTTATTAATTATTCTACAAGATAACGGATACGTAATGGTTCTTATCCGTATGTTTATACAATAAGTTAATTAAAAAAAAAATACTCGTCCTCTTATTCGCTGAATTAATAAACATCTTAAGAATATGATACAAATAACTTAGAGCATCTCGATTCCAGCAAATGTTTAGCAATTAATTTGGACCACGTCACAGATTTAGCAATTAAAGGGATTCATAATTTCTAAATCACTCCATCCTAGAAATTTAATTAGAGTTGCTTATTTAATTATAGTTGTTTTTAAAGAAAACTTGTTAATTTAAAAACTGTGGTACATTCCAACAATTATATTAGCAATTAACACATCAGATTAGCAATTTAAAAGAAATTACTGTTGTAGATGCTCTAAAGAGTTGCTTTTAAAGTAAACTTGCTAATTTAAAAACTGTGGTACATCCAGCAATTATATTAGTAATTAACACATTATATTAGTAATTTAAAACAAATCATAATTGTAGACGCTCTAAACGGGTAGGGTAAAAGGTTTGACTGACATCCTCTTATTCGCGTGAAAGCGACGAATTGAGTTTTTAATTCTATCTATTTCACTTTTTTATATTTTTGATAGTTAGAGCTGGCGGAAGGGGTGAATGTGAAGTTTCTTCCCACTTCATAGGAGAAAATAAATATAATAATTAGAGCTGGCCGAAGGGGTGAAATTTCGTGCATGTGAAGTTTCTCCGATATTTTTATTAATACCAAAAAAATTATTAAATCTGGCCCCATTCCAAACTTATTTTTAAATCTACCACAATCGTTCGTCCATTGGGCGGTCCAATTTTCTCACCTGACCGCCCAGCAGCTGGGCGGTCCACTCTTCATAGCTGACCGCCCAGCTACTGGGCGGTCCGCTATTATTATTATTTTTTATGGCAGTTTTATGTTTTAATTTGTTTGAATGTTTTATATTAAATTGTTGTAATTATTTGTTTGATTGTTTACTATATTAAATTGTATGATATATATTTATTATTTGTTGACGATTATATTTTTATAATTGACGATTATTTTTATATGTTATGTAATTGTCTAGCTTTAATATAATTGATTAGTTTTATATTTAGTTTGTTAATGTTTAAATGTTTTTAAATGGTAAGTCTAAACAACAAAAGTAGGTAATCTAAATGGTAAGTCTAAACATGAAACATAACAGTCCAAACATGAAATATAATAATTCAAACATAAAATACTAGAAATCTATCAAACTAAAAAAATATAAAAACCCTAACGGCGATGACGAGGGCGAGGTCCGGAGAGCTCCAACCTAGTAGGTGCATGGCGGTCCCTCTGCGACGGCGGACGCCTCTGGGGAACCTCATCCACCTGCATGTCATCGTGTACGGCCTCGCGCGCCCATGGGTCCTCCCCCAGGTGTAATGGATGCTCCCCATGGATCCCCGCATGTGTACGCAACACCCACGGATCGGCCTCCCAAGTAGGAGGATACGTGGCCGGAGGCGGTGTGCCAAATATAGCAGAGGCAAAGCCATCTGCAGTCTGTGCCCCACTCCCACTGGCCTCGCCGTCGTGCTGTCTGGGCTCCATATACTGCGGTATGGGGAGCTAGCTGGCTCTCATCCGCCCTCATCTCCAGTGAGGTCATCCAATGAGAAAACGGCGGCGGCGGCAGCTTCATCATGTATGTAAACAATGTTAAATTAGAGACATAGAAGTAACGAGTAAATTAATTAAATAATGAACTTTTGCTACCTCGGTCTGATGCACTGGAACTCCATGCTCGTTGTAGTACGCGTTCCACGCGTTGTTGTTCAACACCCATTGGTGGATCGCCCACCCCGAGTCATCATCTGCAGAAATGAAGATAAATTAATAAGAATGATCTTTTAAAGAGACGCTAATAATGATCATTTATATGACATATTATTACCTGTAGGAGGTGGCGGCATCTCCTCAGCGTAGATAGGAGCTCTAGGCTGCTCCGGATCTGGTGGTGGGGCCTTTATCTCGCGCCAATTGATGTCCTCCCCAGCATCGTGCAACATACCAACCAGGCGCCCGTCCCACCCAGAGTCCTCCACGATCGGTGCACTGTGTTGGAGCATTTGACATCCTATCGCTCTCCAACTTTTTCTCGCCATGCACACCAAGCTGTGTGCCACTCCTCTAATAGCAGTCAAAATCTGCACACAATATATTTTCATTATTATTATTAGAAGATGAATAAATAACGTCAATTTTTTAAGCATGTCAGTTTCATTTAAACATACCGCACGAGCATGTTAAGCATGTTCAGTGGGGGGGTCGGACCGCTTTTAAAAAATAATAATAATAATAGCGGACCGCCCAGCAGCTGGGCGGTCAGCTATGAAGAGTGGACCGCCCAGCTGCTGGGCGGTCAGGTGGGAAAATTGGACCGCCCAATGAATGGCGGTTGGGGTATATTTAAAAATAAGTTTGGGGTGGAGGCAGATTTGATAATTTGTTTTTTTTTTTGAGTATTAATAAAAATATCGGGAAGTTTCTTCTCCAGTTCATAGGATAAAATAAAAACAATAATAGCAACAGTAAAATAAGACAAGAAAAAATAATAAACAATAAAGAGCCTGACGCGGCAAATTGAATGATTTAAGGTAGACGAATTCTCATCCCATCAGGTTACCTGGCTGAAGCCTAGACGAATTCACATCCGTTTCAGTTGTACAAGGTAGACACCATCATCAGCTAGCACAGAAAACAGAAACGAATATTTCTCTTTGTTCTGCTGCTTTTCTGAGAGAAATGCAAGGTCTTGCTTTTCCCATCTCAACCATTTAAAATTGTTGAAATCTGTGTATGAAATTTTTTTTTTATCGAGATACGTGAATGAAAAATTTTAAATTGTTGAGATCGGAAAAGCAGAATGCTGCTTTTCTTAGAGAAAAGCAGCAGAGGCTTATCCTAAAAAACAAGCGTTCAAATCTGCTAAAATTCCCATCCCGATTTCAGGATCCTGAAATCCCTCCTCTCTCCCTATCTCTCTCCTCTCTCTTCTTTCTCTCTCCTCAAAGATTTGAGGAGAGAGATAGGGAGAGAGGAGGATTTCAGGATCCTGAAATCGCAGTTGGAGATATCAGCTGATCTCAATTCAAAAAACAAATATTCGTCTTCTTGTACACGTAAGATGAAAACATTTTTTATGCACGTCGTTTAAATTTCATTTTACAGGTATCTTATTAGTATTAGTCTTACCTAGCTAGATTAAGAAATAATAAAATTAACAGTTATCAAATAAACAGATAGTTTATATTTTATCAAAAAATATAACAAGTAGAGAAATAAATTAAATATATATCATATATGTACATAATATAATATAATAAAATAATAATTATAATTATTGATTCTATTATTTAAAAATAATGAAGTGGCAATGACAAAAACGATATAAAGGGTTAAAATGTCTTATTATTTTGAGAAAATGTATTCCCTCATTTACTTTTTTTTCTTCAAGTTTTCTTAAAAAAATTCAACTCACTTTCTAACAACTTTAACAGTCCTCACCAGACCTTCCTTTCTAAACATCTTTTCTTCGTCTCTAAACGGTTAAAAACAATTTTCTTCTTTCTTCTCTCCTCTTCTCTCTACAAGTTCTCTCTCGTTTTATGCAATTGCTGATATGATCTTAATCAGGCGCGAGCACAATCGAGTGTCGCCTAGTGGCAGAGGCAGACAGACTCCCAGATCCTCTCGTCATGCACTAGGCACTGCCACCGGGAGCTGACACATGGTTGAAGAAGTTGTTAGGTTTACATAATTCAAAACTTCAGTTTACAGAGTTATATGATAAGGTTTACATAATTCAAAATATAAAATTGTAATTTTTGGATGCAGGACATAAAAAAGATAAAATTCACAATTTACAATTTAGGTTTACATAATTCAAAGCTTCTGTTGACAGAGTTATGTGATAAGGTTTAAAGAATTCAAAACATAAAATTATAGTTTTTGGATGCAAGGCATCAAAAATGTAAAATTCACAATTTATAAGTTAGGTTTACATAATTCAAAACTTCAATTTACTATGATAAGGTTTACATAATTCGAAACAATTGGAAATAGCATCTAGATGCAAATCTAAAAAATTAAAAGAAATAATTGTTTTTCAGGTTTACAATATTCAAAGAAATAGTTTACAGGATTCAAAGAGACGGTTTACAAAGTTTAAAGTGGTCCCGAGTTAGTTGCTAATTTTGAAAAGTCGTTAAAAAACTTCTAGATTTGGCCCCATTGATCCTGGTCAAAGTTCTACAAGTGGTCCACGTGGTCCCGGTCAAAGCAGTAATTAGTTGCTAGTTTTGACCGGAGACCACATGATAATGAGAAGTCGCTTGTTTTTACAACAATCAGTGAAAAGGTTTACATGATTGCTCAATTTTCACAATTGTGGCAGTTAGTTTTCGTGAAAATCTGGGGATTGGTGTTTGGAAGCATGAAATTTGTCAGATCCTATTAGTTTTGTGTCACAATCATGCTTCACGTATCTTAATCTTTATTTTAAAGTTCAAACAGTCTATCCAAACCGCTCAATATGTGCATGAATACCAAATTTTATATTTTTTAATTTTTTTTTACTAGACAAGATTGAGGCACGGAAACATTTTAACCATACTCATAAAATATTTCATAAATTAATTTTGTCATCAATTTTATTAAAAAATATTATACAAAATGTTGATTAAATCAATTTTGCCATAAACTATTATATAAAAACATAAAATGCTATATAATTAGTATAATAATAAAGTAGAAATTATATTTACAAATATGAATAAATAATCATTATTTATAATATTTTAATTTAGTATTTTTATTTTATAAAATAACGGATAAGTAAAAGTTTATATCCTTATGTTTATATGATAAATTCGCAAAATAAAATTTTACTCGTCCTCTGATGACACGAAGCAGCAAACCATTGTGCGAAAGCAGCGAACTGGGTTTATTTTTCTAATCTATTTTACTTTTTTATATTTTTTATAGTTAGAGCAGGCGGAAGGGGGAACCTTCGCGTGAAGTTTCTTCCCCAGTTCACAGGAAAAATATATATATATATATATATAATAATAATGGTCATAGTAATATAAAAGATGACGAGATGAAAGAATAAACAATAAAGAGCCTGATGCAGCAAATTGAATGACTCAAGGTAGACAACATCATCAGCTAGTATAGGCATTTTGTGCTACCTCAAAAAAAAAATTCATCAGCTAACATCAACATCAAGATCAAACATTTGATTTTTAAATTTTGAAATATAACAACAAAACAGATCAGATGCTGATATTTTGTTGCACAAAATATTTGTGATATTTTATTTCAAAATTTTGTTTGATAGTAGTAAATAAATATTAACAAATCATAATGAGTTGTGTCAAATCTAAATATGTCAAGTTTATCCCCATTTTTAGTTTCATATAAAAGGGCACAAATATAAGAAACAACATCTCTGCAATTTGTGTTAAAAATAATATAATTTAAGTCCCTATTCCGTAAATACATTTTTGGGTCACAATCAAAATATATCTTAGCCAGGTGATAATATTACAGGTAATATTGATTAATTTAGCAATTAGTAGAATAGTAGGTACTTATAAGTGACTTTTATATATTTTGTTGGCTTTTATATGGTTAAGTCAACAATATAATAATGTTTTTTTTTCAAACTTTTATATATTTCGTTTGATGCATTTTTGAAGTTGGGAAGCTGATAACAGTACGTGATTGTAAATTCCCGTACTGATTTTTTTTTCTAAAGCATTAATATATATGTACGAAAATATTTATACTTATACACATAAGTATTTGTACCTGTGAGGTTAACAATTTTTACGTAAATAATTCTCCCAAACGTATCCGCACCATAACTATTGTCCCTAACGGCATCTAGAGGGGGGTACATATGGTGATTCAAAGAACCTTACATGTTTTTCGTGATGGTAGATAAAACAATCAAACAACCGCAATCAATCAACAATGTAAAATAAAATAGATAGAGTAAGAGAGATTGACCCGCGAGATGTTAACGGAGTTCGGCTTAAAATGTCTACGTCTCCGGAGCAACGCAACCTCTCAGCACGTCTTTTTTATTATCCAATAAAGAAAATGATACAACTCGTGACACGTGAGCCCAAACAAAGGCGGGAAGTCACAGCCTAACTCGTGTACAAAGTTGAGCATAGAAGCTTGAGCTGGAGAGTACTACGCAAAGGATCGTCACACAACTATGTTTATATGTGAGCAGAAATGCTCGAGCCGGTGAGCCCTTAATGCCCTACAAGCGGAAGTCACGCGGCTATAGAAAGAGAGCACTAGATCTCCACACTATCGAACAACGAACCAACACTCTAACTTAATCTAAGAGTAGATTAGTCAAGTGGATTTGAGATTATCAAAAGAGTATTGAAGTTTTAGCTCTCTCAAATAAGGAAGCTCTCAAGTACACAAATAGTGTTTTTTGAAATGTAGGAGTGGCTTGCTTGAAACTGGAGTTAGAGTATTTACTCTATTTATAGAGGGAGCTCTAGATCTAGGTATTTGAACTGATCCGTTTAGTACGGTAATCTTCATTTCGAACGGATAGTTCAAATGTGTTGCAATTTAGGGTTTTTCCCCTTTTTGAACTTTACACTAACCGTTCAGTACGTTTATGTCCGTACCGAACGGATAGTGTATTTATCGCAATTCTGTGTAAACTCGAGTAGCGTACAGTACGGATGGTATCCGTTCATAACGAAACAACAATTGGAAGTTCCTGGATGCTACAAAACTATTCTGTTCCGTACGATTGTCAAACAGAAAAATATTCCGTACTGCAACGCTTCATTATCCGTCCGTACTGAACGGTTTGCTTCCGTACCGAACGGATAGTTTCTGAAATCAAGAATCTCAAATGTACTTTACTTTTCTATTTGATATTATAATTTATAATATTAATCTTCGTAAAGTCTTGTTGATTCCATTGGTTCTTCAAACTTTAATCTTGCAATTATAATATTTTTGAACCTGCAAACTCACTCATACAATGAAATCGTTAAATACAATCATTTCATACAATAAAATCGTTAAATACAATCATTGTATGTTTTGCAAATTAGTCAAACAAAGTAATTAGAGGATTGCATAGAACAACAATCACCTCCTTTTAACGATTTGCAAAACATACAAAGCAAGTATGTGCATAAACCGATTTGTTCCCAATTTAGTTTGTCCATAGTATTGTTTTTGCATCTCTTGTTATTTCTACCCCTTTTGGAAATCGACGAAAGGGTGAAAAATAAACAATTACGGAGTGCTCCCCCTCAATTTATGCATTCCCCCTCAATATAGTAAAATTTTGCAATTTAAGCACATATTGCTCTAAAACAATTGAGGGTTATAATTTGATCTCTACATCTAATCAAGGTAGGGTCCAATAAGAATAAGATCCAATATGCAAGTTAACGATACAATAGATGTAAGAAATGACAATTAGATATGCATGTAATTTTACAACAAAATTTTGACAAAAATAATGTGTAAGACAATTTGTACATATATGTAAATTTCACACAAATAATTTTCTAACTTAAAAGAGTTTTGCAATTAAAAATCATTGTGAAATTTGGTTGTACGTGAGTTTGATGCAATAATAGAAATTTCAAAACTAATGACAATTCAAGGTTTAGCAAAATTGGGATTTTGCTAATATGCTACGCGTAGCATAGAGCCCCTCCATGCTACGGCTCAATTTTTGAATTTTCAAAATCCTAACGGTCGATCCGAACCGTTCAACATGATCTCCATATGAATATGTACTTGCAAACCAAATTTTATATTTTTTAGAATTTTTTACTATTTATTAAGCCACTTTGAAAATCGCTGATCCAATGGTCCAGAAAAGTTTACTGTTGTGTACAAATTAGTGTTTTTTCAAAGTGGCTTAATAAATAGTAAAAAAATTCTAAAAAATGTAAAATTTGGTTTGCAAGTACATATTCATATGGAGATCATGTTGAACGGTTCGGATCGACCGTTAGGATTTTGAAAACTCAAAAAGTGAGTCGTAACACGGAGGGGCTCTATGCTACGCGTAGCACTGTCCGCAAAATTGACCCCATTATTTTTCAAAATATTTATATTAAAATGTGTTTTTCTATATAGTTTAGAACAAAATACTATGAATACTGTAAAATTGACCTTTATTCGCAATATAACATTTATATAATTAATCCACATTCACGTTTGATCTCTATAATCCGAAGATCTGGCTCCGCCCTGCCTCCTACTGTTGGTTGATCACATGCCCCATCACCTTGCGCACTCCATTTTGAGCTTATCATTGGCAAAAAAATTGCCTGGTAGTGGTATTTCATCAAGGTTACCATCCAGTAATCCATATGCTTGTCGAGATTTTGAACCAACTTCCCGAGCTTTACCAATTTGGTGTATATCATTCCATACCTGAACTTCTTTTGGAAACAATCTTAATTTGGTGCCATTTCCAAACTCAGTATTTGCCCGTTTCGCTCTCCATCTCTATTGCTGTGCTTTTGTTTTTGTTTTTGGAGGTTCAAAACTAGAAGTAGAACTTTGGAGAAATAATTGCTGTTGAATTTGTTGGAATTAATAGATTGGCTCTGTCTATGTACTAAAGTTTAGAAATTCCTTAATCAATAATGGACCATGGTGGGCCTTGTCAAGACACATACTGGACCTTCCCTTCATCAATAATGATCACTTTATGATATGCATCAGAAGGATTTTCTTGTTTCTACCCGTAACCTGCACATCAAAAAAAAAAAAACTTGAGTTGTTTATTTGCAATTAGAAAATGAATATGATTGTTTTGTCATCAACTATGTGAAATGGAACATGATTAATTAAAGAATCGATATGGAATGCATGATTCCAAGAAAAACCCAGCATCAAAATAATGATTTAAAACTTCAAAGCTTAGGCTAATAGAAAGTTGACATACTTCATTTGTTATATCTGCTCAGCCAATCACCAGGAAGTAGGAACCCTGTTTTTTTTTTTTAATTCCAAATATTTTCTTAAAAGGAAGTATATGATAATACAACCATGCTCTATTTTTTTCTATTGAACAAAAGATGGTCAACTTGTGTTGAGATATTTGTATGTTTACGTGTTTTCGGGGTTTGTTAGGGTCCTATTGGTAAATGGGACATTACGAGATAATCTAGGGTGTTATATGTAAAAGCGAGTTGTAAGGCTTATATAAGCCCGAACCTTTGATCAATAAAGTAATTTTTTAGGCTCATTATTCTTTTTGGTATCAGAGCCCCACATAATTAGGGTTAGGGTTAGCCATCTCTCTTTGCGGTTACTGTAGCACCCTGCTACAGTAGCGGATCCGTTACTGTAGCATTCCGCTACTGTAGCGCCACCTCACCAGCGACCTAGCCGCCAGCTCGCCAGCACCGTCGCCAGCACCGTCGCCTGGTCACCAGCACAGCCGCCAGGCCGCTGCTGCCTCCGCCAGGCCGCTGCTGCCTCCGCCTGGCTGCTGGTGCCTCCGCCAGGTCCTGGCTGGCTCAGATCTGGACCGTGTCAGGTCGCCTCCGATCAGCCATTGGTGTCGCCTAGGCTCCGCCTAACCTCCGCTCAGCCATTTCTCCAAACCGATAAGTCATTTCTCTTTCTTTTGGTGAGTTAGAGGCCGATCCTTTTTTTTTGGTGAGTGTTTGGTGATTTGAGCTCGAATCTTGATGGGATGAGATCAAGATCGGGCTAAAAGAAAAAAAAAAAAAAAAAAAAAAAAAAAAAAAAAGGGAGAAGAAAAGGTTTGAGGTGATGAAGATCGGGTCTTGAGGGTACAAGATCGGGTCTTGAGGAAGAAGAAAGAGGGTTTGACTAAGAATTGTGTGAGTAGATTGAATCTGATCGATGACTCACGAGGGTCCAGGCAAGGAGGCCAAGAATCCAATGGAAGAAGCCTTGGGGAAGCTGAGTGGGGATGAGATCACTATGCTGATGAGGGCATTCAAGGTGGCTGCTAGTGAGAGTGCGCCAAGGCCAGCACCGAGGGTGGAGCTACCACCGATTGATGTGAAACTCGATGGTCCAGCTTCATACTTGAGCTGGTCGCGTCGGGTAAGGTACACTCTGGTAGGGAGGAAACTGGAGGGGTACTTGACTGGAGCGATCACTGAGCCGGCAGAGGGGACTCCAGCATGGGATGAGTGGAGGTCCACTCACATGCTGGTATACATCTGGCTCCTGAGCTCGATGACACCACCAATTGCAGCCAATGTAGATGGCATTGAGGATGTGAGGCTGGTCTGGGATAAGCTGAGGAAGACGTATGATGGAGTAGGGAACAATCTGAGAGTCTCATAACCAGATCAAAGGAGATATCATTGCTTGTGTACAGGGAGAGAGGTCTGTACAGGAGTATGCCATAGAGCTGGAGCGTTTATGGCTGGAGCATGCCCATTGCGATAGGACATTGTGTTGTCCTGATCCTGCGTGCAGGAAGACCGAGGCTGAGATGCGGGACAAGACTATGGGGTTCATTAGGGGTCTGGCCCCAGCCTTCGAGCAGAGGAGTGCGATGTTACTAGCACAGCCGAAGATCCCTTCACTTGATGAGGCAGTCTCGGCCATGATACAGGAGGAGACCCGGATCGCACTACAGGCTGGGGCAGGGGGACTTCCAGGGGTGAAGTCGGCTCTAGCTGCCTCCAACTCGGGAAACACTAGGTCTAGAGGTGAGACCCGGGAGTGCTACAACTGTGGAGAGGTAGGCCACCTGAAGTCAGCTTGCACTAAGCCACCAAAGGTGAGACGCGGCCAGTCTGGAGATCGCGGTCGGGGTCGGGGTCGCAGAGGAGGTGGAAGAGGAGGCTACCGGGCAAACCTGATGGTAGCAGGTGAAGAGGAGGAGGCAGGTGTGGTCTTTACTGATGAGGATCATGAGTTTTTGGAGGCACTGAAGAGGAAGCAAAGAGCGGCAGATGGACAGAGTGTGGCCGATGATGCATCCACCTCATCCTTACCCAGGGGTAACATTGCTTCTTATGCTCATTCAGCCTCAGGTACTTGTGACTCGCACGCCCTTGCCTCTATATCCACCACTAGATCACCATGGATCGTTGATTCAGGTGCTTCTAGACATGTGACGGGTGCTGCTGGGGAGTTTTCTTCCTATACTCACCTGGCAGTCCCTGAGAGTATTCAGACAGCTGATGGTACGGCCCAGCCCGTGGTGGGTAAGGGTACTGTGCGATGTACCAACTCTTTGACTTTGTCCAATGTTTTGCATGCTCCTTCTTTTCCAGTGAATCTCTTATCCATAAGTGCTATTATTCTCCAACTAAAATGTGTTGTCTCTTTTGATATTCCTAAGGTGGTCTTCCAGGAGAAGGGGACGGGCAGGAAGCTTGGGACTGGCACATGGCATAGCGGTCTATGGTACTTGGATAGGGAGAGTTTGGACTCGGCTCTTTCGTCCATTGTAGAGGGTGTTGGAGGAGTCGGGAGGAGTGTGGAGGATCTCCTGCTGCTTCACCATAGGCGGTTGGGTCACCCGTCTTTTTCTGTTTTGAGTAGGTTGTATCCGCCTTTGTTTGAAAAGGCTAATAAAGAAAAGTTGGTATGTGATGCATGTGAGTTAGGGAAACACACCAGAAGTTCTTATTCTAGCTCTGGTAGTAGGAGTTCTTTTCCTTTTGAGTTGGTACATTCAGATGTATGGGGGCCTTGTCCCACAACTACTTTGAATGGAGTTAGATACTTTGTTTCTTTCATTGATTGTTTTTCTCGTGTGACTTGGCTTTATTTGATGAAAAACAAGAGTGATGTGTTTACTTGCTTCAAAGATTTTCACAAAGGAGTCCAGACTCAATACGGTGCAGTTGTGAAGGTATTGAGGTCTGACAATGGGACAGAGTACATCAACAAGGCGTTTGGAGAGTACTTATCATCTCAGGGAATACAGCATCAAACCACTTGTCCATACACACCAGAGCAGAATGGGGTGGCCGAAAGGAAGAACAGGCACCTCCTTGAGGTGACCCGGAGTATGATGATGTCGATGAAGGTTCCCAAATACTTGTGGGGGCAAGCAGTTCTGACAGCGGCTTACTTGATCAATAGAATGCCCTCGCGGGTATTGGAATGGAAGTCTCCGATTGAGATGCTGAGAGGTAAGAATGGAGATATTCTCCCTCTCAAAACATTTGGCTGTGTGTGCTTCGTGCAGGACAACAGACCAAATGTGGGCAAACTAGATCCAAGGGCTGTGAAGTGTGTGTTTGTTGGGTATTCGGCTACCCAAAAGGGGTATGTTTGCTGGAGTCCTATGGAGAGGAGGTTGTTCGTTAGTATGGATGTCACATTTCGAGAGCTTGAGCCATACTACTCTTCTCAGGTCCCTTCACCATTGGGAGACTCGCTCGATACAGGAGGTATGCGGCGAGAGGGGGAGACTAGCAGTGGTAGTGAGAGGAGGATGGTGAGTGTGGGGGATGTCTCTTGTCCGATTGATGAGGAGTCGGCCGTTGTGCCGGAACAGGAAAGGAATGATCTCGGAAATGGTGAAACTCAAGCTCAGGGGGAGCTGAGAGTGTATACGAGGAGACGAAAGCAGAATGAGGGGGTCGTGCCTACAGTGCCGCTTGTGCCAAGTCTCTTGTCCCTGCCTACCCCGACTCCTGAGACACCTACACCATCCACCTCAGATCCAGAGTACACAGGTGATATGATTCCTCTCTCTACTCCTCCCACTCCCCTATCGGTAAGGAGAACTTCTCGCACCAATGCGGGGGTTCCACCTGACCGATACGGTTTTCCACATGACATTGCCCAGTTTGTCTCTTACTCTCACATATCACCTGCACATGGAGCATTCATTGCATCTTTGGACATTGTCTCTATTCCTAAGTGTTGGCAGGTTGCTAAGGAGGATCCAAAGTGGAAAGCTGCCATGCTAGAGGAACTTGAGGCTCTTGCTAAGAACAAAACCTGGAAACTTGTGTCACTACCACCAGACAAGAAGGCAGTTGGGTGCAAGTGGGTCTTCACTGTGAAGCAAGGCCCAGAAGGTCGGGTTGAGCGCTACAAGGACCGATTGGTAGCAAAGGGGTACAGTCAGACTTATGGCATTGACTATGATGAGACCTTTGCACCTGTGGCGAAGATGAGCACAGTGCGGACACTTGTCTCCTTGGCAGCGAATGGAGGGTGGAAGTTGCATCAGCTTGATGTGAAGAATGCCTTCCTTCATGGTGATTTGGTGGAAGAGGTGTACATGGAGGTCCCACCAGGATTTGGCACGAAACAAACTGTTGGTAAGGTGTGCAGGCTCCAGAAATCTCTTTATGGGCTGAAGCAGTCTCCTCGAGCCTGGTTTGACAGGTTTAGGAGGGCTATGGTAGGCATGGGGTATCGGCAGACCAATGCAGACCATACAGTGTTCTTTAGGCGACATGGCGTTCACATTACGATGCTTGCGGTGTATGTGGACGACATGATTATCACTGGTGATGATGAGAGTGAGATAGCTCAGCTAAAGGCCAGATTGGGCAAGGAGTTTGAGGTAAAGGACTTGGGACAGCTGAGATACTTCCTTGGGATTGAGGTAGCTCGTGGTGCAGAGGGAATTGTGTTATCTCAAAGGAAGTATGTGCTAGATTTGCTTACAGAGACAGGTATGCTGGGGTGCAAGCCTGCGACTACTCCCATTGACCAGAAGTCCAAGTTGAGTGCTGAGGCAGGAGAGCCAGTTGATAGAGAGAGGTACCAGAGATTGGTGGGCCGCTTGATTTATCTGAGCCACACTCGTCCCGATATATCCTTTGCTGTGAGTGTGGTGAGCCGCTATATGCATGACCCTAGAGAGGGTCACATGGATACTGTGTACCATATTCTGAGGTACCTGAAGAGTGCACCAGGGAAGGGATTGATTTTCAGGAAGAATGGACATTTGAACATTGAGGGCTATTGTGATTCAGACTGGGCTAGCTGTGCTGATGACAGGAAGTCCACGTCTGGATATTGCATGTTTGTAGGGGGCAATCTGGTTTCCTGGAAGAGCAAGAAGCAGACAGTAGTTGCAAGATCCACAGCCGAGGCAGAGTACAGGGCTATGGCCTTAGGCGTGGCAGAAATGCTGTGGTTGAGAGCCCTGCTGGTGGAGCTCAAGATGGACCAAGGGGCTCAAATGAAGTTGTGGTGCGATAACAAGTCAGCCATCAGTATCGCCAACAACCCAGTGCAGCATGATAGAACCAAGCATATCGAGATCGATAGGTTCTTCATCAAGGAGAAGTTGAACAGTGGACTCCTGGAGTTAGGCCACGTTGCAACCAAAGACCAAGCAGCAGATTGTCTGACGAAAGGACTCAATTCATTGGACTTAGCGAGAGGATGTGACAAGATGGGCTTAGTGGATATCTTTCGCCCATCTTGAGGGGGAGTGTTGAGATATTTGTATGTTTACGTGTTTTCGGGGTTTGTTAGGGTCCTATTGGTAAATGGGACATTACGAGATAATCTAGGGTGTTATATGTAAAAGCGAGTTGTAAGGCTTATATAAGCCCGAACCTTTGATCAATAAAGTAATTTTTTAGGCTCATTATTCTTTTACTTGTAAAGAGAATCTAAAATGATTGGTGGGAATTGGATACTCTACTCTCCTGTTTGGTGAAGAATCAGAAAAGAGGAAAAAAAACATGCAATTAATGTTTGATACGTAACTAATAACAGATATAATATGCTTATATGTAAACCATATTTCAGCTAATTAATTGGTTTTTTTTTTCTGACAACCACATATTATGAATTTACATGAGAAATAACAAGTTTGAAACCTAAATGAAAAATTCATTATTAATATTAAATCGTTTGATGACTTGACCTCCAATCTTTATTCGAAAACATAAATAAAAAAAACTAATAACGGAGGTCTGAATTAAACTTGGTTGGCTACACAAAAATTCAAACCAGCTAGCCGAAATTTTTTTAGAATTTTTTTTTAGCCGAAATTTGTATCCTCCTAGGTACCTGACTCAAGCAGATTACAAATAAATGGCCCAGATTAATAATGCCTTGTGAATTCCGAATAGGCACCCAATTGGATGTGGAATTCAGATCTCCTAAAATAACCCAAATTTTGAGTTTGGATCCGGACCGTCTGATCTGCTCTGGCACGAATATTAATAATGCCATGTGAATTCTAAATAGGAACGTTTCAAATTTTTAAAAAAATGAGGGCATAGTTGGGATCTTTTTTTTTTTTTTTTTTTTTTTACTGATGCAGTAGCAATGACATCTTCAGTAATGTGGAGAAATTAAGAAGTCTACAATGTACATTATTATTACATCACATCACGAGTAATGTCTTCCCAAACCCAAAGTTTTCATTTATGATGTGCACACACCAAAATTCAAATTGATATAATGATAATGATGACTTCATATATGGGAACAATTTTTAATGTTATATCAATACTCTTTCCATTATTAGTAATTAAAGGGGGTATACAAACAGGTGTTACACAAAAGATAACATAGTAAATGCCACAGAGAATCATTGACTGATAATATACCTTAGTAACCTTACTTTGGAGTAGGGCTGCAAACGAACCGAACCGAATCGGACTTACTTCCAGTTTAAGTTTGGTTTGAATTAATTTCAAACGAACTCAATTTTGAATTGAACTTTTTACGAACTTTATTAGACTTACGAGTTATGACTTATGGCTGGACCATAGTTCGAAATTACAGCACTTCAATAAAAATTCAGGCATTCTGAATTCTAATTACTCAGTACACCAAAGTTTATATCAAAGTTCATTACAAATATCAAAATTTATATCAAACACCAAAGTTTAGTACAATCAATCAAAGCTCAGTACAATCAAAGTATCCAAAGTTTTCCAAAATAGTCATCAGGAGCAACATCACCAAAGTTTTCAAATATCCAAAATATTCAAAGTACAATTTAAATATCAATAAAAGTACAGAACAATCACCAAAGTTTTAGAATTATTACAAATCCAAATATTATCCTAAATAAAATATTAAAGTTCATTATCAGCGAAAATCAACGATTTATGTTTGAGTTAATTTCGAACTAAGTTTGATTTGCGAACCTATTTCGAACGAACTAGGTCCAGTTTGAGTTTGGTTTGAATTAATTTCGAACTAAGTGTGGTTTGAATTAATTTCAAACGAACACAATTTCGAATCGAATTTTTTATAAAGTTTTTCGAATCAAACTCAAATCGAATTACGAACTACAAAAATTTTGTGCAGCCCTACTTTGGAGGTACTCCTCAATCCGACTTTGCGCTGGAAAAAAAATCTGGGGTGCTAGAATTTTTTTTAAAAATCATCGCAAAATATTTAAAAATTCGAAAACCAACTTAGTTACAAATTTGGTAAGAATCATCACCATAGTAACAAATCAAAAGTTCGGGTTCGGTTCGGCGAGGTCGAAAATTCGTGATTCAGGTATAATTCGGGAATGATTCGGTACAACAAGGAAGCAAAAAAAAAAATTCAAAAAAAACATAAAAAAAAAATATTTTTTTTTGCCTTTTTTTCGCGAATAATTCGTATCTCGCGTTTTATACGCGTTTTATTCGCGAATAAAACGTATTATACGTTTTTCCGCGTATAATACGGTGTTCGGTGCGGTTATGTTGAAAAAACGAATTATTCGCGAATAATTCGCGAGTTATGTCACTATGATCATCACCACCGAACTTCACGTACGGTATGAAATTTTAAAAATCGGTATTGAGTTTAAATCCGATCTGACCTATTCTACTCATACAATCATACAATGTCACAGAAGATCCGGAAAGCATGAAACCGAGTTTCATCCATGGTTCTGAAACTCAGAATCGGGTTCTTGACCGTGGAACTGGAATCGGCCGAGTTGAAAAATATTCCCAACCAATATCTTCTAATCTAGACATAGATTTGCCTCTATCAGACATCTAAATTAAGTAATGTCAAATAAAATAATGGAGAACAAAATTAGTAATTAACTTAGATTTGTATACTAATATTTAACTAACAAAAAAATATGTACTATTCTAATATTAAATTTATACTTAAGAAAATAACATAGAACAAAAAAAATTGAACTAAAACCTAATGTGTGATTAAATTACAGAGAACAAAATATGAGTTACTTACTTGATCTTGTTTATGAATTGATGAATTAATCTTGAATTAAGATATTGGATGAAAGTGAAGTTTCTGTTACTGGAGTCTTTCTTCCTTTATCTCTCAGGCAATAAATGATAGAGCAAAGAGTGCTCTTAAACTCGCTACTCTCTTCCCTTCAACTTATCTAGTTGACAGAGCTTCTCTAGTCTATCAAGTTCAGCTTAGCGTAACATATATCAAATAAAAAAAGTAAAGAAAAAACCAAAAAAATATTCACAGATACACAGTATTTTAACTTCACTTTAGTCAAACTTTTCAAACTTTAAAAAATATTTGTTCGATAGTTCACTTTAGTCAAACTTTTAACTTCACGGATACACAGTATTCGTATTATAGTAATTTAACTTTAGTCACATGTACTACATATCACAGGTGGAATAAAGAGAGTACGATTTTCAAATGGGGTCCTCTAAAAAAAAATGCAATCCGTGTACTTTACATCTTCTCCACTAACTAAAACGCTTCTTCTCTAAAAAAAACGTTGTTTCCCACTTTCCCCCAAAGTTTCCCACTTTCTCCCAAATTTTAACGGTACAGGCGGCTGAGACTCAGTCCAAGTTGGTGAGAATTGGTCATTTTTGCCTTGAATCGGCTCAACTCGGTGTAAAATCGGTTGAATCGGCCTAAAAATCGGCTAACTCGGCCGAGTCAAGCACTGTTCATCTGAGTTTTGCTGAAAAACTCGCACGGGCGCGAGACTCGGGTGAAAATCAGATCGGACAGGCCGATACCGAGTTGACTCGGAATCGGCCGATTTTCCAAACCATTTTCATCTTCGGTTTGAAGAGCATGAAACCGATTTTCATCTTTGGTTTGTATTCTAAAAAAAGGAAAGAGGCATGCAGAAGATGGTGTAACGGGTTGTGTACCCTTGGTTCAGGGATCAACACCTTATTCAAGAAAGAGAATCTCATGACACAACCTCCAACTCTCCAATTTATTGCAACATCAGTGGGCCCAACCCAATTTCAAAATTTCGGAATTAGAGTATTAGCTGATCGGATTTTCTCTTATACCAAATGATACTAGAGAAAATCCGAACCATTTGTTTTTTATTCTATAGTCCAGATTGAGACAACAAGTTAGAGAATCCGTCCAAATTAATGAAGAATGCATGGAAAACAAACTCCATTTCTCATGAGAAGAGGATGTCATACAACTCAGGATTGTGTCTTGCGTGGGAAAAAGATTGCATGGAAATATGCATTCACTTGTTTTGGCAGCCATACAGCAGAGTATAATCAGTGCAACACGGACACCGATAACTGTATCTAGTTATGAGTCTCACGTTTTTTTTATGTCACGAACTTCATCTCTCTACAAGGAGCAATTAAAAACATAGGACATTATTTAGGCGACAATATTATGGTTAATCTGACATGAGAGGAACAACATAATCTTTTCTCAAAAGACAAAACCAACTCACACGCTATCGGAAGAAATCCTACGTAATGTACAGTTGTGGCGAAGTTGCTGCTAGCAACTGAACGAGTGAAGAAATTCTTTTTTCAGCTTAGTTATGTGTGAGGATGGTGTGTAAATATTTCTTTTTCATCTTTTTTGGTTTTTTTTTCGACAGTGTAAATACTATTCTTATTAATGAAAATTGTAAGATCGCAAGTTGCCACCTTACCATCAAAAAAAGAAGAAGAAGAATATTGTAACATTCTACTGAATCCATTTTTCACAATGATATCCGGACCCGTTGTAATTCTTATTAAAAAAAAAGAACAAAACCGAAGTTGGAATTCGGTTTGAGAAAAAACAAAAGAAACCGAAGTCAATCTTCGGTATGTCCTTTTACTTCTTTTTTTTAAATTGGAACGGGTAGCTCTGTGTAACCATTGTGCAACACTCAATACCGAATTTCATTTCCGTTTTCAAAATTTCATACCGAATATGATGTTCTGTGGTGATGGTTTTTCTAAAAGAAATTTGTAATTAAGTTGATTTCCGAATTTTTGATTGTTTGATGATGGTTTTAAAAATAAATTCGTTGTGCTATCCTAGCTGGCTCATCAGATTTGGTGCGCATGCTAGACTGGTGAATGCATCAAAATTCGTGTGCGAACTGAATTTGAGTGGGTGATATTTTTTCAAATTTAAAGTTTAGAGTGATAACTAATTAATTTTGAATTTTCACCATGGTATTTTAAAAAATAATTTCGGCCCTGCTAGTAAGTGCTAGAGATACAATACGAGTATCTACATTCTATAATTAATTGCATGCAAATTCTAAATCGAATTGAATGCCGCCTAATGTATAATTACATGTATATTTATTTTCAGACGTGCCAACAGCTGCCAAGTCAATTTGCCAGAAATGCGTAGGCAGTTCTGACTAACTATCAGAGAAACTTTCCATCCAATTTTAGTAGGTACAATTTAATTTAGTTCAGAAATGCTTAACACTTTCTTTGGAAGTACCAACTTTGTCCTAGTTTTATATATGGTATATAGACGTGGAAACAGGAAACCTCATTAGTTTAAAAAGATGCATTAATAGTATCTGATGGATGCCATCATGACAGGTATTTTTTTTATAACCGTTCCATTAAAATAAAGGTATGGGTTCTGATTCTGATTCTGAATTTTCTTATTTTGATATTTTATTAAAGACAATTTTGTTGTAATTTCAAGCTGGAAAGAAAACTGCTTCGATCATATATCTATTCTTTATTGTGTCAAATATGTACGACTTTTGTAATGAGATGTAGAAACGGATCTAGGAAATTGAGATAAAAGGTCTAGATGAATAAGCGTTATGTATTTTCATTTTATAAGAAAGACTTGTAGTAATAATTTTTTTGTAAAAATTAAAATTTTGAAAATTAAAGTGTAATTTTTTTTTAGGAAGATTAAAGTGTAATTAGAATTGAGATAAAGGGTCCCTCCTATCACTTCCGAAATCCTCTTGCGAGCAATTTAAATTAGAATTCTTTTTGTTATAATTTGGAGTGTCAATGAATCAGAGTTTTGGATTCGCTTTGGATAAGTGAATAGAGTTCATTTTTTTTTTTTTCAGAATTTAACGCATAAAGTCTAAAATCTGGCTTAACCATGTAATTGTCATTTCTTTTAAACTTATCCGACTAAAAAGCTTATTAGATCTAATTTATATAATTTTGATATTTGTGCTGAGCAAATTCAAATCTCTTATAAATGTATAGCAATTGAACACATGTAATTTATCCCACATGGAAAATAATACTTAAAGCATCTACATCCCTGATACTATTAGAGTTTCTAATCTAACGTGACAGTTTCTAATCTAGTTTTAGGGATGTGGGAGAGTTTCTTATTTATAAACTATGCAGTAAAGTTTCTTATTAAGTAATTGTTTATAAACTCCATGCTGATCAAATTATTGGCTCAAATTATTTCTGTTTTTTTATTTGTTGCTGACGTGGCTTAATTGAAACTCTAAAATTAATTTCAGATATGTGTGAGTTAGAAATTTTAGAGACCTTAATTTATAAAAAGAGATTAACAGTTATTTAGAAACTTATTTGAGTTGCTGGAATGTAGATGCTCTTAGTACTTGTCCTTTTCACCCCTCTTGTGCCAAAATTTTGGCTCTGTCACTGTTTAATGACCAGTCTAGATTACCACGAATTAAGCCAATTTTTTCCGGTAGGTGAATGACTGTTACCTGCATAAAATATATAAAAAAAAATATTATGTTTGAGTTGCATAATAGTTCTGAGGAGCAGGTAAATAATTGAGCCTCAAATACATCTTCTAGAAGTGTCCTAGTTCTTGACTAAAATATAATTGCTTGATGTTAATGGTTTTGAACTTGTTTTTCCGCATATTAGCCTTTAGCGTGACATTCTTCACACCTTTAATTTTCGAAGGAAAATATAATATTTATGATTTCAGCTATGATTTTTCTTAATATTTAAAATAAAAATGTTAAATAATAAATCATCTCCTGCATCGCGTGAGTACATATATAACTAGCGTACTTCAATGTACACAACAATTTCATGAGATACTAATCTGTGTGCAACTTGTGTACCCAAAAGTTTACCATACAAATCCCGCTATTCTCCAATTCCTCTATTATCGCCCACAAGAAAGCTAATTAATTAATAAATTAATTAAACCACACACTGAATTAATAATTTCCAGCGAACTCCGAATTGATTCCTTGCCTCCCAAATTGTGACATGTTTGGAAGTCGCTGGAATGGCCGATTAGGTTACAATCCAAAAAGCAATGTCAAACTTTATATAGTATGAAAGAAATGAAATTTAATATTAGTTTGTTTATGATAGATCTGTGATGACGTCTTTTAATTAATCCCAACATGCGATTAGTTAATCTTTTAAGTTTTAATTATGCCAAATCTGAAGAAGAAGAAGAAGAAGTGGATATTGTCCCTCTCTTATTTTGTGTTAGGTGCACGAAATCCCACAATTTAGTTTATTTGCCTCGATCTCTCCTCGAGGGGAACGTGTACCCCATTTTTTTTATTAATAAGAAAAAAAATAAATAAATATCGAAATAGGGTAAGATTTCGCAAAATTTTGGAATAAAGAAAAAAGTAGTGAACCTCTTCTGCATATCTGAGAGGATACGCGTTTGAGATTTATCAGTGGAGGAATTTTTCTGAATTCTAGTATATATTTATAGAGCTGAGCTATGGTGAGTTGTGAAGTAAGATGTCATTTTTACTTCACGCTCATATTTTTATTTTGAAAATTCAAACAACCGATCCGAACCGTTCAACATGTTCTCTATATTGAAATGTGCTTGAAGACCAAATTTTACATTTTTTTGAATTTTTTTACTATTTATTAAGCCCTTTTGAAAATCGCTGATCCGGTGGTCCAGAAAATTTTACTGTTTTTTTACTGTTCACAGTGGATCAGCGATTTCAAAGTGGCTTAATAAATAGTAAAAAAATTTCAAAAAATGTAAAATTTAGTCTCCAAGCACATTTCAATATTTAGAAAAAGTTGAACTGTTCGGATCTGTTGTTTGGATTTTCAAAATGAAAATATGACGTGAAGTAAAACGACGTTTTACTTCACAACTCACCATAGCCTATCTCTATATTTATATATAGTAGTCATATTATCGATCTATCGTGACAGATATTAATGGTCGATGTAGTCGTACCCGACATTTTTATTAATATCCAAAGTTTAATACAAATTATTAATTATGCCCAGATTTCCAAACTTTCGCTAAAATACCCAAGCCGGCCAGAAAATGGCCGGCTTAGGTCCCTCCCTAAGCCGGCCATTTACTGGCCGGCTTGATACCTTTTTTTTGTTTTTTTTACCCGCATTTCACCCTATATATACCCCCATTTTCTCTCTCCTTCTCACAACTCTCTCATCTCACAACCGGATTTGAGCTCTTCTTTGAGGTAATTTTTTTTTATCTAATTTAATTTGTAATTTATTTATTTTAGGGTTTAGGATTTAGGGTTTAGGTGTTAGAATTTTGATTATATTGTTGTAATTTAGTGTAATTAGCTAAGTTGACCAATATTTAGTGTATTTTTGTCATTTTGACCATAATTAGGCTGATTAAGCGTAATTTTACCGAAATTAGTACAGATGACCAATATTTAGGGTATTTTGGCCTTTTTTATCATAATTAGGCTCATTAAGCGTAATTTCACCGAAATTAGCACAGATAACCAATATTTAGAGTATTTTGGCTTTTTTTACCATAATTAGGCTAATTAAGCGTAATTTAGATTAATTAGCACAGTTGACCAATATTTAGGGTATTTTGGCCTTTTTTACCATAATTAGGCTAATTAAGCGTAATTTAGTGTAATTAGCACAGTTGACCAATATTTAGGGTATTTTGACCTTTTTTTACCATAATTAGGCTAATTAAGCGTAATTTAGTGTAATTAGCACATATGACCAATATTTAGTGTGTTTTGGTTATTTTGACCATAATTAGGCTGATTAAGCGTAATTTTACCGAAATTAGAACAAATGACCAATATTTAGGGTATTTTGGCTTTTTTTACCAAAACTAGACTAATTAAGCGTAATTTAGTGTAATTAGCATAGTTGACCAATATTTAGGGTATTTTGGCCTTTTTTTACCATAATTAGGCTATTAAGCGTAATTTAGTGTAATTAGCACATATGACCAATATTTAGTGTGTTTTGGTTATTTTGACCATAATTAGGCTGATTAAGCGTAATTTTACCGAAATTAGCACAGATGACCAATATTTAGGGTATGTTGGCCTTTTTTATCATAATTAGGCTCATTAAGCGTAATTTCACCGAAATTATGTTATTTTAGACATCAGGATGCCTAGAGCACGGCCTACCCCGCTTCCAATAGTGGACGAGCCGATCAGTACCAGCAGCACGGAGCACATCAGTCCTCTTCTGTGGATTCCCCACAGCGAGCACCGAGTCTCACTGGCTTCTCGTGAGGTACGTTCTTTTTCATAGATTTTCTTTAAATTTTGTTGGGTTTAAATTTTATTATGTTATCACCATGCGGGTTACCTTTTTCAACGCAGGACACGGATCTTCTAGATGTGAAGTTGCGGTGCGTGCACATGAAGTACTACGATGTGATGGAGCCATACCTCGTCAACCTGGGTCTCTACCAGGTTGTGGACATCGTGCGGACCGAGAAAAACATCATCAATGCATCTCTCATCGCTGGACTGGTGGAGCGATGGCAACCCGAGACGCACACGTTTCACATGCCGTTCGGAGAGATGACGGTGACTCTCCAGGATGTGAGTGCTCTCTGGGGTTTGCCTATCCGTGGCACACTCGTCGGCGGCGTCTCTGACAGCGCCAGGTTCGCAGGTTATGTCAAGGAGTTGTTAGGAGCTGAGCCTTCCTATGTCATTGGGGAACATGGGAGGTCGAAGTTCAATTTGCGGATGACGAGGTTACGGCAGCACTTCATTGCGGGTCTCTCGGCAGATTCCACCGAGCTGGAGATTCAGAGGTAAAATTTATAACTTGTTTGTACTAATCAATTTATAATACGATGATTATATTAGAATTTTTATATGTTTTGTATTGCAGATATACACGGGGCTACGTGATGGACCTTTTTGGTTCTGTCATGTTTCCTGATTCCAGCAGTAACCAGATGCCGATGATGTATCTCCCGTTGCTGATGAACCTTGAGCAGCCGTCGACGTACAACTGGGGTGGGGCAGTCCTGGCATATCTATACTTCCACCTGTGCCGCAGTAGTGAGGTAAGTTACCAACTCTTACTTTAGTGTAAATTATTTAATCAATCAATCCATCAAAATACACTGACGTGTAATGTTCTTGAAAATGCAGCCGAAAACGAAGCAGATATACGGGCCGGTACTCCTGCTTCAGCACTGGTCGTGGTCACGGCTACCGGTGGGCCGTCCTGTCCCCAATGAGGCACCGGATTGGGGCTCGCCAGATTTGTTTAGATGCCCGGCATACGCCAAGAAGTGGCACGATTTCCACCACTACTTAGATCGGACCCACGGTGCTACCGTTGGGATCAGGCCTGTCCGGTCAGAGCTTCAGAGTTTGCCTGAGGCTTTTGTTGAGTGGACGCCGTACGATCAGTTGTACGAGGAGAACTTCATGCCGGGCAGTGTGAGTGACGAGCAGGAGCGGGAGATGTGGTTCTATCGAGAGGTCCACTCATACACTTCTGGACAGTGGAGCACCACTATCCCGATCGGGTGCTCCGCCAGTTTGGTCGTACGGCGTTGATTCCTGCAGACCCATCTTTGACGCGTTCCACGCACAGAGCCCTGCACAGGTAAGTCGTAGTCTATTGTATTTATTGTCAAATACATCAAATTACTTGATAGCTTTGTATTGCAACTAACGTCTTCTTTACAGCGTAACCCACCGATCCCGACTGGATAAGGACTGGAGCACCCATTTCGATGCATACTACGGGACGGCCCAGGATCCTTAGCAGATAGAATTCTATCATGAGCCAGATGGGATCATTCAGACCCAGGGAGATCCCCAGTTGAGGTACGATGTATAGTACACACTTGTCTGCATGGCGAGTGTCTATCTGCAGGGTGATTACGGTGCCCATCTTCGCGACAGGATCAAAACCGATGATGGTTACCATCCCAACGGCCGTTCATGGGCTCGCCAGGTAAAGCACCTAAAACCACATAGTTTTGGTCTAACTTAGTAGTTCATCAAGGTTTGATCTGACATGCCAAATTTTTTTCAGCTTCTGGCCGCGATCAAGGAGTGCGGACATGGGATTGCCATGCCGGGAAAGAAGAACTGGAGACGGCTTGGGTACCGTGTCCTTAAGAAGAATGCGAATGTGGTTGAGGATGCCGGACACGGTGGAAAGATCATCGGTATGCTGTGAGACACCGGAGAGAACATCAACTGGCGTGAGATAATTCCGACCGAGCCCGACCCGAGCCCGGTTCTGCTAGATGATATGCCATCTTCCCCCGATTCACATCCAGAGTGGGACTACCATCGTTGGGTATTGTCCAACATTGGGTGGACGACATGGTACGACGAGCATGGACGTCCGGTGCAGCCTCATGTATGTCATACTTCAGTATCTGTCATGTTTTAATAAATTTCTTTATTTAGATCAAATTTAATAATTTATGTGTATGATTGCAGGGTCCAGCAGAGATGCCACCACAGCCACCACCTGCGGAGACCGATACTTCTGAGTACGAGCCCCTCTCGTGCAGTCTCCAGGACTTCGGGGTATTCAATGAGGATTTCATTACAGCACCGGCATGGTCCCGATTGGCACAGAGATGCCGCATGATAGAGAGGCTAATGGTAGTGGGTCTCATACTCAGCCTGCATTTTGGACTGAGTTCGCCGCATCTATCTTCAGTACACCTCTGCCAGTACCACCAGTCTGCACAGGCGATGCCAGATGGGATACCGCCGAGCAGATACTCAGGTCTGCCGATACCCCAGATGAGCCCGAGAGAGACGGAGCCTGGCCGCGCTGGCGCCGGGCGAACGCCGGAGTACCGCCTCAGCGATATTCCCCCTCTCCGTTTTAGTTGTATTTTTACTAGTTTTGTACTATTTATATTTGATATACTATTTATGTTTGGTATATTTGGATTATCCTATATTTCGGTTCATGTGTATGTGTGCTTTTATGGTACTATTTTTATATTTTACAGATCAAAATAAATTATCATGATAATGGTAAACAGAAAATATTACAACATTAAAATAGAAGCACAACATAAAAAATAATATAGCGTATTGTAATGTAATGTAATGTAATTTAGCGTAATTTAACATAATATAGTGTTATTCAATATAATTTAAATTAATGTAGCGTATTTTAGTATAAATATGCTAATTATATATCAAAGGAAGTAATATAACAAAAAATTTTAAATTTTCAGTGTTAAATTTCAATATTTTGATTTTCATAGTGTTTCTCTCTAAAAAAAAAAAAAAAAAAAAGGTACCAAGCCGGCCAGAAAATGGCCGGCTTAGGGAGGGACCTAAGCCGGCCATTTTCTGGCTTGCTTGGGTATTTTTAGCGAAAGTTTGAAAATCTGGACATAATTAATAATTTGTATTAAACTTTGGATATTAATAAAAATGTCGGTAGTCGTACGCTACTAACAAAAAGGAGAATGAATTTACAGGTCCGCTCCAGCGCACTGCGTGTGATTTTTATTATCAATATTTTTTAGTATATATGAATTTTATGAAAATTAAACTTTTAAAATAATTTGCACTTGTAAAAAAACGATATGACATGACTGAATAGGTGGATGAGTTTTTATGAACGATTGTTAGCGCGCGAGATTTAAAAAAATTGATGTGTTATTTATTAGTCTTTCAAGTTTAAACCGTCTTATATATATTTTGTCCACTTCTGTGAAGCAGTGTTGTAACAAATTAAAATGGAAACACTTTTGACGGCGACTAGTCTGACATTGATGTTATACAATAGGACCCAGAACAATGAACCGTCTAATTGATCATAATATATACCCTGCATTGTAGACGTATCACTTGTAAAGTAGATGAATTTCAACAGTTTGAATTCATCATTTGAAACCAATATAATAAGTTTTAGAGTTGAATTCACAAAGGAGCTTAGATGAACTTAAAAACACTAGTCTACTCTTATCAACTATATGCTACAACTTCATATGCATAGTGCAGCTCCTGTTCTAGAGACCTTAATTAATATCACCTAAGCTAACATAATATTTATGTTTAAATCTTGAACCGTTCAATCAGACCCATGAGTATTAAAGAAGTCACGTATATTTCATCTCGAGTCGAATTGATCCCGACTCTAATCAGTCACTCTGATCTTACCTCGTATGACATGGACTTAGAGCATCTACAATGGTACGGTGATTTCTTTTAAATTGCTAATCTGACGTGTTAATTGTTAATATAATTGCTGGGATGTACCACAGTATTGAAATTAGCAAGTTTGCTTTAAAAGCAACTCTTTAGAGCATCTATAACGGTGATTTCTTTTAAATTGTTAATCTGATGTATTAATTGCTAATATAATTCCTGAGATGTACCACAGTTTTTAATTAGCAAGTTTGTTTTAAAAACAACTCTAATAATTAAATAAGTAACTCTAATTAAATTTCTGAGATGAAGTGATTTAGAAATTATGAATTTATTTAAGCAAATTATCAACCTCCCAAAATACTCTAGCAATCAGCTATTTTTTTTTTTTTTATGAGAAGCACTCAGCTATTATGCATTGTGGCAAAGAAGATCAAAACGTCATATGAGGGGACACGAAACGGCTAGGAAGGTGCAACAGTGCCAGTGGGGATCTGATCCCTCTGAAAATATATGCATTATATTATGCAGTGGGGCGGGTTGAGCTCATTCAGTTTCTTTCTTCGTCGTCAATGACTCGGTACATATTGTACGCTTATGGTAACTCAGAGGATCAGAAATGGCCCACCTGACCTGGAACGTCCGAATCCGCCAATGAGGAGGCGAGGGCGCGAGGCACTGTCACTTTCTCGCCTACTTACCTTTCAACCCACCTCGAAGGCCACGCTTCTGTCTATTTTCGCGCCCCGCTCGTGGCGTGTAGCGACGCGGAAATACGGATGCGAGACGCAACTCTACTCACCTTGTTTTTACGATCTTATGTGTGTTTTCTTCAGCTAATATTCGTGTGTAGTTAAAACTGACAAGTATTTACAGCTCAACTGCTGATTGCATGGTGCAGGAAAGTAGATACAGGACACAGGTAGGTAGATACGGACAAAAGGAGACGTAGGGATATAGCTATCTTTTCCGTCTCTATCGGGGGCTGGGAATTTATTCGCTGCGCCATCTCCCACTCTTTGTTTTTTTTTTATGAAAGCCATCTCCCACTCATCCAGAGGGAATTCATATCATAACAGAATATTTTTGTTTGGTTCCAAACCGTCCGATCAAAATCCGCACAAGTATTAAAAGAAGTCAGTGTATTTCACTTCGGACCAATTGATTCAATTTTTGATCGAACGGGCCGAATTTAAATAGAAATATTTTATTACCTCACAGGATATGGACTCCCCAGGAGGCACACTATATTTGTCTGAAATGTCTGCAACAGGACAAAAAAAAAGTTTTCTTTTATTCAAATGAATTTCTATAATTCGTAAACTATTTAATTTTTATATTTACAACTTATTTCACTTTCATGCATTTTGTAAATTTTCATACAACTTATTACTCCATAAATCGAAATTAGACGGCGTGTGGAGTAAAGCTGTAGTAAAATTTGTCAAAATATATTACTTAATTTAATAAGTTGAATCTTCAACATCTTTTTCTTATTACAAAGTCGTCAAGTATGACTAGACAATCATGTCATAAAATTTAGTAATTATCTAATCAACCTTTGTTATCATGTACTATGTACAACATGCTGGAACATTTATTTTATATCCATACATCTTTTTTTTTTCCTCATGAAGTACCTCATCAATACATTAGACCTAGTTTAGCATTGAATATTTAAACATTTTATTATTCAAATTATCCTTTGAAGATTTTGTTCCATTGCTTTAGAACAAAATCCATCGTACTTTGCATCTCAAGCTTTCCTCATAGACCCACGCGCCGTTTTTTTTTTTTTTTTAATAATGTATGAGTTCAGAGTTCTAGTTCTTGGATTTAGCCCACAAATATTTACTAGTAAAATTTTGGTTTTCAATAAAATTGACTAATCAAATTAATACTTCAAAACTGAAGTTCATAAAATTTTGATTTTTAAAAGGCCAGATTTTTGAAATTTCGAGTGGAGTTTAAAAGTCATGCTGTAATTTTGAAAATTTTAAACTATTTAAAAAAAATATCAAACCGTTGTTTGAAAGTCTGATAATGATTATATAATAATGGCCAAAATTCCAAAGTTTATTCTTTTTTTTAATTCTTCACTATGATTTCATATCCATTTATTTTGTTATTTTACTATAAAAAATTCAATTCTTTTTTCGAAGCACTAGGTTCTATCCCATGCATTTTTTTAATCAATCTTTAGTTTTTATAGAATCAACGTTCTGTTGATAATTTTTGTTTTCGCATAGGCAAGTCATTTTGCTAATTACAGGGGTTGCGAAGTAAAATTACCTGTGGGGTTGTGGTGTGACCAATAATTAATTGTTCCACAGTGGCCTCATCCTTTCTTCAATATGATTTGACATCAGATCCAAATCTGCTGAAATCTAAAATCATGAACAGTAACTCTAAAATCTCTGAAATTCTGAATCCAGCTGTTGAACTGTTTTGAAATGCGTGCACAGAAAAACCAACTATTTTGAGATACATGCACAGAAAAAGTTGAACGGTTGGATTCGGAATTTCAGAAATTCCAAGAATGCTGTTCATGTATCTCAGATTTCAGCTGATTTGAATTCATTTGACATCTATGGATTCTAATTTTACTATAAAAAAAGACTCTGCTATTTATTTTTTAAAGCACTAATTTCTATCCCATGGACATTTAAATCAGTATTTAGTTCTTTAATATATAAGTTCTGTTGATATTTTTTTGTTTCCGGATAGATCCATTATATTTCTATTATAACAAGGTTTATGCAGGAAAATTACCAGCTAGAATTGTGATGCTTACGCTACTAATTCTTTGCGGTCTCGGATAGCGCAATGCGACGGAGGATAAGTGTCGAACCAAAGCGCGCCACGTAGCAACTCTTTCTCTGAGTCGCGTGCCATGCCATGCGCAGCTGCGGTTGGACGCAGCGCGCTGGGTGCGGGAGCACTGTACCTCTAACGGGGACCACTTGACGCCGTTAGTACTTTTCCGTTAATTTTACTACTTAGCCAGATCAGCTCCGCTTCAAGCGGCTCTGTTGGCCTGACCTGTCTCTTGCGAGTTGCAAACGAAAGAGGTGGGAACCACGTGGAAAGGCTCGGTAAAGGTGACGACAGTTTGATTGTACAATTGGTGGGAGAATGAATGAAAATTGTGGAAATTTTGAATTCCAAGGTGGTTTCTTTGGACATTCTCGGCCAGATTAATTGTGTTGAACTTGTTTTTTTAGAAGACTTGGATTGTAAATTCAATTCTGATTTTGTGTGATTCCAATTACATGATCTTATAACAATTGTTTTACTAAATTGTAAAAAGACCCACTTGTAAATTGTAATATTAAAATGTGGACACTAGCTTTCAAGAAAGGGGGTCCCTAAACCTTGTCTTCTTCTATCATGTACCGTTTTCTTTAATTGTGACCTTTTCTGTGGTTGCGTCACAGTTTCTTTCTTTCAAAAGTAATGGTTCTCACAAGCGGACAAGAATCAGATCTGTTGTGCCATACACAGCCCTTTCGAACTGTGTGGCGTTTCACTGACGAACATGTCCACAAACAAAATAGTAAAGGACTAGTCCATAAATGTTATATCCTTTTCAGTTAGTTTTGTAATATTTCTTTTTATCTTATTTCCTTTTGCAAATGCCCTTAATTAGGCAGCATCATGAAATGTTTCACCTAGGTGTCCGCAACTCAATTCTCATGGAGGACCCTGCTAAAAGACAAATACAGGGACATAATTAATTGTACGATGGAAAATTTGGTGACTATAAATTTAAGTTCATCTTGAAGATTTATGAGCTAAATTTCAATAGGATAATTATTTGAGTATCTTCATTTAAAATTTCAGCATCTCATTTAGAAAAATTATGTATTATAGTTCCCACTAATTATATGGTTCCATTAATTATTATTTTAAAAAGATATTATATGTTTCCTACTAATTATATTCTAAAATTTCTGCAACACTCTTCCTCTATGATCTCCGCTAATTATATGGTCCTCCTTTCTCAGTCCCCGCACTCGTCTCCGTGTCAACTTTCATAGATATAAATACTTGGTAGATAAGATATTAATACTTGACAAATAAGATATTAATATTTTGATGCGTAACTTGTTATGATAATTCCTTTTTCAGTCCCCAATCATCATTGTGTCAACCTTCTTCTAATGAAGTAGTGGGGACCCGTATCACCGCATCAATCTTGTCCAATCGTCCCCGTGTCAACATTCATCTAACAAAAATAGTTGACCACATAGGTATAAATACTTTAGTGTAGAAGTATAAATACTTACAGTACTTGATATTAATACTTTCAGACGTCATATAGTGTCATATGTAAAAAATACTTGCAAGTATATGAATAAATACTTGCACGCCGAGGTATAAATACTTATGTGGCGATGAGTCTGAAAGTACGTCATCATGGATCTCATTTGAAAGAGAAAATTATGTAGAAAACATTCGTGATTTTAGATTCGCAAAATTCCTCACAGATTGTCAGAAATATGGATGAGATTGAACGGAGAAAAAAAATCCACATCTAAAAACATGTATGACCCCCCTATTTAATTTGAGTGGTCGCCACATGTATTTATAGTGCAGGTACATTTGGGAGATTTAGTTGGAGAAACAATTATTTATGTAAAATTTATTCACCTCATAGGTATAAATACTTCTGTGCATAAGTATAAATATTTCATTGTATATATATTAATACTTCAAAAAAAAAAAATCTGTACTGAAATTTTTGTGGTCTTCAAATAATTAATAATTATGACATTGGTGCAGTTTCACGTTCACTTAGTTTGCTCATATTAAATTTAGTTTGAAGTTTTGTCTTATTTGATGAGAATATTTTCCATTCGTCTAGCCTGCTTCAGATGTACTATTATGATATTAAATATTACAAGCGTTCGGATTCACCCAGGTTTGCTTAGAAGGTGCAGTTAACGGGTCTATTCGTCTATTTGTCAGTACTTTCAGAACATATTTGCTTAGGAGGTGCAGTTAACGGGTCTCCAGGTTCAACCGGGTAACTGGTTGGATAACAGATCCATATTTCACCAAACGCCAAGCACGAAACCTAATGAAAACGGTAGTTCCAATATTTTCTCGACACCTGGCGGTAGGAATCTATGCTGGGATGATTAGTGGAGTGACTTTTTGCTCCAAACGGTAGGTGAGGTCGGGAGAACTGAGGAGGGTATATTATATAATAATATATTTTAATTTAATATAATTGGAGCAAGCGGTTTTCTGGTTTTTAAGCTAGATAGAGTCACCATCATTCGAGTCAGAAGAAAGTTTGATCTGGCAACTTGTGCCAATATGGCGCGCGTTATGGTTAATTTAAAGAAAATACAAATGAAGGGTGTGCTTTTGCCGTGATTTTTATTTTTACCCAAAAAAAATATTTTAATATAAATAACCAGGTTTTTAAAAGATTTTTATTTCTACCCAAACCGCTAGGATTATCAGTGGTTTGAATTAAAAATTCAAACCGCTAGGAATATCAGCGGCCTGAATTTTTAATTCGAACCGCTAGGATTCCTAGCGGCCTGAATTAATAATTCAAGCCGCTGATATTCCTAGCGGCTTGAATTCTTAATTTTATTACAAAGCATTATTTTATTATTTTATTACAAACCGCTGATATAAACCGCTGATATAAAATTTCATTACAAACCGCTGATATAAAATTTTATTTATTATTTTATTAAATGGTAATTTTTCACCGATAACTCTAGAAATTTATTCACCGATAACCCTAAAGTTATTTTTATTACAAAGAATTATATTATAAAAACTTATCAATAATATAAAATTTCATTTATTATTTTATTAAATGGTAATTTTCACCGATAACCCTAGAATTTATTCACCGATAACCCTAAAGTTATTTTTATTACAAAGAATTATATTATAAAAGCTTATCAATAATATAAAATTTCATTTATTATTTTATTAAATGGTAATTTTTCACCGATAACCCTAGAAATTTATTCACCGATAACCCTAAAGTTATTTTTATTACAAAGAATTATATTATAAAAACTTATCAATAATATAAAATTTCATTTATTATTTTATTAAATAGTAATTTTTCACCGATAACCCTAGAAATTTATTCACCGATAACCCTAAAGTTATTTTTATTACAAAGAATTATATTATAAAAACTTATCAATAATATAAAATTTTATTTATTATTTTATTAAATGGTAATTTTCACCGATAACCCTAGAAATTTATTCACCGAAAACCCTAAAGTTATTTTTATTACAAAGAATTATATTATAAAAACTTATCAATAATATAAAATTTCATTTATTATTTTATTAAATGGTAATTTTTCACCGATAACCCTAGAAATTTATTCACCGATAACCCTAAAGTTATTTTTATTACAAAGAATTATATTATAAAAGCTTATCAATAATATAAAATTTTATTTATTATTTTATTAAATGGTAATTTTTCACCGATAACCCTAGAAATTTATTCACCGATAACCCTAAAATTATTTTTATTACAAAGAATTATATTATAAAATTTCATTTATTATTTTATTAAATGGTAATTTTCACCGATAACCCTAAAAATTTATTCACCGATAACCCTAAAGTTATTTTTATTACAAAGAATTATATTATAAAAACTTATCAATAATATAAAATTTCATTTATTATTTTATTAAATGGTAATTTTTCACCGATAACCCTAGAAATTTATTCACCGATAACCCTAAAGTTATTTTTATTACAAAGAATTATATTATAAAAACTTATCAATAATATAAAATTTCATTTATTATTTTATTAAATGGTAATTTTTCACCGAAATTTTATATTATTGATAAGTTTTTATAATATAATTCTTTGTAATAAAAATAACTTTTGGGTTATCGGTCAATAAATTTATAGGGTTATCGGTGAAAATTACCATTTAATAAAATAATAAATGAAATTTTATAATATAATTCTTTGTAATAAAAATAAGTTTAGGGTTATCGGTGAATAAATTTCTAGGGTTATCGGTGAAAAATTACCATTTAATAAAATAATAAATGAAATTTTATATTATTGATAAGCTTTTATAATATAATTCTTTGTAATAAAAATAACTTTAGGGTTATCGGTGAATAAATTTCTAGAGTTATCGGTGAAAATTACCATTTAATAAAATAATAAATGAAATTTTATATTATTGATAAGTTTTTATAATATAATTCTTTGTAATAAAAATAACTTTAGGGTTATCGGTGAAAAATTACCATTTAATAAAATAATAAATGAAATTTTATATCAGCGGTTTGTAATAAAATAATAAAATAATGCTTTGTAATAAAATTAAGAATTCAAGCCGCTAGGAATATCAGCGGCTTGAATTATTAATTCAGGCCGCTAGGAATCCTAGCGGTTCGAATTAAGAATTCAGGCCGCTGATATTCCTAGCGGTAATTCGAACCGCTGATAATCCTAACGGTTTGGGTAGAAATAAAAATCTTTTAAAAACCTGATTATTTATATTAAAATATATTTTTTTTGGGTAAAAATAAAAATCACGGGTGCTTTTGGTTTCTATACGATTTTGTGCCTAACGACCTATGCCTCAGAATATTTTGTAAGGAAGGACAGCGATGTAAATTTACCAAACTTATATCATAAGTTCATGACTATAACTTTAGTCTAATTATTTCTATATGGAGGTTATTGTGAGCAACTGATTAAAAAAAATATGGGAGTCAAATTTACACTCTTTTTAGAGTTTGCATTAGAAAATATATCATGTATTTTATTAACCTCTACTTTTTTTATCAACATTCAATTAATTTGTATGATATATTATTCTTTGAGGTAATACTTTTGTATCATGTAAACATGGTTTATGATCAAGTAATGTAAGCTTTTCCGATCAATTAATGCAAGATTTAATATTTTTTGTCAATTAATACATGATAATATTTGGAATTTGTAAATAATTGAAGATGGAAAAAGAAAAAAAAGTAAACAAATATAGATGCATTAAAATTAGATAAAAGAGCTAAAAGAAATATATCATATCTTTAAATATAAGTACGTAATTATTTTATATCTTTAATCAGTAGTTTATAGTTCAATTAAATAGAATAATATAAGAAGTAATAATTGAGCAACAAAACTCTTAGATACACAAGCCATTACAAATAAATTTCCCAAAGTAGCATTTTAATTCATCTTCATTCAACCACTTTTTTTTTTGTATATTTTGGTTTTCAAAATGTTTGACAATAATGTTTTTTTAATTAAATATTTGACAAATTTTATGCCTACAAATTGAATATATATATTCAAATAATTTTGATCGAATTCATGTATTCAGAGTTTCAGACAACTAAAAAGCGTTGATTTTTTTTTAAGAAGTACAAAATGAAGCAATCCAATGTTGATATTGAACACATGCTTTAATAATTATTTCACAATTTAATAATTCATCTATAATTTAGTTTGAATGATATGTCTTTAAGCCCTATATTCAGTCTATTTTATTTTATATTTAAAAATTATTTGTCAATATCATTAATTGTCTGAAAGTATAATTTCAGTATAAATTGTAATTATTGAAAAACAGGGATTGACAAATAAAAAGGTTCTCTTCTCTCTCCTTAATTAACGACACATACTTCGCGGCTTCACGCTATCCCCAAATCTCTCTTCCAATCATCAATCAATCACATACCCCTTAGCGGCTTTGCACTCGGAGAATCGAATCGGTGAAAGAAAACAAATCTGAAGAATCAGTCTGTCGCAGAGGCAAGAATCGGCGTAACTCCGAGATAAGGTGAGTCTCTTCCGATTCAAGGTTCTTCTTCCTAAAACCAAGGCCACTCGGGTTTGGAAAATCACCCAATAATCGGATCGTGATCTGCCGTTAGATTTCCCAAACCATGGTAGCAACGCAGCAATGGACTGACTATTGCTTGCTATGGTAGAAGGTCCCGAATTTAAGCAAGGTACTTGACGAACAATAGAATAGGGGTGGGGTGGGGGGGTTAGGGGCTGGGTCCCCGCTGGCAACCCCGTCGCTCCGTCTATGCTTCTAATCCGTCTTTGTTAAGTTTTAAGAGCACTAGTCGCCTTTTTTTTTTTTTTTGGTTTCCTGCTGAGATCCCTTGGGCCTTGGTACCGATTCTGACTTTTTTTTTTCTGGAAGGGGGATTATTTACGAGTTTGCTCAAATTGATCAAATTAACTGATTGGGTTTAAGGTAGTTATTTGTTTGATTTGTAACGCACTACTGAGATGGTCATACTTGAACTTGCTTATTTTTCTACGCTTGAAATATTTGTATCTGGGCTCAATTTTTTTGGTTGTTCTATGTTGAATTGTCAAAAGGACTTTGAAGGAGATTCAAATTGAAGTGATGTAGGCATCTGGTTTTGATATACATGAATTAATTTTTGTATAATTTTGCTCTTAAATATAGGAATCAAATTTGCTCAGGATCACAGTTAGTTTAATATATACCAACTTTTATGAAACAAAATTACAGTAAGATCTGTGAGCTGAATCAGAATAAGGAGATTACATTCCGGTGCAGATCATGATAGTAACCCTGTTGTCTATTTATCTGATTGAAGGTTTTCCTATTTTAACAATCTATTGGAGCAAGTAACCGTATACGACCAAATCTATATTTCTCAAATTTGGGATTGAAACTTAACTAGGAGCTTTTGTTCTAGTATTTAATGTTGCACAGATTGTATCCTTCCGGTATTTCTTATGTTGGCTGTAATTTTTGTGTTTTGTTCCTCACTCTTTCAAAATATATTTTTATCAAAGCTAATATCTCTTGTAATAATTTTAAAAAATATCTTATTGTTGGTTTGTTGGTTGTATACGCCAGTATAGTAAATCATTACCTGAGGAAGTTCAAAAAATAGAACAGAGTGAGTCTATACTCTGTAACTAGAGTGAGTCATATAGAAATTGAAATTGAAAATTGATTTATAGTCTCACTGCATACATGAAAGTAAATGTTTTCTTTTTGGATTGCATGGAAAAATACAGATGCTTGTTACATTTTAAAGGAAGCTGGTTGTACTTGTTGAGGCAATAATGTTTCTAAATGGGCTGTTACTGTTATGTTCATGTTCTGGATGGTACTGGTTAAAGCGCAGCCAGTAGATTACTGGAACTACTTGCCGGGCTGGGCTTCTCGACTGGTCACAGTAGGTGCACCAGTTGGTTCCAGCTTTGGCACAATATCAGTCACAGTAGGCACAATTTTAGTATGCTTTAGCATTTAATTTGTGCTATCTTTTTTTCCTATGTCCATATAACCCCACCATGCCATACCAAAAGATAGTTCTTTGCTTAGCATATCTAGATTTGGAGTTCTTTTGTTAGTAGCGCTGGTCTTTAGAGCTGAAGTTGTTTCGTTTGTACTGGTTACTCGAACATTTAGTGTTAGGTCTATGCCATCATAGTTGGAGGTATTAGAACATAATTTTGGATGTAGGAAATAATATTCAATCTTCTCATTAGCAAATTTTTTGTCAAGTTTTATTCTTTATCAATTTGTACATAAAACTCTTAAATTAATTCTCTCCGATTTATTGTATAGTAATTCTAGTAATTCTTTCTGAAACTTTTTTCCCCTGTTCTTTGCAGATTGATTACAAAGAAAATAGCTGGGATATTTATTTGTTTTAAAAGTATTATGCTTGCAAGATAAGTATTCTGGCACAGTAGTTGGTACCATCTTCTGAATCGTGGCACAGGAAGCGTGAGACAATGGATAGGGCAGATACATCTGGCTTCGTCAGTGGTGGATGCTCGGGATTAATTTTCCATATCTTCTTCCATTTTACCTATATTAGCTTTATAGAAAACTTCCTGTGTTTTGCGTAAAATTAAACCTGCACTGTCCCACCTGAAACTTCTTCGTAATATCATCAGTTCTATAACCTCTGTACCTGTTCCGCTGAATAATCCTAATGGATCTTAACATGGCTAATGTCATAATTCATGGACAAATGGGACCCACCGCTACAAACCGCAACATGGACGGCTTCAGTGGTCCTGTATTGCACCTCAGTTCAGCATATGCACAAAACAGTAACCATATCCCTCAGGATGATAGCTGCCGACTGGTTCTCGGTCTGGGCCCCACGCCGAATCTCTATTCTTCTCATAATCACTTAGCTTCGTCAAGCAAAACTGGAGATTCAACTGTCCTTTTTGGCCAGCGTTTCTCAACACTGGACCCGGGTATACTGAAACTTGGCCTTCCCAAGCCCAGTGCAGAGACAAACCACCCTTCCCCTCACATTGAAAAATCTCATTGTTTCCCGATAGTTGATGAGGGTTCAACCTCTGCTAAGAAAAATTCTGGCGGGTACATGCCATCTCTTCTATTAGCCCCGAGACCAACAACCTCATGTTCCGAATTTAGTGGAGCCCCAGAGGAGTCCCAGGATCTTCTAGATCTTCAGCTCAGCCCAGAGCCCTCTGCCACAACTGACTGTTCACTGGGCACGACTTCTGAGATAATGTTCGATGCCTCAGTTATGACCACTACCATGTCTACCGACAGCAAGACCCACCACCGCCACCCTAAGAAATGCCGGTTCAAGGGTTGTTCTAAAGGCGCAAGGGGTGCGTCTGGTCTATGCATTGCTCATGGTGGGGGCCAACGGTGCCAGAAGCTAGGCTGCAATAAGGGAGCAGAGAGTCGAACAGCCTATTGCAAGGCACATGGTGGGGGGCGCCGATGTCAGCAGCTAGGATGCACGAAAAGTGCAGAGGGTAAAACTGACTATTGTATTGCCCATGGTGGGGGCCGCCGATGTGGTCACCAGGGCTGCAACAAGGCTGCAAGAGGAAGATCTGGCTTATGCATCAGACATGGTGGCGGGAAACGATGTAAGATTGAAGATTGCACCAGGAGTGCAGAGGGTCAGGCTGGTCTATGCATCTCCCATGGCGGTGGCCGGAGGTGCCAGTACCCCGATTGCCCCAAGGGAGCCCAAGGCAGCACCCTGTATTGTAAGGCACATGGTGGAGGCAAGCGTTGCATCTTTGAAGGCTGTACGAAGGGTGCGGAAGGAAGTACTCCTTTGTGCAAGGGCCACGGCGGCGGCAAGCGGTGCCTTTTTGAAGGTGGTGGTGTTTGTCCTAAGAGCGTACATGGGGGCACAAACTTTTGTGTGGCACATGGTGGAGGCAAGCGGTGCAAAGTGGACGAATGCACGAAGAGCGCACGTGGCCGCACAGACTTCTGTGTGAAGCATGGTGGTGGAAAGCGGTGTAAGCATGAGGGGTGCGGCAAGAGTGCGCAGGGCAGCACCGACTTCTGCAAGGCGCATGGTGGTGGCAAGAGGTGCACTTGGTCCACTGGGTGTGAGAAGTTTGCTAGGGGAAAGAGCGGACTGTGTGCAGCCCACGGCAGTCTCATGGCTGCCCAGATGGAACACAATACTGGTAAGGTCAAGAGCATGATCGCGCCAGGACTGTTCAGGGGGATTGTGTCTAGTTCGACAAGAGGGGGTAACAGTTTGGAGAACGAAACCTCGTATTCTGGCATGAGCACATTGTCAGATTGTGTGGAATCTCCAGATGGCACGGCCGGAAAGAAGCAGGTGCTCATACCGCCACAGGTACTGGTTCCACTCTCTATGAAGTCCTATTCTAGCAATTCTACGTCTGGGTTGGTAGGTCACGGGGGCAGAGAGGGTGCAGCATTTGTGGTGCCTGAAGGCAGGGTGCATGGTGGGGGCCTCATGTCTCTGTTTGGAGGGAACCTAGGGAATGCTGTTGATGGTGGGAATGTGGGAGAGCATTTATAGGTTGGTTTCGATTTGTCATTGGCATGTGTATGTTGCAAGGCGGGTGGTGAAATTTATGGATTTGTCTATATGTGTTGGGTGCGGATCTATATTGAACTGTATGATTTGCAATTTAGGTTGTTTTTATACGTTTCAAAAGAAACTCGAAATGTTTTGGCGAGTGAACTTGTTTAATATTGTAAGTTGCTTCCTTTATTATGTAGTCGTCGAACCTGGTAGGTGCCGAATCTTGGGTTTTGTAACCTGTGAATAAGGGTTTAGTTATTTAAATGATTCTTCTGTTCTGTTGTGCTATTATTATGCTGTTACTTTGATTTTTTTGTATGTGTTACGTGCATTTAATAAAATCTGTAAATAGAACTCATCGGAATTGAATGCACATTTTGAACTAATTTTACCAGTAATTATGAGTGTATAATGGTGTATGAGTATATGAATAGTTCTTTTATCGTTAGTGGATATGTGGTTGTTTGCTGAATTTTATGTTATGGCGGATATTCCCAAAGCTTTTTAATTAAAAGAAAAGCATAACGCTAGCAAGTGTTAGTTGTAGCACTTGGTTTGTACAAATGAATGGTGAACCCTTGATTAGCAGTGGCATTGTTGATTTTTTTAAATCAACTGATGTAATGTTTTTGCACATGTATGTTTATGACTGACTATCCGTCTATACCTACAAAATGAGGTCAGTTAACCGAATTTAAAAAAAGAGAGAAACGTTCATCAAACAAGAGAGAGAGAGAGAAGTCACAATAAATATTCAAATCATTATTAGGTTGTAAGACTGCAAGTCCATTTTTTTATATCAAAGATAGGACGGTGACATACAGTTAGAGTGGTAGGAGTGTACTCATACAAGTACGGATGGAAAAAACCAATTTTCATTTAAAAAAAACACTTGCATTTGTCAAAAATAAAAAAAATACAGTTAGAGTGAGCAAACTTTAGTGTTATGTGCATGGGGAGTGCTAGAAAATTGACAACCCTAGAGCCTGTTCGGCTGGACAAGAAATAGGAGAAGAATAGAGGAATTGTGGAATTGAGAATTGACTATTCTTCTAGTTTATTCCAAATGTGTTCGGCACATTCAACAATTGGAGTTACACTTTCTCTTCGTTAAAATACTATAATTGTGATAAATGACTCTTATAACCTTTGTTGTGTTTTGGTTACTGCACCGTACCGTGTTGAATACTTCTATTTAGCCTGAGGTACAAATTTTTACATGGCAAAAGATTATAATTTAAAAAAAAAAGAATAAAAAAAAATGAAAGTACATAGCGTAATTCCACAACAAATAGCATCAAAACAAAAAAAATGAATTGACAAATGTAAAACAAAAACAGAACATAATTAGAAAAGCACTTCATCTCAACATTGGCCTTGCCAACAAAGAAGGAGTATATTTACATCACATGAGGATAATAAAAATTACCCTCCAGGTCATGTGTAAGTAATCCAGACTATCCTATATTATTACAATGAAAAAAGTATCTTAATTAGTCTGCAAATCACTTAGCCCAGTCTCTGAATGTAACCCCCACGTATTTACATAGTTGAATGCCACTGTTTGATCTGTGGTACCACTTCATTTACCAGTATCGCAGTTGTTTAAAAATGATGGCATGACTTTACCAGTTGAATTTAAAAATGATCACATTCAGAATTAAGAAGAAACCTAGAATATGTTCACACACCAAAAAAGGATAAAAACCTGAAAGCACATAATGTAATTCCATAACTAATATCTGAATTCGTTTGTAAACACTTTGCCACTTATAAAATACAGCACAAAATGTTTTTAACCTTTCACCTACTAGATTTATAAGTAGCTCGGTCTCTTGTCGAGTAAAATTGTTAGCTGGTGGTGCTCGGTACTTCTCAGAGGTTAGCTCAGATTGGTTGTTTACACTCTTGCCACTTCCCATACTTTATCCTTGCCACCCATCCTTATGCTTGATGAACTTATATTTGAAACCATGAAACTTTTCCTTAAGTAGCCTAATATGAATATATATACAACTATAAATTAGTTCACATTTTTTTTTATGACATTTTTACAACTATAAATTAGTCTAATATGGATCTGACATTTTTTGGTTAGGTTCAAATTGTACTGGTACATACCTGTCTTGGTACTGGATTGTATACATACTGGTAAGAAGGGTTGTAAAGCCTCTAAGCTGGTAGTACTTAAGCAAAAAATAACTACTGGATTGTACTTGAGCAAAAAAAAAAAATAGTAATCAAAGGAGGGTTGTCAATTGCTTTGCTTTGCCTAGCTCACTAAATTTACAAAAAAGAATGATCACTGTGTGCATATCACTTAGCTCACTAAATATATTGGGGACCTTTAGCATATCACTGTGTGCATCTTACTGTTATTACCTTCTTGATTTCATAATCAATATATTAACTGTATATTAGCTACAATAGAGTTGTCTGTAATCTTTTATTTTAGGAAAAAAAAACAATGGCTAATTATGTGTGTTTCAGCAAATTCGGTCCCAACAGAAAAAATTCAGATAATAATGTACTAATACGTACCAGATGCCTAAAGTAACCCAATTTTTTAGTTTAGATCCGAACAGTCTGATTCGAATCCGGACCAATCTGAGTTACTTTAGGAGATCCGAACTCATTTCACTTTCGGGTATATTGAGTGTATATATTGTTTATAAAAAGAATTTTATAAAATTCTCATTATATTGTTGACTGGTGGCTGAGAGTAAATTAGAAACGATTAAAAAATTACATATATTCAATTTAACTTTATGGAATAGATTATTAAAAAAGTCAAATTTAAAAGTACGAAAATTAATAACTTAGAAATAAAAATGTAGGAACCCTAATTAACTTTAATTTTCTAAACATTATATAATATTGATTGACATAATAATTTTTCAGTTCTTCATATCAATTATGTTATTTCGCAAATAAAATTATTATTTTCACAATTCAAGAACTTTATGTAGTTTTGAAAATATGACTTTCATTCTTTTCATAAAGTAAAAATGAAAACTTTGTCTTTGAATTCCAAAACTCAGAATTTTAAATATAACATTTAGAATTTTTATCTAATTATGAAGCTATTATTAATCTTTCAAGACTTAAATCAATATTACATGATATTTAGAAATTTAATGTTATTAACGTTCGTTCATTAAAAAAAAATATTCGTACTTCTAAATTTCTATGTTCTGAATTTTCATACTATTAAAATTTGAATTTTCTAGTTATCTATTTTCACATAACTTAATTTTAATATCAGTAATTTTTTAAAAAATCAAAGAAATACAATTTGATATCTCAATTTTGAAACTGGAAGCGATTATAACATATTTAAAATTAGAGAGGAGAACATTTAATGTTCTGCTTTATTATATATAAAATAAAATATGAAGCTAAAATTTTGAACTATGAGATATTCAAGATTATGAAATATTTATAATGAAAATTGAAAAAGAATGTACAAGTGTAGGGAAGGAAAAGCGAAGGCGGATAGAAAGAACAAAATATATCAACCATTCAACATGATGTCCATATTAAATGTGTTTGAATATCATTTTCTTAAGAACATTTTACTTAATAAATACAAAATTATTGGTTTTGAATGGTTCGTAATCTTAAAAAAAATAGTAATTTTGTATTAAATAATAAAATAGTGTCAAAAATATAAAATTTAGTCATTCAGCACAATTTTTATATAAAAATCTTGAAGACGGACGGTTTAGATTTTAAAAGTAGAAATAAAAATGCGAGAGAAGTGACAACATCACAACAATGAACAATGAGCATAGGGTGTTAATAATTCGAGTTCGAGTGAGTTAGGGTATGCTTGTGTTCGGTTTAAGTTAACGAGCGAGGAACAGTACCGAGCTGAAAATTGTGCTCGTGCTCAACTCGTTAAATGCTCGAGCGGACCCGTACTCATTAAGTGGCTTGTTAAAAAAATCAAACAACGTGTCTTAATGTTGACTCGTGCTCGAGTTGACAACAGTGTCTTATAGGTATATGCATTATTTGTGACCGTGTGACTATATGGTGACTGTATGTATTATTTGCGACTGTGTGACTTAAACCGTGTGACTATATGCATTATTTGTGACCGTGTGTCTTAATGTTGCAGCTTTCTACAAAATTAATGAATATTTGCACTAAATAATAAAAAAAAAACAAATTGTCATATTCAAATCCTCTTCAAAGAATAACTAATACATAAGCAAATTGTTATAATCAGATTCTGCTTAAGCAATACTTAATTTCTTGAGAACTACTTGGGATTAGATGTGGCATGATTTCATATAAGTTAATTTTTAGCGAGTAAGTTACGAGCGAGTTAGAGTATGCTCAAACTCAATTTATTAAATTAATGAATAGAGTTATTAGCAAGTTGATAATGAACGATATTTTTTTCCTGAATTTTTTTGCAAAAGCTACAAAGTCGTGAGGAGAAATCAACTCTCAAAAGATAACTAACAATTTTAAGATATTTTTTTTTGTAACCAACCGTGATACTCCTTTCTCATAATTCCCTTTCTCATAGGGTGCGTTTGGATGAATCAAGGAATAGCTCGGAATAGCAGCTGTTCCTGGGGTTAGGAATAGCTGCTAACCCAACATTTCATAGGAATAGCGGAACAGCAACTAACCCGAGCTATTCCTTTGTTGAGAATAGCGTTTTTTTTCACCCAAACGTGCTGTGTTAAGAATAGCTCGCCAGGAATAGCAGCTGTTCCTGGGTTAGCGCTATTCCTGTGTCATCCAAACGCACCCATAATGAACGATTTTTAGCGACCAAATTACGAGCTGGTCACAGCAATTTTCTATTTCCAAAAAAGACAAAAGGCGATACGATCGCTACAAGTGACTATATTTCGAGCATTCCTTCCGAAGTTTTCCGAACTAAAACCCTCCGTCTTCTGCCCTTTTCCCTTTCCAAAAAAGACAAAAGGCGATACGATCTCTACAAGCGACTATATTTCGAGCATTCCTTGTTCTCGGCCTCAAAACCCTACCTAGCTCTCTCATCTGAAGCTTTCGTCGAGCCGAAGGTACAACTCGAAAAACCTTAGCTAACTTTTTTTTATAGAGAAGAATCACTGCTGTAGAGCTGATATTACCGAAATGTGACTTCTATTTGTTTGGTTATAGTCTTTTTTCGATTTTCTTACTGTTATTACCCTCTATATATCAAAAAAGCGGGTGGAAGAAAAATCTGAGAAACCCCCAAAATATGTTTGTTTTGAACTATTTCCTTTCTCTATAAAATATCTCGTATTTTGTTCCTTTTTGTCTCCTGGGAGACTCATCAACTAAAGTATTTGAGAAGATTTCGGTGGTAGTTGTTCTGTTCTTCGTTGTTGAGATTTGATTTGGTTGCTCGGATTAAATCCCTTGGGTATGGTTTTTGCCCTTAAGCTTTTGGTTTCCTTTTTTGAAATCTGAAGTACCTTTCTACTTGCTTGGGTCTCTCTTTCTCTCTTTTCCTTGTTTCTTTTTGTCCTTTTCTGCCCTGATACTTGCTTCTAAGTCGGAAACCTTTTTTTTACCAGAGCGTAAATATGACATAGAAATCTATTTTGTTCATACCACCTCAGGTTGTGTAGCTGAAATCAATTTTCAGACATAGAAATCTCTATTGGAAATAATTTCTTCTGTTTTTTCTTTCCTTGTACAAAACAGAAAATCACAAGTTGATATTTTTATTTTTTTTCCTTCTGTATGTGCAGATTAAAGATCCATTCTAAATGGCTGATGTTGCATCTACCTCTAAGGGCCCCACGGACATGGACATTGATCTTGATCCTGTAAGATTAAAGATTAAAAAACTTGAGAAATTCTCCAAGGAGGCGGCACATTCTTTCTTCAAAGAATTTAGCCTTATCAACCACCAAATCAGCTCTTACAATGATTTCGTAAATCACGGTCTCCAAGACCTGTTTGATTCGTTGGGTGAGGTCAATGTAGAGCCAGGATATGATCCCTCCAAAAAAGGTGACTCAGCATGGAAACATGCGACCATCTCATTTGGCAAGGTTTGGCCAAAGAGGCCGACATGTTGGATCCCCAAGGGAGATGAGCTTGAGATGGTTAAGATGACACCGAGACATGCAAGGTTGCAAAGTATGACCTACTGTGCAGCACTCCATGCCGAAGTGAGGATTCAGGTAGGAAGCAACGATAACTAAAATAGTGTTTTTGGCATTTTCAAATTAGACCAAATATTTTTCATTATGACTTTTTATTAGATGAGGATGATTTACTAGGGTACTTTAACTAGGTGTGAATATTTCTTGCAAGTTCAAATGAAACTGGGTGAAGTGCATACTCTTTATTTCAAAGTTTCATGGACCGTCTTAGGGTTGTGAATCCTCCTTATTAGATAGAAGTTCAGGGTAGTTTAGTCATTTGGTTGACAAAACCCTTGGTTTATTGTTATGTCATATCCGTAGATATTAGTAGAAGAGGCTAGGATTAGTACTTTGTAGAGTGTTAAGAGAGATTAGTAATTTGATTTCAGAGTTCCATGGACTGTCTTATGGTTGTGAAACCTCTTTTTTTTTTTAGATAAAAGTTCAGGGTAGTTTAGTCATTTGGTGGACCAAACACTTGGTTTATTGCTATGTTATATCTGTAGATATTAGTAGAAGAGGCTAGGATTAGTACTTTGTAGAGTCTGAAGAGAGATTAACAATATCCATGTAATGCAAATTTTGGTCTGGAAGGGAACAAATCCTTGTGTATTCTATAAAATGCCAAAATTACCAGAATTACCACATAAACTATACCCATTCCTACTTAATGATCTCAGTCATCCAGTTGATTCCTTCATAATTCGTCCAATACTATGGCAAAATTGTTGGGTATTACTCGCTGTTACACTAATATATTGGGTATAATGTACATAAGTTACAAAAGAAACAGAATTAAAACCAGTAAGAAATTCTCTTATTTCAAAGGATGTTGCTTGTAGGTATATACACATGAGCAGAGTGACAAAGCAAAAACTGGGTCCTCATCTTCAGGGAAAGAGACATACATGGGGAGAAAGGTTTTACATGATGTGACAAAGGAGATCATGATAGGTAAGCTTCCTGTCATGGTCCGATCTGACCTTTGCTGGCTCAACACACGCGACAAAGGGGATTGCTTTTTTGATTCAGGCGGTTACTTCCTCATTAAAGGAATGGAAAAGGTACTTGTCTTATCACATTCCTGTTTCATTACTACTTTGGTCCTTTAATATTTAGTCAGTTTTTACCATGTCATGGTCATGGCTGTCTGTGTTGGCTATGTATATCTTGTTTAAAATTTGATGTTTTCAAGTGTGATCACTATGTAGTTTGTAATTTTGCTGAAGAACCCTTTTTCCTCCTTTTCCTACTGAGGAACTCCGAATATGCTGTGACTAATTTATCCCAATATATTAGTGTAACAGTGAGTCATACCCAATTGCCATGGTATTTACTCATCCAGTGAGTAATAGAGAGCAATACCAGTGAGTAATAATAGAGTGTAATACTCAATACCATGGCATTGGGGTATTACTCCCATTGTATTAGCCAAAAGCACTCAATTGGGTATTACTCATCCAGTCTCCTTTTCAAGTGCGTGCACTTAATTGAATGCTTTGAGTGACTTTCGTATTAAGGAAAAAGCTCCTCTAGCATTACCCCATTTGAGTTTTTCTCTTTATCTGACCTTTGGTGCTCTATGCAGACCTTCATTGCGCAAGAGCAGAGATGTATGACGCGAGTCTGGCTCACTAACACCCCTTCTTGGAACACCCAGTATATAACAGAGTTTAAGAAAGCACGTATTTATTGCAAGCTTGCGGAGGCAGGAAAGGGAGAAGGGTTCAATGGAGGGAGATACATCACTGTGTCTTTCCTCTACGCGACTATTCCAGTCTGGATTATGTTCTTTGCTCTTGGCATGACATCTGACAAGGAGGTGCTTGATGTGATAGGAATTGAGGATTTAGATGCCTCCTTGGTCAACATCATACTGGCAACAGTCAAGGAGGCCGGTGAACAGTGTGAGGATTTCAGGCAGGCTGACAAGGCCAGAGAATATGTTGACGGCTTAGTAAAGAGCTCGAAGTTCCCACCTACCGAGTCGTTTGATCAATATGTCGACAAATATCTTTTCAAAGGTATCAAGGGGATAAGAGAGAAGGCACTTTTCCTTGGATACATGGTCAAATGTTTGCTTCTTGGATTTGCTGGGAAGCGAAAATGCGACAACAAAGATGATTTCAGGTTGATTACGCAGTCAAATATTCATTGACAATATTCTAATCCTTGAAATATAGCATTTACAGCCCTAAATCCATATAGAACGACCATTCTGCCTTTTAGTTTCAAATTTGCTGACTACTATTAAAAATGTCTAAAATTTAGACAATGCTTCTTTAAGCATAAACCAACATATTGATAAGGATTCAAAATTCAAAATTGCAAATTCAAAGAATTTCTGGTAGGATTACAAGCTGCCCTAAAATTAAGTTTTCACTTCTGATCTGTAATAATATCAACAGTCTTATATTGGTCTTCCTTCACATCTGTTTTCAGAAACAAGCGGCTGGACCGTGCGGGGGAGCTGATAGCTAGGGAGCTACGTGCTCACATATGGCATGCACAGAGGCGCATGATGAAATCAATGCAGAGGGACTTGTATGGGGACCGGGAACTTAAGCTGGATGATTTGTCACATTACTGGGACTCATCGATTGTGACGAACGGTCTCATCCGTGCATTCTCCACAGGTGCGTGGTGCCACCCATACAAGAGAACAGAGAGGTGCTCAGGTATTGTTGCCAATGTAAGAAGAACAAATCCATTGCAGATGATGGCAGACTTGAGAAAAACTCGCCAGCAGGTTGCTTATGCTGGGAAGGCTGGAGATGCCAGATACCCGTATGTTGCTTTCCTCTCTTTCCATTTGAAGTGATATATATATATATATATATATATATATATATATATATATATGGAGTTGGCTACGGTGCTATGCATAGCATAGAGGGCCTCCGTGCGACGGCTCAATATTTGAGTTTTCAAAATCCTAACGGTCGATCCGAACCGTTCAACATGATCTCCATATGAATATGTACTTGCAAACCAAATTTTACATTTTTTAGAATTTTTTTACTATTTTTTTAGATAGGTAGAAAAACACTTGATCTGAATGGTACATAATTTTCAGATCAAGTGATTTTCTACATATCTAAGAAAATAGTAAAAAAATTCTAAAAAATGTAAAATTTGGTTTGCAAGTACATATTCATATGGAGATCATGTTGAACGGTTCGGATCGACCGTTAGGATTTTGAAAACTCAAATATTGAGCCGTAGCACGGAGGCCCTCTATGCTATGCATAGCATATTAGCAATTTCCTATATATATATATATATATATATAGAGTACGGCTAACACGCTTCCTCTAGTATATCAACAATATGCTTCCGGCCTCCAAAATCTATCAAATGGGTTTCAAACGACAAATTCAAACCGTTCAAACCAATCTCCTTACCGAGAGCTTCGTTTCCATATAAAAAAATTTAATTTTTGAATTTATTTACTATCAAATTTTGACCGCTTGACTTGATGGTAAATGAATTAAAAAATTAAAATTTTTTATATGGAAACGAAGCTCTCATTAAGAACATTGGTTTGAACTGTTTGAATTTGTCGTTTGAAGCCCATTCGATAGATTTTGAAGACCGGAAGTATATTGTTGATATACTAGAGGAAGCGCGTTAGCCGTACTCTATATATATATATGTATATATATGTGTGTGTGTGTGTGTGTGTGTGTGTGTATAGAGAGAGAGAGAGAGACAGAGTCCGGCTAAATTGCTTCCGGAAGGACTTCGGCCGAGTATGAGTCAAATTTTAATGTTTCATGTTCGATACGTCAACCTAAGTAGCTCAATAAATGGGTTATATAATAAACATGTAGAATACCGATTTTTACTATTTTTGGAAAATTTTAACTATTTTTATGATTTTTGAAAGATGGCATCTTTTGGCCTAAAAATAAAAATATAACCAAAAGGTGCCATCTTTCAAAAATCATAAAAAATAGTTAAAAAATTCCAATAATAGTAAAAATCGGTATTCTACATGTTTATTATATAACCAATTTATTGAGCTACTTAGGTAGACGTATCGAACATGAAACATTAAAATTTGACCCGTAAGCACTTCGGCCGAAATGCTTCCGGAAGCAATTTAGCCAACCCCTATATATCAGCTTGATGTCTCTTCACTCATGCTTTTAGTAGGCAACATGAAGTAAAACAATTGATTTCGTTGTATGGAAATTCTGTAAAATAGCAGGTAGGCAAGAATTAAAAATTTCTTATTACTAAAAATGGAAATTAAGCTTAGTATGTGGGTGAGATTAAATTTAAAAAGGCATGTTACTTCTGAGAATGGGAATATGGTTGCATTTATGGTGGGAAACCCAAGAAAAAAGAAAACCCGTTATTTGCCGAAATGGAGAAAAGAGATACATGAATGGCAATCCTTAGCACTGGAGCTCATTTTATTTGTAGGATATAAGATCAGTAGTTTAATGTTATTGAATCTTGATAGTTGTATATTTTCATGAAGTATATTTTATGAAGTCCAACAATTTATAATCATTATTACTGATTTGAAGAAAGCTGATGTGCAGAAACCCATCTTATTGGGGGAAACTGTGCTTCCTTTCCACTCCGGATGGTGAGAACTGTGGCCTTGTGAAAAATTTGGCCGTGACCGCCATTGTAAGCTCCAAGATTACATCTCCAATGGAGGAGCATTTGGTGTCTATTGGCATGGTGAAGTTAGATAGCATTTCCTTCACTGATGTTAACAAGCATGATAAAGTCTTCTTAAATGGAGATTGGATTGGTGTCTGCTCTGACCCAGCCGAATTTATCTCAAAGTTCAAATCAATGCGCCGTTCCAAAATTATCAATCCACAAGTTAGTATTGAGATCTTTTTAACTTTTATATCTGGATGTAGTAGTATCTAAATATAACAAAGTTTGTTTGATATGATAAAAGGGATTGATTTGCTAGTTCAGTACAGGTACTGGTAACTTGTTGGACCGAAATTTTTGGTTGGAGACCATGGATCTTGATGATCTGATGGGTCACTTTAGAGAGTCTGACATGCACTTCTCCATGGCCACAGTAAATGTACTTGTACAAAATACTTACAATGGACTGGTTGGTTTGATATTGTAAGTGTATTAAAAGTAGGAATTACAATGCAGTTGGTTTCTGGTACTTTGTCCTGATATGTGCACTCAAATTACCAAGTGCATTCTTTACAGTTTTGGGACTGAAGAAAGTACCTCTATGTGGTTCAAAAATCATGATGTCAATATCTTTTTTTTTGTGTCAATCTCGATGAAGATTTCTAATTGTCTCATATTTAATTAGGTTGAAATAAAAAGAGACCGGCACGAGAGAGAAGTGCGTATTTTCTCTGATGCGGGTAGAATTCTCCGCCCACTCCTCATAGTGGAGAACCTCGACAAAATTCGAGCTCCAAAGGCAGGTGGCAGTTTCTCATTCCAATCTCTTATGGATCAAGAAATTATCGAACTGATTGGCGTCGAAGAAGAAGAAGACATAAAATCAGCATGGGGAATTAAGTACCTGTTTCCCAATGAAGATGGGAAATACTCGTACTCACACGTTGAGTTCGACCAATCATTTTTACTTGGTCTGAGTTGCGGTATAATCCCTTTTGCAAACCACAACTTTTCAAGGAGGGTTCTATACCAGGCAGAGAAGCATTCTCAACAGGCTATTGGGTACTCCACAACTAACCCTAACATACGAGTTGACACACTGTCCCACCAGATGTACTACCCACAAAGGCCCCTCTTCAAGACCTTTCTTGCTGACTGTCTTGGACGACATGACAACTCGTCAGGCCGAAAGGATGATCTTATATGTCCTGAGTTTTTCAATGGCCAGAATGCAATTGTAGCTGTTAATGTGCACCAGGGGTACAACCAGGAAGATTCAATAGTGATGAACAAGGCATCCCTTGAGAGAGGGATGTTTCGTACTGAGCACCATAGGACATACAAAGCTGAATTAGATGACAAGGAGTTGAGCAAACGGCTCAGGACAAAGGACAACGTCAGTTTTGGTAAAACAGAAAGCAAAAGAGGACGGGTTGATAGTCTTGATGATGATGGCTTGCCATTTGTAGGCGCCAGCCTCCAGAGTGGTGATATTGTGATTGGGAAAGTGTCCGAGTCAGGAGAGGATCATAGCGTCAAACTGAGACATACTGAAAAGGGTATGGTTCAAAAGGTAGTGATGTCTTCAAACGATGATGGCAAAAACTTTGCATTTATCACACTCAGACAGGTATTTTTGAATGGTTGATAAATTCAATTTTTTTTAAAATATTTTAATCTTCTAGTGGGGAAAATTTCAGAAGCTCATTTTTATAAATTGTAAGAAAGCTCTTTTCCTCTACAATTGGGTTTCGTTTCTAGCCTACCCCAACTTGTTTGGGACTAAAGGCTTAGTTTGTTGTAAGAAAGCTCTTTTTCATATTTGGAAAAAGCTCAGTGATTTCTTTTGGGAGTTCAAATTAACTCCTATTTGGTGAACAACTGAACATGCAACTGACAATTACAAGACTATGACAAGGGCATTTCTACAACATATTTTTGGGCCTTTGTTGTTTTCATTCCTTTTACTATCTTTCTCCATTCAGAGCTTCCCTACTATCTTCTTTCTCTTAGAGCAACTTAACAAAATGAAATGCGCTTGCTAATTCTATTTTTCAGGTTCGATCCCCATGCCTTGGAGACAAGTTCTCCAGCATGCATGGTCAGAAGGGTGTGGTTGGCTTTTTGGAGTCTCAGGAGAATTTCCCATTCACTAATCAAGGCATAGTTCCAGACATCGTGATAAACCCACATGCCTTCCCAACTCGTCAGACCCCTGGCCAGCTGCTGGAGGCTGCTCTGGGGAAGGGAATAGCGTTGGGTGGTCAAATGCGATATGCCACTCCATTCACCACTGCATCTGCTGAGGTCATCACTGAACAGCTACACAAGTGAGTGTTACCATTACCACCAAAGTGCTTTTAGTTACAATTTGGTGATGCAGACCTTTGTTTGCAAATTATTAGCAAAATGGTTAGTTTGCAGAACTGGATTCCATGCCTGGCCATTCATTGGACTATTTTTGGGTAACATGTTTCTTTTCTTTTAACATTAAGTGCTGGATTTTCGAGATGGGGGAGTGAGAGAGTGCTTAATGGGCGCACAGGAGAGATGATGGAGTCTCTCATATTCATCGGGCCCACATTCTACCAGCGGCTTATCCACATGGCCGAGGACAAGGTGAAGTTCCGCAACACTGGCCCTGTCCACCCGCTGACACGTCAGCCTGTGGCCGACCGCAAACGCTTCGGTGGTGTCAAGTTTGGGGAGATGGAGCGTGACTGTCTCCTGGCCCATGGTGCTGCCGCTAATCTCCATGAGAGGCTCTTCATGCTTAGTGACTTCTCCCAGATGCACATCTGCCAAACGTGCAAGAGAGCTGCTAATGTCCTCATAAGGCCACTGAGTGGAGGGAAGAAGGTGCGGGGCCCATATTGTGGATTTTGTGAGTCGGCTGAAAATATTGTAAGGACCAATGTGCCATACGGAGCCAAGTTACTATACCAGGAGCTCTTTAGTATGGGGATTTGTTTGAAGTTCGAGACTGAGGTTTGCTAGTTGGTTTTTCATTCCATCTTCATGGTAACTCTGGCTGTTTCTAATTGTAAATAAATCTGACCTGTGGTTTTGTTCTTATGTGGGTTAGGGTCATGCTTGCTGCATCTGATCTCTAACTTTTAGAATGGTCTGGGGTGTTTTGGATGGTCATGTTGGATGAAGTGTTTTAAAAACCGTAGTTATGATGTTAACTAACCTTTGTTGTTAGTTTTACCTACTTTGAATTGATCAGGTTACTGCACCTTGCATGTATTAGCTGGTGTAGTTAGTTTTATTTTTTTTCTTTTTAAAAAAAGGGATTCTATCATTTCTTGCAATAGTTTTGGCTGATGAAAAATATCGCAAGTGGCTTAATATAATGAAGCCACTTGAGAGGATCTAGGTAAGTATATTTTAAGTCCTGCGTATGAACAAACACTCATTATGCTGTGTTTCCTCTTTTTGGCTAAGAGAAGCCTAATAAATATCAAGCACGTAGTTCATCGCATTTTTTTTAATCTGCGAGACAAAAAATATCCGAAAGTTATTGTACCTGCATAAAAGCTGTGTTCACTGAACCTGGACAGATTTCCAAATTATAGCAGGGATGGAAGCATCAACCTTTTACAGGTGGTCTGTATGTCAAACTGTGGCTGTGCAAATCATATCTCAATCCTCGTATCTAATGAAATTATGTCGGCCCACTAGAGAAAGCATTTGATTTTTTTATTTGAGGAAAGAAAGCATTTGAAATCATATTGCTGTTCATCCTTCCATGTAATTGACTACTCGTGTTATCATTGCATACAATGAAGATGAGCAACTACAAGAATTTGTTTATTCATTGGATAATCGTCTGCAACTTAAATGTGGCAACTAAAGAGAAAAAAAATAATTTGCTCGGCAACGGCTAGCACTACCATCTTTCTTTTTGTTTAAACCCATGAGGATATTCATGTACACAAAAAACTTGCTCTTAAGTCGCATTTAGGGAAGTATTTGTTGAGAATAATGATAGTTAGAGGTCTAAAATAGAGAAAGGGTAAAATTATAATTTAGGAGACATAAGAAGTTACCGTTAGAATTAACGGTACAATAAGTTTAGACCTTTATATATACCCAACAGCCACTGATTGTAAAATATATACAAATATTCAATACAATACTGAGTCATATAAAATTTACATGGTATCAGAGCGATTCTGAAAAATCCGATAACAATAACCAATAACCCGATAAAGCTCCAAGCTTCCGTGTTTTACCGATAATTCTGATTCAACACCAGAAAATACCAATAGAATAGAATACAAAATTCTCATTCTCAGAAATACAAAATTCTCATTATCGAAAAAATCTGAGAATCAAAAATCCTGATTCTGTCTGAGAATAAATTCCCTGATTTTCATAAATTCTGTCAGATTCTGTTTTGCCTGAAAAATCAGCAACTAACCCAGTATCATACCAGCAAAAGCCATATCAGAAACCAAACAAGAAACCAGAAAAATCAGCAAATCAATTATCAGAAAAATACCAGAAAAAAAACAACAACAAAAAACCTGAAAAAAAACCCTTTGATTCGATATCAGTCCTTATCAGATTAAAAAAAGGAGAAGACCAAATAAAGCAAACCTCTTCTTTTCATATCTGATTCAATATCTAAGTCTCCTCCTCAACAATGGTGACCGTGAAGTCTCCTAACCCTGAGTCGGCCTACCAATCTCAAAACCCTAGCAACAAAGGGGATGGGGAGAGATGCACGAATTGCAAGAAGAACGGCCACCACAAAGATCGATGTTGGTTTCTTCATCCTAATCTCCGACCACAGTGGTGGAAGGAGAAAGACGAAGGTAGTCAGGGGCGTAACCCTAAGGGGGAGAAGAGGAGAGAAGGATTTGCTAAAGCGGCGCGTCCGATCGAACCGTATGAAGCGAAAATTGAAGAAAGCGGTTCAATAACAGGTAACGGGTCCGCTGCTGCAAACGGGTTGGGTGAAATCAAACCGGTAACCCGCGCGGAGCGAGGCTCAATCTTAGAAATATTAAGTGGGCTGCTGAACAGAGGGCGTTCCTCTTCAGGTTTTTCTAAAACACATTCAATTTCACCTAGGCCGAGCTCAAAAAATTATAGAGAAAGTATAATTTCCAGTGAACTTGGTCTAAGCCCAAACCAAGATATATATGTTATACCAAACAAAAGGAGCCCTTTAAGCTCAAACAAAATTGAGTCCGAAAATGAAGAAATAAAGCAATTAAGATATACAAATTTAGGTAATTTGAATCGGTTGAATTCCAAAAATAAATTAGATTGGATTCTAGATTCCGGTGCAACCGACCACATGACCGGAAACAAAGATATATTGTATAATTACCAAAAAAATAAAAATCAAGAATTTGTATATGTTGCAAATGGGTTTATAAAATAAAATATCAAAGCGATGGATTCATAGAAAGGTATAAGGCCCAGCTAGTTGCCAAAGGGTATACCCAAACTTACGGTATTGATTACCAAGAGACCTTTGCTCCGGTAGCAAAGATGAATACCATAAGAATTTTGCTTTCAATAGCGATAAATAATGGGTGGAATTTATTTCAAATGGATGTTAAAAATACATTTCTTCAAGGAACACTTGAGGAAGATGTTTATATGACCCTACCACCGGGTCATGTAAAAGAAAAAAATACTAACCTTGTTTGTAGGTTAAAAAAAATCAATTTATGGACTTAAACAATCTCCAAGAGCATGGTATGGAAAACTCTCTCAATATTTAATTTCTCGTAGTTTTAACGTAAGCCGATCCGATACATCACTATTTTCAAAACATGAAAATAGTGATACAACCATTGTTCTTGTCTATGTTGATGACATAATCATAACCGGAAATAATTATGAAAAAATTAACATTGTGAAAAAACACTTAAAAGAAAATTTTGAAATAAAAGACCTTGGTAAACTTAAATATTTTTTAGGAATTGAAATAGCTCATTCAATCAAGGGACTATTTATTTCTCAAAGAAAATATACCATTGATCTTTTAAAAGAAACGGGAAAATTAGGGTCCAAACCGGCCTTAACACCCATAGATAGCAATTGTAAACTAAATGCCGAAGATGGAGAACCGTTGGAAAATATCAACCAATTCTAATGGCTTGTAGGTAAACTAATTTACTTAACGGTAACTAGACCGGATATATCATTTGCGGTAAGCCAAATTAGTAAATTTATGCATTCACCAAGAAAACTGCATTTGGACGCAATTGAAAGAATTTTGAAATATTTAAAGAAATCACCCGGAAAGGGTATATGGATGAAAAATAACAAATCTAATGATGTGTGTGGCTATTCCGATGCAGACTGGGCTGGGAGCTTCGATAGAAAATCAACAACCGGCTATTGCACGTTTGTAGGCGGAAACTTAGTCACATGGAAAAGCAAGAAACAAAATGTCGTGGCACGATCAAGTGCGGAGGCAGAATATCGTGCCATGGCATCCACCGCAAGTGAACTCACATGGATCAAACAATTGCTCGAAGAGTTGAACTTCAAAATTGATAAACCAATGAAGATGTTTTGTGATAACAATGCGGCAAGACATATTGCTTCGAATGCAGTGTTTCATGAAAGAACAAAGCATATCGAAGTCGATTGTCATTTCATACGAGAAAAAGTTCAAGCCAAGAAAATCGAAACACCTTACGTGAAGAGCCAAGACCAATTAGCCGATATTTTTACAAAGGGTCTTATTCCGAAGGCCTTTGAAGAAATAACAAACAAGCTATGATTATTCGACATCTATAATCCTAGCTTGAGGGGGAGTGTTGAGAATAATAATAGTTAGAGGTCTAAAATAGAGAAAGGGTAAAATTGTAATTTAGGAGACATAAGAAGTTACCGTTAGAATTAACGGTACAATAAGTTTAGACCTTTATATATACCAAACAGCCACTGATTGTAAAATATATACAAATATTCAATACAATACTGAGTCATATAAAATTTACAGTATTTACCTTGGTTGTAAATTAAACATATATTAGTATGAGTACTTTACAACTACCGATGCTAGGTTCTTATTGAAGGATGAAGTTGACATATGAACAAGGATCACAAGATACCTTCTACCATTGATTTACATAGGTGAGAAAAAAGAAAAACTTGCAAGAGTGCGATTCTCTTCTTCAATTAATGTAGTCTAGAATCATGGTCAGGTGCAGTTTCAGTTGCATCCTTTTCATTTCATGAGCAAACAAAAGAAATATACCATCGCGTTATAGAATCTCTTTCACAGTCCCACGGTGGCAAATAAATAACTTAATTCTTTCAACACAAGGTGGCAAATAAATAAATATACTGTCACGCTAGAAGAAATATACTGTCACGCTAGAGTTACTCCTCAACACAAGGTGGCAAATAAATAACTTAATTCTTTCATAAGAAGGGAAGCAAGTTAAGGTGCCCTAAATGTTGTGCACGGGCCATTATGAAGTGTTCGGGGAAACTCTTGGTGGCACCCTGCATGTAGGTACGTAGTTTATGGATGAGTTTGATGCAGAAATAATTACATTGATTGTTATCTTGAGTTCCCTTCAAGCACTTCACATTGACATGCACTGCATTTCACAAAGGTTGTGTGTGAGTGTTTGGGGGAACTCTTGATGGCAGCCCGCACTCCTGCAGATATATATACCACGAAGAAACAATCAGCTGGTTGTTCTCTGGAGTTCCCTTCAAGCACTTCACCTTAGCTTGTGGTGCATTCGTGCCAAGGTTGTAGTGAAGTGTTTGGGGGAACTCTGAATATCACTCAGCAGTACAGTAAATTTATAGGCCCCATGAAGAAACTACAAGCTGGGGGTACCCTTGTTCCCTTCAAGCACTTCATTAAAGCCAAAAATCTTATACATAGGCTATACTGAAGTGTTTGGGGGAACACTAGATGGGAATTCGGATCACCCGGTACTATACATCTAATTACTAAATCCAGATAGTTTTTTAATTGTGGCACTAATCTCAAAAAAGCCCCATATGTCAAAATAGGCACTGAATTCCTATTGCTCGGCTGGGAGTTAATCTCAGCTCTGGACCTGGTCCCGTAGGGGATACAGGCTCCATTAGATGGCATACAACATTTCATAGATGTGGATATATGGTGCAATCATATGGGAAGAATGTTGGGGGATCATAAAGGCCAAACAATTACGCCTTATCTTGAGATCAAACAATTACATCTCATCTAGGGGTCAAACACTTACACCCCGGGGAAGAAGAAACAATCCCCACCTTAAACCTAAGGACCGTCCTATGCCAAAGATACCCGAAAAACATAATCTTAAGTGCGGAATTATACCTGATTCCATGCCGTTTGCCATGGAATACCCTAAAGTCTTGAGCAAACTGTCTCCGTGAGCGCGAGACAAATCTTTAACGGCAAGAAGTCCTTCTCGCCTTTGTGGTTGGGTTGTGGATTAGATCTTCCAAAGCAACAAGATACGCCCTTGAGAAATCCTCTCCAATTTCCTTATGGATCTCTCCTCTCAATTCTTTAATGGAGGAAGAAGGGAGAAGGCACTCAAAAAATCTGTCTAAGAATAACCTCTTTCCAGAAATATGAGTTGAGTTGGTTATCTTGTGCCTTGGGGACCCATCCTTATATAGTATTACACATCTGGCGCTGCGAGTGCGGGTGCACTGGGTCACACTGGGACTCAGTGCGTCCGCACTGGGTTGAGACGTGTCCAAATAACTGCTTTTCTTTCAGCCCTGAATTTTTCCTAAGTCCTGAGTGTGTCCGCACTGGTGCCCAGTGCGTCCGCACTGGGCTCGGACTTTCTTTCCAGTTTTTACACTGGATTTCAGAAAATCGTCTAAGTCCTGAGTGCGTCCGCACTGGTTCTCAGTGCGTCCGCACTGGGCTTGGACTTTTCTCAGTTTCTGCACTGAACTTCAGGAAATTGTCTAAGTCCTGAGTGCGTCCGCACTGGGGCTCAATGCGTCCGCACTGGGCTCGGACTTTTTCCAGTTTCTAAACTGAAGTTCCTAAAATTTGGCTAAGTACTGAGTGCGTCCGCACTGGGGCTCAGTGCGTCCGCACTCAGGGTTCTGAAAGCAGTTTTCTGTATTTGCAAATCTCAAAATCAGTCCATCAATGATTTGATCTTTGCCCAAATTGTTCTACACATTTATGGACCACATCCTATTGAATACATAGATTGTCTAATGTCTTAATTCCATATTAGATCACTTTAATTGTGACAATCATATTGACAGTATACAATTCATAATTATATTACATATATGCTCAACGTTGGATATATGATCCAACAATCTCCCACTTGAGCAATATGTCATACTCTTTTAATTATGTATTGTTAACCTTATGTGCGCACATACTTTTCTGTCATCTTTATGTATTCCCATACCAATTCCGTCCATCAATTTCATTAGCAAAGGACTAAAGCGGCTTTCGCCACATTTATATTAGTCATGACTAGACCATCAATAATCTCAGTACTAACATAACCAAATGACATGAATCATGATGTGGATGTGTAGCATAGAAATTACACGCAATTGTGATCTTACTGTGCCAATTTCTAACTGGGTCTCCTACTTAAAACTTGAAACTAAATTTCATAAACTTGTTGTAAAATGCAAAATTCAAATAAACAATTCGCAAATCACATACTCAATTGTGAGGTCAAAACCAAAAATTAAAGATAGAGTGCATATAATAATCCTTTTGCAATACCATGCATATAACACAAATTACTTGTTTTCTGTCACAAGTTTCATATCCATAAATTACAATAAGTAAATAGAACATTGAAATAAACAACTAATAGACTCCCACTAAAACTGAATTTCCCTAACAGAAATTACACCCATATGAGCAACATGCTCTTCAAACTTATTGGGTGGTAATCCTTTAGTAAGTGGATCCGCTAACATGGAGTCTGTCCCTATATGTTCTATGGATAACTGGCCCTTCTGCACTCTCTCCTTTACAACCAAGAACTTGATGTCAATGTACTTAGACTTTGACGAACTTCGGTTGTTATTTGCGTAAAGTACGGCTGAATTATTGTCACAATACAATTTTAGTGGTCTCTCAATAGACTCCACTATACGCAGCCTAGTGACAAAATTGCGTAGCCATACACCATGATTCGATGCCTCATGACATGCTACAAATTCTGCGGCCATTGTGGAAGATGCTATAAGTGACTGTTTAGCACTCTTCCATGAAATAGCCCCTCCAGCTAACATGAAAATGTAGCCGGATGTAGATTTCATGCTATCTTGACATCCTCCAAAATCAGAGTCGGTATACCCAATGACCTCTAGCTTGTCCGATCTCCGATACGTGAGCATGTGATCTTTTGTTCGCTTCAGGTACCTCAAGACCCGTTTGGCTGCTTTCCAATGATCTAAACCTGGATTTGATAAGTATCGGCCCAACATGCCAGTGATGAACGCAATATCCGGACGCGTACACACTTGCGCATACATGATGCTCCCAACAACTGAGGCATATGGATACTTTTGCATTACTTCCTTTTCTAAAGGATTCTTTGGGCATTGGCTGAGACTGAATTTGTCTCCTTTTGCCACAGGGGTATTTCCTGGTTTACTGTCTTGCATGCCATACCTTTTCAGGACCTTTTCGATATAATTCCTTTGGGATAAACCTAACATACCTTGGGTTCTATTCCTCAGTATTTCAATCCCTAGGACAAATGATGCATCACCAAGATCTTTCATCTCAAAATTCTTCATCAGAAATTTCTTAGTCTCATGCAACATATTTATATCATTGCTGGCAAGCAATGTGTCATCTACATATAAAACCAGAAACACAAACTTACTCCCACAGAACTTGAGGTATATACACTCATCCACAAGATTTGACTCGAAACCAAATGAGATAATCACATTGTGGAATTTGTAGTACCACCGACGAGACGCTTGCTTTAGCCCATAGATGGATTTCTTAAGTTTGCACACCATAGACTTTGCGTCTCCCGACACATAGTTTTCTGGTTGCACCATATAGATTGTTTCCTCAATGTCACCATTGAGAAACGCAGTCTTAACATCCATCTGATGAAGCTCTAAATCAAAATGCGCAACTAATGCCAATATAATCCTTAAAGAGTCTTTCAATGAAACTGGAGAGAAAGTCTCTTTATAATCGATGCCTTCCTTTTGTGTAAAACCTTTAGCGACAAGACGAGCCTTATATTTCTCCACATTACCTTTCGAATCCCTCTTGGTCTTAAATATCCATTTTGAACCAATGGGTCTCGCTCCTTTAGGTAATGGGACAATTTCCCAAACGTCATTGTCGGCCATAGATTTTATTTCCTCATTCATGGCATCGATCCACTTGCTAGAATTGGAGTCTTGCATGGCTTGTTGAAAATTTATGGGGTCATTTTCTAACATGCCAACATCAAACTCATGTTCTTGAAGGTAAACTACATAATCTGAAGATATTGCAGACCTTTTCTCTCTAGTGGATCTTCTTATTGGCACTTCTGAATTTTCTTGAGGGTTTCCAGCATTGTTGTCAACAACAATCTGGCCAACAACAGCATTCTCCAGAATTTCTGGAATTTCACTTTGTACTGTTTGATCTTGTTGAGTTTGGTCTTCAATAATGGTTTGATTTTCGACAATTGTATTTTGAGTTAAAATGGGTTCAATATCCACAAAACTCTCAACACCTGTGGGAATATTTGCATACTCCTCTTCGAATTCATCCATTATTGTATCTCCCCCCGCAAACTCAACATCCTCAAAAAATTTTGCATTTCCTGTCTCAAAAACTGAATGTTCTGTAGGATTATAAAACTTATAACCCCTTGATCGCTCGGGATACCCAATAAAGTAACAACTAACAGTTCTTTCATCCAGTTTCTTTTCATGCGGCCTATAAGGCTTTGCTTCAGCTGGACAACCCCACACACGCAAATGTTTTAAATTAGGCTTTCGCCCATTCCAAATTTCGTATGGGGTTTTGTTAGTTGCTTTAGTGGGCACTCTATTTAGGATATGTGCTGCAGTCTTTAAGGCTTCACCCCATAGATTATTTGGTAAAGAAGTGCGACTCATCATACTTCTTACCATGTCCTTAAGCGTTCGATTGCGCCTCTCAGAAACACCATTCATTGCCGGCGAACCGGGCAATGTATACTGAGGCACAATGCCGCATTCATCTATGAAATGTGCAAAAGGCCCTTTACATTGTTCACCTGATCCATCATATCTGCCGTAATATTCACCACCACGGTCAGATCGAATGGCCTTAATGCGTTTGTTAAGTTGTAACTCAACTTCCGCTTTGAAATTTTTGAACATGTCAAGGGCTTGAGCCTTTTCCTTAATCAAATATATGTAGCCATACCTTGAATAGTCATCTATGAAACTAATAAAATACCGTTGACCATTTCTTGTGGCCGTTGGAAACGGACCACAGATATCGGTATGAATTAATTCCAAGACTTCCGAACACCTTTTGGCTTCATATTTTCTTAAATTGGTTTGTTTCCCTTTTATGAAATTTATACAATCATTAAGATCTGAAAAATTTAAGGGTTCAAGAATTTCATTAGACACAAGTCGTTCAATTCTGCGTTGAGAAATGTGACCTAATCGTTTATGCCATAATGAAGCTGACTTTTCATTTGTTAATTTTCTTTTCTTACTATTTGTATCCACATGCAAAGCTTCAATATAAGAACTATTGGCATCCAAAGAATATAGATTATCATAAACAGAAAGAAAACCAGAACCAACTTGTTTTGAATCATGAAACAAACTGAAATTTCCATTTCCAAAAGCACAAGTAAATCCATACTTATCTAATGCAGAAATTGAAATTAAGTTACGTCTAAAAGACGGTACAACAAAAGTCTCATGCAAATTCAAATAAAATCCTGATTTTAACAATAATCTATAAGTCCCAATAGCTTCCACCTCAACTTTATTGCCATCGCCCACAAAGATGAATCTCTCATCATCACTTGGCTTCCGGCAATTTAGGCAGCCCTGCAAAGATATACTTATGTGAGTAGTTGCACCTGAATCTATCCACCAAGTATATCTAGATACAGAAGATAAATTAACTTCTGTACAAACCATAACAAGAGATGTACCTTTCTTAACACGCCAAGCATGATAATTTTGGCAATGCATCTTCTTGTGTCCGACTGCACCACAGAAGTAACAGGCACTTTCCGATGCGGCAACTGATTTGCCCTTATCCTGTTTCTTGTTGGTGTTCACTGCAGCATCCTTATTATTCTTATTCTGATTTGATTTCTTACGCTTAGCCGATGGCTTTAATTTGGAAGTTGTAGCAAAATGGGCACTTTCTGTCTTCTGTTGTTTCAATCTTTCCTCTTCTTCAACACAATGGGAGATGAGTTCATTGAGTGGCCATTTGTCCTTTTGACAATTATAGCTCACCCTAAACTGTCCAAAGTGTGCAGGAAGGGATATCAATGCCAAGTGCACTAAGAGATCATCAGAAATCTCCAACTTAAGTGCCCTTAGTTTTGAAACAACATTAGATATCTCCATGATGTATTCCCTAATACTTCCCTTATCTTTATATTTCATTGAGACAAGTTTGGTCAAGAGTGTACCAATTTCAGACTTTTCATTCTTGACAAACCTTGTCTCAACTTCGGCTAAAAATTCCTTAGCATTAGTAATCTTATCAGAAATCGAGCCTCTAAATGCCTCTGGAATGGACCTTTTCATAATCATTAGACTCACTCTATTAGATCTGTCCCACTTTTCCTCAACTCTCTTTTCTTCAGGAGTTGAGGTAGCAGTAATTTTGGGACAATCAGTTCTGAATGCCAAGTCTAAATCCATGACACCGAGAGTTATCATAACACTCTCCTGCCAATACTTGAAATTGGTACCATTTAACATCGGAATGTCTTTTAGGCCAGTAGTAATGCTAGCTGAAAAATTTGAACAAAAGACACACAAAACAAACACGATTTAGCAAAAAATCTGAATTTATAAATTATATTCAAATAAAGGCTAAACAATTCCATTATTACCAAAGTATCGGTTTCCATTAATTGATTACCGGAGGGCAACAAATTAATTTCTTATGATACTTTGTCGCAATAATAAAGTATTGATGATTCATTAACATATCGACAACATGCCTTCCGGAGGGCCGACATTATGACACATGTATAAAGCATAATAATCAGCTTCACACTTTAATATCACTTAATTGTACATAAAACTTTAACAAACACTATCTTCCGGAGGGCCGATAAATGATTGCTTCAATTAAATGTACACTTAATTTCCTTTTATATAATGAATCTAAATTAACTTTGTCAAAAGAGGCACCGGAGGGTACAATAATGACTCAATTAATTTAATTCAAGATATATATAACTTCAATGCCTTTATAAGAATTACAATTTATACCTTAGCCCTAAAACAAAAGAGCAATGAAATAAATATATATATAATTGCATCATAATAACTGCATTTTTAATCTCAGAAATTATTCTATAACTTTTCAGAGAGTTGTGCGGCCCCCACGAAATTTTGTGCGGTCTGCCAAATTAAAAAAGGTATTTTGTGCATATGCATCAAAAACCGTGCGATCGCATCAAAATCCGTGCGACCGTATCTTTGTCTGAGTAACTGAAAAACTGCATTTATTATGCTGAATTAAGACACGATCTAGAGAGATTTTATTAAAAGATTGGAATCACCTTAAATAGCCTTTCAAATTTAGAAATTATTCTAAATTTGTAAATTGTTGTTTCAGAAAATTTAAAAAAAATAAATTTCCCAAAACCCTAATTTCATAACTGCCCAAAAAACAAGAATTTTTCAGGATCGAACATTATTTGATCAGAATTTTGCGATTTCAAGTGGAAATCTTCGAGCAAACCCTAATCAAATTAATAATTTAACTTTTAAGCAATCATGATCTTAAACAAAACTTTTGTGCTCTCCAAACTTAAATTTTCAGATCAAGAAAATCAAGAAAATCAATAAAAAAAACAACGAAAATATCATCAATTCCTAATTCTCTCTAGATCCTTAAAGACCTAATCCTTCGGCATAGGAAGGCTCTGATACCACTTGTTGGGGGATCATAAAGGCCAAACAATTACGCCTTATCTTGAGATCAAACAATTACATCTCATCTAGGGGTCAAACACTTACACCCCGGGGAAGAAGAAACAATCCCCACCTTAAACCTAAGGACCGTCCTATGCCAAAGATACCCGAAAAACATAATCTTAAGTGCGGAATTATACCTGATTCCATGCCGTTTGCCATGGAATACCCTAAAGTCTTGAGCAAACTGTCTCCGTGAGCGCGAGACAAATCTTTAACGGCAAGAAGTCCTTCTCGCCTTTGTGGTTGGGTTGTGGATTAGATCTTCCAAAGCAACAAGATACGCCCTTGAGAAATCCTCTCCAATTTCCTTATGGATCTCTCCTCTCAATTCTTTAATGGAGGAAGAAGGGAGAAGGCACTCAAAAAATCTGTCTAAGAATAACCTCTTTCCAGAAATATGAGTTGAGTTGGTTATCTTGTGCCTTGGGGACCCATCCTTATATAGTATTACACATCTGGCGCTGCGAGTGCGGGTGCACTGGGTCGCACTGGGACTCAGTGCGTCCGCACTGGGTTGAGACGTGTCCAAATAACTGCTTTTCTTTCAGCCCTGAATTTTTTCTAAGTCCTGAGTGCGTCCGCACTGGTGCCCAGTGCGTCCGCACTGGGCTCGGACTTTCTTTCCAGTTTTTACACTGGATTTTAGAAAATCGTCTAAGTCCTGAGTGCGTCCGCACTGGTTCTCAGTGCGTCCGCACTGGGCTCGGACTTTTCTCAGTTTCTGCACTGAACTTCAGGAAATTGTCTAAGTCCTGAGTGCGTCCGCACTGGGGCTCAATGCGTCCGCACTGGGCTCGGACTTTTTCCAGTTTCTAAACTGAAGTTTCTAAAATTTGGCTAAGTACTGAGTGCGTCCGCACTGGGGCTCAGTGCGTCCGCACTCAGGGTTCTGAAAGCAGTTTTCTGTATTTGCAAATCTCAAAATCAGTCCATCAATGATTTGATCTTTGCCCAAATTGTTCTACACATTTATGGACCACATCCTATTGAATACATAGATTGTCTAATGTCTTAATTCCATATTAGATCACTTTAATTGTGACAATCATATTGACAGTATACAATTTATAATTATATTACATATATGCTCAACGTTCGATATATGATCCAACAAAGAAATGACCAGTTTGGTGTCCTCTCGAGTTCCCTTCAAGCACTTCACCTTAGATTCCATGTGTCCGATGTTGTTGGAAATGAAGACCATGAAGATGCAGTGCAAAGCATGAAACCTTGACTTTAATGAAGTATTGACTATCCATAGCGCCAAAAAAGTGAAGACATAGGGTAACTCGAGAAAGAGTCGAAAAAAAACAGTAAAAATAAAAGACCAGACTATTGAATGATGTCAACTTAATTTCATATGCAAGCATATCACGAATTAAAAAGTCAGATTAAACTCATGAGGCAAGTAGAGAGCAAATGACAAGAACCAATAAAAAAAATGTAAAAATAAAAGTTTAGAAAATTAAGTTTAAAGAGTTTGTTGGATACTAAATTTAAGCTAGTCAAATAGTCATGTTTATTGGCGAATGTATTTAGATTCTTTAGATGGCTTCATTGTTTAGATTTTTTATGATTATATTTTGCAAAGTGTGAGTTATGCACCTTGTTTATTCTAAGAAATAAATGATATTTAGTATTTTGCATCTATGAAGGGTCATGTAATGTCAATATAAAGATGATAGTTCATTTGTATGTTTTGGAATAGAGGAGTGTAAAAGAGAGCATAGGTGTGTGTGAAAGAAATAGTAAGAGAGAAAAGAATAAAACAAATAAGATTGGTAACAGTTGAGAGTTTTTTGAATATAAGCTACAGTAATTAATTGAGGCAAGTAGGTTAGAATAGGATAGTCCCATTTAAATTTACCATCCTGTGAAGAGATTTTATGCCACTTTTTCTTTATCTAGTTACATCCTCCTTTCCTTTTGCTATATATTCAGTATTCTCAACTTCATTATGCAAATAAAGTGAAGAAAAATCCAATATATATGGTATATATAATTAAAAGGGATATGAATTAATTTGGGTACCAGAGCGTGCTTAATTTGTAGAATCTGAGAAAGCAACCCTGTCAGGATTTGTCAACTTGTGGTTCTGTTGAACCATTTTACAGTTTTGCTAAAGCTTAAATTGAGCAAGTTCAAGCATGTCAGAATCAGAAAAGGAATTTTGGAACGTCAAGATTATATTCAACTTGAAATTTCTAACAAATTAACCTATTTTCTAAGATGCTGCTCAGTTGCAATGCAATTAATTGTAGAGAGCTGTTGTAAGCAATTAAAAAATGGCTAACCTAACAGAGAAGACAGATTGTAAAGAAGAAAGAAGACAGAGAGAGTTTCTGCAGCAAAATCTTTAATTAACTTGTTATTTTCGTACACATAAACACAAATACAAAGGCTGATTATATAGCCTCTCATACACAAAACTGACTACCTAAATTTGGAACTTTTGACTTCCTAAATTAACTAACAGCTCTTCTATTTTAGCTACTGCTACAAATAAATAATGCTAACTATAGCTCCACTAACATTAAATAACTACCCACTTATATTTCTGCTGCAACAATTCCAAATATAGCTTAAACATGTCTAAAGCACGTCTAATCTAATTTTTGACCTTCAACAGTTTGTGTTTCAACACTCCCCCTCAGCGGTAAAACGATTACATCTGGGATACACCTATGTGTTCCCTGTTGAGTTCAAACTTCTCCTTTGTTAGCACCTTCGTAAAGATGTCTGCAAACTGTTCGTCAGTTCGACAAAACTTCAACTGCACTTCTTGTTTCTCGACTGCATCTCTAGTGTAGTGATACTTGATGGCAATGTGCTTGGTTCTGTCATGGCTGATTGGATTCTCGCTGATTGCTATGGCAGATTTGCTGTCACTGTAGATAGTGACTGGTTCCTCCATCTTGCTATTGACATCCTCCAATATTCTTTTAAGCCAAATGGCCTGTGCAACGGCTCTTGCTGCTGCAACGTATTCTGCCTCGGCTGATGACAAGGCGACCACCGTCTGTTTCTTGGATGACCAAGAGCAAATACCTGATCCAAGCGAGAACGCATAGCCTGAAGTACTCTTCATGTCGTCTTGGCATCCCGCCCAGTCGCTCACGGTGTAACCAATCAGCTTTGAGTTGTTGACAGGTTTGTACCATATGCCATAAGAAACAGTGCCTTTGATGTACCTTAGAACTCGTCTTGCCGCTGTAAAATGTTTTTGAGTAGGACAGTCCATATACCTTGATAAAAGGCCTGAGCTGGACATGATGTCCGACCTTGTTGCAGTCAAGTACAATAAACTTCCAACTAAACTGCGAAATTCAGTTGGATCTGCTTTTGCCGAACCATCTTCCTTCTTGAATTTTTCAATTGGAACAAGTGGTGTTGTGACACTCTTGCAATCTTGCAACCTGTTCTTTTTCAATATGTTTTCCGCATATTTCTTCTGAGATATGAATATCCCATCTTCAACTTGAACCACTTCTATACCTAAGAAGTATTTCATCAATCCAAGGTCACTCATTTCATAGGTATTCATCATGTCTCCTTTAAACATTTGCATCATTGCTTCACTGTTGCCTGTGTAGATCAAATCATCAACATATAGAGCAACGATTAAAATGTGAGTACCTCTTTTCTTCACATAGAGAGTTGGTTCTGACTTGCTCTTCTCAAACTCGTTTTGCAGAAAATATTTGTCAATTTGACTGTACCACGCTCGTGGAGCCTGTTTCAGTCCATAGAGCGCCTTCTTCAATTTGTAGACTTTGTTATCTCCCCCTTGAGCTAAAAATCCTTCGGGTTGCTCAACAAAAATTTCTTCGTTAAGTTCTCCATTTAAAAAGGCTGATTTGACATCTAGTTGATAGATGCGCCACTTTTGCTGTGCAGCTAGGGCTATGATCGTACGGATTGTTTCTAAACGTGCAACTGGTGCGTATGTCTCAAAGTAGTCGATTCCAGGTTTTTGGTTGAACCCCTTTGCAGCGAGCCTTGCCTTAAACTTCTGAACTGAACCATCTGGATTCAACTTGGTCTTGTAAATCCATTTAACACCAATTACACTTCTATCGGTTGGTCTGTCCACTAACTCCCATGTATTATTTTTCTCAATCATCCCAATTTCTTGCTCCATGGCTTCTCTCCAATTTTCGTGGTGTTTTGCTTGCTCAAACGATTGTGGTTCAACCACCGAGAAATTGCATCTTTCTGTTCTTTCATATATTTCAGCCAAGGTTCTAACTCTACTTGGAGTAACTGCTAATGTAACATCAGGATGCTGTGAACTGGAGCTAATGGGTTGCGAATTAGAGGCATTTGGTTGCGGGTTGTCTTCAGGTTGCAGGTTGTCTTCAAGTTGCGCAGCTGAACTGCTGCTGGGGTCTCGGCTGGGTGTGGTTTGTGGTGGTTGACTTGGAGCTGCTACATTTGGTATGCTTTGGACATCTTGGTTTTGAAATATGATGATTGGTGTTGGTTGACATGTGGGTAATTGGTTATTTTCCCAATTATAGACTTCTTTCTCATCAAAGATGACATCTCTACTAACAACCAATTTTTTCTTCTCAAGGTTATACAATCTATACCCTTTGGTGCCATCCGAATATCCCATAAAAATACAGCGTTCACTTTTATCATCGAGTTTAGATCTATTTTCCTTTGGGACATGGGCATAGCATACTGAACCGAAAAGTTTCAAATGACTAATATTGGGAGTGGTTCCGCTCCATGCTTCAATTGGGGTTTTATTTGGTACTGCTCTTGTGGGACTTCTATTCTGGATATAGACAGCCAAAGAGACTGCTTCTGCCCAGAATTTTAATGGTATACCCTTGTCTTTGAGCATGGCTCTTGCCATTTCTACTATGGTACGGTTTTTACGTTCGGCAACACCATTTTGTTGAGGGGTATAGGCAGTTGTGAGTTGTCTCTTAATTCCATGATCTTCACAGAATTTAACAAATTGGTTGGATGTATATTCTCCACCTCTGTCACTTCTTAGCACCTTGATTTTGAAATCACTTTGGTTCTCAACTAGAGCTTTAAACTTTTTGAATACTTCAAGTGCTTGTGACTTTTCTTTGAGAAAATAAACCCAAGTCATTCTTGTAAAATCATCAACAAAGATAAAAAAATACCAGTTTTGTCCTTCTGATGGTGTTTGCATTTTGCCACAGATGTCGGTGTGAATTAACTCTAATGGTGAACTTGCCCTCCATGCACCCCTTTTCGGAAAAGAGTTCCGATGTTGCTTGCCTAGAATGCACCCTTCACAGGTTTGACGGTTTGTGTTGATCTCAGGTAGGCCTTGTACCATCTCCTTTGATTGCAGCAGTTTGAGTGCACTATAGTTGAGATGACCGAACCGCTTGTGCCATAGAGTTGACTCATCTACAGTTTCGGTTTGAAGAACTAGATGTGGAGTATGCTTTAATTGTAACATGAAGTTTCTGTTGTCTTCCATCACAATATTTGCCAGCACTTGGCCATGCCGATCAATTATCTTGCAGCCATGCTTCTCAAAATGCACTGCATAACCGTTTTGAACCAATTGCCCCACACTGAGAAGATTCTGCTTCAAATCGGGTACTAGTAGCACATCCCTTATCAACCGTGAACCCATCTTAGTGTGTACTGCAATGTTTCCCTTGCCCTTGGCTTGAACCAATGCACCATTTCCCATTCGAACATTTGTTTCAAATGAGGTGTTGATTTCATGGAAGATCTGATGGTTGCCGGTCATATGACTTGTACATCCGCTATCTAGATACCAGATGTCGCCTCTTTCTTCACTTGCAGAGTGACATGCAAAGAAGATGGTTTCTGAATTTTCCCTCTGTTCTGTGAAGTTGCCTTGAGCAGGAGGTGGCTGTGCTTGATTTGTGGCTTGGTTGGTTCGTTGAGAATTGTTTGTTCTGCAGAGCCGAGCTATATGGCCTTTCTTCTTGCATTTGTTGCACAGTTTGGTAGACCAACAATATTTGGCATCGTGGGAATCCTTCTTACAGATTTCACACCATCGGTTGGCCTTACTAGATTCGGCATTACCATCTATTTCAGGTTTTTTCTGACTTTCTTTTTTCCGAAAATTTTCAGATTTGAAATCTGGACTTGCCTTGAAGGCATTTTCATTAGACAAGTTTCTTACCATTTTCTCTCTTCATGTGCTTCAAGAGAACTAATCAACTGTTGTATGGGTAGGGTTGCCAGGTCTTTTGACTCCTCTATAGCAGTAACTATAGAGTCAAAACTCTCAGGTAGGCTAATCAACATTTTTTCCACAAGTTTTTGATCGGTAATATCTTTATCACCAAGCGAACGCATCTGATTAACTAAATCCATAACTTGTGAAAAATATTCTTTTACCTTCTCTGAGTCTTTCATTTGCATGTTTTGGTATTGTCTGCGCAAGGTTTGTAATTTGACAACTTGCACCTTAGCTGATCCTTTGAACTCTTGTTGCAACATGTCCCAAGCATCCTTTGATTTGGTTGCGTTGATGATGCGTGAGAAAATGTTTTCTGCTACCCCTTGTTGAATAAGGAATAGCGCTCGTGCATCTTTCATCTTGTCTTCCTTCAACTTCTTTTTTTCGTCTTCTGTTTGTTCGTGGTCGGCGGCATACGTGGTATACCCATCTTCAACGATATCCCACAAACCTTGTGAGAGTAGTAGAGTCTCCATCTTCACTTTCCATATGCCGTAGTTGTTACCAGTCAGCATAGGAGCTGGGAATTGCGCCATGTTTGCGCCTGAAGACATTGCTTCAATGCTTCGTGGATGGGAGATTTTCTTCTACTCTTTGGATTGCGCCCTTTATGGCTCTGATACCAATTGTTGTAAGCAATTAAAAAATGGCTAATCTAACAGAGAAGACAGATTGTAAAGAAGAAAGAAGACAGAGAGAGTTTCTGCAGCAAAATCTTTAATTAACTTGTTATTTTCGTACACATAAACACAAATACAAAGGCTGATTATATAGCCTCTCATACACAAAACTGACTACCTAAATTTGGAACTTTTGACTTCCTAAATTAACTAACAGCTCTTCTATTTTAGCTACTGCTATAAATAAATAATGCTAACTATAGCTCCACTAACATTAAATAACTACCCACTTATATTTCTGCTGCAACAATTCCAAATATAGCTTAAACATGTCTAAAGCACGTCTAATCTAATTTTGACCTTCAACAGTTTGTGTTTCAACAAGAGCTAATTAACAATCTTCAACCCACAAACTTTGGGATTACATTAGTCCTACAAACTAATAAAAATAGTTACGTCAAACAAAAATTGCAATTATAACCAGTGGAATTTTTTTTATCTGATAAAATTGAAGTACTATAATTTTCGTGGGGATTCCACTCTCAGAGCAATACTATTCAGGATATGGGAAGTTCAGATTTATAGCTCTATAAATCTTTACTTATTTAGAAAAATTCAAATCGTCCAGAGCTAAAAGATTCCCTAACTAAATATTTATGCATTGATTTGAGTCATTTGACAGCTGATTCTGTTCTCTTGAATTTTTTTTTTCTTTTTGAGGAAAAAATTCTCTTGAATTAGATACCTATGGGAATGAGGACTTGATATACCAAGGACTGAATGAACTGGGAATCCATCTAGAATGACAGAACGAAAGTTTATTTCCCAGTAATTCTCTTGATAATTTTTTATATTTGGAACTCTTTATTTAAAATTTCATTATACGAAGAAAATAAAAGTTATGTAGGAGAGAGAAGAGAGAGAACGGAAGTACCTGAACAAGCACATAGTTTGTTGCAATTCTTCGATCTGCGACATAGCAAAATATCCGAAAGTTATTGTGCCAGCACAAAAGCTGTGTTCACTGAACCTGGACAGATTTCCAAACTATAATAGGGATAGAGCATCGACCTTTTACTTGTGGTCTCTATGTCAAACTGTGGTTGTGCAAATCGTATCTCAATCCTCGTATCTAATGAAATTCTGTTGGCCCACTAGAGAAAGAATTTGATATTGTTCCTGTTCTTCAAATTATGTAGTCTAGAATCATGGTCAGGTGCAGTTTCAGTTGCATCCTTTTCATTTCATGATCAAACAAAAGAAAATCTCTTTCAGTCCCATGGTCCTATATATACTATCGCCCTAGAGTTACTCTTCAACACAAGGTGGAAAAGAATTACCTTCTTTTACAAGAACTGAAGCGAAGTAGGTTGTCCCCTGGAGTTCCCTTCAAGCACTTCATTAAGGCCTAAAATGTTGTGCGCGGGCCATTATGAAGTGTTTGGCGGAACTCTTGGTGGCACCCAGCATGTACTAGGTACATAGTCTATGGATGAGTTTGGGGTAGAAATAATTAAGTTGATTGTTCTCTTGAGTTCCCTTCAAGCACTTCACATTGATCACCAACAATGTGAAGTGTTTGGGGGAACTATTGATGGCAATCCACAATACTATAGAGATCAATTCCACAAAGAAATAATCAGTTGGTTGTTCTCTAGAGTTCCCTTCAAGCACTTCACCTTAGCTTGTAGTGCATTCGTGTCAAGGTTGTAGTGAAGTGTTTGGGGGAACTCTGGATAGCACTCAGCAATACAGCAATTAGACCCCATAAAGAAACTACAAGTTGGAGGTACCCTGGTGTTCCCTTCAAGCACTTCAGTAAAGCCTAAAATCTTATACGAAGGCTAAATTGAAGTATTTGGGGGTGGGGAATACTAGATGGCATACAACATTTCATCGATGTGGATATATGGTGCAACATTTCTGTCAAAATTATTAGGATTGCACTACATAAACATCAACAAGAACACGAACACAAGCACTCCCTTGAATCTCCCTTCCCACCCTTGATTTTATTTCATTGGAAAAAGTTACAGCAGAAGTTTTCTGTTTTTTTTGTTATCTATTTTTCTATATATTTTTTTTCATACACAGCTCTACATATATAAACTTAAAACACACCACATGTATATTGGGTATCTACTAAAGAAATCAATTCCAATCATCAATATTTAGAAGCTTTGCTCTGTATTTGGAGGACAATCCCTGCCAGCCATTTATTGGAGAACCGCCAGGTGTGGTTGGAGCAACTACATCATATATGGGCTGGAATAATATTCCTCTTTCCTTCTTTTGTAGATCCTAAATATTACAACGTGTCATAGTGCTTGTTTTGACAATTTCATAGATGGCATACAACATCTCAACAGAAATGACCAGTTTGGTGTCCTCTTGATTTTCCTTCAAGCACTTCACCTTAGCCGAAATAATGAAATGCTCCACCATGTATCCACTGTTGTGAAGTGTTTGGGGAAAACCTGGATAGCACTCAGCACAATTTTGAAGATATATATTACCGCGGTTATTTCTGTGGTACTATTGATCTAATGTGAACTGTTATGGAGAAATATAAAGCGAATGACATTACTTAGTCTGAAATCTGTCATAATCTTCCACCAAAGTTGTCTGAAGTTCCTTTAACCTTTAGTCTTTTCACAATCAACTATTAAAGAGGGCTTCAATGAAAGGTTTGGGTAAAACCAGGGGTTGCAAAGTTGAATCTAATATATTAGGTGATTTTGAAGTTCTATACCTTTAAATACTATCTAAATATCTAGTGCATTATTTTATCATTCTTGTGAAGTTGCACAGTTGTGCATCATGTACAAATATACGAGTAGATAAAATTACTTGTCATCTAACATTTGTTATTATGTAGCAGTTTGACTCCAGCCATCCTGCTCTAGTTCTAGCTTGCTAACTGTCCAGTTATGAGTTATCGAATGGATCTCTGTAAAGTTAACAGGTTTACGATTACTACTTTAGCTCCTGATCACCAGAAATTACTAGTCATTTATTGTTCTACCAATGCACCATGCATGGTGGTAGTGATAAAGGTTAATTATGTCGATCATCTTGACGTGTGTAAGCACTAAGCACATTTCCCCTTTATTATTTGATAAATTAACTTATATTTAACATTATTTAGTATGTTTAGATTTCTGAGGATGTTACATCTATATAAACAAAGATAGTTCATTTGTATGGTCTGTGCAACAGATGAGTGTAAGAGATTATAAGTGCTGTTAAGCGACTATAAGAGAAAAAGTCTAAGAGAAAAAAATTAAAATAATATTTCAGATTTTTTTTTTGGATTTTTATATTCTTCAATCAGTATCAGAACTAACAATAAAAAAGGGACAAAAATTATGTATGGAGAAAAAAAAAAGAAGAGGGAAAAAAGAGAGCCATTCCCCTTTGGGTTAACAAAACATAAAAGAATCTTACAGAATGAAAAGAGATACAATTGATCTCAGAGAATTCTCATCATCAATCAATATGAAAAGCCAGTTCAATCTTTCTGAGCCATATAAATCAACAATTAGCCCTTAAAGACAAGTATATATAGGTAAATGTAAATCTTTACTTTAGGATCTGTGTGATATTTGCTCAAATAGAAATTGGCAAATGGTAAAAAGCCTGCCTATAAATAGGCTTGTACTCAAATTATGTAAGGATAGAAATATAATCAATAGCTTTTTCCAATCACTTTCTCAGTCTAAAAAATAATAACGAAGAGTCTCTATACTTGTGTTTGAAAGAGCAACATGAGATATTTTGTTGAGCCTATGCAATTGAAAATAAGCATGGTGCAATGAATGTCAATGGTCTTATAAAAATTACAGAATAAGTCCGATGTGAGTTGACTCACTTGAGAAAAGAGCATGTCAAGTGTGTGTCCAAAGAGGAGAACCAACGATACAATTGAACAGGTTGCTGACGATGTGTTGAAGACCATGAAGATGCAGTGCAAAGCCGCATGATAATATGTAATCTCAAACCAAGTGAGAAGCAGAAGTATAGAGCTGCACCTGAATGTGGAATTCATATAATTTTAAAGAATATGATGAAATGTCAAGCGAGATGTGTTAGGGGAGAAAACGGGAACCATGACTTGAATGAATTATCGCCATAGGGTAGCTCGAGAAAGGGTCGAAAGCACTAAAAAATAAAAAGAACGGCTATTGAATTGATGTCAACTTTCATATGCAAGCATATGAAGAATAAAAAATAAAAATAACGGCTATTGAATAGATGTCAACTTTCATTTGGAAGCATATGAAGAATAAAAAAGTGAGAGTTAAAACTCATGTGGGAAGTAGAGAACAAATGACAAGAACCAATAGAAAATTTGTAAAAATAAAAGTTTAAAAAATTAAGTTTAAAAAATTTGTTGGATACTAAATTCAAACTAGTCAAATAGTCAATGTGTATTGGGGAATGTTTAGGATCATGCTAACTTCTCTAGATGGCTTAATTGTTTAGGATCATTATGTAATGAACAAGCCATGCACCTTGTTTATTGTAAGATATAAATGATATGTAGTATGTTTACATCTATGAAGGGTCATGCTATGTCTATATAAAGATGATGGCTCATTTGTATGTTGTGTGGAATAGATGAGTGTAAAGAAGAATACAACAATACAAGAATGTGTAAGAGATTATAAGAAAAAAAAGAATAAAACAAATAAGATAGGTAATAGTTGAGAGTTTTTTCAATATAAGCTACAGTAACTGAGGCAAGTAGGTAGAATTGAATAGTCCCATTAGAGTAATTTTGAGGTTTTCATGAGAATAAAAGAGTAGATTTAGGATTTACAGTCATTTGACCTATTGTAAATACGTTTTTTTATCAATGAAATTGTTAGTAGGCATTTAAAGCCACTAACTTTCAACAAAAAGATTTGCAGCTTTTCTTTTATATCTATTTACATCCTTTTTTTCCCTTTTACTATATATTCAGTATTCTCAACTTCATTATGCAAATAAAGTGAAGAAAAATCCAAGATTGATGGTATCTATACTTGAAATGGATACGGATTCCAGTACTAGAGCATGCTCTGCAAAAGCATCTGAGAGAGCAACCCCTGTCAGATCTTGTCAACTTGTGGTTCTGTTGAACCATTTTACAGTTTTACTAAAGCTTAAATTAAGCAAGTTCAAGCATGTCGGAATCAGAAAAGGAATTTTGGCAAATGTCATAATTCAACTTGAAATTTCTAACAAATTAACCATTCGCTAAGATGCTACTCAGTTGCAATGCAATTAAATGTAGAGAGCTAACATTCTTCAACCCCCAAACTTTGGGATTACATTAGTCCTACAAACTATTAAAAATAATACTAACTAGTTCTGTTCAGTTGCTCTCGTTAAACTAAAATTAATTACAATTAAAACCAGAGAATTTTTCTTTGTCTGATTAAATTTAAGTACTATAATTTTCAGTGGGATTCACCTCTCAGAGTCTCAGAGCAATACTATTTCAGGATATGGGAAGTTCAAATTTATATATCTGACAATCTTGACTTGGATGAGAAATCCAAATCGTACAAAGCTAAATGACTCCCTAAAAAACTATTATGCATCGACTGGTTAGCCATGATTCTGTTCTCTTGAATTTTTTTTTTAAGGAAAATGTTCTCTTAAATTAGATACCTGTGAGAACGAGGATACACCAAGGACTGAATGAACTGGAAAATGGAAATCCATCTAGAATGACAGAACATCAGTTTATTTCCCATTAATTCTCAAATTCAATGAGCTGTTTCTGACATAATGTGACCGATGATTCAAAGAGAAAGGAAAACAAACACTGGCCTATTATATTATTTGTTAAAAATTAGTTGGAAAATTGAAGCTTAAGAGGAGTTCAGAAACGTCCATATAAAACATATACAACATTAACCACCACCACCAATTTTTTGAGGTTCAGATAAAAACTAACCCTTTTTTATGTTTGAATTTCATTTGGAATATACTGTTCCAAAATGACAAACTCAGTGACTTGAGATTAGATGATACCAGAACCTATTTGCAATATGGTAATCTCTCCATATTCTGGTCGGGCTTTACGAGTAAGTTTACTAAATTAGCTATTGGAACTATGTACAAATCATACATTTCAGTACATAAAAAGATAGAAATCTATATTCCCAAATCACAATTTCGTTTTTTGAGAGAACACAACGAATGACATCCTTACATGCAAACACCCAGGCCTTGAGAAAAACACAAAAAAGTCCTTCAAAAAGCTATTCTCATCTTATTATACTTTGTCAATCTGTATACATAAATTTCTATCAGTTCTAATTATATTTTATAATTTATAATATCTTGTATTAATGAAGTACTAGCATTTTATATCATTTATAATTCATGGTGACTTGCAGCACTACAGCCTCAAATAAATTCATTGAACCTAGAGCTGCTTAATCTTTCAAATTACAAAGCATCTACCTTTTTGTGCCACCATGATGACCACATAAAAAGTGGGTCACCTATTTATCAAAAGTATTACTCTTCCAGTATATCATGATAAACATGCATCCAATCGAGGCCCGAAATGGTGCCGCAATATTCTCATTCTTTCTCAAAATTATTTTGACAGAAGTTGGTGCTAAATCATCCTATTCTTTTGAGGATGACATGTATAAAGAACATGCAAATCTAATAAAGTTGATTGTAAACTAGCTAGATTCTTCTACATCCATCTAATGTGGTCAAGAAACATGGCTAGATACAACTCCATGTATAAGATGCCTATTTAGGTACTCTATATGGTCAAGAAACATGGCTAGATACAACTCCATTTGCCTTAAGCAGCATACATTTTCATCTGTTTAACATGTTGGATGATAAGTACTGAGCTTCTGCTATAAATATAAGGCATAGAAGTTGGTTTGAAGGCAAGGTAAAAAAGATAAAATAGCTAGCACACACTATGTATAAGAGTTACTGATGAAAAGATTAAAGCTAGTTATTATCTGGAGTTCCCTGAGACACTTTAATGGGGAACTCTTGGTGGCACCCAGCAGTTAGTTAGGATATGGTTGGGCCAGAGTTAATTTTATTTGATCATAGAGTTGTGACCAAATAGAAATTAAGCTAGGTCTCCCCCGGAGTTCTCCTCAAACACTTCACGAAGGGCCTATGATACAAAACACGTGGGAAATTGTGAAGTGTTTGGGGGAACTCTAGGTGTTGACTAGCATTCAAATACTCAATAGAGCAGTCAAGGAAAAGACTTGGAGAGAGAACAAAACCTAGTTGTCCCCTGGAGTTCCCTACAAGCACTTCACACACCTTAAGAGCACTTAGTATAGGCTGTTGTGAAGTGTTTGGGGGAACTCTTGGTGCTATCTAGGAAGGTGAAGTGCATTTCGCCAAGCAACTGCACATACAGTGGTATTATATATAACTGTATACCTATACTTGTTTGAGTTCTAAAATTAATTAGAAACACTTTGAGGATATCTTGAATTCTTAAACAACTTTTATTTAAAAAAAAAATATGTAGTTGAACTTAAAATCGACCATAAAAAAACATAGCATTCACTTATATTTGGAGAAGTGAAGAGGGATGGCCAGCTGGATTTGCATGTTCGCAAAAAGTAAGCTTCCTTGGTCATTGTTTATCGTTTCCTGATTGTATTTTGTAGTCCAGGGGTCATTTTTTTCAAAACCAATATCCCAAGTGCATACTTCTTTATTATGTCCTCATTAGTATAGTATATAATATATATCAAAATAGGCTCCTAAGTTGGTGTTTTTTATTTTAAAAAAAAAAAAAGAACTTCTGGGATATGTTGGCCAGGTTGATTATTGGTTCAGTCCTAACAACATTAGGTATCTATTGCTAATTTAGCATAACCTTTGACATAACCTTCTAAAATAATTTAGAATTTATATTTGTGAGATTTTTAAACCTAATTTAATTTTGGAAAAGCAATTTCATTATTTTTTATTGGTCATGTTCAATGTAAAAAATGCCTCTTTAAGGAAAAACTGGCTTTATTGTTTTGGACATTATGCTATCTATTGCTAATTTAGCATTTCTGCATGTGATTCTAATTGATAGCATGGAATAAGATATTTAGAGACAAACTGAAGAAATAACCGGTAATCCTGACGCTAACACTATATCTTTGACATAACCTTCTAAAATAATTTAGAATTTATATTTGTGAGATTTTCAAACCTAATTTAATTTTGGAAAAGCAATTTCATTATTTTTTATTGGTCATGTTCAATGTAAAAAAATGCCTCTTTAAGGAAAAACTGGCTTTATTGTTTTGGACATTATGCTATCTATTGCTAATTTAGCATTTCTGCATGTGATTCTAATTGATAGCATGGAATAAGATCTTTTGAGACAAACTGAAGAAATAACCAGTAATCCGGAAAAGCCCCAAGTCCAATTTAAAATCACCATGAAATCTAACACCACTAAAATACGGACATACCAAATTACAACACCTAAGGTACTAAGTAGAAAATAAAGATTTGATTTTATATATCATCTTTACTGTTTCTCTCTAGAATCAAAAGATTCACTAATCATTGATTTAAGCAACCTAAATAATTCGAAAGCATATTCCAGTCATTTTACCGCGGAATCCTTTAAAAGATTATTCTCATGCATGTATCATTAATTTTGAGATGTAAAAAAGAAAAAAACACATTACCTGAGATAGAAAGCATCAACCCATACAAACTTGGGTGGTTCTGTGAATTCTTGCATAAATTACTTGTCGAGATCAAGCTTCTGCGACCTTAATTTGGTGGTTGGATGGTCCCAGATGTTTCCCCAAACACTTCAACTAAAAAAGCATCATATACTAAATCCATTGTTTGCTTTCGCTGAAGTGATTGAGGGAACTCTGGAGAACATACAACTGTAGCAAAATGTCTAACCAGAGCTGCGTGACGAAAGTTTCTTTATCCTCTCTTTAGTCTGTAACTCTCTCTGTGTTATACAAATTAATACAATTGTCACTGACCCTAAAAAAAAAAAAACTCTCTATGTGTTTTCTTTATTTTGTTTACCTTTTTTGGAGATATATAAGAGCTGAAAACCACTTTTCTCCATGTATTAGTAGGTCCCGATGTTTATTCGGCCTGTTGGTTGATCAATCCCTTCCGATGCGAGCTGTAATGACATAGAGATTCCAGATTACATATTAATTATCTTATCAGAAAGGAGATGAACGGAGAGGAGAATAAAAATTTCAAGTCAACTAATTGAATACATTGAACCTGGACGCAATATTGCCCCTGCTACCTTTTTAGTTTATCTAATTTTCCTCTCACAGAGGCCATGCGGTGCGAAAAGGAACCGGCCCATGGGCCCAAGAAAAGACAGAAGACATCCTTCGATTTTTTTTTTTTTTTTCTGAAACGAATTCCCTTTAGCTTCTTATTCTCTACGCTTGGCAATTTTTTGTTCTAGAGACCTTTTGCTTCTCATTCTCTAAGCAAGGCTAAACCGCTAAAGTATCTATGTTTAAAATTTCAATGGGAAAATATCTAAATAAAGAAGTTCTGATGGACATAATATATAAATTTCTCTATATTGCTAAATGGCCTAGCTTGAAGCCGATATTTTTATTAATACCAAAAAAAAAAAAAACAAATTATCAAATCTGCTCCCACCAAACTTATTTTTAAATCTACCCCAACCGCCCGTCCACTAGGCGGTCCACTTTCCCCACCTGACCGCCTAGCAGCTGGACGGTCCACTCTGCATAGCTGACCACCCAGCTGCTGGGCGGTCCGCTATGGATTTTTTAAAAAAAATTTGTTTTTATGTTTTAATTTGTTTGAATGTTTTATATTAAATTGTTGTAATGATTTGTTTGAATGTTTTATATTAAATTGTTGTAATGATTTATATGATATATATTTATTATTTGTTGACGATTATATCTTTATAATTGACGATTATTTTTATATGTTATGTAATTGTCTAGTTTTTAATATAATTGATTAGTTTTATATTTAGTTTGTTAATGTTTAAATGTTTCTAAATGGTAAGTCTAAACAACAAAAGTAGGTAATTTAAATGGTAAGTCTAAACATGAAACATAATAGTCCAAACATGAAATATAATAATCCACACTAAAATACTAGAAACCTATCAAACTAAAAAAATATAAAAACCCTAACGGCGATGAAGAGGGCGAGGTCCGGAGAGCTCCAACCTAGTAGGTGCACGGCAGTCCCTCTGCGACGGCAGATGCCTCTGGTGAACCTCATCCACCTGCATGTCATCGTGTACGGCCTCGCGCGCCCATGGGTCCTCCCCCAGGTGTAATGCATGCTCCCCATGGATCCCCGCCTGTGTACGCAACACCCACGGATCGGCCTCCCAAGTAGAAGGATACGTGGCCGGAGGCGGTGTGCCAAATATAGCAGAGGCAAAGCCATCTGCAGTCTGCGTCCACTCCCACTGGCCTCGCCGTCGTGCTGTCTGGGCTCCATATATTGCGGTCTGTGGGAGCTAGCTGGCTCCCATCCGCCCTCATCTCCAGTGAGGTCCTCCAATGAGAAAACGGCGGCGGCAGCTTCATCCTGCATGTAAACAATGTTAATTTTGCTACATAGAAGTAACGAGTAAATTAATTAAATAATGAACTTTTGCTACCTCGGTCTGCTGCACTGGAACTCCATGCTCGCTGTAGTACGCGTTCCATGCATTGTTGTTCAACACCCATTGGTGGATCGCCCAACCCGAGTCATTATCTACATAAATGAAGATAAATTAATAAGAATGATCTTTTAGAGAGACACTTAATAATGATCATTTGTATGACTTATTATTACCTGCAGGAGGTGGCGGCATCTCATCAGCGTAGATAGGGGTTCTAGGCTGCTCCGGATCTGGTGGTGGGGCCTTTATCTCGCGCCAATTGATGTCCTCCCCAGCATCGTGCAACATACCAACGAGGCTCCCGTCCCAGCCAGAGTCCTCCACAATCGGTGCACTGTGTTGGAGCATTTGACATCCTATCGCTCTCTAACTTTTTCTCGCCATGCACACCAAGCTGTGTGCCACTCCTCTAATAGCGATCAAAATCTGCACACAATGTATTTTCATTATTATTATTAGAAGATGAATAAATAACTATAATTTTTTAAGCATGTCAGTTTCATTTAAATATACCGAATGAGCATGGATCGGGCTGAAAGGCAAGTAAGTCCTAGATCCGTCACCCGTGAGTCTCCGTTGAAGAGCATCACTATAGTCCCCCTGTAGATAAACCAATGGCATGCCCCATCTTTGGTACCAGACTAAATATCGCAATCTCCAAGGCCCGACCGGTATAGGGGCATCAGTAGCTGGAGGCGGGGTCCATAAGTGATCCTCCGGTGATGCAGCGCGCTGGTAATGCTCCCAGAAACGCGTGCTCCAGTCGACTTTGGGCTTGTTGTGTTTAGTGCTGCAATATAAATTAATTAGTATCGTGTATGGCTGAACAAGTAATAAAATAGACAAACAATAAGGCAGTGGGTAGTTACCTGTGCAGCTGGGTGGTCTGCTGCTAGCCCAACTCTGGAAAATCCGGGACATAGGCATCCAAGCCAAACTGACGGGGCACTCGATCAGGATAGTGATACTCAACTATCTAGAAACATACTCACGGCCCCTGATAAAAATTGAGATCTCTCTACTCTAATGTCAGCCGGCATAGAAGGTTCTGATCGTAGAACAGACGATAGGGGTACCAGGTGATGCTCGCCTCGTGAAGCATCTGGAGCTGACCCCGGACATCGAAATCCCCACGGTCCTCCCCTTGCCCGTGTCCTCGTATGTGTGGAGAGTACCCCATGTGGCACCGTACCCCGGACGTCTCTCAGGGTCATCTCCCATCCATAACCCCGCCTGAACTGGAGGAACAGGCCGACATACCGGTATATACGACCAGGACCACTGCTGGAGTAGAAGAAGCGGTCCGGCAATCTGCTTGTTCGTCACCTAAATTTTGGACATGCGGTGCACTTCTGGTAAATATGGAACCCTAAGATATGTAATAAAAAAATTAAAATATTTGTACAAACTTACCAGACAAGCATGACACAAGCTCCGGTATAAGTGGGCGAGCACGGCTCCACCCCAGTTCCACCTCGACGGCCGCTTAATGTGCCTCAGCAGAGAAAGGAACATAATTGGAACTGCGTCATCGCTGGAATCGACAAACATGACGCTGCCACATAAATCCATGACAAACGCCCTCACGTACCTGCAATATAAATTTGAGACATAAATAACTACAATTTTTGTTGAATCCATAACATATTTTAATTTGCAACTGTTTGTGATTACCTTAGAACGGCCCGCTCGTCACGTGTATCGAGGGTGATCCTATGCCGGTGGAAGTAACTGTGCTTCTTCTTCTTCTTCTTCTTCTTCTTCTTCTTGGAGCGGCCCCCAGCAGCTCTGGTATCATGTCCATCAGGTCCGGATGGTCTGAGACACCATCGATGGGGTCGCCATCTATCCGTAAACCCCATAAGGCGCTGACGTCACCTAGTGTGACTGTCATCTCCCCAATCGGAAGGTGAAATGTATGCGTCTCTGGTCACCATCTCTCAACCAGACCGCAAATAAGAGCCTGGTCAATATCACAGTGAGGCATGGTGGCCAACTGATACAACCCGAGATGCATGATGCATGCTCCATCAACGGGTGACGGACGTATGGTATCTCGGGGGTGCGATGCCTCACTGTCATCATCGTCGTGTCCTGTATTTTACAATGATTTCAATATAAACGTCTAATTATCTGTAATATTAAATAATGCTATTTAAATTAGGAATACAAAACCAACGTACCTCCATAGATGCAAGTGAGACACGGTGACTGACATGTGGGGTCTACAGGAGAGGACTAAATGTGTCAGGATGGTGAGGGGGATAATCTCCAAAGGGAGCCTTTGCACCGGATGCCTTTGCACCGAATGCCGCTGCACCGGATGCCTCTGCACCGTGATCATGTGAACTCTCCCCCGTCTCCAGAGGGGCATCCCATGCATGTCCCCGTCTAGTTCTGACCGTACTACATTTCAATAAACAGAAGATTCTACCTTATAAATCCTGATTTACAAACCCTAACTTATAAATCAGAATTTGGTCAACCCTAAACCCTAATTTAACAATTCAACCATAACTAACACGATAATTAACAATTCAACCCTAACTTATAAACTCCAGTTTTGTCAACCCGAAATCCTAATTTACAAACTCTAATTTTGGAAACCCTAATTTTTAACAATTAAATCGCGACGGGAAAATCAACAACTCGCACACGATAATTAACAATTCAACCCTAATTTATAAACTCCAGTTTTGTCAACCCGAAATCCTAATTTACAAACCCTAATTTTGGACACCCTAATTTTTAACAATTAAATCGCGACGGGAAAATCAACAACCCGTACACTATAATTAACAATTCAATCCTAACTTATAAACTCCAGTTTTGTCAACCCGAAATCATAATTTACAAACTCTAATTTTGGAAACCCTAATTTTTAACAATTAAATCGCGACGGGAAAATCAACAACCCGCACACGATAATTAACAATTCAATTTCTACCAATCGTTCCAATGCCAATACAAGATACAAAATATAAATTAAAAAAGTTATTTAGACACTTACCCGAAAATAATCTGATTGTCGCCGAGAAGGCCGAAAATTAGGGTTTGGGTGAGAGAGGGCAAGATAGAGAGAGAGAGAGAAAGAGGAAGAGGGAGAGGAAGAGGGAGAGGAAGTGAGAGAGAGAGAGTGGCAGATTGGAAGAGAGAGAGGAAGAGAGGGAGAGAGAGAGAGGAAGAGAGGGAGAGAGAGAGTTCAAGAGAGAGAGAGAGGAAGAGAGGGAGAGAGGGACTTCGGTAGTGAGAGAGAGCAATGTGGTTGGTTTCGGGCGGCGGAGCGGTAGGGCGGCGGGGAGGCAGAGAAGAAAAGAGAGAGAGGGGGTCGGACCGCCATATAAAAAAAAAATCCATAGCGGACCGCCCAGCAGCTGGGCGGTCAGCTATGCAGAGTGGACCGCCCAGCTGCTGAGCGGTCAGGTGGGGAAAGTGGACCGCCCAGTGTACGGGCGGTTGGGGTAGATTTAAAAATAAGTTTGAGGTGGGGCAGATTTGGTAATTTGTTTTTTTTGGGATATTAATAAAAATATCGGAGCTTGAAGTTGTTGACCATCTTTTCTCCAAGCTTGCAATTTTAGAATTTTCGGGACCATGTAGGCTCCACAATTTAATTTGGGCATTTCCTTCACGTACGGGACGGTCCTTGATGCTTGGTAGACGGCTCTTGCAATCCCAAATAGCTAAGCAATCCGAGCCGACATTTTTATTAATATCCAAAGTTTAATACAAATTATTAATTATACCCAGAATCCCATCTGATTTCGAAATATACCCAAGCCGGCCATTTTATGGCCGGCTATGTTCTCTCCCTAAGCCGGCCATTTTATGGCCGGCTATGTACCTTTTTTTTTTTTTGTTAGAGTGACACTATGAAGATCAAAATATTGAAATTTAACTCTGAAAATTTGAAATTTTTGTTTAAATTATTTGTTATATTACTTCTTTGATGTATAATTAGCATATTTATACTAAAATACGATAGATTAATTGAAATTATGTTGAATAATACTAAATTATGTTAAATTACGTTAAATTACATTAAATTACGTTAAAATACGCTATATTAATTGAAATACGCTATATTATTTTTTATGTTATGCTACTATTTTAATGTTGTAATATTTTCTGTTTAGCATTATCATGATAATTTATTTTGATCTGTAAAATATAAAAATAGTACCATAAAAGCACACATACACAAGAACCGAAATATAGGATAATCCAAATATACCAAACATAAATAGTATATGAAATAAAATGGTACAAAACTAGTAAAAATACAACTAAAACGGAGATGGGGAATATCGCTGAGGCGGTACTCCGGCGTTCGCCCGGCGCCAGCGCGGCCAGGCTCTCTCTCTCTCGGCCTCCCCACTAGCATCGACAGACCTGAGTATCTGGTCGGCACTATCCCATATGGCATCGCCCGTGGAGACTGTCGGTACTAGCGGAGGTGTAGCGAAGGTAGATGCGGCAAACCCAGTCCCAAAGTCAGGCTGAGTATGAGACCCGCTACCACTAGCCTCTCCATCATGCGGCATCTCTGTGCCATATTGGGGCCATGCCGGTGCTGACATGAAACTGTCATCGAATACCCCGAAGTCCTGGAGACTGCACGAGAGGGACTCGTACTCAGAAGTATCGGTCTCCGCAGGTGGTGGCTGTGGTGGCATCTCTGCTGGACCCTGCAATCATACACATAAATTATTAAATTTGATCTGAATGAAAAATTTTATTAAAACCTGACAGATACTGAAGTATGACATACATGAGGCTGCATCGGACGTCCATGCTCGTCGTACCATGCCGTCCACCCAATGTCGGACAATACCCAACGATGGTAGTCCCACTCTGGATGTGAATCGGGGGAAGATGGCATATCATCTAGCAGAACCGGGGTCGGATCGGGCTCCTGCGGATCTATCTCACGCCAGTTGATGTTCTCTCTGGCGTCTCGAAGCATACCGATGATCTTTCCACCGTGCCCGGCATCCTCAACCACATTCGCATTCTTCTTGAGTGTGCGGTACCCAAGCCGTCTCCAGTTCTTCCTTCCCAGCATGCGGATCCCATGCCCGCACTCCTTGAAACGTGTGTGTCTCGGGACGCCATCGCTCCACCAGTCCAGCGATGAGAGATGCATTGAAGATGCTCTTCTCTGTCCGCACGATGTCCACAACCTGGTAGAGACCCAGGTTGACGAGGTACGGCTCTATCACCTCGTAGTACCTCATGTGAACGCACCTCAACTTCACATCTAGAAGATCCGTGTCCTGCGTTGAAAAATGTAATCCGCATGGTGACAACATAATAAAATTTAAATCCAACAAAATTTAATGAAAATATAAGAAAAAGGAACGTACCTCACGAGAAGCCAGTGAGACTCGGTGCTCACTGTGGGGAATCCACAGGAGAGGACTGATGTGCTCCGTGCTGCTAGTACTGATCGGCTCGTCCACTACTGGACGCTGGGTAGGCCGTGCTCTAGGCATCCTGATATCTAAAATAACCTAAATTCGATGAAATTACGCTTGATCAGCATAATTATGGTAAAAAAGGCCAAAATACCCTAAATATTGGTCATCTGTGCTAATTACACTAAATTATGCTTAATCAGCCTAATTATGGTAAAAAAGACCAAAATACCCTAAAAATTGGTCATCTGTGCTAATTACACTAAATTATGCTTAATCAGTCTAATTATGGTAAAAAAGACCAAAATACCCTAAAAATTGGTCAAACGTGCTAATTTCGGTAAAATTACGCTTAATCAGCATAACTATGGTAAAAAAGGCCAAAATACCCTAAAAATTGGTCAAACGTGCTAATTTCGGTAAAATTACGCTTAATCAGCAAAACTATGGTAAAAAAGGCCAAAATATCCTAAATATTGGTCAAACGTGCTAATTTCGGTAAAATTACGCTTAATAAGCATAACTATGGTAAAAAAGTCCAAAATACCCTAAATATTGGTCATCTGTGCTAATTACACTAAATTACGCTTAATTAGCCTAATTATGGTAAAAAAGACCAAAATACCCTAAATATTGGTCAAACGTGCTAATTTCGGTAAAATTACGCTTAATCAGCATAATTATGGTAAAAAAGACCAAAATACCCTAAATATTGGTCAAACGTGCTAATTACACTAAATATTGGTTAACTTAGCTAATTACACTAAATTACAACAACATAATCTAAATTATAACACCTAAAACCTAAATCCTAAACCCTAAAATAAATAAATTAAAAATTAAATTAGATAAAAAAAAAATTTACCTTAAAGAAGAGAGAATTCGGTTGAAGATGGGAGAATTGTGAGAGGAGAGAGAGAAAAAGGGGTATATAAAGGGTGAAATGCGGGGAAAAAAAAAAGGTACATAGCCGGCCATAAAATGGCCGGCTTAGGGAGAGAACATTGCCGGCCATAAAATGGCCGGCTTGGGTATATTTCGAAATCAGATGGGATTCTGGGAATAATTAATAATTTGTATTAAACTTTGGATATTAATAAAAATGTCGGCAATCCGAGACAGTACACTCTTTGGAAAGAGAAATATTGAACGGGTGTCAATGACACCCTTTTAATCGTTTATTCTATCTGTATTGTATTCGATAAGGCAGGTATCGGTAAGATATTTTTTTCCATTAACTTATTGGGTATGAGTATGGGTAAATTTTTTTTACGTTAACTAAACGGATATGAGTATGGGTACGGGTAAAGGCTATTTCGTACCCGTTGGGTAACGGGTAATTATATAAAATAAAATTATATATAGATATATAAATATATCTTCAATTATTTACGTTTCCATCGCTGTATTCGTACTGAACCTGATAATAAAATTTTCTTCCTTCTTCGTCATTGTTTTGTTCCTCAATCGTGAAAATAGAATAATCTACGATACAATCTGGCTCTCATTTCCTCTTCAATTTTTACTCGGTTGTCAACCTGATTTTTTAATTCAATCCTCTTCCTCCTTCCTCTTGAACCAGTCTTAAGTATTGCGTGACTGTAGGCATGTAGCTTCCTCCTTCAAGCCTCTTCAAAATTTGACTTCCTTTTTCGAATATCACAAGTAATCTTTATATTTAGTAAAATAGAATTTGTAAAACACTTGAGGTTTGAGATTTTTGAATTTATTTGATGAAAGAAATTATTATTATTATTCATTATTCACCCGCTACCGTTTTGTTACCTGCTAATTTTAATAGGTATGAGTAGGATAGAGTAACACTAATTCTTAATGGGTACATATAGGATATGAATAAAGTCAATTCTTAATGGATATGTGTATAAAAATACTTCCATCGATCCTACCTGTATCGTACCCATTGACACCTCTAGAGAGAAACAATTGGAATGTTGTGTGACTATTCTATACAAAATTTCAAATTTCAGATTTGTATATACAAGTTCAAAATTTGTACATATAACTTTAGATCCCCAATAGTTAATACTGCAAAGAGGTGTTATATCCGATTATATCATGGGTAAAATGGGAGCGGATACGGAGCGAATAGTGGTAAAACTATATCCATATTTTTTATAATTTTTCAGATACGGACACGGATACGGATACGGATTGGATTGGATATTTATTAAAAAATATATAAAAATATTATTAAAAAATACTAAAGTTCATAATATTCATCTAATTATAATGGTGAATAACATAATTTGTTCATAATATATATTAAATTATATTATATATATCTACTATTTGAATACGGATAATTGAATTATAAAATCATATCTGTATCCATATCCACACGGATATTCAGATATTAGATATCCATATCTAATTTTTCGAATACAGATCAATTAAATGCGTATTGGATATCATCCATACCGTTTTCACCCGTAGATTATACTGTTCAAATTTGATGTTTTTAGATTTATCTAATTAGTTTCTAGAAAGGACATATGAATATTAGATAGTAGGTGTATGTATGTAATTTTGAGAATTTGATACCAAGTGTTGGTTTCTTGTTCTCTAACTAGTGGTTTCAATAAAAAGATCGGTGTTGCAAGGCTTTCCTTTTATTTTTCTGTAAATTTGACAGCCACTGTCAAATCCCTTTCAAAAAAAAAAAAAATAATAAAAAAAATAATAATAAAAAAAAATCGGTGGGGGCCGGTTTGACCTTAACAATTTTCTTACCGACACCTATCAAAATTTAATTATTGGTGAGAATATGATTTCAAGAAAATAAAACCAATATAATTAAATTATGAATACAATTATAGAACTACAAGTTTTATATCTGATCTGAATCATACACCCAAAGCTATAATGCAGTGTATGCTTTTAATCTACCTACCGATTCAAATCCAGACTTCATCTGATATAAATACTCGATGTCTATTAATATATTCACAATTATGATAAAAATCAATTCATATTTACAATAACTAGTTGTCTTAAACTCAACTGTAGCAAGATAAAATTCTCTTGCTAATATATATTAAATAATACATTTTTCAAGAAAGATTGCTTCATCTCTAACAGTACTAATACATCTTCCTTGTAAATGTTTCGTCAATACAATAATGCTTTCAATTTAAATAAATTGAAACTTAATTTGTGACACTGTTCAGCCATACAAATTAATGTTTAAGAACGCAAGCACGTTCAAGCATCATTCATGGAGGGGATAACTCAAGCCAACAGGGAGATCATGAGATAATTAAACTAAATTCAAAGAGATAAAATTTATAATAATTCAATAACTTCATTATAATATTTTTTGAGATGTTATATAACTATATTTTAGCTCCAAAAGCTACCTAATAATTTAAAAAAAAAATGGAAGAGACAGCTAGAGTGGAAAAAACGTGCTGTGCCGTGCCGTGACTAACACGCTGACTCTGGTCTCGTGTTGTGCCGTGCCGTGATCAAGTTAATTTTTCACGTGCCGTGCTATGACCAAAATGTCAAGAGTTGGTTACGGCACGCAAATGGTCACGCCGTGCATAAACGTGCCGCGACCATACGTGACTTGCGTGACTCGCGTGACCATTTAATTATAATTTAGGTTAGTTTATTCAAGATTCACCATTAAATCAATATCTAATGGTCCTAATTACACGTGACTCGCGTGACTACGTGTCGTGCCGTGACTAAATCTTTCACGTGCCGTGCCGTGTCAAAGTTTCAAAAGATGAACACGGCACGGGACACGCGAGTCACGACACGTAACTGACATGTGTGCCGTGCCGTAATCGTGCTGTTTCGTGACGGAGCCAGCTCCGCTTGCCATTTTTCCCACTCTAGAGATAGCCATATTTAAAATATATATAGATAGATAGATAGATAGATAGATAGATAGATAGATAGATAGATAGATAGAGAGCCTCTGCCAGGTTTAAAAGAGAGAGATCTAGAGAGAGAGGATTAAAAGTAAATTTGAGAACAAGAGAAGAGCTACAAAGTAAAAGTGGGTGGAAAAAAAATTAAGTCAGAGAAAAAAAAATTCCAACAATTTAAAAAAGATAGTTATGATTTGAAAAATAAATTGCTCCGAATTAAAAATAAAAAACAGATGAACTCTAACATAGAAAATTTTGTTAGGAGCATTTTCTCAAAATTTTCTCTCGAGACGATGCTTTTCGAACAGGACCTAGCTAGGTAAATGCGCATTATGCGCGTGTTACTTGACTACTTAGGCATGTTCATTGAACCTGGACGAGAAGTTCTAGAAGACACAGAATCTTGCTACCTTTAAACGCTCTAGTGGGACAATTGAGAATTGATGCCAGTTGCCGGGCAAATATCCTCTCCGGTACCGTAAAAGATTCCCTTTATTTTACAGTTTGAGATTAACTCCCAGCCGGTTTGGGATTCGGGCTGACAGAGGGGCAGAATTATTGGACTTTGAGATTCGTGCCAAGTTAAAAAGAACGGTCCAGATCAAGTAATTGTAAAAAATTCTCTGTTACGGTACCGGGGGTGATGTGAATTCCCAGTTGCCAACATTGAAGCCGATCACTTTTTCTTGGGAAGATCCCATGGGCTGTAGACAGATTGCCAATAAAGTAACACCCGATAATTTTTTTATTTTATGGGTGGCAGTGCCACCAACATTTTGATTGATATATATAAAAAAAGATTATTTACAAAAATCCCCGGATCTTTATAAGAACCAGAGAATATAAAAGAAAATGAAAAAAGCAAAATAACATAATTACAAGGAAAAGAAAAAGTAAGAGTCCAGAGACTTGAATGTTGCAAACTACACTCCTAAAGTGCCTAGCTTGCCTTAAATCGATGCCCGGAGAAGGCAGTAGGTTCCACCATGACCTTATAGCCGGGTCCCATGGCACTCGACATTTTGTAACCTGAAAAATATATCAATTGATGTATCATTAATTAATAATGTCACCGGCTTTCGTTTATTAGAAAAGAATTTTCTATTCCTTTCTTTCCACAGTGCCCATGCGCCAGATGCCCACAGCACATTTGCCAGCTCCATGGCTCTTGTTGATAGACCCGGTTGTGATAACTTCCAGGTCGCACAAATCGTACCCCTATCGGTGTAGGTCATGTTGTGTTGCGCAAATAGTCCCCTCCAAAAGCTCCTGACATATGTGCATGACCACATAATATGGTTTCTAGTCTCGATTCTTGCCGAGCCGTAGAGCTGGCATCCCGGTTGGACCGTGCAACCGCGTGCTGTTAGAACTTGCTGAGTTAAAATTTTATTGTCTCGCATTAGCCAGATAAAAATTCTAACCTTCATCGGACATTTGATTTTCCAGAGGAAACGCTGATCCCCATATAGCACCCCAGTATGGTGGATGATCCTATAAGCCGATGCACATGTAAATAACCGTGATGTAGACCAGCGCCATGCTAAATCTTTGACCGTCTCCACCGAGCATGAATAAAAGGGAAAGAGTGACGCGAGGTCTTTCAAAAAGGATGAGTCCTCTTCGTAGGCCGCTATCTAGTATGCCCCTGAAATGTCATATAATCTATTGAGAGTGTTTGCCCATATCCCATTTGGTTTCTTCTCCAGTTCCCAGAGCCATTTGGTTAGTAAAGCCTGATTTTGGGTCGCTAGGTTGATAATGCCCAGACCTCCATTTGCTTTGAGTGCAGAAACTCTTTCCCAATTTATCAAACAATTAATCCCCTTGCAGGGGTCATTCCCTTTCCACAAAAATTTCCTCTGCATTCTATCAATGTGTTTGATAACACCCGCCGGCATTTGCATGGCCTGCATGAAGCGTAACGTCATTGCTGATAGTACTGCTTTGACGAGTGTAATCCTGCCTCCATATGATAGGAAGCCTGACGTCCATCCATCTAGTTTGTTTTGTATGGCCGTCAACATAGGATGGAAGTGGATCTTTCTTGGTTTTTTGACCATGAGCGGTAAACCCAAGTAAATGATGGGTAGTTGCGTTGGGACCGCTAGAAGGATTTGGCGTATTGTTTCAGTAAGTGCGGCTGGTACTACTATAGGAACAAAGGTGGATTTTCTTGGGTTTAGCTTAAGACCTGAGAGTTCAGTGTACCTTGTGATGACTGCTGTGATTATCCTTAAGGTGTGAGGGTGTGCCTCGCTAATAATCAAAGTGTCATCTGCGTACTGTATTATCTCTGGTGGAATGCATGCATGGTGAGGCATCAACTGTGTGGCACCACGGAGAAATCTACTCAGAGTATCCGATGTTAGGATAAAAAGTAGGGGGATAAGGGGTCACCTTGGCGCAGGCCCCTCTTGTGTGTGAAGGGTCTTGTCAGGATGCCATTTGCTTTGATCGATGATGAGGAGGAATGTAAAATGTGAAGGACTGTCGATGTCCATCTCGGGGAAAATCCTTGTTCAATGAGTAGATTAACAAGGAAACACTAACTGACAGTATCAAAAGCCTTTTCAAAATCCACCTTGTATAACACTGAGGGCAGTTTCTTTTTAGAGCAGAAGTTCAGAAGTTCTCTGGCAGACAGAAAAGACTCCATTAAGGATTTATCCTTCACAAAGGCTGTCTGATTAGGTAGAATGAGCTGATTTAGTTGTGGTTGGAGCCTATTTGCCATAATTTTCGGGATTAGCTTTGCAATAGTGTTTATAACACTAATAGGCCTGTAGTCGGAGATCGTTTGCTAATTTGGTTTCTTTGGAATAAGTGTGACTGTGGCCTTATTAATGGGTTTGAAAGAGGGTGGGTTGTTGCTGAAAATTGCATTTACCAGATGGACTATATCAGTTTTTATTATCGGCCAAAAGGTTTGGAAAAACTCACACGGTAGTCCATCTGGTCCACTAGCCTTGCCCTTAGGCATGTCGGTGATAGCCTGAAGAATTTCGGAGTATGATATTGGATCATCCAAATGAATAATTAAGTTGGTCCTAGAGTTACGGACCCAATTTTCCGGACAAGTCAAAAGTTCTTGCTAGCGGGGTGGGTCTACCCATAATACTTTTGAAATGAGTTCTCAAGTAGTTTTGGATAGTTTGAGGAGATGGGCCCACGGTCGGGATCGGGTCGCCATTGTCCAGCGAAATGGAGATTATGGAGTTTCTATTCTTCCTGCCGTTTGCCACGACGTGGAAGTATTTCGTACTTTTGTCCCCTAGCAGCCAGGTGCAGCTGGATCGTTGTCTTCATTTAGCTTCCTTATTTGCTTCCAATGTGAATATGTGTTCCCTTAACCTGATTCGGAAGCTAAATTCCACCGCGTTGAGATCCCAACACCCGAAAATTACATAGACTTTAGTCAGTGCAACACCACAAGCCTTCTTAAATAACATCTTTAAAAATACTGGAGTATACTGAGCTTTACAATAAAAAAAAATCAATTTCATGTATATCACTGAAAAATTATGAAATTACGTATTTATTCTTCTAAATTCTAATAATTCACATATTTATCCAATATAATTTAAATATGCATAAAATATGTCCAAAATTTAAATTAATTATGGTTAAAATTCTAAAAAGTACAATTAATCAAGAATTAATTAAAACTAATTTCATTTACCATGTACATTCTCTCTTTTCATCTAGACACTCTTAGTACCTCTCTCTCTCTCTTTCTTCATTATATATATGTGTATCTATACTCCAAACTCCCATCTAAGTTTCTCTTCCTCCTCCGACACGAGCTCCCTTCTAAGATTAAAGTTTCTTTCTCTTCGTATTTCATAACCGATAGTGATTTGATTGATGTTGGAGAAGCGGAAGGCACAAACGTTAAAGAGAGTGGGAGAAATGAGGAGATGTTCCACGCTAAAGAGGACGGAGAGATGAGGAGACATTTTAGCACAAAAGGGGTAAGAGCCACACTAAAAGAATGAGAGAGCGATTTTGTGCACAAGGAGAAGGAAAAAGGGACTAAATAAGTAATTAATTATATTTTATATAATATTAAATATGTTTTTGATAAATTGAGTAAATATGTGACTTATTAGAATTTAGAATGGTAAATACGTAAATATAGAATTTGAGATGATAAATACATAATTTCATAATTTTTTTAGGGATATATATAAAATAAAAAAACATAGAAATCCTTGTTTTCTTAAAACGCTGATGCTTCTGTCAGTATTATTTTTTTTGTTTTTTGTCATTTTATTTTTCTCAAAACATACATAATAAGTGGATTTGATTCTAATATAAAATATCGTACAATAATTCAATATCGACATACAACATGATATTAAATAACATAAATAAAAGTCTAGCATATATCAAAAATATCAAACATAACATCAAACATTGTATCAAATACTAGATAACATCAAACTTCGTACCAAATACCAAAAACATCAAACTTCGTACCAAATACCAAAAACATCAAACATCGTACCAAATAACATATAACATCAAACATGGTACCAAATAACATAAAACAAATCTAAACTTAAACATAAACCTATATTTGATCATCCGAGTTGTCACTATTGTCATCGCCATCGTCATCCTCCCCCTCATCCCCGACGTCATTCTGGATATCGGGCATCGATGTATGACGCGAGCTCTAACCTCCCTGTAAAGATATAACAAAAGTTGAGCCCAAACCTTACTTCATTGACTATTTAAAAACTTTTAAGCACTTAAAACCCAAAATACCTTAAATTCAATCTAAAATCCTAATTCCTTGACCATTTAAGCATTTTTAACCATTTGGACCTAAATACCTTAAATTCAACCCAAAGAGGGAGTATCGGGGAGGGTCAGAAACCAACCGAAGGTGAGAGTGGACGGGCGACAAGAAACAATGGCCAAAGGTGAACAACACCTTAATTTTAAATACTAAACCCTAGCAATAAGGGAAGAGCGAGAGAGAGAGAGAGATAGTTGTCTTGACTGAAGGAGACGATTTCTTTTTACAGGGACCTTCATTAACTAATTCGCAAACCTTACTTTATACAGAGAGAGAGAGTTGTCTTGACTGAGCTCAAATCTCCCTGTAAAATGAATTGGGCTACATGATCATGCATCAAGACCTGACGGTACAGGATCATGCATCAAGGATCTATCCTTAATTAGTATCAAATGAATTGGGCTACAGGATCATGCATCAAGACCTGACGGTACAGGAGATATGGATCAAATCAGCAACTAGAAGGGGCAACCGAAGCAAGAAAGAATGGGCAGTCCATTTTATGTCCACTCTGTGGTTGATTTGGAAGCATCGATACGAGTTGATTTTTGGTGGTACAAGGAAGGAAGCCAGAACACTAGCCGAAAGGGCGGTACAAGATAGTGCACTGTGGTTGAAGCGTGGCTGAAGCAAAGACCTTTTTTTCCTTTTATTTTTTCTTTCATTTTATTTTCTATCATTTAGTTTGAGCTTGCTGTTTCTTTTCATGATTGTGAAGGGTGTTTTTACTTATTTCTGTTGAGGGCGCTCCGTAGGTAGTTCTGGAACTGTAGGGGAGGAGTTCTTTTAAGTTGATGAAGCTGTGGACATGGCCTAGAGGCCACTAGATGTAATTCTATTTTTAATTAATTAAACCTTGGTAGCCACTACCAAGAATTTTTCAAAAAAAAGAGGGAGACGATCAACGCGACAACAATTGCGGTGGAGAGAGCGACAATGGTACCAGATTGGGGAGAGCACAAGAGAGGAGAGCAACACGACAGCTGTCACATAGGAGAGGGATGGCGCAGAAGGAATTTGTAGCTGGCGCGGTTTTTTTTTTTTTTACCAGAACTTACAGTAACCAGTGCTATCGCCGGTCGTTGAAAATATTAATCACCTGACTTTTAATTAATTTTATTTTTGAAAAATATCTTCAGTGACCAACGACGGCATCAGTCTCTGATATCGGCCACTGATGTCCCATACAGTCAACCAGTGTTTCAGTCAAAATGGAATGATATCTTGTCGGTTCTACTGCCGCCTAAATAACTTTGAGCACTTTAAAAATATCCAAGTTGCAAACTCTAAACAGAAAACTTTAGCGGTTCATATCTCAGAATTTTAAATAATTTAAAGTAAACAGAGTCTTGCCGAACTTTTGAAAATCGAAATCGGGCATATTCAGTTTGTTTTTAGATTATGTTGACTTATCTAGACAGATGATGCAGAGTTACGTTAGCCTAACTTATAATTATTAATTAGGGTAATTATATCTTCCCCCATCTATTCATCCCCCATTTCATCCCCCAACTAATTAACTACTTTTTCTAACTATAATTCAAAATTCTAACTACCTAATGGCCCTACAAATTAATTATCCAATTTTCTCCATTTATTTCTTTCCTCTTTCTCCCTCCCTCTCCCACCTCTCCCACCTCTCCCTCTCCGCCTCCGCCCGCCTCTCCCACCTCTCCCTCTCGGCCTCCCTCTCCCACCTCCACCTCCACCTCCGTCTCCCACCTCCCGCCTCCGCCTCCTCTCTCTCCCACCTCCGCCTCCGCCGGAGTAGATCCATCACTGTCGACCGCCGGGTCAGATCCGAGTTATTTGCAAAGAACAAAGCTTCATAATGGTGAATTAGAACAGTGCGTACTAAGTACATATGGATGAATACTTAATGTTTTAGAGATGAATACTTCAACGTTTATGGATGAATACTTAATATCTTAGGCAGAAATACTTTAACTTATATGTATGAATACTTGATATCTTATGGATGAATATTATTCGGCTGCTCTTGTAAAGTTAATCGAGGTATACTTGATACATTAACTATTTACACTTACACGATGAGGATGAATACTTGCTTAATGCGGGATGAATACTTGCATGACGAGGGTGAATACTTGTGCAACGGACAACTTGAAAGTATGTCATCATGGATCTCATTTGAAAGAGAAAATTATTTAGAAAACATTCGTGGTTTTAGATTCGCAAAATTCCTCACAGATCGTTAGAAATATTGGTTAGATTGAACGGAGAAAAAAAAACCCATCTCTAAAAACGTGTAAAAGATGAGTGATTGATGAGGATGAATACTTGCTTAATGCGGGGTGAATACTTGCATGACGAGGTGTGAATACTTGTGCAACGGACAACTCGAAAGTATGTCATCATGGATCTCATTTGAAAGAGAAAATTATTTAGAAGACATTCGTGGTTTTAGATTTGCAAAATTCCTCACAGATCGTCAGAAATATTGGTTAGATTGAACGGAGAAAAAAAAACCCATCTCTAAAAACGTGTAAAAGATGAATGATTTATGTGTCCAAATATGCTTCTATTGCAAAGATGAATACATTTATATAGATGGATGAATGCTAGTTGTGTTACAGATGAATACTTTTTTTGCAAATTTCTAAAATGAGCTGAAGGTAGTTAGAAGTCCCCCACTTAATTAATGCGCTGACGGTTATGCGGTCCCCCACTTAATTAATGCTCTGACAGTTGTGCGGTCCCCCACACATGTTGTGTGTCCCCTACTTTCTTGTTGTAATATATCCAAATATGTTTCTATTGCAAATGTGAATACCTTCATATAGATGGATGAATACTAGTTGTGCTACATATGAATACTTCTGCAAATTCCTAAAATACACTGACAGTTATAAATTCTAACTAACTAACTAACTACCTTAATTAATGCAACTGACGGGGGATGAAACGGGGGATTGTTCACGGGGGAGAGCTAGGCGGACCCTTATTTTTATTGAAAAGAATCTAATTTTAAACACTTACCAATGATATAATTATATTTTTCATAAAAACGGTTAGTAAATATAATTGCCTTATTTCAAAGTAATGATTATGTTTCGGAATATTACGGATGATTTTCATATCTTAAACTTAATAAATATTGTTTCACCAACTAACCTATTTAATTATAAACATGCATAAATATTAATTTATAAACCATATTTCGTGGTTTAGATTTGAGTGCTAAAGTAAAGGGAAACGTAGAGACACCATGCCCCACAACAATAGGTACGGGTTTCCTGAACATTGTCAAATTGTTACTTACTATTTTGTGTGCATTTTATTTATTTATTTTTGGAATTGCACATGTTGAATCGAACGATCCCTTGGGATTGTTTAGAAATACAATAGGATTATTTATATCGATCATGAGACTTGTAAGTAGGATGTGTTGAGTATGACATTGTGTAATGTTAAATGAAATGAACATGGAAGGTAACGGATAAGTTAAAGGAAAGGGGCCAACGTGTGTGGAACGTACGTTGGAATGTATACATTGGGTCTGGGTTCGACTAGACCTCTCGATAACATGGCGTTGGTTGGATTTCCCGTCACGGGTCAAGATCTAGCGTAGGGTGGATTTCCCATCTAGTGAGACAGCCAATATCTAGTGTAGGGTGGATTCCCCGTCTAGTGAGAAAGTCTCTTGTTGTTGGATGGATTTTCCAGCGGGTTGGCGGTCTTTCAATGTTGGATGGATTTCTCATTGAATTGGTAAATAAATGGATTAACGAAAAACTTGAAAGATAACTAAAGATGTGTGTGTGTGTGTGTGTGTGTGATTTAAATGTGCATTAGTAAGTTGCATGTGAGGATATAATTTCAATATCATGTTTGTGTTAACAAGTCAATTTGACAAACTCCGGGACTGGAACTGAATCCCGTACTGAGAGACTCGATCTCTCACCCGTTCCACTTTTATGTGGGTTCCAAGAAATGATGAAGCCGACGGGGACCACGAATAGGAGAGATGCAAATCAGGAGGTCAACGAGCAAACGGCTAAAGTATATTTTTATTTTCTTTTAGTTAAACTTTAATTCTTTCTTTGAAAGTGGATACATTGACTGACATGGCAATTATCGATTTGTTTGCCATGTTTGTCTTGATCTCATGTTGATTGTATGTGATGTACTTGAACTATTTGTGGTTTTAAAAGACTTTGTTTGACTTTAAAATGTTACATGAGTATTTATTATTAATAATGTATGTGATGTGCACACGCCTTACGTTTAAATACGTGGCGAGTTGTCTCGGGGTGTGATAACTAAGTTGGTATCAGAGCCAGCACATATCATATCAATAAATAACCGCTAAGAGAGAAAATGTTAAGGTCTTGTCTTTAGAATTAAGTAGTATAGTTATAGTAAATTTACGATATGCTAGAAAACGTTAGTCTTACCTTTATAATCTAAGTAGTAATATTTTTTTATTACCTTTATCAATAATTTACTTTATAATTACAGTAAAGTTATGGTACAGTTCATTAGTGGAACTGTTGTGATATCACAATGTCAAGCAAAGTTTCTTCCTAGAAAAAAATCAGAATTTTAAGAGTGTCACTCGTGATCCCTGATTTTTCTGAAAACTTACTTGACCGTGCTAACAACTGGTCCAAAGGGGCAACCAAATTGATTAATAAAAATTTCTTACTACTTGTTGTAGATTAATTAAAAAAAAAAATTGACCTTGAAGCCCTTAATCTCGATCAAGTTCATCTATATCTAATCCGACATCATCTGATTTTGGTTAAATCCTAATTTAGTTATTCTCATAATTTTTTTTGTTGTTGTTGTTGTCGATATTTCAAGTAATCTTTTTTTACTATACAATTGATAATTTAATCATAGTTGCGCAACAGAAGCATTGTGGAAGTATTTATAATTTATTCAGAGTAGCGCAACAGAAGCATAGTGGAAGTATATATAATTTATGTAATAATTTTATAATTTAATCAGAGTGGCGCAACGGAAGCGTAGTGAAAGTATTTTCAATTTATGTTGGAATTTTGAGGACAAAATTCTTTTTTGAAGGGGGAAAATGTAACACTTCATCGGTTAGTTATATTTAATATATAAAAGTAAATACAATTTAACGTTTGAATTTCGAGGACAAAATTCTTTTTAGAGGAGGGGAGAATGTAACACTTCATCTATTACTTGTATTTATTGTATAAAAGTAATTACAATTTAATATTTGAATTTTGAGGACAAAATTCTTTTTGAAGAGGGGAAGGATGTAAAAAAATTATTTTATTTTTTTAAATTGCATCTTGATACTACTTCTAATTGTTTTGAATTATGTAAACATTATCACATGACTCTGTAGACAATTTCGTTGAATATTGTAAGCCTGTAAAAAAATTTCAAATTTTATTTTATTCAAAATTTTAGTTTTTTTAAATTTTGCATCTAGATGCTTCTTTCAATTATTTTGACTTCTGTAAATTTTATCACATAACTCTGTAAACTTAAGCTTTGAATTTTGTAAACCTAAATTGTTTTTGTGAATTTTATCTTTTCTTATGTGCTGCATCCAAATACTATAATTTTATGTTTTGAATTTTGTAAAGCTTACTGTAAACCTTTGTAAGGTGATACTCTAAATATTGTAAACATAACAACTAATCTCAAAACACACATACTATTATGTCTAACAATGAGACATAATTCTTATCACTAAGCAAATAAATTGCCAATAAATAACATACATGCATGTTGATATCAAACATAACATTTCATACAAATCAATGTAAACATAACACGGTAAGTAGAGTAGTAAGTCAAGTATAGGTGTTAGCACGCATGGTATAATAGGCGAATTCAGATCCAGTGAAGTAATCTTTGGGTTTTGGATCGAGACCGTCCGATTCGAATCTGCGAAAATCCATCTCCAAAGTGAGCGCGCACATATTCCGACGATGAAATCGAATCACGAGACAATCTCGAGCGACAAATTAGAATCGGATGGTCTCGATCCAAAATCCAAAAATTAGATCGGCCCATCTGGATCGGCCCATCTGGATCGGCTACAACAAACAACAGATACTAATACCTATCTGGATCGGTTTCAACAATGAACCCGATCTTAAAAGCTAATGCAATCGGATTTACAAACTTATAGGATCGGTTCTAGAGTGACAAACCGATCCAGAAACTATCTGGATCGGTTCTAATATAATAACCGATCCTGATTTATCATATATTAGGATCGGTTGTTACACTGGAACCGATCCTGATAGTATCAGGATCGGTTATAATAAACAACTGCTCCTGATTGTTCAATATTTGGATCAGTTGATCAGTTCTTAGTTAGAACCGATCCTAATACATAATCTAGGTAAGATATTTTTATTTCCATAGAAAGATTAAATTTTTTTTAATTCCATAGAATACAAATATGAGTTATATATACACATGAAATGCTAAATTGGCCGATATTTCAGTGGCATTAGATTGAATCGAATTGAGCACTCCAGAAAGTCGGTTTGAATTGTGACTATCTCATTTTCTTCGCCAGTTTCGTTTTGAGGAGATATAGGATTCAAAGTTTTTCCTCCCTTGATTTTGCTCTAAGATGGAGGATTCAAAGTCTTTCCTCCCTTGATTTTACTCTAAGATGGAGGATTCAAAGTTCTTTCTTCCTTGGTTTTACTCTGAAAAGAAGGAATATTTAAAGTCTTTCCTCGATGAAATTATGAAGTTATTAATTAGAAACGAGAGAGTTTTAGTCTTCTCTCACAATATTGAGCCTTCAAAACTCTTGATTAAATCTATAGAATTAATAATGTTTTGAATAGCTAGGGACATGCGTAGAGTATTCAAGTGCTGAGCCAGTGAAGTTGCATCCAACCTGGGCGTATACCTGTTCATAGCAGATGTACTGTGACACATTTTAAACAACTGCAGAATTTATTCTATGGAATTAAAAAAAAAAATCTTTCTAGTTTCTTAAAAAAAATATCAAGATTCTTTTCAATATGTAAATAATATTAGGATCGGTTATTTAATAAGTAACCGATCTTGATACTATCAGGATCGGTTTTATACACAACCGATCCTAATAATAAAAATTAGGATCAGTTCTTCAATAAGTAACCGATCCTGATAGTATTAGGATCGGTTGTTAATAAAAAACGATCCTATTAAATGTAATTAGGATCAGTTTTCTACAACAACCGATCCTGATAGTGATTATAAAGGTTAATCAGTCAAACTCTCGACAGAACTTTAATTTGTCAATCCTTCTTCCCCAAGCGAGCCTCTCCTCCATTAATGAACGCAGCTCCTATCTCGCAGTGCATTAATACAGCTATCTGACGCTTCTTTTCTCAGGTTCATTAAATGAACATAGATATATAGATCGCTTTTAATTCGGTTCAAAATATAAACTCTAAGGCCTAAACCCTAAATCCCGAATCCCGAAACCCTAAACCCTAAACCCTAAACCCTAAACCCCTAAACCCTAAACTAATTAGTTTTGCATATATGGTGCTTATATGGATCAAAAAACTTAAATGAACATATGGTGCTTATTTTGTCATAAACACAACTAAATGGCTTATAAATATATCAAAAATCGCATAAATGTTAAAATTAGGTACATTTTGTTGTTTTTATGTCATATGTATTTTCTTTCTCTTTTTTGTAGAGATATAATTGACATTAATTACATATAGCTCCTTATTGTTAAAAATTGTAAATTTTGACACATACTAGCTAGTAGATTGTAGTGCTATATATATGGATTTTCATATAAAGATCAAAAAATTGTAAAATTTTGTAGATTGGCTATTGTTGAGAGATTTGGTGCAGCAGTCTTCATCTCACTCAGTACGACATCCCAAAAAAGTTGTAAGTACAACGTATAATCTAACTTTAATTAGTTTAATTTGTATGTGCATGAATATGTATTTTAAATTGATAGCTAGATTAAATGTATTTATGTTAAGTATGTAGCTAGCTAGAGTATTGTCTTATGAGCCACAACCGCATGATTAATGCCTTCAGGTCATGATACCCGTTCAAAATTAATCCATTAGGGATTAATTTTGAACAGTCCCCGATTTGGGACTGCTCTTTGAATATTTTGTCTCAATTAGGATGTGGTCACTTGTTGGTCGTGTTTTAGTATCTAAGAAAGTTTCGACAGTATTTCCTTATTAGTTCCCCGAATACTCGGGGAACTGAGGGGAAATGCTGCCGAAATTTTCTTAGATACTAAAACATGACTAACACGTGGTCACTATTGAGACAAAATATTCAAAGAGTGGGATAGGATGGTAACCGGCCCCATGTAAGCCCTATTGTGAACAGAATTTAGTACCCCAACCATGTTCTTAATTAATTGTGTTTCATTATAATTGCAGATGGACCGCCGTTGGATGTACGAAGCATCGCGTCTATCAGATGAATATATGACAGGGGTCGATGAATTTATCAGAGTTGCTACGGAAGATATGGCAAATAAGGGGAGTGCACTGATGTCGTGTCCATGTCGTGATTGTAACAATGGTCAAAAATTTTCCAAACCGAACCAAGTGAGGAACCATTTAATCCGTCGTGGATTCAAGCAAGGATATAAGTGTTGGATATGGCATGGTGAGAGTTTGCCGACCGACATAGTTACTGGCACTGAGTATCATTCATACCATACCGGTGGAAATAAAATGAATGATCTACAGGGATTAGAACCCGACATAGGTACTCGTACTGAGCATCATTCAGAATACCATACCGAAGAAAATGTTGACATTGTGGCAGATAGATGTGATAATTTTGATCAAATGTTGCGTGATTTAGAAGATGATTTTGATAATGATAAGCAGTATTGTTTATTTGAGAATTTGTACGAAGATTCTAATAAGGAACTGTATCCTGGTTGTACTAAATTTTCAAAATTGAAAGGTGTATTAAAATTGTATAACCTCAAGGCATCTAACGGTTGGAGTGATAGAAGTTTTACTGAGTTATTACAAACTTTAAAAGAAATGCTTCCGGATGGAAACGAGATACCACCTAATGTTTATGAGGCAAAGAAAATACTGTGCCCAGTGGATTTGGAAGTTCAGAGAATACACGCGTGTCCAAATGATTGTATATTATATCGAACTGAGTATAAAGATCTTCACGAGTGTCCAAAATGTGGTGCATCACGTTACAAACCAAAGCAGGTAACCAGCGATAAAAGTGATGATTACAAACAGAACAAAGGACCTCCGGTAAAAGCATTGTGGTACCTCCCCGTGATACCGAGATTCAAACGTTTGTTCTCAAATACTAAAGATGCAAAATTATTGCGTTGGCATGCCGATAACCGAAAGAAAGATGGAAAATTACGCCACCCCGCTGATTCCCCTCAGTGGAGAAATATTGACAGAGAGTTTCCCGAATTCGGATGTGACCCTAGAAATCTTAAGCTTGGGCTGAGTGCAGATGGAATAAATCCGCACAGTAGCATGAGCAGTAAGCATAGCAGTTGGCCGGTTCTATTGTGCATTTATAATCTCCCGCCTTGGTTATGTATGAAGCGCAAATACATCATGATGTCCTTACTCATATCAGGACCAAAACAGCCCGGGAACGACATAGATGTATATCTAGCGCCATTGATCGAGGATTTAAAAAAATTATGGCTTACCGGAGTGCAGATATTTGATGCATACAGTAAGGAGAAATTCACTCTACGGGCCATGCTTTTCTGCACCATTAACGATTTTCCAGCTTATGGTAATTTGTCGGGTTACAGTGTCAAAGGAGAGAAAGCGTGTCCTATTTGCCTGGACGATACAGTCGATATCTGGCTACCCAATTCCTCTAAAACCGTTTACATAGGTCATCGTAGATTTCTTCCTGCCAACCACGCACACCGAAAGAGAAAGAAAGAATTCAATGGAAAGACAGATAATACCAGAGTAAATTATCCGTTGGCTGGGAAAGCTATTTTCTCTCGAGTGAAGGATATCAAAGTTGAATTTGGGAAATTTAAAAAAAAGGTGGTGAGAAAGAAGGGGGCACCAAAAATTAGTTGGAAGAAGAAGTCAATATTCTGGGATTTACCATACTGGCAGCACTTAGAGGTTCGACACTGCATCGATGTGATGCATGTGGTTAAAAATGTATGTGATAGCATGATTGGAACATTATTGAATATTCCGGGTAAGACTAAGGACGGTATCAATGCTCGAAAAGACATGCAATTCTTGAACATATGTCCTGATCTACAGCCAGCAGAGAAGGAAAGAGAAAATGGGAAATTTTGTACATATCTAAAACCCGCAATGCATACGCTGTCAAAAGAGGAGAAAAAAAGCTTATGTGAATGCCTCCATGGTGTCAAAGTTCCATCCGGTTATTCTTCGAATATTAAAAACCTAGTTTCACTTGAATTTTTGAAATTGTCAGGAATGAAGTCTCATGACTGTCATGTTTTAATGACACAGCTTCTTCCTGTTGCAATTCGGGGTATATTGCCACCATTGGTTAGGCAGACCATCACGAAGCTTTGTTTTTTCTTTAACGCCATTTGTTGTAAAGTAACTGATCCTGATGCGTTAGATGCTCTACAGAAGGAGGTGATTGTGACTCTCTGTCATCTTGAAATGTATTTTCCACCGTCTTTTTTTGATATTATGGTTCATTTAATCGTTCATCTAGTTAGGGAAATTAAGATGTGTGGACCTGTTTTCTTGCGGTACATGTATCCGTTCGAGAGATACATGGGATTCTTAAAGGCATATGTCAGGAATCGATATCGTCCTGAGGGCAGCATTGTAAGAGCTTATGCTGCCGAAGAGGTTATTGAGTACTGTACTAATTATATGGACGATACGAAAGCTATCGGCATTCCTAAATCTCGACATGAGGGTAGGCTTCACGGAGTAGGCACAATCGGTTCAAAATTATTCATACCCGATGCTAAAACGATGTCACTAGCACATTTTCATGTTTTACAACATCTCACTGACGTTCATCCTTTGTGGGACGAGCATATGACTATCTTGCGGCAACATAATCCTAGAAAATCCGACAAGTGGTTGATTGCTGAACACAATAATAAGTTTGCAGGATGGTTTACACATAGAGTCATGCAAGCTAAAGAGGGAGAAAACATTAAAGAAATTGTCAAATTGTTAGCGCTTGGTCCAGTCCATGTCGTGAGGACCTTCCAAGGATATGACATCAACGGGTATACATTTTACACAAGAGATCAGGACGTAAAGAGTACCGTGCAAAACAGTGGAGTGACGTTAGTAGCCTCTTCGAGTGATTTTTCAGATCCTAAAGGTGCCGGACCATCGCATGCATCCATGTCGTACTACGGGTTTATTGAAGAAATATGGGAGCTAGATTATAGAACATTTAAGATCCCGTTATTTATGTGTAAATGGGTCGATAACCGTAGGGGGGTTAAAGTCGACAACGATGGTTTTATTTTGGTGGATTTCAATAAGGCTGGATACAAGGATGATCCGTTTATACTTGCAAGACAAGCCACGCAAGTGTTCTACGTAACTGATCCGGCCGATCGTTCAAGACATGTTGTCCTCTCTGGAAAAAGACGTATCATCGGTATTGATAATGTGGAAGACAAAGAAGCGTACGATCATTTTGATGAGATACCACCGTTTTCCACTGGCATGGCGTCTTTATCAATCGGTGAGGACCATGAAAATCTGGACATGCGCATTGATCATAATGAAGGAGAATGGGTTGAAGATGTTCCTGCTGGCAACGATCAAAATGAAGGAGTTCATACATAATTTTTTATTGGTATGTCGTACACAACAAATTTTTATTGGTTTCAAAATATAAAAATAAATTTAATATCAATATTGATGTTATAACATGTTGTCATTTTATTTTATCAGATGTGCATTGAAACACAGGACGATGCGAATCATGCAAGTTAATTACAATTCTTCAATATTTATGACATTTGTAATTCATTTGGTAGGTTTTCTTGTAAATTATTAGCTTAGGTTTTCTTCAATATTGTTTTTCATGGTAAATGTAATTTGTTGGCTTAGTTTTTAAAATTATTATAAGTTATTTTTTAGTAGCTAATTTTATTTCATAGACATAAGTACATTATTTTAAAGTAGCTAATATTATAATTATTTTATAAACCATAATATAAAGTATCTTATAAATTATTTAATGTAGCTAATATGAAAATTTTATAAATGTTACAAATTTATCTGGATTTGATATAAATTTCTATCTGGATTTTATAAATTCCTCTTATAAATTACTTACAAATCACTTCCTAGGAACATTTGATATGAAAATTGTTATCTGGATCGGCTGTTAATACAACAATCGATCCAGATACGAATCTGGATCGGTTGTTAGTATAAAAGCCGATCCAGATATTCAACAATCTGGATCGGTTGTTAGCTTAACAACCGATCCAGATTCTTATCTAGATCGGTTGTGGTACTACGAGCCGACCCAGATTTTTTTCTGGATCGGTTGTTAGCTTAACAACCGATCCAGATATTGTTTTTAAATCCCTTTTCCGCCCTTCTTCTCCAAAACCCTTCTCCTCCAAATACTTCTTCTCGAAAAACCTTCTCCCTCTCCTCCTCAGAATCCCTTTCCGCCGAGTGAGATTGGACATTTCCGCCGTGGAGCCCTCTCTTCCTCTTCTCCATCCAGCCCGCTACCCTCCTATCTAGTCGCCGCCAAGGTCGCTGCCAGTGCACCTCAAAGCCTAGCCGCCGCTAACCCTAGCTAGTGCACCTCAAAGCCTAGCCGCCGCTAACCTCAAAGCCTAGGCGCCGCTGCCAGTGCACCTCAAGGCCGCTGCCAGTGCACCTCCTATCTAGTCGCCGCTAACCCTAGCCGCCGCTGTTTCTTCTTCTTCCCGGTTAGTGTGTGTTGTTCTTTAACTTGGCATGAACCTCAAAGCCTCTGATTTGTATAGTATTGATGCACTGATTTTGTATAGTATTGTTGATTCTTTAACTCGGCGTGAATCTCAAAGCTTGATAGTTGTACATAAATGCAATTCTTTAACTTGGCATGAATCTCAAAGCATGAGAAATAAATTGTTAGCTTGGCATGACTCTTTAGATGGATATTTATGTAGACATGCAATTCAACCCTTATTTAGCTTGGCATGAACCTCAATGCTTCATATTTGTATGGTATTTGTAATTAATAAAACACGGCGTGAATCTCAAAGCTTGATAGTTGTATATACATGCAATTCTTTAACTTGGCATGAATCTCAAAGCATGAGAAATAAATTGTTAGCTTGGCATGACTCTTTAATTAGATGGATATTTATGTAGTTTGTGTTGTAATTCTTTAAATTGTTAGCTTGGCTTCCTTATCCCTAAATTATTACTTATTATTTATTTTGAAAATGAGCAGATATGGAAGGTGGCAGTGAGCAATCCTCGGCTAAGAAACGAGGGAGAGGGCCAAACCAAATTAAGGAGAAGATCAGTGAGACAGGCAAGAAGCTTGAGATCGACAGATTTTATAGGCCTGTTGTTACCGCGGAGACAACGTCTTTTTCCACGGAACTTGGGGTTTTAGTAAGAAGGAATATTCCTATAAGGTTCCAACATTGGAGAGATGTTCCAGACAATAACAAGAAAATAATATGGGAATCAATTAAGGTAAATAACATGGTGTTAATTTCAACAGCTTTTATTTGATATTAACTAACTCCAAATCTCGATTTCTATTTGTTTGGCAGCTAGGATGGGGTATAGAGGAGGACGATAAAGTGAGGAGGTACTATTATCAGAAAATGGCTACCATTCACCGAAAGTTCAGAACCAGTCTGACTAAAGCGTGGCGCAATGGTACGACCCCCGATTTTGGGAAGCTCAATATTGAACAACACGACTGGGATGAATTTGTCGAGTATCGAAATACGAAGAAATTCCAAGTATGTTTATTTTTATGGACCACATACCTTCTCTCTTATTAAAATTTGAACTCTGCACTTATAATTAAGGCCAACTGTTTCTTTGTTCAAATTGTAGGATGCCAGCCAGATTGGGAGGGAGAATCAGGCCCAAAACAAGTATCCACACTTCATGGGATCCAGAGGTTACAGCGGTGTGGGATTCCAGAGCAGGCTTAGAGATGCTATGCAGGTGATTGCAAATGAGAAAGCATCTAGTGATCCGTCTTCCCAAGGGTCAAATACTACTGCATTGACACCTGAAGAGGTTACCGATTTGTCGGTCGAGAATAGGCACGTCACGTGGAAACTTGCTAGACAGAAGCTCTCAGTAGAGACCAAGGAACGCTTCTATCCAGAAACATACGTATCGGTCATCAAGAAAATTGTAAGGATTTAGATATTGTCATTCATTAGAATACAACAAGTAATTTATTATGTTATAACATGTTGTCATTTCAGGACGAACAAGAAGCGGCTTTCAAACAAGGCTCGTTGGTCGTCGAACGACACGACGATGTTCTTGGAAGTTCTCTCCCAAATCCAGAACATTCAGGGAGGGTGAGAGGAGTGAGAGGTTTGATTTCAATGAGAAAAACATACGGCCCAACAAAGAAGAGACGCCCTTCCTTGAGGACTGAGAGGTCCGAACGTGAATTTGAAGCGAGAGTGGATGAGAGAGTGGAGGAGAGAGTAAGAGGAATAGAGGAGAGACTGCAGCGAGAAATGGAGGCGAAAATGGAGGAACTGTTTCGGCATAAAATGGGCATACCAGAAAAAACTGATAGCCAAACAGTCTTTCTGAGCAGCTGTCAGTCAGTCATACCGACGGCATCTCTTTCTGCTTTTCATGAGGTAATTCAAATTTAGATTTGAATCAATAGGCCTATGCGCGCCTTTGTTTCATACATATTCAGATTTTAATTTTTTTTTTGCGTAACACGTCTTAGATTCATAGCAATCATTTTATTCGAGTAGAAGTCAATATTTGTGCAGGAGGCAGAATTAAGATGCAAACTCAAGGCGGTTGTTAATGGGAATACTCTGGTAGTGGCCATAGGCCTAATTAATGCTCCAGTTAGACAAGGTGGAACAATTCACTGTAGGCCGATACCGCCCGACCATGCAAAGGTAACTGTTGATGCTGTTCAGGATGCGGACTTTTTAGCCATCCCCTTACCTGTACCAAATGACGAGATGGTAACCCTGCAAGATGCTCTCGGCAGTTCCACGGCATAGCCGATGTCCATGATATCTATTGGTTCCTCTGATGTTGAGGTATATTGTTATTACAAGTACTTATACTTCTTAATTTGTATCTATACGATAGAGTCGTAGTTGATTCAGGATTTTATCTCAATTTATTATGAATTTTGCAGGAACCACAAGTTCCTGGAGGTGGCAAAGCGAAGAGTCACTGCAAGGCATTTGATGGTATCGAGTTTGACAAGCTGGGACGAACATTCAAGCAGCTGCGTGATCGATTTTTGGAGTCTGATGGCAATCAATTAGATATCGTTCCGCCACTTGATTTTTTCCATTCAGCAGACTCCATATCTATCTATGCCGATGATTATGTCCTCTTGCTTAAACCACGGCAGTGGCTCACTGCGCCAGTTGTTCAGATCTGGATGCTGTGAGTTAATATTCGTAATAATTGCATAATTTAGTACCTTTAATTCAAATTTCACAAAATTCAGATTATCTGTATGCTTTTTTTTTTGCAGGTATTGCCACAATTTCATCAAGGAGGAATTTCCCGATGAGCAGGTTGGTTTCATGGACCCTGCAAGAACATGTGCCGACCAAATGGATCTAGACCGAGGAGCTGTCGTTCAATACATTGGGAAAACACTCAGAGAAAATCGGGACAAGCGATTGATATTCATACCTTATCATCAGATGTTAGTGTTATATTTCGATTCTCAGTTTATTAAATTTCTTTCAATTCATTGAAATTATAAAATGTGAAATGTTGCAAACCTAACATGCAGAGATCATTGGATATTGGCCGTGCTTATGCCAAGAGATAGGGCATTGTACGTGTTCGATTCCGATAGGAAGCACAATAGAATGTTCATGATCACTGCTGCTGTTGAGGAGTAAGTGCCTTCCTAAATTTCACGTTTGTTTATTAATTTATTATTTTAACAATCTCTCGTATGTACTGATTGTTCAATGTATTCATATTTCAACAGTGCTTTCCGCATAGAATTGGATACTTCTTTAGATATTCATACCGAATGCAAGGTAATAGTTTATATTGAGATATGATATGATTATAGGTACGTACATGAAAAAATTTGTGAATATCTAATATAAGCCATTTGTATGCTCATCATACATTTCAATTTTTCTTTAAAGGTTCAGAACGATTGCGAGGTAATATTTTCTATTGAGATATGATGATTACAGGGACCTAGATGCAAAAATTTGTGAATTCTATACATTCAAGCCATTTGTATGCTCATTAACATACGTTTCAATTTTTTCAAACTTGTTATGTAGTGTCCACAACAACCATTTTCCTGGGAATGTGCATATTATGTCATGTTGCTCATGCAAGACATAATGAAGGAATTCCTCGATGTTTTTCCAACATTAAAGGTATATATGTATATATATATGCATTTATGGAATTTTTCAAAAGTAATACAAAATTAAATTTATAGTCTCTGCTATCTTTTAAAAAATGCAGAATATTCCCGCTAAGCATACCGTACAACGCTTGAGCGACTTTCGCCTAATGTGGGTGCAAGTTTTACTAAAGGAACTAAAGGCGAGTCGAACAAGTATAACAATTTAGGATGTCAAGCATGAACATGATTTATATGTAATAATTTAGGATAAGTTCATCTTTTGTGTAATATTTTAAGATGTGTATATAATGTGTATGATATTTAATTTAATTATATGTGATAATTTAGAATGTGTGATTGTGATTTAGTATTGGTATGTTGGCCAGCAAATTATATATATGGGGGCTGGCCATAATATCGAAATTGCTTTTTTTAGATTAAATAAACATCAGGATCGGTTGAAGTTCTGGAACCGATCCAGATACCAACTTTTAAAAAAAAAGATTATTCGTACAATCTGGATCGGTTTGTTACAGCCGATCCAGATAATTATTATTAGGATCGGTGATGTAAATAGCCGATCCTAATTGTTAACAATTTAAATAAAGAAAAATACCCTAGGTTGGATCGGTTTTAAGAAAGAACCGATCCTGATACTGTTTAATCTGGATCAGTTGTAATTTTTAAAACCGATCTAGATTATTTTTATCGGGATCGGTCGTTTGTTACAACCGAGCCAGATTAGTATCTATCTGGATCGGTCAAACAACCGATCCAGATTTGTTTAGTATCAGGATCGCCCCGATCAGGATCGGTTGTGGCCCGATCCTGATATCTGTCTATAACCGATCTTAATTCTTATTTTTCCACTAGTGCGTCCGATTCGAATCTGCGAAAATCCATCTCCAAAGTGAGCGCGCACATATTCCGACGATGAAATCGAATCACGAGACAATCTCGAGCGACAAATTAGAATCGGATGGTCTCGATCCAAAATCCAAAAATTAGATTACTTCGGGGGATCCGGACCCATAATAGGCAGCTTGGTGTCAGTCACAAGGGATTCTTATTCTAGGAAAGGAATATGTGATAAATAACCGAGCTAATAGGTAGCTTGTTTGTTAACTGGCTATTAGTCACGCACCCCTAGACCTAGCCCTACTGGCTTTTGTACTATACCATATGCCTCCATGCCGCCCGCCGGTAAAACAGAAAAAGAAAGGAAGTGCACTGGAGTAGTCAACAAATGGGCCAGTCCCAGAAAATAAAAGAATTTAATGTGTGTGCGCGAGAGCCTTGTTTCCACTTTATTGCATGTTAGTGGAGGCAATGGTTCTTCTTTGCTTTGGTTATGCGATTAGGAAAACTAAAAGTTTAACATAACACTACTTATCATTATCATTGAAAATAATTCGGATGATGTTTGTATCATGCCTCCATTTGCCTATGCTCTTCGTTGAATCAAAAGGTCCTAAAAAGGGGAAAAGAAAAACTAAAGTTCAATAATGTAATAATATCTTTAGTTGAGCTAGGTTCACATAATGAAATAAGTATAATAGTAGGAGTAGAACTAGGGTGCTCCTAAGCTCACCAAGCCCTTCGTGAGCGCGACTCTAAAACCTATCAAATTGACTTCAAACGACATTTTCAAACCGTTAATGTTCAATCTATATTAAAATGTGGTTGGAGACCAAATTTTACATTTTTTGAAATTTTTTTACTATTTATTAAGATGGTTTGAAAATTGCTGTTTTTATTAAAATTCTGCACCATTGGAAAACAGCGATTTTCAAACCATCTTAATAAATAGTAAAAAAATTCCAAAAAATGTAAAATTTGGTCTCCAAGCACATTTTAATATAGATTGAACATCTAACGGCTTGAAAATGTCGTTTGAAGTCAATTTGATAGGTTTTAGAGTCGCGCTCACGGAAGGGCTTGGTGAGCTTAGGAGCACCCTAGTTCTACTCATAATAGTAGGCTACTACTGTAATAGTAATTTTCAATGCAAGTACAAACCAGTACAAAAGATGCCTTTCGTTATTTTCTTATAAGTTGCTAAAGAAAACTTCCTATAGATTATTTTTCTTAACGTCCTTACCAGTCAGTAAATTAGCAAATTCCTAGATTAATGTTTTTAATGAGTAGAACTAGGGTGCTCCTAAGCTCACCAAGCCCTTCCGTGAGCGCGACTCTAAAACCTATCAAATTGACTTCAAACGACATTTTTAAACCGTTAGATGTTCAATCTATATTAAAATGTGCTTGGAGACCAAATTTTACATTTTTTGAAATTTTTTTACTATTTATTAAGATGGTTTGAAAATCGCTGTTTTCCAATGGTGCAGAATTTTAATAAAAACAGCGATTTTCAAACCATCTTAATAAATAGTAAAAAAATTCCAAAAAATGTAAAATTTGGTCTCCCAGCACATTTTAATATAGATTGAACATCTAACGGTTTGGAAATGTCATTTGAAATCAATTTGATAGGTTTTAGAATCGCGCTCACGAAGAGCTTGGTGAGCTTAGGAGCACCCTAGTTCTACTCTGTTTTTAATAGAATATCATATAAAAAAACTTCAGAATATTGGCTATTTTTTTAGGACCATTGACTATAAAAAACTTCAGTATCTATGTTTTTAATAGATTAATGTTTCCTCCAATCCCTCAAATATCCCCCAACCAATTGTCACATTTTGAAAAGTGTATGTAAATCTTTTCTCATCATTCTGTAAACTTCAATACTAAATTTTGTAAACCGATCAAACTAATTCTGCATTAGATTTGATTATACAAATCATACAGTAGATTTGCATTACTGAACTTGAATGATAAATAATAAAAAAGAAAATTTCTTACATAAATCTATTGATCTGACATCTTCAACTAAGAATCTAACTTCTCCATCTGCATCATCTCCAGTTGAAACAATAAATCCAGCATCAATCGAGTTGACTCCTGCACTGTGGATGCAATATTGTTTCATCAAGAATCACTGCTTGGCAGGTCCCATCCTCCTTTTTAGAGAACAGAAAATTTAGAATTTATTTAGTAAAGTTTTGTAGCAAAGACTTGAGCCAATGTTTCAACACCTTGCAATAGTACAATAAAAAAATTATGAGAAGATTTAAAATATTTCTTAATTTGTTGCTAATATTTTTTTATAGTCAAAATAGAAGATAGAAGTAGCCAAACGGCCTAGTGCAATCGGATTCAAAACTGGACCTGGCATTGTATTGGATGCTGGTATCAGGCATGTCTAGGTTAGGTTAATGCAAGATTAAAGTAGATGTTTTTGTTAGTTTCTTCTATCTGTTGGTTTTGAATCCATCCTAATTGATATCCATATCTGTCCATGGATCTATACAATTTAAATTGAATTCAAAATTGAACTGAGCCACTATCTCTCCAAATAATTAACCATTCAAATATCACAAAAGTTTGTTAACAAAAAAAAAAAAAAATCAATCTACCGTAATTGGTGTGTGATACACTTCAGGATTTTTCTTAGGTTAAGCTACTATCTGTTAACCATTTAAATAAGTTCTAACAAATCATTTTTAGCAAAAATTTACCTCAAATAGCTTCAGCCTGGGTGTGTATCTTTCTATCTTCTCCTCCACAATCTGCAAAAACAATGGCTAAGGCCTTAATAAACAAAGGCAATTGATAAAAAACAATGGATTTGAATTTCTAGCGGATTATTCTACCTCTTTTCTGTCAAAATGCTCCAAGTGAATCATATGCTTTCTACAATTTTCCAACAACAGGCCCATCTTCAAATCCTCACAAACACATGATCAACTGAACTCTAATTTTAGTCTCAACTCATCCTAAACCTTATTCAAGAAATCAAGGAATCACAATTAGGCTACAAAAGTATCAAGGATTTGAAGTTGTTAAGCTATCTATCAATATACAGAAGTATCAATAATTTGCAAATAAGTAGTAGTACCAATCCATTTTCCGTAAGCTTTGGTCCTTTTCATAATGATGCATACTCTAAGCCTAATTCAAGTGCTTTGAAAACAATAGCAAAATCTGAAAATCCAAAATCTGAATTGAAAAGCTTTAGTCCTATTTATAAACACGCTGATACACTACTTTGATATAGATGAGTTGAGAGAGAGAGAGAGAGAGACCTTGAGCGGCATATGATGAAGTTTTGACAATGATCTTGAGAGCTTGATTGGAGAATCGCTATGCTTTGTTTTACTTTCTTCTTCTTTTTTGTTCATGGTCGGGAGTAAAAGGGTTGGGATCTGGTCCGGAATGGAGGTGGAGCGGAAAGGGAAGAAGGGGCTACGATCCGAAGACGAAAGGAGGTTCGAGTGAGAAGAGAGTATTGCAGCGAGGAGAGGACGCGGAAGAGATGAAGTTTCGAGAGAGAAAGAAGAGAAGGGAGCTCTCTGTCGGAGGTGGGGAACGACCGTTAAAAGGTGAACCGAACAGTTACGGGGACGGGCAATAATAATTGTTCATTTTCAAGTCTTATAATTTCTCTTTATTTGTCATTTGTAAGCTCTCTTCCTCCGATGTCCCTCATGCTCTTTTCGTGTGCCCATACAACGAGTTTTTGTATTAAGAAAACCGGTACTTCAATAAAAAAAGGCTTTAGAAATCCGGCTGCACTACGAATAGGAAAGTATGTTGACAATATTACTTTTTTTAAGTTAAAATTATTATCAAATTAATCCAGAAAATTGAACTATATGTAAGTTCTAAATAGGAGGAGGGCTCAAATAGGGGTGTTCAACTGGTCGGTTCGGGTCAAACCGAACTTTTTTTGCCGAACCGCGGTTTGAACCGAAGTTTGAAAACCCAACCGAACCGACCGAATTAAAATTTCAGACCGATTAAACCGATTTAAACTTCGGTTTGTTCGGTTGAACCGAATATAAACATTTCAAGTTACAAATAAACATTTCAAAACCGGTTGGTTCGGTTCAAACCGATTTGGATAACATTTTTGATAACCACACAAGCCGGTTTTTGATAAACCGATTTACCGATCCATTATAAACCACACAAAATAAACCGATCCATTATAAACCAATACATTTTTTATTAAACCGGTTGGTTCGGTTCAAACCGATTTGAAGATCCCAAAACCAAACCGAACCATTTAAACCGAACTTTTTCAAAAACTAAACCGAACCGAACCATTTAAACTGAACAACCGATCCAATTAACCGAAATTTGCCGGTTCGGTTTAAAACCGAATAAACCGATCCATTTGAACACCCCTAGGCTCAAATGCCCCATTGCTAAAAAACAGTGATTTTGTATCTATCTAAAAAAATAATAAAAGATTTTCAAAAAATATAAAATTTGGTCTTCAATCATATTTTAACATGGATATCACGTTGAGCAGTTCGGATCGTCTGTTTGAACTTTGAAATTGAAGATAAAAATGTTAGAGTAAGATTGGGGCATGAAGTAGCATTTGAGCCCTCCTCTCTAAATAGATAGATTACATATTTAATTTGATGCAATTTGAACATTTTGATAACATATTATGTGCTAATAAAAATATAAAATATAAAATTGAATAGTTAATCTTTAACCCATGAATCTTCAAATTGCTATGTATACGGCAATACAATTTCATCAGTTATGTGCCAGGTGTATTACTTCCATCAACTTTATTTTATCTTTCCTTGATATACGATTCTTTTTGAAGGGACAAGTTCCAAATTTCCAATATTCAAAGATGCCATACTTCTCTGTCATCTTACAATTAATTAATACTGATCTCTAACTACTCTCTAATCTTATTATTATTAAAAATTTCTAAAGTTTCAAACTTTAACTTTCTTGCACTGGTAGGCTGGCAGGATTTAAACCAGTTCCATCTAGCAAAACGGATGGTGATAGCACTGACTACCTGTGCTTCATCAATTAAATAGCCTGAATCTGACTTAGACGAGACAAACTGAAAGTGGAAGCCTCCAACTTTGGCTTTGTGAGTCTGTGACCACTCAATTAAAGGAAGATTCGTGGTATCCAAAACGTGTCTAGGTTCACCGAACCTGTCCCACAAAAGGACATATATACTGGCTACCGTGTACCGCCTACGAGTCTCTTTTAAAGCATCTAAATTAAGTTGCCCCCCCATGGATTCTAGCCGCGCTACAAACAGGCCTTTTTTCTGAGAAGGATGCCGAAACAGCCATGGCGCGCGTTAGAGAAGAAGAGGAGAGAGTAGAGTTTGTGGAGGCATGATGGTTGGAGTTCTCCCCTGTTATCACTTCATTAATTTGGTTCCTATATGTTAACCAAATTGAGCAAGAGATGATGCTGTAGCTTATTTTATTTTCACTTTTTTTTTTCTTTTTTTTTTTTCCTATGGTAGAAATTAGTATGGAGAGCGTTATGGTTCTGAAATCTATTGTCATGTACTAAATATATATGCAGTGAAATGAAATAATTGGCTCTTGCATTTTATATTTTAAAATGCTTGTTTTTCATCTAAAGTATATATTTACTTTCGGAATGCGTTTATTTGCATTGCAGCCCGTTCAGCAATCACCATTAATGAGCAGCCAATTTTATTTATTCTTTGAAAAGATGATGAACCGGTCCGAGCTTTTTTCAAAACATTGGAGACAAAATTAAATAAATTACTCTTAACGAGAGTATATCAGTGATCCGGTTGCCTTTTTAGGAATGCTAGCAACATGAAAGCAATTATGAAATCTATAATAGATTATGGGACAATTGATCAGCTTCTCGTCATTTTATATATTTTATTTTTTTGGGAAGCGTTTTGAATCCACTTTCATCAGTTAATTAATTAGGGATATTGTGGTCCTAGTAAGTAGTGTTACATTAAAATAGTTTCCCGCGCAGTAGTTTAGCTTCTCCATGTTTAGTCAAATAATTTCTCAGGTGAAACTTGGTTGAGAGTTGAGAGTTGAGACATAATTAATAGGGTCCGCCTAGCTCTCCCCCGTGAACAATCCTCCGTTTCATTCCCCGTCAGTTGCATTAATTAAGGTAGTTAGTTAGTTAGAATTTATAACTGTCAGTGTATTTTAGGAATTTGCAGAAGTATTCATATGTAGCACAACTAGTATTCATCCATCTATATGAAGGTATTCACATTTGCAATAGAAACATATTTGGATATATTACAACAAGAAAGTAGGGGACACACAACATGTGTGGGGACCGCACAACTGTCAGAGCATTAATTAAGTGGGGGACCGCATAACCGTCAGCGCATTAATTAAGTGGGGGACTTCTAACTACCTTCAGCTCATTTTAGAAATTTGCAAAAAAAATATTCATCTGTAACACAACTAGCATTCATCCATCTATATAAATGTATTCATCTTTGCAATAGAAGCATATTTGGACACATAAATCATTCATCTTTTACACGTTTTTAGAGATGGGTTTTTTTTCTCCGTTCAATCTAACCAATATTTCTGACGATCTGTGAGGAATTTTGCAAATCTAAAACCACGAATGTCTTCTAAATAATTTTCTCTTTCAAATGAGATCCATGATGACATACTTTCGAGTTGTCCGTTGCACAAGTATTCACACCTCGTCATGCAAGTATTCACCCCGCATTAAGCAAGTATTCATCCTCATCAATCACTCATCTTTTACACGTTTTTAGAGATGGGTTTTTTTTTCTCCGTTCAATCTAACCAATATTTCTGACGATCTGTGAGGAATTTTGCGAATCTAAAACCACGAATGTTTTCTAAATAATTTTCTCTTTCAAATGAGATCCATGATGACATACTTTCAAGTTGTCCGTTGCACAAGTATTCACCCTCGTCATGCAAGTATTCATCCCGCATTAAGCAAGTATTCATCCTCATCGTGTAAGTGTAAATAGTTAATGTATCAAGTATACCTCGATTAACTTTACAAGAGCAGCCGAATAATATTCATCCATAAGATATCAAGTATTCATACATATAAGTTAAAGTATTTCTGCCTAAGATATTAAGTATTCATCCATAAACGTTGAAGTATTCATCTCTAAAACATTAAGTATTCATCCATATGTACTTAGTACGCACTGTTCTAATTCACCATTAATGAAGCTTTGTTCTTTGCAAATAACTCGGATCTGACCCGGCGGTCGACAGTGATGGATCTACTCCGGCGGAGGCGGAGGTGGGAGAGAGAGGAGGCGGAGGCGGGAGGTGGGAGACGGAGGTGGAGGTGGAGGTGGGAGAGGGAGGCCGAGAGGGAGAGGTGGGAGAGGCGGGCGGAGGCGCAGAGGGAGAGGTGGGAGAGGCGGGCGGAGGTGGAGGCGGAGGTGGAGAGGGAGAGGTGGGAGAGGTGGGAGAGGGAGGGAGAAAGAGGAAAGAAATAAATGGAGAAAATTGGATAATTAATTTGTAGGGCCATTAGGTAGTTAGAATTTTGAATTATAGTTAGAAAATGTAGTTAGTTAGTTGGGGGATGAAATGAGGGCTGGATAGATGGGGGAAGATATAATTACCCTAAAAATAATTTTAAGATTATTGATGAATAGACTCTTAGAATCTTCGGTGAAACTTTACTAATTAAATATCTAATAAATGAAATTAAAAAGGACTTTTGATAATAGAAATCATTATTTCCACCGATTACATACTAACACAACACTACCATAACATATATGTTATGACATAGATTCATATGAAAAAGTATCATTACTAATTGTACTCCCATCATTGCAGATCATTAATAGAGATCTTTACTTGTATGATTTAGGAAGGTTGCCGAGGAGAATTTATCAAGCATCTAAAAGTTTCCTTAAATTAAAGGAAGCTGATATGAGTATCCGCAGTTGAGTATCCGCACTGTACCCGCACCTAAACTGCCATAACTGTTTGTGGAGACCGCAACCGTTCCAAAATTATAATTTTGTTTTACAAATATTAATAGTAACATTGTCAAATATTTATATCTATATAAGACAAGTATTTATATCTATACAATGAACTACATATATGATATATGAATTTTCCTTAAATAACCACACCCGCACCTTTTTTTGAAAAATCCTCGCATCGTACCAGCATTAGGGACCACACAACCGTTCAAAAACTGTAATTTTGTTTTACAAATATTAATAGTAACATTGTGAAGTATTTATATCTATACAAGACAAGTATTTATATCTATACAATGAACTACGTACATATATGATATATGATTTTTTCTTAAATAACCGTACCCGCACCTTTCTTTGAAAAATTCTCGTGTCGTACCCACATTAGGGGACCACACAACCATCCCAAAACTGTAATTTTGTTTTACAAATATTAATAGTAACATTGTGAAGTATTTATATATATACAAGACAAGTATTTATATCTATACAATGAACTACATATATGATATATGAATTTTCCTTAAATAACCGTACCCGCACATTTTTTTGTAAAATCCTCTCGTCGCACCCGCATTATGGGACCACACAACCGTTCTAAAACTGTAATTTTGTTTTATAAATGTTAATAGTAACACTGTGAAGTATTTATATCTGTACAAGACAAGTATTTATATCTATATAATGAACTACATTATATGATATATGAATTTTCCTTAAATAACCGTACCCGCACATTTTCTTGAAAAATCCTCGCGTCATACCCTCATTAGGGGACCACTCAAATATTTTTTACATATGACCACTACTAGAATTTCCGCTTTTTCCAACCATAGCAATTGTTATTTCCAACCGGAGGAAGGGTCGACGGAAATGAAATTGGGTTTTCTGACACCATTAACAATTTCCGTCGGTAACCTCATGGAAATAGTAGCGGTTGGAAATCCCTGCTGTCTCCGCATGGAAATGTTTCTTATCTGCCGTTGGAAAAACTTTTGCATGACCCATGACCCGCCGAACAGACCAAATATTATATTTTATTGAAAGTTCACGGAAATACCTCTCCCCTTGCCGTTGGAAATAAGTGTGAAGTAGGGAGACTTATTATTTCCGTGGGCTACCGTTGGAAATGTTTTGTGTAATTTGTTTATATTATTTTACTGTGAAGGTTCATGGAAATACTCAAGGACTCTGCCGTTGGAAATGTTTTATTGATTCAGTTTATATTATTTTATAGATAGACTTATTATTTCCATGAGGCTACCGTTGGAAAAGTTAAGTACCTGGAGACAGAAACGTTTATGTTTATTTGAAATATCCCTTTAAATGGTACATAAAAATAAATCACAGCAACAAGCAATATTTAATTGAGATAAACTAAACTTTACAATGAAAACATAAATTTTGGTCTTTAGAATAAGGTAATGCATTTAATTGAGATACAAAACATTGTGTCAAATAAAAACAATATATAAGATCTGCCTTGAATGTCTCTTTAATTTGTCCTCCTGCAATATATGTTTTTAAACATATTAGTGTTACTAAATTAGAAAAATTAGCATAAAAATCAAAGTAAGAAATAAAACTTTACTAGAAGCAAACATAGAAGCCTAAAATATTCACAACTGAAACCCATGAGATACTACTGAATTCTCCATTATTCAGTACTCAATTTAACCAAAATATCAAGTTTTCCTGTTCTTAATTGAAGAAAAATCCATATACAAGATTTTCATCTCTATTTTGATAATTTCAATCTATTAGATGTGTTAAAGTACTAGCATATTGATATGACATCTAAAAAATACTCAATTAGCACAGCGATATCGGTTTCACACAAGCAAAACTAAATTAAACCAGCTCAAAAGCACAATAATTTTCCTGAAAAAAACTAATTCAACCATTAACAAAGTTAAAAAAAAACTAAATCTGAAAGTTAACATCAACTCAGGAGATGTGGCTTAGCTAGTATGGACTAGTTTGCCCTTTTCTGGCATGCTGATTTGTCCTTTTTATTACAATTAATTGGCTACACTATATTGGGTGTTCTTTATATGGAAATAACCATTGATGTACATGCTTTTCAGTGGACAAGTATCAAATTTTTATTATAACTAGAACTGTGATGAACAGACATGATTTTGGTGATAGTTATACATGAAACAGTGCAGTTTTGACAGTCCATCTTTAGAAAATTATTGTGAGCAAATGGCTACAACAAATTCTTATTTCTTTATATGGAAATGATGGTTACCTTGTGTAGTTTATACTAAAAAAGTTTCAAAAATTATGAAGGCTTGGAACTCAGTGAAGTTCACTGTTTTGTGAGGGTCGGCTGGTGTGCAAGGATATGAGATTCAAATGGCCACCAAAATTTGTAGAAAAATCCTTTTTAGGAGATTCTTTTTTCAGTGTGCTTGTATATGTCTGTAGTGTGTGTAAGTACAAGGATTTGATCAATTTCAGTTCAGAGTTCTATGTACAGATGTTATACTGACAGTAGGTCAAATTGGGGCTGTTTAGGCAACTAAATATACCAGCATGTGTTTGGCTTAGTTTCACTTATGTATGGGGCTGGTACAAGCATGGTTATTACTTGATATGCTAGGTGAGTAAAATCACAATTAGTACAACAATGTGTTTACCAAACGTCGGAATTGCTTTACCAATTAATATTCTTCATCGGAATCATAATCTTCTTCATCACCTTGCTCCATGTGATACTCTTCCTCCCTGCCATGCTCTTCCTCACCTTCATCTACGTGGTTTACGTCCCTTGCAATTGATTGCGGTGCAGCTGATGTTGTGGGGGGGAGGACTGTTCTTTCGTCTACTAGCTCGAAGTCGTTTTCTCCAAGGACCATACCATCCCAATCAAAGTCTGGTCCATCTGAGACCGATATTGGATTATCCGGCCTTTCATCTTGGTAAAATTCTAAGTTTGAATCGTCACCCTCGGCATGAAACCTCGACTTCTGGCTTGTTTTAAATGCCACCCACCATTGACGTCTTTCGGGCTTTTGCGATGCATATGGTAGGTAGCACACTTGGGTTGCTTGCGCTGCTAATACAAACGGCTCGTAAGTTGCTAGGCGAGAAGTATGATTAACCTCAACAAGACCATGTTCGTGGTCCACCTTTACACCGTTTATTATGTCGAACCAATCACACCTAAAGAGAACTACCGTGTGGGCATCATATTCTAGTGCAATGACCTCTTGGAGAACTCCATAGTAATCAATTTGTGGGGCATTTGCATCCCACTCGCCTTTGATGCAAACACCGAAACTTTGAGTTGTCTTGTCTTCCCCACATGATTTTGTGTGAAATCGATACCCGTTGACTTCGTATCCTTCATAGAAGTACGCTTGTTTGCTAGGCTTGACTCCTGCCATTCGTATGTAGTAATCGTCCTCATCACGAGAATTTATTACCTTTTTTCGCAACCACTGTGCAAAACCATCTTGACGAACTTTTGGCAAATCTTGGGGGCTTGTGGCTACTCCAGAGTTGAGCATGCATGTATCAAACTCTCTGCACATTAGAATATGTCCAAATATTAGGTTTGACATTGGTTTTAGAATGAATACTTTTGGAAACATCAAAAGAAAATTCATAATATTGTACCCCAAGTACTTCTCACAGATCTCTGGACAGTTGAGGAAAATATAGGTGTGTGCAGCATTAAAATCCGTGTCATTGAGAGTCCTCCGTCTTTCCCTGCCAATGAACCGGCCCGGAGTATCGAATATCGAAAGTGGCTTAGCTACTCGGGTACTTGTTCCAACTTCTTGGCCAATATTAGATTTTTCTGCAAAATAGTGTGTCGAAGTAGTACCAATTTCTTTGGCAATTGTAGCCTCCACGATCGAACCCTCAACACGCGCCTTGTTTGTGACTCTCATACGTTGTTCTTTGTTACGCCTGTAATTGCAACAATAGTTTAGTGTTAGTTGTTACAAATATCTTCATGGTCGACAAATATAAGCAATATGCAACACACCTTTCACATGGATACATCCATCGGGACCCTACTGGCCCACCCATTCTTGCCTCGTATGCTACATGCACTGCAAGATGCTCCATTGAATCGAAGAAACCGGGTGGGAATATTTTTTTTGCCTTGCACATTGTAACGATAATATCATTTTCTAAGGTTGCCACCCTCACTGGATCTAGCTCCTTGGCACAAATCTCTCTGAAGAATGCTGAAATCTCACATAAAACATCCCATACGGAATCCGGGACAAAGTCCCGAAAGGCGACGGGGAGGAGACGCTCCATGAACACATGTAAATCATGACTTTTGAGCCCAATGAGGGTTCCAGTGACTAAGTTAACACACCTTGACCAATTGGATGCGTAGCCATCGGGAAACCTTACTATATCCTTGAGCCATTTTAAAACAATCTTCTTATCATCTGGAGAGAGTGCGAATGGCGCCTTTGGTTTTTTCATCTTTCCCGGGTTATTATCGGCTGGAGTTAGGTGCTGGTTGGGACGATGACACAATAGAGCTAGATCTTTTCTAGCTTTTTCATTATCCTTGGTTCTGCCGCCTATGCTTAAAAGCGTGTATATCAAATTTTCGGTGAAATTCTTCTCCAAATGCATCATATCCAAATTGTGTTGCAACAGATTGTCTTTCCAATATGGTAAACTCCAAAAAATACTCTTCTTTTGCCAATGGTGAGTCTGACCATAACCCGGAATCTGGTTTAATGCTCCTTCTTTACCCCATTTAATCTCCCCAATTAAACTCACTATATTTTCAAGCTCCTCTCCCGTCAATCGTCGCGGTGGCGGATCATTCTCGACTCTACCTTTTTTAAAATTCTTCCTGTCTCGACGGAATGCGTGATTCGGAGGCAAGAAGCACCTATGACAATCGAACCAACATGCTTTTCCACCATTCTCGAGTTGAAAAGACTTTGTCTTGTCCATGAATAAAAACAAGCCAACTTTCCTTTTGTACCCCACCCACAAAGCATCTCGTAAGCCGGGTAATCACTCACCGTCCAACAAAGTTGTGCACGCATCTTGAAATTCTCTTTTTTGTACCCATCCCATGTCATTTCGCCATGTAACCACAATTTTTTCAATTCGTCGATTAAAGGTTCGAGGAGAATGTCAATGTCCCGACCCGGATGCTTCGGTCCCGGAATGACAAGCGCGAGGAACATGCTTTCTTCTTTCATTATCATCCCAGGTGGTAGATTATACGGAAAGACAAATACCGGCCAACACGAATATGGAGCTGCACTCGAGTTGAATGGCATGAACCCATCCGTTGTTAGCCCCAACACGACATTTCTCAACTCTCCTGCGAAATCAGGATGTTTACGAGCGAAATGTTTCCAAGCCTCACCATCCGCCGGGTGTACCATCATCGGTGCTTTGTGACGCACACCTTCCTTGTGCCATCTCATATTCTTCGCAGATGATTTGGTCATGTACATCCTTTGCAATCGGGGTGTGATAGGTAGATAACGGAGTACCTTCTGTGGAATAGGTTTAGCATTCTTGTTGGGTCCAGTTGGCTTATACCTTGGCTCCCCACATACATCACATTGTGATTTCTTCTTGTTCGCTCCTTTGTAATATAGCATACAAAAGTTAGGGCATACATCTATCTTCTCATGGTCCATGCCCAATTCGGAAACCAATTTCTTTGCTTGGTAGAAATTTTCTGGCATTTCTGCACCACATGGAAGCGTGCTTTTCATGAGACCCAACATATCATCAAAACATCTTTGGCTCAATTGGTGTTTGGACTTCAAAGCTATGGCACGTGTCACAGCCGATAAGACGGTGTGTGTCTCGCATTTCACTTCACCCGTTGAGTTAATTTTCCAAAGCGGTGTTTGCGATGCTTCCATCATGTCGAACCATTTTTTAGCTGCTCCAGTAGGTGTCTCCTCATTCCAATCAAATCCTTGAGGAGCGGCATCCCTTACCATGTCTTCCATTCGGTCTGTCGCAAAGTTCAAAGTTGGTGGACTGTGTGGTTGAGAGCTAGCTGAATTGGGGTGTGGCTCGCCGTGCTTGTGCCAAACATGATATGAGTTGCAAAATCCGAAACGATAAAGATGTAGTTCGACAGTCCCCACATCTTTGTTGTAGAGGTTGTCACATGATGTACACGGACACGGGATACACTTCTGGCCCTGTCGATCGAGACGCACAACAGAGGGTTTGGACACTGCTGTTGCAATAAATTCAGCGACACCCTTCACAAATTCGGGTTCAAGATTTCCACCAGTTTTATTTCTGCCATTGTACATCCACCCCCGATCAGTTGCCATATCTGTACATATTATATATACTTGAGTTAATTACACAATGGAGCAAGCACAAATACACAAATGACAAATATGACAAGGTAGTGCATCTGTTAAGAAAGTGCATTGGGTATAATTTACTATCTAAAAACTGTTCTCAATGATGACAAGGCAGTGCATTAAGTAGTTGGGGATTAATTAGGTGAATTTACTATCTAAAAACTGTTCTCAATTATTATCACCTTATCAATTTACTCTCAGTTTTTCATTGCTGCAACTCTACAAGTCAAATCAGTAAATAAAAATAGGTCCCTACGCAAATGAAAAATAGAATATGTTAACCTCAGTCAATTTACTCGCCCTAGCTCACCGAACACAACAACAGATTCGGTCGGGGTCCTAGAGGAAACGAGATGAGTTAACTTTGGACGAAATGAGTTCACTTGGGATGAAACGAGATGAGCTCCAAGAAAGAGGTGGTGGAAAAGAGTGGCAGGCGAAGGGTCCAAGTGACAGGGGCCGAGGGGTCCAAGAGAGGAGCTGGCGATTAAAGAGGTAATATGAGTATGGAAGAGCTGGCGATTAAAGAGGTAACAAGAGAGGAGCTGGCGATTAAAGAGCTGGCCGAGGGGTCCCTGAAAGAAAGTACTACTCGATGCGGCGGCCCGATTCAAGAGGTCATATGTATTTCCAACGGTATACCAATGGAAATAGTGGCATCTATTTGTTAATTTAGTTAATTTTTTTGTTGCGTACCCATTGTACGCATAATATTTTAATTAATACAACCCACATCGTCCAGAGATTTAAAGTGACAAAGTGCTAGTTAAACATATTTGAAATGCATCCTAAGTTAACACAAGCAGGCCATATTTGAAATGCAAGTTAATACAATTAACACAAGCAGACCATATCAGCACACATCCTAAGACATATTTGAAATTCAAGTTAAGCCATAGTCCTAACACAGTCAGACATATCAACACAAGGTAGCGCCCTTAGAAAGTAAATTAAATTATTACAAATTGCAAGTTTAACACAGTAGATCAGAGATCCTTGGCCTTAAGAGCCCTGCACTTCCCCTCCTTTAGTAGGCCTTGGTGGTTCATTGATATCTCCCCCTCCCGAATTGCCCTCTGCTGGGTTGGGGTGGCCTCCACTCCCATTGTGACCCCCATCAGCATTGGCCTCCGACGACGGCTCCTACAAAACAATTGGCAAAAGAAGAGTGTTAGTGGAAAAGAAGAGTGTTAGTGAGAAAATCAATCAGCGAAAATACTCATTTACTAATTATATTCCAATATGATTTTCTTGTTAGCCTTATTAGTATTTAGTGAGAAACTACCATATATTAATTTATAATGCTTACCGGTGGCGGCCTCACTCCACCTGCTCTGAAGAGCGCATCAAAACACGCTCTTGTGTACTCATGGTGTTTATGAAGAGCATCCATTTCAGCTCTTTGTCGCCTATCCTGGGCAGCTATCTCATTAGCAAACTGGGTTCGTTCAGCTGCTAGTAACTGTGCCACTTCTACATTTGAGAAACTCCTATTCGCATCTGCAGCAGAGGTGGCAGTGCTCCTGGTTGGACCCGATGGGCTCGCCTCAACTGTCTCGAGTACTCGGGTTGACTTGCTGGTTCTTCCCCGGAAGCCAAACCCGAATAACCTGCCTCTGGAGTCCTCTCCTTTCACAGCTTTCTCCCATATTTGATCCTCTTCCATCTGATCCCCGTATTTCCCCTTAAGTGCATCAAACCTTTCCTGAAGTGGTTAGGAAAAAATCACAAGTCATAGCTTGGAAAAGCTTGAAAAAATCACAAGTCATAGCTTGAAAAAATTCAAGTGCATCAAACCTATATGTAATGAAAACAGTAACAAAAAAAGGGAAGCTGCAGGAATTAAAGGTAATTTGAATTAGGAAGTTGTATAATACACGGGGGAGACGGAATAATACAGACACACACACACACACACATATATGAAAGAAAGGGTGAGAAAAATTAATATACGTGAAAGAGAAAAATGAAAGTTCTTTATAGTTGGAAAAAGACAATATATAGAGGTTAAATATTTATGAATATATGCACATTAATTATTTGTGAAAGTAAATATATTAATCGCAGTTTTACAATTAGGACAAAATGATAATTTTACATTTTTGGTAGGATACACATTTAATTTTAGCTTGAAATATTTATTTTCTTATTTGTTTTCCATTTCTTGCAGAGTATGTTATGCTCCAGAACCAAGTCAATGAAGGAAATAAGAAAGGAAAACAATGAGGATTTAAAGGGAGAAAGCAATTAATATGAAAGGAAGGAGAAATAATATTATACACGTTTTAAGTAAATAAATTGTAGTTGAATTGAGAGAGAAGATAAAATTATGACCAAACATGAAATGTTTGTCCTTTGATTATTGGGGTAAAGATATGTACAGAGCAGTTTTTGCTTCATGCAGATTACGTATCGTATGCAGTGGTGTTTTGGATCTATTGTCCTTGCACTTCATGAAGCAAAAACTACTCTGTCAATATCTTAACCCTAATTATATATGATGTATTTTTGGAGGCTACTAGAAGTGGATCATTAGATGTAGAAAAAGTGAGAGATACCATGCAAGATTGGAAGCATGCGGTGACTTTTGAAGTGAGAGATACCATGCAATATCTTAATTACTTTCTAATACAATCAGTCATATATATGTTTCTGTAAGCATGCGGTGACTTTTGAAGGGTAACATTATTCAATTAGTTGTTGGTTTAATTTCTAATTTGAATGTCTAGCTCAATTGAGTTAATTAGCTAGCATGCAGACTATATGTCATTCTTGGACATAAATGCTTTCACTGATTTTAGCCAAAATTATTATCAAATTTGGTTGCATTTCTATCTTCCAACAATTTCAGTTTAAAAAAGGCCACAAAAGTGCCCCAAATTAATGGCCTGGTAGATCCAAGAGCCTCTGGTGTCACATATCATGCAAATTGTCAACTACAATGTCATATTTCCACCTCAGAGAAAGGCACTTTAAACTGAAATGAGTGACTCTTGTGCTAGAATTGGTTCTGAAAACCTTTATTTTTAGTATAATTATCTATCGCTAAATATACTCTATTGGACCAAAAGGAAACATAATTCTGTCATAGCAGTGTACCAGTTAATTTTAGACATGTTCATATAATCACAACAAAGAAAGGAAATTACCGCTGCCTCTTTTGCTCTCCTGGTCAGGTACACCTTTCCCTCCGGTGTATTGCGCATGTGAGTTTTATCAAAAACATCCTTCAATCCGACAGAGTCGCCCTTCTCCTTTATCTGATGTTCAAAAATGGAAGATTTGTCAGTGATGATGAAAAAAAAATTTGTTTTAAGGATGAATTTAATTAATGTAGTTTTTCAATACCAATGCTTGCTTGTGCCGAAACATACTCTTGGAACCAGTCACGTGATGGACCTCATCCTCTTTGCTTATTCTGTTACTACGGTTGGTGGCCGATTGTTGGTCCCAGTTTTTTGTGGACCATACATCGCACAGCCCCTTCCAAGCTTCTATGTTCTTGCACCATTTAGGAGGAAAGTCTTTCCATTTCTCCTTCTCATTTCCATATTTCTTCGTTAATTGTTGTCTTGTTTCATTCAGCTCACGCATGTATGCTTCCGCCGCAATCTTCTCGAAGACATCAAGACAACGGCCAATGTCTTCCTTAGGCCCCCATGAGTACCTTTGCAAGAACTGTTGGAGGATAACCAGCCGAATCCGCGATGGAAACATGTTGTAGGACCTATACGGTCCCGGCAGGTTCTCCAAAGTTAGAACCCGTACCGTGGTTATCACCTTGGTGCAAAATGGCGAGGTCGTGAACTCCGCGTCCCCGACCACCATCAGGTATGGTCTGTCATCTGGACGCACCGGGTCACGAGGCCTCGCAAGTCCCCGACCACACCTCACGTCAGATTTCCCCTTTTTTCTCTTTCTCTTCTTCTTGTCAGCTGTCTCTTGAGCTGCCGACGCATCAAGCTCTCTCCCGCAGGCCTGAAAAGCATCAGGACAGCTACGGAGGGTCCGACGATTCCGGCACCTAATGCTGCCATCATCGGTATACACCCCTTCGTCAAGAGGCCGAGGGGAGCTGTCTCCTGACTGGGGCTCTGATGCTGTCTCGGACCGAGACGGTGACCAGTCAGTAGACGATGACCAGTCAGTATGTGGGCGAGGGGAGCTATCTCCTGACTGGGCAGCAGCTGTCTCGGCCTGAGTCCCGAACTGGGCAGCGTCAGTCTCGGCCTGAGTAGGTGAATGGGCAGTAGGTGTCTCGGCCCGAGTCCCTGACTGGTCCGCAGCTGTCTCGGCATCAGCCGACTGGGCAGCAGCTGTCGCGGCATCAGTAGGTTGTGCAGCAGCTGTCTCGGACAGGGTCGGTTGTGCGTCAGCTGTCTCGGCCAGAATCGGTTGGGCAGCCGCTGGCTCGGCCCATGTCGGTTGTGCATCAGCAGCTAGCTCGGCCCTAGTCTCGGACTGGGCAGCAGCTGTCGCGGCATCAGTAGGTTGTGCAGCAGCTGTCTCGGACAGGGTCGGTTGTGCGTCAGCTGTCTCGGCCAGAGTCGGTTGGGCAGCAGCTGGCTCGGACTGGGCAGCAGCTGTCTCAGCATTAGTAGGTTGTGCAGCAACTGTCTCGGCCAGAGTCGGTTGGGCAGCTTTGGCCGTCTCAGCCCGAGTCCGGGACTTGGCACGAGGGGGGGCAGACCTGGGCCAAACCACAGTCGGGCCGATACCTCTGTTTCATGAACTGGCGGGGGCGGGGGCGGGGGTAAATCATCAAGTGGATTTAGCCTCTTCGATCTCCTGACTTCACGGATCACCAATGTGCTCAACTTGTCAGTTTTTCGCTTTTTCCGGGACTGTGCACGAGGATCTGGTTGAGGCGGTGACAGCTGGACTGGGTGCTCCTTGGTTTGAGCCGGTGACAGAAGGGGGTGGGATGCCTCCAGCAGCGATGACGGTGGCAGTGACAGTGACGGTTGCTAATTGCATGTTGCGGTTGCGGTTGCGGGTTGGGGTTGCGCTTGTGGGTTGCGGGTGGTGGTTGCGGTTGCAGTTTTGGCCGGCAAGGGTTGCGGTGACAGGGGCGGGGGCGGGGGCGGGGGCATCTGCTGTGACTGGGCAGCAGTTGTCATACTTGGGCTACGATTTAGCCTCGGGGATTTTCGACGTTGAAGTACAACAAAATGGGAGCAATCTTCGTCCCTACCATTATTTTCTGCAACAATTATAACATAGGGTAAATTTCTTAAATTACAGGGCAATCAAAGGGCAGTCAATACAGCATTAGTTGAATTATATTATTGTCAAGAGTATCTCTACCATTGGCGAGGTCCATGTATTCTCATCACGATGCATGTATTCTAAGCATCTTAATAAAATGAGATAACATAGTAATCAATTACTACGAAAATTATACAAGGGTTGACTTCAAATTGGTTTAACAGTACCCTAAAACAGAACCCTAACATAGTAATCAATTATTAAGAAAAGTTGAAGGGTATTTTCCAAAACAGTACCCTAAAACATATTATGAAAACACAAAGTAATAAACACAAGGGTTGATTTGCATAATTTCCACCGACTGACAGCCAAAATATCTCTGTCCTATTGACAAATTAATAAATTGACATATTTACCCTTGTTCTGAACAGCTCATGCTATGCATAGCTTCTCTCTTCAAATAAATGCTAAGTGTAATTAATTTTTTTATTCTAAAGACTAAACCCTTCTATTTCGGTAGAAAGAGGAGTGACATTGTTGGGAGACTGAAACAGAAATTCTAAAGCGAAAGATTGAAACCTAATAGAGAAATTCTAAAGTGATCTTTTTAGAACAGCTTATTTAGAAACAGAAATGGACATCTATAAAACAGAGATTGAAACAGAAATTGAATCAATAAATTGAAACAGCCTATTTAGTTTTAAAAAATTATTGTGGTCTATCGACCAGCACCATTGCTAGCTGGTATGGTTCTCAAATGGTATGACAAGCCGCTAATTCCTAAAGTGTCGGCATGGGCTAAGTAATCATTTAAATTAAAGGGTAATTTCATATATCCCCCTCAAAAACATCAATATTACGTATCTACCCCTCCAAAATCACTAATTATTGAGTATCCTTTAAAATTGTACAAACTCACGTATTTACCCACTATAACTCTATAATACATCAAATATCTCCAAAAACAATTAAATGATAATATTTAAAACTTTGAAATTTAAGTATATACCATTATACCCTTGCATTTATCTTCTTTCTCTCTGTCTAAACTCTGAAACTTAATAAGATATTTTTACTGAAACCTCGCTGAAAAAGCACAAGCATCGTCCTAGATGCTTGTACCAGCACCCACTAATGACAAGTTGATAACACATTCTGCAGAATTTAGACCCTGCTTCTGATTTGATTGTAAATAACTTTCATTAAGAAATTGAACATAGATAACAGATATTTGATTAGATTTTCATTTTTTCATCTCACAGTTAATTGTTACAATTTGATTGTAAATAACTTTCCATTAACTTGTTTTCTATACAATACCTTTTTTGCTAAAAAAAATGATAAGTTGATAAAATGGAGACAGGAATTTCACAGTTGGGAGTAGAATTTCAAGCAACTTTTGTGAAATGAAAATTAAATCAACAACCCTCACTTCTAAACCCTCACTTCTGAACCCTTTTTCTGTGATTCTAAACCCCCACTTCAGTTCTACATCGAATATTTCTAAACCCTCACTTCTAAACCCTCACTTCTGAACCCTTTTTCTGTGATTCTAACAAGCAACTTTTGTGAAATTAACAAAAAACCCTTTAAACTCTTACGTGTGTCAGAAGGATGCTCGGGTTCCATCGCCGCCTTTTGTAGCCGCCTTTTGTCGCCGCCTTTCTCCCAATGGCACTGGTTCGCCCTTCGATCGAGGCGGCGCAGGTAGTAGGAAGAGAGCTGCGAGGCAGTGCAAAATGTGGTTGAGTAAAAGGCTGTAACTGAGAGGAAGAATCGCGGGAGCGGCGGGGACGATCGGGTTTCTTCTCCGCTAAGTAGGGTTTTAACGAAGAGATAGAGGAGAAAGCACCGGGTGGCGTTTGGTATGTCAAAAAGAAGAAATAGAGGAGAGGGCTGGGGTTGGGCGTCTTTTCAAAAAAATTGCCAAGTCCCAGGAATTCAATCACCGATGGTACCGTAATCCCAAATTTTTTACAATTACTGGATCTGGACCGTTCCTTTAACTTGGTTCGAATCTCAAAGCCCAATAATGCGACCCCTCAGTCAGCCCGAAATAGCTAATTGTAAATGGGAGTCTTTTACGTTACCGTCGAGGATATGGATTCAAGTTCCAGAGAGCATTCAAAAAATCTCTAAGTCCCAGGGAGCATTTACGCTATCTACACCTACCAAACTTAGATATCACCTGAGGTACCGTAATATTTATTGTTAGATCGGGACCGTATGATTTTAATTACACGATTTTTGAAGAATCGAGATGATTGAGGGTGCGCCGGATCAACAAATGAATTTTGTGTCACCTCATCGAAATGGTTATCATGCTCAAAACTCTCTAATGGAGGTCTCCATTTCCGGAGTATGACCCTTCATCACCCATCAGACGGCTAGTATAAGCAGACCAACTAATTAGTGTTTTTTGTACAGCAAATAATATGATTAAAATCCTAAATAAATAATCTCTATATTTAAACATACCCTTGGAATATATCTTTTCATTAATTGTTGATATCATATCATTTCATTAATATTTGCCCCTTGAAATTGGGCAAATAATTACGGACCGTTCATTTTCGTATCAAAATTCAACGATTGATCTTTATCGAAATGATTCCAAATTAGTTTTTAAATGATCAAGGGCAAATATTGTACGTAACAATAAAATAAAAACATAAGTTTCAATGTGGCGAAGCTTCCATCCAACGCAAACTAATTGGGGCCATACGATGTTTGTATTTTCCGTCGGCTTGATGGAAAGGTAAACGAACATCAAATCTCATCCAACTTCACTGCAATGCTCTGAATGCGATACTCTTCGATTTGAACGGTTCTGATCGACTGTCGGACAACATACAATTGCGGGTCCTCATTAACTCATACCACAGGAGTTAATGTTCTATGTTGATACTTGATGGATGTGTGTTATTCATACAATAAGTATGTTATGCTATATTGTTTTTTTTATACAATTTTCTTTAGTAATTCACAAACATGCTACTTCAAACATTATTGAGTAAATTTCATTTATCAAGTGTGCAAATCATCTCTATTTCTAAATTAAATGTTCACATATCAAATTTATATGTGATTTATTTAACACATCAGTTCTGACTACGAGGAGCGCATGGGTATATAATCACAGGACCTTCCAACATATAAGATAAACCGCATGAAGAGGAAACTGCTCTGTCCATTTAATTTGAAAGAAAATTGTTCCAAGGAAACATTCTCTCTGGATGCATACATGCGTCAATCTTCATAAGATTTAGTCCGGACCGTTCTTTTAACTTAGCACGAATCATAAAACCCATTCAATTCGTACATCTCAAACGCTAGCCCGAATCTCAAAGATAACAGGTTATATCTCAAACCGTAAGTTAAGAGGAAGCCCTAGAGCACCTTCTCCATTTTTCGGCTTTCCCTCCCAACATTTCAGATCTGGGAGCTCCAAAATTCACCCGGAGATATTTAGGCATCATGCTTCCCCCCAAATTTCACCCAAATTTCCCTCCCATTCGCATCATGCTTCCCCCCAAATTTCACCCAGAGATATTTAGGCGGCCGCCCAAATTTTCCCTCTCACTCCGACCCTCAGTTTCACACTCCTCTCCTCTAATCCGTCGATCTCTCACAAGTTACAACACATCGCCTCTCCTCTAATCCTTGTATTTGGTCTGAGCACCTCGCTACCTCTCCATCTGGTGGCACGTCTCGGTGCATGTCCCCTCTGAAATCCGAAGAGGGGCGCAAATATCTTCTCCAATACAAACTTATTTGGTAAGTCCCCCCTGAAATACTTTAATTTCATTTCTTTGAGCCTGAGATGGTATATGTTGTGTTTTTTAGTTGATTTTATTTACATTAACCTCTTCACCTGTTAGGAATTCGATTGTTGTGTTTTTAGTTGATTTTATCCCCCAATGTCACTCCTCCAAATCAATTTCAGGGATATATCACCCAATTTAAGAGGATTTTAGTTGAAATTGATTTAAACTAAAATCAATTCAAACTCTTTCTATCCCCCAATGTCACTCCTCTTTCTATCCCCCAAATCAATTTAAACTAAAATCAATTTAAACTCCTATTTTGAAATTGGTTTAGTGCTTCATAGCATGCATAGCATGAGAACCCGAACCAATTTAAACTCCTTCTATTTTTGAATTTTGAGGCCATTCAGAAAAAGCTAGACCTCCATTTAATTGATTTTCCCATAAATGGTAAGTGTTGATCGATTGGGTTCGGGTTGTTAATTTATCACCTGCTCCTTCTATATTTGTAGAAAAAACAAGCATGCATAGCATGGATTCTACAAAACTGATTGGTTGAAACAGAAATTGATTTATCTAAACTCCTCCTATTTTTGTAGAAAAAACAGAAATGATTGGTTTTAGAAAAAATGATCGGACAAGCATGAAATGGATGCTATGCTTGTGTTGTGATGCTATGCTTGTTTTTTCTACAGAAATAGAAGGGTTTAGTGTTTAGAATAAAAAAATTAATTACACTTAGGATTTAATCGCCCGTCAGTAAATCATTTCTAAATTGTGGAATTTTGTGATATATTGGGGTGTTGATTGATTGGGTTCGGGTTGTTGATTTTCCAAACCCGATTGGGGGATGAACATTGGGGGTTTGCGGGGTGTGCCTTGGTGCCGATTTCCTGTTCTGTCTCCCCTTGGGTGCTGGATACGTGTTGTGATTGATTTCGGTACGTATTTTGAGAGGGGCATATTATATACTTGTAGGGGCATATCATATATACTAGATCGTATACTTGTCTTGATCGTATCATGTGTTAAATACGTACCAGCAGAAATCTATACTTGTCTTGATCGTATCATATATACTAGATATTTTTCATATGTGGATATTCTGTTTTGAGATTGAGATTTTAGCTAGTACTATCAAGCCTTTCAATGCATGTGACTTGTTCTGCCAAAAAATAATAGGTCATTTGATTATTATCTTTGTAATTTTTTACATACCGGTTTGGGGCATAGATAGTTCAGCTCCTAACTTGTCACATTGTGCATTGGATATAATAATAGTTGATATCGGAAAAATAAACAAATTAATTAGTCCACACCATACAAGCATTAATTCATATTCTTTTTTTCCAACCAATTACTATTTCCACTTTTATTCATTTCTTTTGTTTGTTTCTAAATATCACCTGTTAAATACACTAAAAGTTTCTATTAGAATGCCATAAGAGTTATTACCAAATATGTTAACTTTTTCAATTAATAGCAAGGATTTAATTAGAGACAAAACAAGACAGTGTTTATTGAGGGGTAAAACAGACATTAAAAAGAATTTTTTTCTCTTTGCCCCTGAATATTAGAAATTGTGATCTTAAGATAGCGCTCCCCTTTGTTTAGGTATCTTAATTTGTCCCTCTGACATCTAAGGGTGATGCTCTAGTATTTTGGTTCTTGTATCTTATATTTCCAATGATTACTATAGTAATTATTGCTTTTGTAATAACTGTTATCACTACTAGAATTTCCACTTTCCGCTTTTTAACAACCATGCCAACTGATTAAAAGTTTACTAATATATCTTTTTTAGTTTAGATGCTCATTGTTTATGTAATCAAATAAAATAAATGAACTGTAAATCCATCGACTTATATAAAGAATACCAGCCCATATTTTATCAAATTAACTTGCTGCAGTAGATTTTGATGTTTTTTTTGTCTTTTAATCTGTTCAATGCGTTAAACTTTTGGTTGTCTCTTGAGTTATGGGTGCAGAGATAATTTATAGATATCCATATTAGAGATGCACTCAGATTTGATTCTAGAGTTCTATATTTCATGATATCTAATTTGTATTGGGATTGTTCAATAAGTTCTGGTATTGTGTAGCAGTGTCCCTGTATTACGTGTTGCTTTGATATCTGGTTCCATACCATACGTAACACATATTTTTTTTATTAGAACAACAGCAATGGCTCCAAGGAAGTCTGGTCTTACAAGAGCAACACGTAAAAAGCACTCCAAGAGAAAGTGTACTTCACAGCCAATTCTTGAGGTTGGCGAGGGTTCAAATGCTGACCCTGAAAGAGAAATTACACAACCAGAACCGCCAAATAAAAAGGGTAGAGGCGCCGGAAAGATCAGAAAGTCAACAGATGTAGTGGAGGACAGACCAGTTGGGCGATTGCAAACCAAAGGAAATAACAGCAGCAATCACTAGGTACCCCTTCTAACTTGAGTACTTGAAATTACACAACCAGAAATCGATATATTGTATTTAGGGATTTTATGCTTCAATCAGTTGCTTTTTTATTTATTCTGTTGTGTCAAGAAATTGGTACAAAAACAGTAGTCTCTGGTAAGTTAAAAACAACATATTCTGATGCACTCAAGGTGCTCGAAGAAATGACGAAATCATAATCTGATGTGAAACAAAAATTTGAGTGCTATCAAGGCCGATGTCTGGTTCAACTTGTAGTGTTATGGTCACAAATCAGGTTCAACTTGTAGTTGCTAACAAACGGGTTGAATGTACAGCTAACAACTAAGTGTGACCTAAAGAGATCATGTTTAATATTTGTACACCTTAGGGTTACACTGTTTAAACTTGTAAGTCAATGGCTGATATTTCCGTATTTCTATCACTAGGCTAGCCCTAAATCTCATGCCTGGACCGTTGAGAAGCTTCTTCTCATTTGATGACGCCACGAAGAAAAATATTGAGTTCTTGTTTTTGGTACCATATATTGATTTATATTCAATTTTTTTAGGGGCAAATCTTGGCAGGGGATCTGAGCCAAACATAATTACATGGACAACCCTAACTGGGATTATCCGTTCACCTCTCATAAAAAAAAACAAGAAGCAAATTACATGGACAACCAATAGCACACTACAGTTCACGTCTGGTTACAGATAGCTATCCACAGTAGATAGACTTACATTTATCAGTAATAGACTTTACTTTTAATAGACTAACTTTTTTTTGTTTTAAAGAAAAAATTCAGATACCGTGAAGGGGAAGATCCCGACCATTGCAGAAATGTTATGGAGGCGATAGCAGCAAAAAGGTATAGCCAGGAGCTATACGAGGCCAGGGACATCTGCAGGAAAAAATTTGGCAGAGACATAGAAGCATGGAAAAACCACATTCCCCATTGGTGCCTTGACAACCCCAACTGGCACGGTTTGTGCGATATTTTTTTCACAGAGGACTGGCAAGATTTGAGTAAAAAAAAACCTGGTAAACCGCACCCAGTCGGGACTTTTGGTTGCCCATCACTGTGGATCAGCCAGCTCACACCAGCATTTTGGCAAACTGGTCAGTGTCATCAAATATAATGTTCCCAAATTAACAATACTTGTAAGTTATGGATTCATCTGACCTTTATGAATATTTGTTTTATTCCTTTTCATGTGGAGACAACATTAAAAAATGGAAAAGAGCCATCGATGGGGGAACTTTACCTCCATACTCATAGTCGTCGAGAAGATGGGAAATCACCGGTGGTCATCCAAATACAGTCTACCATGATGGCCGGGTCGGAACCTAATGAAAACACTGATGGTAATGGGCTTCCAGATCCAAGTACCGAGGAGCCTACAACACAGGTCCCAGATTATGATATCAACTCCTTGCATTTTGCCAACTCGAATGCGAAAGCAGTTTATGTAAGTAGTATTGTTTTCATTAATATGCATTTATTGTTACCGTAGTGCATAACAAGGTCACAATAAATATAATTTAGCAAATATGTTGTGAGCTTATGTGGCCTATATTTGTTGTCAGTTGACACCATGGGTAGGGTGTTCAAATGGTTCGGTTTATTTGGTTTTAAACATAACCAAAAAATGATGCCATGGGTAGGGGTCAGGGGTGGATCCATAAAGGCCTACCCCTGAATTTGAATTTTTTTTAAAGTCCAGTACAATTCTACACATGTGCCTACCCCGGGCCCGGAAATTACACGGCCCAGTCAAGATAACTAAGTGGGTTCTGGTCATTTGAGTTTTATTTTTATTCAATGTCTGTAGAAATAATTTCATTCATAAATCAAAATTTCACTACAAGAAAGGTAACAGGGCAACATTATACCAGTTCCTTGTCTGCCACTGTTTTACTGCAACAGAAAAGAAATTAAACTGGGAAATTAAAAACAGCTTAGAAATAACACCTATTTTGTTTAGCCTAAGGTAATTTAAAATTGGATTGGGTTGATTAAAGCATCTACTCAGTGGTGAACAAGCGCCCATCCAACGATCTTCCATTTCTATCCCTTGCACGAAGGAATCAGTTAGCATACCCGATTAGTTAATGGGTTTGAACCCGATTAAACATATGAGTGTTAGTGAATGAGTAAAATAAGTAAATAGAATTAGTAAACAGTGATCATATATATATGCATAACTACACTAGATATTCATTGTCCTTTTTAGGCAAAAACACAAATAGGACATAATATAGAGACCCAAGTTTAAATTTCTCATTTACTGTTCTGACAAGGTCCCATATAGCTACTGAGAATGAATTCTGATAAAAAAACAAGTGCTGATATTTACGTCCCTCTATCCATATATGTAACAACTAAGATGAAAATACTGTTCTTGATGCCTTTCTAATATTAATTTTATGATTTCTAATATGTTGGAACTGATAGGAAAAAGTGAAGGACATGGCGGCTGATCAGGCCACTTCTGACATGGACGAGAGCACCATGTTTCTGACAGCTGTTGGTGGATCAAGGCACGGTAGGGTGCGGGGGTTTGGAAGCATGCTTCACGACAAGGTGCCAACAGCAACCACCCGAGCCAGGCAGAAACACACAGCTTCTTCTGTCTCTGGTTTGACAAACATTGAAGGGCAGAGAATCCAAACCCGCGAAGAACTGGAAATGCTCTTAGCTGACCGTGATCGTTGTCTTGATGAGGAAAAGGCCGTGAGGGAGAGAAAACTGGCAACTTATGACTTATACTTCCGTCAATTATTCACTATGTATGGGGCGCAAATGCCTACTCCACAGGTAATTAACTAATCAATTTTGTAGTTAATTTATGGTTATAAATTTGGTTGTGTTGACAGATTTTGATATGACACTGCTGTTGGCACCATTTTGGTAGTTGTCTTTGCTGTTGAGATATAGCAATATACTAACATTACCTCATGTGCATTTTTTTAATTTTAGGATGGAGCAAACGGTTCTGGAACTCAGCTCGGTGTTGTTCCTGTAGTTCCTTCTCTTCAGGTCACACTTTAAATTTTACAAAACTTAATGATGTAAATTTTATTCATCTTCCATTTTGTGATCTACGGATTATAACAATGCTTGCATTTTATATGTTTAGGGTCATGGGCTTACCAATCAACCATCTCATGGAGGAGCTTCACTTGTGCAAATGCCCATTCCCCAGGTAATGAGTTATATAATGTTGCTTTGAGATTTAACTTATGAAAACCCGCTAAATGAGGGTTCATGTAGCTATTGGCTTTAAGTATGAGAAAACGCAGTAAAAGCTTAGTTGACTAGCTAGGGGTAGTCAATGTACAACGCCAAATTCAATTATCAAGTGGGATTAAGGGCATTTATAAGTTAAACTAGTCATATGTTAAACTACTAAAGCACGGTACTAATAATTGAAACTACTGAAGCACAGTACTAATAAGTTAAACTCTTATGTTGTCAGTTCACCAACAGGGTTTATATAAGATGTATTAGTTTTTGTGCGAAACCATCAATAATTTGTATTGCCTGTGACATAATACCCACAAATCATTTCTCAAAGGTGCATTATTTTTTTATTAAAAGAAAACAATGATACACCAACATAGTTTTATGGAAACCGGATTCGAAATTATTTTTCAACTCCATTGCAATTGTCAGCTTGCTGAAATTGGGTTGATCTCGGTAGTGTCTTTTATTTCCAGCTATTTAGAGTTCTTATGATCATTTCAATAGAATGTTTCCTTTTATTTTCATCTATTTAGCGTTTTGTCTTTTTACTCTACAGGGCATGTCTTGTACTGGTAATGTTCTGGTAACCATCATGTGGTATACATAGGGTGTTCTTATAATTGTTTTGTAAGCGCGATAGGGTGTTCTTAAAAATGTGCTTATTTTTGCACGTCTTCATCAATGATTGACACTTCTTGGTTACATAGTTTATATCTTCTTTGTTTGACACTTCTCTGTTTCTATGTGGTATACATAGGGTCGTGCTTTTCCTATGCAACAAAACCAGGGAGGTAGTTTCCAAGAACTACTAAATCAAACTCAAGCTGGAAATGATGACAATACAAGGGGTGAGGATGATATGAGCCAATGGTTCGGGCAGTCCACCTTCCACGTGAACCAGCGTTAGCTTCTAGTGCGCAAAAGTGCACATTTTTTGGTTAATTTACAAGTTCTAACATATGACAACTGGAATGGAACCTTATTTTGTGAATTTTTGTTAACTCATAGTGGGTATATATTTTGGGTATATATATTGTCAATGATGCAAATGTATAGTTTTGTTGTTGTAATTGGGGCTTGCAAATTTAGGGAGGAAGGGCATGATGATTATACTATGTTCATGCTTTGAAGTTATTAAATGCTATCGATCCATTTACGAATGTGTTTTCAATCTATTTACATGTTTTTTTTATGTTTATCTGGTTCAATGTTAAATGGGGAATGTATGGGAGTACCCAATTGGTACAGGGAGGATTGTAGGATGAGGGCCAACAGATACTTTTCCATCCAGGTTATTATTTCCATGGGTATATCTTCGGATATTAAAAATAAAATTCCCATGGAAATAAATCTGGTGGGCCCACATACAACAACCGACTTAAAATAATGTTCCCTTGGAAATACTGGGGTGGGTCCCACATACGCTGCCCTTGGAATAACATGTGGGCCCCACTATCGCTTGCCTCGGAAATACTGAGGTGGGTCCCAGGTACACTGCCCTTGGAAATAAACAGGTGGGCCCCATGCTCCCTTGCCGTTGGAAATACTGGGGTGGGTCCCACGTACTCTGCCCTTGGAAATGCTCTGGAGGGTCCCACAGACGCTGCCATTGGAAATAACCAGGTGGGCCCCGCATTTGCTGGCGATGGAAATACTCGGGTGGGGGCCACTTGCGCTTCGAAGGAAATACTTAGGTGGGTCCCACGTTCTCTGCCGATGGAAATACTCCAGACAGTGTCCGAGTGTCGAAGTATTTCCGTGCGCCCTTTTTCCAACTGTAATCGCACGGAAATACTCATTTCTGAGTATTTCCAACGGCGTCGACGGAAATAAGTGCTATTTCTATCGAGGGTTGTTGCGACGGTAGTATTTCCGACGGTAGCGCACGGAAATGAAGATTTTAGGGCTTCTTCTGACGGTACGCCCATGGAAAAGGAGATTTCCTGCCGTTGGAAGAAGTGGAAATTCTAGTAGTGGACACTAGATGACGTCTGATAGTATTCATATCAAGTACTGCAAGTATTTATACCCCTGCACTAAAGTATTTTTACCTATGTGGTCAACTATTTTTGTTAGAGGAAGGTTGACGCGGTGATGATTGGGTAAGGTTGATGCGGTGATACGGGGTCCCCACTACTTCATTAGATGAAGGTTGATGCGAATCATAGAGGAAGGGTGTTGCTAGAATTTTAGAATAGTAATTAGTGGGGAACATACAATATCTTTTTAGAATAATAATTAGTGGGGATCATATTACATTATTTCTCTAAGTGCGGTACTGTAGCGCGGGTACTAAAATAATTATTCTAAATTAAATTAATATAAATAGAAGAATTGATCTTTATGAAATTAATAAATTAAGTTTCTTGAAATCCATTAGTGAATCCATTTATTTCTACAAACGTAAATTCATATTATAATATTGCCAAAGAAATATTTGAAAATCAATAATATTTTTATTCAATAATTACTTTAACTAATTGAACAAGCATATAAAATTTCAGAAATCTAACGATAAGTCAAACATATATAATTTTCAGAAATCTTATCAACTAAATCAATTTAAAAGTTTATTTAATCTACTTACTAATTAACCACAAATTAAATATAAATTTGAGATACCTTTATTATTTTCAGAACTTGATATTGGCTATGGTGCGGCTTGGGTCCTCCTATTGTGGTTATGAATGAAGAGGAAATAAAATATTGGTTTCCTTTTGTAATTGATGTGAAGAAGGCAGAGAGAGAGAGAGAGTACGGACAGATGGGTAATTTTAATTACAGGAGTAGTTTTTGAAACGGAGACAGATTCAGTGTATAAAAAAATGTTACATAGTGGTGGGGGTTTCATGCATAACCGCCTTATAAAGTTGTCTTTTCTTTCTTCACAACAACAAAGTAGGCACTTTTCGCGAGAGAAAAAACGCAATGATGATGGTACTCCCTCGCGAAAAGTACCGTCGCAAATAGATAAAGCACGTTTATGACGGTACTCCGTCGCGAAAAGTCACTTTTTATCCTCGCAAAAAGTCTTTGATGCTTGTTAGCTTATTTACAGTTTTTATATATTTTCTTTAAGTTTTTGAAATATAAATTAATTTAACGGACTGAGCAAGTAATTGGAAATAAATTTGATCAAGTTAATGATTAGAAAATCAAACTAAAAATGGCAAGTTTAGTATTTTATTATTTTTTTCTGTTATTTTAATTGTTTTAGAAACTCTTTTTTTTTCTGCTACGTATATAGTGATTCAAAATTATGTAAAATAATATATAAGTATAAATAATAATAATTCAATTATTTCGTGAGGTTACATTCTTCCCTCCTTTAAAGTGAATTTTGTCCTCAAAATTCAAACATAAATTATTTACGTTGTAACTTAATTTAGTATTTAAAATACGTAGTATTACACGCTGCTCTGCTAATAATTTGATTCCAAACTAGAATAGAGAGAGAAAGAGAAAGGAAGGTCCTTTCCTTTTTTTTTTTGTTTAATGGAGGAAGGCTTATTCCCTAAATATCTCTTTATGCATTGATTTGACAGATTATTCTGTTCTCTTGAATTAAGTTTTTTTAAGTAAAATATTCTCTTGAATTATATACATGTGGCAACAAGGACTGGATACACCTAGGGTGTCAATGGTACATTTTTAGCCATTTACCCGACTCATATCATATTTGATAAGATAGGTATGAATAAAGTTTTTTTTTTCGTTAGCTTATTGGGTATGGGTATGGATAAGAATTTTTTTTCGTTAACTAAATGGGTAAGGGTATGGGTAATGACTATTTCGTACCCGTTATCCTGTAGGGTAATTATAAAATCTAAATATATATTCAATTCAATTCCAGCTCACCTAAATAGATATTCGTGTTTTTGAATTTTCTTGTTTTATAAAAAACAATTTAGTTGGAATTGATTGCACATTTATTTTTATTAGAAAAACAATTATATATGTGTGAAATGAATGAGTTTTTGATGTTTAATTTGTAAAATATAATAAAACTAATTATTATATTAGTATTATCCGTTATTCACCCGCTACCGTTTCGTTACCCGATAATATTAACAGGTAAGGGTAGAGTAGGGTAAGATCAATTTTTAATAGGTATGGGTAGGATATGGATAAAATTAATTTTAATGGGTATGGGTATGAAAATGTCTCCACCCGGCCCATACCATACCCATTGACACCCCTAGATACACCAAGGACTGAATAAACTGGGAATCCATCTAGTTTGACAGAACGAAAGTTTATTTCCCATTAATTCTCTTTCTTCATAATCTTTTATATTTGAACACTTTTTTTTTAAATTACATTATAAGAAGAAAAGAAAAGTGATGATGGAGAGAGAAGAGAGAAGAGAGAACGGAAAGTACCTGAAAAAGCACATAGTTCATCGCAATCCTTTGATCTGCGACATAGTAAAATATCAAAAAGTTATTGTGCCAGCAGAAAAACTGCCGATATTTTTATTAAAACCCCCAAAAAAATAAAAATTATCAAATCTGCTCCCACTTCAAAATTATAATTATTTCTACCCTAACAGCCCGTGGACTGGGCGGTCCACTTTTCCCACCAGACCGCCCAGCCACTGGGCGGTCCACTGCCAATATCTGACCGCCCAGCTGTTGGGCGGTCCGCTATAAAACCCTATAAAAGCGGTTTTTCTCTCTCCAGACGAGCACAGTGTTCATTCTTACACCCCAGAAAATTTCCAGAACCGAAAGAGAGATTTTTCAGGCGATTTTGAGGCGATTTTAGGCGATTTTGAGGCGATTGAGCACAGTAATCAGCACAGTAATCAGCACAGTAAGTACAGTAATTTCAGCACAGTAATTTCAGCACAGTAATCCCAGCACAGTAATCCCAGCACAGTAATCCCAGCACAGTAATCCCAGCACAGTGATCCCAGCACAGTGATCCCAGCACAGTGATCCCAGCACAGTGATTCCAGCACAGTGATTCCTGCACAGTGATTCCAGCACAGTGATTCCAGAACAGTGATTCCAGCACAGTGATATGCTGGTTGCACTGTATGTGGGCGGGAAGTTTACCCGGGGTGCGGAGGGAGCACAATACACTAAGGAAGCATCATACGGCTTCGAGGTAAATGAAAATACCTCATTTGTTGAACTGAAGGGTATTGTGTATGAAAAGATCGGTGTGAACCCCAACCGGTGTGATATAGATTTAGCTACCCGGATTAACACAGTAAGAAGTGGTAGACCTTACTATACCCGGTATCCAATAACAGATGAGTCGTTATGGAGGAGTGTTTACAACACTTTTTTGTCACAGGGGGTAATGGTAATGGACTTATATTCCAGGAGAGTTCAGCGTGATCCTGAGGTTGGAACATCTAGGGAAAATAGAGGTTATGATCACTCGGGTTATGACAACCCGCGTCACTCGAGTTATGACAGCTCGAGTTACGAGCACTCGGGTTATGACAACCAGGGTAATGAGCACTCGGGGTATGACAACCCCCGCCACTCGAGTTATGACAACTCCCGCCACTACAGTTATGACAACCCCCGCCCCTCGAGGTATGACAACCCCCGCCACTCGAGTTATGAACCGCCCGTATCACCTGTTTATGAGAATTATGTACCTGATTTTACCACCGATCTACCACCACCACCACCACCTCCTCCTGAAACTCCAATCCAACCCAGATTTCCATCTGCACCACCATCAATACGTTTAGTGTCACCCATTGCTGTCAGGAGAGACCTTGACCTTGATGCTGAGCTCGATGCCATACCACAAAGAAATTTGGAAACCGGTGACGAATGGGAAGGGGATTGGGATTCTGATCACGAGTCAGAAGGTGATGGACCTTTTTTACCTAAAGAAGACAGATTTCCGATTAGAGGTCGGACAGATAGGCATCCGTGCCCCACATTCAACGATACCACTGCTTTTGAAGAGGCAGACATCTCATTTTTTGGGCCGCGTGTCAGGTAAAATCAAGAGCTTGCTCCGCAGCAGGTTTACACCAACATAGATGAACTTGTGAAGAAAATACATGAGGTCCATGTTCACGGCAACTGGGAGTGCATAATTGAAAAAAGGGACCGAAGAAGGTTGGTAATTATTTGTAAAGACAAAGAGCATTGCCACTTCCGTCTATATGCAACCCCTGTGGGTAAGGGCGAGGCATGGATTATTAAGAAGTGTGAACCACCTCACACATGCAAGGCTCCGTCATCAAGGAAAGACCATGCAAATCTTACAGCTTCACTTATTGCCGATGTAATTGAGAATGACGTTAAGGACGACCCATCGATGAGCCTTAAGGAGGTCGGTAGAGCTGTCAGTCAGGTTTACAAGCATGTCGTCCCAAAATACAACAGGTTGTGGAGAGGGCGTGAACTTGCGATTTGCCGAATGTTCGGTAGCTGGCATGGGTCATACAACTTGCTTGCACCATTGCTGCAGGCTATAGCAAGTACAAATCCCGGCACTGTCTATGAATGTTGGAATGTAGGCGTACGGGATGTCGAGAACGCGTTGCAATTCAAGGCCATAGCATGGGCGTTCGGTCCGTGTATTCAAGCTGTGCCATACATTAGACCGGTCATCAGTGTAGATGCATGCTTCCTGTCTGGCCGTTACGACGGGAGACTGCTGATTGCATGTGCATATGATGCTGAAAATCAGTTGTTGCCTTTGGCCTTTGCAATTGTTGAGAAGGAGGACGGGGAAAACTGGGGATTTTTTATGAGGTTCGTAAGAAGACAAGTGATTGGCAACCGGTTCTTTTGTGTCATATCAGACCAGCACAAAGGAATCAAATATATTTTTGATCGCCCAGATTTCGGGTGGGAGACAGATTGTGTGCACAGGCTGTGTATGCAACATATTACAGAAAACCTACACAAGAACTGCGGATCTGGAAAATGGGTTGCAGATACATTCAGAATTGGTTGCAAGAAGAAGAAGCCGAGAAGGGTGGAAGAGATGTTCAAAGATTTTGCCAAGGTATGTATATATGACTTATTTGTTAACTTATATTTTATGACTTATATATGAATTATTTAATCAAACGTTTTATTTGCAGTACTGTCCAAAGGCAAATTTGTACTTACTCAAGGTCGGAAAAAATAATCCCGCCGATCTGGCTGAGCCACCCGCATATGAGAAGATATTTCAAGCCCGTGATGGAGGTTTCCGATGGGGAATTATGACCACAAATGGGTCGGAGTCCTTAAATGCTGTTTTCAAGCAGAGCCGGCAGTTGCCCGTGGCAGCAATTGTGGAGGACACCTTCTACAAGTTAAATGCGGTTTGTTGCACGGCGTGCTAAAGCCCAGGAATTACTGTCAAGGTATGTATATTTTTATTCAGAGATTTTGCCAAGGTATGTATATTTTTATTTGTTGACTTATATTTTCTGAATTACTGTTCAGGAATCAAACGTTTTCAACAAGGGTGGAGGGAAAACTAAGGAAACATAGGGAGAAAGGTGCAGCTATGAGAGTTGTCCCGTACGGGGATAACCAAATGGAGTTCGAAGTGCACGTTCCAGATGAGTTTGCTCCAACCGGCCGTAGACCGGATGGGACTATGGAGTTTGTGAAAAGGATGTTCAAGTATGTTGTTATTTTTGCACCTGACAATACTGTAACATGCACTTGCCAAGGAATCCAGTTGGCCCACATACCTTGTTCTCATGTTATGGCGGTGTGCCAAGAGAGAAACTTCAATGATGATGATTATGTCGCTGTCATGTACCGGACCGATTACCTTGCGAGTACTTGGGGTGCATCTTTCCATCCTTATCCCAACCAGTATCAGTGGCCGCCCTACGATGGTGATAAAGTCTATCCCGCAAGCGGGTGGATCAGAAAAGGAAGAAGACCCCACAAGCGGCAAGTAATGACCATGGACGAGATGGAAGGTAGGCGAATGGGACATCAGGCCCGCCGTTCAACAACTGACAGGCAGCGAGCAGGTACGGTTAATTTTATTTATTTACTTATATTTTATTTGTTTACTTATATTTTATTTTGATTTTATTTCAACTGGAATGCAATGCAGATTCCATTAACGAAGCCAACGAAAGAGAAAATGCTAGAGTTGTTGCTGAGGCTTCCGGTAGTAGCCACCGCAGTCATGAAAGCCCAGGAACCGGCAGTAGCCATGGAGAGACATCCGGTAGTGCAGCACAACCAGCTGAAACCAGACCCAGACGTCGTATTTTGAGTTTGTTCGGCCGTCGTCGCTGATTACCAAGTTTTGTTAAATTATGTTATGAACTATTTTAGATATATATTGTGAACTATTCTAATTGGTAGTTTTTGAACTATGCAATGGATTATTTGCCTCGATTATTTTATATGCTTCATTTTTGTTATTTTTATTACTTAATTACGTATACAAAAACTAACACCATCAAATATAAACAAACACAGAACTAATGAAATAAAGTCTACGACATAAATTCCTAAAACCTAAAATCGCCTCAAAATCGCCTGAAAAATCTCTCTTTCGGTTCTGGAAATTTTCTGGGGTGTAAGAATGAACACTGTGCTCGTCTGGAGAGAGAAAAACCCCTTTTATAGGGTTTTATTGGCAGTGGACCGCCCAGTGGCTGGGCGGTCTGGTGGGAAATGTGGACCGCCCAGTCCACGGGCGGTTGGGTAGATATAATTATAAATTTGAAGTGGGAGCAGATTTGATAATTTTTATTTTTTTAGGGGTTTTAATAAAAATATCGGGAAAAACTGTCTTTACTGAACCTGGACAGATTTCCAAAATATAATAAGGACAGAGCATCGACCTTTTACATGTGGTATCTATAATTCTATATTCAAAAGTCAAAACTGTGGTTGCATGGGCAAATCATATCTCAATCCTTGTATTTAATGAAATTATGTCGGCCCACTAGAAAAAGCATTTGATATCCCTCTTCTTCGTACCATGTATATTGAGTACCGTGTAATTTATCATTTATATATATATTACGATATATGAAGATGAGCAACTTTAAGAATTTGTTTATTTATGCACCTGCAACTTATATTTGCCAAATTTAAGAAACGAAATTAATTAATATGCAATTGCGGCGGCTAGCACTACCATCTTTGTTTGACGTTTGAACCCATGAGGATATTCATATACTGATAGAAACACAAAAACTTACTCTTAAGTCACTGTTATTTTTGAGAGATGCAAAAACTGAGGAGAATTGATTTTTCTTATTTTTTAACATTTTATATTTTACAATGGAGATGTTTCTCTTATATTACATTTTCTCCAACGGTTAGAATTTTACCGTTGGTACCTATCCTAGTTACTGTTTGGTACAGTTGTCCCTATTTACACTTTTGCATATATACCCCTAATCTATGATGAATTTAAATTCTGAGATTATTCTTCAACACCCCCCCTCAAGCTAGGCTTATAAATGTCGAGTAATCCTAGCTTGCTTGTGATTTCTTCAAACGGTTTAGGGTCTAATCCTTTTGTAAAAACATCCGCTAGTTGATCTTTACTCCGAACAAATGGTGTTTCTATTTCCTTGGCTTGGACCTTCTCTCTAATAAAATGGCAATCGACTTCTATGTGTTTGGTCCGTTCGTGGAATACGGAATTTAGTGCAATGTGTCGAGCCGAATTATTATCACAATACATCTTCATGGGTTGATCAACGTTGATTCCCATGTCTTTAAGCAATTGTTTGAGCCATATCAATTCGCTTGTGGTTGACGCCGTGGCTCGATTTTCCGCTTCCGCGCTCGATCGTGCCACGACATATTGCTTCTTACTTTTCCATGTGACTAAGTTTCCGCCTACAAATGTGCAAAAAACGGTGGTGAATTTTCTATCAAAGCTACCGGCCCAATCTGTATCGGAATAGCCACATATTGCATTAGAATTATTATTTGGATCCGACTAATTGTCCCCAAGCTTCAATCCCCAGTTTTTCCCCAAAAACACTGTCATTTGACTTGCGCGAATACTGTAAAACTCTGCAACCAATACTGTAACTTCAACGACAGATCATGTATAATAAGAAGTTTAAAAGTCCAACAATCCAAGTTAGTTGGAAGTGGTCCCCAAGTTAGTTGCAAACAGTTAGCAACTTGCAAAGCCACTGTACTTCCGGCTGTACTTGAAAAACTGACGGCTTCTAGAAGGTTTCAAAAACAAACCTAAATTATGCAAAAATAATTTTTTTGCATCAAAATTAATTCTATTTTTTCGATATTAAATTTTAAAATTTTATTTTTATTTTTTTTGTATTTCTCTTTTTTCTTCAATTATTAATATTTGTATATCAATCTATATCATGTAAAATAAGACTTACATACTGTAAAATTAGCAGATGTAAACTATAAAACTGACATATGTTAATAGCAAAATATAAAACTGACATATATTAATCACAAAATAAACTGACATACTGTAAAATAAGGCTTATATACTGTAAAATTAGCATATGCAAACTATAAAACTGACATATGTTAATAGAAAAATATAAAACTGACATATATTAATCACAAAATAAACTGACATACTGTAAAATTAGCAGATGCAAACTATAAAACTGACATATATTAATCACAAAATAAACTGTTCAAAACCATAAACTATAACAATCAACTATAAGATGTCACCACCCATAACTGTTACCACCCATAATTGTTACCACTGATACATCAATACAAACATGGCTTCTTCACTTCTTAACATACTGTAACATCATACTGTTCACAAGCACAGAGAAAAATTCAACAAAAAAACATGGCTAATACATCAATACAAACATGGCTTCTTCACTTCATAACCCTCTGGTGCACATTATTCGGATGAGTGAGAAGTTTCATCGCTAGAACCACACGCTCTTTTGATATATCATCCTGCAAAAAAAAAAAAAAATAAGCAAGGTTAAATATTGGAGTTATGAACCATTAGCAGATGCAAACAATCAAAGCAACATACTGCAAAATTGTTATATGTATCCTGCAAAATTATTGATGTATCCTGTGAAATTTATCATGTAAAATTGCACATAAGTTGTAATCTAAAATTATATATGTATCCTGTAAAATGGTCCTATATATCCTGTAAAATTGTTAGATGTATCCTGTAAAATAATCACATATGCTGTAAACTAAAGTGAATCACAGTAAAAGAATACTGTAACCAAAGTGAATCACAGTAAAAAACTGTCTAAATTATGTAACCTGTAAAATTGTCCTATGTATCCTGTAAAATTGTGATATGTATCATGTACAATTGCACATCTATTGTAAACTAAATCTAATCACAGTAAATCTAATCCTGTAAAATTGTACCTATATCCTGTAAATCTATTGCATGCATCATGTAAAATAATAACTACAACCTGTAAATGTATTGCATAAATCCTGTAAAATAATAACTACAACCTGTAAATGTATTGCATGAATCCTGTAAATTACTAAATAACTACTGCTGGCATTAAATCAGAATCCAAAGTGAATCCTAAACAAAACAATTGTGTAAAATAATAACTACAACCTGTAAATCTATTGCATCAATCCTGTAAAATAAAATCATTAAATAACTCACCGAATTTAAAGTTCACTGCTAGCCTTCAATCCAAATCGACTCTGATGAATTCGAACATGAAAGTCACGAAGTATTTGTACGCTACATCAGATAATCTCAATTCCCGCTTCAATAGGCAAAGTGCTGGACTCTGATTAGCTTAAGATTGAAAGAGAATACTCAGATTAATAGCAAAGAATAAAAGAAGGAAAGAGAAATCATGTTCAATTTAGGAAACACTGGAGTTGTGTGTGTGAGTGTGTGAGAGAAAGACATTTTCCTTAACTGTGATGCTGCTTAGGTCCGATTCACTAGAGATCATCAAAGGATCGGGCAGATCTGACAAGAGATGCTCAGATGCAGCCAAGAAATCCGTCGTTGCCGTCGAGCGTCACCGTCGCTGCTATCGAGCGTCACCGTCGCTGCCGTCGAGCGTCACCGTCGCTGCCGTCGAGCGTCACCGTCGCTGCCGTTGTGCGTCACCGTCACAAGCGGTGGTGTTGATTGGGAGGGGCGGAGCAGACCCAGGCGAGATCGAAGCTGTTGAAGAGAGCGGAGTTGAGAGGAGAGGAGAGGGGAGAGAGCAAAGCGGAGGGAGCAAAGAGATCGGGAGGAGAGATCAAAATTTTCGTTTTTGGAGAGAGAGAAGATCAGATCTGGAAATTTCATTTTTGGAGAGAGAGAAGATCAGATCTGGAAATTTCAGAATAATATGCGGGGAAAGATAGATTTTAAAGGACGTTATTGTGGGGACCACATTTACCGTTAACGACGGTTTAAATCAGTTGGAACTCTATCTGATTAGTTTGGGGATAATCCGGGGATGAGTCTCTGGGTATCATAACCTTTTCTCTTATTATTTTTCATCCATATGCCCGTACCGGGATTACCTTTTAAATATCTTAAAATTCTATTTATGGCCTCCAAATGTGGTGTTCTTGGTGAATGCATAAATTTACTAATTTGACTTACGGAAAAAGAGATATCCGGACGAGTAACCGTAAGGTAAATTAATTTTCCTACGAGTCTTTGAAATTGGTTTATATTTTCCAAAGGTTCACCATCATCGGTATTTAATTTGTATTTACTATCTATTGGTGTAGGGGCCGGTTTACAACCCAATTTACCAGTTTCTTTCAACAAATCCAAAGTGTATTTTCTTTGTGAAATTAATAGGCCTTTGTTTGAAAATGCTACTTCTATTCCTAGAAAATATTTTAAATACCCTAAATCTTTAATGTCAAATTTTTCTTTTAATTGGGATTTAATTTTTCTAATTGCTTCTAAATTATTTCCGGTAATTATTAAATCATCTACATAAACTAACACAAGAGTTATATTTTTTTCTTCATTTTTGGTAAACAATGAGTGATCGGCATTACTAATTTTAAAGTTGCAAGAAATTAAATATTGAGATAACTTGCCATACCATGCCCTTGGAGATTGTTTAAGTCCGTAGATTGATTTGTTTAACCTACAAACAAGGTTAGTATTTTTTTTTCTTTTACATGACTCGGTGGGAGGGTCATATAAACTTCTTCCTCAAGTGTTCCTTGAAGAAATGCATTTTTAACATCCATTTGATATAAATTACAACCATTGTTTACGGCAATGGAGAATAAAACCCTAACGGTATTCATTTTTGCAAGCGGTGCAAATGTTTCATTGTAATCTATACCATAGGTTTGTGTAAATCCTTTGGCCACTAACCTCGCCTTATACCGTTCTATGGTACCATCACAATTATATTTAATTTTGTAAACCTATTTGCACCCAACGGGTTTTTTATTCTCCGGTAATGAAACAATTTCCCAAGTTTCATTTTTTCTAGAGCTTTTAGCTCCTCTTTCATGGCTTTATTCCAAATTGGATTTTGAATTGCCTCTTGGTAATTTTTTGGTTCTATTTCATTTTCTATAGTAGCAAGAAAGGCTTGGTATGAAGGCAAAAATTTTTTAAATGAGACAAAATTTTGTATAGGGTATTGGACATTATAAGTTACATAATCTCTAAGTCTACTCGACGGTTGTGATATTCTAGATGTTCGTCTAAGTCCCGAATTATTTCCTACTTCGATCTCATTTATATCGTTATTATTATCATCTTCGGCATCACTTCTATCACTTTCTTCTAAATTATTTTGAGAAATGTAGGGTGTTACCGAATTTATTATTTCATTTTGAATTTGATTAGACTCTTGAATTTCTCCAAATTTTTTGAAATATGGCTCGTTTTCAAAAAATATAACATTTCTAGAAATAAATAATTTTTTATTAATAGGGTGATAGCATTTGTACCCTTTTTTAAAAGATGAATACCCTAAAAAAATAGTTTTTGTTGATACAAAATCTAGCTTATCTTTTCTTTTAATATGTACAAAGCTTGTACATCCGAATATTTTTAAATGATCAAAGGCTATTTTTCGTTAATAAAGAATTTCTAGTGGGATTTTATTTTCTAATTTTGAACTTGGTAATCTATTAATTAAATGTGTAGCGCATAGTATGGCATCTGACCAATATATTTTTGGAACATTATTTTGAAACATCAATGTTCTTGTCATTTCTAACAAATGTCTATTTTTTCTTTCCGATACTCCATTTTGTTCGGGTGTATTAATACAAGTGGTTTGGTGTATAATTCCTTTTTCTTTAAAAAAAGTTGCAAAATTCTTGTTTACAAATTCCGTTCCGTTATCCGATCTAAATATTTTTAATTTTGCATTAAATTGGTTTTCTATAAGACAAAAAAATTCTTTGAAGCTACAAAAAACTTCATCTTTTGATTTGAGTAAATACAACCAAGTGGTTCTTGAGAAGTCATCAATAAAAATAACGAAATATTTAAATCCATTATATGATTCAATTGGGGCCGGTCCCCATACATCCGAGTGAATTAAATCAAACATAGCCTCACTCTTGCTATGGGAATGAGCAAAAGGAAGTTTAGTTTGTTTTGCCAATTTACAAACTTCACAATTAGTACAATTTAAATTTTTACAATCCAAAATATAATTTAAAATCTTGTCGGAAGGATGCCCAAATCTTCTATGCCAAAGGTCAATATCAATAGATTCAGCGGAAGCACAAAAGTAATTTTTTGAGTTCAAAAAATAGTGTCCATTTTCAAGAAATCCTTCACCAATCTTCGTCCCGGTTTCCCGGTCCTGAAATACAACATTTTTAGAAGAAAAAATTATATCACAATTTAATTCTTGTGTTATTTTTTTAACCGAAAGTAAGTTTATAGGAAAAGTATATAAATATAGCACATTGAATATTTTCTTGTTACAAAATATAGTTTCACCTATACCATTTATTTTTGCCTTCATACCGTTAGCAACCAAGACAAATTGGCCATTGTTGGTCATGTCTAAATTTTTTAGAAGTGCTCGATTACCAAACATATGATCCGTAGCACCACTATCAATAATAATTTTATCTAACAAATTAAAATTTTTTAAGTGTGAAGAAATACCAGAAAATTTAGACTGATTTTGTTGATTTAGCAGCATGGACATCTGCTGAATTATTTTCTGCACTTGATCTGCTGTGAAATCTGCCTTACTTGACCCGTTTCGGCCTGAGCTTGACCCGCCAGCGAAGAAAACAGCATTTCCAGCGTTTCCAGCACCTGTTGCACCTATTTCTCTTATTGGGCCGAAGTCAGAGAATTTTGGTTTTGGCCCGTTTTGCATTTCAGCGTATAAACCGAGAGCCTCATGTGCTGCTGCATTTCCACGCGTTTCCGCGTAGGACCCGCACCCATCACGTGCTGCGCAAAACCCTCCTTGCTCTGAATTTCTTTGATCAGTGCCCCTTTGTTTTTTCTCCTCTGTCCGATCGCCTCTACCTCCTCCAGCCCCATTTGAGTTTTGATTTCTCCAGTGTTTCGGTTTTAAGTGAGGGTGAAGGAACCAGCATTCTTCATGAGTATGGCCTTCCTTTTTACACCCCGTGCATCTCTTGATTTCACTGTAATTTTGAGATCTAGGGTTTTGGCCGGATTTGGGGAAATTTGATTTTTTGGTCATTGCAAAGCCGTGGGTCTCGTGCCCCTCTTCGATTGTAGGTTGTGGACCACCCATGGCCTCTCTTCGGCTCTCTTCTTGTTGGATCATATTCTTGATTTGTGAGTAAGGAGGAAGGGGAATAGTGTTCATAATCTGAGCCCGCACTGCCTCATAACTGGGGTTTAACCCGGCAAGATACTCAAATATATCATCTTCTTCTTGCCGTTGTTTGATTATTGCCAAGTCGGTGGTTGGCGGTCGGTATGATCGGAGCTCATCTTTTTTCTTTTGAAGAGCACTGAGGTACTCTATATGCTTTATATTGCCTTGCTTTTCTTGTTGGATTTCTTGCTTGAGTTGGTAGATACGGGAATAATTATTCTCTTGCCCGTACATGTCTTTCGCGGCTTGCCACAACTCAAAAGCCGTGTCAGCAAGTAGAAAAAGTTCTGAGATTGATGGCTCCATGGAGTTTGTGAGCCATGTTATGATTTTGTCGTTGTGTGTTCTCCATTTCTTTGCTGCCTTTTTTTCGTTTTCGGTCAGCAAATTTGGGTTTGCGGGTTTTGGCTCGGTAATTTCTCCTGTGATGTATTCTCGCATCTCTCGACCGCTGAGCGCTCTAGATGCGGCCTTTGCCCATGTAAGATAGTTCTTGCCATTGAGAAAAGTATTTGTGAGCTTGGAGGTGTTGGTAGCCTCGTGTTGCCCCTCTTGAGCCATTTACTTCTTTGCTGAATTTTCTGTTATCAGTTTGTTGCTGATTTGTTGAGTACCAGTTTACTGGTAATGGATTTGGGTTTTTTTCGGTCACAGAACTTAGCGCTCTGATACCATGTTATTTTTGAGAGATGCAAAAACTGAGGAGAATCGATTTTTCTTATTTTTTAACATTCTATATTTTACAATGGAGATGTTTCTCTTATATGACATTTTCTCCAACGGTTAGAATTTTACCGTTGGTACCTATCCTAGTTACTGTTTGGTACAGCTGTCCCTATTTACACTTTTGCATATATACCCCTAATCTATGATGAATTTAAATTCTGAGATTATTCTTCAACAGTCACATTATGGAAGTATATACAATGGTTGTAAATTAAATATCCATTAATAGAAGTGCTTGACTGCTTTAGTACTACCAATGCCCGGTTCTTATTTTAGGATAAGTTGACGTATAAAAAAGGATCATGAAGACATTTTACAATTGAGTATATACCTTTGCAAGAGTGTGATTCTCTTCTTCAATTAATGTAGTATAGAATCATGGTCAGGTGCAGTTTCAGTTGATTCCTTTTAATTTCACGATAAAACAAAAGAAAATATCTTTCAGTCCCATGGTCCTATATATACTATCGCCCTAGAGTTACTCTTCAACACAAGGTGGAAAAGAATTACCTTCTTTTACAAGAACTGAAGCGAAGTAGGTTGTCCCCTGGAGTTCCCTTCAAGCACTTCATTAAGGCCTAAAATGTTGTGCGCGGGCCATTATGAAGTGTTTGGGGGAACTCTTGGTGGCACCCTGCATGTACTAGGTACGTACATAGTCTATGGATGAGTTTGGGGTAGAAATAATTAAGTTGATTGTTCTCTTGAGTTCCCTTCAAGCACTTCACATTGATCACCAACACTGTGAAGTGTTTGGGGGAACTATTGATGGCAATCCACAATACTATAGAGATCAATACCACAAAGAAACAATCAGTTGGTTGTTCTCTAGAGTTCCCTTCAAGCACTTCACCTTAGCTTGTAGTGCGTTCGTGTCAAGGTTGTAGTGAAGTGTTTGGGGGAACTCTGGATAGCACTCAGCAGTACAGCAATTAGGCCACATAAAGAAACTACAAGTTGGATGTACCCTGGTGTTCCCTTCAAGCACTTCAGTAAAGCCTAAAATCTTATACGAAGGCTAAATTGAAGTATTTGGGGGCGGGGAATACTAGATGGCATACAAAGGTTGATCACTTGTGTTTGGGGGAATACTTGATTGTTCTCTTGTGCTCCCTTCGAGCACTTCAATTGTTCTCCCAAACACTTCAATTTTTCTCTAGAGTTCCCTTCAAACACTTCACCTTAGCTCGTAGTGCATTCGTACCAAGGCTGTATTGAAGTGTTTGGGGGAACTCTGGATAGCAGTCAGCAATACAGCAAGTAGGCCCCATGAAGAAACTACAAGTTGGATGTACACTGGTGTTCCCTTCAAGCACTTTCCGCGCGTAAAGCCTAAAATCTTATACGGAAGCTACATTGAAATTGTTGGTGTCCTCTCGATTTTCTTTCAAGCACTTCACCTTAGCTGGAAATAATGAAATGCACCACCATGTATCCACTGTTGTGAAGTGCTTGGGGAACCCTGGATAGCACTCAGCACAAGAATACACATTGGAACAATTGGGTTGGAACGAAATAGAATTTCAGAAACAAATACATTTACTTGGAATGTTTACAATGCATCAATATTCAATATTAATAATTTTATTTAGTTAGTACATTTGACAAGAGTATTTAATTTTATTCAATATATTGTATTTACCGTCAAACAGATCTTTATGAATGAGCCAACCACACACTTGACTACATATTAGTTTTCCTAAAAAAAAAAGACTGCATATTAGTTCACCAGCAAAACTACGTACTAGATCATTGGGTCCAGATATAAAAATGGTCAAGGTTCACAATGAACCAATAGAAATTTCCAATTTTCTATATTAGAAACATATGCTCCAAGTCTATCCAAAACAAAAGGTAAGAAGATTCTCCTCCGAAAATTAGGGCTGTAAATGAGCCAAATTTGAGCGAGTTACCTCCAACTCGTGTTCAGCTCATTTAATAAATGAGCGAGTCAACTCGAGTTGGAACACTCATCATTTAAAAAGGGATACAAATGCTTGATCCTATTAATAACGAAGTGTTTATTTCTAGAAATGTCATATTTTTTTAAGATGAGCCATATTTCAAAATATTGGAGGAAACTCAAGTACCTTGTCAAAATGAGAAAATGGATTTGGTAATACCATACTTTGAAAATCAAAATCTTTTTCAAAATGAGTATCATGAAAATGACACAAGTGACCATGAAGAAGAAATAGATGAAAACAATGATGACACAAGTCAACCCGAATTAGAAATACTTCGGAACCTAGACGGTCATCTGGAGTATCACAACCGTCTAGTAGACTTAGAAATTATGTGACCTATACGGTCCAATATCCCATACAAAATTTCGTTTCATATGACAAAATTTCGCCTTCATACCAAGCATTCATCACAACCATAGAAAAAGAAATAGAACCGAAAAATTACCAAGAGGTCGTTCAAAGTCCAACTTGGGATAAAGCCATGAAAGAAGAGCTATTATGCTCTAGAAAAAAATGAAACATGCGTAATTGTTCCATTACCAAAAAATAAAAACCTGTTGGTTGAAAATAGGCTTACAAAACCAAATATAATTGTGATGGTACAATAGAACGGTATAACGCAAGACTAGTCGCCAAGGAATTACACAAACCTATGGCATAGATTACAATGAAACATTTGCACCGGTTGCAAAAATAAATACCGTTAGAGTTTTATTCTCCATTGCCGTAAATAATGGTTGGAACCTTATACCAAATGGACATTAAAAACTTCAAGGAATACTTGAAGAAGAAGTGTACATGACGCTGCCAACTGGCCATAAAATGGAAAATACCTCTACCCTAGTTTGTAGATTAAATAAATTAATTTATGGATTGAAGCAATCTCTACGGATATGGTATGGCATCCTTAGTTCTTATTTAATTTCTTGCAATTTTAAAATTAGTAATGCTCATTCCTTATTTACCAATTGTGATGGAACCAATACCACTCTAATTTAGTATATGTAGATGACATCATAATTATCGGAAATAATTTAAAACACATCCAAAAATTCAAAAAACAATTAAAAGAAAATTTTAACATAAAAGATTTGTGGTACTTAAATATTTTTTAGGAATAGAGGTAGCTTTTTCAAAAAAGGGACTATTTATTTCACAAAGGAAATACACACTTGACCTCTTAAAAGAAATCATTAAATTAGGATGCAAACCGGTCTCTACTCCAATTGACAATAAGTGTAAATTAAATAGTGAAGATGGTGAACCTTTAGAAGACATAAGCCAATTCCAAAGACTTGTAGGAAAATTAATTTATCTCACGGTAATCCGTTCGGACATTTCATTTTCCGTAAGTCAAATTAGTAAATTTATGTATTCACCAAGAACACCACATTTGGAGGCCGTAAATAAAATTTTGAGATATTTAAAAAGAAATCCCGGAAAGGGCATATGGATGAAGAATAATAATTCTAATGCAATATGTGGCTATTCTGATGCAGAATGGACCGTTAACTTTGATAGAAAATCCACCACTGGTTTTTGCACATTTGTAGGCGGAATTTAGTCACATGGAAAAGAAAGAAGAAAAATATCGTGGCATGATCAAGCGCGAAAGTGAAATATCGAGCCATGGCATCAACCGCAAATGTATTGTGACAACAATTGTTCAAAGACATGGGAATCAACTTTGATCAACCCATGAAAATGTATTGTGACACAATTCGGCACGTTACATTGCACTCAATCCCATATTTCATGAACGGACCAAACACATAGAAGTTGATTGTCATTTCATTAGAGAGAAAGTCCAAGCTAAAGAAATGTAAACACCATTTGTTTGAAGTGAGGATCAACAGCGGATGTTTTCACTAAAGGGTTAGATCCAAAATCATTTGAAGAAATCACAAGCAAGCTAGGATTACTCGACATCTATAATTCTAGCTTGAGAGGGAGTGTTGAAGAATGATCTCAGATTATATTGCATCATAGATCAAGGTATATGTGTAAAGTGTATTAGAGAACTTAGGAAATAATTCAAACAGTACATTGTAGCAAAAATGAGAAATAGTCTCCAACGGTCATATTGGACCTTGTAATATAAATAGCCATTTGTAATTGAAAAAATACACAATATATCAAAATACAATCTTTTTCTCCACAGTTGTGCATCTCTCTACATAAATCAACAGGTTATGCTATGTCCATATAAAGATGATAGCCTCATTTGTAAGTTGCGTGGAATAGATGAGTGTAAAAGAGAATACAAGCATGTGTAAGAGATTATATGAAAAAAGAATAATGAAAAAAAGATAGGTAATAGTTGAGAGTTTTTTCAAAATAACCTACAGTAACTGAGGCAAGCAGGTTAGAATTAAATAGTCCCATTTGAGATTTGCAGCCACTTTTCTGTTTTATCTATTTATATCCTCTTTTTTTCCTTTTACTATATATTCAGTATTTCAACTTCATTATGCAAATAAAGTGAAGAAAAATCCAAGATTGATGGTATCTATACCTAAAATGGATACGGATTCGGGTACTAGAACATTCTCTGTAAAGCATCGGAGAGAGCAACTCCTGTCAGAACTTGTCAACTTGTGGTTTTGTTGAACCATTTTACAGTTTACTAAAGCTTAAATTGAGCAAGTTCAACCATGTCGTCGGAATCAGAAAAGAAAATTTGGCAAATGTCCAGATTCAACTTAAAATTTCTAACAAATTAACCCATTTGCTAAGATGCTGCTCAGTTGCAATGCAATTAAATGTGGAGAGCTAACATTCTTCAAAGTTCAAACCCCCAAACTTTGGGATTACATTAGTCCTACAATTAAACTATTTGATGCAGGAGCATCCCAATCAGAAGCTTAATTTCAGCAAACAAAATCAACAAAATATTTACTTAGTTTAGTTATATGGTAATCTTTTATATATAGATTTTTACTTCTGAATTTAGCCTCTGGACAACAGCTCCCTGTTGTCTAATTTATGTTTTAGTAATTTGAATTATTTCTATGATATGTTGCCAAATATTAGTAGTTTTCCTAATTATTTTCTGCATTGAGTAAAAGTTATATAACCTGGTTTGTGGGTGAAAAGAAGAAAACAATTTTTCTGAATATTTTCTATATAAACAAGGAGATACAATTCTCCCTTTTTATTTTGGTGTTCTCTCAAATTTATTCTCTAAAGATTATCGGTATCACACGCCTATAGAACAATCTTTCATTCTGCGTGGCGTCAGTTGGTATCAGAGCCGAAATCATTCGTCTTAGTGTTGTTTCATCAGTTTTAATGGCTGGTGGACGTGGTGATCATGGTGGTCACCGTGGGCAGGTTTCGATGGAGGAAGCCCCGCACCGTGATCGCAGCATCGAGGACGCTGTGTTGATTGAGGATCTGCAGAGACAAATTGTAGAGCTAACCCTACTCCTACAGCGTACTTCGCTATTGGATCTTCGAGAAGCAAAACTCGTATGAGTCGAGACCACCGACTGAGACACGAATCTGCGAGCTACACCGACATTTCTTCTCACCACCTCCTTCACAACATCTTCAGCGACAATGTTTCTCCTTCACCTCACACCCAGCAGAGAGAACCATTCAAAAGACTGGAATAGTTTGCATTATGGTGCTAAAGCAGAAAATTTCAGTGGAGAAGATGAAGAGATCAACTCATTCACGACAACAATGCTTTTGTTTCATGTGATGAAGAGGCTCTACATCAACACTATACCCGAAGAAACACTTGTTTTCAATTGGTCATCAACAAAAACACAACCATTCTAGTGAAAGAGTGCCTAGAACAACCGAATGAGCATGTTGATTGGCTTATCATGGTTGAAGAAACTGAAGGTATGTTATTTCAAACTCCTCCAATCTTTGATGAATACCCTGACGATGAGCATCATGTCAACACCTTGATGGGTGAACCTGAGGCAAAAATAGAGGCCATTAACAACCCTTCAAACATTGATGAAGACTACGTTGGCGATTTGTCGATGTTTCCGAGTAGTCTAGCAAATGTTTTGTCTTTGAAAGTTGAGGCTAATGTTCTGTTGATATCAAAACATTTGTGTTTGACCAACATTGAGATCTTTAAGTCCGACTACAATGATCCGTTTTTGCAGCCGAGGTACAAACCAGAAAATGCAAGGTTTGTGCTCAACAAAACTCTTGGGTTTGGCACAATATTTGGTCATGAACTGCTTCAACAAAATTTTAAGATGATCCAGCAAAATCAACACACCAAGTTGCAGAAATTCAAGTTCACAACTCTGGTGTTTGCGGAGTACACCTTGCTGGACAAAACAACCAAATCTGACCCTTTGGATTTAATGGTTCTTGATCTGAAATTGTATTGTTTGAAAGAAATCTACAAGGATATGAAGAAGAAGATCCAAACTCGAGGGCGAGTTCTTTTCAACCCGAAGCGACTGATGCAGGAGCATCCGAATCAGAAGCTTAATTTAAGCAAACAAAATCAGCAAAATATTTACTTAGTTTAGTTATATGGTAATCTTTTATATTTAGATTTTTACTTCCGAATTTAGCCTCTGGACAGCAGCTCCCTGTTGTCTAATTTATGTTTTAGTAATTTGAATTATTTCTATGATATGTTGTTAAATATTAGTAGTTTTCCTAATTATTTTCTGCATTGAGTAAAAGCTATATAACCCGGTTTGTGGGTGAAAAGAAGAGAACAATTTTTCTGGATATTTTCTATATAATCAAGGAGATACAACTCTCCCTTTTTATTTTGTTGTTCTCTCAAATTTATTCTCTAAAGATTATCGGTATCACACGCCTATAGAACAATCTTTCGTTCTGTGCGGCGTCACTATTAAAAGTAATACTAACTAGTTCTGTTCAGCTGCTCTCGTTAAACTATAATTACAATTAGAACTAGAGAAATTATATTTATCTGATAAAATTGAAGTACTATAATTTTCGTTGGGATTCCGCTTTCAGAGCAAATACTATTCTCATTCTGTTCTCTTGAATTGTATTTTTTTTTTTTTTAAGGAAAATTTTCTCTTGAATTAGATACCCGTGGGAAGGAGGACTAGATACACCAAGAACTGAATGAACTGGGAATCCATCTAGAATGACAGAACAACGGTTTATTTCCCATTAATTCTTAAATTCAATGAGCTGTTTCTGACAAAATATGACCGATGATTCAAAGAGAAAAGAAAACTACCACTGGCCTATTATATTATTTGTTTAAATAGTTAGAAAATTGAAGCTTCAGAGGAGTTTTGAAACGTCCATACAAAACATAAACAACATTAACCACCACCACCAAATTTTTGAGGTTCAGATCAAAACTAACCCTTTCTACAGGTTGAATTTCAGTTGGAATATGCTGATCAAAAATGACAAACTCGGCGACTTGAGAGTAGAGAATCCAATAAAACAGATTTATAAAGCACAGAGATAAATTTAAAGTTGATATAGATGATACCAGTACCTATTCGCAATATAGTAATCTCTGCATATTCTGGTCGAGCTTTACGAGTAATTTACTACTTTAGCAATTGGAACCATGTACAGTTCATGCATGTCAGTACTTCAAAAGATAAAAATCGATATTCACAAATCACAATTTCCTTTTTTGAGAGAACATAACGAATGAGGTCCTTACCTGCATGCAAACACCAAGGCTTTGAGAAAAACACACAAAGTCCTTTGAAAAGCTGTTTCTTATCTTATATTACTTTTTCAATTTGTATATATAAATTTCTATCAGTTCTAAATATCTAAATATATTTTATAATTTATAATATCTCGTATTAATGCAGTACTGGCATCTCCCATTATAATATAATTTATAATTCATATAGTGACTTGTCCCTCTACAGCCTCAAATAAATTCATTGAACCTAGACATGCTTAATCTTTCAAATTACAAAGCATCTACCTTTCTGTGCCACCATGATAAGCACATAAAAAGTGGGTCACCTATTTATCAAAAGTAACTCTTCCAGTATATCATGATAAATATGCATCCAATCGAGGCCAGAAATGGTGCCTCAATATTCACATTCTTTCTAAAAATATTTTGACACATCTGATTCTTAAAATATATATATATATATATATATATATATATATATATATATATATATATATACTAGTATCGTACCCGTGCGTTGCAACGGGGACATATTATAAGATTTAACATTACGATTGAACAGAGAGTCAAATAATAAATAATAGTAAATATATTGTTCCTCCATGCAGTTTCCTGCATAGATAAACATATCTACTTCAATAATTAATATATAAATTATGTATTGAAATGAAAACCTCAGATCATATTACAAAGCAAGTTCTTCTTCGATTTTCATCCTTCTTTTTGGTAAATAAGCTTTGCAAGGGGGCTGGAGCTTGGTTTTGAGGTTGATTTGAGATCAGGTGACATTTTGGTGAGGTTTGGTGCATGTTAGGGCCTTGAACTTGGGTTTCCCATGGCTTTCTGGTGTTTCAATATAACTTGGTGGGTTTCAATTATTGGCCAAGTTTAATTATGATGTCTGAGCATTTGTTCAAAGGGTTCTTGACTCTGAATTTGCTCATCAAAGAGTTTGGTGCTAGTGTGCTTGTTAGGTCATCCTGTATAAAGCATAGAGAATAAAAGGATTGTCGATTGAGTATCGTTCCATGCACAAAATCTCAATTTTACATACAAGATAAAAGGAAAACCCAAAATATTCATACATATGTAACAGGTACAGTACTGCGATTTTGGTACTTTTGGTGGAAAATTGATATACAATCTTAGATACCTGCAGAAATACAAGTAAAATCCTAGCCAAAAAATGGATAATAAAATACAAACCTCTAGTACGTCTGTCTGAGTGGAAAGAAGCTCAATGGTGTTGGGGGCCACAGAAAACTCTTTCTTGGTTTGCTCGGCAGTAAAACTATAAACAGATGGCGTTTCATGACTTGTTGGATATAATGCATCAGTATAAATGTCTCTTCTGGGACAGTAAGGGAAGGTGTGAATACTGGAGCTAGACTCTCATCGTCTCTTCCCGGGAATTGAATTCCTCTTGATTTCAAGCTCTAAGAAAAGATGTCCAAGGCAAGCAGTCAGCATGTACAGTTCTGTGATTGTGTAAATTCTAAAGACATTTATAATCACCTGTAATCTCAAAATATTTTTGAACTAAGGAGTCATTTCAGATAAAATAAATAAAGTTTAACAATGCATTCTGGTACATACCTAACTGGTACAGGACCAAAGTGCAAGGATTTCAATTTTAAACAATTGTTTCGGTACACTTTCTTTAGTCTTTACACAGAACATGAGGACTACACTAAAATGAAGTCACATTTATGCAATTAATCACTATAAAAGAATGTGTACTGGTAAACCAGCATATCTACTGCCACTGAACAAAGTCAGTAATTTTACTACGAGCATTGAAATAAGTAATCATTGATATGGAGTAAAAACTGACTTTGTTATAATACAAATAAATAAAAAATGAACCAAAGATATCAGAATCAGTATGGTACCATACTACCATGTATGTCACTTCAGGTAGCACAACTCCCCGGACTCGCCCCATGCCTCAATCAGAACCAAAACCTTGTTCCTCACATTAACAATAGTTTCCGGGTCATCAACGACCTGCACCATCTCATCCAGTACGCCCTCAGCAGCCACATTAGCAAAACCCCTTTGACAGTTCTTCACGCATGCCTCAAGCAGCACCAGCGCGAGATACTGCACCCTAGGCTGTTGCTTTATCATAATCCTCTTCTTAACCGCGTGAATTATTTCGACTTCACTGATGAGGCCAGACTTGATTCGGTCACAGATCTCGAGGTTCAGTGACCAATCGGGGCTCTCGTAGTTGGATGACGTGACGTTTTCGACTATCTAGTCTGCTTCATTTGGACCTTGCAAGAACTCGCGCATTTTGACACCCATGGAAGACACCCTTTTTAGTCGTTGCCCCAAGGCACTCATTATATGTCAATTTTGGAAAGAGCTTTGTCTTTTTCCTGTTGAATTGCAAAAAAAGGTATAATCATGAGAACAAAAATAGATATGAAATACTTTTGTAATAATAAGCCATATTAAGTTCTTTCAAACAGGGCAAATAGCTCACTCTCTAATATAATATATGCTGAAATTTGAATTACGGATTTAGAAGAATTGGATTGAAAAAAGGCCAACTAATTATACTCTAGTAATTCTACACAAAACTGAATTTTCTAGGCCAACAACACCTCCCATTTTAGGTTCAAAAATAATTAATGATATAGTGTTGAATCCATCAACGGAGTATTATAATCAAATAAAGTACAATGGGACTGATTGGGGAAGAAAACCAACTGAAATTTACAAGTATAATATAAAAAAAATCAGGCTAACCTAGCCAACGAAATAGTTGATCGAACAAACTAAGTATGGAGAGCGAGATGGTTGTAATACCAATTTAATCCATCAGGCCAGACGACAGTTCTTAGAAAGCCAAAATTAGAGGAAATTTGAAAAGAGGAAAGGCACCTAGGGTTTTGGTATTCTCAGTTTAGGTCATCTCTGCTCAGTAGAGAATCGATTCTACAAAAGAGATATATCTCTCCACGTTAAAAATTTTGGTCCCGTCAGATTTTTGTCAATGAGCGGATGATAAACTTTGAACAGGACTTAGAGGGAAGTGCATATCCTCTGACATATCTCAACTTTTGCGTGAGACAGTGCCTACTCGGTGCCTTGAGCGAGGAGTCCTTGTGGCGGCGTCTTGTCTAAGATAATTTACCGGAGGAGGAGTCACTGGAGGAAGAAGCAGCCATGGCAGAGAGAGATTTGGATATACGGAAAGAGAGAAAATTTGGATTTCTTCGTAGATTCCAGATCAGAGAAAAAAGAGGTGTCGGCGGTGTGCAGTACGTGTGGTGTAGATGTACTTGTGGCGAATTTTATTTTAACTATATTTAAACTATGCATTTAATCAAAAGAAGACAGATTATGTGATTGAAGGGCTGAGATTAAATCCGAAATTTCATCTTTCAATCATGACCGTTGGCGGACAGGAAACCCAACGTGCTTAATAATGAAATGGAGATATAGTGTACCTAAATAGGCAGTCTTCTTTTGAGGATGACATGCAGAAAGAATATACAAATCTTATAAAGTTGATTGTAAACTAGCTAGATTCTTCTACTTCCATCTAATGTGGTCAAGAAACATGGCTAGATGCAACTCCACTTGCCTTAAGCAGCATACATTTTCATCTGTTTAACATGTTGGATGATAAGTCCTGAGCTTCAGCTATAAATATAAGGCATAGAAGTTGGTTTGAAGGCAAGGTAAAAAAAATATAATAGCTAGCACACACAATGTAGAAGAGTTACTGATGAAAAGATTAAAGCTGGTTATTATCTGGAGTTCCCTGAGACACTTTAATGGGGAACTCTTGGTGGCACCCAGCATTTAGTTAGGATATGGTTGGGTCAGAGTTAATTTTATTTGATCATAGAGCTGTGACCAAATAGAAATTAAGCTAGGTCTCCCCCGGAGTTCTCCTCAAGCACTTCACAAAGGGCCTATGATATACAAAACACGTGGGAAATTGTGAAGTGTTTGGGGGAACTCTAGGTGTTGACTAGCATTCAAATACTCAATAGGGCAGTCAAGGAAATAGACATGGAGAGAGAACAAACCTAGTTGTCCCCTGGAGTTCCCTAAAAGCACTTCACACTACCTTAAAAGCACTTAGTATAGGCATTTGTGAAGTGTTTGGGGGAACTCTTGGTGCTATCTAGGAAGGTGAAGTGCATTTCGCTAAGCAACTGCACAAACAATGCTATTATATATAACTACATACCTATATTTGGTTTAAGTTTTAACATTAAATAGAAACACTTTGAAGATATCTCGAATTCTTAAACAACTTTTTTTTTTTTAAAAAACAATATGTAGTTGAACTTAAAATCGACCATAAAAAAACATAGCATTCACATATATTTGGAGAAGTGAAGAGGGGTGGTCGGCTGGATTTGCATGTGTGATGAAGGAGGGAAAAGGTTTGCAAAAAGTAAGGTTCCTTGGTCATTGTTTTTATGGTTTCCTAATTTTTTTTATAGTAATGTCCAGGGGTCATCTTTTTTCAAAACCAATATCCGAAATACATACTTTTTGTTAGATATGTCCTTATTAGTATAGTATAGATCGATCAAAATAGGCTCCTAATTAAGTTGGTGTTTTTTTTTTTACAAAAAAAAATTAAATCTTCTAGAATATATTGGCCAGCTGGTTGATGATTGGTTCACTCTCCTAACAACATCAGGCATAATGACTGTATAAATCTAGCTCAACCTCTTTTTTTTCTTTTAGCAAAGGGCTTACGACAATGGTTCTGGGTCATTTCGCACATATCCTGACCCTAACTCTATATCTTTGACATAACCTTCTAAAATAATTTAGAATTTATATTTGTGAGATTTCTAAACCTAATTTAATTTTGGAAAACCAATTTCATTATTTTTTGTTGGTCATGTTTAATGTAAAAAATGCCTCCTAAAGAAGAACTGGCTTTATTGTTTTGGAATTTGAACATTATGCTATCTATTGCTAATTTAGCATTTGTGCATGTAATTCTAATTGAGAGCATGGAAAAAGGACCTTTTGAGACCAACTGAAGAAATAACCAGTAATCCGGAAATTCCCCAATTCCAATTTAAAATCACCTTGAAATCTAGCACCACTAAAATATAGACCAACCAAATTACAACACCCAAGGTTCTAAGTGGAAAATAATGATTTGATTTTATATATCAAGTTCTCTCTTTCTCTCAAAAATCAAAAGATACACTAATCACTGATTGAAGCAACCTAAAAAATTTGAAAGCATATTCCAGTCATTTTACCGTGGAATCTCACAAAAGATGATTCTCATGCATGTATCATTTCTTTTGAGATGTGGAAAAGCAATAACTTAGAGAAAAAAAAAAAGGCTGACATTACCTGAAATAGAAAGCAGCAGCTCATACACACTTGGGTGGTTCTTAGTATCTTCAAATTGGACTAAATCAATTTAAATTATTGTTAGAGGCAATCCAAGCATCCTTCTTCAACTATCACGCGAGCAGAGCCAAGGTTGAAATCCTGTGAATTCTTAAATAAATTACTTGAAGAAATCAAGCTTCTGCGATCTTCATTTGGCAGTTGGATGATCCCAGATGTTCCCCCAAACACTTCAGCCAGAACATATACTAAAATCCATTGCTTGCTTTCGCTGAAGTGATTTGAGAGAACTCTGGAGAACATACAACTGGAACAATGTCTAAACAACGCTGTGTGGCGAAAATTTCTGTATCCTATATTTTTCAATTTTAGCTGAAAACAATTTTTCTCCATGTATTAGTAGGGAGAAATTTGGGTCCGATGGGCATCCGACCAAAGTGAGTTCAACGGGTTCGCTCACCGTCCGATCTGCTTTAGGATCACGCCCGCAACTTTCGCGTCTGCTTTAAAATTCGTGCGCACAAATCTTAAATTGATTGGACGGTCCCGAAACCCATCGGACCCAAGCCCTTTCTCGTATTAGTAGGTCCCGATGTTTATTCGGACTGTTGGTTGATCAATCCCTTCCGATGCGAGCTGTAATGACATAGAGATTCCAGATTACATATTAATTATCTTATCAGAAAGGAGATGAATGGGGCCGTGAATGGAAGTTTCAAGTCAACCAAGTGGATACATTGAACCTGGACGCAATACTGCCCCAGCTGCCTTTTGAGTTTTATCTAATTTTCCTCTCACAGAGGCCGATGTGGTGAGAAAAGAAACGGCCCATGGGCCCATGGGCCCAACAAAAGACAGAAGGCATCTTTCGATTTTTGTTTTTAGAAACAAAGTCCCTTTTGCTTTTCATTCTCTTTACATAAGAGGAGAAACATTTTATAAGATGATCTTTTTACTTGGAGACCAATTATGAGTTTATGACCAATAGGTAGGCACCTTTTTTTTTTCATATTTTATTGTTTATTTTGACATTACCTTAAACAATTTTCCAGATTCGTCCTCAATGTTGTGAATTATGAAAGATAAATAAATAAAATAGACAAGCTAGACAGAATGTATATAAAAAAAAATTTATTATTTGCCTAATTAATTTGGATAATTGTTAAGTAGGGTTTAAAATGCCCCATTGATTTTGTACTCCATCATGCTCCAACATTATTATCTCTATTTTTAAAGTCTAAATAACCGATCCGAACCATTCAGCATGATTCTTATACTAAACTGTGCTTGGATAACAAATTTTATAATTTTTAGAATTTTTTTACTAATTTTTTAGAGAAATACAAAATCACTATTTTTGAATGATTCAAAATCTTCTAAAAACAGTGATTTTGTATATATCTTAAAAATAGCGAAAAAAATTCAAAAAATATAAAATGTTGTCTCCAACACATTTTATTATGAATATCATATTGAGCGGTTCGGATCGACTATTTAAACTTTCAAAATAGAGATAACGTTATTGGAGCATGATGGGGCACAAAACCAATAGGCATTTTAACCCTATTCTTGTTAATTTTGATGATTTAATTACTTGAAATAACATCTAATTTTTTTTTTAAATACTTAATAGAGACTACTAAGTGTACAATATTAAATATAAATAAATGGCCCCATGCACGTAGCCTTGCAACCCTCAATACAAAAAAACCTTACATCCTTCACATTTCTTCTCCCCTAACGTGTTCTACCAATGCCATTTCCTCTGCAATACCTGAGCCGCAGGAGAACAACTTGGGTCCGATGCTTATCGGACTCAAATTTGGGTCCGATGCTCATCGGACTCAAATTTGGGTCCGATGGGTTTAGGGACCGTCCAATCCACTTTAATATTTGTGTGCACGAATCTTAAAGCAGACGCGAAAGTTGCGGGCACGAATCTTAAAGTAGATCGGACGGTCATATATAGAACCCATCGAACTCACTTTGAGTCCGATGGACATCGGACCCAAATTGGTTCCGAACCGCAGATCTGCTTCTTCTTTAACCAAGTTGTAATTGTTATGCTTCTTCTTTAACCAAGTTGTAATTAATCAAAAATATCTATTATACATGCAAATCATTGTAATTGTTATGCTTCAGATATTTTGTGCCAAGTTGATATCGCATTTCAAATTTGCTTTAATAATAATTTGTTCATGTTTTAAATATTATTTCGAACATAATTGTCAGTTTTAGTTGTTTGATCGTTTTAAATGTATATATATACTAAAAAAAATGTAATATGGATATAATTTGGTGCAGAGTTTTACTATAATTTTTGTTAGCATAATTTTTTTCAAAAAAAAATTCAAATAATTTATTCAAGTATTAGATATTTTTTTAAATATGACTGCCATTTTTAAATGTTTAATTGAAATAACTACTATAATGCAGTTCATAGTAAATGTTATATTACACCTATTTTGACGTAAAAAAATAACAGTAAATGTTATATTATACCTATTTTGATGTAAAAAAATAACAGTAAATATTATCGAACAGTCCGGATCTAAACAGAAATATTTTGTTACCTTAGGTGATGTGAATCCTCGGAACATTGGGAGCTGAAAAAGCGCACCCAATATAATCAAATATTTAATAATTAAAAATTATATTTAAAAAATAATGATCTCGCCTCATTTCATTAAATATATAGCCGAGAATACATTTTAATTAGTTTATGTGGCAACGTCTTTGGTCTAAACTTACTAGCAATGGATCAATGATCAATTGTTCTTCTTCGGTCTGTGCTAATTCGTAAAAAAAAAAAATGAAAACGGTGAAGTATTAATAGGAAAATTAATTAAATATGATTGAGAAGGGTAGCGTCACAAAAATTACAGTAATTATCCACGAAGTTAACCTGTCAGTGTTAAAAATCTCTGATTATTTACATCAAACAACATAAGACTTTTACATGAAAAGAATTTTAATTAATTAGTAAATATAATTAACAAAAAGAGAGGAGGATTCAAATGCCTTTATTTTTTTTGCCTCCACCATATCTCCATTTTTAAAACGTTAATAACTCAAAATTTAAATCATAAATCCCAAAATAAAACCGGTAGATGTGATCTTATATTATTTTCTCCATATGCTCATACAAAAATATCAAATTACGGTTTTGTTTTTATGTGAATCAATAAGTTGAAAAAATCAACGTCTAAAAATTAACTATTAGTACGTTTTTACATATTATGAGTGACAACCAAAACAAAGTTGAAATGTCATAATTTTTTACACGTGCATAGAGAAAGTAATGTAGATCATATCCAGTAATTTTAGTTTGATTTTTAAGTTTTATAGTTTGAGTTATTAAAGTTTTTTAAAAATAAAGATACGACAAAGACACAAATAATAGAGATATTTGAACTCTCCTCTTAAAAAAATACTAATAATTAAAATATCTATCATTCATGTCTACGTCCTACGGACATTAAAATTGTGAAAGACACACTATACAATCAAACATATAAATATTATAGTGAAGTCCAACCCTTTTTTATGAAATGAAATCAGGAGAGGGCTAGTCGTGAATCCGAATCCTACTAGATACCTGGCTCAATAAAATTGAAAAGGACGGTCCAGATTAACTCAAAACAGTACCTATTTGAGAATGGCGCAGGAAACCAGTATTATTTGTGCTTTGAGATTTGTACCAAGTTAACGATCTGAACCGTCTGATTCTAATTTGCTTGAGTCAGATACCTAAGGTGATCCGAATTCGCCAGTCGACCCATTGAATCTCCAAAAAAAACGTAATCGGTTCATGATGATTTAAATAATGACAAAATAAAATTATAATTTGTTTCTTTCAATTTTATTTAGATACATATATAGATTAAAATGTATATAACTAGAAGAATAATTAAAATAACCTCAAGTAATATAGTTGTGCTGTTCTGGATAAATAAATATACATATATCAAATTATTTATTGAATTTATTGAAAAAAATAATGAGCAAGATAATAAATTGATTCATTCTCCTGTCACTCAATGCTTGAAATTTTAGATTTTTTTCCTCCTCTTTTAAAAAGTTTACAAAATAAGAAGAGAAGATAGAACAGTTATGAAAACCAATTAGTAATAAGTGATCATAGCATATAATTACATAAAGTAAAAATACGTGGACAGCTATAATGATATTTATGAGAAGATAAATTTGTCCATTCCACTTAAATATTTGAAAATATTGTGTTAATAAAATAAATTGTGGTGTTAATATCACTGCTCGGAAGAACGATCCGAATTCTTCTAGAAAATTCCCAACCCCAACCTGCAACTAATTTTTTGGTCCTGCCCACGGGTTTAACCTGCCAAAAAAAAAACACGTTTAATTGTTGGCAACTTTAGAATTCATATCCAGTGCAGTACTGTAATAGGGAATCTTTTACAATTACTTGATCTGGACCGTTCTTTTTAACTTGGCACGAATATCAAAGCCCAATAATACTGCCCCCTCAGTCAGCTCGAATCCCAAACCGGCTGAGAGTTAATCTCAAACAGTAAATAGCTAATTATAAAAGAGAATCTTTTACGGTACCGTCGAGGATATGGATCCGGCAACTCTATACGAAGACAATCAATCAGTGTCTCGGTCAAATGCAATGATATTTTTGTCGGACTGCATGTTGAACCTTTCACTTCAATTAGCTAGTCAACGTTTTAGGCAACTTTGAGTGTCCAAGTTGCAAACTCCAAAATGAAAACTTCAGCGGTTCATATCTCAGCGGTGCATAGCCGAAACTTTTATTTTTACCATTAAAATAATAAATCAAACAACTATAAAAACTGACAAATTTTATTTTTAATATGGCTCCAACATGAAATTGAAAATATAAATAACGTGTCCGCAACTTCACGTTGTTGATAATAATTTTTTTTTCACCAACTTTGACCATTCAACATCTTTTAATTAGCCAAAAATATTTGAGGGCCCACCAATTTGTTGTTGTCCACAGTAACTAGGAACAAACTTATTGTGAGTAGGAAAAAAAAATTATTGTCTGCAACGTGAAGTTGCGACCATCAATGTATTTCTGCAATTTTACGTTGCAGCTGTGTTAAAAATAGAATTTTGAACAAATTGTGGTTATTTGGTTTAATTTCTTTTAATGGTATATTTAAAAATTTCAGCTTGCATAGATTGAGAAAAATGACACGCTGGAGCTGGCTCCAGTACATAATGAAACGGCTATGATACGGAACTATTCTCGTGTTGTTATCACTCCTCGACAAAAGAACACGGCACAACACAACAAGAAAATCACCTTGGTCACAATACGAAGCATGACATGCAACAACACTAAACACGTTAAATATGATCAAATGTAACTAACGTAATCGCTTACAACACATTTGCTCACGGCATGAATATTGATCACGACCGCATATTACTACAGTATATTATTATTAATTATTGTATATTCAGCATTATATTATTACCCATATTACTTTATACTTGTTTGTATCATACTGCATATATGCTTATTTGTACAATACCTTATATTACCACATACTTATTTATATATATATGAATTTCATTTTAAAGTCTATATATACAAGTCCACATAAAAATCTGCATATTCAATAGCCCTCTGCATATCGCATGAAAACTGCATTTAAAAATATTGGTCGCATGTATTAATTAAATATTTCACAATTTCTTTTGGGTAAGTGTATTTCCCAATTGCTTTCATTTCATATAGCATTCCTAAAAAGACAACTAGATCACTAAAATGCTATTTGTTGAGAATAATTTAATTAATTTTGTCTCCAATTTTACAAAAAAATTCTGGTCATATGTGTTGAGCTCCGACCGCCGAAATTTTTATTTATAACATTTTTAAAAAATAAATTAATAAAATAACTATCGTTTTTGGTCAATTCTAAATCTAACACGGCCGCAGAATACCGGAGCGGACCCATATGGGGGGTACCGCAGAATGCCGGAGCGGACCCTCATATGGGTCCGCAGAATGCCGAAGCGGCCCCTGGGGCCGCAGAATACCGGAGCGGTCCCCAGCCTATATAAGGGGCCGCTGGGTTCCGATTTCATTACATCTCATTTGAAGTTTCAATCCCTTCGACCTCGGGTAAGTTTTCTTCTTCTTCTCTAGTTTTCATTTTTAGTGTAGAGTAGTAATTAGGTGTAGGTTTTGGGTTTAGGATTTAGGGTTTAGGGTTTAGATTTAGCATTTAGAATTAGATATTAATTTAGGATTTAGAATTAGTACTGTACCCAAATTTAATTAGAATTGTTCCCAAATTTAATTAGAATTGTACCCAAATTTAATTCGATTGTATCCAAATTTAATTAGATTGTACCCAAATTTAATTAGAATTGTACCCAAATTTAATTCGATTGTACCCAAATTTAATTAGAATTGTACCCAAACTTAATTAGAATTGTACCCAGATTTAATTCGATTGTACCCAAATTTAATTAGAATTGTACCCAAATTTAATTAGAATTGTACCCAAATTTAATTAGAATTGTACCCAAATTTAATTAGAATTGTACCCAAATTTAATTCGATTGTACCCAAATTTAATTAGAATTGTACCCAAATTTAATTCGATTGTACCCAGATTTAATTAGAATTGTACCGAAATTTAAACCGGACTTTGACCAAACTCTCATATTTGACCAAAAATTATCCAATACAGCATGAGTACCAGTAGACCATCCTCCAGTAGACCATCCTCCAGTAGGGGTACACAGCATGCTCCTACAGCCACGCCATACGAGATGTCTCAGTACATCGAGACAGCATTGGCGGATGTTCCGGGTATCCGGAGTCGCACCGACAGGGTCAGCGACTTCTTGTGGTATCCGAATGCGGAGCATCAGATTTTAGAGGCTGCCACTGGGGTAAGTAAATTTGTCATTCCGAATTTTTGATGAATGAACTTGATCTGATTATTTAATTAAATGCAGGGTTTGGATGCGGTTACGGTTCGTCACAACCGCCAGCATCTACGGTACCAGCTGGCGTACGGGGGGATTTTACGCTCGATGGGATTGTACCAGATATCTCAGATGGCCGAGGAGAATGCTGACGAGGGTTTATCTTCTGGCCTCGTTGAGCGATGGCGTCCCGAGACGCACAGCTTTCATCTCCCCCATGCTGAGATGACAGTCACCCTACAGGACGTCAGTTGCCTGTGGGGTATGACCATTATTGGGGAGCCGATCACGGGTGTCGAGTACGGAGATTTTCGTGCATTGTGCTTGGAGCTATTGGGTATCCCGCACGAGGATCTCCAGAAAGAGAAGAAGAGAGGTGAGAAGACTGTGGTCTCGCCCAGCTGCATCAGCTTGGCAAAGCTGCGGGCGAGATTCCAGGTCTTTCCGGATCGACCAGATCAGGTATTTGCTTGTACAAGATTTAATTTAAATAGTATTATATTTATTTTCTTGTAAGTAATGTTCTAATTTAAATCTATAACAGGTGGTTATTGACCGATATCTACGCGCCTATATTTTGGAGATGATCACCTGTCGGTTGTTTCCGGATTCGCATGGAGATCAGGTGCGGCTGTGTTACCTCGAGCTTCTGCGCGACCTGTCCACTGCGGGCAGGTTCAAATGGGGAGGTGCCACGCTGGCATGCCTATATAGGTAAGAAACACCTTCTTATAAATATTTTCAAATAGTATACATCGTAGTGTAGTAACAATGACTTTGTTTTCTTGTAAAGGGGTCTTAACACAGCCTGCCTGAAGAAGAACAAGACCTTCATAGGACCGTGCATGTTACTACAGCACTGGTCCTACACACATCTGATCGTTGGCCGTCCAGTCCTGGCCAGCAAGACAGATGTGCCGCAGTGGGGCAAGCCCGAGCCGGACAACTGCCCTGCATTTGCCGCCAAGTACTGCTATCCCAAGATTTGGGTGGGTGCAAGGCATGACGCGTCTCTCGGCATCACATTCTGGAGACAGGAGATCGAGCATCTCAGAGATGATGCCGAGTTTGTCACTTGGGAGCCCTACAGAGATTATGTAAGTTTAATTTTGTTTTTTATTTTGATTTAAATTGTTTCCAGTTCGAATTGATATATGATATTAAATCTATACTTCCAGGTCGAGGTAGATGGCGCACATCGGTCATATTAAATCTATACTTCCAGGTCGAGGCAGGAGCTGCAGATCCCCCATTGGCCGAGCCCGACCGTCAGATGGATGTCGCGCCAGTGTAAGAATTTTTTTTATTAATTCAAAACTTCAACTATAGTTTTTTGATTGGAATATCTAACATTTGTTGTAATTCGTACAGACCTTACAGAGATTGGTACCAGGATCATGGCGCGTACACCATATTTCTCGAGGGATGCATCGGCGACAACCCACATGAGCGGGTACCGAAGTCGAGGGATCGTATGGGACGGATCCACGGTATTATCCCCGCCGGCGCACCTTTCGCAGCCACGGTATTTTTAATTTGAAGTTTCAAATTCAAAACTATTAATATTTACAATTGTACAACTATTTCATAATTTTTTTAATTTTCAGGCATTATATCTTGTCAAGAGTTGCGTCATAGGGGCTACGATGGCCGTCACCAGGGGATGGAAGAGGCTCGGGAAGGTCATTCTCAAGCACAACGTACCTACGGTGTGCCAGTGTGGGTACAGGGTGCGCCTCGACTCTCTACTGAGGTGCGCTGGCTTGGGCGGTGTTGATGCAGTGGACGACATATCTGACGAGCCCGATGTCTATGTCCCCTACACTGGTGATGAGGACGTGTTTGCACCCATCCACGGCGCTGAGACGGTCGGTCAGGCGTTCGACCGAGGTGCCGAGTTGATGCGCCGAGCCGCACAGGACGCCATGGGATCCCAGGCTAGGATGCCTACCGAGGTATAATTTAAATTAAAATACATAACTGTGATTTTTTTCTTATTCAATACATTATCTAATTTGTAAGTTACTACAGGGTGGACACGAGGAGGACCTAGGCTTCGATATCTCCGCTGATTATGGCACAGAGGGAGATGGACTGTATTCCCCGGGTTACAGTCCCACTCAGACTGCACCTCCTGCCTATCAGCCAGGGTATGTTCAAACAGAGCCCATCCCGCCGTTCCCTGGCCAGTCCTCACCGCAGGTACCTCACCCTTCCCTCCACGATGACCCCATTGCCAGACAGGCGTTTTTATTCACGCAGGCTGAGTCTGGACAGACCACAGTTTTTGGTCCTGGGGTCCAGCAGACATCTGAGATTGAGGAGGTTCGCCAGGAGCCGGTTCAGTCTACGGATGTCCAGGCAGACGACTCTGCATCCTCCGCAGATACTGATGAGACGCCACTCTGCAGGCGGGGTCGGGGGTATAGGAAGAAGAAGGCGAGGACGGTGTTTAGTCCAGAGCCGTAGATTTTAATTTGTTGTACTGTTAGATGTTTTGTTAGATTCTTATTTGTAGTATTGGTAGATGTTTTGTCAGATACTTATTTATTTAGTTGATTAGTTTCTTGTTTGTTTGATTTTGTTGTTATTTATTTATTTTGTTGATTTCATTATCTCAGAGTACACAAAAGAATTTCAAAGAAACCACATATCTAAAATATCTAAAATATTTCAAACCAACGACATATCTAAAATACGATACGACCAAAATCAATTTAAACAACATTCGAAACTAAATTACAATTTTGTATTTCTAAAATAAAAAATAAAGGGTCCGCTCCGGTATTCTGCGGCCCCTGGGGCCGCTTCGGCATTCTGCGGACCCATATGAGGGTCCGCTCCGGCATTCTGCGGTGCCCCCCATATGGGTCCGCTCCGGCATTCTGCGGCCGTGTTAGATTTAGAATTGACCAAAAACGATGGTTATTTTATTAATTTATTTTTTAAAAATGTTAGAAATAAAAATTTCGGCTCCGACCGGTTCATATTTTGAAAAGTACCCCTGAGCAGAGAACTAGCATTCTGGATATAAAATGCAAGAGCCAATTATTTCATTTCACTGCATATTTATTACATTACAGCATAAGTTCTCCGTACCAAGTTCTACCATTGAAAAAAAAAAAGGAAAATAAAGAAAGGAAAATAAAATAAACTACAAGGTCATCTCTTGCTCCAATTCGGTTAAGATATAGGAACTAAATGAAGTGATATCAGGGGGGAACTCCAACCATCATGCCTCCACAAACTCTACGCTCTCCTCTTCTTCTCCAACACCATGGCTATATATTTTGACTTCCTCCTCAGAACAAAGGTCTGATATTTGTAGTGGGAAGAGTATCCATGGGGGGTGCATTAAAAGAGACTGGTAGCCAGGATATATGTTCTTTGGTGGGACAGGTTCAGTGAACCTAGACACATTTGGGATACCACGAATCTTCCTTTAATCGCTGAGTGGTCACAAAGCCAAATTGGAGGCTTCAAGTTTCAATTTGTCTCGTCGTCAAGTCAGTGATTTCATCATCCGTTTTGCTATATGGAACCGGTGTAAATGCTGCAAGGTGAAAGAAGATTTATAATTAATTTTAGAAAATTTGAATAATAAGATTAGAGAGTAGTTAGAGAGTATAAATTGTAACTTGTAAAATGTATAAAAGAGGTATGGCGTATGGGATCTTCGAATATTGGAACTTGTCCCTATAAATTAAAAGTATCTTATTATATCAACACAAAATAAAATATAATTGATGTACATATATAATACGCCTGGCACATAATTGATTAAGTTGTATTGAAATAAAAATTAATAGCATCTTGAAGATTGTTGATCGGTTACAAAATTAATTATTTAATTTTATTAGCAGATAATATGTTGCCAAATATTTTCAAATTGCATCACATTAAATACACAATTGATCTATCTATTTAGAACATAAATATAGTTTTATTTTCTGAATTAATTTGATAATTATTTTATAAATTATCAAAAAAATATTATTGTCAATATACTTCCCTATTTGTAGTGCCGCAGCCGGATTTCTAAAGACCTTCATTGAAGCATCGGTTTTCTCAATTGGCGATATTATTACTCTGATTTCAAAGCAAATTAAAAATAAAAAGACTTGAAAAGGAACAATTATTATTGCCTATTAATTACCACTGCGGGTTATTTTTTATTCATTTGTTTATTTTTTTTATTTTTTTACTATTAGATCACCACTACTGACATGACTATCCAAAAAGTCACCTTTAAATTTAAGTTCGTCCTCAACATTGCTAGGGAAAAATATTTCCATTAGTTGAACAAGTAGTATCGTATAAAAATAAATTGTAGTTACCTAGAATAATATGACCCCAAAACAAGATGTAACTGCTAAAATAAAGTAATTAATCCAGACTTATGTCCAACGCAATCCCTATTCGACCTGACCCAGATTGATCTGAGCTAAACATAACCATAATCCACATGGTTGGCTGGTTGCCACTACTAGCCACAACTAATATGTGTGTAACGACAATTGAAGCACAGAGCAATACAATGCATGTCAACATATGGATTTTTTTTTTTTTTTTTAAATGTGTGTCGATGACTGCGTGTTTTTTTAAATATTAAGCCACTTTGAAAATCGCTGATCCGGTGGTCCAGAAAATTTTACTGTTTTTTTACTGTTCACAGTGGATCAGCGATTTTCAAAATGGCTTAATAAATAGTAAAAAAATTCCAAAAAATGTAAAATTTAGTCTCCAAGCACATTTCAATATTTAGAACATGTTGAACGGTTCGGATCGGTTGTTTGGATTTTCAAAATGAAAATATAAGCGTGAAGTAAACGGGGATTTTACTTCGCGAAGTACAATAGCCCATCTCTCTCTCTCTATATATATATAGGGTCCGGCTAATTTGCTGCTGGCAGCACTTCGGCCAGCTACTGCCGGCAGCAAATCTGCTATACGGATGTTCAAACAACCGATCCGAACCGTTCAACGTGTTCAAAATATTGAAATGTGCTTGGAGACCAAATTTTACATTTTTTGAAATTTTTTTACTATTTATTAAGCCACTTTGAAAATTCCAGATCCGGGTGAACAGTAAAAACAGAGCAACAAAATTATGGACCATATGATCTGGAATTTTCAAAGTGGCTTAATAAATAGTAAAAAAATTCCAAAAAATGTAAAATTTGGCCTCCAAGCACATTTCAATATTTTGAACACGTTGAACGGTTCGGATCGGTTGTTTGAAGATCATATGGTCCAGATTTGCTGCCGGCAGCAGCTGGCCGAAATGCTGCCAGCAGCAAATTAGCCGGACCCAATATATATATATATATATATATATATATATATATATATATAGAGTAAGGCTACGGTGCTTTGCAAAGCATAGAGGCCTCCGTGCTTCGGGGCTACTTTTTGGATTTTGAAAATCCAAACAACCCATCCGAACCGTTCAACATGTTCTAAATATTGAAATGTGCTTGGAGACCAAATTTTATATTTTTTGGAATTTTTTTACTATTTATTAAGCCACTTTGAAAATCCCAAAATCCAACGGTAAACAGTACAAAAATTTGGACCACCGGATTTGGAATTTTCAAAGTGGCTTAATAAATAGTAAAAAAATTCCAAAAAATGTAAAATTTGGTCTCCAAGCACATTTCAATATTTAGAACATGTTGAACGGTTCGGATGGGTTGTTTGGATTTTCAAAATCCAAAAAGTAGCCCCGAAGCACGGAGGCCTCTATGCTTTGCAAAGCACCGTAGCCTTACTCTATATATATATATATATATATATATATATATATATATATATATATATTGTAAAAAGGCAAGAAATTGAAGTGAAAACGGGGGAACTCCAAGATTCATTCTCTTCGCAGGCTCTTCCTCTTACACCACCATGCCTTTCTCCTTTTTTGACATACCATCTTCAACCATTTAATTGTAGATTTGAATTCTTTGCGAGAATATTGAGATCTTGTGCAAATGGATTGATAAAAAATTAATATCGGATGGGTTTGGCATAGATGCTTTATTTTGTGAAGTGCGCACATTCATTGAACCTGGACAGAGTGGTCCTATTCTGTTTTTATTGTCTCTGTACCTTTACATGTCTTTTAGGAAAGAATAGTTGTAAACTTGTAGTTGTACTAAATTAAACTACAAGCATATTCGGAGATATCCATCCAGGTCCCACAATACCTGCTCCCTGATTTATTCACAAATAAATAACTTGGACTTTCCAAGTATCCAATGCGAATTTGCTGTCATATTTGCTTTGGAATCTTAACAAATCTTGGTCGTGTCACCCATGTGTATTTTGTCGATTAAAGCTTCAGAGACTCAGAGTTGACAATTCAACGGACTAAAGCAGGACAATTTATTTTGGAAAAGTTGCGAGTTACCGATCAGATCTTATAGTATGAACTAATTTTTTTAATTTCGGGTTCAACACGGTTTAAGTCGTCCAGCTTCAGATTTTTTTTCCCGAAATATCGAGTTGTATAGGGTAGGGGTGTGCTCATTGAGAAAGGTGTAGGTCCGATGCCCATCGGACCTAGTTTGGTTCCGATGGGCAGATCTACCGTAGAATAACACAGTGATTTGTGCGCACGAAAATTGAAATATAAATGCACGGGTTTTAAAGTATTTCGCACGAATCTAAAAGAAAATCAATGGTGATTAAACCCGTCGAACTGAGGTAGGTCCGATGCCCATCGGACCTACACTCCTTCCGTGCTCATTTCATAAGAAGGCTTCAGATCGTATAGTTTTTTTTTTTTTGGGCTTCTTTGACAGCCCGTAGGCCTATTACAATTGCATTTCCACATCAGAAAATCTATCTGCGGATCCCCTAAAGTAACTCAATTTTTGGGTTTTGGATCGAGACTGTCTGATTCAAATCTGTCGCTCGGGATGGTCTCGGAATTCGAATCTGTCGTCGGGATGTGTGCGCTCCACTTCGGCATGGATAGTCTCGGATTCGAATCGGACGGTTCCGATCTAAAATCCAAAAATTAAGTTACTTCACTTGATCTGAATTCTTTACATCGTCTATCCTGATTCGCTAGATTATGGGCAACTGCAACGTATTCATGATCTCTAGGACAGTATGCCAGTATGCTACTATGACAGTATTTGAGCCTTCTTTTTTTAATCTCCAAATATCCCAAATCTGCCTGTACGATCTCCAGTCCGATATACTTGGTAATTCTCCAGATGAGGACTGAACGGCTTCGATAGAATCTGAAAACACAGTACCGGCATAAACTGCCACTTGCATCAGAACCTACATCCCCAGGAGAACAGCCAGCGCTTCAGATTGAGAGGAGCTTACCGCTTGTACCGACCTTGATATCCATTTCACAATGGCCTCATTAATTGTTTAACAGCACCAGGCCTACCCCTGCCTCCCCCGATTGGTCCCATGATCCATCTACAAAGCATTGGTACCCCGTATTAACCAGAGACAGATCCACATCATGTTGCCTTTGCTCTGTACCGGTGCTATGATTTTGCACAGTGGTACCACATTGAAGGATTAGTGAGTCCTCCATCACTCGTTGCCAATACTCCTTGCACACTTTTGAGTGTTTGCTTTTTACCAGCATAGGTCACTTCATTCCTGCTTCTCCATACTGCCCACGCAACTGCCATGAATTTTGGGAAATCTCTTTCACCCATTACCTGTCTTGCTCCTTGCACAATTTCTGAAAAACTTCCTGTCAGACAATCTGACCGAACACCCAATAGAGATGCCAGCCATGCCGACCTTGCAAAATTACAATGGAACAGTGCAAGTGTGATCGATTCTTCCCCAGATCCACACAACTTACATTGCGGCGATAGGGAGGAGATTCTTCTCGCAGTTACCGACTGAACTGGTATCGCATTGAAACAACATCTTCAAATGAACAGCTTGAGTTTAGGTAAAAGTCCTTTATGCCCCCACATCCAATTCCAGAAATCCTTATCCCTTAATTATCTGAGTTTGCTCACCCTTTAACATTTGATAAGCTTTTTTAACAGTAAAAGGCAATCCCGAGCAGGTGCCCGGTTTGATCTGATTACTTCATTTGTGGCAGTACTAAAACCCGGATGCTATAATCAAGGGCAACAAAATGTAACACTAATCCCATGGTATTAACTAAACGGTACATACGAATAAAAAAATCTAAATACATTCAGATGCGTCAAGTTAATCAAGGAATAATGCGGGGACCGTGTTGTTAGACAAGTGTGTGAGAATGATGCAAAAAGAAATTATTAATTTGAATGGCATGAAATTTTTTATGTTATTCAAGATAATATAAATATTTCTAAATGTGTAAATCGTATATAATTGAAGAAGAATATGCTATTGCAATAAAATGTTCAAGTTCTTAGAATACCATTAAACCAAAACTATATTAAAGAAAAATATATTTAAATTTCATCCAAATTAAAATAAAACACTTTTTTTAAATGATTACTTGTGTATGTAACATTGTAACTATATCTTCAGTTGGGGTATATTCGTGGGCAGTTCATTAAGTTAAAGAGCAGTTAACTTGAGTTGAAAAGACAATATCGAGTTAACATCTATGCTCATGCTCAACTCGTTAAATGCTCGAGTTGGCTCGTGCTCGTTAAGCGACTCATTAAGAAATCAAGCCTGTAGACAATTTTGAATTTTGTTTTGAATTTTTTGTTTCAAAACTAGATAAACTGATAAGTGATAGATAATTTTTCCAATAAAAAATATTGACAAAATTTGCATATTTTTTTGAATTTTTTTTGTTCATCAGTTCAAAAAGTGTCTTAATGTTGCAATATACACAATATGTTTTCTAGTTGGGATTGGATGTAGCATGTAGTCATGTAATTTAGTTATTAATGAACGAGTTGAATCTGCTCATGCTCGATTCAATAAATTCACGAGCGAGTTACGAACAAGTCAATAGTTATGAATGATTTTCTCACCCCTACATTCATTTGCTCAACAAGAGTGATTAGCCCCTGATTTTTTATTAATCGAAAATAAATAAATAAAATATCACAAAAGGAGATCGATTTGATGAAATTTTGATATCTAAAAAAACCAGAATTTATATCACGTCCCACTAATTCAAATCAGTAACCCGCTAACTTAGTTAACTAAGCAGAGAAAAAAAAATTGTAGAACGGAATAAACTATTCCGTTCTACAAAAAAAAGAAATTCTTTTTCTTTCTTCTTAGTTAATAGATTAAGTAGAGAAAAAAAAAATTGTAGAATAGAATAATCTATCTCATTCTACAATTTTGTTTTTGTTTTCTCTCTTCTTAACTAAGAAGTTAAGCACAGAAAAAAAATGTGAGAACTGGAACGCCATCTTTTTTCTCTTCTTAATCAATCAATCAATCCATCAATCATGTCTGTCTTGCTTCTAATTGAAAATTCAAAATATTTCCGTCCAGAGTATAATAAATTTCCCCTTTTCCAAACATATTACGAAGAATATAAATAAAATACGTAAAGAGAAACAAAAATAACACTAACAATATAACAAGAAACCTCAATAAAAGATGGCGTTCAGAATGAGTAGGAGGTTTGTTAATCAACAACGAAATTTCAGACCATCAAATCCTCATAACGCCATAACATAAAACGAAAGATTATCAAAGAACTAATTACAAAAAAAAAAAATATATTTGCATGATATATGAGTGTTTATCTCAGACAAATGCCTCGTTGTCCCCATTTTGGATGGATCAAGTTGAATGGAATTGAACCACCTCGGACTCGTCATCTGTTTCCTCGTCACGGAATAACACTGAATCATAATAGATGTTATTATCTAAACTAAAAAAAAAACGAAAACCAAATAAAAACTAGAGAAGAGAGATCAAGGAACCAGTAGCTAGATACATGAGAGAAAAGAATATGGCGGAAGAAGGCTCGATGACTTCGTTATATAAAGAAACCAAAACTAGGGTTTTTGGTGAGTGGCGGCGAATCGGTGATCTTTCCTTGGGACTTGGCAAATTTAACCTATCTGTCTATGAGGATTGGAGATCACTGGAGATCATCAGGTCCCGGTGTAATCAGTTGTAAATCGAACCAAGAGTTCGGACTAGACGGTTCTGTTTTTTTGGTGATAGGTTCATTAAATTTTTTAAAACCAATTTAATTGTTTAATTTGGTTCGGTTTAAATTTTTTTAAAAGTGGTTAGACCGACAATAAAAAAAATTTAAACTCGTTTTCAGTTCAAATCAAATATTTACAAAAAATTCAAAAATTACGACATAATGTATATTGCTTGGTTCTATTTACCGAAATTTTTATTTATAACATCCTTAAAAAAAATAAACCAAATAACCATTGTTCTCTGAAATTTAGATTTTCACCACGGCCGCATCGGCATTTTGCGGACCCAAATGCTGGATACCGCATAGGCGTTCTGCGGACTCCTGGATGGGTCCGCAGAACCATTCTGCGGACCTATTTTTTGTTGTGTTTTATCGAGGCACCACGCATCTGTATGAGATATCTCAATTTTTTGGTATTTTAATATTTTTTTGTTTTAGGAATACGTGTCACATTTATGAGATATCTCAAAGTTTGAAAAAAAAAAGTTGGGTCCGCAGAATGGTTCTGCGGACCCATTTAAGGGTCCGCATCGGCATTTTGCGGGCCCGCTAAAATGGGTCCGCAGAATGCCAGTGCGGCCATCGTGAAATTAAAATTCCCAGAAACGATGGTTATTTAGTTTATTTTTTTAAACTATGTTATAAATAAAAATTTCAGTTCTATTTAAAACCGGTTAGACTGAACCAAACAAATATTTTAAATCCATCTTACAAAATTTCAAAAAATTAAAAAAAGATGTTTATTTTTATATATGATTAATTTTTTTATTTCGGTTCAACCGAACAAAAAAAAATTTAGTTTGATTTGTTAGGTTCAGTTTTAATTGAGTTGAAAAGTTTTTTTTAATAGGTTCGGTTGTATTGTTGAAAACTGAATAAACTTTTTTATTTATCTATTTTACTTTGAATTTAGCTGAACCGATGAACACCACTAGTCCAGGTCTCAAAATGTTTTGGGTCTAAGGTCATTCTATTCGGATCGTCTCAGATTTTGAGTATTTCGGTTCGAATCAGGTCAAATTTTGGATTGTCTGATTTTTTACCATGTTGATTTTTTGAAATATGGGTTGGAGGTCAAGCCACCCAACACATTTCAAATTCCTGTGTATTAATACAAAGAATTTCCCCACTTTGTAGGTTTCAAACCCATGACTTCTCACATGAGAGCCATGTGCCTTTTTACCACTAGACCAAAGGCAGGTTCTTTACCAAATTGATTTTGAATCGTCTGACTTCACACACACACACACACACACATATATATATACTAGTTAAGTGTCTATGCGTTGCAATGGAATTGAAATATTGTTTTGATCACTTTCTTTAGATGTGATTAATTTTTATTTGATTTTTTCATTATGTATTAGTTGATAATGAGAGCAAATGATAATCTTAGAACTTGATAAAATGAATGTATATGCAATTATTTGAATTATTTGAAAGTACTACATTATTGCACTTTGATGAAATGAATCTGTGTTATTATTTGAATTTTTTTAGTCAATTCTACAAGCTTTGTTTTTATTTATTAGCAAGATATGTATTTAATCAATTCTGCAGGAGGTGTTGAATTACACGATCCAGAGATATTTCATTAAAAAAAACATATTGAAAAAGGTTGAATAGCAGATATATCTCCTTGAAACAAGCATTCAAGCATCAATTTGAAAACCAAACAAGTATTCTTGAGAAACGTGCAGACAAATATCAAAATATATGTATACTGAAAAATGATAATATCATATTTATGGGACAATCCAAATTTAACAACTTATCCTTCCCTTCACAAAAATTTCTCCATGTAAGCACAAAAACACATATATTAATGCTAACAAAAGATCTAAATGTAAATCTTTGGCATCATGCGGTAGTGTTAGCATCCCGTGGAGTTCATTTCGCTAAAAAAATCATCAAAATGCTATATGTCAGAGCACAAATTCTCCTGTAAAGATATATAATGTATTGCTTGCTAGAAAGTAAAACTTTGGAAAAGAAACCTTCCAAAAAAATATGCGCTAATTGGAAAATTATTATTTCTAAAGGATCAAGACACATCAACAATGCTTCATCATAATATTAAACCTCAAGCCTAATCATATAGCCCACTATAAATACGGTAACTAAGGTTAACCAGTGTAAATTAATGTGCCTTTTTCGTTGGATTTTTACCAATTTTGTCTGTCATAAGTCAACTTTTTCTTAGATTTTTGCTACACAGACATACTTTTTTATCACAATTATACAAAACATAACTTTTTTGCTACACATGCATGATTTTTTATCACAATTGTACAAAACATGGTTTTGCGGTCTTGTACAAATATTTGCACATTTTTCTGAAATTTATTTATATTTATTTGAGCAGGGAAAATACACTGTTTTATTATTTTCTTTCTGTCATGCACTATTGAAATCCAATTTCGTATTAATTTACTAAGCCAAATTTCTATTTCTTTTTATGGATTTTATGTCACAGAAGGTCCTTTTGGTGATTTTGGGTAAAATAGATATATTTTTAGTTAATTTTATACTTTTACACATAAGACTATATGAAAAAAGTTACATAACATCAGACAGTAATCAATGGCTGAGATTAATTGAATATAAGGATGAGATCTTCTCTGAGAAGATAGCCTCCTCATCACTCCAAAATTTAAGGTGGTTTTCTTAGAAGTACTCATATATATATATATATAGAGTTGGGTTATGGTGCATTGCAATGTATATGCCCTCTTGTACATTGGACTGCAAACTGCTGGATTCGAAATTCAAATAGTCAATCTAAAGGGCTGAACATGTTCTACATATCAAAATGTGCTTGGAGACCAAATTTTATATTTTTTGGAAATTTTTTACTATTTTTTTAGAATTTTTGAAAATCGCTGTTTTTCAGATATTTCTAGACCATACAAAAACAGTGATTTTCAAAAATTCTAAAAAAATAGCAAATAATTTTCAAAAAATGTAAAATTTGGTCTCCAAGCACATTTTAATATGGATATCAAATTGAACGGTTTGGATCGGTTGTTTTGAAGTCAAACTAACGATTTATAATTCAATGTACAAGAGAGCCTATACATTGCAATGTATAGACCCTCTTGTGCATTGGACTATAAATTGTTGGTATTGACTTCAAAACAACCGATCCAAACCATTAAATTTGATATCCATATTAAAATGTATTTGGAGACCAAATTTTACATTTTTTGAAATTTTTTTGCTATTTTTAAAAAAAAATTTAAAATCGCTGTTTTTCTATGGTCCAGAAATTTCTGAAAAACATCAATTTCAAAAATTCTAAAAAAATAGTAATAATTTCCAAAAAAATATAAAATTTGGTCTCCAAGCACATTTTGATATGGAGAACATATTAAGCCCTTTAAATTGATTATTTAAACTACGAATCCAATGGTTTGCAGTCCAATATACAAGAGTGCATATACATTGCAATGCAGCATAGCCCGACTATATATATTCTTTTTTCAAGGTTATTCAGATTGAGTTTAATTTCAAATCGTCCGACTTCAAACTGCATCAGTTTGTTCAAGTTATGGAGTCGATCTAGTTAGTATGATTTTTCCAAGAAGTCCGGGTCATGAACAAAAGTCTAGTCTAAGTTCTGAACATAATTGAATAATTAGGGATTGACAAATAATGATTCTTCATTCCGAGTATCACGAACCAGATAAATTTGGCCATTAAATTAAAATTTTAAAGTCAGTTAAAAATAGAAGTAATCTTCATAATTGCAAAATAAATCTATTACCTGCTCAATTTTCATATTATATATAACATCTTCTATCTTCATTAATTTGGAAGAACATTCCTATAGACTATAGTATACCACTAAATTCAACCGATAAACCGATAATTTCTAAACCACGCCAATTTGATATGTCACAGATTTATGCGACCAAAAACACAAAAATCATTTATTCGAATTACAAACGTATCACTGTATTTTACGCTTTATTACTAAGCAAATCTTAACCGATCATCGAACATCCGAAGGTTTAATATGATGCCCAATTATCTATTTTTCTTGCACATGTCAGAGATGGAGCCGTTAGAGTTGGCCACACTGTCCCACCATGAACGATTGCAAGCTCTCTGGGCCTCTATACCTCTAGTCTGATATTGTGCGGAGTAATTGCGTCCAGAGCTAGGCCCCCTACGGAATATCTATCGAACAAAGAGGTATATAAGTTGCATTGCTAATTTCTTTTCTTTTTTCAAGAAAAGTTGAGACTTGAGAGGTCTCAACAGTTCCATAGTTCCATTGAAATCTGTCATAGATCTTATGCGATGGTTGAGATCACCCTCTCCAAGGAGCTTTTGCATCCCTGAATAACTTCGACACATTCAGGTTCACGTATCCGTTGTGCTTGATTAGTGCTTAATTAGTTAATATCTTCGCTAATGGCAAATTTGCAAAAACCTATATCAAAACGGGCCTGAAAGAAGCCCATGGGCTAAATCGTAGTTCTCTGAGTACTATGCACGAATCTTGGTGCCAAAATTTGGGTTCTGCTTGAAGACATATTTAAGGCTCCAATTCAAGAGAAAAATTATAACTACAGTTGACAAGGAAATTACACTACTAAAAGTATCAGGAACATATTAAAAGATGCAACAAAGAGGGATAAAAAGGTGAAAGAACTAAACCGAACTTAACTTCAAGAGAAACAAGCAACAAATTATAAAAGACGATTGTAAAAGATGACCTTCCCTTTTAATAATTTGCAAAAGAGCGCTTCTTTTACTGGAAAAGGCAAGTTTATATTGTACTGCGAGAGTGCGAGGTGATCTATAAATGAATAGCAAACACACATGATAAAATCTGAGTGGCAATACTGTGAAGAACAAAAATTAATTATAAAATGGAATGACATGCATTGAATTATTTATTTTTTGTATCAGAAGCTATTTATATTTCCCATTATACCGGTACTTGTTTTCAGATTCTATCAAAGCCGTTCAGTCCTTATCTGGAGAATTACCAAGTATATCGGACTGGAGATCGTACAGGCAGATTTGGGATATTTGGAGATTAAAAAAAGAAGGCTCAAATACTGTCATAGTAGCATACTAGCATACTGTCCTAGAGATCATGAATACGTTGCAGTTGCCCATAATCTAGTGAATCAGGGCAGACAATGTAAAGAATTCAGAATCAGTGAAGTAACTTAATTTTTGAGTTTTAGTTCGGGACCGTCCGATTCGAATCCGAGACTATCCATGCCGAAGTGGAGCGCACACATTCCAACGACAGGTTCAAATCCCGAGACCATCCCGAGCAACAGATTCAAATCGGACAGTCTCGATCCAAAACCCAAAAATTGAGTTACTTTAGGGGATCCGCAGATAGATTTTCTGATGTGGAAATGCAATTGTAATAGGCCTACGGGCTGTTAAAGAAGCCCAAAAAAAAAAAAAAAACTATACGATCTGAAGCCTTCTTATGAGCACACCCCTACCCTATACAACTCGATATTTCGGGAAAAAAAATCTGAAGCTGGACGACTTAAACCGTGTTGAACCCGAAATTAAAAAAATTAGTTCATACTATACGATCTAAGATCTGATCGGTAACTCGCAACTTTTCCAAAATAAATTGTCCTGCTTTAGTCCGTTGAATTGTCAACTCTGAGTCTCTGAAGCTTTAATCGACAAAATACACATGGGTGACACGACCAAGATTTTTTAAGATTCCAAAGCAAATATGAGAGCAAATTCGCATTGGATACTTGGAAAGTCCCAAGTTATTTAGTTGTGAATAAATCAGGGAGCAGGTATTGTGGGACCTGCATGGATATCTCCGAATATGCTTGTAGTTTAATTAGTACAGCTACAAGTTTACAACTAATCATATTCTTTCCTACAAGACATGTAGATGTACAGAGAATAAAAACAGAATAGGACCACTCTGTCCAGGTTCAATGAATGTGCGCACTTCACAAAATAAAGCATCTATGCCAAACCCATCCGATATTAATTTTTTATCAATCCATTTGCACAAGATCTCAATATTCTCGCAAAGAATACAAATCTACAATTAAATGGTTGAAGATGGTTTGTCGAAAAAGAAGGAGAAAGGCATGGTGGTGTAAGAGGAAGGGCCTGTGAAGAGAATGAATCTTGGAGTTCCCCCATTTTCACTTCAATTTCTTGCCTTTTTACAAGGTTCAAGCAAAATATATATATGTATGTATATGTATTTTAGATTGCAGAGCTTGTGCAATCTATTTAATTTTATATTTTTCTTTTATCCTCATATTTTCTCTTTGCCTTGAAAAATATTAAAAAGATAAAAGTAATTTTAGAAGCCATTTGACTCACTAATTGTTTCACAATTATCATTCAAGTCAAAATCACATTCATGATTAACCAATTCAAATTTTTGACGTACCTTACTTGAAGAGCTAGGCGATCAGAGATAGTGATCATGTGTAGCCATTAATGCTAAGTTGACTACTTTCTCGTTTTCTGACTCCGGATCAGTCTCCTCCACTGCTGTAGTCAATGTCAGTGAGTTGCTCAGTTTAAATGGCCGTTTTCTTCTAGTATCCTTACTTTGCATAGTGTCAACATCAGAAAGATTCTAACTGTTATTTCAAGACAATCAAGGACAATGGCACAAGCTCAATAAGAGCAAATTGAAAAATTGTACAAGTCAAGAAATAGAAAAAAAAAAAAAAACCACGCAGTCATCGACACAGATTTAAAAGAAAAAAGAAAATCCATGTTGACATTGTACTGCTCTGTGCTCAATTGTCGTTACACACATATGAGTTGTGGTTAGTAGTGGCAACCAGCCAACCATGTGGATTATGGTTATGTTTAGCTCAGATCGATCTGGGTCAGGTCGAATAGGGATTGCGTTGGACATAATTAAGTCTGGATTAATTACTTTATTTAGCAGGTGTCCAAATTTGAGTTATTTCAGATCGAATACCGCTCACTCAGATTAGTTACATATATCTTGTTTTGGGGTCATATTATTCTAGGTAACTACAATTATTTTTTATACAATACTAGTTCAACTAATGGAAATATTTCCCTAGAGAGAGAGTGGCTAATATAAAAATGTTTGCACCAAGGCCCTCGTGCAACCAAGTCGTTTTCGGATTTTCAAAGTCCAAACGGTCGATCCAAACCGTTAGATGTTCAATCTATATTAAAATCTGCTTGGAGACCAAATTTTACATTTTTTGGAATTTTTTTACTATTTATTAAGCCACTTTGAAAATTGCTGATCCGGGTGAACAGTAAAAACAGTGCAACCAAATTCTGGACCATGTGATCGGCAATTTTCAATGTGGCTTAATAAATAGTAAAAAAATTCCAAAAAATGTAAAATTTGGTCTCCAAACAGATTTTAATATAGAGATCACATCTAACGGTTTAGATCGACCGTTTGCATTTTGAAAATCCAAAAACGACTTGGTTGCACGAGGGCCTTGGTGCAAACGTTTTGATATTAGCCACTATATATATATATATATAAGTATGCGGTAATATGTGGTATTATATATACAAACAAGCATGCAGTAATATGCAGTATCATATATAACAAGTATAGGTAATATGCGGTAATAATATACTGCAGAATATACAGTAATAATATACGGTAGTAATATGCGGCCGAATATGCCGCCGCATATGCAGAACCGCATATAGATTTCTATATGGATTACAACCGAATACATTAGCCTAGGGGGGCAAACAGATCAGATATGGATCAGATAGTGGTAAAACCATGTCCGTATCCGCTTTTATTTTTCAGATACGGATTGGATATTTGACGGATATGTACGGATACGGATAAGATATCGGATATCCGTAAATATATACATAAATATTTTCATAATATATATTAAATTAGAGGAGGGATCTAGTTACAACAAAGTTACCACAACTATTTTCTACATTTTCAAAGTCCAAATCGTCGATCCAAACCGTTCAACATGATCTCCACAATAAAATGTGGTTCCTAATCAAATTTTACATTTTTTTTGAATTTTTTTTACTATTTATTAAGATGGGTACAAAATTCAATAGTCTGAATTTGACTAGTTTTTGTAAAATACTTAATAAATAGTAAAAAATTCAAAAAAATGTAAAATTTGATCTGCAAGTACATTTTATTGTGGAGATCATGTTGAAAGTTTGGATCGACGATTTGGACTTCGAAAATGTAGAAAATGGTTGTAGTAACTTTGTTGTAACTCAAAATTGTTATAACTAGGTCCCTCCTCATTAAATTATAAGGTATATATCTACATATTCGGATACGGATAATTAAAATTCAAAAAAATACGCATATCCGTATCCGCATGAATATATATTCAGATATCAAATATCCGTATTTAATTTTCGAACACAGATTCAGATTCAGTTAGATATTATCCGATCCGTTTGCACCCTTACATTAGCCGCAACGGCTACATAGACCTACGTCAATTGTTTACAAGTCAAATTATTTTCTCAGGTGAAACTTGGTTGTGACTTGAGAGCTACTAATTTAGTTATGTCATTTGCTTGAGAAGCTGTCTCGATAAGTCAAGCTAATTTAAAATAAAATCTGAAAACAGACTGGAGAAATCATCCCAATATATCAAAATATGTATAGACTAAGGTAAATATCCCAATACGCCCCCATGCTTGCTAGGCAGAAGTCGTATGAACAGGTGGCAAAATCTGATCCAACACGAAAGACCCGACCCGATCCAAAACAATCCGATCCGAATTTCTTAAAGCTAACCCAACTCGAAAATTCTGTCTTTGGGAGTAGGGGTGTTCATTGGGTCCGATTTAGTCGGTTTTGAACCGAACCGAATTAGTTTGGATCAAACGTACGGTTCGATTTTTTCAGTTTAATTGTTCGGTTCGGTTTGCTTTTTAAACCGAACTATAATTTCGGTTCGGTTCGGTTTGAAAATTTTCAAAACCAAAATAACCGAATCAACCGAACTTTTATTATATTATGAATTTGGTCCGGAACATCCCGGTTTATTTCTTAATACCCCGGTTTATTTCTTAATGAATTTCTTTAAATACTTCGGTTTATTTCTTAATATTCCGGTTTATATAACCGATTCCCCCTATTTCTTAATATACATCGGTATAAATCAATTGCTTTAAATAAAAAAAATTAATATATTTTGGTTTGAACCGAAATAAAACTTAAGTTCGGTTCGGTTCTTGCAATGCTAAATCGGTTCAGTTCGTTTCTATTTTAAAAACCGATATTACTTTGGTTTTTTGGTTTGCCTAATTCGATTCGGTTTCAACCGAACTGAACCGATGAACACCCCTATTTGGGAGTTTGGGTCAACAGCAAAGAGTGAGGCTACGGTGCTATGCATAGCACGGATTGGTCCGTGCTACGGCTCAATATTTGAGTTTTCAAAATCCTAACGGTCGATCCGAACCGTTTAACATGATTATAAAATGAATATGTACTTGCAAACCAAATTTTATACTTTTTCGAATTTGTTTACTATTTTTCGAATATGTACGTGATTATAAAGTGAATATGCTAACTTAATTTTCAAATCAAGTGATTTTTTACCTATCTAAAGAAATAGTAAAAAAAATCGAAAAAATATAAAATTTGGTTTGCAAGTACATATTCATTTTATAATCATGTTGAACAGTTTGGATTGATCGTTAGAATTTTGAAAACTCAAATATTAAGCCGTAGCACGAACCAAACCGTGCTATGCATAGTACCGTAGCCTCACTCATGTCAAAATACACAAAGAAATATGAAACAAAAAGGTGCCTACCTATCTATTGGTCATAAACTCATAATTGGTCTCAAAGTAAAAAGATCATCTTATAAAATGCATAGTTTACATGATTTATAAAATGTTTCTCCTCTTATATAACTATATAAATATCCCAAAACATACATTAGCCTTGCAAAGAGAATGAAAAGCAAAAGGGACTTTCTTTCTAAAAAAAAAAATCGAAAGATGCCTTCTGTCTTTTGTTGGGCCCATGGGCCCATGGGCCGTTTCTTTTCTCACCACATCGGCCTCTGTGAGAGGAAAATTAGATAAAACTCAAAAGGCAGCTGGGGCAGTATTGCGTCCAGGTTCAATGTATCCACTTGGTTGACTTGAAACTTCGATTCACGGCCCCGTTCATCTCCTTTCTGATAAGATAATTAATTGGTAATAAGGTATCTCTATGTCATTACAGCTCGCATCGGAAGGGATTGATCAACCAACAGTCCGAATAAACATGGGGACCTACTAATACGAGAAAGGCTTGGATCTGATGGGTTTCGGGACCGTCCGATTCACTTTAAGATTTGTTTGCACGAATTTTAAAGCAGATGCGAAAGTTGCAGACATGAATCCTAAAGCAGATCGGACGGTGAGTGAACCGGTCGAACTCACTTTGGGTCCGATACCCATCGGACCCAAATTTCTCCCTACTAATACATGGAGAAAAATTGTTTTCAGCGAAAATTGAGAAGTACACATAATGACTAGAGAGATAGGATAAAGAAATTTTCGCCACGCAGCGTTGTTTAGACATTGTTCCAGTTGTATGTTCTCCAGAGTTCTCTCAAATCACTTCAGCGAAAGCAAGCAATGGATTTTAGTATATGTTCTGGCTGAAGTGTTTGGGGGAACATCTGGGATCATCCAACTGCCAAATGAAGATCGCAGAAGCTTGATTTCTTCAAGTAATTTATTTAAGAATTCACAGGATTTCAACCTTGGCTCTGCTCGCGTGATAGTTGAAGAAGGATGCTTGGATTGCCTCTAACAATAATTTAAATTGATTTAGTCCAATTTGAAGATACTAAGAACCACCCAAGTGTGTATGAGCTGCTGCTTTCTATTTCAGGTAATATCAGCCTTTTTTTTTTCTCTAAGTTATTGCTTTTCCACATCTCAAAAGAAATGATACATGCATGAGAATCATCTTTTGTGAGATTCCACGGTAAAATGACTGGAATATGCTTTCAAATTTTTTAGGTTGCTTCAATCAGTGATTAGTGTATCTTTTGATTTTTGAGAGAAAGAGAGAACTTGATATATAAAATCAAATCATTATTTTCCACTTAGAACTTTAGGTGTTGTAATTTGGTTCGTCTATATTTTAGTGATGCTAGATTTCAAGGTGATTTTAAATTGGAATTGGGGAATTTCCGGATTACTGGTTATTTCTTCAGTTGGTCTCAAAAGGTCCTTTTTCCATGCTCTCAATTAGAATTACATGCACAAATGCTAAATTAGCAATAGATAGCATAATGTTCAAATTCCAAAACAATAAAGCCAGTTCTTCTTTAGGAGGCATTTTTTACATTAAACATGACCAACAAAAAATAATGAAATTGGTTTTCCAAAATTAAATTAGGTTTAGAAATCTCACAAATATAAATTCTAAATTATTTTAGAAGGTTATGTCAAAGATATAGAGTTAGGGTCAGGATATGTGCGAAATGACCCAGAACCATTGTCGTAAGCCCTTTGCTAAAAGAAAAAAAAGAGGTTGAGCTAGATTTATACAGTCATTATGCCTGATGTTGTTAGGAGAGTGAACCAATCATCAACCAGCTGGCCAATATATTCTAGAAGATTTAATTTTTTTTTGTAAAAAAAAAAACACCAACTTAATTAGGAGCCTATTTTGATCGATCTATACTATACTAATAAGGACATATCTAACAAAAAGTATGTATTTCGGATATTGGTTTTGAAAAAAGATGACCCCTGGACATTACTATAAAAAAAATTAGGAAACCATAAAAACAATGACCAAGGAACCTTACTTTTTGCAAACCTTTTCCCTCCTTCATCACACATGCAAATCCAGCCGACCACCCCTCTTCACTTCTCCAAATATATGTGAATGCTATGTTTTTTTATGGTCGATTTTAAGTTCAACTACATATTGTTTTTAAAAAAAAAAAGTTGTTTAAGAATTCGAGATATCTTCTAAGTGTTTCTATTTAATGTTAAAACGTAAACCAAATATAGGTATGTAGTTATATATAATAGCATTGTTTGTGCAGTTGCTTAGCGAAATGCACTTCACCTTCCTAGATAGCACCAAGAGTTCCCCCAAACACTTCACAAATGCCTATACTGACAACAATTGAAAGGTAAAGATGAACACAAGACTCCCAAGAAAGCTCCCTCCCTCCCAGATTTTATTTATTGGAATTTTTGATACAATACAATTATATCATCATTCACCTTACAAGGTTCTATTAAATAGGAACTTAGAATCGTACAGCTTATCTATTTTCCTTTTATTACAAGATTCATCAAATATTACAGGATTACTAGCTAAAAATATCAGAAGAGAATCGCCAGCCATCATGCCTTATGTGCCACCTTTTTCTTCTATATTTGAACTAGTCAGATCTTCTGTGGCTGTGGCTCACGCTAACACTCCCCCTCAAGTTGGCATGTAGATGTTTTTCATGCCCAACTTGACAAGTGAGTCATGAAAGATTGTGCTTGAAACTCCTTTGGTTAAGATGTCTGCAAGTTGATCACCGGTTCGTACAAATGGAAGTGAGATCACATTTTCTTCTAAATGATGTCTGATAAAATGTCTGCTTACCTCAATATGTTTCGTACGGTCATGTTGTACCGGATTTTGAGATATAGCTATTGCTGCTTTGTTATCACACATGAGTCTCATTCCTTCACTCGGATCAAACCCGAGTTCACGCATTATTCTCCTTAACCATATCAACTCTTGCACTCCTTTTGCAATTCCAATAAATTCTGCCTCAGCACTAGAGAGAGCTACTACCTTTTGCTTTTTGCTTCTCCATGTTACCAAATTACCGCCAATGAAAGTGAAGTAACCAGATGTGGATTTACGATCGGTGATACTTCCCGCCCAATCAGAGTCTGTGTATCCTTCTATTCTTAAATGGCCATTCTTTTTGAAGTATATGCCTCTACCAGGTGCTCCTTTCAGATACCTAAGAATTCGAAACACAGCTTCCATGTGCTGCTCACCAGGAGCATGCATGAATTGACTTACTACACTCACGGCATAAGCAATATCTGGTCTTGTGTGGGACAAGTAAATAAGCTTACCAACTAACCTTTGGTATCTTTCCTTATTGGCTGGCACTTGATCTTGGAACTCCCCTAGCTTGAGATTCTGTACCACAGGTGTGTCTACTGGCCTGCAATCTAACATTCCAGTTTCGGATAATAAATCTAACACATATTTTCTTTGAGATAGAGATATACCTTCCTTTGACCTTGCAACTTCAATACCAAGAAAGTATTTTAATCGCCCTAGATCCTTCATTTCAAACTCCTTACAGAGTTGTTCTTGTAGTCTCTTAATCTCATCTTGATCATCTCCTGTGATTATTATGTCATCTACATAAATAATCAGTATGGTTATTTTTTCACATCTCTTCCTGTAAAACAAAGTATGGTCAGATTCACTTTGAGAATATTCATATTTCTTCATTGCACTACAAAATCTCCCAAACCATGCTCTAGGAGATTGTTTTAACCCGTATAGTGCCTTTTTCAGCTTACATACTTGTGATGACGAACCCGAACAGCTATATCCAGGTGGGATGTCCATGTAAATCTCTTCCTCCAGGTCACCATGAAGAAAAGCATTCTTAACGTCAAATTGATGCAATGGCCAATCTAGGTTAGCAGTAAGAGACAGTAAAATTCTAACAGTGTTTAATTTAGCGACTGGAGAGAAAGTCTCTTGGAAATCAATACCATAGGTTTGTGTGAACCCTTTGGCAACTAATCTAGCCTTGTACCGATCTATCAAACCAGTTGGGCCGTATTTAACAGTGAAGACCCACTTGCACCCTACGGTCTTTCGTCCCTCCGGTAGACTTACCAGCTGCCAAGTATTGTTCTTTTCCAATGCCTCCATCTCCACCTTCATTGCCTCGAGCCACTTCGGATCACTCATGACTTCATCCAATTTTTCCGGAATCCGAACAGATGCGAGAACCTTGTCAAAGTCTTTTATTTGACCTGACAAATGATTCGTCGTGACAAAGTTACTGATAGCGTAGTTCCCTTCACCACCTTCATCTGGTCTGTATCTTTTAGGAGGCACACCTCGATTGTATCTGTAAGGCAATCTAAAATTATTGTTAGTTTCAGAGTTTTGAATTTGTACCTCTCTCTCAGGAAGTTGGTCTCCTTGTGGTTGAGGGAACTGTATCATTTGCTCTTGCCCATGTTCTGAGTTTGGAGCTTCACGGCCTTCTAGAGTTGGATAAAACACACCCTGAGATAGATCCGGGTCAGCTGTGAGTGAGTCCGAGTTTGCTGGACTCGAATGGAGGGTGTAATTAATATGCGGGCTTTGAAAAGATGGATCCAGGTCAGCACCTTCTGGGCCAGAATTAATAGGCGGGCTTTGACAGAGTTGTTGGTTCAGATTTAATAGGCGGGCTTCTGGGCCAGAATTAATAGGATCCAGCTGATTCGTTGAGCAAGGGTGCGGAATTACTGGTCCAGAGCAAGGTTCAGCGGGGTGTGGAATTGCTGGTCCAGAGCAAGGTTCAGCGGACAATCCAGGTGGACCATTAAACCAAGATTCTTCCTCAGTTAAATTCTCCCCCTGAGGAGGAATCATCGCCTTTTTAAAAAAACTTTCATTTTCAAGGAATGTCACGTCCATGGTAACATAAGTTCGGTTAGAACTGGGATTAACACATTTATATCCCTTTTGATTTTGACCATATCCTACAAAGACACATTTTTCAGCACAAGGTGCCAATTTTGACCGTTGGTGCTTTTGTATGTGGACATATGCAACACAGCCAAATATTTTCGGTGGAAGGTTGAGAATGGAAGGAATTTGAAAATATGAGGAGAGGACTTGGAGAGGTGTTTGGAAATTTAATACAACAGATGGCATACGATTAATTAAATAAACTGCCGTTGCAACCGCATGATCCCAATAAACCTGTGGTACATCATACTCGAGTAACATTGACCGGACTGTTTCTAAAACATGTCTATTTTTGCGTTCTGCCACTCCATTCTGTTGTGGGGTACCTACGCAACTTGTTTCGTGGATAATCCCTTGACTGTTAAAAAAATCCCGAAGTATTTTGTTCATGAACTCCCCCCCCCCATTATCGCTTCTCAAATATTTAATCATTTTACCAAACTGGTTTCTCACCATTGTAAAAAAGGTTTTAAAAACATGTGGCACTTCATCCTTTGTTTTAAGCACATATAACCAAGTCATTCTAGTACAGTTATCAATAAACAAAACGAACCATCTATTTCCACTAGAAGAATTTACCGGGGAAGGTCCCCAAACATCTGAATGAACCAAGTCAAATGGATTTGTGCTTTTATTCAAACTATTAGAAAAATGAACACGATGACTTTTTACTTTAATACATGCCGCGCAACTAAAAGTTTCATGTTCATAACCAGAAAATAAACTTGGATAAAGTTTTCTTAAATAACCAAAAGACGGATGCCCTAACCGCTTATGCCACATCCAAATATGAGATTTCCTATTCAAAGATGATCCTGTAGAAAGATGAGCTTTTCCAGTAACCATATCGTCCAAATGATACAATCTCCCTCTTTTAGTACCACGACCAATAAGTTCCTTCGTTAAAAGATCCTGAAAGATGCAAAACTGAGGATACATGAGTACTGCACAATTTAACTCTTCACAAATTTGTCCGACAGATAACAATCTGGTGGATAAAGAAGGAACTAATAGAGTATTTGGTAAAGTAAGAGAAGAAGAAAAAAGAACATCTCCTGCGGCCGTCACAGGATGAGATTCTCCATTAGCATTCAAAATCTTCGTTCTCCTTGGTTTTGAAGTTTTCACGAGATCCTTTGCTGAATAAGTCATGTGATCCTTTGCCCCTGAATCTATTATCCAATCAAGATTATTAGTACTGTAATCTGAAACAAAACAAGTGTTACCTTCTTTGTTCTCAACTGGTGGCAGGATAGAATGCTTATTCATTGATATTGTAGTGGCGGCTTGTGCAGTACTTGGATCAGCAGCCGTAGAGCTAGTCGGCCTGGATGCATCAGACCCATTTAAAGTCGCCTCCTTCGGATCTGAAGTGACCATATGTGCTTCCCCTCTCTGTTGTTGTTTTTTCTTACGATCCTTCCATCCTTCGGGGTAGCCAATTAGCTTGAAACACCTACCTCGTGTGTGATTTGTAAAGCCACAGTGGGTGCACCCTTCTACTGAACCAGTTTTGAACTTGGAATTGAAATTAGGTTTATTCATGGTTAAGGCTGGTCCTTTGGCAAACATTACCATAGAGTTTTCTACCCCAATTTCCTTGTTCAACATTACACCTTGACGGTTTTCTTCTCTATTGACCAGAGCAAAGACTTGTTCTAAGGTGGGGAATGGTCTCAGTTGTAAGATAGTTGCACGTACATTATCCAAGCGATCCTCAAGACCATCCAGAAAGGTTACAACTCGGTCTTCTCGAACAAGTTTATTATATTTTTCAATATCAGCTGGACATGTCATGGGATTTGGTCTACGGACATCTAATTCCTTCCACAACCCTTGTAATTGGCTATAATAGGTCTCAACTGAACTACCTGCTTGTTTAACCCGGTTAACCTTTCTTACCAAGTCTAGATATTGAGTCAAATCATCTCCATCAAAGTAGGTTGCATTAACCGAGTCCCAAACTTCTTTAGTAGAAGAGAAAGGAAGATAATTACCTATTAAAGATGAATGCATGGAGTTGATCATGTAGTCCTTGACTAGAGAGTCCTCCATCTTCCATTTGCGACATGCTTCATCATTTTCACCAGGTTTCGGCCTTGAGCCATCAAGATAGCCGAATTTGTCCTTGCCAGACAACTTCATTTCTATCATCTTGGACCAGAGATTAAAATTCTTCTTGCCCTCAAGTGTAATAGTCATAGCAGAGATGAGTCCATCTTGACTGGAATTGCCTGGTTTATTTTGTTGTATAAGTTTGAGACAGGGATAAGAGAGTAGCATTCAAGCTCTCCATTAGGAAAGCGGATTCAGATTTTTCTGATTTTTCTGATTCGTCAGACATACTGGTTTTTTCAGGAAGATTATTTCAGAACAAAAGGAAAAAAAGGAATACGAGCAGGTATAACTTCTGCTCGAGCGGAAGCGAAAAGGAAAAACAACACCAGGCACACGAATTGTTGGAAACAAATCGTGCCGGAAGAACAAGACACGCAAACTGCAGTGAAAAAGAAAAAAAAACGCTGGAAATAGAAAAAAGAATCAAGAGGAAGGAATAACAAGTGAGAGCGATATCTAGGTCACCTTCGGCATAGCCATCAGCAATCTGATATCATCAATCCTGTGCTCTGATACCATGACAACAATTGAAAGGTAAAGATGAACACAAGACTCCCAAGAAAGCTCCCTCCCTCCCAGATTTTATTTATTGGAATTTTTGATACAATACAATTATATCATCATTCATCTTACAAGGTTCTGTTAAATAGGAACTTAGAATCGTACAGCTTATCTATTTTCCTTTTATTACAAGATTCATCAAATATTACATGATTACTAGCTAAAAATATCAGAAGAGAATCGCCAGCCATCATGCCTTATGTGCCACGTTTTTCTTCTATATTTGAACTAGTCAGATCTTCTGTGGCTGTGGCTCACGCTAACATATACTAAGTGCTTTTAAGGTAGTGTGAAGTGCTTTTAGGGAACTCCAGGGGACAACTAGGTTTGTTCTCTCTCCATGTCTATTTCCTTGACTGCCCTATTGAGTATTTGAATGCTAGTCAACACCTAGAGTTCCCCCAAACACTTCACAATTTCCCACGTGTTTTGTATATCATAGGCCCTTTGTGAAGTGCTTGAGGAGAACTCCGGGGGAGACCTAGCTTAATTTCTATTTGGTCACAGCTCTATGATCAAATAAAATTAACTCTGACCCACCATATCCTAACTAAATGCTGGGTGCCACCAAGAGTTCCCCATTAAAGTGTCTCAGGGAACTCCAGATAATAACCAGCTTTAATATTTTCATCAGTAACTCTTCTACATTGTGTGTGCTAGCTATTATATTTTTTTTACCTTGCCTTCAAACCAACTTCTATCCTTATATTTATAGCTGAAGCTCAGGACTTATCATGCAACATGTTAAACAGATGAAAATGTATGCTGCTTAAGGCAAGTGGAGTTGCATCTAGCCATGTTTCTTGACCACATTCGATGGAAGTAGAAGAATCTAGCTAGTTTACAATCAACTTTATAAGATTTGCATATTCTTTCTACATGTTATCCTCAAAAGAAGATGCCTATTTAGGTACCCTATATCTCCATTTCATTATTAAGCAAGTTGGGTGTCCTATCCGCCAACGGTCATGATTGAAAGATGAAATTTCGGATTTAATCTCAGCCCTTCAATCACATAATCTAACTTCTTTTGATTAAATGCATAGTTTAAATATAGTTAAAATAAAATTCACCACAAGTACATCTACACCACACGTACTGCACACCGCCGACACCTCTTTTTTCTCTGATCTGGAATCTACGAAGAGATCCAAATTTTCTCTCTTTCTGTATATCCAAATCTCTCTGCCGCTGCGCCATGGCTGCTTCTTCCTCCAGTGACTCCTCCTCTGGTGAATTATCTCAGACAAGACGCCGCCACAAGGACTACTCGCTCAAGGCACCGAGTAGGCACTGTCGGTCACGCAAAAGTTGAGATATGTCAGAGGATATGCACTTCCCTCCGAGTCCTGTTCAAAGTTTATCATCCGCTCACTGACAAAAATCTGACGGGACCAAAATTTTTAAGGTGGAGAGATATATCTCTGAATCGATTCTCTGCGAGCAGAGACGACCTAAACTGAGAATACCAAAACCCTAGGTGCCTTTCCTCTTTTCAAATTTCCTCTTATTTTGGCTTTCTAAGAATTGTCGTCTGACCTGATGGATTAAATTGGTATTACAACCATCACGCTCTCCATACTTAGTTTGTTCGATCAACTATTTTGTTTGCTAGGTTAGCCTGATTTTTTTTATATTATACATAGAAGGAAAAATCGGTATCGGGATCGGGATCGGCACCGAGTGATCCCGATCCGGATCGGAAAAATCGGTCTGGATCGGAAAATCGGACTTTTTTGGTAGAAGCTTGTTTTACACTAAAAAAATAGAAAAAAATTGAATGATTGAATCCCCTTTCAATTATTACAGAAGCCACAGTTTAATCCGTGACCTGCCCTTTCAACTTATGGAGGTATAAACCAAAGATATATAAAATTGAGTTATAGTTTTAAATAACAAAGATGTTGTGGTGTGGTGGAGTTGCGTTCGATCCCATTGCTGGAGTGCGCGAATTCGAATCCCAGCGAACACCAAATTTTTTTTTGAGTTGGGTTAATTCGCGTTTCGGCCGTTTCAGTGGAATCGGTCTATTTCAGTCCGAAACGGACGAAATTTGGCTGAAATGAAGCCAGAACGGTTGAAATTGTCCCGGAATGGAGCCGGAACGGTCGTAATATCCAATAACCGCGTAAATCGGCCTGAAATCGGATCGGTAACGTCCGATCCCGCTCCGGAACGGTCGATTCCGCTCCGGAACAGCCGATTTTGCCTTCTATGATATTATACCGTAAATTTCAGTTGGTTTTCTTCCCCAATCAGTCCCGTTGTACTTTATTTGATTATAATACTCCGTTGATGGATTCAACACTATATCATGTATTATTTTTGAACCTAAAATGGGAGGTGTTGTTGGCCAAGAAAATTCAGTTTTGTGTAGAATTCTAGAGTATAATTAGTTGCCCTGTTTGAAAGAACTTAATATGGCTTATTATTACAAAAGTATTTCATATCTATTTTTGTTCTCATGATTATACCTTTTTTTGTAATTCAACAGGAAAAAGACAAAGGCTCTTTCCAAAATTGACATATAATGAGTGCCTTGGGGCAACAACTAAAAGGGTGTCTTCCATGGGTGTCAAAATGCGCGAGTTCTTGCAAGGTCCAAATGAAGCAGACTAGATAGTCGAAAACATCACGTCATCCAACTACGAGAGCCCCGATTGGTCACTGAACCTCGAGATCTGTGACCGAATCAAGTCTGGCCTCATCAGTGAAGTCGAAATAATTCGCGCGGTTAAGAAGAGGATTGTGATAAAGCAATAGCCTAGGGTGCAGTATCTCGCGCTGGTGCTGCTTGAGGCATGCGTGAAGAACTGTCAAAGGGGTTTGGCTGATGTGGCTGGTGAGGGCGTATTGGATGAGATGGTGCAGGTCGTTGATGACCCGGAAACTGTTGTTATTGTGAGGAACAAGGTTTTGGTTCTGATTGAGGCATGGGGCAAGTCCGGGAAGTTGTGCTACCTGCCAGTGTATGAAGTGATATACATGGTAGTATGGTACCATACTGATTCTGATATCTTTGGTTCATTTTTTATTTATTTGTATTATAACAAAGTCAGTTTTACTCCATATCAATGATTACTTATTTCAATGCTCGTGGTAAAATTACTGACTTTGTTCAGTAGCAGTAGATATGGTGGTTTACCGGTACACATTCTTTTATAGTGATTAATTGCATAAAGGCGACTTCATTTTAGTGTAGTCCTCATGTTCTGTGTAAAGAGGAAGAGAGCAAGAGACATGTTAGGTTTTCTTGTTTAACAGTAGATATGTTAGGTTTTCTAGGGTTTGAGAAGAGGAAGAGAGCAAGAGACAAAGAGACAACTCAAATTGATTTCTATTAAACTTAATAGCCTCGGTAATTGTCATGTATTCGGCCTTTATTAAACTTAATAGAAATCAATTTGAGTTGTCTCTTTGTCTCTTGCTCTCTTCCTCTTCTCACTAGAAAACCTGACATTCCCTCTCATTTATTTCAATCATATCAGGATCTTCATTATCATCATGAAAACATCCCCTTGAAGTATATTTATATAAGCCATTACATCTCCATATATAAAAGATTCAGTTTCAAAAGAATGATAGTAAATATAGTGAGAATAACAAAAGCTACTAAATGGTAATTCCTTTCGCTAGCTTGTGTTTTGAAAGCGCTTTCTAATTTATTGGATTAGAAATATAAGCCATGGATGTAATGGCTTATATAAATATTGAGAATTGAATTAGAAACCATGTGTGTAAATATAATGGCTTATATAAATATTCGCACATGGATGTAATGGCTTATATAAATATACGTTGTCTCTAGAGAAGTGATCTTGGATTAGAAAATTTACGGAAAAAATTGAATTTTGATAGTGGCGTAGATTGATTGACATGGATGAAGAATTTGTGTTTGTTCCATCAGTGACGGTTTCTTAGTCTAGAACTGTCGTACAAAGAAACTCACCAGTAACTGTTCTTTGGGAAGAACCGTCACTGATAGATCAACTTTGGATTATTTTGGTTGCAGTTCCAAATCTTGTACGATAGAGACATAATACGCTTAATAACAATGTTTTGCACATGATCCGAGTAATATTGTTTCAACTTGATATATTTTTATTATTTTCTTTAATTATCCAAATTTCTGACAATTTACCCAACACTAACCTTCTGTTATTAGTGTTACCTACTTTCAATTGATCATACTACTGCACCTTGTGTGTGTATTAGCTGGTGCAGTCTTAGTTTTTGTTCAAATTCTATCATTTCTTTAATGGTTTTGGCTGAAAATAAAATATCGATCGCAAGTGGGTTAAAACATGATTTTTCATATAATGAAGCCACTTGATCAGTGGACCTAACTAAGTGTCCTTTATATTTAAATTATATCCTGCATATTAACAAACACTCATCGATCATGGCGTGCTTTCCTCTTTTTGGCTGATAGAAGCTCCATGATACATATCAAGCACATAGTTCGTCGCAATTCTTAATTAGATCTGCGAGACGACCAAAATATCCAAAAGTTATTGTGACGGCAGAAAGGCCATGTCACTTGTACAAAAAACCCCTTCACCGACCCTCAATCACCGACTGTTTTAATATGTAACAGTCGGTGTAGAGACTGCTGGTAAAATCGTAAATAAGAAGAACCTCAACACCGACTGTTCTATTACAAAAAACCGTCGGTGAACCAACACCGACTGTTTTTTAAAAAAACAGTCGGTGTTGCTCATAGCCTACACCGACTGTTTTTTTTAAAAAACCGTCGGTGTTGAGCAGTGACCAACACCGACTGTTTTTAAAAAAAACAGTCGGTGTTGCTCATACCCTACACCGACTGTTTTTGAAAAAAAACAGTCGGTGTTGAGCAGTGACCAACACCGACTGTTTTTTTAAAAAACAGCCAGTGTTGCTCGAACCCTGCACAGACTGTTTTTTTTAAAAAACAGTCGGTGTTAAATGGAAATTTTCGGAACCGTCGGTGATTTTCCTTCCAAAAATTTTCGTTCCCGGGTTCGGCGAAGAATTTCATTTCCCTAAATTTCAATCAGCTCCCCCTTCTAAATTTCACTTTCAATCAGCGGTTTTAACACTTTATCTCTCTCCCCCTTCTAAATCTCTCTCCGCTGCTTTGAGACGGCCGAGACCTGAGATCGCGCGGGATCGCGCGGGAGAGGTAAAACCTGAGATCGCGCGCTTTCAACGCTTGGATTCCGATTCAGCTTAAAAAGCGCCACGCTTACTCGACCTCTCTCTCTAGGGTTCCATCCTTCATCCATCCATCCATGGCGGATAGCAGCGGCGGCGGCGGCGCCTCTAAACTGAAACAATCGAGGAGTTTCGACGGGAACGATGCCTATATTAGAGCAGATAAGATCGATCTAACGACTTTGGATATACAGCTCGAGAAGCACTACACGAAAGGCTGGACGAAGGATAAAGCTGCGAGTGGAGGAGGCGCACCGCAAGGTCCGAGAGAAGATTGGGAAATCGATCCGTTAAAGCTCGAAATCCGATACGTGATCGCTCATGGCACCTATGGTACTGTCTATCGTGGCACCTACGATGGCCGAGATGTAGCAGGTATTCAATTCAATCTCGTTTTTTCAATTTTATGAAATTTGTGGTTGTTAAATCTCTATCAATGAATACTTAATTTTGGTCACTGGATGGCACGGTTTATAAATGTACATGAACTGTAACCTTCACACTGGTACTGGATCTGACGTTATTTTTATTTTATTTTTTTTGGGGGGTGGGGGGGGGGGGGGGGGGGCGGCAGGCGGCCTACTTGTGGCAACATACACAATTGTAAAGAGAGAACTGACAAGTCAAAAAGAAATAATTTAGTTTAGTAATAAATTAATATGTATGTCTAGCTAGCTAGGTAATGCCAGCACAGGGTTCGTTTCTTTTTATCTGAATTAAACAAACTAGTTAATATGATTAATAGAAAACATTACGGAACTGTAATATCTGAAGTGCTCTATCTTACTCTCACTCTTAAGGTAACTTTGCTGTCAAGGATACACCATAAGCACCTGGTGAAACTTTTAGGATATAGTCAACGAGATGACAGTAATATACTTGTGTATGAATTTATGCATGAGGAAACCTTAGATGAGCTTCTGCATGGTACGTCACACATTTTCATATTTTCATACATAAATATGTATTTATAGATTATCATTGTTTTTGTTTTGATAAATATATAATGAAAAATATTGCCAGGGCCTCCAGAGAAGAAGATCTCTAGTTGGGTCAAACGACTTGAGATAGCCAAAGATGTGGCTAAAGGTTTGGTTCCCCAATTAATTAAGTTAATACTTTGGTGAAAAAGAATTTATAACAAATAAAATTTCTTTTTGTTCACTTTGGTACAATATGCATTTTAAGATAACTTTTCTTTGGTATAGTGGTTAAGAATATACTCTCTATGTGGGTGAACTTGTGTTCGAAATTCGGTTGGAAATTCTCTTTTAAATGTTTTAAGTTAGAAGGATTGACCTTCATTTTAACCTCAAATAACAATATGCACTTGAAGAAATTATGCTTTTATTTTCTAGTTTGACATTTGCATTATTTTGTTTCCTTAATTTAGGTATAGAGTACCTTCACACAGGTTGCTCGCCACAAATAATACACAAAGATTTAAAGAGCAGCAATATATTATTAGACAAGAACATGAGAGCTAAGGTTTCTAACTTGGGTCTATCTAAGCTCATGGCCGACACCAAGTATGATTCAAGCAAGATTAAAGGAACAATTGGATATTTAGACCCCGAGTAAGCTTAACTTTCTTCTTATTTCAAGCACTAGTATTTCAAGCACTAGTATTTCAGATCGAGCAATGTACTTCTATTCGACGAATACGAATCCAAGATGGCGGATTTTACTTTAAAGAATCAGTCACCCGACACAGCCGCTCGCCTCCATTCTACAAGAGTTTTGGGAACTTTCGGTTACCATGCACCTGAGTAAGTTTTTTTCTTAAGTAAGATAATTATGAAAAATATGAATAATGTTTGCTAAGGTTATATGAGCAAAGTTAGTTATATTCATAATAGTTTTTCATGAAAATACTAACTGTATACTGTTATGAAATTCTTGTTTTGCCAGATATGCCATGACAGGGCAATTGACACAGAAAAGTGATGTGTATAGTTTTGGTGTCATTTTGCTTGAGCTTCTTACTGGTTTTGCAAAGTGGCTCTGCTTTTGTAATAGTATACTGATTTTGCTTACTGTAATAGTATACTGATTTTGCAAAGTGGCTCTGCTTGTATAAATTAATACCAAATACTTGAATTTAATTTGATGTATTCTATGTGCATGATTTAATTTGATGTATTCTATTTTGCAAAGTGGCCCTGCTTGTATAAATTAATACCAAATACTGATTTTGCAAAGTGGCCCTGCCAGTTGTCACGTCTACAGGTGCAAAAAAAAAAAAAAAAAAAAAAAAATTCGGTGCCAGCACCTACACCGACGGTTTTTTTGAAAAAACAGTCGGTGTTGGGCGCCCAACACCGACTGTTTTTTTTAAAAAACCGTCGGTGTTGGGCGCCTACACCGACTGTTGTTTTGAAAAAACCGTCGGTGTTGGGCGCCTACACCGACTGTTTTTTTGAAAAAACCGTCGGTGTAGGGTGCCTACACTGACTGTTATTCACCCGTCAGTAAAGATTTATCTATACCGTCGCCGCCATCACCGACGCCTCAATAACAGTCGGTAAAAGTGTTTTTTAACAGTCGGTGAAGGGGTTTTTTGTACTAGTGTGTGTTCACTGAACCTGGACAGATTTCAAATATATAACAGGGATGGAGCATCAATCTTTTACATGTGGTCTCTATGTCAAATTGTGGTTGTGCAAATCATATCTCAATCCTCGTATCTAATGAAATTCTGTTGGCCCACTAGATAAAGCATTTGATAGTCCTGTTCTTCCTGCCATGTATATTGAGTACCGTGTTATTAATATGATTATGATTTACGAAGATGATCAACTTTAAGAATTTGTGTTATTTACTGGATCATCACCTCACCTGCAAGTTAAATGTGCCAACTGAAGAAAGAAAATTAATTTGCAATTGCAGCGGTTAGCACTACCATCTTTGAACCCATGAGGATATTGATGTACACACAAAAACTTGCTCTTAAGTTGCTTTTAGGGAAGTTTTTTTTTGAAAAAAAACATGTTAATGCCGTCCCGTTTTAATTGAAACTAATAACTTTTAGGGAAGTATTACTATTTACCTCGGTTGTAAATTAAACATACATTAATAGAAGTGCTTTAGTACTACCAATGCCAGGTTCCTAGTGAAGGATGAAGTTGACATATGAACAAGGACCATAAGATACCTTTTACCATTGATTCACATCGGTGAGAAAAGGAAAAGTTTCAAGAGTGCGGTTCTCTTCTTCAATTAATGTAGGCTAGAATCATGGTCAGGTGCAGTTTCAGTTGCATCCTTTTCATTTCATGAGCAGACGAAAGAGCTATATCGCGCTAAAGAAAATGTCTTTCATAGTCCCACGGTCCTATATATATATACCATTGCATTAGAGTTACTCTTCAACACTAAGTAGCAATGAAACAACTTTCAAAAGAAAAGAAGCAACTAGCAAGTAGGTTGTCCCCTGGAGTTCCCTTTAAGCACTTCATTAAGGCCTAAAATGTTGTACCCAGGCCATTATGAAGTGTTTGGGGGAACTCTCGGTGGCACCCAACATGTACTAGCTAGGTTTGTAGTCTATGGATGAGTTAGGGACACAAATAATTAAGTTGATTGTTCTCTTGAGTTCCCTTCAAGCACTTCACATGTGAGTCCTAGAGGGGTAATGGTAATGATGGTATGGGGTAATGGTAACCACCAATGTGAGTCCTAGAGGGGTAATGGTAATGAGCTAGGTTTGTAGTCTATGGACGTGTCTAATGATGGTATGGGGTAATGGTAACCACCAATGTGAGTCCTAGAGGTCTGACTTCAAGAATTTTCGAGTTGGTTTAGAATCTTAGAAAATCGGATCGGATTGGTTTGGCTCGGATTGGGTCCTTCGTGTTGGATCATATTTGCCACCTCTATGACTTATGTCTATAATTACCATATATGTGTCTTGAGTTATTTACAATATTTATTGAAAAAGAGGAGGATTCAAATGCCTCTATTTTTTTACCTCCACCATGTCTTCATTTTTAAAACGTTAATAACTCAAAATTTAAATCATAAATGTTAAAATAAAACCGTTAGATGTGATATATGTTATTTTCTCTATGTGCTCATAAAAAATTATCACATGCCGGTTTTGTTTTGATGTGAATCAATAAGTTAAAAAATCAACGTCTAGAAATTGTTCACATTAGTATATTTTTACAAGCTCTCGATGAGAACCAAAACAAAGTAAATGGTCATAATTTTTTACATGTGCATAGATAAATTGATGTAGATCATATCCAATGGTTTTATTTTGACTTTTAAGTTTTAAATTTTGAGTTATTAAAGTTTTTAAAAATAGAGGCTAGGCATGATGGAGGCACAAAAAATAGAGGCATTTGAACTAAGCAATATCTGTGATTACTCCTCTATGACTTTGATTGTAGCAATATCTGTGATTACTAAGCACATGTTGAGTACTTGACTCACCGCACATGCATCACCATAATAGTTGCAATAGTTCAAAAAATAAACACGATATATGTCATCCATTGCAACCTCATCTAAGCTTTCGTTGACCTTTTTGTTCACAACGAACCAATGAATTGGGCATCGTCGAACCTGGCATCTTCTGCCATGGCTTTAAAAAAGAATAAAAAAAGAATTGGGCCTCGTCTGTAGGCAGAAAAATGAAATATAACCAATACAAGGTATCAAAATAAAGAAAACACAGACTATAGTTTAATCCAAATATAACTGATATACAATATTTTTAAATGTTAATTCTGTCTTTGGAATCTTTATATTTAATCCAAATCATTACATAGTATCATATGTATATGAACAAGAAATGGTTGGAAGAGTACAAAAACCTATATTAGATATATATATACTGCAATCATATCAGAAGGTTCTTTCTCTTAATTAATACACATTCTTAATCACAACTCAACATCAACAAATTTCAGATCCAGAACCTCATTAATTTGTCGACTCTTTTTTGCCCTCATTCCTCTAGATACCATTTCTTTATGCCTTGAAAGAAAAAGCATGCTCGTCTCCCATGCATAGCACAGAAAACCAGCTCAAGGAGTAAACCCTAAGAAGTTGGGTGTGCCTGTGTACTTCAACCACAAGTTTCCATTGATGAAGGACCCGGTGGTGAATTGCTGAGCCTCATTCCTGCCAATGAGATGGAAACCCGGCCACTTAACCCTGGCTCTAGTATTGGCACCGGGCCCACGGTTAGCATACTCAGCATAGTACAATGTCTTGAGAGCAAACTCCCCATCCCAGGGAAACCAACCCACAGGCTTGATTAGGTCACCGATGGTTGACTCCATGATCACCGTGCGAGAGTACATCTTCCATGGTCGGCCTAGATAGCTGGGAATCTTGAAGCGGTCTGGGAAAAGAGCCTGGTCAGGCACAATACGGCAGTTCTGAATCACTAAACCACTTTTCATGTTGGGGTCCATGCGGCCATGGGCAGTGATAGTGTTTCCCTGGTTGTCCATGGGGCGGCGCACAATGATCAAGCAGTTCTGGAAGACAGCGGCAGCATTACCGAAAATGAAGTCAATGGTGCCAGAGATGACACAGTTGCGGAAGAATTGGCGCCGAGCCTGAACATAAAGAGTGTCTTGGTATCCATCCATGCGGCAGTTGTAGAAGACCCCAAAGTCAGATTGGAGGCGGAGGGCCACTGCTTGATGTTTTGCTGCCCCAGCAGTGTTGCTGAAGCCCATGTTCTTGCAGATGAAACCTTGACCAAGAGCAGCTGCAAAATATGGAAGGCTGTGTTATTTTCTGGCTCAATGTAAATATAAAGTTTGAATTCAAAACTAAAAATTTTGAAGGAGGATTGCATGCCAATTTTTTTTTTTTTTGGTCAAAGGTTGCCCAACAAAAGACATTTACTTCTTTATAGTTAATACCTATCGTCTTATATTATACTGCATTAACTATGTATTTTTTCAAACTGTATAATAACACTGAGAAACCAATTGCCTTCCTTATACTATATTAAATATGTACGAATCCACCATTTTTTATGAAAAAAAATGCAAATTTAAGATTGTCAATTTAGGTAATTAATAACAATATAAGTTTCGATTGATTTGTTATATAAATATTGTAGGTGTCTTTCATATATATAGATGAAGAGGGAGAGAGAAGAGAACGACAGGGACAGATAGGGAGAGAGATACAGGCAGAGGACAGAGAGAGAGATAAGAGCTTACAGAAGGTGGCAGTGTCCTGAGTGGTAATACCATCAGCATTGCTCTTGTGACCAAGGACTCTACTTCTCTTGGGTCCATCACCATACATGTAGATGTTGGTCTTATCCTTAGGAATCAGAACAGTCTCCTCATAGATGCCGGCCTTGACGTAGATCACATACCTCCCTTTTTTGTCCTTTGGTACAGCATCAATTGCTGCCTGAATGCTCTTGAAGTTGCCGCTTCCATCCTTAGCCACAACTGCATTAGGTTTTGCCCTGGGTGCACCGCCAGCAGCCAACAGTTTCCTATCACCGGCTGAGAGCCATACCGGGAAACCCTGAGCATCCAATTCGTTAGAGTTCTCGAGAAGCCGACGGTGCTGGAAGTTGGAGACATTTGTGACATTGAACAACTTGTCTGCCTGTTGCAAGAATTTGCCAACATTTGTGATGATGGCAAGTGCATTGCTGCTCATCTCGGTTGCATTGCGCAGCACATTTTGCATAGCCGTCTTTAGCTCGGAATCCTCGAACCCATCTGCACAGTTATCCATGAACGTCATCACGGCAGTGATCCAGTGCTCCAGATCATCCTGCCTGCTGAGGGCATCATTTCCGAGTTTCACAATAGCCTGCAAGTCATCGCTGGCATCCTGAAGCAACTCCTTGCAGTTGGCAATTGCTCCAGCTGTGATTGAACTATTTGTGGCGCCCTTCCCAACTTCAAGAGATTTCTGGAAGGATTCTTTCAGCTCGTTAAGTGCTAGCTGAACAGAAGCCTTGACGACATCTTTAGGGTCAGCCGTGGCGTTGACCATTGTCGACATGGACCGCTGACAGGTTTCAGGATACAGAGTATTGGCACAGACGGCAGAAACAGACTTGGTTGAGGTAGCGAGAGTGGGTCCATTGCTCTTGTGGGATGTGCTCACAGTGGCAACAATGGCAACCACTGCTGCCACGACTAATATTGCCGCAAGGCCACCAAATATGGCCACCTTGGCCATGTTCCTACTAAATGCAAGGGATAATTGGAGAAGGGTATGGCTACAGATTTTACCCTTCTGAACAGTAAACAAGAAAAAAACCGAGATGGTGGATATCGAACAGGAGGAGAGCTTATAAGGGTACAGTTTTGCAAAAAATAGCTACCTACGAGAATGAATTAAGGGGAAGGTGTGAACAAGATTTGTTTGCCAGGGTTTGTGATAGTTGCACGTCGTTACAGCAATGGATATTTTTAGATAGTCAGATGTTCTTCAAAAAATGCGTCTCTCCGAGCGCTTGTGCATGGTAATTTCCACGTGTAACGTAACTAAGCAGTCTCAAATTAGTAAACTGAGTGCATGGAGATTTGGTTGATTAACGGAATCTAGCATGCCAAATGCTGAGGTAATAAGCTAGTTTGGAAAAGAGATATGAGTGACAGCACGCCGGCTGATATGCTCTCAGAGGCATGATTGATGGTTATCTTTAGGTTGTTGTCATCCCTACCGTTAAATTTGTTGTACATAGTTAAATTAGCACTAGATGTTCGGGCCACTGTCAATAACCTCCGTATTAACAATAGAGCAGTAAATTAATGTATGGGTCTGATGGTCTATCGTTTTTGAAATGTTTGCGAAACACGCAGCTGTGAAGCATCTGGCATCACGTTTAATATTTGTTAGTTCCTTCATTACTCATCAATTATAAACTAATTAAAATATCACCAATTTGACTAATATCAGTAATTACGTACATTTAAGTTTGTTAACGTTGTTTAGAGGATCAAGAACTTAATTATGTGAAACATTGTTAAACTTATATGTCGCATAGTCTAAAGAAGGAAAAATATACTGGGCACTGCATAAATAGCACATAAAATTATATATGCCAACAACTTTGTTGAACTCAAATCTATTGGGTTTGTCTAAAGATCAATATTATACTGGGAAATATAAATAGCTTCGGATACAAAAAATAAATAATTCAATGCATGTCATTCCATTTTATAATTAATTTTTGTTCAGAAACAGTATTGCCAAGCAGATTTTATCATGTGTGTTTGCTATTCTTTTATAGATCACCTCGCACTCTCGCAGTACAATATAAACTTGCCTTTTCCAGTAAAAGAGGCGTTCTTTTGCAAATTATTAACACCTTGTTTGGATGGAGAGTAGAGGAAGGAAGGGGAGATGAAGAATAAAAGGGAATGGAATGGAATAGAAAGGAAGATTAACATATTTAACTTTTTTGTGTTTGGATGATTAATGAGGAAAAATAAATTTAACTTTCCTTTCCGTCTTATTTCTTGTTTGGTTGATTAAAATTTAGAAGGTTAATGAGAAATTTGGTTGTTGTTGTAGGTTTGTGACGAAAAACTTGTATGAGAATTATATATGTAAGATATAGGGTTGGACATTTGTGTTTTTTGTTCTAAAAATATTTGCAACAAAATTTCTTTCCATCCATTACACCCCAAATCGGGAGGGAAACCGATTCTATTGATTATAATGATACAAGGTTAAACATGTCACCTCCTATACCCTTCACCTCCGACATAATTTTGTCAACCAAACACGATTCGACGGAAAATTTTATTTTCTTTCCATTCCCTCCCTTCTTCTACTCTCCATCCAAACGAGGTGTAAAAGGGAAGGTCATCCTTTACAATCGTCTTTTATAATTTGTTGCGTGTTTCTCTTGAAGTTCGGTTTAGTTCTTTCACCTTTTTATCCCTCTTTGTTGCAACTTCTAATATGTTCCTGATACTTTTAGTAGTGTAATTTCCTTGTCAACTATAGTTATAATTTTTCTCTTGAATTGGAGCCTTAAATATGTCTTCAAGCATAACCCAATTTTGGCACCAAGATTCGTGCATATTACTCAGAGAACTACGATTTAGCCCATGGGCTTCTTACTTTCAGGCCCGTTTTGATATAGGTTTTTGCAAATTTGCCATTAGCGAAGATATTAACTAATTAAGCACTACTTAAGCACAACGGATACGTGAACCTGAATGTGTCGAAGTTATTCAGGGATGCAAAAGCTCCTTGGAGAGGGTGATCTCAACCATCGCATAAGATCTATGACAGATTTCAATGGAACTATGGAACTGTTGAGACCTCTCAACTTTTTTCTTGAAAAAAGAAAAGAAATCAGCAATGCAACTTATATACCTCTTTGTTCGATAGATATTCAGTAGGGGGCCTAGCTCTGGACGCAATTACTCCGCACAATATCAGACTAGAGGCCCAGAGAGCTTGCAATCGTTCATGGTGGGACAGTGTGGCCAACTCTAACGGCTCCATCTCTGACATGTGCAAGAAAAATAGATAATTGGACATCATATTAAACCGCCGGATGTTCGATGATCGGTTAAGATTTGCTTAGTAATAAAGCGTAAAATACAGTGATACGTTTGTAACTCGAATAAATTAATGATAAGGTTTACAATTAGTGACCTGGATATTACAAGAGAGTTCCATTATTCATTCTTATTCAGGATTATAAGAAATATAATATAAATGCAAAATTAAATTATTTTTGTGTTTTTTGGTCGCATAAATCCGTCACATATCAAATTGGTGTGGTTTAGAAATCATCGGTTTATCGGTTGAATTTAGTGGTATACTATAGGAATGTTCTTCCAAATTAATGAAGATAGAAGATGTTATAATATGAAAATTGAGCAGTTAATAGATTTATTTGGAATTATGAAGATTACTTCTATTTTTAACTGACTTTAAAATTTTAATTTAATGGCCAAATTTATCTGGTTCGTGATACTCGGAATGAAGAATCATTATTTGTCAATCCCTAATTATTCAATTATGTTCAGAACTTAGACTAGACTTTTGTTCATGACCCAGACTTCTTGGAAAAATCATACTAACTAGATGATTATAACTCGACTCCATAACTTGAACAAACTGATGCAGTTTGAAGTCGGACGATTTGAAATTAAACTCAATCTGATAACCTTGAAAAAAGAATATATATATATATATATATATATATATATATATATATATATATATATTGTGTAGAACTAGGGTGTTCCTAAGTTCACCAAGCCCCTTTGTGAACTCAACTCTAAAACCTATTGAATTGGCTTCAGCGGCAAATTCAAACCGTTGAAATCCTTCTACCTTACGGGTGATGCGTCTACTTGTAAAAATTTGAAACTTTCAAATTAATTTAGTATAAAGTCAAGTGGTCAAAATTAGAAGGTTTATAAATTAATTTTAATGCATTTATTTTTTGGACGCCTTTTGACCACTTGACTCTATGCAAAACTAATTTAAAATTTTAAAATTTTCACATGTAGATGCATCACTCGTAAGATAGAAGGATTTCAACAGTTTGGATTCGTCGTTTGAAGTCAATCCGATAGGTTTTAGAGTTGAGTTCACAAAGGGGTTTGGTGAACTTAGGAACACCCTAGTTCTATATATATATATATAGTTGGGCTATGGTGCATTGCAATGTATATACCCTCTTGTATATTGGACTGCAAACTGTTGAATTCGTAGTTTAAATAGTCAATCTAAAGGGCTTAATATGTTCTCCATATCAAAATGTGCTTGCAGATCAAAATTTATATTTTTTGGGAATTATTTATTTTTTTTAGAATTTTTCAAAATCGATGTCAGAAATTCCTGGACCATAGAAAAACAGCGATTTTAAATTTTTTTTTAAAAACAGCAAAAAAATTTCAAAAAATATAAAATTTGGTCTCCAAATACATTTTAATATGGATATCAAATTGAATGGTTTGGATCGGTTGTTTTGAAGTAAATACCAACAATTTATAGTCCAATGCACAAGAGGGTCTATACATTGCAATGTATATGCTCTCTTATATATTGGACTATAAATCGTTAGTTTTGACTTCAAAAAAACCGATCCAAATCGTTCAATTTGATATCCATATTAAAGTGTGCTTGGAGACCAAGTTTTACATTTTTCGAAAATTGTTTGCTATTTTTTTAGAATTTTTGAAAATCACTGTTTTTGTATGGTCCAGAAATTTATGAAAAACAACGATTTTCAAAAATTCTAAAGAAATAGTAAAAAATTTCAAAAAATATAAAATTTGGTCTCCAAGCACATTTTGATATGTAGAACATGTTGAGCCCTTTAGATCGACTATTTGAACTTCGAATCCAGCAGTTTGCAGTCCAATGTACAAGAAGGCATATACATTGCAATGCACAATAACCCAACTCTATATATATATGAGTACTTCTAAGAAAACCACCTTAAATTTTGGAGTGATGAGGAGGCTATCTTCTCAGAGAAGATCTCATCCTTATATTCAATTAATCTCAGCCATTGATTACTGTTTGATTTTATGTAACTTTTTTCATATAGTCTTATGTGTAAAAGTATAAAATTAACTAAAAATATATCCATTTTACCCAAAATCATCAAAAGGACCTTCTGCGACAGATCAACCACTACAAGCTGATAAAAAATCCAAATAAAAAATACAGTCACACAATTCAATAGAGGACACAAAAACAAATAAAAATGGAATCAAATTTTGCATTTATAGGATTTTTGAACTATTTTCTAGCTATTTTTAAAGTTGGCATTTTAAAAATATAAAAACCAGCATTTTACTGCACCATGGATAATATTACCCCTGCATTGCACAAATCATTAAGCACATTTATAAAATTCCAAAAATTGCAAAACTTGGCAGAGATGTAATATGGATCTTCCTTTACAAATCCATAAAAAGAAATAGAGATTTTAAATTAATTCGAAATTGGATTTCAATACTGCATGGCAGAAAGGAAATAATAAAACAGTGTATTTTCACTGCTCAAATAAATATAAATAAATTCTAGAAAAATGTGCAAATATTTGTACAAGACCGCAAAACCATGTTTTGTACAATTGTGATAAAAAATCATGCCTGTGTAGCAAAAATTTAAGAAAAAAGTTATGTTTTGTACAATTGTGATAAAAAATTATGCCTGTGTAACAAAAATCTAAGAAAAAAGTTGACTTTTGATAGACAAAATTGGTAAAAAATGTAAGGAAAAAGGCACATTAATTTACACTGGTTAACCTTGGTTACCGTCAAGATTTATAGTGGGCTATATGATTAGGCTTGAGGTTTAATATTATGATGAAGCATTGTTGATGTGTCTTGATCCCTTAGAAATAATGATTTTTCAATTAGCGCATATTTTTCTAGAAGGTTTCTTTCCCAAAGTTTTACTTTCTGGCAAGCAATACATTATATATCTTTATAGGAGATTTAAGTTTGTTTCCCAACGTTGCAATAGTTCCTTTCTGGCAAGCAATACACTATTGCAATGTATTGCTTTGTTTCACAACTTAAATGTACGTAATTACTAATATTAGTCAAATTGGTGATATTTTAATTAGCCCAATTCTTTTTTATTTATTTTTTGAAAGCCATGGCAGAAGATGCCAGGTTCGACGATGCCCAATTCATTGGTTCGTTGTGAACAAAAACGGCAACGAAAGCTTAGCTGAGGTTGCAATGGATGACATATATCGTGTTTATTTTTTGAACTATTGCAACTATTATGGTGATGCATGTGCGGTGAGTCAATTACTCAACATGTGTTAGTAATCACAGATATTACTACAATCAAAGTCATAGAGGAGTTATTATTAATATTTTCTAATTTTTAATGAGGTGGGTTCAAATGCTTCTATTTTTGTGCCTCCATCGTGCCTCCATTTTTAAAAACTTTAATAACTCAAAATTAAAACTTAAAAGTCAAAATAAAACCGTTGGATAAAATCTACATCAATTTATCTATGCATGCACATGTAAAATATTATGACATTTTACTCTGTTTTGGTTGTCATCGAGAGCTTGTAAAAATATACTAATGTGAATAATTTCTAGACGTTGATTTTTCAACTTACTGATTCACATCAATACAAAACCAGAATGTGATAATTTTTTATGAGCACATAGAGAAAATAACATATATCACATCTAACGGTTTTAAACATTTATGATTTAAATTTTGAATTATTAACGTTTTAAAAATGAAGACATAGTGGAGGTAAAAAAATATAGGCATTTGAACCCTCCTCTTTTTCAATACATATTGTAAATAACTCAAGACACATATATGGTAATTATAGACATAAGTCATAGAGGTGGCAAATATGATCCAACACGAAGGACCCAATCCGATCCGATTTTCTAAGAATCTAAACCAACTCGAAAATTCTTGAAGTCAGACCTGACTCGCTCGATTGTCACCTCTAGGACTCACATTAGTGGTTACCATTACCCCATACCATCATTAGACACGTCTTAAGAATTATAAATATATAAGTTTAAAAGAAGAAATGTTAAAAGAAATTAACCAAGTGTTTACAAGAATAATATTTTATTTTTTAGGAAGATGAACAATATTTTATTAAAAGTAGTAACTAATTTAATGTTAAGGACACACAATTACCAAGTGATTTTTGTATTATTATATGTAAAAGCAACTGACTTACTATTAAAAACAACTAATTACCTATTTGGTTAAAAGGAACGACAGATAGAGTTCAGACAACTTATAATTTGGTGCCCGATTCTGCCATATTTCATACTAATTGTTGTCATCTGCATTATATTTCCCCCTAACAGTTCACATTATAGCTCATCTGTACCACAAATAACTGTGGCAGTACCTTCTGAATTATGCTTGGTGCTATATATCCAGGGTTCTCCCAAACACTTCACAATAGCGGCTTTCAAACTAGCTTAATAAATAGTAAAAAAATTTCAAAAAATATAAAATTTGGTCTCCAAGCACATTTTAATATAGATTGAATATCTAACAGTTTGGATCGACTGTTTGGACTTTGAAAATCGGAGAACCAAATCGTTTGTTCCTGAGCCCAGGAACAAACGTTTGTATATTAGCCATTCTCTCTCTCTCTCTCTCTCTCTATATATATATATATATATATTTATTTAATTGCACTTTTGTTTTATGGCTAAGATATAAATTATAATTCTTATAAAGGCATTAAAGTTATATGTATCTTGAATTGAATTAATTGAGTCCTAATTGTACCCAAAGGTACCTCTTTTGACAAGATTGATTTAAATTCATTTTACAAAAGAATATTAGGTGTGCATTTAATGAATGCAATCATTTATCGGCCCAAAGGAAGATAATGGTTGTTGAAATTATTTGTACAAGTCAGTGATAATAAAGTGTAGTGATGAGCAAAAATTTTATACATATGTCAACATTGTCGGCCCAAAGGAAGGCATGTTGTTCGGTATGTTCTAGGTTATCAATACCTTATTATTGCGTCAAAGTATCATAAGACATTGACTCGTTACCCAAAAGTAGCCGCTTAATGGAAACCGATATTTTGGTTTTAAGATTGTTTTAAGGCTCATAAAATGTGATGATTTATTAAGATAAGTTACGATACTATGAATGTAACAATGTCTAGGAAAGTTCTGTCTAGGTAAGTCAGAATTCGAAGTGAATTCTTAGGGATCCCTGGCTTACCTGGGAACTTACCTGGTTGTGAAGTTCGTGTGTATAGTAACAAAAGGGAATATCATCTCATATATTTTGAGCAAGTTGGGTCTTTATTTGAATGTAATTTCTAAATTTAGAATTTTTTATTCGTGTTGTTCTTTGTGATTTTTTGTTCGTAATTTTTCAGTTAGCATTGTTAAAGGCCTAAACAATATTTTTTTATGTTGAATAGAACCAACTTCAAATTTTGACATGAGAACATAGTAATAGTTCTCAGTATCAAGGATCTAGACCTTGCATTAAGGAGGTATGTCCCACACTTACGGATAAGAGTACTTCTGATGATCAGAAGGAAAATGAAAAGTGGGACAAATCAAATTGCATGTGTCTTATGATAATGAAGAGGTCCATTAAGAGGCATTAAGGGGCGCGATTTCATATTTGATTGTTATCATTAAGAAATTTTATAATCCCACAGAACATTCAGTATTTGAGACGGAAAATGCAATTTTTTTTAGGATGTTGAGTTTGCGGGAGGAGATACAATAATGAATTTTGAATTCGAAGAGTAGTATGCAAATATTCTCACAGGTGTTGAGAGGTTTATGGACATAGATCTCAAAATACAAGTATCGAAAATATAACCATTATTGAAGACCAAACTCAACATAATTAAACAATACAAAGTCAGATTCTAGTATCTCTGAAAGATGTTGTTGTAGGCCAGATTGTTTCAGACAATGCTGGAATTCCTCGAGAAAATTCAGAAGTGCCAATAAGAAAATATAATCAATAACTGACAATGACATTGGAAAAATTACCCCATTATCTAAAGAAACGAGACCCATTAGTTTCAAATGGATATTTAAAACTAAAAGGGATTCAAAAAGTAATGAGGAGTAGTATAAAGCTCGTCTTGTCACTTAAGGTTTTAGAGATTTTTTCTTTCGTTTCATTTAATGAATGCAAGCATTAACCAGTCCAAAGGAAGGTTGATAATTGTTAAAATTATGTGTACATAGAGTATAGTGATGATTATTATGTTTTACGTATAATCAATATTGTCGGCCCAAAGGAATGCATATTGATTGATATGTTATTTGAATCATCAATACTCTATTTTCGAAAGTCTCTTTAAATATTATATTGGCATTAGTTACGCACTTTAATTTGGAGCTTTAGTTGATGGATATTAAGAGAGCGTTTCTAAATTGTGGCATTAATGAAACAATATATATGGTGCAACTAGAAAACTATGTGTCGGGAGACACAAAGTCTATGATGTGAAAACTTAAGAAATTCATCTATGAATTAAAGAAAGTGTCTTAATAATGGTATTGCAAAATTCATAATGAGATTATCTCGTTTGGTTTTGAGATAAATTTATTGAATGAATTTATATACCTTAAGTTCTGTGGGAGTAAATTAGTATTTCTATGTGGATATCATATTGCTTGCCAATATCGATATAAATATGTTGCAAGAAACTAAGAAATTTCTGATAAAGAATTTAGAGATGGAAGATCTTAGTAATGCATCATTTAGAATATATAACAATGCTAAACTAAAGTAAGGTAAAGTAAAGTAAAAGAAAGAGTACATAATAGTGCATTGAAAATAAAACATGTAGGAACATAATCTATGTTAGCAGATCCTCTTACTAAAGGATTGACACCGGCTAATTTTGAAGAGCATGTTGCTCATATGGGTGTAATCTCTATTGAGGATATTCAGTTTTAGTGGGAGTCTGTTATTTGTAATTTAATGTTCTATTTTTCAATGTAATTTTGGATATGTAACTTGCGACATGTAACAAGTGTTATATATATTATGAAGTTTTGACATTCTGTTTCTCGTTTATGTTTGACCTCTAATTTAATTAATTTATGAAATTCAGTTTCAAGATTTAAGTAGGAGACCAAGTTAGAAATAAGCATGTGAAGATCACAATTGCATGTAATTTCTATGCTACACATCCACATCATGATTCATGTTATTCAGAAGTATTAGTGATGTGATTATTGAGGGTTTAGTTGCGAATAAATACGACGAATGCCGCTTTAGTCATTTGCTGATATATAGTTGATTGACCGAATTGGTTTGAAATACATAAGGAAGATAGTAAAAAAAATGTGCGCACATAAGGAACACAATACATAATTAAAAAGTCATAATATATTGCTCAAGTGGACTTAGATAAAGTTTAATTTGTTGGATTTATTGCCAACATCGTTGGATTTAATGCTAACATTGAGTATATATATAATCTAATTATGGATTGTTTACTGTCATATGTAATTATTATTCACTTTAATTGACAACCATATATGACAGTAAACAATCTATAATTAGATTACATATATGCTCAATATTGGCATTAAATCCAACGAGGTTGGCAATAAATCCAACAAGAACTCTAATTTACTTGAATTTCTTCAAATTAGCTAAACTCTGATTTAGCTAATGAGTTTAACTCGATTTGCTAATTTATTGCCCTTCCAACAAAAATTCCGAATCCGTCACTGAATCCATAAATAGTATTGAAGATGTTGATAAAGTAATTATGGAGTGCTATGCAGCCAAGAACTGTGAACAAAGAAAAACAGCAAAAAGAGAAAAAGGTCAATGAAAAGAAAGAAAAATGAGAGGCCATCTCTTAGAGAAAAATAAATGAAGTGTTGGAAGAGATCATCGCCAGAAAAAAAAAATAATGTCACTGTGAAGAAGAAAGGCCTCAGCCGAAAGGAAAAAAAATATATTGCTCAAGATAAATTAAAAGTAATTTCAGAGATAGGTTTTGAAATTAAAATTAACTTAATTTCTATATTTTTTTTACAGCTGTAGTAATTAATTTCTAATCTAATTCAGAGATATAGATGCCCTAATTATCAATGCTTAATTATCAATTATGTTCAAAACTCATAACTTGAAGAAACTGATGCAGTTTGAAGTCGAACGATTTGAAATTAAACTCAGAAGATTCAAAATCAGACGATTTGAAATTAATATATATATATATATAAGAGTTAATTTTCTATTTACCCTCAAAAACTTTTTTGCTTTCCTATTTACCCCTACACTCTAATATACCCCTTAACTCTATTTATAATTTTGTATTTAGTCATACAGTTAATTATCTATAATTTAAGTATATCAGAATTTGTATTTCCCAATTATACCCTTCTCTTAACTCTTACATTTTTTATTTCTTTCTCTACATCATCATCTTCTCTCTGCACAGCAATAATTGCTCTCAATTTCCTCTTTCATGGTGGCAACCTTAATCTAAGTTTTCTAGAATATTTTGTCAGAAAAGAGAAACGATAAAGAATTCTCTCCTCATAGAAGGCTAAAACGCATATATTCTGACTTTCTGAGATTGAGTTCTTAAATTTTTGAACTTAATCTCCATTTTTGTCTTTGTCTTCCTTTTTCTTTTTATGTTTTTTTGAGGATAAATGCCCATAGGCTTGCATTCAATTTTGAGAGAGAAAAATGCTGGCTACGAAAGCATTTCATTTTGAATGTAGTAATATCTATCGGACATATTGCATTTTGCTCAATACTTTAATAAAATTGAAATCCATAAATTATTAGTCAGATTAAGCAAAATTCAATTTGTATCTAACAAACTAAAATCTAAATCCATAATAAATTGAAATCGGACGATTGATTGAGTTGGTCAAATTAATGAATTCAGATTTGTATTTGCTGTATCTTCTGCTGCAATTGGGTGTATGTGAACATATATGTTTGGGCAAAGTGAAAGGAGGAGCGAGAAACCAATCTCCGCCAGGGCCATTCTGGGCTTCAAGCACGATTCAAAATCAACCCAGTCAAAAATCAGACAATCTAAAATCCAACCCGATTCGAACCCGAACGACTCAAAATCCGAGACGATCCGAACCTTACAACCTTAGACCCGAAACGTCTACAGACCTGGATAACTCACAATTTTTCAAAATTAAGTTGTCCTGATTTGGCCCGTTGAATTGTCTTTTTTTTTTTTGAAAGCTTGACTGATGCAGCCAAGGTATTTATATTAAGAGGTGAGATACATACAAACGGCATGCATAGAGTACTAAAACATCGATTCGCCTAATATGCATGGTCCCCGGAGAGGGAGATATAATAAACTACCGCTGTATACAATTTGATGCTACACGTACTTCTCCCATAAGCTGATTTCTTCCACGATCCTTCTTGCCAAGACTTGCGGGGGACACGACTCATCTCGGAAAATCTTGCCATTTCTGTGTTTCCAAATGTGCCAACAGCAACATATAAACTTCGGTGTCCAGGTGGCCATCGATAGACCATTCTGCTTTGCATGTGTGATGGAGGCCCTCCAGATTTCATCTAAGGTCTGTGCCCGTGCCATAACCGCATAACCCAAAATACCAGATACTCTGCTCCACACCTGCCTAGCATAGATACAGTTGAAAAACAGGTGTAGTAGTGTTTCAGGTTGTGTTCCTCCACATGTCCGGCAATTTGGGTCACACTGAAAGCCTCGATGTATCATAACTTCATGGGTGAGAAGCTTTTCCCGGAACAGTAAGAATGCAAAGACCTTCGCATTAGGTGGTGCTTTACACTTCCAAATTGATTTGTATCGCCATGCAAAGACCTCGGTTTGCGCTAGCGCCGTCGTTGTTGATGTTGGCTTAGAGAATTTCGTCGGTATGGGGGGGAAGTCTGCGGGTTGATAGATAGGACCTTTGCTCCAAGTGACAATGTGGACTATGGTTTTGTGTTTGAGGCCGCCAACAACAAGTGTGATGGAAGGTGGAATGCGGCTGAGGTCATCGGTGGCTAGGGCAACTCTCCAGGTCGTAAAATTCGTAGGATGTTCTGCGGGCACTGAACCTAGGTACAGGCCAAAACTGGACACCGCCCTTGTGACTGCCTCCGGGCGCCAGAGATGCATGGGCAGGTCTATTAGGTCAATCAAGACCTTGAACCTGGGTATGACAATTTCGGCGCCGTCATGCGGTGACCATTGTTGAAAATTGAGACCTTGGTCCCATAGCTGATTGGGAAGGGCACGTATGAAAGTATCAACCTTTAAGCCATTTGGTAGGTGCAGCAGGAACCGTTGCCGAGAGAGTTTTGCGATTCTTAGCTCTTCTTCCCGTGCCAAGCCAGTGTCAACCGCTAGCTGTATAACCTGGTGTTCCTGTAACATGGGATGCACTCCTTCACCATAGATCACAACAGCGTGGCTGAGATTGCCTATTTCTCGGAGAAATGCCTCATCTCGTTCAATGAAAACCGACACTTCGGCAGCTCTCTGTTCCGGCAGAACCAAGGGTTTGTGCTGTGTTTCTAGGAGGTCATGAAAGCCCGGCTCAGCCTGCGTAGGGGGGGTTGGCACCTTAGTGGGATGTTGCGGTGCAGCGACGGTAGGGAGTAATGGTGGTTGAGAGGATACTGGGAAAAAAGGCTGTGCCGCAGCGTTTAACAGGGGGCCTTGGCATTTACTTGCGATATGGCCGTCATTCCAGCATCTCCCGCATTTTTTCTTGTTCTGACATTGCGCCGCAGCATGGCCAAGCCTGCAGCAGGTGAAGCATCATCCCTTCCACTCCGGGAAGGTAGAGTGTGGAGGGAACCGGAGCTTGGTGGTGGGACTATGAGGGGAGGTGAAGTAGTGAGCGGGAGGGGGAGAGGTAGGTGGTGAGTTTGGTCTGGAAGAGAGTGGAGAGATGGACTTCAGTGATGAGCTGGAGGCCGAGCTGCCATAGAACCTTGGGCCATTTGTGGAAGCGGCCACCACCTGCGCATAAGTGGCCTTCGGACGGTACGGCACGTATGGTCTCACCTTGCTGGTATTGAGGTCCACCATCTTGCGCGCTTCCCTGGTCGGACGACCACGACGCGTGACTACTTGCCAGTCGCCCTCCGGGACAGGGTTATCGGTCGGTTGTGCTCTGGCCTCCATCGCCTCCGGGACAGTAATTTCTTATTTTCGCCCGTTGAATTGTCACCTCTGAGTCTCTGAAGTTTTCTAATTTTCAAACAAAAAGAAAAAAAAAAGAGTCTATGAAGTTTTCTGAATCGACCAAACACAACCAAGGAATATTTAAGATACAAAAGCAAACATGAGAGCGAATTCGCATTGGATACTTGGAAAGTCCAAGTTTTTTAATTGCGGATGAATCAGGGAGCAGGTGTTGTGGGGCCTGAATAAATAAATATCTCCTAATGTGATCGTGGTTTAATTAGTAGAATTACAAGTTTACAACTAATCATATTCTTTCTCTTTTAAGACATGTGAAGGCACTGATTAAGACGAAAGACAGCAGTGCATGTGTGGTCTCCAACTCGAGCTTTATCACCGACTAATAAGGAGAGAATATTTGTGCTTCCGCACAGAGACAATAAAAACTGAATAGGACGACTCTGTCCAGGTTCAATGAATGTCAAATTCACAGAATAAAACAACTATGCCAAACCCATCCAATATCAATTGATCAAATCCATTTGCCCAAGATCTCAATATTCTCGTGAAGAATACAAATCTACAACTAAATGGATGAAGATGGTTTGTCAGAGGAGAAGGAATAATAAGCCATGGTGGTGTAAGAGGAAGAGCCTGTGAAGGGAATGAAGCATGGAGTTCCCCCCTTTTTCACTTCAATTATCTGCTTGCTTACAAGGTTCAAGCAATATATGTGTATTTTAGATCGCAGAACTTTCAATTTTGTTTCGAAATAACAACCTTTGGATGTTTCTATTTATTTTATATTTTTATTTTGCCCTCGTATTTTCTCTTTACCTCTAAGAAAATTAAAGAGATCTAGAGAAGTAATTTTAGATGCCATTCTGTGCCTTAATTTCTATCTCACACCAACACATACCCTCGCGCACAAATTCATATAACTTGCAGAAATCGTGCATTATGAATTACGATCTACGAAATTATTATTTGTTTTTAGGTAAAAATGTTGATTATGTGTTTAATAGATTTATTCGTTGAATTCGACTAAGACAAATATGCTATTTGCTAAGTTCAGATTTGTAATTGTTTGTTGATATGTTAATCGAAGCATCAAAAGAAGTAAACAATTAATTGTTATGAGAGTGTTCGGCACCATGACTTAAGAAATTGAGCACTTGAGAGTAGGCCCGATGGGTTTAATCACCGTCGATTTTCTTTAAGATTCGTGTGGAACGCTTTAAAATTTGTGCATATCTGTTTTAATTTCGTGCGCACAAATCTTAAATTAGATCGGACGGTCATCATACTCGTTGAACCTAAAAGTAGGTCCGATGGGCATCGGACCTACTCCGTTCTCAAAATTGAGACTTAGCAATTTAATCTTCACTAAGGAGTTAGGTTTTCGGCAACAACACCAGTGGATTAAGATTAAGCATGAATGAATAAAAATGCGTTTTATTTTGAAAATAAGCATAAAGACTAAATTACTCTCAATATTTTTTGTTTGATATATAGTGATTGATACTGTGAAAAGAGAATTGAAGAAACTTGTTTTTTTTTAAGGTTATCAACGAGTTGCCATTAACATTTATATTAAATATAAAGAGTGAGTCTATGGTACTATGCATAGCACGGATTAGTCCGTACTACGGAGCTATATTTTCATTTTGAAAATTCTAATGGTCGATCCGAACCGTTCAACGTGATCCCCACATGAATATGTACTTGTAGACTAAATTTTATATTTTTTCGAATTTTTTTACTATATTTTAAGATAGATAGAAAATTACTTGATCTGAAAATTCTGAACCATCCAAAAACAGTGATTTCTACCTGTCTAAAAAAATTCTAAAAAATAGAAAATTTAGCCCACAAGTATATTCTCATATGAAAATCATGTTGAACGGTTCGAAAATGTTGATGCCACCGCCCGGTGGTAACATGGCATAGTGATACTGGTACCGTGAAAAATTGAAACAACTTGGTCCAAATGAAAAAAAAGAATTAACTGGTACGAAAATTAAATTGGTAGATTTCAACAAAAAACCATAACCACCGGTGGTACTGGTACAGTAATTGTCAGAAATTGGTACAGTCAAAATTACTCAGAATCTGAAATTGCATAAACTAACGAATTTCAGAAAATTCAAAAGTTTAATTTAATTTTCACCAAAAAACCAATTTACGCATAACTTTCAGAAAATTCAGAAGTCTAATTGAATAAACTGAGATTCACGAAGAAACCAAATCTCTCAGAAAAATCAACAGTCTAAAGTATTCCATTAACTGATGAATCAGAGAAACCAAAACTTTCACGATTAAACTAACAATCAGAGGAACCAAAAGCCCAAAATAAACTGACAAATTTTAGAAAAATCTCGATATATTCCATAGCTTTCAGAACTGATTTGTGTTTGAGAAAATAATGAAAAGTCTAGAGTTTTTGAACTAATTTCCGAATCAAATGTTCTCGTTGTCGGTAGTTGAAGGAGATTCACGAAGAGAATGGAGAGAGAGATATCCATCAAAATGGATGTCAAAAGAAAGAGCATTTTAATGCGAAACTTGCTACGGTATTGATTTTATGAGTTTGTCGATGGAGCCCCGATGATCAGACGTGAAGAGGCTAGGAGCTGGATAAAAGAAACTGAAAAAAGGCTCTAGGAGGCTTCAAAGGAGCTCAATCCTTTAGTCTCCTTTAAGCTTGGCAAACATGACAACAGAATAAAGCAATCCAGTTTGAATGGTTGATAAGCTAGCTACCTTTTTTTCTTCTTTTTAAGAAAAATCATTGAATATATGTACTAATCAATTGAAATGAGTATTTGTTTTTTTTCTCTTTAGATTTCGTAGTTTTTAGTTTGTCTTCTTCAAATGTTTATAAATTAAGCAATATATGTTTGTTGATTTTGAGATTTGAGACAGAAATGATGAACAAAGCTTTTCTATTATTTGTTCTGATTTACAGAGAAATTACAATGCTTATTTCTTAAGAAGTTTGGTTAACGGTTGCCTACTTGCTAGCTATAGCTAACGGGTACCTGCTACTTGTTGTCTAATGGTAATATCTAAATATAGTAAAAGTTAGGTTGAGCTTTTGTCCATAAAAAGTAGCTCCTTATTTTTTACCAATCTAAGCCTAATGACTCTGAGGCTAATCTATCCTATACTCTTAATTATTGTTGTTCTTCTCAATAATGTTAAAATTTCGATTTCATTTAAGTTGCTGGCTAGGTCGCTTTTCAATTAATTAAAGTCCTCTTAAGTCAATTGTTGGTCAAGCTTCATTTTGTCACATGCAGAAAATCAATGCGAGGGTTTCAAATTAAAAATTCTATTCGAACAGCAAACAGCTATTACTTGGTGCACCATTCAAATGTCAGTGAGATTATAATAGTTAGATGAATTCATGAAAATAAATGAGTTTAAATTTAGAAATAATAATTATTTGACTCGTGTAATTATACTTTTTATCATAAATTTATTAGTAAGCATTTAAAGTCACTAACCTTAAAAAAAAATCAAATAAACGCATCATTTTAATTCAAACAACCTAAGCTCATGTTTACCTTGATTATAACATGTTTCCTTAATTATGCTCGAGACTGTATTTTTTTTCAAAAAATATAGAGGTCAGTCAATGATACCCTTTTAACTGTTTATCCTACCCGTACCGTATTCAATAAGGCGGGTATGAATAAGATTTTTTTCATTAGCTTATCAGGTATGGATGTGGGTAAGGATTTTTTTTCGTTAGCTAGATGGGTATGGGTGTAGGTAAGGATTTTTTTTCGTTAGCTAAACGGGTAAATGTATGGGTAGAGGCTATTTCGTACCTGTTACCCTATAGAGTAATTATATAAAATAAAATTGTATGATAATGTTTGAGCAATAATTAGTGATGATAAAATTTATTTGCATGATATTTCATATGATAATGTTTGAACAATAATTAGTGATGTAGTTAATTTTGTCATCCAATGTATGTTTTTTGGTTATAAGAGAAATGTTAAACATATTACTTTGGGTATATTTGCCGGTCTTTTTGAAAAAGACCAGCAAATATAAATACATGTACAATGACAATAATTTATAAACTAGAAATTTTCAATTGCAATAAGTTAAATCTTACTAAACAACTTTCTTATAAATATGGATATAGTTATATAATTAGTTAGTATATCAGAAAGCATCCTAATTAATTGAAAACTTTACTAGGAAGAAACATCATTAACTTACCATAGATTGCACAATCTCACAACAACCGCCAGTTCCATTGTTGGATGGCACCAAGAGTTCCCCCAAACACTTCACTAGAGCCACAATTCATCATGCATACATATTTCAGAGTTCAGAACTTCAGACCCTACCGAAGTGCTTGAACCTAGGAACCAACCAACTTTTCAAGTTTCCAGCTCACAGAAATTGAATACCACTCAAAACGAGGCCCATAAAAGCCCAAAATATTGAGCGACACCTAGAGTTCCCCCAAACACTTCACTACAGCCCATGCATACGCTTTTTTATTTGGGCCCTACCGAAGTGCTTGAAGGGAACTCCAGGAGAGACCCAACTTGTTTTTCCGTTGGAAAAGAAAGGAAACAATTGTTCATCTTTTTTTTTCTTTTTTTCCCAGATGGGTATTTCAGTATTTCTTAACTATAGGCCTGCTAAATGAGTCGGGCCAACTCATGAACTTTGAGTTGGGCTCTTAAATGAGTCAAATTGGGCTGAGCTCAATTTGAGTCGAGTCCAAACTCGGCTCGGACTCGGAAAAATTTAACGCTGACCTAACCGAGTCGATCCGAGCCGAGCCGAGTTGAGTTGCCGAGTCGGGTCGTCTCCCTCCTCTTTGTTCCCATTTCCCAAGCTGCTCGCCTCTCTTTGCGCACGAGAACCACCTCCTCCTCTTCTCCTTCTCTTCGCGCACGAGATCGCTATCTCTTCGCCCCCTCTTCGCGCACGCCTCGCTATCTCTCTTCTGGGTCGGATTCGCCACAACTGGTATCATACCCCCCCTTTTTTACTCTCTCCTCCTGATCTCTTGAATGCTCCATTCAGTTTCGTTTGTTTTCTTTCAGCCATTTTGTTTCACTTCTTCATACTTACCCAATAAAGCATTTGACTTTTATTTACTGTACAACCTCCTTATTTACTGTCAAAATTGTATTCTGGTATTCTGGTATTCTTGTATTCTGGGTATTCTGGTATTCTTGGTATTCTGGGTATTTACTGTCAAAATTGCATTTCACTTCTTCATACTTACCCAAAAAAAATACTGGTATTCTGGTATTCTGGGTACAGTACAACCTCCTGTTCAGAAAAAGGGTGCATCTCGTGTTACGTTTTTCTCAGGTTTAGGCCGCTTTGTGTTTGAAATGATAGCATATTTTTTTCCTATTTGCTGATTTTATTGGACTTAAGTTTTGAGTCCTGACTTTAATTTCAACCAATTTTTAGTACAGTCATATTTCAATTCCATGAGACATATTTGCAGGTTCTGGGTTAGATTTTGGTAAATTGATATATAGGTATATTAATTATATTGTAACAGGATGGATCCAATAACAATGTTTATTGACGTATCCTTATGTTACAATCTGTTGATTTAGTTTTAAAATTCTAAATAACAAATTGAAAAATGGATCTTATACTACCTTATTAACAATGCATATAAATAAAAAATATTACTAGAGTAGTTTTAATACAAAATCAAATTAAATTGCACGTTGAAATTAATTATGTCTACCTTTCTTTTTTCACTTTTTGACCATGTACCAGATGAATCCCCAAATTTATAATTATTGCTGCGTAAGTATTGTCTGTGGGATAGAACAATATCATAGCTTTCATGTACTATTTAATCAAATAATACATGACCAGATGGCCTAGTTCAATTTGGCAATAGCTTCTAAAGAGAACCTTTTTTCTTGCTTGATCAGTCATAATTCTTTGTAGCACTATTAGGCGAGGTTGGTCACACTTTACGGCCTCTTTTAAAGGTGCTAATTTATTGTGACAAATTTGTGCTTTTGTATCTTACTACAGTGTGATACACGAAGGTTTTCTGGAAGTTGCTACATAAGGTGATGATTTTCAAATTGTCGGTACCAAAGAAACCAATGGGTTGCAGAAACCAATTTCAGAGCTGAAGAGCTGAAGAGGTAATAGTTTAATACATCTCTACTTTTTCTAAACAAGCAAACAAATAATAAAATAATATAAAATAGATATTATTTAATGTTGATAAGAAACAGGTGGCAAACAGGCTGTGAATTCATCTTATCATTTATCAAAAAGGTTACAGGTGTCAACGAGCTGTTAAACAAATATAATTCATTTTCAGTTGACTAGTAGCTGTTTGAACAGCGATGCACAACTCTTTAGTAGGCTAGTGGCAACCAGCGAGCCGAGTTTTCGGTCGAGCCGAGTTCGGGCCGAGCTGAGAGGATCAAATGGACCGAGTCGAGCTGGACTATTTCCTTCATATTTGATTCGAGTCCGAGTTGGGCCTTTAATGAAGGTTGATAGAGCCGGACCGAGTTTTGGGTTTGATCCGGCTCATTAGCAGGCCTACTTAACTATGGTTTGTTACATATCAAAACCCGCTGGCTATATATATAGGAGCTGGTAATGGTTTTTCCTGTTCAGGTTTGTACAAGTGAAGAACTGCGTGCACCTTGTCCAGTTTCTGGCCAAGTTCAGGATGGGGAATCAACCGTGGGCACACAGCTCTTTACATTTGTTCGGTCATATATATTCTTGCATTGGTGCTGGGATCATTTTGGTTTCACTTTGAATAGTGTCAACGTCAGAAAGATTCTAACTGTTATTTCCAAAAAGCACATAAAGAAAGATTCGTAGTATCCCAAACGCGTCTAGGTTCACCGAACCTGTCCCACAAAAGCACATATATATATATACTGGCTACCGTGTACCGCCTGCCAGTCTCTTTTAAAGCATCTACAGTTGCCCCGCCATGGATTCTCTGTTCACTTACAAATATGAGGCCTTCGTGCTGAGGAGGAAGTCGAAATAGCCATGGTGTTAGAGAAGAAGAGGAGAGAGTAGAGTTTGTGGTGGCATGATGGTTGGAGTTCTCCCCTGTTATCACTTCATTAATTCGGTTCCTATATGTTAACCAAATTGGAGCAAGAGTCAAGAGATGATGTTGTAGCTTATTTTATTTCCCTTTTTTAATTTGCTTTTCTTTTCAATGGTACAACTTAGTATGGAGAATGTATGGTCCTGAAATCTGTTGTAATGTAATAAATATATGCAGTGGAATGAAATAATTGGCTCTTGCATTTTATATCCATTGGCCAGGAGAACTTTTGCAAATATTCATACTCCGCATAGCACCGTAGATGGGCTATTGTGCTTTGCAAAGTAAACCCCCGTTTACTTCGGGTTATTTTTTGGATTTTGGAAATCCAAACAACCGATCTGAACCGTTCAACATGTTCTAAATATTGAAATGTGCTTGCAGATTAAATTTTACATTTTTTGGAATTTTTTTACTATTTATTAAGCCACTTTGAAAATCGCTGATCCAGTGATCCAGAAAATTTTACTGTTTTTTACTGTTCATATCAGCGATTTTCAAAGTGACTTAATAAATAGTACAAAAATTTCAAAAATGTAAAATTTAGTCTGCAAGCACATTTCAATATTTGAGAACATATTGAACGGTTCGGATCAGTTGTTTGGATTTTCAAAATCCAAAAAATGGCCCGAAGTAAACAGGGATTTTACTTTGCAAAGCATAATAGCTCATCTATATATATATATAGAGAGAGAGATAGGCTATGGTGAGTTGTAAAGTAAAACGTCGTTTTACTTCACGTCATATTTTCATTTTGAAAATCCAAACAACCGATCCGAACCGTTCAACTTTTTCTAAATATTGAAATGTGCTTGGAGACTAAATTTTACATTTTTTGGAATTTTTTTTTACTATTTATTAAGCCACTTTGAAATTGCTGATCCACTGTGAACAGTAAAAAACAGTAAAATTTTCTGGACCACCGGATCAGCGATTTTCAAAGTGGCTTAATAAATAGTAAAAAAATTCCAAAAAATGTAAAATTTAGTCTCCAAGCACATTTCAATATAGAGAACATGTTGAACGGTTCAGATCGGTTGTGTGGATTTTCAAAATGAAAATATGAGCGTGAAGTAAAAATGACATCTTACTTCACAACTCACCATAGCCCAGCTATATATATATATATATATCCATATATAGGAAATTGCTAATATGTTATGCATAACATAGAGGGCCTCCGTGTTACGACTCAATATTTGAGTTTTCAAAATTCTAACGATCAATCCGAACCGTTCAACATAATCTCCATATGAATATGTACTTGCAAATCAAATTTTACATTTTTTAGAATTTTTTTACTATTTTTTTAGATAGGTAAAAATCACTTGATCCGAAAATTCTGTTCCATTCAGATCAATATTTTTTGCTACCTATCTAAAAAAATAGTAAAAAAATTCTAAAAAATATAAAATTTGGTTTGCAAGTACATATTCATATGGAGATCATGTTGAATGGTTCGGATAGACCGTTAGAATTTTGAAAACTCAAATATTGAGTCGTAGCACGGAGTCCCTCTATGTTATGCATAGCACCATAGCCAACTCCCCATATATATATATGAGGAGGGATCAAGTTACAACAAATTTGAGTTACAACAAAGTTACAACAACTATTTTTTTCATTTTTAAAGTCCAAATCATCAATCCAAACCGTTCAACATGATATCCACAATAAAATGTGCTTGCATATCAAATTTTACATTTTTTTGAATTTTTTTACTATTTATTAAGTATTTTACAAAAAAATAGTCATATTCAGACCATTGAATTTTGTACCCATCTTAATAAATAGTAAAAAGCTTCAAAAAAATGTAAAATTTGATCTGCAAGCACATTTTATTTAGATAATCATGTTGAACGGTTTGGATCGACGATTTGGACTTTGAAAATGAAAAATATGGTTGTTGTAACTTTGTTGTAACTCAAATTTGTTGTAACTTGATCCCTCTATATATATATATATATATATATATATATAGAGAGAGAGAGAGAGAGAGAGTAAGGCTACGGTCACTACTACAAAAACTGGCTTTGTACACTGCACATTGTACACGGATTTGGCAATTATATTAAAAACAGTGTACAAAATATGATTTTTTACTTGTTCAAAAGATCTGCACGATTTCTACACGGATAATTAGTTAATAATCAGTGTAGAATTATTAGAGAGAGCTACACGGTTTATTAGAAACCAAAAATCCGGGTGTAAAGAGGTCCGTGTGCAAATAATTGAGAGAGCTACACGGACTTTTAATACAAAGCCGTGTAGGAATATTACACACGGTTTTTTGATAATATATCCGTGTATAAATAGTATAATTGTACACGGATTAATAACAAAAGAGCCGTGTATGTTTAGTTGGAGAGCTACACGGCTTTATAACTAAATAGCCGTGTATAATAGTGTAGGGTTTTAATGTCTTCCCCTTCCAGCGCCGTTTTGATCAAGTCTTTTAGTTAATACATCTCTCTGAACTGAGCTTTTTCCTATCAGATTTCTGCGAATTGATCGAGGCCAGCAGCTGAGATCTGAGATCTTTGAATTAAGTTTGTATTTTCTCCTCTCCATCTTTCTAAGGTTAGTAATATGTATTTAAATCATTTTCTTCCTCTAATTTTCTGTTATTTAGGCTTATTTAGGTCATTTCATGCATGCTTGATTTCTTAATTTTAGATGTAATTAATTAGTGTATTGTGGTCCAATAACCGACCTTTAGATGCTTTTAGGTCCATGCCCGTTCAAAATTAATCCAAGAGGGATTAATTTTGGATAGTCCCCGTTTTGGGACTGCTCTTTGAATATTATGTCTCATTTAGGATGTGAACACATATTAGCGGGATTTAATTAGTATTTGAGGAAAGTTCGACATTATTTTCCCTTATTGCTCCTACGAGTATGTGGTTCGTACGCATACTTGGGGAGTTAAGGGGAAATGCTGCCGAATTTTTCTCAAATGCTAATTAAATCTCGTTAATATGTGTTCACATATGAGACATAATATTCAAAGAGTGGGTTAGGATTGTAAACCGGCCCTTTGTAAGCCCAAAATTTTGTACACGAAGGAGAATGTTGACCATGCATGATTAATTGATCAAATCATTTTTTTAATTTAATTTACAGATGGATCGAAGCTGGATGTATGAAATGCGACGTGACAGTGAAGAATATTTGGTTCGCGTTGATGAGTTTATAAAATTTGCTGAGAGTTATAGAGTGAAGAAAAAAGAAGAAGACATTTTATGTCCTTGTAAAGATTGTAAAAATTTATTAAGATTTTTGGACATCGAAGAAATTAGAGCTCATTTGATTTGTCGGGGATTTAAGAAGAGATATACATGTTGGTTCATGCATGGTGAGAAATTTGGGGAAAGTAGTAGTGCCAATAAAGATTGTAATCGTGAATTGAATGATGAGAATGTTGGAATTTCTGATAATTTTGAACTTGATTGGAACGAGGATTATGAGAGTGCTGAATATTCTGATAATGTCGAACCCGAAAATGACGATGATGAGATGGAGAGGAATTTTGATGAAAATGTAGAACATGAGTTTACTGAAAATTTGGAGGATATGTTACGTGATGTGGAAGATGAAATTAGTGATAAAAATTATGATAAATTTCAAAATTTGTCTAATGAATCCAAGAAGCCGTTGTATCCCGGGTGTACCAATTTTACAAAACTGTCAGCTGTGTTGAAATTATTAAACTTAAAAGCAGACAATGGTTAGAGCGATAAGAGTTTCACGTCCTTATTACAGCTTTTAGGAGAAATGCTCCCAGATAACAACGAGTTACCCGGTACAATATATCAGGCAAAGAAGTTGATATGTCCAATGGGGTTGAAGATTGAAAGAATACATGCATGTCCGAATGACTGTGTATTGTATCGTAACGAGTACGAGGCCATGCATGTCTGTCCTAAATGCGGTGTTTCATGATATAAACGTCGTAAGGACCAGGACACTGATGATTGTAACGAGGACACAAATGGCCGATCTCCGGCTAAGGTGTTGTGGTATTTGCCGATAATACCGAGATTCAAACGGTTGTTTGCGAATCCCAAAGATGCAAAATTATTGCGCTGGCACGAAGAAGAGCGCAAAAATGACGGTAAACTAAGGCACCCGGCTGATTCTCCTCAATGGAGAAACATTGACAGACATTTCAAAAAATTTGGTTCTGAAACGAGGAACCTTAGGATTGTGGTGAGCTCAGATGGAATGAGTCCGTTTCGAAGTATGAGCAGTCGGCACAGTACTTGGCCAGTTCTTTTATGCATCTACAATCTTCCTCCTTGGTTGTGCATGAAACGCAGATATATAATGATGTCATTACTAATCCAAGGACCCAGACAACCCGGAAATGACATAGATGTATATCTCGCACCATTAATCGAGGACCTCCAAAAATTGTGGCGTGATGGCATCCCGGTGTGGGATGCGTATATGAAAGAGACCTTTAACTTGCGGGCCATGGTGTTTTGCACAGTAAATGATTTCCCCGCGTACGGGAATTTGTCGGGTTACACTTGTAAAGGAGCAAAAGCGTGCCCGATCTGTGAAGATGACACGCAGGTGCTGAGGTTGAAAAATTGTCAAAAGAATGTATTCATGGGGCATCGTAGGTTTCTTCCTAATAATCACCCATATCGTAAGAAGAAGATGGCATTCAACGGGAAAATTGAGCTTGGAGTGGCTCGTCATCCAATAGACGGGGAGAGTGTCTTCGAACGGGTAAAAAACATTGATGTTGTTTTTGGAAAATGCGCCAAAGCACAACCGAAGAATATTTGGAAAAAGAGGTCCATATTTTGGGAGCTACCGTACTGGAAATATTTAGAAGTGAGGCATTGCCTAGATGTCATGCATGTCGAAAAAAATGTCTGTGACAGTTTAATTGGTTTATTATTGAACATTCCGGGGAAGACTAAGGATGGTATTAAAGTGAGAAAAGACATGGTAGAGATGGGAATACGACACGAGCTCGCACCGCAGGAGAAAGGGAAGCGCACATACCTACCTCCCGCACTGTGCACAATGTCAAAGAAAGAGAAAACAAGCTTTTGTGAATGCCTCAATGGTATAAAAGTCCCATCAGGATATTCTTCGAATATTAAGAAGTTGGTGTCGATGAAGGACTTGAAACTGGTTGGTCTGAAATCTCACGACTGTCATGTTTTATTGACACACATAATTCCCGTTGCAATACGGGGAATTTTACCAAAGCATGTTCGTCAAACTATTACGAAGCTTTGTTCTTTCTTCAATGCAATAAATTCCAAAGTGATAGACCCTCTAAAATTGGACTCTTTGCAAAAGGAGGTCGTCGTGACTCTTTGCCAACTTGAGATGTATTTTCCGCCATCTTTTTTCGATGTCATGGTTCACCTTGTTGTTCATCTTGTGAGAGAAATTAAGATTTGTGGTCCCGTGTTTCTTCGGTATATGTATCCATTCGAGAGATACATGGGCATCTTGAAAAAATATGTAAGGAACCGACATCGACCCGAAGGCAGCATTATAGAAGGATATTCTACGGAGGAGGTGATTGATTTTTGCACCAACTACTTGACCGGTGTGGATCCTATTGGCGTTCCAAAATCTCGATACGAGGGAAGGCTCCAAGGAGTCGGGACAATTGGGTTGAGAGCCGTAGTTGCTGATCTAAATGAACTACAAAAGGCACATTTTATTGTACTACAACACATGACAGATGTTGCTCCCTATATATATGAGCACATGACAATCCTTCAACAACAAAACTACACGAGGAGTCAGAAGTGGCTTACTAACGAGCATAATCGTTCTTTTATAGGATGGCTGAAAGAAAGAGTGCAGTCACACCCCGTACCTGAAATTGTTAAACTGCTTGGCGAAGGACCCCAAATTGTTGTTAGAACATTCCAAGGATACGAGATTAATGGATATACATTTTACACTAAATCCCAGAGTGATAAGAGCACGATGCAAAACAGTGGGGTGACGTTGGTGGCAACCTCTCAAGAATTCAGTAGATCCGGAGATGGCCGGGCTGTAATAGCATCAAAGTCATATTATGGAGTTATTCAAGAAATTTGGGAGCTCATTTACAGTCCTCGCCTGAGCATTCCCGTGTTTCGGTGTCAATGGGTCGAAGACCGAGGTGTTAAAGTTGACAACGACGGGTTCACACTCGTTGATTTAAACAGGGTTGGGCATGTTGATGATCCGTTTATACTCGCCAAGCAAGCCACCCAAGTCTTTTATGCCACTGACCCGAGTGATGCTAGGTTGAGCGTCGTCCTATCCGGAAAAAGAAGGATTGTCGGGGTAGAAAATGTCGTCGATGAAGAAGAGTACGACCAGTTCGACGAAGTACCTCCATTTTGTACCGATGTGCAAACTGAGGTAGCAACACTTGAAGGGGTAGACGAAGCTGACTACATGCGGTCCGACCACAATGAAGGATTATGGGCCGAGGGTACTGTTCAAATAGTGGAAAAAAGAAGAAAAAGGAAAAAAAAAAGCATAATGTATAATATTTATTTTGTTTAAGACCGTGTAGCTTTTAATATTGCAACCTTAGCTTGTAATATATCAAATAAAAAAGGAAAAAAAGAGGGAAATAAGGAAAAAAGCATAATGTAGTATTAGTATTATCAAATATTAGTATTAGTTTTTGAAACAATGAAGGATTATGTTTAATGAAGGATTATCAAATATTATCAAATATTGCAACAATGAAGGATTATGTTTAATGCTTATAATATTATCAAATATTAGTATTAGTTTTTGAAAATATTAGTTAAAACATTTAATAATAAAATAAAATAAATAAAATTTCATTATTAGATTTTAATATTAGTTGCTTGGTACAAATATCGGTATAAGTTTTTAAATATTAGAAATCTGAAATTTTACTTAATTTATTATTACTTTAGAAATATTAGAAATCTGAAATTTTACTTAATTTATTATTACTTTATAAATATTCACCTCCTGAAATTTTACTGAACCTGGGACCCGCCTGTCGGACCTATTTATACACGGACATTTAGCTAATAGTCCGTGTAGAAATGGAAGAGAGCTACACAGACTATTAGATAGATGTCCGTGTAGAAAGGATATTTGCACACGGACTTTAGAGTTATGTCCGTGTAGAAAGCTCTTTGTACACGGTCTTTTAAGTTAAAAGTCCGTGTATAATGAGGAAAACACTATTATTTCGAAATCCTTCTCTGCCAAAATTTTCACAAGTCTGAAAACCCTCACAGAGAATATTAAGCGGTTCAGTTCCAAAAACCCTCACAGAGAATTTCGAAAGCCTTATCCGAGCTCTTCACCGCCTCACCGCCTCGCCGCCTCACCACCTCGGTCTCTCTCACCCGTGGTCTCTCTCTCTCTAACCCGCGGTCTCTCTCACCCGTGGTTAGCGTCTCTCTCTCTCTCTCGTTATTTTTCTTATTGGGTTTGAACCCGTTAGCCATGGTTGGCTAATTTTGTTACCGGATATCTTTATGGTGCTATACCGAGTTAGTATTGAATAATCTAGGTTAATTTGATATAGGGTATTTTAGGGTATTTTAGGTTAATTGATTAATCTAGGTTATATGTCAAAAATTGTGCATGCTATATATTCTTATTAGACTATAAGTTAATGAAACAACCAATGCATGCTATATATTCTTATTTCTATTTGACCGACACATTGTTTTTTTACCACCTCATCCCCTCTTTTGATATAATTATATTTCATAGTACATTTCATTTAATTCTTACGGTGTGTATATTTGAAAACTATTATTGAAATTTAAAAAAAAATAGCATCTATTAGATGTGTTTTCAATTATTTAGATTAAAATATTATAGATAAGTTTTTTTTAATATTAATAATTATTTAAAAAAACTCACTAATTTGAAATTTAATATGAATTTGATCGATTGAGTCTCTAATTAATGTATTTGTTTCAATCAAATACCAAATCAGCCCTTTATAAATAAATAAATATATTTGAGAAACGGAAACAAATTTCACAAGTTACAAAATATTATTGGTACAAGAATATCAATTTTATGATTTGATCTTTAATTTCATAGGATTTTTGTACAAAATATCAATTTTATGATTATAGGATTTTTGTACAAAATATCAATTTTATGATTTGATCTTTAATTTCATGATTTGGTCACTTATGATTTGATCTTTAATTTCAATTATTGGTACAAGAATATCAATTTTTATACAAGAATATCAATTATTGGTCACTTATGATTTGATCTTTAATTTCATGCAGAACCATGTCGGATGAGGATGAGTACGTCGATATGATGGCAGAAGAGGAGCAGCAAGCTACTGCCTCATCAGAAAGAAGGAGAAGAGGGCCGACAATGTGCACGAGCATGTCCGAGCACACCCATCAAGAAATCTGGTTCACAGAAGATGGGCGTGCGCAGGGAGAAAAACAGCAGAAATACTCAAATTGGTGTACGAGTTTGGTAAGGCAAAAAGCGAGTATCCTTGTTGAGAGATGGGATCATTTTGAGGATGCGGTGAAGGACGAGTGGTGGAACATGGTGAAGGTAAAGTGCCTAACAACTCTTTGCTTTATTTTCACTTATGTATGATCTATACTTAAATACACTAAATTTTGGTGTTAATCAGGCTCAGTGGAACATCGAGAATGATGTTCCAAAGGATAAGACTTTGAAGATTATGAACAATGGTTGGAAGCAATTCAAGAGCACGTTGAAGACGGAGTTCATGGAGAAAGGGAGAACTCTGATCGGCTACTACAAATGGCTAAAACAAGAGGACTGGGATGCGTTTCAAGCTTTGAAGTCTACCAAAGAGTTCCAGGTATCTAACTCGTGCCTCTTTTGTGCTTATTCTTTCTCGATATGTACTTATCTTTCTAAAACTAACTGATCGTTATTGTCTTGTTTCTGTGAAGGCAAAAAGTAATAAAGGCAGGAGGACCGTTGCCTTTAACAAGTATCCACACCATCTAGGGTCAGCTGGTTACGAGGGTAAGTCGGCAGAATGGAGGAAAGTCCTGGAGCAAAACAAGGATTCTGACTCACCCGTGGTTAGGATCCAAAATCCTAGGGGCAAAGATTGGGTCATGGGTAGAGCCGAGGTAACCGCTGACGGGAGGATAGTACTCCCAAAGGATTTGCAACCCGTGGCTCAAAGAATGGTAAGAGTCCTTTATACTTACTTTGTGACATTCATCCGAAAATTATAACTCCGAAAGTACATCAATTGTTCTTTTGCTTTAACTAATTCTTCTACTTGAACAGTTGGAAGTGGAGGAGGAGGTCAACTCGGGTGCCCGGAGTGTCGAACGACAAAATGATTCCTTGTCCGCAGCGCTCGAGAATCCAGAACACCTGGGTCGAGTAAGGGGTGTAGGGGTCTACAGGGGCTGGAAGGAGGTGTTCCGAGTGGAGGGACAAAAACCTCGAAGAAAATCTCGTGCCAAGGTAAACAAAGACGAGATAGTTGCGCAGATACGCGCGGAGGTGAGCAAAGAGTACGACGCAAGGTTTGCTGAGATGGAAGCAATGTTGACACAAATTAGATCAGCAACTACGCAGCCATCCGAGCAACCACCTCCCATTTCGCCGGGAATTCGGCGAAGTAGTCAAGCATCCGGCACGTGGGCCTTAGATGATTTGAATAATCTCAAGGTAATCAATACTTGTTCATAATATAAAGGTAATTAAAACCTGTTTGTAACCTTGTTAGACAATATCGCACCATCAAAATAAACAACTTTCTGATAATTGCAGGACCCCAGAGCATGCGACCTCGTCCTGTGGCCTGATAGTGTTCCTCTGACCGTTGCTAAGGGTGTTGTACATCCAGGAGCGAAAAATGTACACTTTGGTCAGCTAAGGCCCGACCATGCATGCGTGCATATTGAGTTAGTCGTGGATGGATGGCAGCGCGTACCCCTTCCTGTCCCTACCGACGACATGCTTGTGCTTGATGAGGCACGGATGTCATTTGTCCAATGGCCCAAGAGTCAGATTATTTTGGATCAGGTAATCCATAAAAAAATCTATTTATTTGTTACATTCAACTCATTCTTTTTGAAATACTAGAATAATCCATTTATAATTTGATACAGACACGAGGAGATGATGTCACCGGTACGGCGATGTCACCGGTACGTCAGGAGGTGGCTTGCAACGTCGGGGCTGACGCGCCACAATCACCGCCCCGTCCTATGGTCACCGAAGAAGAATACAGCCGTTTGCCCAGTGATTTGCGCCTTCTCCACGACTACTTGATGACGGCGCCCGAAGGCATGGAGGCTATCATCATCCCTGTCCCACCTGGGATGTTTCTACACGAAGGCAGGGATCTCCTGCTCTCGTTCAAAGACTTCAAGGACCTCTTCCACCATTCGTCATCCGACAAATGGCTCGATGTGTCACACATCACCATTTTCCTCATGTTAGTGATCAAAAATTATTTTCATTATTGTATAGAACTCAAATATATATTCTAATTACAATATGATGAGTTTTTAGGAAGCTAGTCCGAAACTGTGATGAGATGGTTGAAAAGAAGAACTTGTGCATGTTTCTGGACCCGGAGAAAGTGAGTTCTACGGCAGTGACATATTATCCGGATATGGCTATCGAGTACATGTGTTCTGCGATGCATCGTGCTAAGGCGGAGGAGAAGAAATTCATTCTCATGCCATACCACGAGGGGTTAGTTCTAATCTTAACTTATGTGTTGTTTATATTTTAAATTAAATAATTGTATAAAGGAAATAAAAGTTAAACATAAAAAAATGAAATCACACCATCAATCATAGCAAACACTTGTGTCACTTTTATATGCTAAAGTACTATAATTCTTCTCCTCGATCCCACAGCAAACATTGGTGTTCGATTCTCATTGTGCCGTACCTAAATGTGGGCATAATTGTTGATTCTTGTAAGCCCAAAGGAAGGATCGTGCTTGACAAGTGCAAAGTTATCTTCCCTTTTGTGAATAAGTAAGCAATAATAATTCTATAGGTTTGCATTTCTTTCAATCATATCAAATTATAAAATTGCTAATTACATTCACTCAATTTTGTAAGGGCTTTTGCGAAATATATTAAAGAGGGAGGATCAGATAGCACGGGCACACGCAAGAAAAGCAAGTTGAATTGGAAGTGGATGTTGGTGAGAACACTTTATGAGTTAGAAATTTCATATCTTGTTAAAAAAATTATTGTCATTCTAACAAATGCCGCTAAATGTAAATTTCAGAGCCCACAACAGGAGGAGGGATGGGAATGCGCTTATTACACGATGATATTCATGTTTGACTTTGTCGAAAGAATACAATTCGATTTCCCAAAAGCGGTATGTACTTCATATTAATTTCCTATATAATAAGCAATTGATATCTACCTTTTCTGAAATAATAACTATTATCAAATTATAATTTTGTAGAATGTGACAAAGCAAGCGCATTACACCAAGGATCAGATCGACGATGTGCGGTGCATGTGGGCAAGGTGGTTTGCCATGGAATTTTGTAATCCTCGATATGGATTTGCATAGATTTGTAATAAAAATATGTTTCGAATGAATTTATTGCTATATGAATTTTGTATAAATTTAGTAATTTCTTGCTAATTAATCTGTTTCGAATGAATATTTGTATTTCTGTTGCAAAAAATTGGCTAGCAGAGCTGGAGGCTAGCCCAAAAACAAAATATACAAAAAAAAAGGTATTTATACACGGATATTTCACAATTGTGCGTGTACGATAGAAAAAACAAAATCAAAAATTAGCTATTGCACACGGTTATTTAACAGTTGTCCGTGTACAATAGCATAGAGCTACACGGACATTTTATAAAAAACCGTGTGCAATACTAATCATACACGGATATTTCAGAAAAATCCGTGTATGATAGCCTTGCTGGAGGCGAAATACAAAAAATCTTCAACTATTTGTACACGGATATTTACCAAAAGTCCGTGTATAATAGCTAAGAGAGCTACACGGACTTTTAATACAAAGCCGTGTAGAGAGAGAAATCGTACACGGTTAATTAGGGGATATCCGTGTAGCTCGGTAACTTGTAGAGCGACACCCCAGGTCTTTGTACACGGCGGTTTACAAAGTAATCCGTGTAGAAATTGTTATAATCTCACACGGTTAAATATCCATGTGTAGTCTGACCTATTCATACACCCTGGCTTTAAACACAGCAGGAAATCCATGTAGCTCTTCCATTAATGTCCGTGTGCAATCTGTTTTTCTGTAGTAGTGGGTGCTTTGCAAAGTAAACCCATCCCTTTACTTCGGGCCACTTTTTGGATTTTGAAAATCCAAACAACCGATCCGAACCGTTCAACATGTTCTAAATATTGAAATGTGCTTGGAGACCAAATTTTACATTTTTTGGAATTTTTTTACTATTTATTAAGCCACTTTGAAAATCGCTGATCCAACGGTAAACAGTAAAAAACAGTAAAATTTTCTGGACCACCGGATCAGAAACTTTCAAAGTGGCTTAATAAATAGTAAAAAAATTCCAAAAAATGTAAAATTTGGTCTCCAAGCACATTTCAATATTTAGAACATGTTGAACGGTTCGGATCGGTTGTTTGGATTTTCAAAATCCAAAAAGTGGCCCGAAGTAAAGGGGTGGGTTTACTTTGCAAAGCACCGTAGCCTTACTCTATATATATATATATATATATATATATATATATATATATATATATATATAGATATATAGAGGAGGGATCAAGTTACAACAAATTTGAGTTACAACAAAGTTACAACAACTATTTTTTTCATTTTCAAAGTCCAAATCGTCGATCCAAACCGTTCAACATGATTATCTAAATAAAATGTGCTTGCAGATCAAATTTTATATTTTTTTTGAATTTTTTTACTATTTATTAAGATGGGTACAAAATTCAATGGTCTGAATATGGCTATTTTTTGTAAAATACTTAATAAATAATAAAAAAAATTAAAAAAATGTAAAATTTGATCTGCAAGTACATTTTATTGTGGAGATCATGTTGAACGGTTTGGATCGACGATTTGGACTTTGAAAATGAAAAAAATGGTTGTTGTAACTTTGTTGTAACTCAAATTTGTTGTAACTTGATCCCTCCTCTAGATATATATATATAAATTACCAACAGCTCAAATTAAAAACTAATGTCAAAGCTAAGATAACAACACCAACGCATACAAAAACGATGGTGTATGTGACTTTTGTCATCGGCAAACAGATTCAAAAGTCGTTGTGTTAAGAACCTTTGCTATCGCTTAAAAAAACACAAGCGATACTATTGAATGCGCAGCGACTCCAGTTTGTAACACAGTTATTTAAGAAACGTCATCGGTTGGTTACTTTATGCGATAGCATAAGTGCGCAACGCCATCAGATCCGAGCGAATGTCAAAGGTGAACACTTTCGTTATTGGGGCAATAGTCATCGGTTCGAAAATAGATAGCGATTTTAAATTTGAACTGATGGAGAAGTATTTTTCTGTAGTAGTGCGTTTAGATAAATCCACGTAATCCAATAGAATCTGAATTTAACAAACTGCAGAAATATCCCAATATATCAAAATATACACAGACTAATTAAGGCAAATATTGCAATGCGACCCCATGCTTAATATATAGACAGAAGTCGAGGTGGCAAAGTCTGATCCAACACGAAAGATCCGACCCGAGACCCAAACAATCCGATTTGAATTTTTTTTAAGCTGACCCAACTTGAAAATTCTTGAAGTCAAACTAATCCGATCCGACCCGACTTGCCCGATTGTCGCATGCATCTAGTCATATTGTTGGCTATCATTATCTACCTTCACCAGACCCGTTATAAGTTTAGAAGAAAAGAAAAAAAAAAGTAGATAAGTGTTTACAAGAACATTTTGTATTCTTTTACAAAGAAGAACAATATTTTATGAAAAGTACTAATTAATTTAATGTTAAGAGCACACAATTATCTAGTTATTTTTGTATTATTATATGTTAAAAGCAACAAACTCATTATTAAAAACAACTAATTACGCATTTAAAAATACAATATAACAAATAATACTAAAGACATATAAAGGGTGAGGCTATGGTACTGTGCATAGCGCGCATCGGTGAGTACTATTGATATATATCTTTTATTTTTAAAGTTTAAAGAGATATTTTAAACTGCTCAATATGATTTTCATATAAAAATATTTTTAGAGACTACAATTTATATTGTAAAAAAAAATATAAGCACTTGCATGTAGGGTGTTAATCAGTTCGGTTCGGTTAAAACCGAAGTAAAATAGGCAAACTAAAATTTTATTAGGTTTTCAAAAATATAACCGAACCGACCAAAATAAACTCATCAACCAAATAAAAACCGAACCGAACAAACCGAACTAAATTTCAGTTTACTCAGTTCAACCGAAATAAGAAGATATATTATGTCGTAATTTTTGTAATTTTGTTTGAATTTTTTGTAAGATGAATTTAAATATTTTGTTTGGTTCGATCTAACCGGTTTTAAACCGAACCAAAAAATATATATTATGTCATAATTTTTTTAATGTTTGATTCGAACGGGGACAGGCTGAAAATTTTCACTCCAGTCTAACCGGTTTTAAAAATTTCTAAGTCGAATTGAACTGAACAATTAAACCGGTTTTAAAAATGAACCAAACCGATCCATTTGACCAGAAAAATCGAATCGTTTAATTCGAACTCCCTCAGTTCAGTTTTAAAACCCATTTTCAAAAAAAAAAAAAAAGTTTTAAAACCAATTAAATCGGGCCTCGCAAACACCTCTACTTGCATGTCAGGAAACTTGAGAGGTTTCTACAAGGGTGGGCTTTCCCACGCCAAGCCTCGCTTGCGGCCTTATTGGTATCTTACCAAAGTAAGGCCCAATGACTCTGCACTTGCTTATGAGTCTCAACTTCCCAAAAGGCCAAGATGACAGCTTGCCCGTGGGTTGCATAGACGAGACAAACATACATCATGACACAGAAAATCCGATACAATGCCAAGGGAGACTCGCTTTAAGAAATCGTTTTTCGAGTGCCTACGGGTAGGGCTGCAAACGAACTGAACCGAATCGAACTTACTTCCAGTTTCAGTTTGAATTTGGTTTGAATTAATTTCAAACTAAATTTGGTTTGAATTAATTTCGAATCAAATTTTTTATGAACTCAATTTCGAAAAATTACGAACTTTGCTACGATTTACGAGTTATGACTTATGGCTGGGCCATAGTTCGAAATTACAGCACTTCAATAAAAACTCAGGCATTCTGAATTCTAATTACACAGTACACCAAAGTTTATATCAAAATTCATTACAAATACCAAAGTTTATATCAAACACTAAAGTTTAGTACAATCAATCAAAGTTCAGTACAATCACATAATCCAAAGTTTTCCAAATAGCCAACAGGAGCAACATCACCAAAGTTTTAAAATATCCAAATTATTCAAAGTACAATTTAAATATCAATAGAAGTACAGAACAATCAAGTCTTAAAATTATTACTAATCCAAATATTATCCTAAATAAAACATTAAAGTTCATTATCAGCGGAAATTAACGGTTCACGTTTGAGTTAATTTCGAACTAAGTTTGGTTTGCGAACCTATTTTGAATGAACTAGGTCCAGTTTGAGTTTGGTTTGAATTAATTTCTAACGAACTCAATTTCGAATCGAATTTTTTACGAATTTTTTCGAATCAAACTCGAATCGAATTACAAACTACGAATTTTTTGTGCAGCCCTACCTACGGGTTTTTTACCAAAAAAAATGTTTTTTTTAAATCCTTGACAGCACTAAAAAAGTTTCAGCACAGATCAATGAGATGATGTTTAATTGAAATTCGTGTCATCAATTGCCCGCTCCTTCAACCCTTAAAAAGAATAAGCACTAAGGCCCGCTGTAAATTTTTATCGTGCTGCCTGTCAAGCTTTAATATTTCACAAGTATAAGCACCAAGTGTGCTTGATTAAAAAAAAAAAGGATCCAATCAACAGAACTTATTTGCTTGATTTACGAACTCAAAAAATATATGCATTTATTTCCATAAAAATAAATAAAACTAAACCAATTTTCCAGACTATAATCATCTTTTAGTAATTAACTTACAACCTCTGACCAAGCCGGTAGGGGATAAGCAGGGGCGGAAGCAGATATTAGAAAACAATATTAAGTCCTACAAATTGAATTTTTATTTACTTTTGTCATTTAAAATTTTTAAATTTTACAAAAAATTATTATTTAGCACCTCTAAAAAATTAAAATTACACGACACTTATTTATTCAGCTCGTTCAATTTCAATTTTCTAGTTACGCCCCTCGGGATAAGTGATACTTACAACTAGCTTCTTCTTCTTCTTTTTTGATATCTTGGCAGAAACAACTAGCTTTTTAGGTAAGTAATTTGTAGAATATAAGTGAGATAATATCAGATTTCTTCAAAATAATTTGCTCAAGTTCTTGGGCTTGGGCACTTAAGCCTTCTGAGGAGAAGGTCAAATTCACAAAGAAGAATTTCATTATTAGGAAAGTAAGTTTTTTTTTAAAGAATATTAGGAAAGTAAATTGAACAATTCTTTTAATAGAAGTTGTAGAATTAAAGTGATTGGGTGGCTTCAATCAAAACCGATAAAAATAGAACAATCAAAATAGATTTCTTTTTCTTGTATGATTTTTTCCACATCTCAGAAAAAAATTCCAGATTTTAGTTTTCTTATGTAAATGGTTTTTTTTATTTATTGACTAACAGAAACCAAAGCTTATTTTACTCTACTAAAAAGAGTGTTTTATATTGCGAAGTCTAAAGTATCCTGAAAAATAGATTCTCTAATTTTAGAATCCATCAGAATAAATAGTTGTTCTATGGCCTCCTTATTTCTTCTTCTCCCTTAGAAATAAATTAACCTTCTTAGATCCCCTCAATAACATTGATTAAGTTCTTTCCTGGTAGATTAATGGGTTCCACAACCTCAAAGCAAGCTTGCGCGAACTTGCAACAGTGCTGGTTGCCTTCTGACTCAGAGGATTACTTTGTGCTACCTTACCAGAATGAAAGCGTCGACTCTAATGCTTCTGATGGTGAAGACATGATTTCGGAGGATTATTTTTTGGATCGGCGTAATCCCCCGTTAACCCCACAAATTGCATCCAGGACTTTGCCTAGCAAGCCAGAGGTACTGCAATTATGCCCTTAATATTAATTTTGATAGATTATATGATCATCCAATTTTTACTTCTAATATAGAAGACGAACAATAAGAAGTAATATAAATTGATTGTTGGATAGTTTAATATTCCTTTGTATAAGTGGTTTTTCTTACCTGTTTATATTCCTTTTATCTTTTTTTTTTTTGTTAACTTGTATAACATAGGTGATTGCTTAAACTCTAAAACCAATTTGATTGGACAGAATCAACTGTTGTGCAGTTGTGCTTAATTATATTAAAGTAATTTTACAATAATAAATTTGTAGAATCTTAGGAAGTGTAGTTAAACAATTTTATGGCCTACAACAAAATATACATCATTTGCAATTTAAGATTTTCCTAAACCTTAGCAAAAGGCACAAGCGAGGTTCTTGCTTCATTACTAAATTTAGAAATATATAAGAGAATTAATCCACAGAATAACCTGTGGGTTGATTGTCATTATAATTGGATGACAACATAATCATGTGAAGTGTTGTGACACTGACAACATAACCAGAGAAATTCGTTTCACATCTGAACTAAAATCTGTAGATAACACAGGTAATAAATTCATGGGAGCTAACGGAAGGACTCGAGGACTTCACTTCGATCAATACATGGGAGCTTGTCGACCCGAGCGAGTACAACCCTCAACTAAACAATGAGGATAAGATTGAAATATCTCCTTTGGCATCAAATTGTCGTAAGACACTTCAGATCTTAGGCATGGTGCGTGCAAGAGTTAACTCGTTTGAAAGAAAAATTTATCAAAGGAGAATGAAGCGTGGGTCGGTTTCATCTAAATACCCACCGGCCAAAGATAAAAAGGTGGTTTTTTACTTCACAAGTCTTACAGGTATACCCACCACACATGAGGATTGCCAAGATGCAAAAGCAATATTACAAGGATATGGTGTGTGCCTTGATGAAAGGGATGTCTCAATGGATGCTGTGTTTAAGGAAGAATTGAATGAACTCCTGGGGACGAGTTTCGGAGGAAAATTGCCTAGAATTTTTGTGGATGAATGCTACATAGGTGGGGCTGAAGAGGTGAGGAAGCTGCATATTAGTGGGGAATTAAAGTGTGTTTTGGAGGGGTGTAAGATGAAGGCAATAGGAAAAGATGGCAACTTTGAGCTATGTCCTGGTTGTGCTGATGTGAGGTTCTTGCCATGTTTGAGTTGCTCAGGGAGTTGTAGAGTTTATTTGGAGAGCAGAGAGGAGGGGAGTGAAAATAAATCTGTTCAGTTTGAAAGATGTAAAGACTGTAATGAGTATGGGCTCATTCGGTGTCCGGTTTGTTGGTAGTGTTAGCTCAAACCTACATCGTCGATTTCAAAAGAGTTGATTTTTTCCATTGTAATTCTGCAAGTATTGTTATGCCTTCTGTAAAGGCTGACTAGCAGGCACTTGCATTTCTTTTATGCCTTTAAAGGCCAACTGAAATTATTTGCTACGAAGATTCATAAATTGGTTTTGTTATAGCTGGGTTTATGTTTTAATTCTTATATAGTTGTTATTATATTCAGCATTTGAAATTAAATAGTTTAAACATTAGAGCTATAAAATCATACACTTTCTTAGAATTAATCTCAGGTCTTGGGCAGGAGAAGCAATACCAAAGAGTCAGAAAAATAGTACCGACCATAAAAGGTTAAATATGAATACATTAAAAGGTCACACATATATGTTCAGAATTTAAACTCCCAATTCACATAAAATTAAAACTCTTATTTGTACATTTTTTTTTATATATGTAGACATCAAACCTGACTGAACTTTTACTTCCTTCCATGACTTGCCAAATCAGCAGCCATTTTGGCAGCATAAGTAAGTGCATCTGATACAAGCATAGCCCCAGCTGAGAAATAACTACTTGTTACAACAGCATGGGTCACCTTAGCAGCAGTTTTTCCTGTCACTGAGACTACTGTTTTGGTGGCCTCTGACACATGGTATGTGTCATCAACAGATCTCACCGCGCCTACACCCGCATTTATCCTATCAGTCAACCCGATCCGCTTGCTCAGATCCGCAACCTGGGCCACTGCTGTGGTGGAGACTTGGTGTGACTCATCAAAGGCCTTTGCTTTGCTTAATGCATCTTTGCTTAGAGTATACCCTTTGGACAACATGGTTTTGACCACGTCTTGTGCTATTGTTAGCGCCTCCCTTGGTGTCGTATTGAACTGATATGCATCTACATGCTGTCAAAGGGCAAAAAAGGAAGGTATTAGTGTAGGTTTCAATAGCAAAATTATACCAGTATTTACCTTATTTGACCAAGGTAAGCGAACATTCTTACATCTGCAAACCATAATTTTGGGCTTATTTGCAGGTAATACCAACCACAAGCATGCCATAAAGAGTAAGCAAATGATCAAACCATCCCTGACTTCACCATTTTGACTGAAACTCTTAACTCCAACACACAAATTAAGAACACAGTATACATATAAATTTTGATTGATTTTATCCTAGTTTGAATTTGGGTGAGAAATAGCATGCTACAAATGGGGGAACATTTACCCTTGCAGCACATTATTTGAATTGTAGATGTAATTTGTCAAAATCTATAAAATCAGGCATCAGTTACTAAGAAGAGACGGGCGGATCCAGGATTTTCGTCAGGGGGGGCAAAAAAATATCGAATTGGGTTTAAATATCTAATCGGGTTTAAATCCATTAACTAATTGGGTACTCGACAAAAAATAAGCTTTAGCTTATACTTTCCAATGCTTTAACTTGTAATTTCTGATGCTCTGACTTATAATTCTAATTACCAATAAAAATTCAACAGATTTATTTCAATTTCAACCCTAAATTTAACTCGAATTACAAATTAAACGTCCAGAGGGGGGCAAAAAAAATTTCCGGGGGGGGGGGGGGGGGGGGGGGGGCAGAGTCGATCGAAACCGATAAATCTCCACTAAAACTCAAAATCCAGCTGCCCCCCCCCCCCCGGAATACACTGGGTCCGCCCCTGAGAAGAGATAGTTTAATTGTTATCTACAATATTTGCAACATTAATTACAGTTTTAAGAAAGAAAAATAAACTCCTCTTTGCTTTTCTTTTTATATGTTGCATTTGATGTACTTACTGTTGTCACAGTTTCCTCTTCTATACCCCAAGAACTTTGCTGCCAGAAATTGTGATCGTCATAGTGGCCCCACCGGGCTATGCATACAGGTTGATCCACAATAGTAGCTCCCTGATAGAATAAGAAAATGAAATAAAAAATAGATTGTTTCTCAGCAAATTAACTAATGATTTTGAAATTAATTTGATTTTAGAAGGTTGGTAGAAAATGACAAGTGAGGTAGTTGGAAGAAATAAATCAGTCAATTGAGTATAGTACAGAAATAATAAATCGGCCAAAGGATATAAAAACTTGTTTAAAAAATGGCTAATTAAATATGAAATATATACCACAGAGAAACTTAATGACCCATCAAAGGCACAAAAGTCAACATGGGAAAAAGAAAATGACACACGTAACACTTACACTAAGCAGTACTGCAGTTTCCAAGGCATGAGGTTCCTTAAATGTCACATAAGCAGTAGAGGCATAGTCTCCTGATCTGATTTTTAATATGTGAAAAAAAATGACAGACATATTAAGGATGAATATAAGCAAAGCGAAAGCATTTGCAAGATTTGCATATCTAGACTTCAACTAAAGCAATTAGTTCCGGTTTTAAGTTCATCAATGAACTTCAAAGCTCCCCTTTGTTAATATGCTAAATTCATATAAGATTCATCACAGATAGTTGGAAATAATGAACTCGAAAAGATTGGAATTTTCATTCAGAAAATGCCATAAAAATAGCCTCCAAATAATCAATAGAAACTCGAGAAAAAACTCCAAATCATTCATTTTTTGCTAAAATATCCCTAATAGTTGGGGAAACCTAAAAAAGGGCACTGGCCTCCCTCCACATTTGGGTGTTATATAATTAAGTGCAAAGTACTTTCCAATTTTTCATTAATATAGCACATATATTGCAAACTTTTCTGTACCTTTTTTTTTTTTTGCAAGCTTTTTCTGTACCTATTTTCTAGCAATTAGATAGAGCAGGAACTAGATATTGAGCAGTACAATAATAGCAAGAGAACTTTACTCACCTGATAATTTCAATGTGGTCAATAGCTCCAGAGAAAGAGAAGAAATCATAGAGATCCCCTTCAGTGGCTCTACTGGAGAGATTTGTGACTTCAATTGTGTACGCTTCTTGACTCATATTCTAACAGATACCAAAAAATAACATATATTTTATTTAAGGCAGTCTAGAGACAAATTCAGAGCAAGTTCCAGAAATCTAGAAGTTGGGTTAAAAGTCACAGCACTTATTATGAAGTAGCAAGATAAATTAGCACCAATAATAAGAAGTTTCTTAGAGTAATCAATTAAAAATTTGATAATTTTGAGATTCAGTGTATACTATTATTTGTTAAATAGTAATTTAGTATGTTGCTTGGGGAGAACAAACCCCAAAAGCGAAAGGAAGGAAAATAAAAGACAAAGAAATCAAAATTAACTCTAAGAGAGTATGAGGCTAATTTTTCGGCACTACAAATTGTTCTCTCTACTAAAACAAAGACTGGAATTGTAGAAATTTCTAGGCAAGAAGGGTTTCAGACATTAACTTTACCTACTGTGTATCTTCTTCAAGCCGTAAGACTTCTCTCTTTCTCTCCTCTCTCTCTCTCTCTCTGTCTCTCTCTCGCTGATTTTGCAACTACCGATAACAGTTGCGAGTTTACCAGTTCTTATTGTCGGTATTGGTACGACGATTGCTTCCGAATAAGAAAAGTGTTGTGTAATTATTACCCAGAGTTTAAACTGGAAGCTTCCAGCTGTTCTTTTGGGATATGGGATTCAGATATCTTCTGCATCACTTGAGAGGACATCGGACCTACTCTGATTCGATTGGTTTAATCATCGTCAATTTGCTTTAAGATTCGTGCAAAATGCTTTATAATTAGTGCGGGTTTGTTTCAATGTCGTGTGCGCAAATCTTAAGTTAGATCGAACGGTCATCGTGCTCGTTGAACCTAAAAATAAATCCGATGGACATTGGACCTACTCCGTTCTCCTTTTGCATACATACACCTTTTAGAAATGAAAAATCATTTCTTAAAAAGAAAATATTATAGGAGCATTCAGAGTAAATTATTTATTAATTCAAAAGTAAATAGTCCTTAATTTATAGTAGGATAAAAATGTGACATTATTTTTGTGCACTATTCATATTCCACATCTTTATCTCTATCTCTATTTTCAAAATACAAACACTTAATTTGAACTGTTCAAAGTAAATTTCATATTAAAATGATGAATTAGCGTTAGCAACATATTTTAGTCCTTAAAATGATTGTCCACGGCGGACAGAAGTTGACACTTAACCAACAATCAAGTTGTACAAGTAGAAATTCTTAAAATAACACAAATCTCGTTTAAAGGGGAAATTAAAGATTCATTGACAAGTTCGAGAAACGAAAAAGAAAATCATAGTTGCTCAAAGGGTGATAATTGGGCCGACTCGAACCTTCTCTGGCCCACAACGATTATTCGTCCGTTACAGGTCAGCATCCGCCTAGAGTCCAGATCCTCTGTTGCATGTTCTGGTTCATTTCCTGTAAGATTTCACTGCAATGAGGTCGTTCGAGCTTATCTTCCTAGTGTTTGCTTGTGTACTCCATCTGTCAATAACATACAACAGGAACTCCGCCTTGGTATATTATACAGAAAATTTGGATTCTTCTCAGCTGATGATCGTTTGGTGGTATGTCCAATCAAAAAAAAAATAATGTGGCTGGTTTTGCTGCAGCAGATATTCTATAGAATCTGGTGCAGTCTTTATCTCATTAGTTGATGTCATAGTAACATGGTTCGCGAATTATTCGCGAATAATTCGGATTTCAGCATCTAACGAATCAATCAGTATATAAAATGTTAATTCGCAAATTAAACGAATTCTACGTATAAAACGCGTTTTGTTCGGTAAATTCGTCTCTTGTCAGAAGCTTTAATTCTCCGAAGGAGCAAGCCACACAAGCCATTTGGCTTCTCATCTTCTGAAGGGGCAAGCCATATAAGCCAAAGGACAAGGCTGCAGCACTTTTGAGTACTTTAAGGTAAGAAAAAAATAATAAACTAAGATATATTTTGAGTCAGCCGGCTGGATAGTCAAAGACAAAAGTTAACAATCAAATTTGCATGAATATCTTTTCTTTTTTAAGATTTTACACATAAATAGTTTTTTTATTATTTGACATTTTCAAACAGATAATTTTAAAAATTATTAAAAAAATTCCGAATCATTCCCGAATTATATACCCGAATCACGAATTTTTGACCTCGCCGAACCGAACTCGAACTTTTGATTTGTCACTATACTTGATGTAGTATAGGACCAATTGTGACCTCATTGTCATTCTTAGAATCCAGATTGTTTATTTGCAGTGCTTTTGACATTAAAGGTTACTATTTTATGGTGTTCTGAAGTGCACCGTAAAAAAATTTAAATTTTTGAATTAATTATATATAGAGTCATTAAAAAATATTCTAAAATAAATACATTAAAATTAATATTTTAATGTATAAATTTTCTAATTTTGACCGCTTGACTTTATATTAAGTTAGTTCTAAAATTTAAAATTATCGCGTAGACACATTATTCGTAAGGTTGATCGGTTTTAACAATTTGGATTCATCGTTTAAAAGCAATCCGATAAATTTTAGAGTAAAGTTTACAAAAAGATTTGATGAACTTAAGAACACCCTAGTTGTACTCATTATTATGCTTCAAAATTTTTTTTTAGCACCACAGTTGTTGTATTCAGTTTTATGCAGTGCATTTACGACTGAAATTTTTATTAATATTAAAAAAAAATCAAAAATTTAACAATATGCACCTATTTGACAATTATTTCTGAATTTTCCCAATATAGAGAATAATTCTTCAGATCTGGACTTAATTCTCCGCATTCAGTCATTCTCTTTCCGGAAAATAATTTTCCAGGTCTGAGTTTCTGAAAAATTATTTTCCGGAAGGAGGCTTTTATGGGCGGAATTTTTTGTTTGTTTTTGTTTTAGTAGATTGTTTTTTTATAGTTATTGTTATTGCATATCAATTATTCAAACAATTTGCATATTTTAATATAGTTTGAATGTTTTATATTCTAATTTTCATGAAATTATTAATTCTAATTGATTGTTTTTTAGATGTTTTAATTGTTTTGTTTTAGTTATGTGAAATTTTATCTAGCAATTGTTTTTTTATAAGAATATGTTGTCCAATGGGAAGTAAGAATATTGAAATTCAAATTATTTCAACCTAAAAATTATAATTAAAATTACTAAATAAAAACCGAAACTGTCACTACAAATTAAAATTCCATCAATAACATAAAAATTAAAATTACTAAATAAAAATCAGAATTGTCACTACTACAAATTCATATTACAACAACATAAAACTAAGAAACATCAACATTGACGTCTGTTTGAAAAAGATCCTCTTGCTGATCTTCTTGAGGAAGATGTTCCTTCTTCTGCTTTATAATAAAGTCGAAATAACACAACATATTATCCCTGGATTGCATGAAGTCAAACCTCATTTGTCAATATCTTTTACCAGATACATAATATATCTACTAGTATTGTGTCGTGCATAAACAAAAACATATTACAGTAGAATAAAAAAAATTCATACAAAATGACATATTTTTATATAAAAATATAGATTAAATGACAAATAATATTCTTTAAATGATTTATGAAATGATACGTAAATAATATTTTTTAAATAACATATTAAATGACAAATATATTTTTTTTTTATCTTTTTAACATATTTTTATAAAAAAAAATCATACAAAATGACAAATAAAAATTTTTTAAATGATTTTAAAAAATAGAAAAAAAAAATGAGACATAGTCAATCAATCTATAAATGACATTTACAAAATAGAAAGAAATTATGACAATTAGAAAAGTAATACAATTTTGCATGTAACGAATATGTAGCTAAATAAATTTAGACTTCTACACGTAAAAAAATATTAAAAAATGTATAAAATTACAAAAAGACAAATTATTTAATTGGAGGGCAGATATTCAATTTGAAATTGTATCTTTTATTCACAACCGTTGACGGATCAGAACATCTAAGTACTTAATATAAGAATTGAGATGTTGCAATTTGTAGAAATCTAAAATTGAGGCCCAAAAGATTCCATCTAATTTCTAAACCATACTTTAATTTGTTGCTTTTCTCGGCGTTCCAAGTCCAAAATCCCTTTAGCAAAACCACCGGGCCTAGACAAGTATTCCAAAAACCGTCTGATATCTTTTTTTTTGAGAAAAATGAGGGTCTAGCCCCATTTATATCATTAATTGGATCCGTTACACAAGAATGGTAACCACCATTAAAACAAAATAAGAGGGTCTTGTTCAAAACAATTGAGCCCGACCCGGTACAGAAAAAGAAATAAGGAAATAGCAGTACACCGAAATGGGTTAATAAAAGTTGAAAGGAAAAACATGAAAAATAGCAATAAGTAACAGGAAGGTTGAAAGTTGAGAAGCGGCAGGTCCCTTTCGTCTACCATGCCAGTATCCCTCAGTTGGTACCAACGGCGGTACCAGCTATTAGCATTGCATCTTTTTGTCAATGCCCGGTGAAGCCGTGTTGTGTTGTCGGCAGAGTTAGTCCGGCTCCGTCTCGTTTGCGGCTTGTCGTCTCACTTTCTCATAGTGGTGTAGTTGGCATATCACTCCCCCCATCAGGTCATCCACTTGTTTATGGTTGTCAGTGAACGAGCGATTGCATCGTTCTCTCCAAATGACGAATTGCATGATCATCATTGCCGATTGTTGTATTCGGTGCAAGTTGCATATCTTTTCTCTGTTGTGAACCGCAATCGATGGTTTGGTTGGCCACCTGTATGCCGGCCTAGATCTTACCAACTTGTTATATAATCTCAGTGTGTATATGCAATCCTCAAACAAGTGTTGTGTTGTTTCGGTCTGCTCCTTGCACAGGAGGCACCTACTGACTATAGCCCAGCCTCTTTTTTGTAGATTGTGATGTGTCAGGATACTGTTTCTATTTGCCAACCATGCAAAAATTCTGATTCTTGGCGGTGCCCGAACTTCCCAAAGTTTGGAGTTTGCTGTTGTGATCCGTGATCCAGTTTTGGGAAGGGTATATGCCGACTTGACAGTAAAGTTGGCACTGGCTGTCCATTTCCATGTTATTTCGTCTCTGACCCCTTGCCTTAGATTTAGTCGCCCTAGGTAGCCTCTCAACTCGGCTAACTCCTGTTGTGCCTCAAGCGTGAGATTTGGTTTGAACAGTTGATCGAGCGGCTGCCGGTTGGTGGCCATTTGCAGTGATATTTCTGGGTGCTCGGTGAAAGAGTATAGGTTTGGCAAGTAGTAGCGCAACTGCCCTTCCCCCCAGTCATGGTCCCAGAGTTGAATCGTCTCACCATTTCCAGGTGCCCAATTAGTGGAGACATGAAAGAACTGTTGTTGTGTATTTTGGGTATAGGAATAATTGGTCTATTTCGTACACTTCTGCTTTAAATTTATAAAACCCTAAATACGCAAAGTTAGATTGAATTGCAAGCGCACAATCTATCATTGTAGTAATTATGGGTATCGATCCAAAGATAACGGGAGATATTACTTTCTACTAAATCAATTAACTCTAAAATAGTGCAAATAAAATAAAAGGGGGAGTAGTTGTAAAATTGGTTTTGGGTTCAATACCCGATTGAGAGTTGAAATTAAAACAAGACAATTTTAAACAAACAAATAAAAAGGAGTTTGTGATTCAAATGGATAAGAGTCTAGGGGCTATCGGCATACAATCATTTGGTCAAATCCACATTTACTCAATATTCTAAACTCATGTTTGCAATTATGGGGTTTCTAAACGTAAATATCAAAAAGGGTCACTTTCGTGAATTAATGACGTGTCTAGATAATTCGGACTTCACGATTAAGTTCTTCGCCCTAGCTATCTAGACCATAAACACAGATTAGCCTAGTTTATCCCTAAATACCAATACTTCACGGTTAAGTCCTTCATACGATATTTGGTTCAATTCTAGGTGTCCCAATCAAATATAAGGCTTCACGATTAAGTCATTCACCTCAATTCAACCTTTGTTCTTGTGGTTCCGGACTAAGAAATAGATTTGGTCATTTCTAATCTTAATCCTAAGGTAATTCATGTATACAATTTGGTACCATTAATTATAACTCCTAGCATCTTAAGTTGGTTAGACTCAAGCGGGAAATTAACAAGCAATCAAATCATACAAGCACATGAATTGTAAAATCAACAAGAATAAACAAACTTGCAAACAATCATCATAAAGAAATTAATTCAAGTAAATATTAATTCAACGCAAATTCATGTTTTTAGCCTAAGCCCCTAGAGAGGAAATCTAGCATCTCATGGGTGAGTTAACATCCAAGAAAGTTACAAGAGAAATCATAATGAAAACAAAGTAAAACAAGTAAGAGAATAGACTACACCAATCTCTTCGCTCACTGCCTTTGATCTTCACTTTTGCTTGCTCGAGAATCCTTCAAACCTTGCTCTTAATCGCCTTTGATCACGAGGAGAAGATAGAAGATGTGTAGAGAGATGTGGAAATTAAACCTAGAATGAAGAATGCCTCCTCCTGTTGCCTCCCTGTCCATATATAGCCAATTTCGTGTCTTGGGAAACAATCCCCCAAAATCTGGCAACAAATCTGAGAAGATATCATGAATTAAGGCATTAATGGCATTGGTGCGGCCTTCCTGCGGCCTTCACATAATCCGTGCGGCCCGCACAAACTGGAAGTCGGCTGGAAATCGGCTAAGGCATGAGGAATCGTGCGGCCTTCATGCGGCCCGCACGGCTGATCGCAAAACTCTCGGTTAAATCGATGCGGCCCGCACAGAATCCGTGCGGCCCGCACAAAATGCTGTTTTGCTCCTTTTTGCTCGATTCCTGCAAATAAGATGAAGGAAAGGCAGTAACTTGGTTCTATGGTGCATTCTATACTAAACTAGACTAAAATACAAGGGTTTTGGTATAATTTAGGAGGTAAAACCTCGACCGAAGGTATATATAATTGAGGCTTATCAACTGTCGCACTTTTTGAGGTATTGTGAAGAACATGTGAGTGAGTGGTAATCCGTCGCATGTGGTGGTTGTCTCCAACATGAGAGGCTTCCATAACCTATCACCATTGGCGTACCAGTCCCAGATCCCTCTCATGAGGAGGGCACAGTTAAACATTGTCAAGTCCAGTACACCCAAACCTCCAATTGCTTTAGGCTCGCACACTTCTTCCCAATTAACTAGGTTGTAACCTTTGTGTTGCTCTGCCACGCCATGCCATAAGAATCTTCGCCTAAGCCCATCAATTTTCTTTATCACCCATTGCGGCAATTTTAGAACCGACATTAAGTAAACCGGCAGGGCGGATAGAATTGAGTTAAGTAGCACCAGCCTTCCTGCAATTAAGAGGAACCTTGTTGTCCAGCCCGCTAATAGTGAGGTCATCTTCTGGATCAGCGGTAGGTATGCCGTTTTGGGCAGGCGCGTATCTGATAACGGGATGCCAAGATAGGTGAATGGGAGGTTTGCCACCTTGCAGCCTAGAATTTGCACCAACTGTTGCTGCTGCTGATGTTGCACATTGAGCACTATTATTTCAGACTTTTGTAGATTGATCGCAAGTCCTGAAACTTCCTGAAATACCAGTAATACAATTTTAATTGCCCTTGCTTGGTTGCTATCTGGTTTGAAGAAAAGTAGTGCGTCATCCGCGTAGAGCATGCAAGGTTTCATGTGCCTGTAAGGTAGCCTTATCGCTCCTGAGTCCGTTAATTTTTGCAAATACCGTGCCAGAAAGTCAATCGCAATTATGAATAATGAGGGGGAGAGCGGGTCTCCTTGTCTCACACCCCGCTTAAGCTTTAGTTGCTTCCCCAAGAGGCCATTTATAAGCACCTGTGATGCACCTTGAAGTACCAGTGTGCGTATCCAAGTTATTCAGGGAGCCGGAAAGCCAAGGTGAGTCATTGCCAGTTGCATGAAGTCCCAACTGACAGTATCGAAGGCCTTCCGAATGTCCAATTTGAACATGGTTATAGGGGTTCGGTCCTTCCTGGCAAGATGCAACAGGTGTTGCGTATATATCACACTTTCTGTAATCTGTCGGTTCTTTTGGAAGCCGGTCTGGACATCACCAATGATGCGCCGCATGTGCGGTTGTAGGCGGTTTGCCAAAACTTTAGAGAAAATTTTCTGGATTCCGTGAAGAAGGCTGATGGGTCTGAAGTCTCCCGGCTGTTGTGCGTTGTCTTTTTTCGGTATCAACACTATGTGAGAAGAATTTAATGGTGATAGTGTTGTGCCATTGGTCATTGCTTGCCGGAATACCGCATGAATATCGATGGAGACGGTATCCATGAAGTGTTTGTAAAATTCCCCGGAAAATCCATCCGATCCGGGACTTTTGTTGTTTGACCACTGGGCAATGGCCTCTTTAATTTCCGTCTGTGTTACCGGGTCTGCCAGGTCATGTAAACACACTCGAGTCGAGTATAGGTTATCCCAGTGGATAGTTGGTGTTGGTTTTGCCTCAGTACCCATTAAGTCCCTGAAATAGTCGTGGAATACCTTTGCTTTCGTTGCTTGATCGAAGAAGGTGTGATTGGCCGTTTGAACCTGCAAAATGGTGTTTCTCCTTTTAGCATTTGACGCTACCGCATGAAAGAACCGCGTTCCCCGGTCTCCTTGCAACTCCCATCTGAGTCTTGCCCTTTGTCGCCATTTAACTTCCTCCAAGGTGGCCAACTCCGTGTACCTCTGTTTGATCATGGCTGTAATGTATTTCTCAAGATCTGTTGTCCTTCTTAGTTCTTTAACCTTGTCAACCCAAGCCAAATAGTCCCTGCAGGTGTTTGTCTGAAGTTGCAGTTTTTCTGTCCGATCCTTTGCCCATTCCTTGATTCGATTCTGAAGGTGATTGAGTTTTACTTGCAACTGGTTCGGCGTGGATGCTACTGGGACCGAGCCCCAGGTGGTGCGCACCATTTCTTCAAAACCCGGAAATTTTAACCACTTATTCTCAAATCTGAACAGTCTCGTGCGCTTGAAAGCCGTGGCTGCCGTGATGATTACCGGACAGTGGTCCGAGCTCGTATTTGCTGCCGCCTTTTGCACTGAGTTTGGATAAGCGATATGCCAGTCTGTGTTGATGATAAATCTGTCCAACTGGGCCATGTGAGGCTGCTGCCTGTCATTTGTCCATGTGTAGTTCCGTCCCGATAGCGGCAGATTTATTAATTCCATCTCGGAGATGAGCTGAGCGAATGACAGCGTTGATCTCCAAGTGTTTGCATTGTTATTGCGCTCGGCCAGCGCGGCCGTGACATTGAAATCCCCTCCTATTATCCAGGGCATGTCAATTGGTGGTTTGGAGTTTCTAAGTTCATGGAAGAAGATGGTTCGGTCCCTTTGTGTTGTCGGGCCGTAAACCGCCGTGAAGGCGAAACAGTTCCATCACAGTTGTGTTTGAACACCATTGTAATTGAGAAGCGATTAACTTGAGATTGCACCTTAGTGTAATTTCTCTGATTCCAAGCAATGAGCACCCCCCCTGGTACCTTGAGCCGGCAGTAGCTCAAAGTTGTCAAGTCTTCTTCCACACACCTCTTTAAACAACAATGTATCTATATTTGCCAACTTTGTTTCTTGCAGTGTGACTATGAAAACCGTCTGATATCTATTTTAGATCTATATAATAGGACGATTCAATAAAACAAAATCCATTCGATTGAAAAGGAGAATCATTTAAGAGTTGGGACAATTGCTGTGCCACACAGTGAGTTGTCCTTTTATTAGATTTTCGATGCTATGCATTGTTTTAGTTTGATGCTTCAAAATTTAAATCATATACAATCCAATAAAACACTGCATCGACCCTGAAAAAGATTTTTCTTAATGTGATTTACAATAATTTAATTTTAATTGTAGTATTTTTATTAGATTTAACGCAAAAGCTACCGAAATTTTTATTCATATCTTCAATTAAAAAAATTACACAAACGCCCCCAATTTTTTTTAAATGCCCAAACAAGCATCTTCTCCCGAAATTTAGAATATTCGGACATCATCGTTGATTTATGTTTTTTTTTTAATTTGTTTAACCATGAACAATTTTATTTATATGTATTTTGTGAACTATTTTATTTGTATTTTTAAACTTTATTTGCATGTTGTGAACTTTTTTAGATGCATGTTTTGAACTACTTATTTATTTATATAATGTGAACTATTTAATATTAACATCGCTATCTTTTTCGGAAATCTATTACAAATCAATTAAAAGATTACAACATACATAATTAAAATAGGAGGGCACAAATGTCTCATTGCTTTTATATTTCAATTATATCCCACATCTTTATCTCCAATTTTAAAGTCCAAATAGACGATTCTAACAGCTCAAGATGATATCCACATTAAAATGTTATTGGGGACCAAATTTTATATTTTTAGGAATTTTTTTTACTATTTTTAAGATAGGTACGTTTTTAGATGGTCCAAAATTTTCTGAAAAAACCGTGATTTTGTATCTATCTTGAAAATAGTAAAAAAAAATTCAAAAAAATATAAAATTTGGTCCCAAGCACATTTTAACGTGGATATCATTTTGAGCAGTTTGAATCGTCTGTCTGGACTTTGAAATCAAAGATAAAGATGTGAGATATAATTAGAGCATGAAAGTAATGAGGAATTTGAGCCATCCTCTAAGTAAAATTCATCCAACATAAACAATAAACCTACATCCATAACTAAAACCCTAAATTTCATGACAATAATCCTACTTCCTAGTATAAATAAAAGGAACAAAGTCATCATCTGACATTGGCGGCACTAGATCAAGCACAATAAACGAAGTGCTAGGCTTCCTAGTATAAGTACAAAGAACAAAGTCATTGTTCGATGTTGGCGGCTCTCGATCAACAACCTGCGTTAGTTGCACCTACGTACTATGGTCTCAGAACAAAGTCATCATCTGAAATTTCAGGCCCCAGACCAGACCTCCCATTTGGACAGTACATGGCGAAGTACCTACATAATTCTCTCCGTGCCACAAATTCTTCATGCAAGGTTGCCACAAATAGAATTTCTACTTCGACCCCTTCTTAACCATCATCTCGCTTCTCCACAATTAGAATATCTACCTTAGTTGTTACTGAACATTTTTGTTTCCTCTTTTTTTCTTTTTTCTCTTCCTCTTTTCTTCTATTTTTCTCTTTTGTTTAGATTGAGTAAGTTGTGAGTAGGAGGAGAGAGAAAACATAATTTTATAGGCAGAAAATGTGTTTCATAGACAACAGCCGGTAATTGTTTTTAATTGAGAATATGAATAAAAATTTCGGCAAAAGCTATGACTGGTAGAGGTGTAAAAGAAAACCTTCTTTAAAATAAAAAAAAATTAGACAATGTTTATACTGTTGAATTTACTTGATAATGTTGAAGTTATCAATGTTGAATTTACTTGTTTATCCGCAATGCTAGAGAAGATTCATAACTGACTGAATTTTATAGCTACTGAGTACCAACGCACCAGAATATTTGTGCAGTGGAATGCTACCGAAATTTTTAAAGTTAGCACAGTTTAAAAAAAAAAAAAAATCAAAAAATCATCGTTTTTAAGAAATTTCAAATTTAACACGTTCTGCGGCTTCAAATGCTGGGGACCGCACGGGCGTTCTGCGGCTCCATATATATATTTTTTTTTGTTTTTTATCTAATTAAAAGAGGGTACCACATGGGGATATCTCAAAGTTCGGTTTTTTAATAAATTTTTTTTGTTCTAGAAATGCGTGCCCCGTATGAGATTTCTCAAAATTTGCTTTGACAAAAAAAAATAATATATGGGGCCGCATAATGGTTCTGCGGACCCCTGGCTAGGTCCGCATAATGCATGTGCGGTCCCCAGCATTTGGGGCCGCAAAATCATTCTGCGGCTGTGTTAGATTTCGAATTTCTCAAAAACGATAATTTTTTTTATTTTTTTTACACAATGGTAGTTTTAAAAATTTCAGGGAATGCTAGCATGGAGGATGGAGGTGCCAGAAACCCCATATGCAGATCTAACAGTATTTGCTCCAATTGTTATGTTCAGAGTTTTTGTATTCATAGTATTAAAAAAAATCACGGATATTTAATTTTTGGTCTTGTAATAAAGGTAATGCTCTCACACACAGAGACCACAGACTTAAAATCCAAATAGAAGAATTCCTTATAGATATTAAATAGTTATTAAATAGTTAAATGACTAGCTTGACCTTTAACCTTTATAAAAATATATATATATATATATATATATATATATATATATATATATATATATATTAACCATACCCCGCATGGTCCGTATCTCGTTTCATCGTCCAAGTGCAGATGGCTGCATGGGTTGAACCATGAATTTTCCCAGCGGCTTCCCCTGGCTCAGCCCGCTGAGAGAATTAGCGATATATTACTTAACTGAAAGGGCTGAATGAAGAAAGGAAGCAATCATTTGCCATTGAATCTGCTCGGGTATATATTTCAATGCATAAAGCTATACTTTTACTTTAGCTACTTTGCCATACTTTGATAATGAAAATCGAGACGTTCCCATTACACGGCGCAAAGATGTTTTTCAAAAATCAAAGGCTCATTTTTCCAGCAGGTTGGGCAAAGAGAAAGTGCTGGGAAACCCACGGTTGGGCTATGTTGGGCTCCCCAATCATGCATTCACCACGGTCTATATTCATATGGACATCAAGATAGATACAAATATCCAATTTGATCCATGAAAATTGGGCTTTATCATTATGTGTTAGTGAGTATGAATCAATTATGGGGTCCTTGATTCTGGATACATATCCTCCCCGGTACTGTAAAAGATTCCCTTCACTTTACGGTTTGAGATTAACTCTCAGCCGGTTTGGGATTCGGGCTGACAGAGGGGCAGTACTATTGGGCTTTGAGATTCGTGCCAAGTTAAAAAGAACTGTCCAGATCAAGTAATTGTAAAAGATTCCCTATTACGGTACCGGGGGTCATGTGAATTCCCTTGATTCTTCCTGCTGCATTGATCACGTCATTATTGCATACATGCACGGTAACTTAATTGGTAAATATGTTGAGTCAAAATTTGTCGAGTCAAATGACAATGATTACTAAAGGCCTAAGTATATTTTATTGATAGCAAGCTACTACTAGCCTTAGTAATTAAAAGGACCGTTAATTAATTAATTTACTGCTAACATAGTACAGCCGAAACAGAAGAAAGTTAAGAAGGAAAGAGAGAGGAGAAAAAGGAAAGCCATTAAGGCTGTATAAACTCATGAATCACATATATATCACATTAGTAGACTCCTGATTATGGCAGCTTGAGCACTTGTCATGTCGGTAGTAGCGAGCAAGTCTGTGAGCCTTTCACTCAAATCATCTACCTCTTGTTGCAAGTCCCTAATGTAGTTGCATGTATCTTGTAAAACCCTCGATGCTGATACCTACATATTTATTATACAAGACCATAGTTGTGTGAGAACCTTCTCAGTCTACCCAAATGTACGTAACACTACAATATGTCGAACACAAATAACGAAATGTTCGTTCTAAGAACCTGCGTATGAGATGATGGGTTGAATTATTGCTTTGTAGCATGGTTCAACTAAAACTCTAAATTAAACCAATCTAGTTACTATATGGTTATATATAGTAGTACTTGTTTTATCTAACAGGGTTCAGCAAATTTGCTAATTTAGAATGACAAATGTAACTTACGCTATCACTGGTACGGCTACGTGCCTCGGGTAGCAAGTCCTGCAGTTTTGATACTAGCTCCACAATCTGCTCTTCGGTAATCCTAGAAGAATTACTCGACCGCCTTGAGCGTGACCTCCTACTAGACATGTTCTCAGAGAATTTCCTACACTAGTCTTTTGCAGGGTTTATTGCTGTTCGATTGTACCAGTGGAGATGTTAGCTATTAACTAGCTAGGAGAAGTAAGAATAGAAAGGTATTTTGGTGAATAAAATGTTAAGAGAAGCAACGCTTGAAGCACTGAGGAAGGAATTAAGTGGCAACTCAAGAGAAATGCGAATGGTTAATTACAGAGGTAAGTGCACTTAAATAGTGGAATCTGTGCTTGTTTTGTTATGTGTCCATGTGTAGGGACAAAAGATTAGTCTCTAGCGAGAGAGACAATTGGTAAATTAATTTCACGTAATTCAATATATAGGTCGGTAATTAATTCTTGTTGTGCATGGGATTAATTTAAGGTAAATTTTTCCGGAGACAACTGAACTTTGTCCCAGTAAATTTTAATCTGGTCTGTAATTAAGTAATTAGACTGATCTCTGTCTCAGAAAGCTGCTGTTGTGATCTCATTGCTCACGCCAGCAAAATAGCTAACTAATTTAGCAAAACATGTTCATGTTAATTGGGACAAAATTTGATGTAACAAGAAAAATTTGATGTAATTAAACACATTTGTTATTGTTTTTATATGTACCAATTGCAAACTTATTAAGTTAATTGGGACAAAATATAAAAATTGTAGTGACTCCAAAAGTACAAATTAAATTAAATAATCAATGTATAGCATGAGAGAAAGTTTATAGTGATTTCTAAAGAAATTTACTTATATATATATATATATATATATATATATATATATATATATATATTGTTCTTGAATAAAATTATGTTAGAGTAATGATGCTCTTAAAACACTATATAAGGCATGAGTTTAAAAACACCAAAGTATAGCATTAATAAGAATAAATCAAATTAGTGAAAACGGGTAAAAGAAATAAAACTATTGATTAGCTTGTAATACTTGGGAATATTTAAACTAAATTGTATGCGTCTCGGTTAATTAAAGCCAATTTAAAATAATTTTCATCAAATGGAGAATCCTTTGTAGGCGATATAAATTAATCAACTACTAATTATACAAACATATTGTTTTAAGTACAATTTTATAATTATTTAAATTAAAAGCATAATCTGTAGTTATTTTTCAAAATTATATAAACAGAAGTACAATTTTGTAATTTTATAAGTTGAGGATACGACTCTGTTGTTATTCCAATGGAAAAAGCAGGGTCCTGCTTTTCCGATCTCAACCATCAAATTCATTGAGATTCGTGCATGAATTTTTTTTTTATTGAGCTACGCAAATAGAAAATTTTGAATAGTTGGAATCGGAAAAGCAGATCTCTACTTTTCTATTGGAATAACAGCAGAGTTCATTCCATAACACCTTGTTTGGATGGAGAGTAGATGAAGAGAGAAGGGAGGTGAAGAATAGAAAAGAATGGAATGAAATAGAAAAAAAGATTAACATATTTAACCTCTTCATGTTTGGATGATTAGTAAGATGAAGTAAATTTAATTTTCCTTTCCGTCTTATTTCTTGTTTGGTTAATTAAAATTTAGAAGGTTAATGGAAAATTCGATGGATGTTATGGGTTTGTGAAAAAGAAATTTGAATGAGAATTATATATGTAAGATATATGGTTGGGTATTTGTATCATTTTTCTTGAAAATATTTGCAACAAATTTTTTTCCATTCGTTACACCTCCAAATTGGGAAAGAAATCGATTCTATTGATTATAATCATGCAAGGTTAAACTTTCCACCTCCCTCCTGTATCCTTCACTTCCGACATAATTTTATCAACCAAACACGATTCGAAGAAAAATTTTCTTTTCTTCCCATTCCCTCCCTTCCTCTACTCTCCATCCAAACATGGTGTAAGTTGAGAGGTCAGTGCCTCTGTACACTTTGGCTCTGCCTCTGAGTGAGAAGCTGATGATACATGTACAGCTCTTTCAAGTTGTACATAAAGCATATGCATAAACAATTAATATATTACAATTTATTATTTCACCTGTGGGAATATTGTAACACAAAGGAATCCAATGACATTGTTTAATCCTCCACGACTTTGTATTCTATAAATAATGTTATAATATTCGTTCCAAAAGTTGCACATTAATTCAAAGTTAATTTAAATCTAATTTACATAATTGTAAATAGTCAGGTCATCCAGCATAACATTGATAGGTTTACAAAGTTGAAATTATCGACAGAAAATGAAGTGTATGGATTAGAATAGTGAAGTAAAAAAAAACGGTACGATATAATATGATTAACACGTCGTGATTTAATCACATTATAGTACATAACTATTTTTTTTTTCATGTGACGTGATTAAAATAATGAAAGACAGTCATATCGCATAAATGATATATCTCTTTTTTTTCAGATTTTAAATTAGTTCGTAGAAAAAAAATTAAAAAATTCTATAAAATAAGAAAATAAATTGTAAATAAATCAAATAAAGAAACACTTTTGTAAGTAATGTGTCGCAAGACGTGATGGGACCAGATCAATTGCGTGACGTCAGGGGCTGGTCCAGATAGAGCCAGGAGGCAACTGTCTTCCTTGATTTTTAAATTTTATAAAGATCTATAGTCCCGGACCAACTTTACACACCCCCTCCTTCTGAATTTTTTTTTACCTCCTCCGAAATTTTGATTTGCAATTAGGGTTAAATTTAGGGTTTAAATTAGGAGAAATTCTTTAAATTCTAGTTGGTAATTAGGATTGGAAGTTAAAGTATTAAAAATTAGAAGTTGGAGCATTATTTTTTATCTAGTACTCAATTAGCTATTTAAACCTAATTCTCTATCCCCTGACGAAAATTCTGAATCCGTCCCTGCATGACATGTCAATTCGATCGAAAGAAAATATATCACGCGATACACGAATCACATCATGTGACCGACATGCATGTTGTGGCAAAACCGATAACGACTTGACTAATTTTCTTCAGCGTAGAGAAAAAAATAAGCATCAGATCACAATTACATGTTCAGACTAAATATTTAGATAACTTACAGCCCAATGTTTACAAGCACAAAATTAGTTTTTGGAGCATAATGAATATGTAGAGCTAAAAAATATAAGGTGAGCATCTGTGTCAGATGACTGCACGTAAGCCATGTTATGTTGACAGCTTAATTAATCACTTAATAAATTAAAACCAAGAGTAGATTAAAATCATTATCAAGTGCCAATTGATATATTTCTACTGGATAGAGTGGATTTTTTTTAAAAACAGTAATTAAAATAATAAAAGTTAAAGAAACGACATGATTGCTTCGTTTGTTATAAAAACAGTAAAAATCGAATCCAGGATTCGGTTAAGTTATTTTTTCGTTTCACCGAATACACTATTCGATTAAGCTGGTGGTTTTAAAAGGGGATACAGTGGGTTGCCACAGAAGATCCTATAAGCCATTTTTTTGGCTTAACCGAATAGGGGATTCGGTGAAGTCGATTTTTTTGCTTTTTTGGCTTAACCGAATCCCGGATTCGGTGAAGGCGATTTTTTTGCTTTTTGGCTTAACCGAATAGGGGATTCGGTTAAGCCAACGCCTTTCTGAATATTTTTTAATTTTAATTTTAATTTTCACATTAAATTCATGTAGCAATCCATGTATTTTTGGGTTAATTTTAATTTTAATTTTCGGTTAAGCCAACGCCTCTGTATATTCATGTAGCAATCCATGTAGCAATCCATGGATTTTCGGTTAAGCCAACGCCTTTTTGGGTTAATTTTAATTTTCACACCTATTCAGAAAGGCGTCGAAGTCTAGTTTTCAGATAATATTATTTGTATTCACAAAAATATTACGGTTTGCTACAGTTTTGACGATTTGTCGACGGAGGTCAGAAATCATAAAAACAGAAAAACAGAAATTCAGAAATTTTATCATTCAGAAATTCAACCAGATTGAAACAAACATAGTCTTATATAAAACATAATCTTCCATTACAAAATATTCATCGTTCCTTACGTCTGAATAATTTTTTCATCAGACATCCAGCCGTCCGACTAACAGATGGTCGGCTACCAGATGGTCCTGCTTGACTGCCAGTTGCCTCTGCATTACTAGCAGATGTCTCTGGCCGGGTGCCAGATACGCTTCTCCGTGCCCCTTGTGGAGCAAATGACTCTGTATACCTAGCAGATGCAGATACCTCTGGCCGGGTGCCAGATACGCTTCTCCGTGCCCCTTGTGGAGCAGATGTCTCTGTATACCTAGCAGATGCCTCTGCCCGGGTGACAGATACGCTTCTCCGTCTCATAACCGAATACCCTATTCGGTTAACAATAATTTAACCGAATTTATCTCATAACCGAATTTAATTTAACAAAACCGAATAAATTAGATAAATACGGAATCATAAATACAAAACCGTTCATAATATTTATCTAATCTCATAACCGAATACCCTATTCGGTTAACAATAAAAAATAAAAATAAAATCCAAACCGAATACCCTATTCGGTTTATAATAAAAAATAAAAAAATAATGTAAACCGAATTGGCTATTCGGTTTACATTAAAAAATCAAAAAATAATCTAAACCGAATAGCCAATTCGGTTAATGGTGGGTGTTACACGGTTAGTTACATAATTCCGGAATCTGTTCTGTGAAAATATGCTTAACCGAATAGTCAATTCGGTTAAGCAAAAAAAAATAACTTAACCGAATCCCGGATTCGGTTTTTACTGTTTTTATAACAAATGAAGCAATCATGTCGTTTATTTAACTTTTATTATTTTATTTACTGTTTTTAAAAAAAATCCGGATAGAGTAGCCTACTTGGCGGCAGTATCCATGCAGATACTTAAACATGGTACTAAGCTTGACGAAATGTTAGAAATTGAATGGAGAGATAATGATATTAATGTTACTTTTACTTTTACACTGTTAATTTATGATATAGGATGAGGGATCTAGTAACAACAATTTTGAGTTACAACAAAGTTATCACAATTATTGTTTACATTTTCAAAGTTTAAATCGTCGATCTAAACCGTTCAATATGATCTCCACAATAAAATGTACTTTCAGATCAAATTTTACATTTTTTTTGAATTTTTTTACTATTTATTAAGATGGGTACAAAATTCAATGGTCTGAATATGGCTAGTTTTTGTAAAATACTTAATAAATAGTAAAAAAATTCAAAAAAATGTAAAATTTGATCTGCAAGTACATTTTATTGTGGAGATCATGTTGGACGGTTTGGATCGACGATTTGGACTTTGAAAATATAGAAAATGATTGTGGTAACTTTGTTGTAACTCAAAATTGTTGTAACTAGATCCCTCCTCATGATATATATCACTAACATAAATTTCTTAAAATACCTGACCAGATAAAATGAGACCTAGATCGTTTTATTTCAATCTAGCACGAATTTCAAATTATCTTCATATCTAAGACAGGCTCGAAAGAAAAATCGAAACCAGACCCCATTAGTCATTTCAGTTCGGTTCTTTCAAAAGATCTTGCTGTTACTGGACCAGTAAAAACTAGAAACTAAAAACCCAATTAATTAACCGGTTTTTTTGATATAAAAACGGTTGACCCGCCCTCTAGAAATCCCGGTCTGAAGTCTGAACAGGTGGTCCTGAATGGATACGCTCCTTTTTGTGCATCCAATCACAGAGGAGAGTAGACTTAAATTAATAGGTCACATGCTTCGAGGGTTGTGTCATACTTAGTTCATGGGCAAGTGGCCAAAAAGAGAAAGTGTAGACTTAGTTTTGTCTTGTCTTGTATAATTTACATATGATACCTTATTTTCTGGGAGAATTTTATGAACACCCTAAAAAAAACCTCAGAATTACGTGTTTGTCCTCTAAAACTCATAAATCTTATTTACCTTTCTAAATTTTAAAAACTCACAAATTTATTTATTTATTGACTTTTCTATTAAAACTCATTTTAAATTTATAAAGTACCATTTTACCCTTTATGAAAAATTAAAAATATATATTATGTGTAAGAAAAATATTTCGTCTTCTAATTGATTGATTTCTAAGGACAACTTATTCATTTATCTACTTGTGACGCATACACAATGACATTTAGATATATCCTTGTATGTGCATCTGAGGTTAAAAAAAAATGAACCATTTGCTCTCAAAACCAACCAATTAGAAGACTATATGTTCTCTTAAACATGTTACATATTTTAAATTTTTTAATAAATGGCAAAATGGAAGCTTAATTATAAATTTAACATGATTTTAATAAAAAGAAATTCAATAAATCGGGTACATTTGTCAGTTTTTTAAATTAAAAGGGTAAATATGATAATATGAATCTTAGAGGGGGGGGGGGACACAATTTCAAAGTTTTTGAGAGTTATACATAAAATTCACCCTAATATAAAGACAATAAAATAACTAAATTTGTGAGTTTTCAAAATTTACAAAAATAAATATAATATTATGAATTTTAGAGGGGGGGAATATGTGTATGTATATAACTCATGCACATCTAATTTCGGTCTATTTAAAAACACATTCACTTCTTTATTGATAAAACAAGTATTTTTGTTATGTTTAGGTGAGAATGTTTATCTATAAATTTGTTCTTATAGTATATTATTCAATATGTATATGTGAATTTTACATAAAATCCACCCTAATATGTATCTAGTTTGGTTTAGATAATATTAGCCTCTAATATAATTATTAGGGACCCCATGACTTGCTTAGACATTAATCTGTAAAGAAGTTTTGCCTCCATAATTTAAAAAAAATAGTTATTGTTTATAGTTAGAATTTAAATGTAAAAGAAAAAAAGTATAGTCAATTGCAAATTTGCAATTCTACAGTTGTAAGGTAAATCTTGACAAAATACATCCATCTATTTTTTTTTTCTCCATCGTCTTCTATTGATATGCTTCTCAAATTTTAACTCGAGAGAGGACTAAGACAGTTTTCTCTTCCCTTTTCCTTCGTTTTCTTTTCAACCTAATTTTATGAACTATTATATTATTAGATTGACAGTTGACAACAAATGAGTTGATGCTTTCTACTTAAATTAATATTAACACTTATGTAATTTTATTTAAAAGAGCCTTCAAAATATAGTATTTTTATTTTAGTGAAAAGTTAAGAGTCCAAAGTTGGCTCATTCGGCAACGAGTAGAAGTGTAAATTTGTGTCATGTTGTGACTAATGATGTTGTAACTCGAGTTACGTATAGTGTCGTACTATGATTAAATTAAGTTTTCACGTATCGTACTGTGTCGTGACTGAAATCATAGAAAATGGTCATAGGACATTAGTCACGTCGTGACGTGGCTGATAACGTTTGATCAAGTTAGTCACGTGTAACTATTTTTATCGAAACTTTAAGTTAGTTTAAGTAAGAAAATATTAAGAAACAAAAGTAAAAAATTAGGAAATATTATAAATAATTGTAAAATAAAAAAATAATATTGTAAAAAAATTATGGATAAAACATTAAATGTATTAAATTTATTGTTTGGAACTGTAATTGATATTTGAGATAAATAATGATATAAAGTTTTATGTTATTTTTATCACGTGTAGGCATCCTTATTCACATTTTGTACCGTAACATGTTGTGACTAAATCAGTCTGTGTGTCGTACTATGCTATTTTTTTCCGAAAATAATCACGGTACATAACATGCTGACTCATGTCATGTGAGTTATGACTATCACACGGATAACGGATAACGTACCATGACATATCCGGTCACATTATGATTTTTTTACATCTCTAACAATAGAACACTTCAAGTGTCCAAAAGTTGGTAAAAAAAAATTATAAATGGCAGTCCTTGTTTAAATATCAATCATTAACAAACAAGTAATTATCCTTAAACCATTAGGTATCAAGCATCAAGTTGTTTAAGCTCTCTGTATATCAACCACTAAGTAGTAATTAAATCATGCATTATACACATTATTCGTGATAATTAATCAAATATTTGACTGGTCCACCCTAAACAATTGTGCAAAGATAACGATTACATTGTTAAAAAAAACAAAATCCTAACCGTAATTATATTGTACACTACTGAAGAATTAAAAATAATAAACCTGATAATTATCAAAGAAGATCTAGATCACTTTTTAACCAAACACGTGACATTGATAAAGGAGATCAGAATGAAATTATCTTATATGCAAAAGTTAATATTCTCGTTTGGCCTTGATTGATACTAATCAAGTTTAAACTGATCCTCGTTTGGACTATTTTTTAGGAATTAAAAAATCAATCAGTAGCTATTGACTCTTTGTAATTCTGTAAGAATATTCAGGCCTCTTTCCCATCTAAGTAAGAAATTGTAGGAATTTTTGTCCATATCAGAAAAGTTTCCCACGTCTGTTCGGTAAGTCTTTTATTAATTTATGCAAATGGAATTCTTCCTAAAATGACTGGAAAATTTATTTACTAGAATCAATTTTTTTTTCTCACATATATTGTTAGCTCATCTCAATTCTGTGTGACACAGTTTTTAAAATTTTAATAAATAAGAACATCATAGATGCATATTAATTAGCTTCAGATAATTGTTTTATTTTAATTAATTATTAAGCATTGATGACAAAAATGTGTAGCTAATAATATTTATACGAGTCAGATTACAAACGCATAATCTTATTGAGTTGTATAATCGAGTATCGATCCACAGAGAATTAGTGTTTAGGCCTTGAACAATCAGATCTCAATCTTTCGCAAGGCTAGACGAAATCTAAAATTTGATAGTTGTTGTTGTGATATTTAGAATTACTGAAAATATTGAAAGCAAAGTAATTATAAATAAGATGATAGAGTAAATTCCTAGGATTTTTGGTGACCAATGCTACTCAATCTATTTTAATAAGTTCTTACTCACTATTTGGTTTTCAGATGTTGTTTAAAGGTTTCTAATCCAATTTAGCAACTACCCACTCTCGCGGCGTAATATTCCTATCACTACTAGAATTTCTGTTTTTTCCAATGTGGAGCCTATGTTTTTTTCCATGCAATGCATTATCCTTCTCACACAATGATACAACAACTTAACACCTATTGGTATGTGGAGGGTCATTGGCATATAGTAGACAGAACTATGTATGCAATGACATAATAAAAAGGGATTCAAAATAATAAAGGAAACTCAAATCACCATAAACAAAACATAAACAGATACTAAAACATAATTAAGAATTCAAGTACAATCCTCACCCTAGAGATGAGAAGTTTAGTTTCTCATGGCCATGTCAAAATAAAAGAAATAAAATAAGGAGAACATAAATTACAACCCAATTGAAAATTGAAGAACATCTACCTCCTTAGATGACGTCTTCTTCTCTTGCTTGACTTCCGATGGCTGCCCTTCTCTCTCTAAGTAACTCTCTAACCTAACCTAGCAATGAGGATTGCTAGTCTACTATACTGGACTTCACACAATTAAACACGCACACTAAATCCTATTACAATATGGGTATTTATAGTCTTCCTAAATAAATGAAATGTGAAGTAGTGGAAGTAGTGAAGGTGGTGTAAACTTGGAGTGCACTCAAAGTTGGATAGATGAAGCCAAAAATAGTTATGATAACTTGGCTCTGAAGCAAACGCGTCCTTCTAGAAGGTCCATTAGGAATTCGCCCATCTTGATGGCCCATTTAGAGAAATCGCCTATTTTTAGGACAGTTCACGGATCGTGCGGTATCAAGGTTATGCCGCATGCGGCATAGAGGAGGCCGTACGACTTCCTGACTTCCTGACTTAGCCGTCGTGCATGCATCAAGGTTATGCCGCATGCGGCATCAAGGTATTTTTTGCCATTTCGCCGTTGTGCACTTCGTGTGAGGTCTTGCATGCTCCATGTGATACCCTGTTTTGGTGTTATCTCCGGAAATTACCTAAATATGACATTTTGCTCTGTTTTTGCCCTAAATACGCAACTTTCTCAAAAACCTGTCAAAAACACCTAAAAACACATTTGCTGTAAATAAATCAAAAAAATGACTACTTTGCATTCGTTTTTCGCCATTTTTCGAAAAAAAAAAAGATAGTGATCTAATGATATCTCCTGCTACGGTTTACACCACTAATCTTAGATATTTATTCTCCTTATCCTAATATGGTTGATCTAATGATGTCAATCATCTAGGTGTGGCCATCACCATAGTGGACTAGATCTAACAATCGAAATTAAGTAAAGATGAATAGAAAACGGAAAAGCAATTTCAAATACCAGCTAAATTATATTAAAACTTCATGAGTAACACGGTTTACTACCTTGCCCTAAGAATAAAAACTTAGCCTCGGAAAAACATGATTACAACAAGGAGAGATGAGAAAAATACAACCATGACAGAAGATATATATCTTTCTAATACTCTCGAAGCACTCCAAACTTAATACTAACTCTCAAAACTTAAAGTAGATCTTAAGTAAAACCAAAAATGTCTTGTCCCTTTTGTCTTGTGGTCTTTTATAGGTTTCAAGGGACGTTTGAAAATGATTGTAGTCCAAGTAATCTAATGATAGTTGTCACGGAATTGAGCGAAAAGAGCGCCTCTACTACGGACTGTATCAAGGGTCATACAGATCATATTCGACATAGAGGTCTCCGACTTGGTTGATTAATGCGTACTACTCCTGGGTAGGATCGTATTGAGCACCAAGTGCCTAATACGGTCCGTAACAACGATCCTAAATCTTCAAACGATGTTCAGTTTGTCTTGATTGTTGCTCCAATTAATATAAAAGTTTTGTAAATCATAATTCCTGCAATAAAACATAAAGAACACAACATTAACCGATTTTATGTACAAAATAAATATAAAGGTGGAATATTCAAGGAGAACTTAAAACAAAACTCTATGAAAATATCAATATGATTGAGCGTTATCAAGCGTCAATTAAAGCGACTCGATATATATGTTATTTTAGAAATGAAATCAAACATTAACTAATATTTAATAATATAAAAATGGACATCTTATATCTTATTTTACAAAGAAATTTAAGTTGACCTAAGTTTTGGTTTTTATTACTTTCATTTTGAGATAAGAAAAGTATTGTTAAAATATGAAAATCAATATTCAACGTCACCAGCATTAGTAAGAAAATCATTATTGTCATGAAAATCTTCAAAGTGAAATATTAAATTTTCACATAATAATTGAACACTTATTTCAACATATTTCCAACCTACCCAGTTGTCACGGAATTATATGAGATGATATTTTATTGATACGGCAACTCGCAAATAATTTACGAGAACCAAAAAAATTTTGAGTTTGCACGGAAATAATTATGAAAATGTGTTAAATGAATGTTTCTGTATCGTAGAAGTCGATACAAGTAATTGTGAAAAATCCTAATTTGAAAAAATATCAATGAGAAACTATATTTTCTTTTTAGAAGAAACGCCATCAATACTAATTTTCTAATTAATATTATTAATATTTTGAAAGTTTAATATTTAACGTAGAATAAAATTTAGAATTTTTTTTTGTAAAAAATAGAGTTGTACGGGATGATGGTGAAAAAAATAAAATTCACTTAAAATGACTAACATTAAAGTGCGAAACAAAAGTTATCTTTAAGAGACATTAAAAAAAAATATTAGCTCGGATCACATTTTTTTTTCTCGCCAATTTAAAGTATGAAATGAGAAATGGATGAGAATATGAACTTAGAATGAGTTGGAAAACTTAATTGCCGAACATCTCATAGGTTAATAACTGTGTGTATTTTTCAGAAAAACCCATAACAATCATGGAATTGTGTACAACCAAACAGAAAATCGAACACCCCTAAAAATATTTTGTAACGTAAAATTTAATTTAATTTAGATCTCCCAAATGATTAATGATTATGTATCTTTCAAGAGAAGGGACTGAGAAAACTTAAAGGACACAAACCCTACATAATTAAATAATGAGGAGGGATCTAAGTTACAACAAATTTGAGTTACAATAAAGTTACAGCAACTAATTTTTCATTTTCAAAGTCCAAATCGTCGATCCAAACCATTCAACATGATCTCCACAATAAAATGTGCTTGCAGATCAAATTTTACATTTTTTTTTTAATTTCTTTACTATTTATTAAGTATTTTACAAAAAATAGTCATATTCAGACCAGTGAATTTTGTATCCATCTTAATAAATAGTAAAAAAATTCAAAAAAATGTAAAATTTGATCTGCAAGAACATTTTATTTAGATAATCATGTTGAACGGTTTGGATCGACGATTTGGACTTTGAAAAAAAAAAATTATTGTAACTTTGTTGTAACTCAAATTTGTTGTAACTTGATCCCTTCTCTTAAATAATTACATTTTTCACGATTGACCAGCATCATGAGTCATGACTGCTGGAAACATAAAATAAAATAGTTTAATATATATTGTAGATCTTATCTTACGGAAAGATAGTTTAAATTTAGAACCAAAAGTACCTAATTAAAACTGTGGTATTTTTTAATTCTAATAACATCGCGCGTCGGTGGGTTTTGTACCAAACCGTTTTAGTTTTTTTCCGTCTCAACACCGACCATAAATTTATTGCAATATAGAATTCCGATCTAGAGACCCGAAATCTGGTTTGGTTTATTAAAAATTAATCATTGAATTAATGGTTGGAGGGGGTTGCACGATCTCTGAGAAGGGTATCTGCCTCTTTTGTTTCAATTTTTTAGGTTACCACATCACGAGGGAAGCACGTGCAGAGGTACTACTTCCTCTTGACTTGTTGCCAAAAATTATTAAATTTTAGTCGTTAGTTGGTAATTAAATTTGAACTCGCTGAAGATAAAAATGTAGGTTTTTATTATTATAGAATTTATATAAAAATAATATAAGATTTTAGATGAATCGCATCCATATTTTATTTCGATTCCACTAGAGAAACTGAATTTTTTTCTGATATTTTTCCCTAAAGAAATAGCAAAAAAAAAAAAAAATGGTTCCTTCAATGTAATTAAAATATGGATACAATCCATGTAATACTCTATTTAAAAGTCTGTTTTTTTATAAAGAAAACATATTTTTTTATTTATAGAAAGTATATAAAAAATTATGTTAAAAATGTTGTTATTTAGTTTACCCTTTCCTTTTCTGGAAATTGAAAGTTTTGCTTTATTCCTGTAGGTTTTTTTTTTTTTTTTAATTGTTGGACAATACTAATTTATAGACAGGCCCTGCCAAAAGATTTGGAGAGATTTGAGCGAACATGCAAAGGCATATTCAATTAAGGTTTCTAGCTGCCAATCAAAGAGCTACACGTGGAATCTGAAAAAAAAAATCAGATTTTTCCCAAGAATCCTTGATATCATTATTCAGTTCTGTAAGGTAAGGCTTAAATTCCCTGATGCGCATCGTGCTTTATATTTCTTAATTGTTGGATCGTTTTGACATTTGAGTAGCATAAATATAAAGAGGAGGGATCTAAGTTACAACAAATTTAAATTTGAGGTACAACAAAGTTACAACAATTATTTTTTTCATTTTCAAAGCTTAAATCATCGATTCAAACCGTTCAACATGATTATCTAAATAAACTGTGCTTCATATGAAATTTTACATTTTTTTGAATTTTTTTACTATTTATTAAGATGGATACAAAATTCAATGGTCTGAATATGACTATTTTTTGTAAAATAGTTAATAAATAGTAAAAAAAATTTAAAAAATATAAAATTTGATCTGCAAGCACATTTTATTATGGAGATCATGTTGAACGGTTTGGATCGTTGGACTTTGAAAATGAAAAAAATAGTTGTTGTAACTTTGTTGTAACTCAAATTTGTTGTAACTTGATCCCTCCTCAAATATAAAATATAAATTATAAAAATTCATTCGTTCTTAGAGGAACACAGAGACGAAGCCATTAAATTTTAAGAGTAGGTATAATTTTATAATTATTTTAAACACAAATATATTATTGTATTTTTTTCTAAAACCAAAAACATTTGTTGGACTAGGGTAGACAGGTGTCTCTCCGGATCCATGTGGCTCTGTCATTAGAGGAACACAATTCATGTTAGGTTTGTTGTATCCGTATTTATGACATTTACTTGGTTCAAGATATATTATATTCGGGTCTCGTGTTATTTCAATTTATTTGTTGTGAATATACATTTGGATCAATTTTTTATTTAATAATTCAAAATTTTATAATTAAATTTATAAACAGTTGTGATCTGAAAAAGTTGGAGAAACATAATAAATTTTTACATGTTTTCTATCACTCTTGTCACATCATATACCCATATTGTGTGTAGCACACACAATATTTTTACAGCAAAGATTAATATTTAGTTACTTTTTTTCCCTGCTAGAAATAAACCGTTTTTTTTTAATACCCTAAAAAAAATTACTAGAACTACCCTCAGTTTCAAATATTTCAAAAAATATCCTGATCGCCCACTGTGGGGCAGTTTGCTTCCATACCTGACCGCTCCACAGTGGGGCGGTTTGCTATATACGTATATAGAGAGAGATAGAGAGAGAGAGAGAGTTGGGCTATGGTGCATTGCAATGTATATGCCATCTTGTACATTGGACTATAAATCGTTAGTTTTGACTTCAAAAGAACCGATCCAAACCGTTCAATTTGATATCCATATTCAAACGTATTTGGAGATCAAATTTCACATTTTTTGGAAATTGTTTGCTATTTTTTTAGAATTTTTTTAAATCACTCTTTTTCTATGGTCTAGAAATTTCTGAAAAATAGCGATTTTCAAAAATTCTAAAAAAATAGTAAAAAATTTCCAAAAAAATATAAAATTTGGTCTCCAAGCACATTTTGATATGGAGAACATGTTGAGCCATTTAGATCGACTATTTGAATTTCAAATCTAACGGTTTGCAGTCAAATGTACAAGAGGATATATACATTGCAATGCACCATAGCCCAGCTCACTCTCTCTCTCTCTCTCTCTCTCTATATATATATATATATATATATATAGGTTGGCTAATATCAAAACGTTTGTTCCAGAGCCGTGGTGCAACTAATTGGTTTTTCGATTTTCAAAGTCCAAATGGTTGATCCAAACTATTAGATGTGATCTCTATATTAAAATGTGCTTGGAGACCAAATTTTACATTTTTTTGAATTTTTTTTACTATTTATTAAGTCAGTTTTAAAATCGTTGATTTTAATAAACAATGAAAATTTTCTCGATCATTGAAAACAACAATTTTAAAATCGATTTAATAAATAATAAAAAATTCAAAAATATGCACATTTTGGTCTCCGAGCACATTTTAATATAGATTGAATATTAAATGGTTTGGGTCAACTGTTTGAACTTTGAAAATGTAAAAACTAAAGCGTTTGTTTTACGACCTAGGAACAAACGTTTTGATATTAGATAACCTCTCTATATATATATAGAGAGAGAGAGAGAGGTTGACTAATATCAAAACGTTTGTTCCTAGGCCGTGGAACAAACATTTGGTTTTCACATTTTCAAAGTCCAAACAGCCGATTCAAACTGATCAACATTCAATCTATAATTAAATGTTCTAAGAGACTAAATTTTACATTTTTTGGAAATTTTTTTACTATTTATTAAGCCAGTTTTAAAATCGCTATTTTCAATGATCTAGAAATTTTTCACTGTTTATTAAAATCAGCGATTTTAAAATTGACTTAATAAATAGTAAACAAATTCCAAAAAAATATAAAATTTGGTGTCCAAGCACATTTTAATATAGAGATCACATCTAACGGTTTGGATCGACCGTTTGAACTTTGAAAATTGAAAAACCAATTGGTTGCACCACGGCTCCGGAACAAATGTTTCGATATTAGCCAACCTCTATATATATATATATATATATATATATATATATATATATATATATATATGATCACTCAAAAGAGAGCAATGTTTCTTTTAATATTTATAAACTCGGAAATGCTATCGGTTCGGACTGCAAGCGCACAATCCTATCGAGTAGTATATTCGAGGTCGATCCACAGGGAATATTGGTTCAATGCTTTGAGCGATCGAATCACAATCTTTCAAAATGCTAGACGAAATCTGAAAATTAAGAGATGTTGTTTTGATCAATGTAAATTAGGAAGCAATTAAAAGTAATTAAAATAAAGATAGAGATGAGAATTCCTAGGGTTTCGGCACACCATTGCCACTCAATCCGCCTTGACAATATATTCCTGTTGCGTCTGATTTCCTGTTGTTGTTTAATGAAAGACACCACATAGGTCACTGCGATTTATGTTACGCAAGAATGACAGATCTTTCACCGAGATTCTACATAGGACACTGCGATTTACCTTACGCAAATGTCTGATCTCTCAAATACCCCAAATTACTACACAGATCACTGCGATTTACTTTACGCAAGTGATGGAATTTGGTACGCGTTTTGTTGGTCTGGTTTATGGTTTCCCCGCTAAGATTTTCTTCACATAAACCTAATAGATCTCAACGAGGCTAATTCATACAAATAGTTTCTCTTACCATTAAAGTACTGTCACTACCCTAACAGACTCAAACTAGATCATTGAAATTAGATGAAGAGATAGTAAATCACAAAAGCATTTTGTTTCAACAACAAGAAATCATAATCAACAGAAATATATATATCAAAACTTAGCCGCGGAAAAGAAAAGAAACTTAGCCGCGGAACGGCATTGTTACAAGCACTCATCTCTTCTCACTTGAATCAAATCTAACCCTAATTACAAAGATAACTATTCCTTCTGCCCAGGGGCCTTATATAGGAGTGGAGGGACGTCTGGAGGTTGAGTAGGGGCTAAGAAACTGATCTGGAAACAGCTGTCGGCAGTTATTCCCCAAGAGACGCCTTCGGATACGGACCGTATTGGGCAATACGGTCCGTATTAGGACCTTGACGGTTAGGGTTTAATGCTTCCAGCGCTATCTTCTAGTCTGTGCTAGGCCTGATCCTTATTAGGCAATACGGGCCGTAACAAAGACTTAGTCGATGAGCGTCGCTGATCCGATTGACCTGATTCTAGCTCCATTTGGTGTAAAATAGTCCCAAAACCTGTTTTCTGTAATAAAACATAAAGAAGGGTGATAGTAGCATTTTTTTCTAATTAATTAAACATAAGTGTGAGAAAATATGCAAAACCTAAGCCAAAACCCTACGTAAATTATCATTATTTTGACTCTGATCAATATATATATAGAGGTGGGCTAAGATCAAAGTGGTATGACCAAGGCCTTGGTACTACCAATTTGTTTTGTGATTTTAAAAGTTTAAATAGTCGATTTGAAGTGCTCAACGAGTTCTTCATATTAAAATATACTTGGAGACTAAATTTTACTTTTTTTGGAATTTTTTTACTATTTTTAATGGGTTTTTGAAAATCATTGTTTTTAAGATTGTTTTTTTATTATTATTATAAAAAAATAGTAAAACAATTCAAAAAAAATGTAAAATTTGATCAACAAGCACATTTTAATATGGAGAACATGTTGAGCACTTGAGATTAACTATTTGGACTTAAAAATCGCAAAAACTAATTGGTAGCACCAAGACCTTGGTCATACCACTTTGATCTTAGCCAACCTCTCTCTCTCTCTATATATATATATATATATATATGAGGAGGGTTCAAATGCACCCAAATTTCTATGCTCCCAAATGCACCCAATTCTTTATCTCCTTTATCTCTATTTTTAAAGTTTGAACAGTCGATCCAAACCGCTCAACATGATCTTCATAATAAATTATGCTTGGAGACCAAATTTTATATTTTTTAGAATTTTTTTACTATTTTTTAAGATAGGTACAAAATCATTGTTTTAAGGAAATTCTGGACCATCCGATAAAGTGATTTTGTATCTATCATAAAAAATAGTAAACAAATTCTAAGAAATATAAAATTTGGTCTCCAAGCATAATTTATTATGAAGATTATGTTGAGCGGTTTGGATCGACTGTTCAGACTTTAAAAATAGAGATAAAGGAGATGGTGCATTTGGGAGCATAGAAATTTGGGTGCATTTGAACCCTCCTCTATATATATATATATATATATATATATAGAGAGAGAGAGAGAGAGAGTGGCTAAGATCAAAGTGGTATGACCAAGGCCTTTGGTGCTACCAAGTCGTTTTTGGATTTTTAAAGTCCAAACGGTCGATCTAAACCGTTAGATGTGATCTCTATATTAAAATCTGCTTGGAGACCAAATTTTACATTTTTTGGAATTTTTTTACTATTTTTTAAGCCCCTTTGAAAATTGCTGATCACATGGTCCAGAATTTAGTTGCACTGTTTTTACTGTTCACCCGGATCTGCCATTTTCAAAGTGGCTTAAAAAATAGTAAAAAAATTCCAAAAAATATAAAATTTGGTCTCCAAGCAGATTTTAATATAGATTGAACATCTAACGGTTTGAATCGACTATTTGAACTTTAAAATTACAAAAACTAATTGGTAGCACCAAGGCCTTGGTCATACCACTTTGACCTTAGCCACTCTATATATATATATATATATATATATATATATATATATATATATATATATATATATATATTTAGAGATGTTTCGTGTGTATAGAATGAATGTTTTATATATAGACACTAATAGTAATTTGGTCTCATTATAATTTTTTTCTTTTTTTTCTCTCTTTTTGGATACTCATATTCTTTGATTTTGTAAATAGAATATATGACAAATAAAATATATATGTGTGAAACTAGAGCTGATATCTTAGATATTGTATATAACCCATGTAACAAGAAAATATACTCTTGTTCTCTTTCATAAAATATTGGCAATTTTTTTTATTTTTAAGTCATTTTGTGCTATCTTTCATAAATTATAAAAAAAAATTCCAAAAATAGTAAAAATTGGTATTCCACAAGTTCATTATATAACCAATTTACTGAGCTACTTAGATTAAAGTTGAAGTTTATACAATAGGTTTTTGACTTACTGTTATTTTTCAGAAACTTCAATTGCAATTTGAGACCATAAAGAATGTTTTTTAGGAATTCTGAGTGCGCGGAACATTTTATAAGGTAAACCTTAATTTATCTTCAAAATTCATATCTCCTCTTCTCAAGCCTTCTGAAATATCGTCGAACGCTCAAACGGAGTTTCCTACAGAAATTTATGGTCGGCCAAAGTTCGGTCAAAGTTAGTCGCCTCTCAGTTTGAGCTATTTTTGACAGATCAATTTGGATTTCAAATTGAATGTACGTGATACATTTAGCTTTGAAATAACTCAAATAATATTTAATTATTTACTTATTCTCATATTAACTATGAGACCAATATAGACCAACAAGAAAAAAAAATAGAAATCATAGAAGCAGTGAGACCGAAATCATTCTATACATACTAAATAATCTCTCTTAAAAAAAATCATAGCCAACCGCCAACACAGTGGGGCGGTCGGACAAAAAGATTGAAAAAAAAAAAAAATCATAGCAAACGACCCCACTGTGGGACGGTCAGGTATGGAAGCAAACCGCCCCACAGTGGGGGACAGTCAGGATATTTTTCAAAATATTTGAAAACCGAGGACAATTCCATTCCAGTATTTTTTTTAAGGGTATTAATAAAAAAGTCGGAGAAATAATTGTTCTATATCAGTTATGGGCCCACAAATACTAAATTGAAGTCAAAATAGTAACTCTGCACAAACTCATATCATCATTAGAATGCATTAACGCTATTATTCAGCATTCAACAACAAACATTTCACTGGAAAATCATGAAATCTTCTGAATTGGTTTGAACTTGAACTTGAACTCCAACTTAGACTTTTAAGTTATAGAATAGATGTATTTTAATTCCTTTCTAGTTTGGTCAGATTAATCAAGCATAAAATACAAAGGTGTTCAGCCTTCGGTGTACATTAACTAAAAAAGTGATCAACATCTTCTATAAATTTGATACCTTAATGCCCAAACTTGTATTGTCGTTCAAATCCGCCACTAAAAATATATAAAAGTTAGAAAATAAAAAGTAATTACTTCGGTTTTTAGACTTATAGAACACCTCTCTTGGTCCTATTTTGCATTTAATCATTTTCACAAACAATCTACCCACATTTTTTATACAGGTGATTAATATTATATTAGGGTTCAAGCTCATAAATCATTTAACCATTAATTGATGGTATAAAAAATATTCAATGTCATTAGCACGATGAGAAATTGTAATAATCCCACTGATCTAAACATCATCTGTTATTGTTCCATAATTAAACATCTTATATAATAAATTTTCTAATTAATTTAAAGAAGTTAATACACTAAATTTATAATATAATGTACATTTAATATTTTGCACGGTATATTTATCATAAGGTAACTAATATATATTCTAAAAATGTTCAAATTTGGACATAACAATTATATTAACAAAATTTCAAAAAAAAAAAAACTCACAATGTCAATATAGACGAGAAAGATGCATAGAGTACAGTGGAAGCGCATCTGCTGAAATCCGAGACCGGTAACAGTAATTCTGAAATCCCTGTAATCCAAATCCAACCATCGAACTGTTTCGAGATGCGTGCAAGTAAAAACCAGCTGTTTCGAGATGCGTTCTCAGAAATAATTCGATGGCTGGATTCGGATTGCAAGGATTTCAGGATTACTGTTCATTAGTTTCGGAATTTCAACTGATCCGAATTCAGAGTACAGTAGTACGTTTATTTATATAAAACTTCTTTATTTGCTAAATTTGTGAAATTAAGTATTTATATACCTACCATTTCTTTGTCCCGATGTTATTTTTAATAAAATTCTCTCCTCTTTGACTTCAGTTTGGTTGAGCATGGGGTAATTTAAAATGATCTTTCACAAGCAAATTTTCTATGTCCACTGGATGGCGCATAAAAAAAATTGCATGTTGGGCGAAAGCCAAAAAAAATTTGAACTTCTTGCATGTGACATCTATGTGATAAGGATGACAGGCGACACGCAAAAAATATTTTGCATTTCTCATATTTTCTGAAATGCGCATCTGAATTTTCTAAAATTTTAATGAGGATTATTTTTAAAACTAGTGTTCTCGTTACTCCTACCATTCATTTTTTTTGTTTAGATGTAATTTACAAAAATTAAACATGCATCTCTCGATAAAGACACAGGACTCATTATTATATGTATTACATTTGCGATTCTTTTGCAAAATTATGAACTTTTCAAATGTCAAATAAAAAAATCGGATATTTTGAAGTATAATGTTATAATTCGTATGATGGTAAAAAAATTAAATCAAATTTTGTATATATTTGAGCACCACGCAACTTTCGTAGACAAAACTAGGACAATCAATTCTTGCCATCGCATACCTTATAGCAGCCTTATTTCAAATATGTATGTTAAATTTTTATAAAAAAAGTTTTGTAATGACATTATTAATAGTCACATATAGATGTCTCAGTAAAATATCAAGTATTATTTTTAAATCTTTATACGTATTCATATATGCAAATTCATCGCAGGATGTACACGTACATAGATGAGAAAAAAATAAAAGACGCGTTGTCGACTTCACAGAGTCAGAGAGGTGGCTATTTTCTTTGATTACTTTTGGAAATGAAATAAAATAAGAGATCAAAATATTTTTTTATGAAAGTAGTAATAAGAATTAACCTGATGTCCTATATCTGCTCTCAAATATAGCCTACACATAACTCAAAAACTACAAAAAAGGATGATAGGAAGCTACATCAATGGCAGCATAAATTCGAAGTTCCTGATGTGCCATATAAAGTGAGTAGTACATTTACACCCAAATTTGCCAACTAAAGAGAAGCTAAAATTTATCATTAGATACTACGCTTGCATAGCTTCCTAGTATCTACAATCACCCTTTCATAAAAGAAAATTAGAAAGAAAAATCAACCCAGACACCATAAACCAGAGAGAGAGAGAGAGAGAGAGAGAGATGAAATCAAGCATCTTATATCAAATATTATGGTGTTGCAGCTGTAGCAATTTTGAGTACGCACCTTCCGGCCGAGATAACAACTCATGGTGGCTTCCCTTCTCAACAATTTTCCCATCCTGCACCACCGCAATGCAATCAACTCCTCTAATAGTCGACAGCCTATGCGCCACCACCACAGTCGTCCTCCCTTTCATCAGCTTCTGCAATGCCTCCTGCAATACACATTCCGACTCTGCATCTAATGCACTTGTCGCCTCATCCAGTAGAAGTATAACTGGGTCTTTCAGCACTGCTCTGGCAATTGCAATCCTCTGTTTCTGACCCCCTGACAGTTGCATCCCTCTCTCTCCGACCATTGTTTTGTACCCCTCTGGTAACTGACTGACAAACCCATGCACATTAGCTGCTTTAGCTGCTTCAATTACCTCCTCTTCGGTGGCTCCTTCTTTACCATATGCAATATTGTCTAATATGCTAGAGGCGAACAGCGCCGGCTCCTGTTGCACAAGACCTATTTTTCGCCTGATGGACTTCAGGTTGTACCGACGTATATCCTTCCCATCTACCATGACTTTGCCAGCACATGGATCGTAGAACCGCTCAATAAGGGAGATGACTGTGCTCTTACCCGATCCACTTGCCCCAACAAGTGCCTGGCTACGGCCTGCGTGGATTCTCAAATTGAAGTCCTTGAAGACCTGGATGTCAGGTCGGGCTGGGTAAACGAAATCAACATGCTTGAACTCTATCTCACCACGAATGGAGTCGGCTTGCTCAGACTCGGGGTCATCAGGCTCGATCTGGGTTGGCCGATTTAGTGTAGCGAAGACTGAGCGAATGGACTCGCCTCCACGGATTATCTCTGGGGCCAGGCTGATGGTTTCAGCCACTGAGTTGGCAGTGATGACAAGAACAACAAACACCTTGATGACCTTGGAGAAGGTTGAGTGATGGTGGCGCACTAAGTGGGCCCCATACCTGTTCAAACCACCACAGCTAAGTCATTATAGCTGATATTAGCTACAAATACTATTTTTTATTTTTGTAAGACTGGACTACTTGTCATGCCCCAACAATGGAAATGGAGGCGTTAATCGTGATGTTACTGCATAATCACAGCAATCCCTATGAGTACTGTGACACAGGACAATTGGCAAGATTTTGACCAAAATGTTGCATAATTTATAAGGATCTCAGCCACATATTAAAAAAAATCAATTTGATATTAAATCACAGGCTATCTTGGCAGATGGTTTTATCCAGGACCAAAGGGCCATAGATAAACCTGAGTTATTCCTTAGCTGGACTTCTCACATTTTTTTTTCTCCAGTTATTCCTCAGATTGACAGACATTAGAAGGTTTTCAGTCTGAAATATATCACCATTCTGGCTTCATTGCCCACTGAAAAGATAAGGAACTTTGAATTTTAAATGCATGGCATGGGGCAAGTTTATTGGTTGAAGGAGAATAGAGTATATTTTACAAAGAAGTTCGCATGAGACATGATTGCACTGAGGTAAATGTGACACCATAGATTTAGTCTCATACTGGAAGGGGAATGAGTGATTATTGGGCCCATATATGAGAAGAATACGATCTTATGATAACTTGCAATTAAGCATTATGGGCCAGTAGTAGGATTGATATTTAAAAAGGTCAACTACTATGTTTAGGCCTGCTTGATGGGTCTTAAAATAGTAACAAGAAGGCGCAAAAGATTTTGCTACATACCAGAGCACAAGGGCTTCAGAGGAATAGAGAAAGAGCTGGGAAAGGCCGAAGAGGAGACCGGCCGTCTGGCTGCGGCGTAGGCTGCGTCGCTGGGGGATGCAGAGTTCATTGCCAAAGAGATCGAGTATCTTGTCCTGTGCATTGAAAGCAGCCACAGTGCGGATGTTGCTCACACCCTCCCCAGCTATCATGCTAGCCTTGGCATGTGCCTTTGCTGTGTCCCCGGCAAATCCCTTCATCGATAGTTGCTGGGTGGTTTTACAAACATTTGTTAGATTTCTGTACCAATAATTAAGGTCTAATATAGTGGTTAGTTCTGTTTTAATACCAACAAAAACCTACTTTAAGATGATCTTCATTCTAAAAATTTCACCAGTTTACATATAGGCCTCTTTTTTTTGGACTGTGTATGAAGGTAATTGAGTTTATAATAATCATTTTCACCAGCCATTGGTCAGTCAAGTTGTCTGGGAAGTTTCTCAAAAAGATGAGGTTGCTTTTACAAGCCCTGGTAATGGCAAAAGGTTTAATGAGTTTAATAAGCAGGAGTCTAAGATTGTTGGGCATCAATTTTACCAAGGAAATATAGTTTGGAAGTCCATGTCCCTTGCACAAGTATGTCAATTCTACTAACAAATGAGTTTTACTACCATGAAGTAAGGTTCATGAACCATTTGGGAATTAACTTTTGTTGTTTTTAAAATTTATTAAAATAATTCCAGAAGACAAATCCAGGCCGTTGATCATGTTCCATACCAAATACGATGCCAAACATCAAGTTTTGTGACATTTGGAATTCATTTTATGCAAGATCAAGAGGACAGCATTTAATTTCTCCACTCATTGATCTTGCACGAAACAAACTCCGTGTTCGTATCATTTATGATGTCCATGCATCACTTATGACATTCAAATCTAATGTTTAGAATTCAGAGTTTGTAGCAATACAAACTCCGTGTTCGTATCATTTCTGATGTCCATGCATCACTTATGACATTCAAATTTGATGTTTAGAATTCAGAGTTTGTAGCAATACATGAAAGGAATTTTAAGTCACAAATGGCACCTGAACCTTTGTTTACAATAGCTGAACTGGAACATTGTAAAAAATCTAGATTCCAGCTTAAGCAGCATATTGGCAAAAGGAAAATGTTATGATTGGAAAGTTTCATTTTCAGCCTAACTTAAACAAGATGCTCTTCCCCAACAAAAGTAAAAAAAAAAGCAATGCTATTAAAAGCATAAATGTTATCAGTAAATAGCTGCCTAACAGTACAATTGCCTTTTCCTTTTTCCATGCTGCACATAGGTCAAATTTACTAGCAGATTGGCAGAAAGAAAGAAAAGATACCAGCATCTGGCAGGAGGGCACATGGCTCCCATAGTAATGTCATGCAGTGTAGCAGTAATGGGGCCACTGGTCCCCAGTTCACACCAGAGGTGTAATAATTATATTTCTAAGTGTAATCCACATTACAATTTGGACTATTTCTTACCAGGCAAAGTCAACATTCGAATAGGCCAAACTAATGAATGCCTAAATTCCAGATTTTTTATTCATAGCATTAAAAAAATTTAAAATTAAATACGTATCATCATTTTAGCAAAATGTCCAACTAGCAAGGCCGCTATGATTCATTGCAGCCCAAGGGCTAGAGTACAACCCGGTACAAATGAGCCTGTGAGCCGTTAGGAATCATTGCGGCCTTGCTAGTTTGGAAAATTTTGCAAACATGATGCTAAGGATTTTTATTTTATTCAATGCTATGAATAAAAAATTGGTCAAAATTCTGAAAAGAGATGAAAAAGATACCTGAGCAAAGTTAGCAAAAACAAGAAGCGGGAAGGTGGCAAGAATAAGAAGTGCAACCCGCCATTCAATAATAAAACCAACTATAAAAGATGTGAGGAGCGAGGTCATATTCTGTAAAATAACGGATATCCTCTCAGCTATGGCCGACTTGACATCAGCTGCATCTATTGCCAATCGAGCAGCCACCAGACTTGAATTGTTCTCCTCTTCATCGAACCAACCAACTTCATTCCTCAGTATTACTACAAAAATAATGAAAATAAAAATCATTCAAGAAACATGTATGTTTCAATGAAGAAATTTTTTAACTGCTAAAATGATTTACAATATAATAGGTTCCATTATAAAGTAAAAAAATAGGGTCTCTATATTAATGAGCATGCTTGGAGATTTAAAGGTGACACTATCAAGAATAATTAAAAAGACGTCAGTAAGTTCATCATGGATTATTCCAATATCGACTATCAATCATTTAAGTATGTTGACATACTCACAATTTTTAGGAATAAATGTACGGTTGCATAATTTTAAAGACCAAATGTGAATAATACTTAACAAGAAAAAGAACCAGTATACCAGAAAGCATCATTCTTCGAACTCTGGTGGTAAGATTTTCTCCCATGATACTGAAGAAGTAATGCTGCACCAGGTATGCACCAACTGCATAAACTCCAGTACCAATATAGATAAACACATACTCCTTTGTTTTTCTCTCCATGGCATTAGGATCCCTATAATAGAACACCTCTATCATGCAACTCATGACAATAGCAAATGTGGGCCCTATGAACCCTGACAGAACTGACCCGATGGCACCCAGCACTGCATAAGGCCACTCTGGAGCATTTAATTTCAATAACTTAAAAAAGTAGCCACGTGGTGCAGGATACTTCCGATCATGATCTGCTGTAGAAACCATCTCTATCTGACCATCAGCCCCAGTGCTATACTGGTAGCTTAAATTTCTTAAACTTCCTTGCCTAAGGCTAAGAGATTTGGTAGAAAGGGAGTGGCTCAGATGCAATGAGCGAGACCTACGAGTGGAGGTGCCACCAAAGTCTCTGTTTCTCGCCATCTCTTGGAAACGAATCAGAGATGCGTATGCACCAGAGCTTCCTTTTGCAAGGAGTTCATGGTGGGTCCCAGTTTCAGCAACCTGTCCTTGCTGGATCACCGCGATCATATCCACATTTTGTATGGTGCAGAGACGGTGGGCAACTACTACAGTCGTTCTGCCAACCATAAGGCGATCAAGGGCTTCTTGTACTATACTCTCTGAGCCAGCATCTAATGCACTGGTGGCCTCATCTAGGAGAAGTATCTTGGGGTTTTTGAGCATGGCACGGGCTATGGCAATGCGTTGCTTCTGGCCACCTGACAGCTGGACCCCTCGTTCCCCTACCTAAGGTTGACAAGAGGATGTGCATTATTACATGAGATTCACATAAAGAATTCTAGTTCAAAAGAACAAAAAGGATATTGCCATATAAGGAAACTCACTTGAGTCTTGTAGCCATTTGGAAGAAGAGAGATGAAGCTATGAGCATTCGAAGCAGTTGCAGCTGCTTCTACCTCGGCCATTGTAGCATCAGGTTTACCATACAGTATGTTTTCAAGAATAGTTGTTGCAAAGAGAGCTGGCTCCTGATTTACCAGACCAGTCTGCTCTCTCAGCCATTTCAGCTGCAACGTCTTTATATCCACATTGTCAAGCAAAACATGTCCTGTTTACAAAAGCATAATACAAGATTCAGGCATCTGTCACTATTTGCACAATATATTTTTGGCGATTTCTGACAATAATGCCACATCTGATCAGAGTGTATAGCTGTTGGGGAACGTCACTGCTTTTGTTTACTGTAATAGTAGTTCCTTTGGAGCTGTAGCTCTCTACATCCCCCCCCCCTCCTTTATTTTTCTTTTAAACAAAAATAGGGAGAAATGCCGACTACATCCCAAAATTAACATAATGAGAAAGAAAACACAGAATTTAACACAAAGGAAAGAAACCCAAAAACTAATACAATGAGAAAGAAAAACATTCAAATACTACTGCATTGTGACAATTTTTTACTCACCCTGGTTTGGATCATAAAATCTTTCAATGAGTGCCACAACTGTGCTCTTCCCGGACCCACTACCACCGACCACCGCAGTTGTTTTTCCGGCAGGGAAAAAGAGAGAGAAATCTCGGAATATAATTACATCAGGCCGTGACGGATAGCTAAAGGTGACTTCCTTGAATTCTATATTGCCTTGTACGTTTTCCAAGCACTGGCCATCAGCTTGATCTTGTACTATAGTGGGTCTCTGATGAATCACCTCCAGAAGCTTGAACCCAGCAATTTTTCCCTTGCTGAAGGCCCCTAGGTTAGAGAATGCCTGCCCAAGGCTCCTGCATTCAGTAAAATAATTCAACTCAATAACAACAAAAGGGTGTTCTCCTACTAATAAGATATTATGGAAATATCACTTGCTCAATATGGTACCAACAGCAGCAAAGAAATGAATCACTTTTCAAAACCAATTACAAAAAAGCTTTCATTTCTTTCAGTTTCTGAACTTACATTCCACCAACAATAGCAGAGAAGATTGCAGTGAAGGCCTTTCCACCATCAGTTTGTCCATTTCGTATAAAGACACCCGCATACCAGAATACTAGTGCCCATGACATGCACGCAATCCCATATGTTGACCCAATACCCAGACCTTTTGCCATTCCTGCCTTGTACCCCAGCTTTAATGTGTTTTGAATTGCATCTGAGTAGGAATTGAGTGCCTTACTTTCTCCCACAAATGAATATACTGTCCGCACTTGTGCAATTGCCTGCGCAATAAGAGCAGACACAACTGATTACTTATTGAAGAACAAAGGTTTTCGGCTCCAAAGAGAATGAACAAAAAAAGCTCCCTATTTTATGCAGAAAATTTGATAATAAAATATCTATCTATAAAAAGACTGAACAGTATTTGTACAGCATTTCACTGTTTTTCTGCATAAAGTAAAGTGTTTCAAGTAAGGTGTGATACTGCACATATGAACTTCAGACTTTAAAAAAAATAATAGAAAATCTATGATATTTGCAGGGGTGGACCTACATCTTGATTCAGCAATCAAGCTTTTCCCCAGACCAGACATCAATCATGACACAAAAAAAACATGACTTTATTGAAAAAAATGATAAATGGTGATTTAGTTGATGGAACATGTGTACAATGAAGAGGTCCACCAACCAGTATGTATTTGAGCATTCATACCACAGTGTTAGTCAAAGCAGACAAATGTGTCACAGTCTCCAGATGCAGAGATAAGATAAAGGGGACCCATGTGTGTTATAGGAGATAAGGGCCAATACAGAAAAATTTCATTTGGCTCCCACCACCGAATTTTGATTGGGTTTATTCAACCTAATTTTCTCTATTTCAACAAAACAACAAATAGTCTTCCTACACACGAATGCATAACCAAACGTCTAGACATGAAAAGTACCTAGTCCCTAGAAAGGTCTCCTGCTGGAGTGTTTCCGCATCAGCTACCAATCCTTAGATTCCAATCATGCATTTCATATAATCTTTGGGTGTAATATATGTAGAGATAATTATCATTTTTGACCTCCCAAGTTTGATCTACAATAAGCCACCCAATAATTCCAGCCAATAACCCTCAATAGAAACTAAAATAACATAAATATTTTGGATTGTAAAAAATATTCAGTAAGGGTACGTATGAATAAAAATACCAATATGGGAGAAAAAGTTTACCTGCTCAGCTACTATACCAGCATTGGCATAGGATTCTCGACTCTTGGATGTAAGTCCAGTGAGAGTATATGCGTATAGGCCTCCAGCAAAAGCTATGCCGGGTATGACAGCAACACTAAGTAATGCGAGCTTCCAAGCAGCAACAAAACCAACAACAAGCCCAGTAAAGAAGGTAGCAAGGTAGTGAATAAAGTTGCCCACCTGTTTTACAAGCTCTCATTAATTGTGATTTTGCACTAATTCAACTAAAAAGACAAAAGTGGGGTGTTGCAGTAATTTCAACTAAAAAGACAAAATTATGAAATTACCTTCTCTCCAATGGCGTCTTGTACAAGAAGCGTATCAGTGGAGACACCGAAAACAATATCACCTGTGCGTGCATCAGTGTCGAAGAAACCTACATCCTGCCTCAGCACAGCTTCAAGATACTTCTTTCTCAGAGCAATTACTTGCCTCTCTCCTGTGTACATCCAGCAAGCAATCTCTGCAACACATTGCACAAACGTTGAGATAAAGCTTAGCTCTAAACAGCGACTATTGCCAACAGTAAGATTAATGTCCATTTAACATAAAAAAAAGGTGGAGTAGAGGGACATTTTTGCAAAAAACCCAGAGGAAAATAGTCAAGATGGGAGAGGCGGAAAGTAATGAAAAGGTTGTTTAGTCCTACCCCGCCAGTGATTTTTCGTTTGAATCCTTAAGATTGTTTTCTCTCTTTTACTAACTTTTTTTTTTCTTTTTTGCAAAAGAACTAAAAAAAGTAACATAATGCAAAAATGAAAGCTCACCGGCGTAAGAGGAAACGCAAACCACCAGCCCAAGGTAGACGAAGTACAGAGCATACTGTCAAAGAGAAGAAAGAAAACAAACAAATTAGAGCAAGACATCAACAAATACACAACTTAATATGGAAATGGAAGAGAGATATGGTCTAATACGATCTAATACTTGCCTTGGAGACCTCATCCGTCATCTTGCGGAGGTGCATCTGGTTCTTACCAAAGCCATTGATGAGCTCTCCGAAGAGGAGGAAGAACACGGGCATGGCAGCGCCATGGACGACAGCTCCGAGGCTGCCAGCAGCCATGAGGAGGCGGTCCCACTTGTCAGCAAAGGAGAACAGCTCGTGAAAGGCCACACTCTGCTCCGGCCTCTTCTTCTCATCCTTCTTGCCCGATCCCTCGGCTGCTGCACCTCCATTGCCCGAATCCACCGTCATTCCTTCTGTCAGTAGTTCTCCCCCTCGCGAGCGATTCGTTAGTAGTCCTTGTTCGTTGTTTGATCCTGCATTGGTGATCTGGGTTACTGGGTTTAAGCTGGGAAGAGGGAAAGAAAATGTATTCGTAGAAGAGCTGCGACGATTGGAAGACGACAAGAGTGACAGAAGCGGCACAAAGAGATGGAGAGAGAGAGGTGAGGGAATGTGAGCTAGCTAGTAAGCTACTCTTGGGAGTTGAGAAACTATAGAATCTCGACGAGTCGCATCACTCGCGGTGACCCGCACGGTACGTGTAACCTTGTCTCCCTTTGTTTCCTAATCGTTAGGTTAAAGGCGAACTGTGAGTCTGTAATAAAAGCAAATCTTAGTTGTAAGGAACTCACCTGACATATGGGACCCACTATTACTTCCCTAACCTCTTAGATCCCCGCCTGCCAGGTACAAAACCACATATTGTCCGCATACCGTATGCCATATAATACTCAAGTTTATCGATACTGTTGACTGTTACGGTCCCACGACAATTGGTCAAATAAAGTAGCGATTGTTCGGCCGGAATCCATGACCTTTGATAAATTTTGTATTCCTGTATTGCATTCTTGAGAGTTGAGACGTATTCGTTATTTTCTAGCATAATACGAGGCTCAAAACTATATGACTTGCCTCAATAGGAATATTACATTTTCAATTTATCATGTAACTATGTAAGACATATTCGTTATTAATTCGCTTGAAGTATGGCACAAATTTACGTAGTTTTTAAAGCCAGTAAACTTTATTATAATAATAGAAAGAGTGAGTCTATGGTACTACGCATATCACAAGTTGGTTCGTAATACGGATCAATATTTTTGTTTTTAAAATTCTAACTGTCGTTCTGAACTGTTCAACATGATCCTCATATGAATATGTACTTGCAGACTGAATTTTATATATTTTTTAAAAAAATTTACTATTTTTTAAGATAGGTAGAAAATCACTTCATCTGACAATTCTGGACCATTCAAAAACAGTGATTTTCTACTTATCTTTAAAAATAGTAAAAAAATTCTAAAAAATATAAAATCAAGTCTACAAGTACATATTCATATGAAAATTATGTTGAACGGTTCGTATTGACTATTTGAATTTTGAAAACAAAAATATTAATCTGTATCACGGACCAAATTGTGCTATGCATAGTACCATAGATTCACTCTAATAGAATAAAGCTTGAATGAAACGGGCAAGTTGCCTTTTATCAAAAAATAATAATAATAATAATAATAATAATAATAATAATAATAATAATAATAGAAATAAAGAACGATTTTGAAATATTTTTTTAAATTGAGATGAGAATTAAAATTCTTCATCCGCTTACGATGTTGACACTAATTTCGAATGAGTAATCTCTAAAACTGAAGATAATGATGATTAACCTTTTAAATACGACGAATTTATTATGATGAATCAATTGAAATTCACAAACAAAGTCGAAATATGCCTTCCCAAAATTTACATACAAAGTAGGAATATGCGGATTATAATACGGACGCTTTAGTACTTCACCATGGATACTAAAAAATAACCACCCATTACATGTGTTATCACACAGAGAGATGATGTAGGAGATCAGGATCACTCAACAACAATTCTCAATCACTTGACTATACCATAGAAGGAATCTAAGGAAATGACATTTGCAAAATCATTAATCAAGCAAAACATAACTGAATTATTGGGAAAATTACAGTAGATGGTACCTCACACAATTTGTGAATTTGAAAGCAGATTGTGCCAATCCAACAACCTAATATGGTCTCACAACTAACTTATAATGATGTACTAGGTCAAAAGTCTCCCTCTATGCTTTAAGGGTCTGTTTGGCATGTTACTGTACTCGTGGAAAAAAAAATTCACTATGATTGAATTTTTTTTCCCACGCGCACAGTAAAATTCAGTTCAATTCCTATCCCCACGCCCCTTCTCCTCTTGGCGCCGAACATGCCCTAATGTTGTGTGGGCATTATATTTTTCACTTGTCATGATTCATGACTGTGAGAATTGACAGCACATTTTAAAATTCACATATATAAGTCCATATTAAAATCCGCATATACGACTGCATATTGCATATGCAGTATGCAGTGATATTCCGTATGCATTAATAAAACTGCATTTAAAAACACTGGCTAATAGTGAGGCTATGGTAATATACATATTATGGATCGATGTGTGCTATAGATTCATATTTATATTTTCAAAATTTAAACCGTCGAATTGAACCATTAAATATGACATTTGTATGAAATAATATTTGGAGATCAAATTTTACATTTTTTTTATAACTTTTTCACTATTTTCTTAGATACAAAAATTCACTAGCTTCATATGATCCAGAATATATATTATTATTTTTTTTGAACGAAAGATAAATGTCAAGGCTTCAAATTCTATATCCTTGTTATTACAACACAGGATTTCCCTTATTCGGATGTCGAACTCATGACCTCTATGTGAGAGACTATGTACATTTGTCACTAAACGAAATGCTAGTTCTCGTTGATCCCATAATATTTAAATCACCTTATTTTTTTATCTATCTAAAAATACAGTAAAAATATTTCAAAAGATATAAAATTTGATCTGTAATATGTTATGTGAAAATTATGTTGAATAATTTAGATTGATTATTTGAACTTTATAAATAGAAATACGAGTCTATAGTATGACCTGCTAAGTAATATGCATATTATCATAGCCTCACTCGTTAACTAATATTACAAGGTAAAAAAGAATGATTAAAATCAGGTGCTTCTAAAAATCAAACGCTTCGATTGCAATTACTGGTCAAGTGGGCATATACTCATATCTAAAGAGTAAAGACTCGCTACATCTCTTGTAAATTTAAACTGTTTATTTCAGATCAAAAAAATATAACATCGAATTTGATCTAATTACTATAAAAAAAAATCAATATAAAATAAAAGAACCGAATTTTTCTAAAATGTCTAATGAACTCAGTACGACAAAATAGAGGAAGGCTTATGTCAAACCCACAAATAAATTAAAACCCGACAGTAAAATACTGCAGCATCGTCTGAATCAAATCTGACACGAGCCAGTACTTTTCCTAAAAGTCAATGGTCCCAAAAACCCAATTTAAACCTAGCCCAATCTATCCACCATCCGAATATCCGATATTAAATTAGATTCATCCATTCTAAACTGAAGCTTGCCTATAATTAATTAAGAACTGACTGGACCCAAACATTAATTTGAAACTGATAGCGCCAATTTCTCAAGGCCCTCACTTTTAACGGACCATGAAAGAGTCGAGATTCAGATCTCTTAGAAAGACCAATGCGGAATCAATACAAAAAGTCTGAGTCCGTAAAAACTAGATGCTCAACAAGCTAGTCTTAGGCCAAGAATAGTCCGGGACTCGGACCCCCTTTCGGAGTCAGCCCGAGATAAAAAAAAAATAGGGCCTAGGACCCAGCAACAAAGTTGCCCGACAAGGCTCCATCGGACCACGCCCGAGGGGCCCAAGAAAGGCTCACCCGACAAAGCATAGCTGGGCCGTATCCGACATAGGTCCAGCTCAAACTCGGCTTGCACCGCCTTTTATGCGGGATAACCGCTTCAAATGGTTAAAATAACTGTTCTATCAACCCATAACCGTGCGGGATAGCGGTTATGGGACGGCCTATATAAGGCTATACGACCTATTGAACAAGGGTCGAAAATTTGGCTAAGAGAGATATCATACATATTAGAGTCATAATATCTCTAAACCATTTCCAATTCTAAAATCACTCTATCTCGGCCTGTCACCTCGAAACAGCGCGAGTCCAACCCGAAAATCTTTTTTTCCCATACGGCCTACTCCATCTGAGATAGAACGTATCAGAAACACTTTAAACAATCCAGAGTTCCAGACTTATTAACCAATCGAAACCAGTTAAAGCTCAATCCCTACTAAACCTATGTCTCCATTCTGATTTGAAACCATACAAACAAATAAACAACGAATTGTAAACATGTCGTCGTGTACCGTGTTGTGTTGTGATTTATTGTTCTCCGAGTTAGTGTTATGTTAGTTGGATGAATAATTTTTTCGTATCATGTTGTGTTAGCTAGACGGATAATTTTGTCGTGTCGTGTCGTGTTAAAAAATAAAAAATATTATTGTATATAATATTTAAAAATTGAAATATAAGACAAATTTGTGTGTGACTTGTTATTTTGTATTGATGGCTCTCATCCAAGAGAATTAGGGTTCAATTCACGCCAATGACATTCCCTTTTTTGGTTTTCATAGAAGTATAAAAACAAAAAACACACTTCATGGAGGAATCGAACTCGAGGGCACATTAGTCTACCGCTAGCTAGCATTGCAATACAAGCTAGATGACATATTTCGATTATTTTATAAACTGAGGGCATATTTGAATTTTCTTTTTTTTTTAGGATATGAATAAAGATTTCGACAGTTTATATTTTACCCACTCTAATCTAAATTTTCTAATTCCATCCCTATTTATTCTTTTTCTTTCACAGATGTAGGCATTCGAGTAGTCCGATCGGCAGATATATATATAGTCAATTTTGGAATTTCGAAATAAATAACCATTCAAATATTTAATGTATCAATTCTACATTCTGTTTCAAATATTTAATTTAGTTTTATTAAATTGTTGTTATCAGATAAGATATTTAATAAATATCTAAGGAGATAATATTAAAAAAATATTTCAACGGATATTTAGACATTGTAACCTATTTCAACGGATTGGGTTTTTGTCCAAACCGCTTCGGACAAAGCCTCATCGAAATGTCCGATTTGTATTGAGATTCGTGCAAACATATTTAAATAATCTTAATAAATTTAAATGGCTCACTGAATCTAAATGTTTGTGCGAATTTTAATGCAGATTGGACAGTTTAGGTCTGGTTTTGAATGAAACTTTGTCCAAAACCGTTTAAACAAAACCCCCACCCTTAATAAAATAATTCTTCATTTTCTCAAATTTTAACAATATATATCCGAAAAGATATATATGAAATGGCGTGAATGGCAGCGCATTAAAAAAAATAGAAATCTCTCAACAAAAAACAGAAAAAAAAAAAAGTGAATTATAACACCACCACCAACCTTTTTCGTCCATAGCATGATAGATAGCTAGCTATAGCAGGAATTATTATACGAAGATTAAAAATTGAAAGCCACGCAGAAAGCAAATCATTTTTTCTTTTTCCGTATGATGTTACGATAGAAAGCTAATCATATCTATCTGGTATCGCCGGAGGAAGAAGGAAGCTTTAGGATTAAAAATTTTAATATTATGATTATGATTTATGAATGCATCGCATGTTTTGTGGGGAGCTTTACAGGAAAGAACAGCTCTTTTATAAGGTTGCATTTCTAAAGAGGCCATGCATCAATAATTCACAGTGAGTAGGTTCTCTTAACCTTTTGGTTTAATTAATAACAAAGTACCAAATTATAGTCCCCACCTTACGTATCCGTCAAGGACCGCTTGTACTATGTGTTATATATGATTCTTCCAGCATGTAAATTATTTGTTAACATGTTAATATATTGTCATTACTGTTGCTTAAGAGATTGTTGATATCGTTAATTTTGGTTGGTAACTGGACCGTTCGGTTAGTTATAAGCTATGTTGCACGGATACGGTTACGGGTATCGTATCGGATACGATACGGATACAGCGATACGGTAATTTGAAAAAATTAAGGATATGATACGTTTATTATATATAATATTTTTTTATTATTTTAATTATATTTATATGAATCAAATGGAGCAAAACAATACTATAGCGAAATATATATTAAATATAATAAGTACTCCATTATAACAACAACATTACAGTAGTATAGTGGTAGGAGGCTATGGTTGTTATGCCTCAGATCTCAAGTTCGAATTACGGTAGCAGCAAAAAAAATAGATTTTGGCGCGGTGCACGGTGGACCACGTGGTGCGGTGGGCGGTTCACAGGTGTATCCAGGCGTATCCCAACGAGTCAAAGCGTATCGGCCGAGTAAGAATACGCCAGGTGGCATATCGAATACGTATCGGTGCCGTATCGGACGCGTATCGATACTAGCTAGTAACTTTCAACAGATGCATGTAATCTTTTTAGTCTTTTGCATTATTCTACAGAAGTTACTAGCTAGACATAATTTCATTACTAACCAAAGTCTGAACTATTGACTTGATAAATGGCAAAATAATCCGAATACAATGTATTTACAGAGAATATATTCTCTTCAAGTTGCTTCTATCAATATTATCGTCAAATTTTACAAAGCAAAGAAAGAGATTAATCTAACTTGGAATCCATAATAATAAAATATTGTATTAAATCTTTGCAAAGTCTTAGGTTTTAAGCTTTACTAAACACAATATTATACAAGATTTGTGAATTCCCTCTATCATTCAAAAATAGATCAAATTATAAAAAAAGAATGAAAACCTTCTGATCTAACAACGTTTAAAAGAGTAAAAGGATTTTTTTTTCTCATCATAAGCTAAACAGAGTAAAATTATTTTCTTAGATTTTAATTACTATGACAGTAGAAAACATTATAAAAAAATTATAAGAATAGTACTCTGATAAGAAGAGTGGGGCTATAGTTATATGCATATTATGGATCGATTCGTACATGGATCCATATCACTACTTTTAAATATTAAATAGTTGATTAGAACCGTTAAACACGATCTCTATATGAAAATGTACTTTTAGATCAAATTTTATATTTTTTTTAGAACTTCTACTATTTTTTAAAATAGGTATTTCATAATTTCTACTATTTTTTAAAATAGGTATAATATCATTTGAACTAGACATTATGGACCATCCGAAAACAATAAATTTTCATCTATTTTAAAAAATAATCTATTTTAAAAAATAGTAAAAAAATTTTAAAAAATATAAAGTTTAGTATCCAAATATATTTTTACATGCAGATCATGTTTAACAGTTTGGATCAACTTGTTTAACTTTGAAAATATATAATTCATAGTACTAGTAGAGCCGTAATGTGCACTTCTGAATTCTGATATAGAATTTTTTCCCCTTTGTGAAGCTGTGTATTTATTTTCTAGTCCAACTACTGGACAAGTATCCTCTCCATTACTGTAAAAGATTCCCTTCACTTTATGGTTTGAGATTAACTCTCAGCCGCTTTGAGATTCGGGCTTGCACAGTGGGCAGTATTATTGGGCTTTGAGATTCGCTCCAAGTTAAAAAGAACGGTTCAGATTCAGTAATTGTAAAAGATTCCCTATTACGGTACCGGAGAGGATGTGAATTCCTAACTACTCCACTACTCTGCCATACATGGAATTAGAAACAGCATCTCTCCGGCGAGAATCACGAGAAAGATCCTGCCCACAAACGAGATGAAAACATGGGGGCAAAATGATTTGTCAATTTCCATCCGTTTTTCCTGTAAGGTACTGAAGACGATGTTTAATCCCTCAAAAGCAGGGATCCGACTCCGCTGCTCGCCAATAGGCGAGCAGGACCCTGCTATTCAAAATCAGACCGTTGAGTTTTTTTCAAGCACGGATCTCAACATAAATGAACGGTTCGATTTAGAAAAGCAGGGTCCTGCTCGCCTATTTGGCGAGCAGCGGAGTTGGTTCCCAAAAGCAGAGCAGCCATTCCTATGAAAAACACCTATTTACAACAGTAGAACACTATTTTAGTAAATTACAAAGAAGAAAGGGAATCCGAGGTGAAAGATGTGTGTGTATATATATAGAGTAGAACTAGGGTGCTCCTAAGCTCACCAAGTCCTTCCGTGAGCGCGACTCTAAAACCTATCAAATTGACTTCAAACGACATTTCCAAACCGTTAGATGTTCAATATATATTAAAATGTGCTTGGAGACCAAATTTTATATTTTTTTGGAATTTTTTTACTATTTATTAAGATGGTTTGAAAATCGCTGTTTTCCAATGGTGCAGAATTTTAATAAAAACAGCGATTTTCAAACCATCTTAATAAATAGTAAAAAAATTTCAAAAAATGTAAAATTTGGTTTCCAAGTACATTTTAATATAGATTGAACATCTAATGGTTTGAAAATGTCGTTTGAAGTCAATTTGATAGGTTTTAGAGTCGCGCTCACGAAGGGCTTGGGGAGCTCAGGAGCACCCTAGTTCTACTCTATATATATATATATATTTTTTTTTTTGTCAACTGTGTCAGTTGTCAATTTTAAAATCATAAATAAATAAATAGTAAATTTAAACTCTTTGATCAGTTCTTCAAAACCCAAATTACACATGCATAAAGTGTCATTAATTGAAGAGTGTAGTTTAGGTCCGATAATTATTATCGGAAATAAATTTGAGTTCGATGGACATCAGAGCCGTCTCATACGCTTTAAAATTCGTATACCAAATTTCAGAGCGATTTTTAAAGCGTATCGAATGATTATGAACTTATGATGCTCAATCAGACTCAAATTTACTTCCGATAGTCATGAGACCTACATATTATTTATTAAACACATCAACTCTTCCTTTTTTTAATGGAGAAAATTTGCCCAAATCAAATCAAGTTTCATTCGCCAAATTGGATACCACATTACTTGGACAAGTATCCTCTCCATTACTGTAAAAGATTCCCTTTACTTTACGGTTTGAGATTAACTCCCAACCGCTTTGGAATTCGGGCAGACGGAGGGGGCAGTATTATTAGGCTTTGAGATTCGTTAAAAAGAACGATCCAGATCAAGTAATTGTAAAATATTCTCTATTACGGTACCGGGAAGATCTGAATTCCACATTACTTACCACCATGCACTGATGCAAGCATGTGATTTTGGTCATGATACTGGCTGTATACTACATCTAAACAATTCCTTAGGGTATTGATTTTTCTGGTCATAAATTTATATACTACTTAATTAGGCTGTCAATAGACCTTAATTAATTATGTGGCCTTGGATGATAGTCTATTGGAGAAACCCAATTCCGATGCGATCTAGCTAGGTTATTGTTATTATTTTCAAGTTATTGGAGTTGGCAAAGAATGGTTTGGATTTCGTTGACCTCTTTTTCTGTTTGGTTTTTAATAATGCGAGCTTAGTAAAATGCCCACTTAGTGTTTGACTGCTTTGGTGATGAGTTGAGACAATAATGAAAGCAATAAATAAATAAATAAATACATCTTCTTGAAGAGCGTAAGAAATTATTAGTTATGGAACTTTTAGATTAAACAAGGAAAATCATTTCATAATTATCTTAAAATGTAAAGCAAAACACAAATTGTATGTGATATGGTAAAATACATGGAAGGAGGTTAATAAATGACAAACGGATAACAAATAATGATCAAATTACATGTTCAAAAATTCAAATAGAGAAATTCCTTGTAAATATTTAATAGTTGAGTAGCTTGATTTCTAATCTTTACTTAAACAAATAATTATCAAATAAATTAATAATTTATACCACCTAACCCAAAAATATAAGAACAAATAAAATATATTATTTTAAACACGTCATGTACATAATATACATAATAACATAAAATATATAACATTATAATTATTGATCATATTATTTTTAAAAGAATATTACTTACTAATTAAATAAATCTATGTATTGTGTTGTATATAAATCAAATTCATGATAATAATTATATATTATATAGCTAAATACACAAATAAACATTATTGTGTATACTTTTTATATTGATCAATTATCATATATGGTAAACGATACATCTAAAGTTCTAAACAAATAAAAAGATTTAGTTAATATTTATATCAATGATTAGTACACATTGGACCAAAGCACTGAGCGCTGTATTTTTTGCTCTTAATTACGCTTAGGCGTGTTAATTAATTACTGCTTATTGGCTCTCCAAAAAAGGGGATTAAGGCCGGTGGCAAGCATGATTGCGGGAATCATGCATTTAAAGCTGAGCACAACCTTTTTCAAAGGCTGCTCTCAACTTCGCAAATCCAACCCAACCCAACCCAACTCGGTAAATTCGTTTTTAACCAACACTCGCCTCCTCTCCAAACTTAGAATTCGCAGATAAAAATGAATTTTTTTCATAAACCATAATTAAATTTTTTTTTTTTTACGAAACCAAACCAACGTGATTACTTTTTTTTTTACAAAAATCAAAAGAACCAAAATGATATTTCGGTACGTTATTTTTTTTTTATTCCGGACCGAAATGACATTTCGGTCTGGTCCCCTTTTTGGATTTTCTGTGGTACTGGTTTCACAAGTTTTCATATGAGCTGCAACAGAAAATTCAAAAAGGAGACCGGACCGAAATGTCATTTCGGTTCTTATGATTTTTGTAAAAAAGAAAAATAATCATGTTGGTTTCGTAAAAATATTTTTTTTAATTATGGTTTATAAAAAAATCGATAAAAATAGTGAAAAATAGTGTTAATTAAATTAGTACGAAAATTGTATTAATTTTGGGAGTAAAGCTAGCGTGTATTGTGCTTATACAGAGAGCACAACTTCAAAATTTTATTGAATGTACTTCAAACAATGATTCTAAACTATTGAAATCAATATAATTCGTAAGTGGAGTGTACATGTAAAATTTTGAAAGTTTCGAATTCATTCAGTACAAAAGTCAAACGGTAAAAAGTGAACTTCTTATAAGTTATTTTATGCATTCATTTTTATCATTTTTTTATTGCTTGACTATGTACTAAATAAATTCAAAAATATTATTTGAATTATACATTTAAAATAATAACGAAGGAATAACTGATAGTATAATTTTTCTTTTCAATTTTTTTTGAACTCTTATTTCTACAAAACAATTTCAGATTCATGCCTAATTGAATTTTCTAGTTGAAATATTTATTATTAATTTGTTTACCAAAATTCTCAACCAGATTAAATTTTTAATATTGCGATCTCATGCATTGTTTTAAACAACGAATTTGAGTTGAAATTCATCTACTTTACGAGTGATGCGTTTACATGCAAAAATTTAAAATTTTCGAATTAATTTAGTATACAGTCAAGCAGTCAAAATTAGAAGGTTTATAAATTAATTTTAATGTATTTATTTTTTGAACGTTTTTTGACCACTTGACTCTATACAAAATTAATTTGAAAATTTAATTTTTTTGCATGCAGATGTAGCACTCGTAAGATAGATGGGTTTCAATGGTTTAGATTCGTCGTTTGAAGTCAATCTGATAGGTTTTAGAGTTGAGTTCACAAAGAGACTTTAGTGAAGAACACCCTAGTTCTACTCTATAAAATAAGAGAGAAAGAAAAATAGTATCTTGATTTTTCGATGCATAGAAAAATCCATAGAATTTTTACCGATTTAAACTTTAGATTGGTAAAAGTTCCATTTATCCAAAGATTTTTTATTTTTTTTCCACTTACTCCCCTTGCTCCCCATGTTGCTTGTTAATTTGAATGAAATAAATTTGTGTCGGAATATTTCTGTTCAGGAGCATTTTTGTTTAATCCTTGCAAAATCTCAATTTTTTTTTTTTTTTTTGCAAACAGAGGTATTCTTTTTTTCTTTTCTCTCTTATTTTAGATGTGTTTGATTGATATCTAAATTATGAAATAAGAGTTTTAGATCTCAATTAATTAAGTCAACAAATACGAAATAGTTAGACCAACTTAATTAGCCGTAAGTATAAAGTTAATCCGTTTAAAATTAAACCACTCAAATAGATTAAAGTTTATTACTCAATAAGACCCACTGTCAGAGTCCAAACTCCAAAGTGTTTTATATTTTCTCCTTTTTAACATTTTTTTCTCTTCAATGTGCATTCTAATGTACCGTTTAATATTAGTGCGGATTTAAATCGGACAGTTCTGATCTTAACTCAAAATTTGAGTTAACTCAGATAACTAGTCATCAACCAAACAAATAAAAACACTCCTACAGTTTTACTCGATACTAATTCGACCCGGTACGGACCCGATATGTTGATAACCTCCATTGGAGGAACAAAAAATGTAGCATTGTAAGGATCCGAATCTGCTGAAATCCGAGGTCGGTACTATTTATTTTGAAATCCCTGTAATCCGAATCCAACCGTTGAACTGTTCCGAAATACAAATTCGATGGCTGAATTTCGAATTGCAGGAATTTCAGGATGAACAGTACCCGATCTCAGAATTTCAGCTGAATTATTTCCAGCATGGTAATGGTTTGAAGTTTTGAATGCATTTTGTTTAGGCCCACACATGTTGTACAAAACTACAAAATCGGTGCACGTGTGATGCTATGCATATGCTACCAAGTGGCAGCTTAATTAAAAGAAACCACGTAAAGGCCATATTGGGTGCACCTCCTCCACCTAGGTATCAGACACTTTATTAAATCATGCATATTCCACCCATTAAGAGTTGATTGCATTTAAATAATCACAATTTATATACGCCTTTTGTTAGAATCCTTCAATTTATTTGTTATAGCATAGAAAAATGAATAACAAGTAATATAAATTTTTTTCTTGTTATTATTCAACTATTCTTGGATCTCGTAACAAGGATAGATCTACGTTGAGAAGCAAGTTCTGGCATGTGCTTATATATCCTTGATTTTTAATATCATCATTAATTATAATTTTCTTTTAAATTAAGTTAATTTTTTTCTTTTTTAAAGGAAGTGGGGTTACCCACCGATTTCCATTCAACTGAAAATCAATACAGAGTTATAGTTTTGGTACTGGAAATAAATCTGCTGCGATCCTCTGGGATCGCAGGGTCCCTGCGATGGAAGCAAATCTGCTGCGATCCTACAGGATCGCAGGGTCCTGCGATTCCAATTTAAACCCTTCATTTATTACAATGTACAAATCTTAAAACGAGATAGTTTTTGTGCACGGATCTCAAAATATATGAACGGTTGAGATTAGAATCGCAGGGACCCTGCGATCTTGTAGGATCGCAGCAGATTTATTTCCTATGAGTCAAATACCTAAACTGTCAACCACCAAAACCAACAAAATACAACCCAAATCAGTATATCATCTACATACAAGTTCCGACAAGCCTAATAAACAAAAGCATATATGACCCTGATAAAACTCAAAATTAAAACACAGCTGCAGTCTTCACTTGCCAGTCTAATTGGCTTGACCTCTTCTTCATGTATATCTATCTGTCCCTTGACCAAGCATAAGGGTTATACCATGGAACTGATAAGATAGGCTCTTTACTTAAATTAAGTGAATTTAAATACATAATATTAAACTTGCCTAGATTTAAATAGGACAAATGTCCATTGTCAATTTTGTACCTCTGCTTCTCTGTGTATGTTTCTGCATTGAAATATGACCACTACACTCCAGCAAGGCAACGAGTATCTCATTCGGTACCGCGGGAGATGTAATACTTCGAATCGAGCTAAAATCAACAAGGTGCTTATTTGAAAATTGAAATAGTTATGTTTTGAGATTCGTGCTAGATGAAAACATATGACTCAGATCTCATTCTACACGGTCATGTAATGCACTGGATCTGAATTCCTCTCCAGCATAGCATATATCTGTTATTTTATCAAATCCGGAGAAGTTATTTGCTGGTTAATATAACAAAACATTTCCTAGTTTCATATTACCTAGTTAAGCATATAACATTTTCGCTCATATGATAAAAATAAATTGACAACACAAGCAAATTGGATTAGATTTGTACTGGACTCCAAAGGCATAAAACCATGTTTTGGGCTTTTGTTGTAAAAAAACAAATGGAGCATAAACAACAAAATGAGCTATAGATAAAATACTGGGCCTTTTGTTCAAGTAACCAAAGGCCCAGAATAAGGAAATTAAGTGCAAAACAGTAAGAAGACTATCAGCAGCCATTAAAAATATTTCAGGTTTCTTTAGCCCATTTACTTTTCCAAAAATTTCAGCCCGTTGCAAAAGGTGCTTGAAACGAGACAAATTAATTTGCCAGACCCAAAAAAGAATGGCAAAAATGTTAGTTTCAAGCCTAAATTTAGGGACCAATTAATGCTGGACAATATATCACTGCAACCTCCTCATGTACCAGTTGACAGTTGTCGCTCAACGGCTGGTACCGAATTATAATTTCTTCACCAAGACATTTGATCATTCTTCTTCTTCCTTCACTTCCTCCATGTACCTTCTATTCTTGCAATATCTTTTTCTTAGTAATAATTTTTTCCTAAGTAGGTAAATTGACTATTTTAGAGCATCTTCATCCCTAAAATTAATTAGCAATTTCAGCCAACTGTCTTTTTTTTTAAAATGCTTGGTAGAAATTTCAGACAGCTGTCAAGAAGATAATAAAAATTATGTTAATATTAAGCATTTCTGAAATTAACTTTAATTTCTTTAAACCTCTACATCACCGAATTTGATTGGTTGTTTTCACCGGCGTGCATGAGAGATTGAAAACAAAATAAAATCTTTCAAAATTGGTAAGACGTCTGCATCGTGGAGAGCGAAAAAAATGAAATTGACAACGCAAATTCTGAAAGTAGAAGCAAGCCGATGCATATGCTCTTTCCTCAAATAAAAAAAATTGTATATAGGTACTTTCTGGTACTACACCCTCAAATCAGTTGTTTTATCAGTATGAAAGAATCAGATAAGCTCACAGAACAAGTAAAACAAATGTCAATATACATACTGTGCTTTTCATTGCATAGCAATTATATTTCATGGATATATATAACTTCTCTAGCTGTGCAAATGTCAGTTCAAGTAGGCTGATCAGTAGCGAAGAAGATTCCCAGATATTTGATCCTAAAACCTAAATGCATGAATTTGGTCTATACCTGTCAAACACTACTAAACTAGTAATTAAGACCAGACAAATGCAGATAGAATATAATATACAAGTTGCAAGTAGAAATCGTGTGCATTTAATATTCCTCCCCACTCACAACAAACATAAAAGAAAACAAGATATGCTAGCTCTCTAACTGAAAGGCAGGGAAGTGACCACTCAGCGCATAATATGGCTACTAGTAATGTATATATATATATCTCCATTTTATTAATGCATGAGTGAGTATGCATACGTGCTTCCAGTCAATATATATATAAATAAATAAATTAACCCACAGTTAACTTTTCTTACAAAATGTAACCCAGTGACTAGAGATTAGAGAGAAATGGACAGCCGAAAAGGCCAAGCCCTGGACGGCGACCCACCTCCTAATTAACATAAAATAATACATTTTTATAATAATGATAATATGTATAGTAAGAGTGAGGTTATGATATTATACCTAGCATATATTGGTATGTATTACGGATTAGTATTTTTATTTTTGAAGTCCAAATATTCAATCTGAACCATTCAACGTGATATCTATATAAAAATGTACTTGCAGACTAAATTTTATATTTTTTAGAATTTGTTTACTATATTTTGAAATGGGTAGAAAACCACTAATTTTGAATGGTTTAGAATCTTTGGATCAAGTGATTTTCTACCTTTTAAAAAAAAATAGTAAATAAATTCTAAAAAATGTAAAATTTGATTTACATGTATATTTTTACATGAAAAATTATATTATACGGTTCAGATCGATTGTTTGAATTTTGAAAATAAAAGATATTAATCCATAGTACAGATTAATACACACTATGCATTGTACCGGATCCTCACTCATGATAAATAATTATAACAATTCCATAATAAAACAAGGCCACCATGCATCCACCCACCATTTGTTATATTCCTATTGGTTTTGGGGTATTTACGCCGAGACCCGCAACACCTTGAATCTCACCGTTAGGAAGTCGACACGTGTTGTTGGGTCCCACTTTGCTAATTGGTGGCTTTGGAATATTCGCCTAACTATATTCAATTATATTTCTTAAACGGAGTTAGATTTTCTATCTCTGTTTCTTGCCATTCGCCAAAGCGAGTCACTGTGATGGAAATCGGATGATTCAATTATGATTCCATGCTAGATATTATCAGTGGATAGTTCCCTTTTTCTTTTCAAGATAAAATAAACTAATGCTTTTTTTTTATAATTTTAAATGATGATAAGAGATGTTATTATATTATGCAGATATTCTGTCATATGAGAAAAAAATAGTAAAGAAAAAACCTTTGATAATCATAATAGTATAATACAAAACTTTAACTTTTCACATAATTAAATTATGACGTATACAATTTACGTTAAATGATTCAGATCGATCGCATTATTATTTTGAAGAAAAGAATAAAAAATATGATTGAGGAAGGAAGAATGAGATCAACTGACTCTATATTTTTAGGTTTTTTTTGTATCTGTTTATGATTTTCTATATAATTTAGAATAAAATATTATGATGTCAAAATGACTCTCGTTCTCTGCAAAAATATATATATATATATATATATATATATATATATATATATATATATATATATATATATGATAAAAAATCTGGCTCTGCCCATAATTCCATCAAACCATGGTTTAATTCGATATGGAAAATAGAGCAGCAACACAAATTAGCAACAAATACTTGGGTGGAATGGAATGCTTCTCAAATCATGCGTCCAAAAGCATTTCCCTTAAATCAAAGTTTAGACTTTTGGCTTGATATGCAAAGAACCCAACATCATACAATAATTTACTGAAAAAACCAGAGGCGCGCGCGAATTAGTATTACCCTTTACTTAACAAAGATTCGATCTCATCTTTAATTGCCTCCTAATCACCACTGAGGTTAGAGTGGGTCATTATCACTAACACGTGTGTCGCGATTCCATCTAAATTTCGTGTAGGTTTTAAATTCGCATCGGACATGCTCTCGGTTTAAACCAACTTTTGTGTCGCTATCAAATAAAGATGCGGTGAAAGAGAAATATATCCACCATATTTTTGAAACGGAAAAAGCGTTGTTAATTTAGAAAGAGAGAGTAGTAGCACAGTTTCTTTAGCCAACTCTTGACTTTGAACGAAGACTAATTCAAAATTTTACCAAAGAATTAACCTTATTTTGGAAGGTTCTGCATGGAAAATAATTTTACTCTGCCCACTGAAGGATGTTTGGACAATTTTACCCTTTCAATTATATTATTTATGTACCCCCGGTTAGTCTTTTTTTTTTTTTTTTTTAAATTGACCTTTTCAAATGAAGAAAATAGAATAAATTGCACAAAAGGCCCGCCGGTTTTTAATTTTGGTCCTTAAAGTTTCTATTTGTATCATTAAAAGAATAATATTTTTATCGCCTTAGCATTTGTTTTAAATTACATCATGAGGTTAAAGTTATCCAAAATAAAATCCTTAAAAATATTTTTAAATAAGGACATACTAATCATGATATTTATTTTCTTTTTAAATACTTCATACGGAAATTAAATCTATATCACTCCACATAGAGATGAGATCCATCACCATCCATACTAGACTTAGGTTTTGAAAAAAAATAATATTTGGATGTACAACAAAATATTCAACTTTAATAATAATGTATCTTTTACAAAAATAATGCTTCTTATATATAAAGAAAAAGAAAGGTCAACAAACAAAAAACAGTACAAGAATAGAGACTGTTGAGGGCAGTTTCTTTCATTTAATTTGCATAGCAATGGTCCAAAATTTATGGAGCTAATTACTGATATACAGGTTTCTCTCAGTGGGGGAAAACATTGCCCTTCAGAAAATTTACCAAGTTAGTGTCACTTTTATACATCTTTTGTTTTCTCTGCATATCATACAATAGCATATATTCTAATAACCAATCAAATTCTAAATGGGAGACTGAAATGTAAAATATATAATGTGTGGTAGTACTGGAATTTGAATTTAAGTCTCCGCAGCTACAAAGTAAAATTCTAATATGTAAAAGTTCTAAGTATACATTGAATATTTTATGAGGAGGTTGAATCATATAAAAAACTTTCAAAAAATAAAATTTAATTAAGTTTCAATAATACATAATTTAAAATTTTAAAATTATAAAGGTGGCTAAGCACCTCTTGTCATTGCTCTAGATCCACCATAGATGTAATATTGGCTTAGATTTGAACCAAGATTCCATTTAGTTATTTCAAGTTTCAACAAATCCAACTACTCAGTTATTAAATAAAAGTAACATAAAAACGGTCGTATGATCTATTTGGAGCATCTTTAATTAATCAGTGAGCTTTTCCTTGTCAAAGTTCAATTCTAAGAAGAGGATAATATTTTTTTCTAATGTTAGACTTGATCCCATTTCTAATGAGGGGGTTTAAATGTTTTCATCTTTTAGTGTATTCATTTTTAATATTTAATAAATTAAAATTTAAAACTTAAATGTCAAAACATACCGTTAGATATGATCAATATTTTTTTTCTATGTATATGTAAATGATTATGATACTTCAACTTTATTTTGATTGTTATTAAAAGCATGCAAAAATATGTTAATGTGGGTAATTTCTGAATGTTATTTTTTTAACCTATTAATTTACACACAAAATAAAAAAATAATTATTTTTTATGTGCATGTACAGAAAAAAAATATAAATCACATCTAACGGTTTTTATTTTAGTATGGCAGTTTTAAAGCTTTTGTTATTAAAAAATAAGAAAATGAAGATATAATAAAGACAAAAAATAAAAGCATGTGAATCCTCCTCTCTATTTTTTTTTAATGTTTAAATACTATAACAATATAAAAATAAAAGAACAAAAGATCCCCAATATAATAGAACTACAATGCAAAAATGGACAAACTCAATCAACTTCCACTAACTGACAAGCTAGTAGCAAATTTGCAACAATCTTCTTCTTCTAAGAAATTCAATGTGTATGTAATAAAGCATGAGTTTACTACAAAAATAATTAATAAAATATTCATAGGGAACAACTCCTCTTAATCGAAATCAGAGTCGGTTTGATATCCAATTGGAACTGTTCGATCCGTATCAAGATTCTCGCAGATAGCTTCATAATTTGTACGTATCAAATGCATACAAATTTGTTGAGTGATGAAGTTAGTGATCAAAATAAAAACCGAAATTTTTATATATAACATTTATTCAAAAAAAAATAAAAATAAACCAAAACATCTCTATTTTTGAATTTTTCGAATTCTACTCAGGCTGCACCGGTGTTCTGCAGCCTCTAATACTAGAGCCCCAATTTTTATTTAATTTCCATGTTCTGTTTTAGTTCAATGATCATGCCTCATCTTTATTGTTCATCAATTATGTCCTGCGTAAATACCTCTTGTTACTATATATTACTCATTGTTTATAAATTATAATCAACTTTCAACCCGAGGGTAAGTAGTATTCGGGAGCTACGTAACTTGCCGATATTTTTATTAATACCAAAAAAGAAAACAAATTATCAAATCTACCCCCACCCCAAACTTATTTTTATTTCTACCCCAACCGCCCGTTCACTAGGCGGTTCAATTTCCCTACCTGACCGCCCAGCTGCTGGGCGGTCCATTTTTTTTTTTAAAAGCGGTCCGACCCCCCACTGAACCGCCCATCTCTCTCTTTTTTCTTCTCTGCCTCCCCGCCGCCCCGCCGCCCGAAACCAGCTCCAGCCACTGTCGATCTCTCTCCCCTCTCTTCCTCTCTCCCTCTCTTCCTCTCTCTCTCTCTCTCTCTCTCTCCCTCTCTTCCTCTCTCTCTCTCCCTCTCTTCCTCTCTCTCTTCAAATCTGCCACTATCTCTCTCTCTTCCTTTCCCTCTTCCTCTCTCTCTCTCTCTCTCTCTCTCACCCGAACCCTAATTTTCGGTCATCTCGGCGACAAAGAAACAACTCATACACACCTTTTTCCTATGATCAGGTAAGCGTACTGGAGGAAATGCTTGATTAAAAGACATCTCGGAAGACGGAAAAATACTCTCTGGTGTGACCTGTATTGGCTGATACAGACCCTACCAATGGATACGGGGGCAATAGAGTAAGAAGACAGGAAATAAGTGGTTAATACGGCCCGTATTGGCTGATACGGCCCGTATCCAAAGGAATTAAAACTTAGCAGTTATTGGGTTTGAGCATAACGGACTCAATACGGACCGTATTGGCTGATACGGTCCGTAATGAAGGCCAATTCGGGAGATACGAACCTGTTAAGAAGAGATGTTTGAAATCCCGCGTGAATCACGTCTCAAAACCGCTAATCCATTTCGTTTTAATTCCTTAAACCCTCTCTTCCGCTCTCTCCCTATTCTCTTCCCCTCCATCTCCTTCCTTTCTCCCTCTTCCATTCTTGCCCGAAAATCAAACCTCCATTCTTGCCGCCGATCTCCATCGCCGAACTCATCTCCACACACCATTGGAGCCGCTGCCGGCCTTCTTCTCCACGCCTCAACCCAAATACGGACCGTACCGGGTCCATATCTGACGGCTACTCGAATCAACTTCTCCAATTTTCGGTTTTTCTAAAACCCCTCTTCAATTTCAAAGTTTAATTTCGTTTTTGCATTTGTTTTAATTTAATCTCTCTGTTACATTAGTTTATTATCAAGTTTTATTTTCACAAAATCACAAAATCACAAAAAAATTAGGTTTCTGTCAAAATCCAGATTTTTACCCGTATAATACGGTCCGTATTGAACCAATACGGTCCGTAATCGTTTACCAAAAAACCAGTCCAGTACTTAGCAGATTTTCCTTCAACCCCTTTAAAACGGTCCGTATTGACCCAATACGGTCCGTAATCAGTCCGGTACTTAGCTAAATTCACCAACTAACCAGTCCGTATTAAGACCGTATTGCCCAATACGGTCCGTAACAGAGGCATTTTATTTTAACAAATGGCCCCAAAAATGAAAAATATTTTAGGGGCAGTTACAAGAAGTGCTAAGAAAGCTCTCGGAAATGCCGGCCCGAGTAGTTCACCGCAGAGCTCCTTTAGCCGATCCTCTCGGTCCTCCGGTTCGCAACCACAATCCTCCAACCATTCATCCTCTCGTTCTGACACTCAGCAATCAATCAGAGACACACCAATCTCTGACGCAGACTATGAGCCAGAGGAGTTCAACCCTCGGGATCTTGGTCTTGAGGAAGAAGATTCCGATGAGTCAATGGAGGAGGTCCAGCCGACCGAGTACCAACCTGTCTTCTCGCACACACAATTCAAACAAGCCTACGAGAAGATGACGGCAAGAGAAGTCATTTACCACAAATCGATCAATACAGAGACACTCGAGCGGCTAGGCCTTCTTGCACAAACTGAACAACTCTCCAATCGCATCCATCTCTGACAATTCCTCCAACTGATCAAAGGAGTTAAAGTTTACAGGGTACTCACGAGGGAGTTCCTTGTAACTTTCAGATACAATGAAGACTCCATCACTTTCCAGATGATTGGCGAGCAGTATAAAGTCACCATGGATGATTTCTGCGCCATCTTCAACCTCACCAACAATGGCACTTCTGATTCTCCTGACTGCTGAGAGTTCTGGTACAGCATCACTGAAGACAACCAAAACTCAACTCGACCGGCAAGCAGAATCATGCATCCTCAAGTCCGCCTCTTGCAAGTAATACTCGCCAATTCAATTTTCGCGAGGGGCGAGAGTTCATCCAAGGTGACATTACTCGAACTCTATCTTCTCAAGTGCATGATCGAGCCAACACCAGTGCGACTTCACCTCGGCCATCTCCTTTGCAATCAAATCCCTGAGGTCGCCCGTGCAAAGAAAAGTAATGGAAAGATTTTCATTGGATTTGTGGCCACGATCTTAGCCAACCAAATCTCTCTGCAGATCGATCATCTCAAAGAGGCAAGCGGGCTCACACAAATCGACATGTCATGCCTCCAAGCCATGAAATTTGTCACCGGCCACTATCCAGGTCCCTACTTCTACAATTCGCCGAAGAGAATTCTCCAATTTCCCTTCCGACATCTCAATCTCCGTAGTAGGGCCTCATGGAAAATGGCACGCCTCGCGAGCCCGACTTATGAGCCTCCTCAAGATTACATGGATGTAATCGAAAGCCAAGCCGAATTGAGAAATCGGGCTAACATCGATCGGCAGCAAAGAGAAGAGGAGGAGACACCTTTTGATACATATAGGGAGGCAGGCACATCGGCAGCCGGAGCCGGATCTTCAGGGGTGGCACCATCTGATGCCCCTACAGATAATTACGATCAGTTCATCCAAATGGTAAATTGGATGGACTCGAACCTCACTGCGCTCACCTTGACAACGGACGAAGCCACCCGGCAAATGAAGCTGAACAGCTCTACAATCTACCAAGAGGTTGGTGAAATCCGAAACAGCATGGAAGAGGTTCGGAGGAGTGTAGACGAGGGCAGGCGCGAAATCCAGCAGACGCGCTACATGGCACAGCAGTATTATCAGTACGCTCTCGACTCCGGACTACCATACCAGCCACCACCATACGGACTCTTCGACCCGCCATTCTACGAGGAGATCCAGCGCCCACCACCACCTCCACCACCTCAGGATTGAGATGCAGTGAGTTGTATCTTTCCCCGGTCTTTTTACTTTATTACTTCTTTTATTTTTATCTCTCGAGCATTGGGGACAATGCTCAATTTTATTCGGGGGGTAGGAGGTAAATTGACCAATGTATCTTTAAAATTTTCGTAATTTAAATTCTTAGGTGCTAGTAGTTTTACTCAATTTTTGACTAGGGTTAGAGGCTTTACCGAAAATCCTAGAATGATTAGATTGAGCTTTTTAGCTAGCTTGCATTTGTATTTTCCTTAGGAGTAGGTTAATAAAATAGGAATTGTTTTTAAATTGAATTAGACTAAGGTTTAGACAATTGGCCATGATACAAAAAATTTAGAATTTTAAAAAATAATTAGTGATCTCAAAGTGAACAATTAATTGCTAACCATGAGTGTTGACCAAAAATCGCAAACCCTAGAATTTTTATTGTTGAGTAATTTATTTTTGCAAAGTCTTTTTAAAACTTGATAGTGTTTTAGAATACCCATTTATTATAGATAGACCCCTAGCGAAACTATGCAATAATTCTTTGTATGAATGAATACTTGGAATTGTGTGTAATCATGGTGCTTGTGACACAAAAATATTTTACTTTTCATAAAAATACAAAAATACAAAAAAAAATCAGAAATGAGAAAAACCCAAAAAAAATAGAAAAATCAGAAAAAGAAAAAAAAATATAGAATAAAAGATGGAGGATAAAAAGAGTACGGGTGCCTACGCAAGACTGGTTACCAATAGGCTCGAGAAAACCTCCCAAATTTAAATTCTTGTATATATTTAATTTTTCAAAAATAGTCACAAGTACCAACACACTTAGTTGTCATACTTTGCTCCAATCAATTAGGAAGAAAAATCAAAATTTATATCATTAGAATTCCTATTGATTGGAAGGGATCCATTTATAATCGAAGGGGAAATTAATACTCTCAATTTTAAGGATATTTGTGAAGTAGATTATTGAATGATATTTTTTCTAGGGCAAGCATAATGAGGTCAATCATGGGGTGAATAAATTGTTCAAGGGAGAGGTCATGAATATTTTTAAGTTCTAGATTTTTATTGTCATGCCAATTGTACCAAACCTAAGCCCTAATTTGATTTTTAAACAAGACCTTGAGATTGTATGGTTTAACCTAGACCTAATCTTTGACTAGCTGGGATGTCATTGCTTGAGGACAAGCAACAATTCAAGTTGGGAGGCGTGATCAGAGTCAAAATAATGATGATTTACGTAGGGTTTTGGCTTAGGTTTTGCCTATTTTCTCACACTTATGTTTAATTAATTAGAGAAAAAGGCTATTGTCACCCTTCTTTGTGTTTTATTGCAGAAAACAGGTTTTGGGACTATTTTACACTAAATAGCTAGAATCGGGTCAATCGGATCAGCAACGCTCATCGACTAAGTCCCTGTTACGGCCCGTATTGGCTAATACAGACCAGGCATAGCATTGACTAGAAGATAGCGCTGGAAGCATTAAACCTTAACCGTCAAGGTCCTAATACGGACCGTATCACCCAATACGGTCCGTATCCGAAGGCGTCTCTTGGGGAATAACTGCCGACAGCTGTTTCCAGATCAGTTTCTTAGCCCATACTCAACCTCTACACGTCCCTACACTCCTATATAAGGCCCCTGGGCAGAATGGTTAGTTATCTTTGTAATTAGGGTTAGATTTGATTAAAGTGAGAAGAGATGAGTGCTTGTAACCATGCCGTTCTGCGGCTAAGTTCCTTTTCTTAGGGCTAGGCAGTAAACCTTGTTACTCTTGATATTTTGATATATATATTTCTGTTGATTATGATTTCTTGTTGTTGTGCTAAAATGCTTTTGTGATTTATTATCTCTTCATCTAATTTCGATGATCTAGTTTGAGTCCGTTAGGGTAGTGACAGTGCTTTAATGGTAAGAGAAACTATTTGTATGAATTAGCCTCGTTGAGATCTATTAGGTTTATGTGAAGAAAACCTTAGCGGGGAAACTATAAACCAGACCAACAAAACGCGTACCAAATTCCATCACTTGCGTAAAGTAAATCGCAGTGATCTATGTAGTAATTTGGGGTATTTGAGAGATCAGACATTTGCGTAAGGTAAATCGCAGTGTCCTATGTAGAATCTCGGTGAAAGATTTGTCATTCTTGCGTAACATAAATCGCAGTGACCTATGTGGTATCTTTCATTAAACAACAACAGGAAATCAGACGCAACAGGAATATATTGTCAAGGCGGATTGAGTGACAATGGTGTGCCGAAACCCTAGGAATTCTCATCTCTATCTTTATTTTAATTACTTTTAATTGCTTCCTAATTTACATTGATCAAAACAACATCTCTCAATTTTCAGATTTCGTCTAGCCTTTCGAAAGATTGTGATTCGATCGTTCAAAGCATTGAACCAATATTCCTTGTGGATCGACCTCGAATATACTACTCAATAGGATTGTGCGCTTGCAGTCCGAACCGATAGCATTTCTGAGTTTATAAATATTAAAAGAAACATTGCTCTCTTTTGAGTGATCATCGCGCCAAAAAAAAAGACAAAGTAAGGTTTGTCCAACTAACGATGTCAAATCTTATTCGATCATAGGACAGACAAAGCAAAGCTTGTGTACAAAACGACGTCGATTTCATCGAATCACACACTGATTAGCCTCGACCTTGAAAAAAAAAATTCGCAATAAATGACTCAGAGACTATCTAACATGTCTAACACCAAGATGCAACATCACTGGGGGTTGTTCGACTTACCTAATCCGACGAAAAATTCAAGATAAAATTGTTTCTTTTACTTAAGCAATCAATCCGAAAGCATCAAACTGACGCATTTCGGTTTCGGGAGCTAATGATAGGGCCATGTTCCAAGGGCCCTCACGGATCCCTCACGGGCCATGAATAGACCGGGATTCGGACCCCCTTCAAGAGCCAACCCGAGGTCAGTACGAAGAGCCCGTGATCCGTTAGCAACTAAGCCCAATAAGGCCCAACTCGGCCTCGTCCAACACGAGTCTAGCCCGGACCCGGCTTACAGTCACCGCCCTCCCGTCCGTACAGAGCGGGTGCGATTTAGTGACCGCCAAACTATGCGGACGTCACCGCCCTCATGCGAGAATAACCGCCTCCATGCAGGCGTAACCGCTTCCATGCAATCTCCCCTAATCGCTTTGATGATGCATAATGATGGTTAGGGGACGACCAAATTATGGAAAGACGCCCCATTAAACATGGGTCGAACTTTTGCCTACCTAAAACGAGATAACATATAGGCTAGAGTCCGAATATCTCATAACCACAACTATTCTCACTTCGGGAACCGACTTCACCAACCTCGGTCTATCACCTCGAGGCAGGACGAGCTCAATTCAGTTACTTTTCTCACATACGGCTTACTCTCTTCGAGATATGACGTATCAGGCATTGTGCGGACCCCAGTATTTGAGGCTGCAGATCACCGGTGCGGCCTGGGTAGAAATTGAAAAACCCAGAAACATGAGTGTTAACGTTTTCGTTTATTTTTTTTTAAATGTTATAAATAAAAATTTCGGGAATAAAAAATACATCCTTAAAAAAGTAATAGATATTTGATTTATTCTCATATATTTGCATTAAATTGGCATGTTCAGTCTCACAGATGGTGTGGATATATGCATAGTAATTAGTAGACCTGATTTTGCATTGTATAAGGCTTCAGATTAAAAATGTAGTTTTTAAACACAGTATTTTTGACATTTGTCTATAAATTATTACCTTTTAGCTTTTTATAACCAGATTGTAATTATTTTTGTTTCAGTAGATCTAACAAGTTGTAACAAAAATGCAATTCAGTCTCTGTTGGAAAATTGCATCATTTTAACGATTTAGATGTAATGATTACATAGTAAGCTTGTGCTCTCTATCATTCGTAGTACTTGCTAATGACCAATCACCTTCTTGCACCGAAATCTCTATTGTCAATTCTTAATTGATAAGAATTGATTCCTACCAAAAATGGTTTAATGGTCCAATGGGTTCGTGTGAGGAGTTGGTGTCATGTGGGACCACGTTAGCTGGTTGTGGGTCCTCATCTTCCCACTCTCAACAGATCAAAGGAACTGAGCAAGAGAAGAATGGGCCAATTGTGACAATAAAATATTATAAATGAACATTTGCTTGTTTCTTCCTAAAAAAATCCTAATTTAAACTAATATGACCTCTGAAATGAATAGTATCTCATATAACTTCAATGAAATTAAAGTCACATGCAAATTATTTCTCCTCTTGCTAACTGCTTAAATAATTGTTCAGTAATTTCTTTTTCAATTTTTAATTTCAGTTTTGAAGGTAATCAATTCAAGTCTCATTATATTAACTTTTATAAATTGAGAGGTTTGATTCCATCTTTATTTCAAAAAAATACAATGTCCTTCGTATGGATAATGTGTTCGAAATTCGGTTGGAGAACTTTTTTTAGATATTCAAGTTGTGAAGCTCGTCTCCAAATTTAAATCGGATGTCAACTTCTTTGTACTAAAATTCGATAACACATGCATGTTTTGGACAACTATTCGCTCGTGCTAAATCTGAACCATTTGATCTCAAATGATTGTTCATTCCTGGATTAAATCTCTTATGTTGAATGAATTCTGTATGATTGTGGAGCGATGTAATTTTTCATGATTCTAGGTGATATACGCATTCCTTATATATGAAAGTCTGGTATTTCTTGTTTTTTAGGGGTAGACATGAAATTGCCCGAACAATTATAATATGGGCCAAAAGGATTGGCTGAGTGCTACCTGAATCAGAGTTCCGTTTCTATTATAAAAGAAAACATCTTGGCAGTTTATATGGTTAATAGATGTTCATATCTACAATTCGGTATATTTGTCTCTTCAAGTATCTGATCATATTTATAATATATAGTTAGTACTGGCACTATTTTTTTTTTTTTTTTCAAAGAAACAACCAGTGATATGCATAACGTCAGTTGATCACATATACTAAAGTAATAGTGACATTTAATGTGATTTCATCAACAAAAGATTAAAAAAAAAAATCACATATCAATACTTCATTTGAAGTATTCATTTTACATTTCCCTTGGAGTGGTAAAAATGAAAGCTTTTTTTGGGTATTGGTTGTATTGTCTGTGATAGGTCCATAGACCAATGGCCCTTAAGAAGCCCAGGCCTGGCCCAACAAAAGCACTCTCAGATTTAAAAACACAAAAGACCGGCTCAAAATAGAACAAAATAGAACAGGCCCCTCCCCCCACAGAAAACAGGCCACGAGGTCAAGAACACCCGGGATTCGGACCCCCTCCCGGGGCCAGCCCGAGGTCAAGAACAGCCCGGGATTCGGACCCCCTCCCGGGGCCAGCCCGAGGTCAAAAAAGCCCGAGACTCGAACCCCACCCCCAGGGGTCAGCTCGAAATCAAATGAAACGAGGCTCAAAGCCTAAACATGCCGAACAGGCAGAAAAGGCCGACATACAACCTCGTTGATTCGGCTCGTGACAGATTATGCGGATATTATCGCCTATTATGCGGACGCCTCCGAACAGTCATGAGGGCCCCCGTCATTAATGATGACAAGACCTCACTACAGTAAAGGCGACCCCTATTTAAGGCAGAGAAATCCCCAGAGAGAGGGACCGCATATTTTATCACCACCAGAGGAGGTATTAAAAAGGGTTAGAGCGTTAATACCCCTCCGACACCCCGCGTGTCCACCCTCTCGGCCCGATTCGCTTGAACCGGGACGAGTTACACTTTCGGCAGCCAGCCTCCGCACGGCCTGCTTCCCAGGAACAGGACGTGCACGCACCTTACTGGACCGAGTCCAAGTACGGCCCGGCCCTCAGGGGAAGGGATGTATCAGTCTGATTCTCATAAATGTGCCATAAAACATGTAATTATCCAATTATAGTTAGTTTTTTTTTTTTTTTCAAATCATGAGCAGAAGTTTGCATACAAAAATTAGCAAATACAATTAGCTATAGATTTTTTCTTTTCTTAATATCCTTTCTATTTTCTATGTGCTGAGAACTCATTTGACAAATTGAGAAATAATGTTAGAATAATATTATTTAATATTAATACTACTACTAATAATTATAATACCAAAAACAGGAACAACAATAACAATAATGATAATAATAATAATAATAATAAAAGTAGAATTGGGATGTTTCTTAAGCTTACTAAGTTCTTGGTGAGCTAAATCCTAAAATATATTAGATTGGTTTCAAACGATGAATCCAAACTGTTTAAACCGATCTACTTCACGAGTGATGCATTTATATAAAATTTATATATTTTCAAACTAATTTTTTATGCATTGAAGGATTGATAAAACTTAAGTTTAAATTCGTAAAAATTCTACCGATTCAAATTTTTTATTGTAAAGAAACACTGAAAAGAGAAGGCCAAGAAAAAAAAGAAGGGGCTTTGAATAAGTAAAATATGCATCGAAAAATTAAGATACTCTTTCTCTTTCTCTCTTATTTTATAGTATTTTCTATAAATAATAAAATCTCTTATAAAAATGTTTAGATAAAATCTATTTTCTTTCTTGGACCTTTTTTATGAAATTATCTTGCAATTGGAATTTTTGTCGGAAGTCTTCACCAAGCAATGCTGACTAGAAAAGGACATTTAATTAGTTACTTGACATTAATTTAAGTGAAATCCCCAAAAGTTGACGTTTGTAATTACATTTACCAAAAGTGAAAAAAAGTGCACCATAGTTTTTGGAAACAAGGGTTTTGTAAACAAGAAAAACAAAAGAAAAGAATGAAGCAAAATTGATGTGAGAGGTTAGAGAGTGAAAAATGGCTTGCTTTTGTAGGACCCAGATACTCATTGGAAGGTATTCTTTCTGTAACAATAAAACTTTAATCAGATAAAAATAAAATCACGGAGATGATTAATTGAATAAAAGGAGAAGCATGACTTGCAATTAGAGTGCCGTACTGTGACTAATACATTGTGATTTTGGTCTCGTGCTGTACTGTGGCCAAGTTAATTTTTCATGTGTTGTGTCGTGCCGTCACCAAAATGTCAAGGGGTGTTTACGGCACGCAAATGGTCATGTCACGGGAGTCACGCCGTGCCCAAACGTGTCGTGACCAAGTTAATTTTTCATGTATTGTGTCGTGCCGTCATCAAAATGTCAAGGGGTTATCACAGCACGCGAATGGTCACGTCACGGGAGTCACGCTGTGCCCAAACGTGCTGTGACTAAACGTGACTCGCGTGACCATTTGATCATAATTTAGATTAATTTATTCAAAATTCACCATTTGATAAAGATCTAACAGTCCTAATTACACGTGACTCGCGTGACTACGTGTCGTGCTGTGCCGTGACTAGATCTTTCACGTGACGTGCCGTGCCAAATTTTCTAAAAATTGTCACGGCACGGGACATGCAAGTAACGGCACGTAATAAAATTAATTTTATGCATTCATTTTCTATTATTTTTTGACTGCTTGACTTGTACTAAAATAATTCAAAAAATTATAAAATTTGTATGTAAACGCATTACTCATAAATACATCAATTTGAATTTATTGAAGCATATCTGATAAATTTTGAAATTGATAGCACATACCATCGATGTCACGGTAACTGAACTCTATCAAACTAATATAATTTCTTCAAGCTTTTTAAAACTGAAATAAACAGTACTCTCAATCTTAATGCATTGCATAAATCTGTAACGAAGGACTATAACGTAATTTTATTATTTCCACGAGTACTTATCCGCAAGACCACAACACGAAAATAGGCATGAAGAATACTGTCGTAGAAAAGTAACAGTAACACACTAACACTAGAAAGAAAAAAGTTTTATTAGAGAGAGAGAGAGAGATTTAAGCCATGAGCTTCAGAGCAGAATCCAAAGTACGAAAGAAGTAGAGAAGCAGGAGGAAACGAAAACCGAAAGGAGAATCATTTGTTTTGATTGATAAAGGGGGAAAGGCAAAGAAAATAATAAAAGCTGATAGATAAGTCGGAAGGTCGTCTGATCTTTCTTCTCTCCCCCGATCCATTTACTGGTAAGTCTTCTGGGATTCAATTCCTATTTCCTTCGGATTTGAGATAGAATAGTTAATTTGAACAGATTTGTTGGTTGTTAAATCCGATTTGATTCCGTTAGGGGGCGGGTTTGTTTGATTTCCTGTTTTTGTCGATCTAATTTATAGGTGATTTCTTTTTATTTGCACTTGATTTGTCAAAAGGAAAGCTTTAATTTTTCCTATTTGTAACTTAGATCTGTTATCAAGCTTCCCCTATCCGAATCTGGATTATACTCTACTCTTCATTTCTTCGAAGTCAATTGGAGTTCTCATTTTCATCTTATGCAGATCACTTATTCGGAGATTTCTCCCCTGAGAAAATAGGTTCCTCTCTCTCTCCTAATCCCGAGAAATGTTGGAAGGTCAATCGTGCCTAATCTCTCCTGCCTTACCGAGCTGCTGCAAGCCCGAACAGAAGTGGGTTTACATGACCTACCTGTTTGAGCTTACTGCCAAACCCGCCAAACAACAAAGGCTCCAACCTGAACCTGAACCCGTTAATGCCGCATTGGATTACCAGTCAGGCAATGGGTCAAACGACGGGTCGAATTACTCCGATTCAAACTCTCTCATTAACCCAATTGGTCGAGACAATTCGATTGATTGTCTTCTACGCTGCTCCCGTTCTGACTACGGGTCCCTTGCGTGCCTCAACCGCAGTTTCAGATCCCTAATCCAAGGGGGAGAGCTGTACCGGCTGAGGCGCCAGCAAGGCATAATCGAGCATTGGGTCTATTTCTCTTGCAACGTGCTTGAGTGGATCGCTTATGACCCGAAAGAGAACCGCTGGATGACCCCACCACGCATGCCGCATGATGAGTGCTTCATGTGTGCTGACAAAGAATCCCTTGCAGTTGGTACTGAGCTGTTAGTCTTCGGTATAGTTTTTCGGGAACAAATTGTATTGAGGTATAGCATTCTTTCCAACTCATGGACACGGGGAGTGCAGATGAATCAGCCTCGGTGCCTCTTCGGATCGGCGAGTCTAGGAGAAAAGGCAATTGTGGCGGGTGGCACTGACATGTATGGTACTGTTTTAAACTCTGCTGAGCTGTATAATTCTGAAACTAGATGCTGGGTCACAATCGCCAGTATGAATACAGCTAGAAAAATGTGCTCAGGTGTATTTATGGATGGTAAGTTTTATGTTATTGGGGGGATGTCGAGTAATACCGATATTTTGACATGTGGGGAGGAGTATGATTTGGAGAGAGGAACCTGGCGGGTCGTACGTAACATGTCTGCCGGGTTGAATTGTGTGGCTGGTGCGCCACCACTTGTTGCTGTTGTGAGAAATGAATTGTATGCAGCAGATTACTCGGAGAGGATTTTGAGAAAGTATGATAAGAAGAACAATGTGTGGGTTACGTTGGGCGCCATGCCGGCCCGGCCTGATTCTGTAAATGGTTGGGGCGTGGCATTTCGTGCTTGCGGCGAGAGATTGCTTGTGATTGGTGGGCCCCGGGCATATGGTGGGGGCATGATTGAGATCAATTCATGGGTGCCCGATAATAATGGTCCCCCTCAGTGGAATATAATTGCCGAGAGGCACTCAGGAAGTTTTGTCTATAACTGTGCAGTGATGGGCTGCTGATTTTTGACAGTCTTAAGAGGTTTGCTGAGAAACTTGCTACTGATTCTGGTAGAGGGGTAATTTCAAGGCCCTCCTTCTCTTTTAAAATTTCAGAGTTTACTCGAGGTTCGCATGGGAAACCCACAGGAAAAGTTTGTTTACTGCTTCTGTGTCGTGTGTCCTTTGGGGAGTTATTATTTGTGCTTTGTTTTCGTTTTTCAATTAAGTCTCATTGAATTTGTATCTAGATAATTTGTTATGTTTCCATCCTTGGAGAGTAACAGATTGATAAATTTCTAATCTCCCCTGATTCTTAAAATCAATTTGGAATTGTAGATTAACACTTTTGTGGTTCTTTTGTTCCTGTCTTTCTTTTCTTTTTTCTGTTTTGTTTATGAGCATGCATAGAAATATACCAGTGGAAAACTTGTAGCTTAACATTATGCATAGAAATAGCTTGCTGATATATACCTTTCTGAAATTATACAATTTAACTTACAAAATGCAGTAGTTTAAGTTGTAGGTTCAAAATCCAGTTTGATGATTTCTAGTGGATATTTAAGTTACAACTTACAAGGCCTAATCTCTATTTTAGTAAAAAAAGAAAATGCTGTAGTTCAATATCATATACATGCCAGATCCCAGAAGCATGCTTCTGCACTTTATTGTTTTAGTACATTTCAGGTTGTATAGTATCGTGTATATATATACAGAGAGAATGGCTAATATACAAATGTTTGTTCCTGGACTCGGGAACAAACGGTTTTGTTCTCCGATTTTCAAAGTCCAAACAGTTGTCCAAACCATTAGATATTCAATCTATATTAAAATGTGCTTGGAGACCAAATTTTACATTTTATAGAATTTTTTTACTATTTATTAAGCTAGTTTGAAAACCGCTGTTTTTCAATGGTGCACAAGTTTAATAAAATCAGCGGTTTTCAAACCAGCTTAATAAATAGTAAATTTTTTTTAAAAAATGTACGATTTGGTCTCCAAGCACATTATAATATAGATTGAATATCTAACAGTTTGGATCGACTGTTTGGACTTTGAAAATCGGAGAACCGAACCGTTTGTTCTTTAGTCCAGGAACAAACGTTTGTATATTAGCCATCCTCTCTCTCTCTCTATATATATATATATATAGGAAATTGCTAATATGCTATGCATAGCATAGAGGGCCTCCGTGCTACGGCTCAATATTTGAGTTTTCAAAATCCTAACGGTCGATCCGAACCGTTCAACATGATCTCCATATGAATATGTACTTGCAAACCAAATTTTACATTTTTTTAGAATTTTTTACTATTTTTTTAGATAGGTAGAAAATCACTTGATCTGAAAATTTTGTACTATTCAGATTAAGTGTTTTTCTACCTATCTAAAAAAATAGTAAAAAAATTCTAAAAAATGTAAAATTTGGTTTGCAAGTACATATTCATATGTAGATTATGTTGAACGGTTCGTATCGACCGTTAGGATTTTAAAACTCAAATATTGGACCGTAGCACAGAGTCCCTCTATGCTATGCATAGCACCGTAGCCAACTCCTATATATATATATATATATATATATATATATATATATATATATATATATTTTTTTTTTTTTGTTCACACTTGCCTTCATGCACGGGTTAGTAGGTTTGATTATGTCAAAGATACGATTTTGTTCAATTTGTGGCTGATTTACTGTTGCTTTAAATTAATTTTTTTTTTAAACTATACATGTATTGATCTATGTCCAAAATTAAAGTACTTGTAAACTACATGCACCAATACTTCAATAGTTTACGGAAGCTCAGCTATTCTACTTATAAAAAATAAAATAAATGAAAAGAACTCGTAGGAATGAAAACCCGATGATAGCAACCGAACAAAACCAAGGACACGTGTCAAGCTTAGGTGGCATGAGAGATGTGACCGGGTGGATGATGAAAAATGATTGAACAACGATCGATCATCCGTAAAAAGTACCAATTTCCCTCCAAGTACATGCACCAATCGCTTTGCCTAGGTATTGTTACCGCAACAGATTCCAGTCAATTCTTACCTCTCTCTCTCTCTCTCTCTCTCTCTCTCTCTCTCTCTCTCTCTCTCTCTCTCTCCTTTTTACTGCGTTTTTATTTTTTCTAAGACTATTGAGCATGGGTTCGTACATTGTACAACGGTTTCTATGACTCAAATCACTCGTGTGGGCTTTTTGTTGTGTGGACCACATCTATCCATCCATTTGTCTACGAAAAATATATGGATCCCTCTCTCTTTCTCTCTAAAATCAAGTCTTTCTGTCCTTCTTCAATACACCTTAGCTACCTCTTCCCATTTGTCGGTGGATTATATTTGTATTTTTTACTTACTTTTTCAGTTGACTGTACTAATTACAGAGGGTTGCATTTGCATGGTAAGGACGGTGTGGCCAGGCCAGGTACCAGGCTACCAGCCACTGGTCCTTGGCTTTCTCTTGGGAGGCATCCAAAAGCTAGTCAGGTGGTACCGCATTTAATTTTTATTTTGCCATCTTGGTTCACTTCATTCTATCATTTTTTAGTGATATGTCAGGTGAGTAATGCTTTCTGCAATGCTTGGTTCAAAATAGGAAATTCACTTGGGATTCTTGAGCTGGTTTTGTTTCTCAAAAGCAGCTTTATGAATCCATTCAAATTTGTTTGCAATTTTTCTCAAGCTTGATTTAAAACCAGCTTTTTGCAGGTAAGTTTGTCAAATATAGTTGGTGCAAGTTAACTTTCTCCTCTTGAAATACATTCAAAATTATGATACAGACTAAGTTATCTGAAAGTGTTATTTTTTTCCAAATCTTTGAATAAATTACCTAGCCTGTTGAATCTCTGTTTATTTTACGGATATCGATCTTCATGCCAAAATACCCAAATTATCTCCAGTCAATTTTAAGACAATTTATAATACGGCCTAACTTCCGGTTGAAACTTGAACCAATACAACCCGGATAAAAGAAAATTCAAAATCATAACATTGTTAACCAGACATAGTCACATAGGCAAAATAATAAATAACCTTAGCTATTATACTTTTTTCTTCTTTTATTTTATTCCGTTTCCCCAATAGAAAAGACTAGGCCCAACTCAACCGCCCAAGTAGAATTTGTGCATATATAGTATACTTCTGGGCCCTGGCCCATGAAATAAAAATGAGTTCCAAACCCAAAATAAAGAAACAATCAAAACCTGAAAATCGCGCAGCTCATATTGGGCTCGGTCCAGACTAGTATGTTTAATATTCTCAAAATTATCTACTTTAAGAAAATTTGTTCGTACAAAAAATTGGATCCTGCATTAATCTTATTAATCTGTTGCGTTTAATTGAAACAAAGAGATGGCTAAATGGTTCTTGTTTTTTTTTTTCTGAAAAAAAATGAGATAAAAGAGACCAATTATCACATATTAAAAAAAACACAATTTGTCATTATTCTTAGTCATAACATTAAAATCGGACATACTGTCCTAAACAATGTCATAATTAATTCAAGCTAGAAAAAAAAAACAAATTTAATACCATAATTAACTCGTACAAAAATAAAATAATATAATTAGATCAAAATCTAGTATTTTTTTTGTTTGGAATGAAATTATAATTAGCTTTGAAATTTTTTTGAATCACACACAGCTATATATATGCTTGCATGTTGGAGGGAGTTAAGATGAGTCCAATTTGAAAGGTAGAAAAAATAGTGATTTTCTACTTATATAAAAATAGTAATTTTTTTAAATGTAAAATTTAATGTGCAAGTACATTTTCATATGAATATTATACTGAACAATTTAGACTGATTATTATTATGTACTATACTTAATATCATAACCTCGCTCTTCTTCTTCTTCTTCTTCTTCTTCTTCTTCTTCTTATTATTATTATTATTATTATTATTATTATTTGTTCTCACTACAGCAGAAAGGGGCATCAGCGACCGGGTTTCCGGTCGCTGATAGTATAGGCGACGGTCGCTGATACTTATTCCGGTCGCTGAAAGTCAATTTTGGTCGCTGAAAGACCGGTCGCTGTAAGCATTGTCGCTTATACTCTTCTGATGACGTCACCGGTCGCTGATAATACGTCACCCGGTCGCTGATAAGTTTTTTGCGACCAATTTTTTTTGGTCGCTGTCGTTTTGTTCTGACGTCAGCAAAACATTCTGCGACCAAATTTAACGGTCGCTGATACTTAAAACCGGTCGCTGATAATCAAAACAATCGCAGATACCCAAATTATCAGAGACAAATAATTACGGTCGCTGATACTTAAAACCGGTCGTTGATACTCTTCTGTCAAGTTTTTTATATTTTATTATATTATTTAAATTTGCACCATTTAATAATTGATACGACACGTCAATATATAATAAACATACAAACAAATTTAAACATAAACATCGATATATGCAACCACAGAACCAAATTTAAACATAAACATCTGAATACATCAATATATACACACCAAGTAGTCAAATACAAATACAAATTTTCTTCAACTAGTTTCTCTTGAAACCCCTCAATTTCCTTCCTGGGACGAGTCTCCATTGCCTAAAAGATAAAATAATTGAATATGAAATCCTTTTGTCACGACATAAAGAAAAACAAATCAGAGTATTCAGATTCTGAATTCTTGAAAAATTTTATCTTACCCATTTATAAAACAAAGATGGATCCTTCTGGTACAATGAATGCTCAATTGGCTTCCCATGCTCCACCAAAAGAGCATCTGAAACAATATAAAAGGAATTAAGCATTAAAGCTACTAACATCTTTTTGACTTTTATTGTTGCTATTAGAATATTGATAAAAGGATAATTAAACAGAAATCATACATGATGTTTGCAATATTTCTACTGGACAACCTCAAACAATCTTTGTAAACATTAATATTTATTGTTAACAACTAGTGTATTTTTAAACACAACTATGGCTTTTCTTGGATCAGTTACCATGTTAGAATATGTGTTTGGTTTAGGATATATGACAAATTAGAGCCTATTACTTAATAGCATTACATATTTAAGATAGGAAACAACAGGCTAAAATTGCCATTTCCTACCACGCCGTTATATTAATTAGTAAATAACCTCAAATATATTCCTATAAATCTAATGCAGAATTTGATGAGGTTCTATTTTTGTACATGGAGAGGTACCTGAAAATCTAAGTTGTGGGTATATCTCTTGGGCCATCCTTTCATCTCCACCTTTTCGTAATCTGCTTTCACATCTTCAATCATCTCTTCTTCTGATGGTAGTTCAATTCGACCCGACAAAGTACCTGCCCACCATTTGCTTTGAAGTTCAAGCATTGGAAAAGGAATCACCTATAAATGAATTAGTATTGCTTTCGTACAAAAGTCAACTAGACTTAATTAACTATTGATAAAGAATTGTCAATTTGGACTAAGATTTACTTGGTATTATAATCTCTCGTGTTATGCTTTCACATAACAAAAGATCCAAATAAGGAATTTCCAACAAATATGCAAATAAGCAAATATGCCTTGACAGATATGCAAATATGCAATAATGATATGCAAATATGCAAATATGAGTGTACTGGTACTGTCATTAGTACCAGCAGATGTTTCTTGAAAGCACAGGTGCGTGTACCAGTATAAGTACAGGTTAAGTAAGCTGTACCATTTCTACTGCATACAGGGGCGTGTACCAAACGAATGGAAGTCCTTGCACAGGTTTTTATTGAAATGTGGTCTAAATTCCAAGATGTAAATCTAAGAAAATAATTTCATAAGTTGGTATAGACCGAGTACCTATCAGTACAGCACCTAGTAAAGCGATAGTTAAGAGTGAAAAATACACAGCCCCAAATCACCGTCAAGCCCCAAATCACCGTCAAGCCAGGAAAATCAACAACCCGTGCGAGACTAGAAATTCCCCAATTCGGCCATCAAAGCAAAATCAGCAAGCACCGCAAGAATGGCACCTCCGAGCACCAGGGAAGCGCAAAGGAAGCACCAGAGAAGATCGGTACCAAGGCAGCAGGGTCGGGGTCGGGGTCGGGTCAGAGATCGGGCAGCGGGGGTCAGAGATCGGGCGGTCGGTCGGGTCAGAGATCGGGCGATCAGTGAAGAAAATATTAGTTTCATGCAAGAGCAAATTCAAAAATTTAACTCAAAGAAACCAACATAGATCTACTTATTTGACTAACGATGAACCGTATTTAACATTTTAACTTGTTTAATCTTTATACCTCAAATCTTGGTCTCTAAACCAAGAAGTAGGGACTTGAGATGTAGGGTTGTTGCCTCCTTGTCGAGCCTTCACTTCTCCAAGTCGGCCTCGAAATGGCACCCGCTTCGAACGCACGAAGCCTCTACGAGTATCCACCCGAGATTAAACGAAACTCTTGTTTTTCCCTTGCTAGAGGTAATCAACCAAGAATCTAACTTAACCTTAGCTTCTAACTTAACCTTAGCTTCTACCTCTTCAATCAACTATTAATTTTAGTGTAGAAGTTGTGCTCAACACATGAGCAAAAATGGTGGAGACAAAATTGCAAAAACTCTTCTCTTTTTCACCTCTTCTTACAAAAACGTTTTTCCAATTTGTCTTACAAGAGAAGGAAGAAGAGAGAGATTAGAATGGTGGCTAGGGTTTGGAAAAAGGTGGAGTATTTATAGTGTGAAGTTAGGGTATATTTTAATCATCTCAACCACAATGGATGGCTAGATTTAAATATGACAAAAGTAATTTTTACTTTTGCCATCCAATGGAACTCTCCATTAGATGCACTTTTATCCCACTTTATTCCAAACCATTTCATCAAATGGACTTCTCCATTTAATGTTAAATTGGGCTTGGGCCAATTTCTATTTATGCCATTTTCGTTTTTGCCATTTATGCCAACTTTTGGCCCACCCGACAATTGTTACGGTTAATTGTATTTGCTCAATTTTGTTAAGAAATAAATTTGTATACCATGTCCAATATGTAATAAATTTATTCTAAGATCAAGTTAGTCATCTCCATGACACTTTTATTTGTTTCGTTTTTCTCTCTTGGTGTGACCTCGTAGGATCTATATCATGTTGACAATAGAATCAAAACTTCTTTTAATTCTATAAATTATAAGCGGCACCTAGCAATATGCATTATAATTACTCAACAGATAAAGATGATATGAACCAATCAACATCACGATCCTAAAGCAATATTTAATTGCTTGTGTCAATTCACGTGTCACATGATATCGGGAATAAATCCAAGGCAGGAGAGTGTCATCCTTGCAAATTTATTCTTTTCTTGATTCCAAGTAATTCAGTAAATAATGATCAAACTCATTGATCATAATTGCATGCATACTTTATTACTCCATCAAGGGGCCCAAAGATATCATCACTCACATATGAAATATGAGGGACACTGGTATTCTTGATAAATATCTTTTTCTCCGCACAAGACACACATATTGAGATATTATCTATATAGCTGCCAGTTACGGTCAGCGTTGGATAACACCTACAGATACATGTATCTCATGTAGGAAAAATAATCATCTCATACCAAAGAATTCAAGACACAAATGAAACATTAATGACACTAACACAATCCATGTTATGTTTCATTCTTGGGTCATGTCCAATCCCCTGATCTCCATCAGGTATTTATGTGATTAAATTGGTAGCTCCTTACCATATGATCCGTAGAACATGATCATCATTTAATCTACATACTAATCTCGTACCGGTAAATAGTGTTCCTTCTTAATTACCAATATTAGGGACATTTAGAGTATTCGTTATATTATTATTATAGAGTTCTACATTTCAAGTCCTCAACTCGAAAAATCCATAATGTAATTAAATACTCAAGGAACAAAATGATTCTTTCATTTCATGAACAAAACATAGAATACATCCATAAATGGTTGGCTTCTAGATCATAACACTAACAATCAGAGAGGCGGGGTTTCCAGCGGCGGGGGTCAGAGACCGCGCGGCGGGGCTTCGGGCGGGAGGGATCGGGCGCGCGTTTTATTTTTTTTTGGGTAACCTAAAAGGCGGGAGGAGACAGAGAGAAGGAAAATATTGGCGCGGGTGGGTTTTTTTCGGACACCAATCCGCGACCGGGAAAAACTGGTCTCTGAAAGCTGCGGGCGCCGGTCGCTGAAGGGTTCCGTCGCCGAAAAACTTCAAAAAAAAAAAAATTTAATTTTTTTTGGGGTCTTCAGCAACCGGCGTTTTCACTGGTCGCTGATGCCGGTCGCTAAAACATCGTTTTGTTGTAGTGTCTACAGGGAATGGTGACCTATGAACCGGACAAGGTCACTGCATTCGCATCTCCAATGTACAGCTTGCACAAACAACATGTCACCCAAAAATTTACTGACACTTGTCTCTTCACTGGACTACAACTCTCTCTGTACAGAAATTATCTCCCTTGACTTATTCTCACTGCCTCGACATATTATTTGCAAATTCATGTACCAAAGAGCATGGCCGCGCGCGCACGCTAGCTTCGACCATGGTCTCGTATAAGATTTCATAACTGATATATATACTGATGATATCAACAAAGCGATACCAGTACTGGTCCCTAGAATCAACGGTTCATACATGCATTCATTTTTATATCATTATATGTATGGTAGTTGTCATCAAAAGAATTGTTTATGTTTCTGATTTTCACTTTTTATGTATTTAATTATTTTCTTCACACCTAATTAATGATTAATGAAGCATGCATTTAATATTTTTGGTGTCGAGTTATATTAAGTTTGTGTATGGAATGTGTGCTTTTATTCAGGTCGTTTCTTACTGGTGTTGGATCGTTTTTGTTTTAGAGGAAATTAAAAAAAAAATTTAACATTTTTTTGTCATCTTTTAAGTTCCAGCACAACTTTTGTAGAGTAAAAGTAATTTTGACTCATCCTATTTCTATTTTTTATTTTATTTTAGATATATATGTATGATTCATTTTGGATGATTTTTTTAATTAAATGAAAATCTGACATATAATTAAATAAAATATAAAGTCTTACTAAAGATATAAATCAAGATAAAGAATAACAAAATAGATGTCAATGTAACAAAAATCATTAAATATCTTAAAAATTGTTTAATTATAATATGACGTGCTTCACTGCTTCAACAGTTTAGTTTGATTATTTTTTTGTAAATTGCCAATCATTCAAATTGACTTTATATTTATATTGACTATATCTAAATTTAAAAAAAATTATAATTACAATTTTTTATTTGAAAATATATTGTACAAATAATAAATTGAGTGAGGCTATGGTAATTAATATGTATAATGCAGATTGGTCCTTACTATGGATTAATATTTTGTTTTAGTAGTCCAAATAGTCGATATGAATTGTTCAACAGAATTTTCATATAAAAAATAAATTTTATAATTTTTTTTAACTTTTACATTATTTTTCTAGATATGTAGAAAATCACTACTTTTAAATGGTCTAGAATCTTGATCTATCTAATAAGATATAAAAAAAATTCTAAAAAATGTTAAATTTGATATACAAATAATTTCATATGAAGATCGTGATGAACGGTTCAAATCGATTGTTTGGATCTTAAAATTTGAGAGATATACGCTCTGCACCACCGTAGCTAATAAATAAATATATGCTAGAATTATTCATACAATATAAATAAAAATAAATTTATAAATAGAATAACAGGTAAATATACAGGGAATAGACGACAACCGCAGCTGAGTTGTGAAAATGCCTCTCAAGCGGGAAGCATTGACGTATATATGGATTTGTCTCATCATTTTTTTCTTTAAGCAAATGCAGAGAGATCCTATAAAAAACAAATATTAAATAATGTAAAATAATGTAAAATATAGCTCTACGCTAATATCTTTTATCTGACAACAACACCATACTCTTACTTGCGGGACCCACATTGCGTCCGGCAGGTCCGGATTCCGTGACTGATGTTACCGGCTCAAAACTTTGTTTACTATCATCGTAAAAAAAATTAGTTACGCAGTCATCAGTTTTGTTACGAATGTGTTACGGTATATATTACATTATGTGTATAAATTATGTGACGTGATTTGTATGTTATGTGACATATCATATTTTAATTAAAATTGATGTGTAGATTTTTATTACAAAAATAGAACATAATCTGCGAGGGTAAAAAGTGACTATCCATCACTACTAGAATCTCCGGTAATAGCAACAGTAGGAAACACCTCATTAGCAAGCGCTACGCTTGCTACAAGCCCCAAAAACCCCATTAGCAAGCGCTACGCTTGCAAATACTACCCTTGTATTAAGCCCCAATGCAAATACTCAGTTTCAGTCTTATTGCAAGGGCTACGCTTGCTAATATTTTTCCCTAGACTTTTGCAAGAGCTGCTCTTGCAAAAAGTACGCTTGCTAATACTTTCAGAGTTGGCACCCAACAAGAGTATTTGCAAGGATGTCAAGTGTGGGCCCCATCTAAGTATTTGCAAGGTTAACGAACGTGGGCCCCACCTAACTATTTGCAAGGATAACAAATGTGGACCCCACCTGACTATTTGGAAGACTAATGAATGTGGGTCCCACCTGACTATTTGCAAGACTAATGAATGTGGGTCCCACTTGATTATTTGCAAGGATACCATTGATACTTTTTGCATGCTCCAATTCTACAATCCTCCCTCCCTGTACCAATCTGGTACCAACCCGGTACCAACCCAATAATCTATTACATTTTCATTGAACCATATTTACATAAACACATTGAAATATAGATATAACATTTAATAAGCATTAATCAACATAGTACAATTATCATACATTGTACCAAAATACCAAAAAACATTACAACAACAGTACTAAAATGAACTATCAAATATACCCAAAATATATCCACCACCCATTAACACAAATTTACAAAATAATTTACAGTCAAGAAATTAGTTGCATAATTCTGAAATCTTCCATTAGCGCCAATCATCAGACGCAACATTTAAGCATGTTCAAGATAGCTTTCGCAATCAAATACCTAATTAAATAAACAATCAAAATATTAAATAATGAGTACCTGACACAAGAATTTATAGTGATAATTTTAATAGTACATATATGCAGTTTTCCAGTACATGTTGACTAATTTTTTTTATCAAAATGATATTAACTAAGCACATTGTACATATTAAAATGAGGTACATGACTACATACGATCTATTATTTCGGCAAGGTGACATTGAGTTTTAGAACACTTATTACCAATTTGAATTCGACACAAATAAGATTAGAAAAAGATTAAGTTGTAGATTAGTGTGATATGATAAAGAATAAGAGAAAATATAGGCAGTACACTCATAGCTAATGATATGATGCACAATCCAATTACCCAATTATATGATGCACAATCCAATTACATCCAGCACACTCTTAGTGCTAATGAATTAGTAGTAGAAATAATACCAAAAATAGAACCAGATTGCTAATGACAGAGAAATTAAAAAAAAAACACCTCCTTAGTTTTTAATATTGTACTAAGGTCACTGAAATCATTAAAATTATGCGATGAGGATGAAATAAGTGACTCCACAAATTTTCGTTCCTGCACTTTGCTTGTTCCCCACCAGGTTTCGGACCAACTGGTACTGCACTAATTAATTGAGTGATTCAACCAGAAAGAAATGCATATATGCGCCCCAAGTTAAATTAAATATCTATAAAACAAGAAAAAGCTTCAGCACTAATGAAAAAGCTAATTAATTTGATATCTAGATTCCTGAACGCAAACAAGTAAAATTAAGGCATCTTTTTTGCGTAAATATCAGACAACCTAAAGAGAAAGCTTAGCACAAATTCTCAGTTCAGAAAAAAGGTTCCCAATTACCACTTAGCACTAATAATGATAAATGTTCCCGGCTGAGCCATCAGGTGTTGTAACCCAAGTCAGAGTATCATTGCATATTTGTTGTTGGTTGGATAAACTTATTCACTAATGATAATGTTCGTTCAGAAAATTAAAAAAAGATATACTATATATGATCAATTTCAATAGATTACAAGATTAAAGAACAAGCATTGAATGCTTTTGATACTTACTGTATCCATCACGCAGGCCCCTAAATTTGTGTGTTTCACACTGACATTTCAAAGAACAAGCATTGAATTCTTTCCAGAGTGCTCGTCTCTTCAAATTTGTGTGTTTCACACTGACATATCAAAACCTAACATTTATCCCATGAACAATCTTCGTTACACAGAGAAATTCTAGTAACAAAGATTTTAAGTAAAACAATTAAAGAAAAAAAACAGCTTATTAGATTTGAGTACGTACAGGATTCAAAACTATCACAAGTATTAATTACTACACAAATAATAAAACAAAAGACGGAGCTCATCAGTTGTTATTTAGCACTCAAAAACAAGAAAATAGACAAAATACAGCTCACTGTTGGACTGCAGGGGACACGGAGGCGCACTCTCTGTGATGGAACCTCCGGTGAGAATGTGGCGGCGAGAGTTGCTATGGCGGCGGCAGTGCGAGCCGACTGGAGTGCGCACTAGAAGAGGGATTGGTGGAGGAGGAGGGAGAGGGGCATCGAGCTCCGTTAGAGGAAGGCAACTCAATCACCGGCCGGAGGCGGCGCATGGGAGGCTGTTACTGATATCTCTTTTTACAACTGGAACCCTAGCTTTGAACTCTAGCACGGCGGCTGCCTGGCTCGGCGGACGGCTTCCAATCGACAGAGCTATGCCTCGGCATTGCGCTGAGCGACGAAGGTAACGGCGGAAGAAGAGAGGGGTTGAAGTTGCTGAACGACGGATAGAGAGGAGAGCCGAATTTGCGCTGGCAGAGAGATCGATTTTGAAAACCCAAGAGGGAGAGAGGGAGGGAAATGAAAATATCTTAGGGCGAAATGAATAGAAGAGAGATGGCGGCTCCCTAAATCTTCTCTGGATGCGATGGGAACAAAAAATTTCTAAAGTACATATATTAACAGAGCAGTTTTAGCTTCAATCAATATGTTAAATATATTGGATACTCTTTAAATTATTTAGGCCGTGCGTTGCATAGAATCAAAACTGCTCTGTTAACAAAATCGTTCCAAATTTCAAAGCTCCGTGAGGGAAAATTGAGAGGCAAGTGAAAATGAAACAAAACAAAATTAAGTTAGGTATGCATAACAAATAACATGAAAAAAATTCTAAAAAATATATTTTTAAATTTTTTACAGTTTTTATGGCTAAATTAGTATTATAATTGATGGTACATATGTGTTTAAATATTTACGAGTAATAATTGGTGTTGGTTTTATTTATTATAAATTTAACTAGTTCAATATTTTTACTATCGGATTGATAAAATGGCAATTATTAAAATGACAATAATTTAAATAATATTGATACAATTTATATTAAAATATAATGCTAGAATATTTTTATTGCATTATTAGATAATTTTGACAAATTAAATTGTATAGTAGTACATGCATGTTGCATCAATGACTTATGTCAAACATGCATGACCATAGAACATCAACTCTTGTTGGGTGAGTTAATGAAGGAACAAAGACAAACATCATCCGTTAGTCGATCGGAACCATTCAAATTAAAGAGTGTTCCAATATATTCATTGTTGGTAAGTTTGATTTAATTTGATGTTCATTTACACATCCATCCAAGTGACGAAATATAATGACATCGTAGGGCTATAGATACTACACATTGGATCGAAGCTTATAATTGTTGAAACTCCAATTTTTTTTGTTTTTAAGGTTCCTGGTACTAACTTGATCATTTTAAAAGAAATTGGGCATTATTTCATTGCAGATCAACCGTTGAATACTCATGCGAAAAATCAACGGCCCAAATTTTTTGGCTCAATTTGAAGAGGCTACAAATAATGAAATTCTATAAAATTGTCAATGGTTGATATGATTTGTAAATAGAAAATATAAAACACTAGTTTTTAATTTTTTTTAATTTTTTCATATTTAATTATGTACAAGTGTTTAGAATCAGATTAGGGTTGTGAATATGAGCCGTATGATCTGTGATGAAGTGTGCATATTTATGTGATGTGGATAGGAAGTCCCTATACTCTAAGGTAAAATAACATTTCTGTTTAGATCCGACGGTAGCTGATGCACATAATCCTTTAATATTAGTGTGTAAAGATAATCACACAGTCCGATCTTAAACACAAATATTATGTTACTTATTTCAATTTCTCTCTAAGTCTTCTCTTAAAATATCTCTGAGAGTACTTTCTCTCCACTCTCACGATTGTACCAAAAGACTAAAATTTCACTTCCCTCCTTCATTTCCCTCTAGAAATTTCCCCTTTCCCTCCTAAATTTTGATGTAAAAAATGAAATTGCAGCACATACTGCTTGGGGAAATTTGTCCGACTCCCTTTTGATTAGTAAAATCCAACTAGAAACCTTTCTCCAGCTCTATGCCCAGTTCCGATCAGAAAATAATTAAAATGTGAATGGCCTTTCTCAATTGACTAAAGGAGGCTTTGTTCCTCTTAACGGGTAATAGAAATTGTCCTATATCTTTACTGTTATGCTTCCTTTTATGTGTTTTGTGTTTCTGTGTTTAAGACCGTGTAAAATATTTTACATGAATTAGATTGTTCTTTACTGTGTAAGATCTCCTTGTCCTTGTTGTAGTTGAAAGTGTTGGTGATCAACTCAGAAGGTGATTGATCTCCGCCAATGGTCCCTACTACATTACTTTACAATAACACTCATTTTGAGTAGCCATATGCATTGGCCGACTTCAGATTCTGATCGACTACCGCGATTGAAGAAACCACCTCTCCCAAGGTTGAAATGGGTAGATCAAACTCACAATCGAGTCTGATATTGCCAAGGTTTATATTTTTAGTTTTTTTAGTTGTATACCGGTGTTTGATTATGTGCACACAAGGTGTTTGATGAAATGACATAAGTGCACAAGTTTTTAGTAAACTGATAATTTTTGTGTGCTTGATCGATGTCTATGCTCGATGAATTGTTTTTGATTTCTTGTGTTAGGCGAAACCCTCTGTGTTGATATTTGTGATGGGAAACACATTTTTTCCACAAGGGAAGAATAGGTCATGTAAAGTTGTATAGGTTGAGGTAGAAATCATCTGTGTTTGGACTGTTTTGAATGTACATGAAGAATACAAGTTCATTTCTGGTCAGATTTTAAGTTTGGGTTTTGGAGTGTATATTATACACAAGATCAAGATCAAGGAAGAACATCAAAATTTCAAGAAGAATACAAGTTCATTTCTTGTCAGATTTTAAGTGTGATTATGCATTTTGGTCCTCGCTGAAATTTAAATTTATATTTATGTCTATTAATCATGTTTCTGACAGTTGGCCCACAATATGAAATCAATTTCATTTGAGTACTGTGGGGGTGTGGAGGAGAGACGGTGAGGGTGCGAAGGAGAGATAATGGGGGGTATGGAGGAGAGCTAGTAGAGTAGTGCGGAAAATCGACAAAGGTTTGAAGAGCGACGAACAGATCAAAAATTTTGGGGAGGTCAAGAGACATGAAAGAACGAAGGATGGATAGCCATAATAAGTGTTCCTAGTCTCATTGTGATTGGTGTGATAGCCATAATAATTGTGAAGGTATATCTTTATATACTATATCTCTTGGCAAGAATTTGAATGCTTAATGTGAACATCAAAAACCTTGTACTGGAAAAATCCAAGCTATTATTATTATACGGTATTGTGCTGGTATAATCCGATATCAATTTACTTTCATGTTGCCTTATTTTAAAATTAGAAAAATACAAATAAAAACAAGTTAGGGACCTCAATATAAAAATCTCATGTACTGTTCTGACAAGGCCCATGTAAACCATAAAAAATGACTTTGATAAAAAAAAAGGAGGAACTGAATATTTGATCTCTTGATTGTTGATCTTTGCTCTTCTCATGCATATAATCCAAGATTAAACCCCCTAAACGTATTTGAAGTTAGTAATTGTGTGTATGTCAGTGTTAAAAGATCCTAGACCAATCCCCAAGTACACCCAGAAGTGATGTACCAGGCAACCAAATAAGAAAAATACAAAGTGGCAAACTGTTGGTACCAAACAGCCCCAAAACATCACTCTATACAAATCAAAATTAGAACCATATCTACACTTTGAATTTGATCAAACTGTTTTATGAGCTAATAAAGGACATTTTCATGGACAAACAGAAACAAATTTCATATTTTTCTGATTTTTGTACAATTTCTGAGAGCATTTTAAAATTCTGATTCTGAAAAAAAAAACTGGTATTGTACCAGGCAGGTACACGGACTGCCTCTCACAAAATCAAACATCTAACATAGGTAGAGGTCTCAAAAAAATTTAAAATTTTCTAGGGTAAAAGCTTACACTCTCCTGAGAATTTAGACACCAAGAACACACATTTTGGCCTTGTAGATTGGCCTGTGCAAAATTCACAAAATAGGCTGTCAGAATACTAAAACTTCTATTTCTGAATATCAAGATTAACACATATTTCTCTGACAGATAGAGGTGCATCAATTGACACTGAGATTATGGTGATAATCTGGCAAGGTCATCTATACACAAAGAAGACTATTGGATACCCATACTTGACCATCGAAATGCCCTCAAGTGATATTTTACTATTGGTACCAAAGGACATGTACCAGTCTAATGGAATACAGTAAATTGTGATTCAAATAACGAGTAAATCATGATTAAGAGTACATGCAGGTGAAAGGTTTATTCCATAAACTAGTCCTCAGCAGTTAGAACTTAGAACCGTAGTGAAGATATTTGTATTGTCAATTTCATTCTAACTGGGATGACTTAAGGCCGTGTGAAATATCACAAGAATCTTGCTTTAATTGCTTCAAGCATTTCTATTGCTTTAATATGACTTGTATCAATCCACAGATGACTTAAGGCCATTTTAAATGGGACTATGAAAATCATAAAAATTTGTGGTTCTCAGTTTAATTAGTGAAGTTGTATGCACCTAGATTTGGGATTAGAGGATTAGAGGAGCTTGATGTTGAAGAGGATTTTTATGCATGTGGTATTTTAGTTATTTTTTGGCATTAGTCATTTTGCTTTATAGTTTTCTTATCACTAAAAATGGAAATAAATATATATGGTAGTTATTAAATAGAAATTAGAAATTTATTCTAGTAACATTAAAATTTTATTGTTTTGAAATTAATGTTACTTTCTATACAATTTAAGTCAATTTTATTTTCTTTTATGTTTGAAGTTTGAGAGCACATGGGAAAAAGCACACTCATGCACCATTTTTATGATTGTTCATTCTAAATTTTTTTGTTTGATAGTTACTACTGGAGTTTGTAACTTTGTAAAAAAAATATCAATGTGTATCTTTTATGATATAAATTTGTATTATAATTTTCTTTCCCTAAAAAATAATTAAAGTTTTTGTTGTTGTGATTTATAATATAAAAAATAAACTTAAAATCATTTGCAACGGCAGCCCATGCAAATAGTTAGGGCATTCACAATAAAATAATATAAACAACATCATAAAAACATTTGCAACGGTGCCTCTTGCAAATAATAATTTCTTTTAGAATATAATAATATAAAAACTAACTCCAAAAACAATTGCAACGGTGCTGCTTGCAAATAGTAACACAATTCACAATAAAATAATATTTAACGTGTTTGGGGTGGGTATTATTATTTGCAAGGGCCAATAGGAGACATTAGCAAGGGGATCCATCACATATTTGCAAGCGTGATTATTTGCAAGGGCCTCCCGTTGCAGTTATATTAATTTAATCAGAAAACCAAAATCTTTTGCAACGACCCTTCTTACGCTTGCAACAAACACTTGCTTCCCTTGCAGTTACCGGAAATTCTAGTAGTGCATACCGACATAAATGTGCGTTTTCTGTTAGCGACGGGAGTATCTGTGAAGAACCGACAGTATTCCTAGCAGATATTGTCTTATTTTTACAGTGGATCTGTTTGAACAATCTGGATCCAAACAAAAATATTATATTACTTCAGTGATACGAATTCCTGTGTCGTGACTATTTTTCTGTCACATCACATCATATTTTTTTTTCTTAAAAGGTGAATTCACTACATAATTAAATTTTCTAAAGTTTCTCTTGTCGTGCATGTACAGTACAAAAGAAAAAAAAATCATCACAGCATATTTTAATTTTTTTTTTACACATATCAGTAAAATCTGTCGTTGTTAATTGACTAACTAGAACATGTATCCATTTACCATTTAAGCTAGGCGCTCCATAAAAGCAGATGATTGGAAGCCAAACACCCCACGACTAAATGTGTGTGATTTGACAACATAAACGAGCCGATTTGTTAGATATGACCAAGGAGAGGTATCCATGAGGGGCCATTACTTGTTAGCATTAAAAGAATAGCGCAGAACCTTGTCTAGAAAGCTCAGTAATACTTTGTGACAGGTTTCAGACCGCACACACCGTGATGATGACCAATCTGCGCTATGCATAGTACCATAGCCTCACTCAGAAATAATTATACTTGAAGTTTTGTAATTTTGGCCATCACCATTTTTTCCCCCAACCTTATCTCTTGTCAGTATTACTGTAAACTTTTAAATTCTTTGCAAGAATCAATAATGATGAACCCATTACTCTCTTAAGAACTGTTTGTTTTTAATTCAATCTTATTTATTTGTCTATCATTTTTTTCCTCAACTGCTGGCTCTCACAATTAAATGTAAAGAATTCAAATGGCCACAAGATACAAGATTGAAACATGCCATAGTATATTTTGCAATGGGTTTACTTGAGCGTCTACCTCTTCAATATCCATCTAATTATTCACCTCTTTATTTGTTAATTATTATATATCTGACTACTGAAGTTTAATCGTTTATATATAAATACACATAATATTTAAAACGATAAATATTAATAGTTGACAATTATATATTTTATTTAATAGACAGTTAGGTGTACAAGTTAGGTGTATACAGTTGAATGAAAACTCACTGCTTATGTTTTTTTGGTTGAAAACTCGTAAGCAATTGCATTGATAGAAAAAATTACAAAATAGTTGTTACATAAGATTAGACAACTAGTGTCTGTGAAAACATACAGCTAAACAAAACTAAAAACGCACAGGGGTATGTGCATCATGTGGACGCAAATTGATCATCCTTGCTTGATTAGAGTGATAGGAGTCTAGTGATGGTTTCATTTGTACGCATATCTGACTGCAATTCAAATACCTAATTTAAATATTGAGGTAAAATTAACATGTTATTCAATAAATTATTTTTAATTAGAACATAAAATTAACATAAAAAAACATATATAATTCGGACATTCAATCATTATGGCGAATAAAATAATATTTGCTCATGTTAAACTTGTTATGATAATGAAAAATATATATATATATATATATATCATTAGCAAAATTTAATCTCCAACATAATCATATTTTAATAAGAAAATACCGACAAAAAATATTTCTCTCTAATCATATATGATTGTAAAACAAACAGATAAAAAATTACACATACAAATACGGATTAAAAACGTATTTGTATCCGAATCCACACAAACAAACATCGCAAAACTAAAAAACTATGAATACATATACTATAAATCTATAATTTTGTTCTTCTCCCCTTTCTTCCTGTTTTCTTAAACTCTTTCCAGTCTTGAGAATTGCCTTCTTTGAGATTTTACAAACCCTGAATCAGTGGCAATTGAGTAATATATCAAACAACTGGGGTTATGTTAGTTTGTTTAGAAATCAATTATCTACTTCAGTTTGAATCAATCCGATAAGAGAAATTCAATTCCTGTATTATATTGAAATCTTCATTGATATCTATTAAAATTCATATAAATTTCATTCTGATCCGAGTCTAAAAAGTATCCAACTATTCAAATGCTATAAATCTATGGTATTACAAGTAAATATGAAATTATTATGATAAACTGCAATTAAGCAATTTACAAAAAAAAAAGCTCAACATATTATAGTTTAGACCCAAAAAAAAATAAGCAATAATTTTATGCACTATTCGGTTAATTACATTTTGAAATAAGAAATTTAAAGAACAAGTTTTAATTAATACATTATGGCACCAACAACCTTTTGGCATTTGCCATTTGGAACCACCCTCCTGGCTCTTATTTAATTAAGTAGAGATCCGTTTCCAAACTACATCAGGATTTGACATGTGTGTGTGTGGTATTCATTAAGAAAATCTGGCTGCTACAGTTACTTTTCAGATCGTGCAGTGTTTTTGTTTAATAATTTAAAAATCAGTATTTAAATATTAGGAAAATCTGATGTAGATTTTAAAACACAAGAGCGACGCAAAAAAAAAAAAAAATGCCGTGTCAAGTTGTCTGCTTGGGTCCGATGGGTTTTGGGACCGTCCGATCCACTTTAAGATTCGTGCACACGAATTTAAAGCACACGTGGAAGTTACGGGTGCAAATCTTAAAGCAGAACGGACGGTCATCGAACCCATCAAACTCACTTTGAGTCCGATGGGCATCGGACCCAAATTGACCTCACCCATCAGAAGGTTCTACGAATTTGTATCCTCTGAGTTCACTAAAATTTTGAGTTAAGATCTGAACCGTCAGATTTAATTTCACACTAATATTAAAGAGTCAAATTTATTCGAATTCTGATTACATGATCAGGAGATAAACTCAAGCGGTACATTATTGCAGAGTATGCACATTCTATATGAATTTGGATCTTCTCCAGTACCGGACAAGGAAATCTTTTAAACTTAGTTGATCCGGACCATTTTTTAAACTTTGCACGAATTTTTAAGGGGACCCCAACAGTCAAATAGATACCAGATTGAGTTAGATCCGGCTAGGAGTTAATATGAACCGTAAAGTTGTGAGCCTCACTGTCCAATATTTGAGAGAGAGGATACTTGTCCACATGACCACCTGGGTAAAGATATTGACAAAACTAGTTGAACTTTATACAACGCACGATTAATAGACAAAATGAAAAAAAAAATTTACTGGTGTGTTGTATGTATGAAATTAGTTAAACCAGCTTTGTTAATTTTATGTGAATTTGCCTTTTCTATGACGTACCAAAATTTGTACCGGTTAGAAAATTACATGAATCTCGACTGACCTGAAAAAGTTTTATGTTGCTCCAATATTTGAAATCTACATCAAAACTTTCTAAATATGTAAATTCGAACTTTTAATTATTAAATAAAAAATGGGAGTGTCAGTCTGTTAGAGAGGACATGGACCATTTATTTATGTAATAAAACCTTGTTAGCATTGACAATTGACCGAGTCAAATGTCTAAATTCTACGACCCAACAAGTACCCCCATGTGTTTGGAACCCCTAAAACAACACCCGATGCATGGCATAAATGGCGATGGACCCAGCAGTCATGCCCATGCCATGCCTTATCACGTGGCCGATGTGTCCCACCTGGACTCTCCAGCCCTCCAGTGCCCGAACAGACACGTGGCATGCGCCTTGCTGGTGCTGGCCTCATTGGCCAGACAAGAGACTGTGAATCGGGTCCCTCTGTCTTTTGGATAGTTCAACTCGTGCCCGTAAGTCTAGTGTTGTGTGACGGTGCCTAAACTTTCAGCCTCTTCAATCTGTTTCCCTCCCGATTCGGAAACATTGATCGATCTAGCTCTTTCATCAATGATTTGTCACATGTAAATGGGACCCACGATCTAGTTCTCTAATCTTCTTGATCATCTTCTTTATTTCTTGTTTACCTAATATATTTCGGCTCAAATAAAAACGGGGTAAAGATTTTAACAGAGCAGTTTTGGTTTCATGCAATATACAATTCATATGCAGTGTTATTTTAATTTTATAGTCTGTGCGTTGCATAAAGTATTTGTATAAAGTCAAAATTACTCTGTTAAATTCTTGTCCCTAAAGAAAATGCACCCAAGGCCATAATTAGACCAATCCAATGTCCGGCCAGTCGGCCGATACTTGCTTCTTTAATTATCCTAATACAAGTTTATAAATATCGTAAAAAAATTGGATAAAAACGAAGTTAAATTTTCTAACTTTAAAATATTTTAAGTATTTTCACATCGAATTTTGCATATTCAAAATTAAATTGAATTTTTTATTTATATTTTTTGGATTATTTTTTAATTTATATTTAAAATTGAAAGATACGATGTTCATTTTATTAAAAAATATCACAAATTTAACGACCATTTAGCATTATATTATGTACGAAACAGTCAACGCAAAGATGATACAATTTTTTTTTTCTTTTAGCTTATTTTTGTATTTTAACAGATTCAGTTTCAATAATATTACATAACAATATTGGTGGCCGATTTTCCCCTAATTAATAAGCTTCCGATTCTGGGAAAAAAAAATTCCCACATGCATTTGACAGTGGATATGTCAAAACTCAAAAAGTTTAATTTCTAAGTCTATAAACTCAAAATGTTATTTTTTAAGGAAAACTTAGAGAAACCTAAAAATTAAACCCTAACCCTAATGTTATTTCTTTTACTGAGCACTAAATAGTTTTGTTGAAAATATATATGTTCTTTATTTGTAACAGGTTTATCTTAGCAGTAATTCCCTGGTAAGAGGTCAATTTGGGTCCGATGCCCATCGGACTCAAAGTGAGTTCGATGGGTTCGAAGACCGTCCGATCTGCTTTAAGATTCGCACCCGCAACTTTCGCGTCTGCTTTAAAATTCATGCGCACGAATCTTGAAGCAGATCGGACGGCCCCGGAACCCATCGGACCCAACCTGCTCTCCGCTGGTAAAGCTAGAAGAATGTACATTTTCTTTGCTTTGCTATATATATGATGTTTTATGAAAAATAAATATATAGAATCATACTTATAATTCAACATATATATAAAATTACACACCACCTAAAAGTTTAAAAAAATGTCTTAATTTTTTTTTATGATATTACCCCTGCTCCATGGAGATTCCTTTCTCAATTTATAAATCACATTATCTTTTACCAAGTCATGCGTTGCGACCTCGAGTTTGAATCTCTAGCCTTTATATATACATGTTACAGGAAGCAAGCATAACTTCACAGTTAATTAAATTACCAATTTCTTTTCCATGTAATAATTATTGAGTTTACATAACCATCGCTAGCTGATCTCAATATCTGAAAAACATAGAAAGAGGTTCCTTTTTGTGAACTGTTGACAGGCAATTTGAAAGAGCACAAGCAACCAAGCATGGTCGAATGTACTTCTCGTCATGCAAAAACACATCCCATCAATTATCAGAAAAATATGCAGTGCCAAAAAATTGTGGAAGACAAAGGAAAAGCTGCAGCTGCAGCCAAAAAAAAAGTACAAATAGATGGTGCAAAAGACGCCGATTTTTTTATTAATACCCTAAAAAAAAAAAATACTGGATCTGCCCTTGATTTTCAAAAATTTCGAAAAATACTCTGACCGTCTCCATAGTGAAGCGGTTTGGTATGCATTTTTTTTTAGAGATGTTTAGTGTGTATAGAAAATGTTTTACATATAGGCACTAAATAGTAATTTGGTCTCACTACTTTTATGATTTTTTTTTCATTATTTCTTTTTGGATACTCATATTTTTTTATTTTGTAAATAGAATATATGTGACAAATAAAATATATGTGTGTGAAACTAGAGCTGAACTAGATATTGTATATAACTCATGTAATAAGAAAATATACTCTTGTTTTATTTCATAAAATATCGACAATTTCTTTTAAGTCATTTTGTGTCATCTTTCATAAATCATAAAGAATAGTAAAAAAAATTCAAAAATAGTAATAATTAGTATTCTACAAGTTCATTATATAACCAATTTACTGAGCTACTTAGATCAAAGTTTAAATTTTATACGATAGATTTTTTATTTACCATTATTTTTGAAAATTTTCAATTGCATTTTGAGAGGGGACTAACTTTGACTGATCATAAGTTTATGTAGGAAACTCCGTTTTGAGCGTTCGACTACTTTTCGGAAAGCTTGAGAGAAGCAGTGTCCGTTTTAAGGCTTACCTTACAAAATGTTCCGCGTACTAAGAATTGAAAAAAAATATCGTTTAGGACCTCAAAACTACAATTGAAGTTTCTAAAAAATAACGGTAAGTCAAAAACCTATCATATAAACTTCAAATTCGATCTAAGTAGCTCAATAAATTGGTTATATAATGAACTTGTAGAATACCAATTTTTAATATTTTTAGAATTTTTTTACTATTTTTAATGTTTTATGAAAGATGGCATAAAATGACTTAAAAATAAAAGAAAATTGCCAATATTTTATGAAAAAGAACAAGAGTATATTTTCTTGGTACATGAATTTTATACAATATCTAAGGTTCAGTTCTAGTTTCACACACATATATTTTATTTGTCATATATTTCATTTACAAAATCAAAGAATATGAGTATCCAAAAAAGAGAGAAAAAATTATAAAAAGCAGTGAGACCAAATTACTATTAGTGTCTATATATAAAACATTCATAGAAAACCGTCCCACTGTGGGGCGGTCAGGTATGGAACCAGCCCAAAGTGGAGTGGTCAAGGCATTTTTGAAAATTTTGAAAACTGAAAATATTTGTGTTATTTTTTTATTTTTTAAGGTTATTTAAAAAAATCGGCAAAAGACGAGAGATTTAGCCTACGGACAATACAACAACAACAACAACAAAACAGAGATTTGATTTAAATACTTGCGATAGGAAATTAAGATTACGATAGCAAGCCATAGGTTAAAATCTGAGGAACGTTTTCATGTCGGGAACGTGGCAAATTGTAAATGGCAGAGATAAAGTCCGATAATGAATGGCTGCTACACATTGGGCCGACAGGGGCCCACTTTTTCTGGCAGATGGGTTGCATGTAGGCCCAATCCTACCCATTATAAATATCACCTCCTTTGCATCTCATTTTCAAACAATCAATTTTCAGAGTTGCTTTTCCCTCCTGATCTCTTTCTTTCTCATATTAAACAAATCACTTAGTTCTACTTTTGTTGATTCATACAATGAGTGTCACAAGTTCAAGGATCACTGAGGCAGAGATCGATGAGCTCATCTCTAAGCTGAATGCTCTTCTTCCCGAGGCGCGCCGTAGCACTCGTCGTGTAAGAAATCATAATAAATAAACTTCTTGTTTACCACAAAAAAATTGCAACAAGGTTTAAAATATTTGGTTTTTTAGGAGTTTTTTATTCCCTTACATTACCCGGAAAAATATAATATGCTTATGGTAAATATTGATCAACTGTATTTCCGGCCCACTTAATTAACATGCAATAGTAGATGAGAAAATATATTTGTAGCTCATAACTCATTCTCTCACCAATTTTGATGCTGGTGATTAATTATGCAATTTGCAAATGCAGGCTTCTGCAGCGAAACTTCTCAAAGAGACATGTAGCTACATAATGAGCCTCCACAGAGAAGTCGATGACCTCAGCGATCGGCTCTCTTTGTTAATTACTAACATGGATGTAACCAGCAGCCAGGCTGAGATAATCAGGAGTTTGCTACGCTGATTAAAATGAGATAATTATTATTTTGATATGCGGCATTGCATAGGTTTAGGTCTCTAGAGATGATCAGGTTCTAGCTGTGTGTCCGCTTACAAGCGTGATTTATTGTTACTTGTTAGCATGCATCTGCTATTAAATATTGATATTTTATGTTAAATCCTTTGCATTAATACTGGGGACACCTTGTTCAAGTGGCGAAAGCCACGAGAATTTATCAGCAATTAGCTAGCAAATAATTAGTTATCAACCTTCTTTTAATTATTTGTATGCAGAGCTCTTTATATTATGTTTCATTCATATAAATTTGACTTTGGATGAGCCTACCCCATTGACTCATAACTCATCAGCAGTGATGGCCTTAACTATTATCAGCTACTGTTTATACCAGCAGAGAATTAGCAAGTTAGATGTCACAAATTAATATTTCATACAACAAAAAAAGAATGATTTCTGTGTGACATACATTGCAAATGGGCTTCTACATATATAACAGTATGTCCAGGACCTACATATGAAATGTCAACACGCTGCTATACCACCTTCTACCTAGACAAGTACAGCCTGTTCCTCCCAAATTTGGCACATTATTATGTTGTTAATTACTGAATAGAAGCTGCTTGCAAGTTGCAAAGGGTTTTGCTAGCTACCTATATATGTTGCAACTTGCCACCAGCTACAGATTCAACTCTTCTAAAATAGTTAATTATCCGAAGTTCGGTTCAGAAGTTCATAACAAGATATAGTGCCTTTTCAATTGTTGAACTGAACATATATGTCCATTTTGTTCCCTATATAAAATAAATAAGTGTGTAATCGAGTTGCGTCACTGCAATAGGCACATTGACTGGTAACAATGCATACCGGCCCCGCATCACAACCCTCATTAGGTTTTATTGTTGAATTTATTGTCAACCTCGTTAGATTTAATGCCAACATTGAGCATATAAGTAATATAATTATGGATTGTTTACTGTCATATATGGTTGTCAATTAAAGCGATCATACAATGTAATAAACAATCAATATATTTATTAGGATGTTTCCATAAATGTGTAAAACAATTTAGACAAAGATTAAATTATTGATGGATGGATTCTGAGATTTGCAATTAAGAAAACTGTTATTTAAGAGGATTGTGTGGGCCACATGGATATCAATGCGGCCACACGGATTTTGATGCGACAGCACGGTTTTTGATGCAGTCGCAAAAATACCTTTTTCAAGTTGGCAGATAACCAGATATGTTACTATATATAAGGATTGGTCCCCAAGATACAAGATAACACAGAAAAACACAGACACTGAAAAAACGTTTTTATCTTTAGAAAAATACAGCTCTGTGTGTTTTCTCTTCTTCTTTCACCATCAAAGAATAGAGAAGAGAAATCCATAAGGAAATTTGGAGAGAATTTCTCAAGGACCATATCTTGCTGTCTTGGAAGACTTGATCCACGACCATACGACGAAAAGGCGAGAATGACTTCTTGCCATTGAAGACTTGTCTCGTGCTCACGGAGACTGCTATTGATCTACCAAGGTTTTGGATATTCCATGACAAACGACATGGAATCAGGTATTATGTTATGTACTTCTGATTTATGTTTTAGGTCTCTTTGGCATGGGACGGTCCTTAGGTTAAGGTGGGGAACTATTTCACTTTCCCCGGGATGTAAGTGTTTGACCCCTAGATGAGATGTAATTGTTTGATCTCTGGATAAGGCGTAATTGTTTGGCCTTTATGATTCCCCAACAAATGGTATCAGAGTCTTCCTATGCCGAAGGATTAAGTCTCTTAGGATCTAGAGATAATTAGGAATTAATGATAATTTTTTTCATTGATTTTTGTTGGATTTTTCTTGATTGTTTTAGATCTGAAAATTTTGGTCTGGAGAGCACAAAACTTGTAAAATTTTACAACCATAATTGACTATTTTTCAGTTATTAAGTTGGTTAGAATTTGCTAGAAGTCCGAAATTTTTATTTATAACATTTTCACAAAATAAATTAATAAAATAACCACCGTTTCTGGTCAATTCTAAATCTAACACGGCCGCAGAATGCCGGAGCGGACCCATATGGGGGAGGCCGCAGAATGCCGGAGCGGACCCCCATATGGGTCCGCAGAATGCCGGAGTGGACCCGGGTCCGCACTATGCCGGAGCGGCCCCTGTTTTTTTTTTTTTAATCTGATTCTGAAGTTGATTATGATTTTGTTTTGGAAATTTTTATCAAAAATGTAAAGTTCATACTGTCGTTTTATCTGAAATTGTTTGAAATGTCGTTTAATCTGAAATTGTTGTTCGTCATTTGTTTGATCAAAAGAAACATTACAATAGAAAGCCATATAAAGAAGCATACAATAGAATAATGCTAATGTTATCGGAAATTACAAATATGTCTAATTAACCGAAAATAAACAATATTTCTACGAGTACAATTAAAAAAGCAACATTAACTCTCAATCTCGTGCAGCTCGAGCAGCTCTGTTTTGTCTTTCTTGTGTATCTCGGCCGGCTTGGTGTCCTCTTCTCCTATTATGTAGAACGTCCATCCACATCGGAATTCTGTCGTACTGTCTTCTGCCCACAGCAATATTTTTTTTCTCTGGAACAAGGACCGGGCCTTCGTGTTGAGGCCATTCCGACTGATTTCCATAGACATGCCATTGTGCGCTCCATGTGTTGATAAGTGTATGGATGTGATAGTAGTGACTTACAAATACGCCAGGGTCGATGCCTCGGAGACGACACACGGACAGAACATGAGAGCACGGTATTCTCTCTAATTGAGGCTTCTGGCACGTGCAAGTTACCGTGTGATCATCCCTGATTATCACCGTGTATTTGTAATTGGCCTTGGTAAACCGACCAGAATCGTCAGGTATGAAAGTGTGAACTCTCTCCTGTGTGGAGGTTACCTCGAACTCGTTGTTGTTTCCAAAGCCCCCCAGCGTCTTCATTTTATCGGACCTCTCGAATCGTTTGTTGATCAGCTACGAAAAATTAAAAAATAATGAAGAAGTCAGATTTTTTTTAACAAAGTTCATTAAATTAAAAATTATGAAGAAAGAACGACAAATAAAAGTACCTGATGCACACGACACGAGAATTGTTGACCTTGACTGACTTCCCATTCTGCTTTGGCCCTCCTTTGCGCAAACCATGTCATACATTTGTAAAATGTGTCTTCAATTATTGCTGCAACCGGTAGCCTACGAGAGGACTTGAAGACCTTATTAAGCGATTCGGACCCGTTTGTAGTCATGATGCCCCAACGGTAACCACCGTCCAGTGCTTGGAATATCTTCCATGGTTTGGGGCACTCGTTCTCATCTTGATCCAAATATTTACCCACCCCGTCCAGCCAATTGAGGGCAATGTCACATGCCTGCCCCATTGCTTGCATTCCTTGCTCGTACCTCCTCATTTTCCTCTTAGCCACACATATTCTAAAAAAACGGATTGCCTTATCACTGCAACCGTTCTTCTTCATGTTCTCGGCTATGTGAGTAGCACAAAGACGGTGAACACATTGATCCTCATCCTCCTCGTTCCACCCCATATCATCTTGTCTGAACACCTTTTTGATACCCTTTCCCCTATCAGTGATGACACACATGAATCTGGAGCGTATTACATTACGGCGCAACCATTTCATGAACCATGCACAATCGTCATAACTCTCTGATTCTACCAGTGAAAAAGCCAACGGGAGGAGCTGATTTTCAGCATCGTACCCGGTTGCAATCAACAGCTTGCCTATGGTTAAAACCCATTTTTGTAAGAGCCGAAATCAACTAAAATAAATAAAGTGAAAACAACCAAATTAGTTACCTTTATACCGGCCTGACAGGAAACATGCATCAACTGTGATGACCGGTCTGATATGTTGAAAAGCAGCTATGCACGGTCCAAATGCCCAAGCCGCCCTATGAAAATACCTCCATGGTCCAGGTTCACCAGTGGGATATGAGGTCACCTCAAACAATGTTTCTGTCAAAAAATTTAAAAAAATAAGTTCAATTTTTGATTGAGAATGAAATGACATAAAAATTGAAGGAACAATGTAGTACCTGGGTTGCTTCTTTTGATTGCCTCCAACAATGGAACTACAAGAGCGTATGACCCCTCCCAACTGCCAAATTGACGGGCTATTTCCAACTCACGGCCATGCCATAGTTTGTTGTACGCCGGTATCTGACCGTTGTACCTTTCAGCAACAGCAATTCAGACAGCCTGAATACTCAAGTCGACATCGTTCCTCATGTGAGCGGATATACACTCGGCAACCATAGCAGCTGACAACTGGGCGTGATCTGTTCTTGTCGCATCCGCGTGGCATGAATGTTGTGTTGGGCACTTGGAGACACGCCATTGTGTTCCATAACCGGTGGCCCTTGCGAGTATGTACCACCCACAGTAACTGTCCTTGCACTTGAACCTCATTCTTGTGCGGTCACTGTGCGTAGGTTTTACCTCTTTGTTGCAAAGGATGTGAAACCTGGCAATTGCGCTCTTCATTTCCTCTTTTGAGTCATATGTTTGTCCCTCGGACAATTCATTCTCATACTCTGCCCTACTTCCAAACAAACCCGAATTGGCTTCCATAAATCCTGATGTGTCGTTGAAAGCAATAATCGGGTGTTGAAACCCGCGATTCATTATCCGAAACCCGCGATTCATTATCCGAAACCCGCGATCCATCTTGAATTTCTTTGATAGTCCGAGCACAGGCCCGGTATCTTCCTGGTCAGAATAATCGCTCATACCCTCAGGATCAACAGGACCCTAATTTTCCTCTGCCTCTAGTATTTCCGGATCCACTTCTTCATCGGATTCATCCGGATCACAAGTTTGACACCAATGAGCGGTCCGACTAGATGAAGGCTGGTCCCTCTGAACTGGGGCCCGACGGGAGGGTCGGTCCCTCTGAACTGGGGCCCGACTACTGGACGGTTGGTCAATTTGGACAGGGGACGGACTAGAGCCGGATGAGTTACCCCGACTACGACCCTGGATTAACCTCATAACTAGGTTCGAACGCCGGGCTCTGGTAACCTCCACATATAGGTCAATTATCTTGTATGCACCCCCAGAAAAACTCATGGTTTGGTTGTACAATACTTGCCAGACTCCCTCATTCTGAACTGGAAATAGTTGGAACCAGGTTTGTGCCGAACTAGTCGGCATGCTAATTTTGGCATCAATTTTGAGGTCATACTGACCCTGATGCAACCCCAAATTCTGACTTATACTTGATTTAAGTCCCAAATAATCAGTACCCGGCAATACCGGGATCACAGTAACAGGTCCAATACTATAGTAAACCCCGTTAGGACCTGTTAAAACATCCCCACCAGTGTAGATGGATACCATAAGAGCCATTTTTCCAATTCAATACAGAAAAAACCTACAATTAAAAATTAACTAAATTAATTATTCTAAATTAATTATTCTAATTAAATTATTGCTAATTTAATTATTGCTAAATTAATTATTCTAATTAAATTATTAATCTACTGAAATAAAAATAAAAATTTAAAAGAAGAGAGAAAAAACTTACAGATCAGAGAGCTAACTCAGGAGAGAGAAGGTGTGAGAGTGTGGAATGAAATTTCTCTGTCATTTTCGGGATATAAAGAACAGGGTCCGCTCCAGCATAGTGCGGACCCGGGTCCGCTCCGGCATTCTGCGGACCCATATGGGGGTCCGCTCCGGCATTCTGCGGCCTCCCCCATATGGGTCCGCTCCGGCATTCTGCGGCCGTGTTAGATTTAGAATTGACCAGAAACGATGGTTATTTTATTAATTTATTTTGTGAAAATGTTATAAATAAAAATTTCGGGCTAGAAGTTTTCCAATTGAAATCTCAAAATTCTAATCAAAATTCGGTCCTAGCAGAGTTTGTCCGACCCTCTTTGCGGACGCATAGAGGCCACACAAAATTTCGCACAAATTTTAGTAGGCAGTTATGGAATTTTGGGTTTTGGTGAATTTTTTTTTTTGATAAATTTCCTAAAACAAAATATACAGATTTGAAATTAAATTTCTAAATTTGAAAGGTTATTTAAGGTGCTTCCAAAATTAAGAAGTCTCTCTAGATCATGGGTCAATTTCAGCATAATAAACGCAGTTTTACAGTTTCACATAAAAAGATGCGGCCACACGGATTTTGATGCGATCACACAGTTTTTGATGTGGATGAACAAAATATCTTTTTTAATTGGCAGGCCGCACAAAATTTTGTAGGGGCTGCAGAACTCTTTGGAAAATTACAAAATAGTTTCTAATTAAAATTGTAGTTATTATGATGCAATTATATATATATATATATATCAATATATATATATAGAGAGAGAGAGAGAGAGATGGGCTATTGTACTTCGCGAAGTAAAACCCCCGTTTACTTCACGCTCATATTTTCATTTTGAAAATCCAAACAATCAATCCGAACCGCTCAACATGTTCTAAATATTGAAATGTGCTTGGAGACTAAATTTTACATTTTTTGGAATTTTTTTACTATTTATTAAGCCACTTTGAAAATCACTGATCCGGTGGTCCAGAAAATTTTACTGTTTTTTACTGTTCACAGTGGATCAGCGATTTTCAAAGTGGCTTCATAAATAGTAAAAAAATTCCAAAAAATGTAAAATTTAGTCTCCAAGCACATTTCAATATTTAGAACATGTTGAGCGGTTCGGATCGGTTGTTTGGATTTTCAAAATGAAAATATAAGCGTGAAGTAAACGGGGGTTTTACTTCGCGAAGTACAATAGCCCATCTCTCTCTCTCTCTCTCTCTATATATATATATATATATATATATATATATTTATTTAATTGCACTTTTGTTTTATGGCTAAGGTATAAATTATCGTTCTTTAAAGGTAAAGGGATATGTAATTTGCATTTGAATTAATTGATTCCTAATTGTGCCCAAAGGTACCTCTTTTGATGAGGTTAATTCAAATGCATTTTATGAAGGAAGTTAAGGTGCAATTAATGGATGTAATCATTATCGGCCCAATGGAAGGTAATGTTACAAAATTATTTGTGCAAGTGAGTGATAATAAAGTATAGTGATGACAAAAAAATTTACACACATGTCAACATTATCGGGCCAAAGGAAGGCATGTTGTTCGGTATATTCTAGGTTATCATTACTTTATTGTTGCGTCAAAGTATCATAAGAAATTGACCCGTTATCCAAAGGTAACCCGCTTAATGGAAACCGATACTTTGGTTTTATGATAGTATTAAGACTCGTAAAATATATGGTGATTTATTAAGACAAGTTGCAACACTATGAACGTAACAATGTCAAGGCAAGTTATGTCTAGGCAAGTCAGAATTTGAAGCAGATCCTTGTGATCCCTAACTTACCTGGAAACTTATCTGGTTGTGAAATTCGGATGTGTTGTGACAATAAGGGAAAATCATCAAATATTTTTTTAGCATTATGGCCTTTACTAGAATTTATAATTTAAAATTTAAAATTTCCGAATTAAGACTAAATCGTGTTTATGGTGTGTTTTTCGTGAATCAGCTAGCATTACTACAGGTCTTACGGATATGCCTATGTTGAATGGAACCAATTTCAAGTATTGGCAGGAGATCTTAATGATAGTTCTCGGTGTCATGGATCTGGACCTTGCGTTTAGAGAAACTTGTCCCACTATTACAGATATAAGTACTTCTGATCAAAAGAAGGAAAAGGAAAAGTGGGACAGGTCTAATCGCATGAGTCTCGTGATAATGAAACGGTCCATTCCAGAGGTATTCCGGGGCGCTATTTCAGAGTTCATTTTGAGCGCTAAACTCTACCTTAAGGACATTGAGGATAGATTTGTCAAGAGTGAGAAAGGTGAAATTGGAACACTTTTGACAAGACTAGTCTCAATGAAATATAAGGAAAAAAGAAACATTAGAGAGTACATCATGGAGATGTCTAATGTCGTTTCTAAGCTTATGGCACTAAAGATGGAGATCTCTGATGATCTTCTAGTGCACCTAGCGTTAATCTCTCTTCCCTCACACTTTGGATAGTTTAAAATCAGCTACAATTGTTAAAAGGATAAATGGACAATAAATGAGCTAATTTCACACTGTGTAAAGGAAGATGAGAGGCTGAAACGGGATAAGACAAAAAATGTCTATGTTGTTACTACCTCTGAAACTAAGGGTGGAGCCAAGCGCAAGAAACTGGACAAGTCTAAGGATACTAAAGCTGCAGTCTTCACGCAGCAGATCAAACCAGACAAGGGCAAGTCAGTTGCAAAAACTGATGAGCCGATTTGCTTCTTCTACAATGGAGCAGGACACAAGAAGAAGTACTGTCAGGCTTACCACGCATGGCGTGCTAAAAAAGGTACATCTCTTGCTTTGGTTTGTACATAAGTTAATTTGATTTCTGTATCTAGATATACTTTGTGGATAGATTCAGGAGCAACTACTCACATAAGTGTGTCTTTGCAGGGCTGCCAAAGTTACCGGAAACCAAGTGATGATGAAAGATTCATCTTTGTGGGCGATGGTAGCAAGGTGGAAGTGCAAGCTATTAGAGTGTTTAAATTATTACTAAAATCAGGTTTTTATTTGGATTTGTATGAAACCTTTGTTGTTTCGTCTTTTCGACGAAATTTAATTTATGTATCATCTTTGGACAAGCATGGTTTTGCTTGTAATTTTGGTAATGGAAAATTTAATTTGTTTCATGATTCAAAGTGTGTTGGCTCTGGTTTTCTTTCTCCTTATGATAATCTATACACATTTGATGTAAATAGCTCGTACATTGAGGTTTTGCAAACAGATACAAGAAAAAGAAAATTAACAAATGAGAACTCAGCCACATTATGGCACGAGCGATTAGGTCACATTACTATAAAAAGAATTGAACGCCTTGTCTCAAATGAAATTCTCCAACCCTTAGATTTCTCATATCTTAATGATTGTGTAAATTGCACAAAAGGGAAACAAATCAACTTAAGGAAATATCAAGCCAGAAATGTTCGAAAGTCTTAGAATTGATACATATGGATATTTGTGGTCCGTTTTCAACGACCACAAGAAACGGACACCGTTATTTCATTTCTTTCATAGACGACCATTCGAGATATGGCTATGTATATTTGATTAAAGAAAAGGCACAAGCCCTTGACATGTTCAAAAGTTTCACGGCAGAAGTTTACTATCATAACATATTGGTCAAGTGGGAGATTGTTGGATTTATTGTCAACCTCGTTAGATTTAATGCCAACATTGAGCATATATGTAATCTAATCTTGAATTGTTTACTGTCATATATGGTTGTCAATTAAAGTGATCAAATAAGGTAATAGATAATCAATATATTCATTAGGATGTGGTCCATAAATGTGTACAACAATTTATGCAAACATCAAATCATTGATGGACTGATTCTGAAATTTATAATTTAGAAAACTGTCATTTAAGAGAATTGTGTGGGCCACACGGATATCAATGTGGCTGCACGGATTTTGATGCAATAGTGCGGTTTTTTATGCAGTCACACAAAATACCTTTTTCAGTTGGCAGATAACCAGATAGGTTACTATATATAAAGATTGGTCCCCAAGACACAAGATAACACAGAAAAACACAAAAACTGAAAAGACATTTCTCTTTAGAAAAATATAGTTCTGTGTGCTTTCTCTTCTTCTTCCACCATCAAAGAATAGAGAAGAGAAATTCATTACAAAATTTGAAGATGATTTCTCAAGGGTCATATCTTGTTGTCTTGGAAGACTTGTCTCGTGCTCACGGAGACGGCTGTTGATCTAGCAAGGTTTTGCATATTCCATGACAAATGGCATGAAATCAAATATTATGTTCCGCACTTCTAATTTATGTTTTGAGTCTCTACATATATTGAACTTAGGTTAAGGTGGAAAATTATTTCTTCTTCCCCGGATGTAAGTGTTTGACCCCTAAATGAGATGTAATTGTTTGATCTCTACATAAAGCGTAATTATTTGACATTTATGAGCTCTCAACATTTATGTCTTGTCATCTTGAATGGGCCAATGCCAGAACCAGCCATGCATTAAATGGGCTGGACATGCACTGATAGAACATGTTTGACATAGTATACATATATATATATATATATATAATATTCTTAACGACTGGTATGACAGAAGACCTTGGTGAAACTATAATGTAACCAACCGTCGTTTAACAACATGAGCTGTTTGACAGTTTGAGACACATACTATACACGATCCATAAAGACAGTTGAGATAGATTGATAAAAACGCGAGGGAGATATACATCCATCAATGATTTGGAACGCTGCCAATATTTCATTTTCTTCAATTTTCAAGGACCAGTTCAATTCAAAAATAATTTCAATAACTATTTTTTCTCGAAGAACCTACAAGTTCAATATTTTTTTTTTTTCTTTGGTAAAATTGAGAGACTAATGGCTGAATATCCCCATTCCAATAATGTGGCCTTGAAATTGCATATTGGGCCATAGCTTCTCTCCATCCGGAAGCCCACCTACTCCTAACTTTTTTTTTTTTTTTTTTATTTTGGAATGGAGATGACCATTATAATTTGCTGAAATTGTGTTGGTTTGAATAATCAGTCCTTTCAATATATTATTAATAAAACTGCGATATAATTTTTTTAAAATTGAGCTTGTAAAATTAAGTGTAAATTCTATAGCATTTAATTCTTAAACAAGTTTAAATTTTGTACACTGGAGATGAAAATACTAAACATGGTAACTCTGTGAGTGATGGGGAAATTTATACAAAAAAACTTCCGCACAATTGTTAGCATCCCTACAAAATAAATATTTTTAATTAATTATATGAGCAGTGAACCACGTAAAAAATAATATTTTGTTTTTGATATGTTTCATCTGATGATTAAATTCTAGAATAAGAATATTATTTTTTTAAAGGAAAGTTCCATAGTATTTTGAACTTATTTTTTTCAAAACCAAAAAATATATATAGAGAGAGAGGAGGGCTCAACTGCCCCAGTGCTTCATATCTCAATCGTACCCAAACATCTTTATCTTCAATTTCAAAGTTCAAACAGATGATCCGAACCGCTCAACATGATATCCACGTTAAAATATGATTGGAGACCAAATTTTATATTTAAAAAAAAAATTACTATTTTTTAAGATATGTACAAATCATTGTTTTTATATGGTTCACAATTTCCTGAAAAATGGTGATTTTGTACCTATCTTAAAAAATAGTAAAAGAATTCCAAAAAATATAAAATTTGATCTCCAATCATATTTTAACATGAATATCATATTGAGCGGTTCAGAGCATCTGTTTGAACTTTTAAATTGAAAATAAAAATGATGAGGCACGATTAGAGCATGAAGCAATGGGGCATTTGAGCCCTCCTCATATATATATATATATATATATATATATATATATATATTGAAAATGATGACTTTTTGATGTCATAGAAGGAACTGTACGAATGTGCGGCTCGAAATTCGCTAAGAAACCACATATTTCATGACAACATTCTGCCCAAGCAACTGCATATCTGTTACGGTTCCTTAGAATTATTGCATTCAATTCAACACTTTAATTTTCCACATTTTGACATTTATATTTTAATTTGGAAACTAAATTAAAAATATAATGATTCAGACTTTAAATTAATTTATTGACAACTAATTTGTTTTAATCGAAATAAATTAATTTGTAGCTTGAAGAAATTCAACAAAATAATGAAAATAAAAATTCGAACATTAAACATGTATAATTTTTGACAAGATTTTTTAATGAGAAAATTCATTTTGTTTTATTATGATTACATTTCAGAAAGCTTGTAAAAAAATCTATATTCATTATCAGATGTAGCCTGCAACGATGATTTTCGGACAAAAATAAATCATCTGAAGCTTGAAAAATACCGTTAATTATTATTTTCTATATTTTAAGGAATTAATTTAAGAATCATATTAGGAATTTGGAAATTAAATTTGGAAATTAAAGATAAAGGTGAAGGAGTCATTTTTTTTATGAGTAAAAGTTGAAGATTAAGTTACTTAACTTTTGAGTAAAAAATTGAGTAAAAATTTGAGATCAAGCTATTTAACTCTTCCGAATTTCGAACCTGTGAAAGATGGGAAGGAATCATATTGAATTTTATGTGATTTTTTTTTTTCGAATGGTATTATTTGTGACTACAAGTAGGTAGCGTTTCCGATTGAAATATTCTTCAACTGATAATAATGAAAATGGCGGTGGTGGATAACGAACTAAATTGCCACCACATGCCTCTCTGTTTTATCTGCTTTGAATCTGTCAACCTGAGTATAACATGACTGTTGCAAAACACTTGAGAGTAGGTCCAATGGGTATCGGGCCTACTTTGGTTCGATGGTATAATCACTGTCGATTTGCTTTAAAATTTGTGCGGAACGCTTTAAACTTTGTGCGTGTCTGTTTCAATTTTCGTGCACACAAATTTTAAATTAAATCGGACGGTCATCATGCTCGTTGAATCTAAAAGGAGGTCCGATGGGCATCAGACCTACTCCGTTCTCGTTGCAAAAGGGTTTTCAAAACCAACACAACTAACAAACAGTGGCGAAACTAGAATTTTAAACAGGAGATAGGCAAACAATTACATTATTATATTATTATTATTATTATTATTATTTAATTTATTATTGTTATTATTTATTTATTTTTATTAAAACACTAAAATTGTTAAGGTATCTTTTCTCTAAAATGGAGATTTGTTGCATTTGCAAACAATTTAGTAAAAATGTCAAGTTAAAAATACCCTGGTTTTTTATTAATTGCACTGAAGCTTTTCTGAGTTGACATTAGTGTGGAAATATTAATAGAAAAGTATATTCCCCACTGGAGTTCAGACTTTCATATTCCTAATCTCACTCAACTATGCGTCTGACCTAGGGGAAGACACGAGTCGCTACTGTTAATAGTTTGGAATCGGCCCAACCAGAGAAAGGGTGCTAATTAAGTCAAAGCGCCCTTTGCAACTTTCATACTAGCTCGATGACTGTATTGACTAAATTAAAAATAATAAAGACATATTACAAGACATTGACAAACCAAAACCTTACAATGATAAACTATATTTTTTTACCAATAGAACCAGCTTTTATCAAATTAATCCCCTTGAAATGATCAAGAACCAAATTAATTCCAATAAAGAGATAGGAGTAGGTCCGATGGGCATCGGACCTACTTTTAAGTTCAATTAGCTCTAGCATAGTACGATTAGCATCAAGATCTGCTCGCACAGAAATTGATACAGACTCACACGGATTTGATGCAGAGCGCACGAATCTTGATGCAAATCGAACCAAAGTAGGTCCGATGGGCATCGGACCTACTCTGAATTCTCCAATAAAAGTGGTAAATCAACTCAAAAGAGCCTAATATCATGAAGATTGTTAAATCAAAACTATAATTTTAATGAAGCAAAAATTCATTATAATGTGTTAACACATGTCACAAGAAAGAAATTTTTTGAAAGAACAGAAAACAAAAGAATTTTTTTTTGTTAAACTAATTCTTTTACATTTTAATTCAGCCTGCAGATTTGTTTTATTTAAATATGAATTCTCAATTAAGAAAACTTTCAAATAAAACTGTTGAATTCAAAAATCACGTTCTCATATCAAAACAATAGCACAATTATTATATAAATTTATTTATTAGTTTCTGACCAAAATCCATAAATCCAGTCCAAATCAGAATTTACTTTTCTATTTAGATATTGACTCAAATAAACTGTATAATGCTTTTGGCCCCAGACTTGATATTTCCCCCTATATTTAAATTCAGATCTAGTCGCTAGACCTCTTTCCTCTCTCTTGTCTATGGGTGCACAAAAAGCTCACGACTTTGAAACTCAGTTCAGAATCAATTTGAATTCAATTCGTTAATAACTCGAGTTGAAACTGACTTGAGTTAACTGACTCAGTTGATTTATGAGTCGAATTCAAGTTACCTCCAACTTGGTTCGGAATCAACTCTTTTATACTCACACCAAACCCTAATCCGTATATTTTTAATTTTGCGTTCCCAAAATCTTATACCTATTTCTCACAATATTTGATAATTTATTAATTTAATAAATTAAGCATAAAATCTGTTTGATAATTTTAATTATGTACTATTTTGGTATTTTCATAATTTTAATTATGTATTGGTCATTGTCTCATTATGTTCTGTTTATAATTGTGTATTATTTTAATAAATTATGTAATATTATTTTTGTTAGAATTAAATTAGGTTGTCTCACTATGTATTATATTATGAGTCGCGAGTTGACTCGCTCCGACTCAAGTTGCTCGTGAGTTGATTCCAAATTGAGTTTCTGATTCGGAACTGGATTAGCAACTCGGACTCAACTCGGCTCATGAGTTCGCAAGTTGAATCCAAATTGTCCTCAACTCGGCTCATGAGTTGCCCTAGCCCATATAGATGAAGACATGAATTTCATATTTAAAAAAAAAAAATTCTCTGTTTTATCCGTATAGAAGCACAAAGTATTAAAAAAAAAAGGACTACGCTATGTAACTATATATGCAAGGGTGTAAAACATATGAACACGGATAATATCACCTCAGAAGTCAGATCAAACTCTATTTACATTGACGCAAATATCTCTCGGCACAATATCTGGAACATGAAACCGTACGAAAGATATCTTTCAAGGAAAATTGAAAGCAAATCCAGATCAATTCAGGCCTTTGGATCTAAGTTCTAACAGTCGGTCCATTGCCAAGAGGTGAAGATCTAACCACCGATCGGGCGCAAGAGATATCGCCAAAATGAGATCTGAAATCGGAATCTCCTTTCTCTTTATATTCCAATCGCTCGCTCATCCCCTCCTCAACCCATACCTCTTCTTGTAATAATTTCAGCACCTGAATATGAACCAATTTCTTCTCGGCAATTCCTCTCTTCATCGATCCTTCCCTGACGATTTCCTTCTCGTTTCTTTTTTTCTATTGTGAATTTGTTATCGAATTAGATTGGCGCGGCGTCGGAAGTGTTGTTGGATATATAAAAGCGGGAAGATTCGAGAAGTAATCAAGGGACAGGGGACGCGTGAATCGATGAAGTTTGGAGTCGTCATATGCCCACGTGGACGGTGATTGGATATGGTCAAAGTTCGTTTTGGATAGACATACATACGTAAGATGAGATTTCGTTCCACGTAGGTCAAGATAATCGTCGTCCATCGAGATCATTTGGCTTGGACGCGTGGTATTGTTTGTTACTTTGTTTGGAAAGGTTCGAATTTAGCTTGTCGTTAATCAATCTGATTCTGCCGACAATTTTATTAATATTCAAAGTTTAACATAAATTAATTAATATACACACGTGCGTTTGGGAAGTTATCAAAATATCTATACCGATCATTTATGACAGGTACTCAATTTAATTCATTACCGGTCATAAAATAATCGGTATTCAATTTTTTTTTTAATACAGTACCGGCTATTTATTGCCTGTACTCAAATTTTTTTTTTAAGGATGAACATAGCATAGTTGGCTAGAAGAAAAAGTCGTAGGAAACTTGGATTGAAGTTTGCACTCGGTTTGACTAAGATCAAACAAATGCATTTGATTGGATGTGTGTTACATCGGTTGCATGTATCGGTGCATCATCGATATTTTTGCAATGAAACATCGATGTTTTATTAGCCGAGTAGTGCTGAAAAAACATCAGTGCGTCGCTGATGTTTTTGTAATAAAACATAGATGTTTTATTAGACTTAGCATTGACAATTAAGCATGGTAGTGTTAAAAAAATATCGGTGCATCACTGATGGTTTTGCAATGAAACATCGATGCACTTCTGCCGTCATTAGGTTGTGCATAAAGCATCGGAGCGTCATCGGTCTTTTTGCTCGAAAGTATCATTTTTTTTTAAACTTTAAACGGCCATAACTTTGGCTAGAAAACTCGAATTTGAGCGTATGACCCCAATTCGAAAAGCTTGGGATGAGACGGGGGCAACGACGCTTTAGGGTTCACCCCCAATGGCCCCAATGGGGGTCACCCTAAGGGACCGACGGAATCAGAGTTGCAAAAAAACATCGTTTAGTGCCTAAAAAATTGAGTTAAAATTTATTATCATCGGTAGACACACAACGACCCGTATGCGGCTAGTGACAGTGTCGTATGCAGCATAGTGAAATTGTTAAAAGTTAGTACCTAAAAAGACGTAGTTTAATGTTCGTATGCAGCTAGTGAATTTAATTTGACAATAACCAACATCCTAAAATTGAGTATCTTTCATTTGTAATTATTGTAATTTTGCGTACTTCAGTATAATTTAACGTAATTTAGTGTAATTTAGCGTATTCAACATAATTTCAAGTAATTTAGTGTATTTTAGTTTAAATATGCTAATTATATATCAAAAGAAGTAATCTAACAAATATTTAAAAAAAATTGAATTTTTAATATTAGATTTCAGCATCTGATCAGAGTTAAAATAATAATGATTTACGTAAGGTTTTGGCTTAGGTTTTGCATATTTTCTCACACTTATGTTTAATTTATTAGAGAAAAAGGCTAATATCACCCTTCTTTATGTTTTATCGCAGAAAACAGGTTTTGGGACTATTTTACACCAAATGGAGCTAGAATCGGGTCAATCGGATCAGCAACGCTTATCGACGAAGTCTCTGTTATGGTCCGTATTGCCTAATACGGACCAGGACTAGCACAGACCAAGAGATAGCACTGGAAGCATTAAAACCCTAACCGTCAAGGTCCTAATACGGACCGTATCACCTGATACGGTCCGTAACCGAAGGCACCTTTTGGGAATAACTGCCGACAGCTGTATCCAGATTAGTTTCTTAGCCCCTACTCAATCTCCAGACATCCCTCCACTCCTATATAAGGCCCCTGGGCAGAAGAATAACTCATTTTTGTAATTAGGGTTAGATTTGATTAAAGAGAGAAGAGATGAGTGCTTGTAACAATGCCGTTTCGCAGCTAAGTTCATTTTCTTAGGGCTAGGCAGTAAACCTTGTTACTCTTAATGTTTTGATATATATTTTCTGTTGATTATGATTTCTTGTTGTTGAATCGAAATGCTTTTGTGATTTACTATCTCTTCATCTAACCTCAATGATCTAGTTTAGTCCATTAGGGTAGTGACAGTGCTTTAATGGTAAGAGAAACTATTTCTATGAATTAGTCTCGTTGAGATCTATTAGGTTTATGTGAAGAAAACCTTAGCGGGAAAACCATAAACCAGAACAACAAAACGCGAACCAAGTTCCATCACTTGTGTAAGGAAACTCGCAGTGATCTGTGTAGGAACTTGTGTATTTAAGAGATCAGTCATTTGCGTAAGAAAACTCACAGTGTCCTATGTAGAATCTCGATGAAAGATCTGTCATTCTTGCGTAACATAAATTATAGTGACCTATGTGGTGTCTTTCATAAAACAACAACAGGAAATCAGACGCAACAGGAATATATTATCAAGGCGGATTGAGTGACAATGGTGTGCCGAAACCCTAGGAATTCTCATCTCTATCTTTATTTTAATTACTTTTAATTGCTTCCTAATTTACATTGATCACAACAACATCTCTAAATTTTTAGATTTCATCTAGCCTTTCGAAAGATTGTGATTCGATCGCTCAAAGCACTGAACCAATATTCCCTGTGGATCGACCTTAAATATACTACTCGATAGGATTGTGCGCTTGCAGTCCGAACCGATAGCATTTCCGAGTTTATAAATATAAAAAGAAACATTGCTCTCTTTTGAGTGATCAGCATCTTGTTCTCATAGGGTACGTTTGGATTGTGCAAGGATTAGTGCAAGAATAGCGATTTTTGGGTCACTGGTTGAGAATTGTGCTAACCCGAGTCGTTTGACGATTATGCTCACTTTGGACTATTCCGGTTAGTAAAAATGTCGTTTGGATTGTATATTTGGACGATGAAGGGAATGAATAAAATATTGATTAACTAATCTAATATTTTTACAATTAATATTTAAACTAATATTATATTTATTTAATACTAATCTAATATTTTATTTAATACTAATATAATATTTAAACTAAAATATTATATTACATTATTTAAACTAATATTTTATTAATACATATAATATTTGCAGTAATATTATATTACATTTAATATTTAAATTAATATCATATTACATTTAAACTAATATTTTTCAATACTAATCCAATATTTTATTTAATATTAATCAAATCAAATCAAATTTAATATTATATTTATTTAATAATAATCTAATATTTTATTTAATATAAATATAATACTTAAACTAAAATATTATATTACATTTAATATTTAAACTAATATTTTATTTAATACATATAATATTTAAATTAACATTATATTACATTTAATATTTATATTAATATTATATTACATTACATTTAATTAAATTAATATTATATTATATTTAATATTTAAGCTAATATTATATTATATTATATTTAATTTAATAGTTTATTTAATACTAATCTAATATTTAAAGTAATATTATATTACATTTAATATTTAAGTAATATTATATTACATTTAATATTTAAACTAATATTATATTATATTTAATATAATATTTTATTTAATATTAATCTAATCAAATTTGATATTATATTTACTATTGTAATATTTAAACTAATATTATATTACATTTAACACTTAACATTTAAACCTATATTATATTATATTAAAATTTTAAATTATATTTATTATATTTAATCTAGCATTTTATTTAATTAATATAGTTTGATATTATATTTATTTAATACTAATCTAATATTTTAATTAATATTATATTAAATTTAATATTTAAACTAATATTTTATTTAACACTAATCTAATCTAATATTATATTTATTTAATACTAATCAAATATTTATTTAATATTAATTTAATATTTAAACTAACTCTACTTGAGAGGAATGAAAACTAATTTTTTATTAATATCACTAACCCCACTAGCTCTATTCTTGCTAACCCACCATTTTTATTGGTTAGTAGAATAGGTCGAAATTTTTATTTATAACATTTTAAAAAAATAAATTAATAAAATAACCATCGTTTCTGGTCAATTCTAAATCTAACACGGCCGCAGAATGCCGGAGCGGACCCATATGGGGGGGCCACAGAATTCCGGAGCGGACCCTCATATGGGTCCGCAGAATGCCGGAGCGGTCCCCAGCCTATATAAGGGGCCGCTGGGTTCCGATTTCATAACATCTCATTTCAAGTTTCAATCCCTTCGACCTCGGGTAAGTTTTCTTCTTCTTCTCTAGTTTTAATTTTTAGTGTAGAGTAGTAATTAGATGTAGGTTTAGGGTTTAGGATTAGAATTTAGGGTTTAGGGTTTAGATTTAGCATTTAGAATTAGATATTAATTTTGGATTTAGAATTAGAATTGTACCCAAATTTAATTCGATTGTACCCAAATTTAATTAGAATTGTACCCAAATTTAATTAGAATTGCATCCAAATTTAATTCGATTGTACCCAAATTTAATTAGATTGTACCCAAATTTAATTAGAATTGTACCCAAATTTAATTAGAATTGTACCAAATTTAATTCGATTGTACCCAAATTTAATTAGAATTGTACCCAAATTTAATTCGATTGTACCCAAATTTAAACCGGACTTTTACCAAACTCTCATATTTGACCAAAAATTATCCAATACAGCATGAGTACCAGTAGACCATCCTCCAGTAGGGGTACACAGCATGCTCCTACAGCCACGCCATACGAGATGTCTCAGTACATCGAGACAGCATTGGCGGATGTTCCGGGTATCCGGAGTCGCACCGACAGGGTCAGCGACTTCTTGTGGTATCCGAATGCGGAGCATCGGATTTTAGAGGCTGCCACTGGGGTAAGTAAATTTGTCATATTTATAAATTTGTCATTCCGAATTTTTGATGAATGAATTTGATCTGATTATTTAATTAAATGCAGGGTTTGGATGCGGTTACGGTTCGTCACAACCGCCAGCATCTACGGTACCAGCCGGCGTACGGGGGGATTTTACGCTCGATGGGATTGTACCAGATATCCCAGATGGCCGAGGAGAATGCTGACGAGGGTTTATCTTCTGGCCTCGTCGAGCGATGGCGTCCCGAGACGCACACCTTTCATCTCCCCCATGCTGAGATGACAGTCACCTTACAGGACGTCAGTTGCCTGTGGGGTATGACTATTATTGGGGAGCCGGTCACGGGCGTCGAGTACGGAGACTTCCGGGCATTGTGCTCGGAGCTGTTGGGGATCTCGCACGAGGATCTCCAGAAAGAGAAGAAGAGAGGTGAGAAGACTGTGGTCTCGCCCAGCTGCATCAGCTTGGCAAAGCTGCGGGCGAGATTCCAGGTCTTTCCGGATCGACCAGATCAGGTATTTGCTTGTACAAGATTTAATTTAAATAGTATTATATTTATTTTCTTGTAAGTAATGTTCTAATTTAAAGTTATTAACAGGTGGTTATTGACCGATATCTACGCGCCTATATTTTGGAGATGATCACCTGTCGGTTGTTTCCGGATTCGCATGGAGATCAGGTGCGGCTGTGTTACCTCGAGCTTCTGCGCGACCTGTCCACTGCGGGCAGGTTCAACTGGGGAGGTGCCACGCTGGCATGCCTATATAGGTAAGAAACACCTTCTTATAAATATTTTCAAATAGTATACATCGTAGTGTAGTAACAATGACTTTGTTTTCTTGTAAAGGGGTCTTAACACAGCCTGCCTGAAGAAGAACAAGACCTTCATAGGACCGTGCATGTTACTACAGCACTGGTCCTACGCACATCTGATTGTTGGCCGTCCAGTCCTGGCCAGCAAGACAGATGTACCGCAGTGGGGCAAGCCCGAGCCGGACAACTGCCCTGCATTTGCCGCCAAGTACTGTGATACCTCGCATATTTAGTCTATTTTAGGCCTGTTTTAGTACCAGATTCGTGCCCTAATTCACCAGAATCATGTGCATTTCATCGATATATCTTTAGAATTTGGTACTGCTGAGTGTTTGTTTGTTTTCTGCAGGCTTGGAGCAAAACACACGAAGAAACGACAATTTGGGATGATCTGGTACGGCCCTTACCAAGTTTGGTACGGGTCTTACCGGACTTAGCCATTTTTCAGCTCATCACGCCTGGTACGGCCTGGCCGTACCAATTTGGTACGGGCCGTACCTAAAGGCGGCCTGACAAATTCAAATTTTGGCAGAGGCTATTGAAAGCGGGGAACTCTCCAATTTCGACATCCATTCCATTCCAGATCTATTGGAGAGCACAGTAAGAGAGAGAAAGAGAGCTAAGGAGCTAGGAGCAAGAAGGAAGGAAGAGGAAAGAGGCGAAACTCGACGGATCTAGCTTCCTCCTCTCGATCCCTTCGATCCATGGCTATCTCTATCCCTTTTATTGTATTTTTAGATCAGATCATGTGCTGTGAGTAGTTATTTTAGTTTCTAGGGTTTAGAGATGGATTCTTGATTTGTTTTGACTTTCTTTGACTTGTATCTTGTATGAACTCTTTTGATTGATTGATTGTGATTTTCTTTGCCATCTCTTGCTTTGATTGCTGTGATTGTGTATGATGAACCTCTAGGTCTAGATCAAACCTATCAAGGTCATGTGATCATCTCAATCTCTCAACCAAATCAATTGTTTAGGGTAGACTTGTTCGAATTGAAGCCGAGAGGTTGAATTCTCCTCTAATCGACAGATTAGAGGGTGCCTTAGGTCTCCAATCAACCAGCTAGGGTAGATCTGTACCAACACATGAGAATTGAGGTGTAGAAATCCCTAAAAGGCAATCAATTGCATTCCAACCTAAATCTTGATCCAACACACGACGGTTGAGGCTTAGGAACCTTAGGTATGGTCAATTGAACCTTTCTAAAGAGTTTAGCACAAGGTACCAGCAAGGAATGCATCAACTCGAACTGGTAAGCTCTGTTCTGGCAAGCCAGTACGGGTCTTACCAGAGTGGTGCGGCCTTGCCTTACCAAGTGGAGTACGGCCTAGCCGTACCAACTTGGTACGGGCCGTACCACTAGAGGCAGATCACAGATGAAATCTAAAACCCTGGAAACGCCTTTTATCCATAATCAAAACACAATTTACATTTCTTCTAGCATTTTATTACATTGTTTGAATTGCTTGAATTGACCTTTTTAGGAACTTAAATACCAAACCAAAACCTTCTCACTTCTAGTTTTTAATCGAGTTAGGTAGATTCTAACCTAGTAATTGCCCGTCCCTGTGGATCGATACCCGATTATACTACTCGATAGGGGTTGTGCACTTGCGACCCTTACTCGTGAAGTGTAAACGCGGTTTTAAAAGGTACGCCCTCAAGCGTACCGAAACTTGCGTTGCGCTTTCGCGCGAACATACTGCTATCCCAAGATTTGGGTGGGTGCAGGGCATGGCGCGTCTCTCGGCATCACATTCTGGAGACAGGAGATCGAGCATCTCAGAGATGATGCCGAGTTTGTCACTTGGGAGCCCTACAGAGATTATGTAAGTTTACTTTTATTTTTATTTTAATTTAAATTTTTTCCAGTTCGAATTGATATATGATATTAAATCTATACTTCCAGGTCGAGGTGGATGGCGCACATCGGTCATTTCTTGAGATATTGCCGGAACGATGTCGTCAGCAGGAGCGTTTCTGGCGTGCAGAGGTGCCGCTCATATGTTTTCAGGTACCGTAATTTCTTTATGCTAGTTATTTACACAATCAACTTAACTTAATAAAAACAGTCTAACGTATTAAAATATATAGATCATCGAGCACCATTACCCCGGACGGGTCATGAGACAGTTCGGGTTGCGCCAGCTTGCTCCGCCCCCGGCACCGATCAGCGAGGATGTCTGGCGAGGGCTCCACCATCCCAGGGAGACCACTGCAGGCAAGGACTGGGGGATTACCCGTGCAGATTATGTGTTCGAGGCAGGATCTGCAGATCCCCCATTGGCCGAGCCCGACCGTCAGATGGATGTCGCGCCAGTGTAAGAAATTTTATTAATTCAAAACTTCAACTATAGCTTTTTGATTGGAATATCTAACATTTGTTGTAATTCGTACAGACCTTACAGAGATTGGTACCAGGATCACGGCGCGTACACCATATTTATTGAGGGATACATCGCCGACAACCCGCACGAGCGGGTACCGAAGCCGAGGGATCGTAGAGGACGGATCCACAGTATTATCCCCGCCGGCGCACCTCTCGCAGCCACGGTATTTTTGACTTGAAATTTCAAATCAAAACTATTAATATTGACAATTGTACAACTTCTTCATAATTTTTTCAATTTTCAGGCATTATATCTTGTCAAGAGTTGCGTCATAGGGGCTACGATGGCCGTCACCAGGGGATGGAAGAGGCTCGGGAAGGTCATCCTCAGGCACAACGTACCCGCGGTGTGCCAGTGTGGGTACAGGGCGCGCCTCGACTCTCTACTGAGGTGCGCTGGCTTGGGCGGTGTTGATGCGGTCGATGACATATCTGACGAGCCCGATGTCTATGTCCCCTACACTGGTGATGAGGACGTGTTTGCAGGCGTCCATGATGCTAAGACGGTCGGTCAGGCGTTCGATCGAGGTGCCGAGTTGATGCGCCGAGCAGCATATGACGCCATGGGATCCCAGTCTAGGATGCCTGCCGAGGTATAATTTAAATTAAAATACGTAACTGTGACTCTTTTCTTATTCAATACATTATCTAATTTGTAAGTTACTACAGGGTGGACACGAGGAGGACCTGGGCTTCGATATCTCCGCTGATTATGGCACAGAGGGAGATGGACTGTATTCCCCGGGTTACAGTCCCACTCAGACTGCACCTCCTGCCTATCAGCCAGGGTATGTTCAGACAGAGCCCATCCCGCCGTTCCCTGGCCAGTCCTCACCGCAGGTACCTCACCCTTCCCTCCACGATGACCCCATTGCCAGACAGGCGTTTTTATTCACGCAGGCTGAGTCTGGACAGACCACAATTTTTGGTCCTGGGGTCCAGCAGACATCCGAGATTGAGGAGGTTCGCCAGGAGCCGGTTCAGTCTACGGATGTCTAGGCAGACGACTCTGCATCCTCCGCAGATACTGACGAGACGCCACTCTGCAGGCGGGGTCGGGGGTATAGGAAGAAGAAGGCGAGGACGGTGTTTAGTCCAGAGCCGTAGATTTTGATTTGTTGTACTGTTAGATGTTTTGTTAGATTCTTATTTGTAGTATTGGTAGATGTTTTGTCAGATACTTATTTATTTCGTTGATTAGTTTCTTATTTGTTTGATTTTGTTGTTATTTATTTATTTTGTTGATTTCATTATCCCAGAGTACACAAAAGAATTTCAAAGAAACCACATATCTAAAATATCTAAAATATTTCAAACCAACGACATATCTAAAATACGATACGACCAAAAATCAATTTAAACTCCATTCGAAACTAAATAAATAACCATTAACAAATTACAATTTCGTATTGCTAAAATAAAAAAATAAAGGGTCCGCTCCGGCATTCTGCGGACCCATATGAGGGTCCGCTCTGGCATTCTGCGGTCACCCCATATGGGTCCGCTCTGGCATTCTGCGGCCGTGTTAGATTTAGAATTGACCAGAAACGATGGTTATTTTATTAATTTATTTTTTTAAAATGTTATAAATAAAAATTTCGGTAGAATAGGGCTATTATTGAGCTAACCCAATTTTTTAATTGTTGTTTGGATCACCCAAGGTTAAGGATAGTGGAGCTAACCCAAGGTTAGCTCTATTCTTATCCCATCCAAACGCAACCATAGTCTCTAAAAAAAAGAAAAATTTGAGTACCGGCCATTTAATGGCCGGTGTTGTATTAAAGAAAAATGGTTTTGGGTACCGGTTATTTTTTGGCCGGTAATGAATTAAATTGAGTACCGGCCAAAAAATAACCGGTATGAATATTTTTATAACTTCCCATGTATATTTATTAATTTCAATTAAACTTTGGATATTAAAAAAAAAATGTCGGCTGATTCTGATATTTTTGGAGCTTATTTCGTTAGAGGGGATTTGTGCACTCTCCATATCACGGTCCCCATAATCACTGAGAAAATTAAAAGCGTGCTGGACTCGTATCAAGCACAACGTGTTCGAGAGACGTAATGTGTTGTGTTTGTGCCAACCAGCACGTGTCATGCTATATTTATATATATATTGGAAAAAATAATTTGAGAATATTACGTGTAAATAATTTCTATGTTTTTCTTCTGATTTTTCCGAATTTTTCTCTTTTTGAAATTACTTCTACCAAAAAATTAAAAAATTAGAAAAAATGAGAATAAAAATAAAAATTATGGGATATTATTAGCTCGTAATAATCCCAATAATTATTTCTAAACCTTTCCTACTTTTACCCGGAGAAAACTCCAACGAATAATGCTTATTGTGCTTCATCTTGATTGCAGATTATCTGAAAACTCAAATTGAATTTTTATGAAAATCCAAAAAATAAAAATCAGAAAAATAAGAAAGGGAAAAATTCCGGAAATAAATCATAGAATGTTGTGGACTTAATTTAATACTTTTGTTTATAAATTTTCATTTTTTATTATTATTTTTTCAATTTTCTTAATATGCTCACATTAATTTATTTTTAAAAAAATAAATAACAAATATTCAGGACATGCAGTGCCAAAAGTGCTGGTACTTGACATGCCATGGCAAATTACGAACTCTAATTACAATTTTTTTGAAACATGTAACTTAATTCTAACAATCCAATTAGATGGCTGTGAATACAAAATTAACTCACACTGTCAAGTGTCAACACAAGTATATATCTTAATTCTGAAGAGGTGTATAATTATTTATCTTTTCTTTTCCTTTTTGAAAATGCGAGGTGTATAATTATTTCATTGAGTACCTACACATTCTTATTCTCGTTCTTCGCATTTTAGATGTAATTTTTTCTTTTTTTACAAAATACATTTACACTTGAAAATAATTATCTTATGCTATTACGACTTGAGATTTGAAAGTTATATTTTACTAATTCAACAAATTATTTGATTTGTATATTTTCTAGTCTTGGTAAAAGCATCAAAGGTCATGGAACCACTTTAAATTATGATTGGTGTTTTTCAACCGATATTTTATTTTATGTATTAATTGTCTTATTTATATCAAGAGTTAATAGATGATCTTCTGGTTCAGTAATATTTTGAATTTTATATGTGGGTGGACAGCTTAGACATTGAAAATTAAATGTGTTGATCAAACTTCAATTTAATTTTTCGGAATAGTAATATTTCAATTTAATCCTTTTAAGATTAGAAGAAAACAAGGAGTGTATGGGAAGCAAAGAAGGGTGTGCATTTTGAACAATGATATTTTGTCAAAAAATTTAAAAGAAAATATTATGTTTGATATTTTGAAAAAAAAAGATTTCTAATTAAAAAAACTTAACCAATCAAGTATGGTGAAAACTTTTTTGAAGAATTTAACCAATTTTTCAATTCTGAAATAGCTAATAATGAGTATACTTTCAAATTTACATATATCTCCTCCTGTAAGCTCAAAATTAAAAATTTGTATTAATCCTTCTAAAATAAAAAAATCTTTATATTTACAAATAAAGATTATAAAATTATAAAACTAACACAATAAAATTTTAAATTGGTAACACTTCAATTTATAAAAAATATATTATTTAAGCTTAACTCTTAATAAATTATTTACTCATATATATATATATATAGAGAGAGAGAGAGAGAGAGAGAGAATGGCTAATAACAAACGTTTGTTCCTCGACTCAGGAACAAACGGTTCGGTTCTCCGATTTTCAAAGTCCAAACAATCGATCCAAACCGTTAGATATTCAATCTATATTAAAATGTGCTTGGAGACCAAATTTTACATTTTTTAGAATTTTTTTACTATTTATTAATCTGGTTTGAAAACCGTTGATTTTATTAAACGTATGCACCATTGAAAAACAGCGGTTTTCAAACCAGCTTAATAAATAGTAAAAAAATTCTAAAAAATGTAAAATTTGGTCTCCAAGCACATTTTATTATAGATTGAATATCTAATGGTTTGGATCGACTGTTTGGACTTTGAAAATCAGAGAACCGAACCGTTTGTTCCTGAGTCCAGGAACAAACTTTTGTATATTAGCCATTCTCTCTCTCTCTCTCTCTCTATATATATATATATATAGGAATTTAATATGGTGATCTGCATAGCATAGAGGGCCTCAGTGCTACGGCTCATTATTTGAGTTTTCAAAATCCTAACGGTCAATCTGAACCATTTAACATGATTTCCACATGAATATGTACTTGCAAATCAAATTTTACATTTTTTAGAATTTTTTTACTATTTTTTTAGATTGGTAGAAAAACACTCTAGTAGTGTTTCCATATGGCAAGAGAAGAGGTTACCTACAACCTAAATACAACACTCCAATTGAAGATCTTTGCATTACACTAGTAGTTTCTCCATATGGCAAGAGAAGAGGGTTGTTGCAACCCAAATACGACACTCTAATTGAAGGTCCTTGTAGCACTCTAGTAGTGTCTCCAAATGGCAAAGGAATATGGTTGTAGCACTCTCTGTTAGTGTCTCCAGATGGCAGGGAAAGTGGGTAGTTGCAACCCTAATACAACTCTCCAATTGAAGTTGTTTGAGGCACTCTAGTAGTGTCTCCATATGGCAAGAGAAGAGGGTAGTTGCTACACTAATACAACACTCTAATTGAATGTCTTTACAACACTCTAATAGTATCCGTCTGATGGAAAGAGAAGATGGTAGTTGCAAACCTATTACAACAATCAAATTGAAGGTCTTTGCAGCACTCTAGTAGTGTCTCCATATGGCAAGAGAAAAAGGGTAGTTGCAACCTAAATTCAACACTCTAATTGAAGGTCATTGCATTACACTAGTTGTTTCTCCAGATGGCAATAGAAGCGGGTGGTTGCAACCCTAATACAACACTTCAATTGAAGGTATGTGTAGTACTCTAATAGTGTCTCCATATGGCATGGGAAGTGGGTAGTTGCAACCCTAATACAACTCTCCAATTGAAGTTCTTTACAGCACTCTAGTAATGTCTGCAGACGACAAGAGATGAGGATAGTTCCAACTTAAATACAACACTCTAATTGAAGGTAACACCCTAATAGTGTCTCCAGATGGCAACATAAGAGTGTGGTTGCAACCCAAATACAACACTCCAATTGAAGATTTTGTAAACATCATAGTAGTGTCTCCATATGGCAAGAAAAGAGGGTCGTTGCAACCCTAATACAACACTCCAATTGAAGGTACTTGAAGCACTCTAATAGTGTTTCCAAATGGCAAGCAAAGTGGGTAGTTGCAACCCTAATACAACTCTCCAATTGAAGGTCTTTGCAGCACTCTAGTAATGTCTGCATATGGTAAGAGAATAGGGTAGTTGCAACCCAAATACATCACTCTAATTGAAGGTCTTTGCTGCACTCTACTAGTGTCTTCAGGTGGCAACAGAAGAGTGTGGTTGCAACACTAATACAACACTCTAAATGAAGGATTTTGAAACACTATAGTAGTGTCTCCATTTGGCAAGATAATGGCATAAAAGGACTACGGTCCATGATAAGCCGGTTTTACTCAAAGCACATGCCACCTTGTTCTCAGCTGGTGCAACAAAGGCCTTTGTCCTCATGCACACCTGTCTATGCATCAGGCTATAAGCCAAATTAGAAGAATCTCCTTCCCTGGAGGCTGGGAGCAAGCAAATTAAATGCCTTCATCCAAAGCCAGTTGATCAAGGGCTTGGAAGCCATGCACCACATCCAAGATTGATCCAAAGGCCTCCAAAGCCAGTTGATCAAGGGCTTGGAAGCCATGCACCACATCCAAGACTGATCCAAAGGCCAAGAATGATGCAGCTAAGGATCAATGACTTGTTTAATGGTGATTGAGTGATCCCCTGCCAGCAAAGCACATGGAATGAAGCCAATTAAGTCAGATATTTTCATATGAACTTTTTTTTTCTTTTCAAATTCTTCCAATATCTCAGTATCTCTAACAGGCATCTCATTCAAGTTCTAACATATCCTACCTAATTTATATAAAAAATATTTAGAACATTATTTATGTTATAATGTGAGACAATCATATTTGTTATAATTTATTTTTTTAGAACATCTTTTGTTAGACATTGCTGTCTTAAAAAGAAAAATAGTCATCTTAAAAATATGAAGCTGTCATTCATAAATTCATGCCTTCACATTACAAGAACGTGACACTTTTCAAATTACAAGGAATACAATATCAATTTGTATGAAGTGAAGAAAAAAAAAACTTATTAACATAGGTTAGAGGAGCATTCGAATTGTTACTGTTGACTACCTAGTATAATAAAATAAACGAAATTCAAATTTTAGTTTGGGTAATCACGCAATGCAAGTTATAGAGGGCATTACATGAAAAAAAAATGATATAAACCATATCTAATAATTTTAGTTTGACATTTAATTTTAAAATTATAAGTTATTGAAGATTTTAAATAAAAATGTAATGAAAATACAAAAAAAATAAAGCCATTTGCTTTGTATTCCTCTTTAAAGAAAAGGCACATTAAAATCTTTAGGGAGGAAACAACAGGCCCTTTTAAGGTTATTTTAGTTTTCTCAACCAAATTCAACTATTGATCCAACTTAATTTTTTCCTCTGGGCCTTATTATCTTTTTCTGAGAAAAATTGGCTGCTCGCCGCTCGCGTAAACAGAAAACAGAACGACACGAGTAAAGAGAGGCGGTCCACCCATCGCCAGCTTTCGGCCGAACCTTGGTTACTCTCTCTACTGCCATAATAGCCACATTTTTCAAATTAGTTGATCTCGTCACCGCACTCGAAGCGTAAGACCTTCTCACCTTCCCCAAAATTCAATCGTATCCGTAGATAATTGATCTGCTATCTTCGCAAACGTAAGTTATTCGGCGGTATTGTTACCAGTTAGTCAGCTTACTCGTTTCATTTTTCTTTTCTTTGAATCTTTTTGTTTTAAAAACATTCTCCCGGGTGGAAAGAAGGGTTTCCTCAGCTCCCTCTCCCTCTCTCTCTTCTCTCTATCTCTCATCGAGATCAAGATTTATCGAACGACCAGGGGCGTGCGATGGCGATGGCTGCAGCGAACATCGGGATGATGGACGGCGCGTACTTCGTGGGGAGGAACGAGATTCTGACGTGGATCAACACCACGCTTCAGCTTAACATCGCCAAAGTGGAGGAGGTACAGCTAGGGTTTACGGAAATTAAGTTTTATTTCATTTCATCTTCTTATTATCGGAAGTAATTGTGGAAATAGCTTGTATTTGGAGTACATTTAGTATATAGCTGACTTGTTTGTCGTTTCCTGAGAAATTGAGCGATTGTCTGTTGCTAATCGGTTTAATCTCTTTTCTTCAATTGTAAAAGTATTTTAGAATGGTTGTCTATTGCGAGCCTAGTATAGTAAGGACAATAAGATTGATCAATTGTAATAGTGACTAGTTCAGTCCACAATTTTAAATGGATAATCCATTTCCCTTCTTCAAAAGGAGGGGAAATAGTAATCATGTAAATGTATGCTCTATTTTGCCTTCTGAAACTAAGAACCAAGAATTTTACATGAAGCTAATTTCCTTACAAAGTAGTCTGCCTTGTTTGGATTGCAGTTTCTCAAATGTTGATTGTCTGATTTGGTATTACTCACTTGGCTACTTCAATTATAAAATATTGTGTGGGATATATAGAGAATAATCTACCTTAGTGGCTCAATCAAAGATGGAATTTATGATTAGGCAAAGACAAAAGACTTTTGATTAGTGAATGGATGATGCGATACCTATTCATTTTGATGGTTATATTTCAGGCATGCCCTGGAGCAGTTCAGTGTCAAATGATGGATATGGTTCATCCTGGTGTTGTGCCGATGCACAAGGTTTAATTTCTCTTTTTTTCTTGAACTGTACAACTGCTTATGATTCTTATCAGTAAGTCTTTTAATTTTATCTTCTTATATAGGTCAATTTTGATGCAAAATCAGAGTATGAAATGATTCAAAATTATAAGGTCCTTCAAGATGTCTTCAACAAGCTGAAGATACCTAAGGTACGTAGTTAGCCTTTGTTCAATAATTTCTTAATGGGGGTATTTCACGTATACCCCTCAATCCTAGTTCTACTTATTTGATGGGTTGATGCCTCGCCCAAATTGTGCAGTAGTTTCATGATACAATTTTTTTTTTCATTATTTTTCCTTCGGTTGCTGTTGTAGCATATTGAGGTGAACAGGCTTGTGAAGGGGCGTCCTCTTGACAATCTGGAGTTCCTTCAATGGCTGAAGCGCTATTGTGACTCAATAAATGGTGGAATCACAAATGAGTATGCTATCTTCCTTTTACTTTGTGATAATTACTTTTTGGAAGTAATAATCTTAGAAAGTATGTTGTTAATTTCTTCTAGGAACTACAATCCAGTAGAGAGGAGATCTAAGGGAGGGAAAGAACGGGGCTCCAAGGGCTCAAACAAGGCTACCAAAACACTACAATCTAACTCTGTTGGCCGTGTTTCTACTGACCATGACTACTATGGTTTGTCTAACTTCTCATTTTTTTTCAAAATTTGATTTACTATCTTCTGATTTGTGCTTTATGATTTGTGTTGATTTTTTATTGTGGTCTTTTTGTTTGCCACCTCAGGTCCAAAAATGACAAAGGTAGATAATTCTGAGAAAGAGCAACAGATCCTGGAACTTTCTGAAAAGGTATTTTTAGATATGTTACTTGTCTAACCCCAATTAAATCTGTGTCTGTGTCTTTTTGATAAGCATTGTTATTGTATTTTTCGTTTTTGTTCCCTTATTATCTTTTTCCTTCATTTCTGATATTAGTTAGGTGATATGGAATTGACACTAAATAATATGGAGAAGGAAAGGGACTTCTACTTCTCGAAGCTGAGGGATATTGAGATTCTCTGCCAAAGGCATGAGCTGGAGCATCTTCCGGTAGGAAAACACCTTTTATCTCTTTTATTTGGAATACTGCTAGTGCTAATGAAAACATCACAGATTTATTTGTGCCTATCCTTCCGTTTGGTACAGTTCCAATTTTCACCAGATGACCTGGTTTTACTTTCAGTGAATAGAGATTTCTTCTTCCACCATTGATGAAAACCTACTTTAAGCTTATTGGCTGTTCAATTTACAGAATATCTTTCACTAATTTTCTATTACTACATCAAGTGTTCTCTCTTTTTTTTTTTTTAAACTCTACATTTACTTATCCTTGTAGTGAAGGACTAGAGGCTCAAAATTTTCTTATCTTTCAGTTTAAAATTTAAATGTAATTGTCCTTTTGACCACCTATTCATACTAGCACTGTTGAGTAGGACTCTAGGAGGTATCTTGTAAGTTTGTGAATTTAATTTGTTAGCCTTCTCACAGTATTAACATTGCAAATTGAATTATTCTGAAGTTGGAACTATCTTATGTCGTTATCAAAGAACAATTTTGAAAGTTCTTTAGGTAACAAAGCATTATTGGTATAAGTATGATGGTAAGAGTTCTTTACTTTAGTATTTGCTTAATATTATAATTTACAAAGCATTATTGCAAGCCCTTAGTGGTCCAAATATGGCATGGAACTTAATACTTGGGTCCACATGTAAGTGAAAATTCTTTATTTTTTTGTAGATAACAAAGGCAATACAAAAGACTTAGTAGTCAACATATGGTATGCAACTTAGTATTTTGGTGCACGTAGAAGTGAAAAATTCTTAATTTATTTTTTAGATAACGAAGGCCATACAAAAGATCCTTTATGCTGCTGATGCAACTGAATCACCATTGCCTGAAGCTCAAGGAATAATAGACACGTCTCCAGATCTCTTCCCCGATGAATCAGCATGAGACAAAAAGCCAACATCGTCTCATGACATATTATACTATGTCTGTTTGCTATTTGCAAACAAGGTGGTGCACTTATTGACATAAAAAAGATTTTATTTGTAAAACTAGGGTATCTTAGGTTTCTGGCTAACAAATCTAGGTGTGCCTATGAACTATGGTACTCAGAATTGGTTGGCCTGTTCTCGTGGAACTTGCAAATAATTAGATATGTGGATAGTTAAGATTTACATACTCTCATTCTCTTTGTTGCTGTTTTTTGACAAGTGAAAATGGGATCTAGCTTCCAATTTCCATTAATCATGACACAAGCTGTGTTTGTTTTAAGTTAAATAGAACATAAAACATAATAAAGTAAGGATGTAAAGAATAGGAAAGAAACGAAAAAATAAGAAGATAACTGAAGACCAGCAATAAAAACTAAAATTAGTAGTGGAAACTGCATATGTGAAGATTATCTTGAACTCTCTGAATCGAACCAAGCCGAGATTTCCCCCAGCACTTCAATTGCCACTAGGTATTGCGGCTGTTAGAATTTATCACTAAAGATTCACCTACATCTCTCTCCATATAACAACTGTAATCTTGCAATGTCTTTTCCCAGCGATTCAGTATCTTCTTAAATTGCCCCTTGCAAAGTCCGATTGTGTTCCCAATGAGTTGTAAGTTCCTCTGATTTGCAAGAGTGTTGTTTTGGTATACACACATGTTGAAAAAGGGTGTAGAACATTTTCTTGATCTGCCTTGAACAGAAAACATCTGTTTGGCATGTTCCACCCCCTCTTCATCAGATTATCACCGTCAAAATTTTGTTTCTTAACGTCAGCCAAGTGAACACTGTTACCTTGTTGGTGCTTACAATTCCCAGATATTATTAATCTGTTGTTGGACATATGGGCCCTGCTGCATTACCTTGTAAAAAGTTTTGACAGTGAAGAAGCCCTCCTTTTGCCATTTCTATATGAGTGTGTCTTTTTGTACCCGATCGTTTTCCCTGTTTGCAATCTCTAGCATGAGTTGTATTTGTTGGTTGTGTGCCAGTTGGGACTCTGGCTGTGGCTGACTTTTCCCTGTTTGCAATCTCTAGCATGAGTTGTATTTGTTGGTTGTGTGCCAGTTGGGACTGTGGCCGTGGCTGACTGATGTTCTGCATCCAATGATTGCTTGTGATGGCCTGTTGCACTGTGATGTCTTTGTGTGTGGCATGTTCATACAATTCTGATATCTTGTGCTTAGTGGTCCGTCTAACCGGGGGTCATACCAGAAGGATACCTGAGCACTTTCTAAAATCTGAAATGTGGTGGATACAATCATGAAAGTCTACATCTTTCAGGGACGGATCCAAAATTTTTGTCAAGGAGGGGCAAGAAAATAACGAATTGGATTTGAATAGTTAATCGAGTTCAAATCTATTAGCTAATCGGGTATTAGACAAAAAACAATGCTCTAATTTCTAACTTCAATGCTCTGACTTCTAATTTTCAATACTCCCTGTTGTATTATTTACTAGTACAATTTCCATCCATGCTGATCTTTCTGTGCTAATCCATTTGAACATAATTTTTGCCATCAGTGCCATATTCATGATTTGAATGTTTTTTACTCCTAGCCCTTCTTGTTCCTTAGTCATTGTGACTAGATCCCATACTGCCAAACTCATGTATCTTGTCTCCTGTACATTACTTTTGTAACCATTCCACAGAAATCTTCTTCTTAGTTTGTCTATCTAGTTTAGCACCCATTTTGACAATATGAAGGTTTGCATCATGTATACTCGCATTGTTGTGAGAACAGCATTTCTCTTTGCTGTTGATCATGGAATCCTTTCCTGTGGTTTTGTTTCGATACGTGATATGATGCTCGAGTAATATGCATATGCACAGCATGGAGTCTTTGTTAACTAAAATTGTAATAATGCTGCTTGTTATCGTACGAAGCCAAATGGGCCAAGGCCCATGTCGCTAATTGAGGGAAATGATTTCCGTATACGAAATGAAATGGAGACAGAGAGGTGTGTGTTTTTGAAATCAAGCCGTGAGTTCTTCTCTTCTACTCTAAGTTCATTTTAGGGTTTTTGCTCTCTTGAATCAATCCATCTAAATACATTAGAAAATCTCAAATTAGTGTATGAAATTGTAAGCGAGTGTTAATGGCTTGATTATTTTCTTGTATTGTAAAGACTCTTTGATATAGTGAAGTTTTCACTGTGTGCTTCTGTGGTTTTTTCTCGAAAGAGTTTTCACGTAAAATCTTGTGTCTTTCTTTTATTTTCTGTGATTGATTGGTTGTTTGTGTTGGCATCTTGTTTGACTTTCATATTTCTCTATTTGGTCGGGTATTGGTGTATGCCCGCAAGGCGTTCGATAAAATTACTTCTTGAACGTTTCCGTGTCCGTTCTCAACACTGCTTTGCCTTAACTTCATTTAACATGATATCTGTAAAACGGGTATGCAAATAAATCATGCAACTAAATAAACAGGTCCGTGTCTGTGGTTTTTATCTATATGCATGAGATGTAAAAAAATGCGAGTTTCCAACCAAAGTTGTGTAAATGAGCGAACTTTTGTTACAATTTCTTAGTCTCAACCTATCTTCCCTTTCATAGAGGTTTTAATGCTAATTTCTTTCTTCATTATTAATGTGATGATAAAATCCTAGATTATACAGTCAATTATCTGATTTTCTGTCGAAGTGTATGAGACGGTGCGTTTTTATTATCAGAATTCAATCATTTTCATGGAATAGTTTCCTTCCATCACACCACTTACCGTGATTTTTATTAATACCCTAAAAAAAAAAAAATAGCAAATCTGTCTTCAATCTCAAATTTTTATTAAAAATACCCAGACCGCCTCACGATAGGCCGATAGGACCATAGGACGACCTCAATTTTTATTAAAAATCTGCCCTCAATCTCAGTAGACCACGATAGAATGACCTACCTCGGTTGCTCTCTTTCTCTCTACCTCGATTGTTACTGTCCATCATTCTCGTCCAAAAAAATGAATTTAAAAAATGAACTAAAAAGACAAATTAAACTAATAAATTAAAAAAAAATGTGAAGATATACCTCTATTGTTATCTGAAATCGCCACAAAATCGCCTTTCTCTTCTTCCTATTTCTCTTTCAGCTAAGTTAGAATAAATGTGAGTGGGCAGGAGAGAGAAATCTAACTTTTATATATGTTTTATAGTAGACCGTCCCCGTATGGGGCGGTTTGGTGTAGGCAACGGACCGCCCCACTGGGGGGCGGTTTGGTTTGAATAGTGGACCGCCCCACAGTGGGGCGGTGCGGGTATTTTTAATAAAAATTTGGGATTGAGGGCATATTTGCTATTTTCTTGTTTTTTTAGGGTATTAATAAAAATTTCGGCACCACTTACACCTGACGATAATAACAGCTGAGGTGAACTGATTCATTTTTCCGTTTTTCTAGCATCTCAATACCATAAATTATTGAGATTTCTAATTTGATATGGCGGTTTCTATTCTAATTTCAAAGATGTACATCAATTTTTTAATTAGAAACTATTCGGCAAAATTTCTTATTAAGAAACTATTTCGAATCACTATGTTGGCAAAACGATTTACTCAAATTATTTTTTCAATTCTTGTGATCTATTTGAAAACTCTAAAATTAATTTTACAAATGTGAATTTTAAAAATTAAGAGAGACTTTAATTTCTAAACAATTGCTGACATTATTTACATTAATCGCGGGAATTAAAGAAAAGCCTGATCAAATTGGACATTCTGCCATAAAACTCAACTAGTAATCTACACTTTTGATTTAATTTCGATATTATGGGAGTCCGTATCTGAAGATTCCACTTTAGATAAAGTCGGACAATATTAAATTCGGTGTCTATTCGGAATGCACGGACGGTATTATTGTTGCTTTGAGATTCGTGCAAAATTAAACGGTCTGGATCTGTAGCGTATCAAGTCAAATTTGAGATATCTCGTATGATGCGAATTCATGATATTTTTTGAGGAAAAGAAGTCATGATATGGATTGAATAATGATAGTTGGTTTACTGTCATAAAGAAAAGTGTCAGTTGGGCCACAGTTTGTCGGTGATGGGCCCCCCACTTTTAAAAATCCTCGTGCAGCTCATGGACTTGTTCCGCAAAAGACCGTCACAGAAAATCACGAAATAACAAATAATAATCCTACCCGTTAGTCCAAGTCTTTAAGATTAGCACCGGTGCTTCAATAGCAATATTACTAGGGTTTCCCTTTAGACGGCAATTGTTCTTCGTTGAGCGTGTCAAGATTCGGGTGAGCGACGATGCACGGATCTCCAAATCCGTCGGAAATCCCCTCCGACTCTGCTGCGCAGGAAACCGATACAACGACCGGAAGCCCCAGTCGGGATCCAGAAACGAAGCAAGCGGTGGCCGAAGCAAACGCTGAAATCGCCGGAGAGAATCCGGCCGTTGATCCACAAACGGAAGGGACGTCAGAAGCCGGAGAAAATGTGGCAAAGAACTCTGAAGCTATTGAAGTTACTCCTTTGGCAGCAAAGAGCCCGCTTGTCGCTGCCGCCATTAAGAAGCACGCGGCGCCTCGGTCGTCTAAATATCATGGCGTCACTAGGTTAAATTTGTGCTTGATTTTTTGCTTTGGGACAGGTTTTCTTTTGTTATTATTATTATTATTATTTTTTAAATTATAGGTTGAAGTGGAGTGGGAAATATGAGGCACATCTATGGGATAATATACACTGCGCTCCAGGCAGGAAACGGAAGGGAAGGCACAGTAAGCGAACTGTTTAATTACTTGTAGCATATAAGAACAGTCTAATAGCTAATAGTTGATCCATTTTGCTAATGTCGTTAAAAACGTGTTAATTTATTTTTAAGTAAGGCGGTCAAACGCAGTTATATCATGTGCGATGCTCAATTTTTAGGGTTTTTTTTAGTATAATTTACAATTTTAATTTGATCAAGGTACTTGAACTATGATCCTTTCGTATTCATATAAATATAAACTATAAAATTGTCGTTTATACATTTCTCATCATTTTTATTCTGGTATATACAGAAATTTTCTAACAGATATGACTAACAAATTTATGCTCATTTATTCTGGTATTCAATAAACTATCAAATTGTTCAGGTTTGACTAAACATATTTACCGCCACGGTTTTTTTTTCTCATAGCTTTCCTCTTTGGTAATATGCTATTACTAATCTTGACTTTTTGGTGTTTGCATAATTGGCGTTATGGTGGTTGCTTTTCTGTTACTTGACATAATGCACCAGTCTACTTAGGCAAGTGTTTATATTCTTTTAAAATTACTCAATACTATCATTTTGAATGAAAAATTTAGTTTATAACTGCAATTTTGATTGTATAGGAAGTTATGATAATGAAGATAAGGCAGCTAGAGCACATGACCTTGCTGTTCTGAAATTCTGGGGCCCTTCCTCGGAGGCCAAGCTTAACTTTCCTGTAATTCAAAATACCTAGGTTCAGTTTCTAATTTTTTAATATATTCTAAAAACCTTAACTCTTCATTCAACTTTATTTCTAGGTCTCGGAATATGAGGAGGACCTAGAGACAATGAAGACCATGTCTCATGATGAGTATGTGGCTAACGTAAGAAGGTATGTGTTTCAAATTTCAGTTTAATGTTTCCAGTCCATATGCACTTTTCTAAACGGTACAAGTGCTTAATATTCTATTCAAATCTTTACAACGCAGGAAGAGTACTTGCTTCTCCAGAGGTTCTTCACAATTTAGAGGAGTTACCAGGTTCTTTTAATGGAAACCAATAATAGCTGAAATTATGTGTAAAATAAAATTTACTTGCAACACTAATGATTAGTCTAAATTAAATTCTATCTTTTTCAATTTGGGATCTAAGGAGGAAAGATGGTAAATTTCAAGCTCGTATTGGTCGGGTCGGTGAGAGCAGAGAGACCAAAGACATCTACCTTGGAACCTATGGTATGCAATTTTTCCATCAGAAGTTTTACTCTGAATTAAGAAAAGATGATGTATTAATTGGAAGCTTTTCATTTTCCACTTATACCAGACACTGAAGAGCAAGCAGCTGAGGCATATGACATAGCAGCTATTGAACTGAGAGGTCCAAATGCGGTTACTAACTTTGACGTCAGTACCTATTATAATAATAGTGACTCGAATCCAGTAGAGGGTCCTTCAAATTAGATATCTATGTACTGTTGCTCCTTTTTAGCTATGTTTTCGTCTTTCTTTGTTGTTGTTTTTTTTACTCTTTTTTGTGTCTGTTTGACTTCAGTGAGTGCTAATAACTCTGTTAGATGTAAAATATAGATGTGTACAAACCTTTGATGCCTCTGCCAGGAGATGAGTTGATTTGTTTACTGCTTATTATCAAGGAGCTTTTCTACTGACATGGCACCTTTTGTTAATGGACATGCAATACATTGGATCTTTTTATCTTTGCAGTTGTATTAAAATTGTATTTTTAGAGCATTGGTATCTAATAGGAGCTGTCTCCTTGATTGCATGCACTTAACTGGATATTACCAGGGAGTTATTTATATGTCGATTTTGGCAAAAGCATTTATACTTCCTCGACCAATAGCTCTCTGAACTTATTCTGATTCTAAATTCTGCGGGTTGGGTGCTTTCTGAATTGCTCAATTTTAAAATAAGTGGTTTAGATCTTATGTCCCACTTAATAAATGAGGAATTACGGATGCTCTCCTTGGTAGTTTATATGCAACTGGTACCACTGAAGAATGCAATGACAAATTGTTTGGTTAACTCGAAGCTGACTTACAAATCATCCTGTACCCAATATGTGAATTTAAATGGAATAAGAAACTCGAGATTTAGAGAAATAGCAATGACAATGCATGTCTTCAAATTAGAATATTGCCTTCTTTGTGAACTCGGGAAACTCGAGCAACTTAAAGAGAAATCCTGTGCAAAATGATTAGAGATATACCAACAAAATGAAGTATATAAGCAATTTTCTCTATGGAATGCAGATGCAAACCTTCAGGAATGAGGGAACCGGTGCTATACAAACGCCAGTAGGATGTAACTGCACAAACTCAATACCACAAAGCATAATAATCCCACTTTTATATTAGTAAACGGTAATAAAAAACCTAAAATTTGTAAATTAATGATCTAAAGGAAAATTTTTACCACCAGGGGCTAACCTGAGGTTCTAGCTCAGTATTTGTATAAAGACAGTAAACAACTTTGGTTGAATATTTATTGATTACTACTGATCAATCAGCATTCGTTAAAGAAATAAAGAAAATCATCATTTGTTATAAATACTGATCGAACTTTACTGATTCTGAGTCTCCGACCGTTGTAATAGGATTCGTTAAATCTAGCAATTAAATCTTCGGAAATCTAGCAATTAATGATTTATGAATTGTTATAAATGGATTCTACAATGGGAACACAGATTTCGTTAAATCTTCGGAAATCTAGCAATTAATGATTCCGCCCGTTGTAATAGGATTCTCTAATTCCTCTCTTAATTAAGACCAAATTCCCTTCTTCTCTTTTTGAGAACAAAGGCAGTGGCTGCCAGGTTTTATTGATAACTGGAAAAATTCCAAAGGAATTACATCAAGGCATAACAGCTAAATCCCTTTACTAATATAATAACTACATTAGTAACAGAAAAAATCAACCTAGTCCCTGCAGGCATCGGTTTACCCTGTCTTAGCAATTCCTGAGCCACAAACGTCCTTCATCTCTGATTCTCTTCACCAATATGCGATGCTCTATGGCCTCCCCTCTGAATATGATTCCATTTCTCTGATTCCAGAGCATCCAGCATGTGCATTCAAACCAGGTTGTCCATGTTTTTTCATCCATACACCTTAATAGTTTAACTCTGCTCCATGAGTCTTCCCATGTTTGTTGTACTGATTCAGCCGGGTACATGATCTGGACTTGCAATGATCGCGCCAGTAGGTTCCACACCGTTTGCGCATACTGGCAATAGAAGAAGAGGTGTAAAGCAGTCTCTGGCTTACCGCTGTTGCAGACTACACTAGATGGTACCTGGCGAAAAAAACAAGCGCCAGTAGGTTTTATTTATTTTCTCATTTTTTCTCATAACCAGTTTAGCGAAAAAACATTAGATGGTCCCTCGGTCATTGGTAGAGGTCGCGTAGAGCGTCACTTTCTCTCTGTTTTCTGAATAAACAATGAGAACGTAGGTTCGAAACCAGCCATATCATATCGATTACCATTAAAATTGGATATTATGATTCCCTTCGTTTTCATCAAAAATAAAATAATAGGAATTACAATACATCAGCCACCTCACTCACCAGTGACATTCAGCTGTTGAATTGCTCTAAAATTGGTACCTGGCGACTTCGATACAAACAACGGTTGATGAACAGACTATTTGACCAGTGGGGGGCCCTCCCTCATGCTCGCTCTTCTTTTTTCGTTATTATTCCTCAATTCTCTTTCTTCCTTTTTTTTTTTTTTTCAAGTTTGGCTCAGTCGGTATTTCAATCCACTGAAAAAAATCTCCCCTCCATGAGGTATGGTGCTGTTTCCATTTTGGTCAGGCACTCTCAATTGAATACTGAACCATTAATAGTCAACATGACCTTATCGGGATGCCAAATATCGAACTAAAAACTGAACTATAGGCTTTAAAACATAAATTTTCAGTACACTTTAGATACAAGCTAAGAGTCTATACAAAATACTTGGGAATATATAAACACCCAGAAAAACTCGTACAAGTTTTATCTGAAATCACACTGTAAGTCTGTAAGTACATCCGTGAGCAATGGCACCACCATGCATGTCATTCGAAATCACACAAAAGTAAAAAATTCCGGATTTCTGAGAAATCGTGCCAAATCCTCTGAATTAACATCAAGGTAGTTTTTGAAGAATAACGCCATTTGTTGAAGAACCCTCCAAATTTTCATGAAAGAAAAATTTCCGTACTTAGAAGAGCCTTAAACATCTCCATTGCATCTGAGATGGAATCTCCTAGTTTTCATCTTTCCGTTAAGTGCAAGTGCTAATACATCATACTCTTCAACAAACCACAGCTCAGTAACTGTCGCCTGCATTTGGCAATGTAAAATGCAATAGCCTAAATAAAGAGAGAAAATTATCTTTCTTTTTAAAATTCTCAAAGAGGGTATTGCCCAGAAAGGTAGAAAAAATAAAGGTCTAACTAGAAAATGGTTATTCTATTCTAGAACTACCTCAAAACCACGAAGCTTGGCATTGACTCTTGCAACCAGCTCATGAAAAAACTGGAGTTGATCAAAGGATTTTTTACTCTCCTACCAAAAAATGAGAAAATAAATAAATAATGCCATGACTCGCTGACTAATAGTATAAAATGGAGAAAACATGTAGACTTAAAATATTGAAAAGAAATAGACCAAGGTTCTATCTAACAGCATTAAGTAATATCTGGCCAACTTTAGTAATGAACTAAGAAGAAATATTTCCACACTGTACCTCCTCAGAGAGTTTAGGATGGCCCAAAATCCTTGCAAATGAAGTATGGAGCAGAACAAGGTCATACTGCAAAAAAAAAAAAAACAGAGAGGCTGTTTCTTATCACCAAGTCACCAAGGCCATCAGCATAGGAGTTATTATCTATATATGAAGTCCAATCTAGGATTCTCACCATACATGTACCAGTGCATACTAGCTGGTACATACTACAAGGTAGTATTTAACGACAAAAAAATTCTAGACTAAATTTTTTCTGACACCTATGAATATGGCTTAAGGAATGTGACCTACAGATGGATACATAAGGCAACATATCCAACAGTTCAATATTTTTAAATATATCTAGTCTGATGTCATTGGCAAACAGTAAATAAGATATGACAATGAAAAGTAGAAAATTAATGTGCTCCACTCACAAGTTGCTTTGCAGGGGCTTGGGGAAAAGCCCCTCTTAGTTTTGTTCTGATCTCAGCTGGATCAGTGCCTGACACCACCTATAGTTTCAAAACAAATATGAAACAAGTGTTAGTAGAAAGCCACATATTACAAGCTCTAAGTGAGATGAATATGACAATTGACAAGAGCAACAGCATTGTCAGGAATGTTTGCATGTGTGCCCCTACAAAACCGGAGAATAATATCATGTTTGAATCTGCAATACAAGGTGAGTTTATCATTAACAGCACTCCTCCACTACCCTTCCCTACTAAATGCGTCTGCTTTATGCTCATTTATGTACGAGAAACAATAAGAAAAAGGGTTCATTTCCCTAATGAGCTATTGGAGCAAGCCTATAGTAGTCGGTCATTGTCGAAGGGCTTGCATATTTGGTACTTTGAGATTTTGCAGGGTTACACAAGAAACTTACAGGGAAAGTTTGTCAAAATTCTAACTCCTTGTGGCTGTGTTAGAATATAAAACAAAAGATAATTGAGCGTCCCCCAACATAACAAAATCAGAGAGGAAAACTAAGGATGACCTGCCAACAACCAAGAAGAACACCAGTAGATGTCAGAACCACGCGATCAAGTGTAATATTTAAAGGGCACATAGATTTAGTCACTCTTTCAACAGCTTCTGCTTCGGCTTCGATCTCAAAGAAAAAAGAACGAGACACATCAATAAACAGATTATAAAAATTATCAATTAAAAATAAAGTAAAACAGGGGTTGTACCTCATTTTCAGTGGCAACTACAGGTGTCAGGTGATGGGAAGCATGGAACATGCTGAAGTGGTACATACTTGCATTTTGGAACCAAATTGCTACATATTACGAGACAGTACGTCAACAAACAATTACCAAAATAATAAAAAAAAAAAACTTCAGAATTAACATTTTAAGGGACATAAAAAGAGTCTGTTTTTAGTATTAGGACCCCAGTAAGTACAGTATCAGCGATAGTAGACTTTTCATGCCTTTTGCCTGAACTTGTGTTTAAGACTAATTGAGTAGGGCTCAAATGCCTCGTGTCTTTCATATCTTATTCATGCCTCACATCCTTATCTCCGTTTTCAAAGTCCAAACAGTCAATCCGAACCGCTCAACATGATCTCTGTATTAAAATGTGCTTGGAGACCAAGTTTTATAGTTTTTTGGAGATTTTTTACTATTTTTTTAGATAGGTACAAAAATCACAGTTTTTGGATGGTCCAGAATCTTCTTAAAAACGGAGATCATGTTGAACGGTTTGGATGGACTATTTGGAATTTGAAAACGAAGATAAGGATGTCAGGCACGAATAGGCATGAAAGACATGAGGCATTTGAACCCTACTCTACCTGATATGGCATTAAACCTCAACGAAAGACCAACTATGGAAGAAAAGTGAAAATTGGTAAATATAGCTTCTTAACATGATTGGGAATTAAAAGAATCGGCGCGCAGTGAGGCTAGGCAGGATATGGTAATGAACAACTAGTGAGTAAAGAGTAAGATGCACCAGCTGATATGGTAATGTGTTAGATACAATACCTCCATCAAAGTAAGGGAGAAATACCTCCTTGACAGCCTCCCTGCGCAAAATAAGAAATTGTGAATACAAGAGCAACTACACAGCCACTCGTTCATGAAGAACTGAATATTAAAAACAACTAAACAATGTTGTGAGCTCCTATATGTAAATATGTGAGATAAATTGCAGGATTTAACCCAATAGAAAATGCTAGATGCTTATTTTCCTATTTGCTCCATAAAGACCATGATAGTAATTATAAAGGGAGCAAAAATATATTGAATCCTGGATTTATACCAAACTAGGAAATTGTAGCATATAAGTCTTGAGAAATTGGTACAAAAAATGTGGTGCAATTGGACTCCCCAAACATCATCTACAGTTTATTGAAACTTACTTAATTGTATATGGAAACTAATAAATGAATCTACTGCAAATCAAGACATTTCACTGTGAGAAGGGAAGTTTACATACGATATGGGCTTCGAAAATCTGGAACTCAGGTAAAGCACATTTGCTCGAACCGGGGGTTTTGCAGCCTGTGCACATACAATTAAGAATGTATCATGAATTCAACTACAAAAGACCAAGGAAGAATTAAGGCAATTACAAACTAATGGATAAGAACTTGAGCTTCTAAAATGTCTTGGCAATTTCTGGTACAATTGGAATGAAATGGATCATTCCACTGCAACATTTTCTAATACAAGCCAATTTATACCTTGAGGACTGGTACAACAACTTCATCCCTCAGCTCGAAAATATCAGACAGCGACAGAGACTGAGAGGTCTCCCCGCCTTTTAGAAAAAGAGCGCCTTTTTCATCCAGATCACGCGACATCTTGTCGTACAGCTCCAGTCGCCTCTCCTTAAATGGCGGATCTGCAATGTACAGTCATCGAAATTCAGGAGCGAGAACGAGAGAAAAGGATAGAAAGAGAGGAGATGAGTAAGCACCTGAGTGGGAGGATAGAATGGGAGAAGTAAATGTGCTAGGGGAGGATATGGAAGGGAAGGTGCGAGGAGAGGAGGAGTTCATGGCGGAGAGATAGATCAGGAAGAAAAGAGCGGCGGAGGAGGTCCAGACAATAGCAGGGGATCTTGCGCTGCCCAGGGACCATGCAGTCGGCATCGTCGCCATTGAACGGTTGGTTAATAAGAAGAGTAAAAAAATGGGGACTAGAAGAGACTGGAGTAGTGTAGTTTCACGGATCCATATCCTCGACGGTACCGTAAAAGATTCTCTTTTACAATTAGCTATTTACGGTTTGAGATTAACTCTCAGCCGGTTTGGAATTCGGGCTGACTGAGGGGCAGTATTATTGGGCTTTGATATTCGTGCCAAGTTATAAGGAACGGTCCAGATCAAGTAATTGTAAAAGATTCCCTATTACAGTACTGCACTGGATATGAATTCGTAGTTTCACTAGTTGTGATCGTGGTCTTCGTGGACCCTTGTGGTCCATGAGAAACATCAGTGATCAAACTTGTCTTCTTTGCAGTATCAATTTTTCTTGTACATGTAAGATTATGAATTTCAACTTTGCTTTTATTGTTATTTAAAACTTATAAAAATATATTATATGGATAATTTTTAACATTAATTTTTTTAACTTACTGACTTGTACCAAAAAATAAATTGAAAAAAGATATTTTTTTATGTACATGTAGAAAAAACAATATAGATAACGTCTAGCAGCTTTATTTTGATATGTAAGTTTTAGAATTTTTGTTATTAAAAAAAATTAAAAATTAGAAGCATATGGAGCACAAAAATTTAGAAAAATCTCAAACATTTCTTATATCCCATCAAAATTAAAAATAAGTTATTTTTCTATCTAAACTCACTTATTTTATTAATATCCTCATTTATTAATTTAATTAGTTGAAAACACAGTTTAATTTTAGTAAATATATTAAGATGATCATTTTAGTTAATGATCAAAGACCAATGTTTGATGGTTGATGAGTCATTACCAGCTTTAACTGAAATAATTGATGAGTCAGCTAAAGCTGAAATAAGTGATCAGAAAGAGAGGTAACAGACATTGGTTTCCAATGATCAAAATTATTGAGTTTTACCGTTTTGGACTCTCGAAGTATTCAATTAATGGATTTAACTTGAAATGCAGCGAAGATTAAATTGCTAGGATAGATTATAATAATCAAACAATATTTGGTTGGAGTTTGGTGGAGTAAGTTTATAAAGAGAAAGAAAATTATAAAATCACATTACGATAACCGCGGGATTTATAGGTAGAGTAAGCTATTCCATCTAGAGAGGTGAAGTATCTTATTCTGGAATCAAATGTTACTTCATTTTACTCCTCATTTAATTCCTTAAAAATAGAGTAAAAAGTTTAATTCATCACTTACTCCACAACCAAATTATTACATATTCTTAAAAAATATTGAACCCCTCGAAGTTCAACAAAATGGATTAGATAGAATTTAATACATATAGAATATAGGTTCCGAATCAAAATGTCGTCATTTCGACAATGTCTATGAATTAACATCCTTCCCGTACCATAAAAGAAAATCTTTTAGAATTAGTGGATCTGGACCGTTCTTTTAACTTTGCAAGAATCTCAAAGCGGCCGGAAATAAATCTCAAATCGTAAAGTGAAGAAAAACTTTTAAACATATTGGAGAGGATACTCTTCCCAATTTCTATACGATGGCTATAAACTTATAACAAGTATCTTTATACGAAGTGTTTGCGTTTTAAAGATTTATAAACCATAATTTCTACTTACGTTTATATCACAAGTGCATGATCCTACCTTGTAGTATGATTGGGGTGTCTATCCACAGGGATAGTGTCTTAGATTTTAAACACCTTTAACTAGTCTAGGTTATCGGGGTTAATTGTGCTAAGGTTAAGGTTAAATAGTAAATAGAGGGTCTCTAGGGTTCAAGTTCTCTCCTTCTTAATTATGCAAAGTATAAACTTCGATGTCTCTCTGCGTCGCATGCGGCACTGTCACTACCCACATGGCTTGCTGGGTTTTTGCTTATGCAATTTAAAAGGTTTTTCGATCTCGCGTTCGGCTTTTGGGCTACCAAGATTAAAGTATTTTAGGTACGTAATTATATTATTTCCCTATACTACCCTGTAGTTGAAATATCTCAAAGACCCTACCTAATCTAGGTGTTTCCTAATATAATCTAAATGTACAATTTACGCTATCCTGCCAAGGGAGCCCATTGGGTTCTAACCCTAGTCTTTGAACCGCTGCCAAGCCTCGTTAGCCAAAGTGTTCGAAGTACTTACATACATTATCTTTCTCACACAAGGATGCAATGACTTCATACCTATTGGTATGTCATTGGCATATAGTAGACAGAACTATATATGCAAGAACTTAATAAAAATGAATTTAAATAATAAAGAAAACTCAAATCAACATAAACAAAATATAAACATATACTAAAGCATAATTAAGAATTCGAGTACAACCCTCACCCTAGAGATGAGAAGTTTTGCTTCTCATGGCCATGGCCAAATAAAAGAAATAAAATAAAGAGAACATAAATTACAACCCAAGTAAAGATGGATGCACCTCTGCCTTCTTAGATGGCGCATTCTTCTCCTGTTTGGCTTCAGATAGCTACCATTCTCTCTTTTAAGTAACTCTCTAACCTAACTTAGCAATGAGGATTACTAATATCGATTATATGGACTTAACACAATTAAACACGCACACTAAATTCTATTACAATAGGGGTATTTATAGCCTTCCTAATATGAGAGATAGAGTAGTGAAAGTAGTGGAGGTGGTGGAAACTTGGAGTGCACTCTAAGTTTGGATAGATGAAGCCAAAAATAGCTATGATAGCTTGGCGCTGAAGCAATCGCGTCCTTCTAAAAGAATTCTGTCAAAAATAATATCAACGGTGAATGATTTGATCTAAAGGAAACAGTCCACGGATTGAGTCCACGGATCGTGCAGCCTAGGGTTATGCCGTATGCAGCATAGAGGAGGCCACACGGCTTCCTGACTTGGCGGATTTTTTTGTAATTTCACCATTTCGCATGTTGTGCACTTCGTGTGAGGTGTTGCATGCTCCATGTGATGCCCTGTTTTCACGCTATCTTCGGAAATCGCCTAAATATGATACTTTTGCTCTGTTTTTGGCCTAAATACACAACTTTCTCAAAAACCTGTCAAAAAGACCTAAAAACACATTTGTGGTAAATAAATTGAGAAAATAGCTACTTTGCATTCGCTTTTCGCCATTTTTCGGAAGAAAAAATAGTGACTTTCACTATATGTTTTGGCTTCATCAGCGTCACAGAGTGCGCCCATGCTCTTGTTGTGACATTTGTCATGAAATAAGTATCTTATTCTACACTTATGTTGTCAAATATTAATAAAGTGTGATGTAATAGTATAGCATAAGAAATCACTTATGTTGTCATAAATTAACCTACCTATTTAGGTTGCATAACTTATGATGCGTCTCTTTTCTTAAATTAACCCACCTATTCAGATAACTCATTACTTAACTTTAACTCACAATCAAACGAGAATATCTTATACCATTATAATTTAAAATAAGCAACTTATGCCATTATAATTTTAACTTTTAACTCAGAATCAAATATGGTCAAAAGTTGGTTGAAGTGAGTACATTCGAGTTCTTATACATAGAAAGTTGGGTATTTCGAATTAGATTAAGATATTTGTTACGATTATTTAAATTAAGATACTTGACTTCAATTTTATCTAAAACTGAAAACTTATATATCCTTACGTATCTATTAGGGTTACTTATCACGTTTCATTTCAACATTTATTAAAAAAGGAATTTTTTTTTAAATCGAGACAATTTCTATAAAATAAAATCTTACATTTAGAAAATCTTACAATTTCTATATTTAATATGCTAAAAAAATGTATTATAAAAGCAATATGATTATTCATACTATGAAATTCATATAAAGATGGGGTGGTAGTACAGTTGTGAATAAAAAGTTCTAGAATTGTGGTTATTCAAAAATTGAAAGTTTAAGCTCCGCTCACGACTTTGCAGCTTCTGCGAAGCTTTTAAATAAAAAAATCATATAAAAAAAGTACAAGTCGTATTACTTGAAGAGCTTCGTTACACCTTAGATGCATTAAACACACATAGGGACGGTCTAATTAAAATAAATGCCGAAAGAAAGAACATTGATGATGCGACGCGAATAAAAAATATTGAAACTTAATTCTTTTTGTGAAGTATAAATTATTATTATTTGTAATATTCTCTCATTTATTTTTCAATATTCCAACTCCTTTTATGTAATTATTTACAATATTCTCTCCTTTCCCTGAAGCTTTGCACGCAGACGAATCTCTATGGCACATGTAAAATGTAAAATTAACTTCCGTAAAAAAGATTACCATGATATACATTTTTTAGAGAAAATTTCTAAGTGTGGCCATAGAAAATTTAAAATTGGCCAATTTAATTTTCTATAGAAACACTAATATATATATATATATATATATATATATATATATATATTTATAAAAGTTAACATTTGCTAACAATTGTATTAAAAAAACATTAAAAATTTTTACAACTCCACTCTGGCTCCTATACTCTGTCTATGTTAAATTGAAAACACTCTAATATTCAATGTTCCTACAAAAACTTAACAATATTTCTTATATTTCTTTTATGAGGAGGGTTCAAATGCCTCCATCATGCCTCCATATTTTAAAACTTTAATAACTCAAAATTTATAACTTAAAAGTAAAAATAAAACCGTTGGATATGGTCTACATCATTTTATCTATACACGTGTAAAAAATTATGATATTTCAATTTTGTTTTGGTTGTCATCAAGAGCTTGTAAAAAACATACTAATGTGGATAATTTCTAGACGTTGATTTTTCAACTTATTGATTCACATAAAAACAAAATCGAAATGTGATAATTTTTTATGAGCACATAGATAAAATGATGTAGATCATATCCAACGGTTTTATTTTGACTTTTAAGTTATAAATTTTGAGTTATTAAAGTTTTAAAATATGGAGGCATGGTGGAGGCATGAAAAATGGAGGCATTTGAACCCTCCTCTTCTTTTATGTATTCAACATTTTATTTTGTTATTTTAAAATTCATATTGACAAATATAACCTTACATTGTAAATGGTTACACTCCCAATTTTTGAGTTGGAGAAGATTGAGTTTCTGACTTGAAGCCATTGACTTGACTTGAGTGTGTTCTTCAGTTGCCTATACAAGAAGAAACATTAAGGCCTGTTCGGTCAAACACTGTGTGCGTGAGAAAAAAAAATTTACTTAAGACTTTGCGAATTTCAGTTCCCACACACAGTGTTTCGGTCATTCAAAAATTTACATTCCCGTTTCCATTTTTGTTCACTTTAGACGGCCGAACAGGTCCTAATAGTCGCACAAGGGATGTTCACATATCTTTCATTTATTGGACTTTTTTCTCTAGAGATTGGAGTTTATTTCTTTCCGCTGTAAACCACTAATAATCAGTGGGCAAAGGCTCTGCTTTAAATTTCTCAATATATGTCCAAATAATTTTTGTTCATTTGCACCTCTCAGTGCGTTTGAACTCAGAAGGGAGTTGTTATCTTTGGTTTCTTTCATTTTAAAATTGTAATAGCTTTTTCGTTTTTAGGTAACAACAAAACAAATCTGAATTGCTCGTTTGCCGAAATTTTTAAAATTAGCATCCCAAAAAAATAATAAACCAAAAAACTACTATTTTTGAGAAATTCTAAATCTATCACGGCTGCACCGGTGTTTTGTGGCTCCATTTTCCCAGGACCGCAGAATGCCGGTGCGGATCCTGAAAAGGGGCCGCATAATGCCGGAGCAGTCTCAATTTATATATTTTTTTTATCAGAAATGTTTATTTATTTGGTTAGGGTTTTGTTTTTAAAGTTGTTTGTTTGTTTTTGTTTTAAATGTTGTTGAATCTGAAATTGTTGTTCGTTTGTCTAATCAAATATAAATAAGCATTAATAATCAGTACCCGGCAATACCGGAATCACAGTAACAGGTCCGATACTATAATAAACCCCATTAAGACCTGTTAAAACATCACTGCCAGTATAAATGGATACCATAAGAGTCATTTTAAATCCAATACACAAAAAACCTAAAATTAAAAATTAACTAAATTAATTATTAACCTACTAAAAAATAAAAAAAATTGAAAAGAAGAGGGAAAAAAACACTTACAGATCAGATGCTGTTGTCCAGATGAGAGTGTGAAATGATGAAATTATAAAAGAAGAGGGGCCGCAGGAGCATTGTGCGGCCCTGGGACCGCTCCGGCATTATGTGGCTCATTTTTAGGGTCCGCACCGGCATTCTGCGGTCCTGGGGAAATGGGGCCGCAGAACACCGGTGCGGCCGTGATAGATTTAGAATTTCTCAAAAACAGTGGTTTTTCAGTTTATTATTTTTTTTGGAGATGCTAACTTTAAAAATTTCGGTTTCGTTTGTGTGAAGTAAAGTAAAATGCAGGAGAAATATAAAAAATACAGTTAAAGGTTACAATTTTAAACAGTGGTTTGCCTAGAAAGAGGTTTATATAATATCACAGTTTATAAAATATCAAAATCTTAAAATATAACAGTTTATGAAATATCTACATCATATATTTTATAAGCTTTGATTGTCAATCAAACACTATCAAAATATCACGATTTTTCACGGATGCGTAGAAAAAATTATATAAACCACATCCTACGATTTATTTTGATATTCAGATTTTAAATTTTAAATTAATAAATTTCTGAAAATCAGAACACAATGGATGCATAAGAATAATTTAAGTAAAGACTATCATAATTCTTCACGCATGCACAGAAAAATAATATTAACCACGTCTTACAATTTTATTTTGATATTCAGATTTAAATTCTAAATATTAAATTTCTGAAAATTAAAACATACGGAAATTTTTTATCGGTAGTAATTAATAGAAAAGAAGAGAGACAAACAGTAAGAGTACAATAATATTTATATTGATAGTAAGATCGGTAGGAATTTTACCTATCTAAACCATTTTTTCTAGTAAATTTTTTTTTTTACAAAAATAGATAAAGTACCTTAAAATTTAGATATATCAAAAACATTCCATCTATTTTTTGAAAAACTTTATATTTTACTAGAAATCAAATATAATAAATCTCTCCATCTATACATCAGATTAAAAAATAAGAAGTTAAAATCGTAAATTACTACCGATCTTATTACCAATATAAATATTATTGTACTTTTACTGTTTGTCTCTCTTCTTTTCTATTAATTACTACCGATAAATTTTTTCCTAATAGATGCATACAAAAATATTTAAGTATAACAATCTAGACCTCTTCGAGTTCTTGACCTATTTGTGACATCAGAATTCAGAAGGAACCGTCTCTATCAAAATTTATTGAAAAGGATAGAGTACTGTATCCGTCAAAAATTCTCAATACAAAGGTCATTGTATATGTATGTACACGGAAACATAAATGCCACACAACAAGCAAGAAAGGGAATTAATTAATAACTTTACGGGCCAATCTAAAAATACAGGGGAAATTTTAGCTACACTCCTAAAAAACATTGAAATTACTTATTTTCTTCTAAAATTCATAATATCATATTTACCTCTCTAAATTTTCTTCTAAAAGGGAATTAAAACTCATTTTAAATTTATAAAGTTCTCATTTTATTTTTTTTATTATAAAATAAAATGCGTAGTCCGTGTAAGAAAAATGTCCAGTCTCTAATTGAGGACAAATAGTTAGGGATACAAATGGATCGGATAGTGGTAAAACCATATCCGTATCCACTTTTATTTTTCGGATATAAACCAAATATTAGACATATACGAATACATATTAGATATTAAACATATACGGATTAGATATTCGTAGACATATACATACATTTTTTCATAATATATATTAAACTATATGGAATATATCTACTATTTAGATACATATAATTTAAATTTATTCGTATTTGTATCAGCACAAATATTCGAATATCGGATATCTGTATCTAGTTTTCGGATACAAATTAAGATATGGATGGATAATATCTGATCCGTTTACACTCCTGCAAATAGTTAATTTCTCTAGTTGTGAGGCATAGAAAGTAAAAAAGAATAAAAAAAACATTAAATTGAGTATTTGTGAGTTTTTAAAATTTAGAAGAGTAAATATGATATTATGAATTTTAGAGGAAATATATAATTTTGAGGTTTTTGAGGGGCATACATGAAATTCTCCAAAAATATAACTCCAGAAATGAATTTCACAGCTGTAAATGAGAAAGGAAAATAATTATTAACGTACTAACTATTATCATCATTAACCCTAATATTATTTCCAATAATCGATTTAGAAATATAAAATAAAAAAAATAAGAAGAGAGAAACAGACCCTCGCGAGGTTTCGCTAAAAATCTTTCCCTCTTCGTTTTCCATTAATAAAGTCTCTTCCCCTCCGGCTCCTGCTTTTTCTTTCTTCTCCCCTTTTTTTCTTCCCTCTTCTCTCTATCTCTTCCCGAAACCCTAGTTTCGTCGGAGAGTTGAGCGATGAGTAATCCATCGAAGAAGAAGGCGTTTAAGATCGAGGCCTACAAGCACAGGATCGAGGTCGATCCTAAGTACGCTGATCGCACATGGCAAATCATCGAGCACGCGATTAACGAGATTTACAACCACAACGCTAGCGGGCTTAGCTTCGAGGAGCTTTACAGGTAACCCTCGTTTTTGTTTGTTTCGTAATTTTACGCGGGGCAATTTTAGTCTCAATTGAAGTTGGGATATTTGAATTTGGCTGTTTTATATTATGCATGTGGTTCGCCCAGGGAGCAACGAAACCTATGCTTTTGATTTAGTACCCTTGATGTCCTGGGGTTAGATATTAGGAAGAAGTTATGTAATAATTGGAAAAATTGGGGAGCACCTAAAATTATGTCTAATTAGGTATTGGATGGAAAGCTAGGCAATAGTTTCCAGCTAGGTTGTTTTTTATCATCATTATTTTCTCTGCGCCTGTTGCTCATAATTTTAGCAAAGTGTTTACAGTTTTAGAAACCTGTACTGCACAAATATGTTTAGTTAGAACTTGAATTGCTAATTTTTTTTTTGAAAATAAGGCCAGAGGCCTGGTTGCATTAACAAAACTGCTACTTCACCTCTCCCCAACTATGTGAGAGAGTGAAGTCAGCATCCATGCACTTGGTTTTAATTGTAAGTCTGTTGTTGCAAAGCTAGCGAATGCTTCTGTTCAGACTAACTTACAGTATTTTAAAAGAAAAAAAAAATTAAATTGGTAGCTTCTCTTTAATAGACGGATTAAATTTACAATTGATTTGTTTGAGGGCCGCACACAATCTATGTATGCGAAAAGTTTTGGCAGAGAGATCACCAAGCACGATACATTATTGGTACTCAATAACGAGTTTTCTGAACTCTATGCCTTTAATTGTGGAGCTATAAACTATATTACTTGGAAACTTAGCATCAGGTGAGATGATTTACAATTGATTGCTTCTCTTTAATATATAGAATAAATTTACACAATTGGTTTAAGAAAAAAAATTGACAGCTTCTCTTTAATAGATAGAATAAATATACGATCAATTTGTTTGAGAGCCGCAATTTATGTATGCGAAAAGTTTTGGCAGAGAGATTGCCAATCACGATACATTATTGGTACTTGATAACGAGTTTTCCTGACTCTATGCCTTTAATTGTGAAGCTATAAACTTTATTATTGGAAACTAAGCATCAGCTGAGGTGATTACAATTGATAGCTTCTCTTTAATAGATAGAATAAATTTACAATTGATCTGTTTGAAGGCCGCAATTTATGTATGTGAAAAGTTTAAGATAGAATAAATCGACACCTCTTTAATAGATGGAATAATTTACAATCGATCTGTTTGAGGCCCGCAATTTATGTATGCGATAAGTTTTGGCAGAGAGATTGCCAAACACAATACATTATTGGTACTTGATAATGAGTTTTCCTAACTCTACGCCTTTAATCGTGGAGCTATAAACTTTGTTATTGTAAACTTAGCATCAGCTGAGGTGATGTAATTCAGATAGTAATACTATAAATAAAGTTATAATTGTTTTCTTCTCTTCTTTTTTTCTTTATTTTTCCTCTAAGCACATGGCTTGTGGCAAATAACACGACCTAGAAGCTTTCTTGAATGTGTTCTTTAATTATATCCTTGTTGATAGCCTAGGAAAAAGACATGAACGAATATAGATCAATGCTCAATTTCTCAGATCAGCTCAAGGAGCGTCATATGCAATTTTTGTTATTTCCTTTCTCATGCCAAAAGATATCTAAAAGCATATGAAAAAAAAATTCAGCTACACGTTCATGATTTTGATTGGGAAAAGAAGTTTCTCTTTAATTTCTTTATTCTTCTTACAAGTATCTTTTTTGCAGGAATGCATATAATATGGTCTTGTACAAATTTGGCGACAGGCAATACAATGGATTAGTTGTGACAGTGACTAGGCACCTGAAAGAAATGGGGAAATCAATAGAGTCGGCTCAAGGCTCATTTCTAGATGAACTCAATCGCAAATGGACCGACCATACCAAGTCCATGCAAATGATTCGAGATGTACTGATGTACATGGACCGCACCTACATACCGTCTCACCACAAGACACCTGTCTATGAACTGGGGCTCAATCTCTGGAGGGACCACATAATCCATTCAGCAAAGATTCAAACCCGGCTGGTTGATACACTACTTGAGCAAATACACAGAGAGAGGATGGGTGAGGTGATTAACCGCGGGCTTATGAGGAATGTGACCAAGATGCTTACTGAATTGGGCTCATCAGTGTACCAGGAGGTTTTTGAGAAATCGTTTTTGGATGTATCTGCAAGCTTCTACAGTGGTGAGTCTCAACAGTATATAGAGGTTTACAACTGTAGTAACTACCTGAGGATGGCTGAGAAGAGAATCAATGAAGAAGTGGAGCGGGTCTCGCACTACTTGGACAGCAAAACAGAGCAAAAGATAACTGCCGTGGTAGAGAAGGAATTGGTAGAGATCCACATGAATAGGCTGGTGCATATGGAGAACTCTGGACTTATTCCAATGCTAGTAGATAATATGTATGAAGATCTGAACTGTATGTACAACCTGTTCAAGCGGGTCCCTAACGGTTTAAATCTAATAAAGGATGTGATGGCCTCGCATTTGAAGGAAACAGGTAAGCAACTGGTAACTGACCCAGATCGGTTGAAGGACCCAGTTGACTTCATCCAACGGCTACTGGACATGAGAGAGAAATACAATGAGATTATTACCAAGTCGTTTAACAACGATAAGGCATTCCAGAATGCACTCAATGGCTCATTTGAGTTTTTCATAAACATAAATAACCGGTCACCCGAATTCATTTCACTCTTTGTAGACGACGCCCTTCGCAAGGGGGTGAAAGGGGCCTCTGATGATGATGTTGACCAGGTGCTCGACCGGGTATTGGTGCTATTTAGATATTTGCAAGAGAAGGATGTATTTGAAAAATACTATAAGCAGCATCTAGCAAAACGGCTACTCTCTGCCAAGTCGGTGTCAGAGGAGGCTGAGAGGGGCATGATTTTGAAATTAAAAACTGAATGTGGCTACCAGTTCACGTCCAAACTGGAGGGGATGTTTAATGATATCAAGACCTCACATGATACCATGCAGGGATTTTATAACAGCCCTTATGGCTTGGACATGGCTGATATGCCTGGTATTACTGTCCAGATTCTGACAACCGGGTCATGGCCAACCCAGGCCATCAATATGTGTATCCTCCCAGCTGAGATTGTGGTTGTGTGCGAGAAGTTCAAGGCGTACTACTTGGGGACACACAATGGGAGAAGGTTAACATGGCAGACGAACATGGGTCATGCTGATTTAAAGGCTACTTTTGGCAAAGGACAGAAACATGAGCTGAATGTATCTACCTACCAAATGTGTGTTCTCATGCTGTTTAACTCAGCTGATCGGTTAACATATAGAGAAATCGAACAGGCAACTGAGATACCAGGTCCTGACCTGAAGCGATGCCTCCAGTCACTGGCATGTGTCAGGGGCAAAAACGTCCTCCGCAAGGAGCCAATGAGCAGGGACATCTCAGAGGATGATGCATTTTTATTCAACGACAAGTTTACAAGCAAGCTTGTGAAGGTCAAGATCGGCACTGTGGTGGCACAGAAAGAGACTGAGCCGGAGAAGATGGAGACGCGTCAGCGTGTGGAGGAGGATAGGAAGCCCCAGATTGAGGCTGCTATTGTGCGTGTTATGAAGTCGAGGCGTGTCTTGGATCATAACAGCATAGTGACAGAGGTGACAAACCAGCTCCAGGCACGGTTCTTACCAAACCCTGTTGTGATAAAGAAGCGTATCGAGTCCCTTATTGAGCGTGAGTTTCTGGAGAGGGATAAGGTTGATAGGAGACTGTACAGGTACTTGGCTTAAAAAATTAGGCTTGGTTCTGATATTGGGTCGGTGGGGGTTGTGTTTTGGGTTTTGGAACTTGATGTTCTCTGTTTAAGACTATTTAACATAAAAGCTGCATGTCATCAGTAGGATTAGCTGTTTAGTATTTGTTCTCTTCATTTTGATATTTTGCTAAGCTTTATCATGGTATCGAATTAAAGTATCTTCTCAGTATGAATAGTTTCTGGTTTATGTTTTTTTTGCCCTTCTATTTACATGTGCTTAACTATCGGCTTGTTATGTTGTTAGTGTATAGTGGTTGCCGACTGCCTTTCCTTGCCAGGCAAAAAGGAAAATCATCTTGTGTTTTTGTTTGGATGAAGCCAACTTAAGTAGATATTTCGTTCCTTTGTGTTACAAGCTCGTACACTTTTGAAGCATTGATTTATGGGAGTCGAGTAGTCGACCTTTAGGGAGAATTTCTAAGTGTGCCCATACAAATTTCAAAATAACTAATTTTCTCATCAAAACACCGTGAGCAAAACTACAGTGTGATGTGCTCATCAAAACTACAGTGTGATATGCTCATCAAGAGAGGTTGGTGAGAACACATTCAAAAGGCTATCGGATTGATTTCGAATTATGAATCCAAAACATTGAAATCTATATATTTCGTGAGTGATGCATGTACATGCAAATTTTTTAAAGTTTTTGAATTCATTTAGTACATGATCAAGTGGTCAAAAAAATAATGAAAAATGAATACATAAAACATTTTAAAAAATAACTTATAAAATGTTCATTGTTTTGACTGTTTGACCATGTGCTAAATGAATTTGAAACTTTAAAAAATTTACATGTACATACATCACTCACGACCCGTATGACTTAGACAACCACTCAAATTAAAAATATCACAAAAAGTTTTCAAGACAAGTTTGAAGGCAAACAGGTTGTCACATACAAATCATAGAGAAATGCGACATACAATACAAACAGTTCTCAAATTGATCTTAGGTTACTATTTTAATCATAACATTCTTACTACAAGTCCAGTGCTTTGAAAAATAGACGACGAGAGCTATAACTTGGGTAGAACTAGGGTGCTCTTGAGTTCACCAAGCTCCTTGTGAACTCAAGTCTAAAATCTATCGGATTGGCTTCAAACGACTAATCCGAACCGTTGAAACCCGTCTACCTTACATGTGATGCTTATACATGTAAAGATTTTATACTTTCGAATTAATTTAGAATAAAGTCAAGCAGTCAAAATTATAAGGTTAATAAATTAATTTTAATGCATTCATTTTGTGACGTATTTTGACCACTTGACTCTATGCAAAATTAATTTAACAATTAAATTTTTTTGCATGTAGACGCATCACTCGTAAGGTAGACGGGTTTCAACAGTTCGGATTCGTCGTTTGAAGCCGATCCGATGAGTTTTAGACTTGAGTTCACCAAGAACTTGGTGAACTCAAGAGCACCCTAGTTCTACCCCTATAACTTTGATGTTTTACACTTTTTATGATTCAGAGTTATTATAGTCATAATTGGCTTGTAACGAACTGTTATCCAGTAAGTCCGTCAAAATTTAGAAGTAGTTAATTAATTTAGTATATTTAGAAATAGTTAATTATTTATTTTCATATCATGCAATATTTAGAAGTAGTGAATGGTTAATTATAGAAAGTGTGTCAGTGGTGTAGTACTGGTAGTTGTTAGTGTTATTAGCGGAGTATTTTTATATATGTATTTGTTTTGTGCGAGTTGTAATGTAACTAAATTTTTTTTTTTTAAAGGTTGGAAGTTATCTAATTATTTAACATTTACACGAGATTTTTTCATCGGCTTTTGAATATGTAACTTCTTAGACAGGTCTTTATTTTTACTACTAGATTAATGACTTGTTCTATCAAATCTAGTTATTATTATTATTATTATTTTTAAAAGTACGAATAAAGTAGATTGGTGTTAATATTAACGTTGTCGTTCTGTCTTCTACTGTATTTTTTCACTAATTAAAGATCCTTCAACTTTCTCTGAAATTATCACAAATCCATCTCTTATCTCGCGCCACTTTTGAAAGGAATCAAATCTCCTGCTCACATGTGAGGACGAAATTTCTGCCAATATGGTCCATCCATCCATTTATCCATGATCTGAACGGCCATGATTCATATATGAAGAGGGAATGGTTTTGAAAAGACACAATCAATACTTATATCATGTCCGTTCAAATCATAAATAAATGAACAGATAGACCTGTTGGCAGGAATTTCAAACCCACTTGTGGGCATAAGATTTGGATCCCTTTTGAAAAGCCGTAATTCATCTTTTAACTCCTAGAATTTCCTCTTCAAAATCCCAAAATACCAACAAAAGTCTGTTATTCCGATTTCCGCACATAGTCACTGGAATCATAAAAAATTAGTATTAGAGCCAAGTCAGATCATAACACACCGTGTCCAAGTGTTTTGATTAGAACACGGCCTGTGGTTCGTTTGGCCATAGAATCACACAAGTACAAGTTAAAGAGAACACAGTAGGTCCGATGTTCATTGGACCTACTTTTAGTTCAACGAGCATGATGACCGTCCGATCTAATTTAAAATTTGTGCGCACGAAAATTGAAACAAATACACACGAAGTTTAAAGCGTTCTGCACGAATCTTAAAACAAATCGACAGTGATTAAACCCATCGAACCAGAGTAGGTCCGTCGGACCTACTCTCAACTGCAAGTTAAATGATCGCATCATAAGGGCATGGTTAGAGTGGGAAAAATGGCACGGCGGAGCCGGCTCCGTCACGAAACAGCACGGCACACGTCATTCACGTGCTGTGACTCGCGTGTCCCGTGCCGTGCTCATCTTTTGAAACTTTGGCACGGCACGGCACGTGAAAGATTTAGTCACGGCACGGCACGACACGACACGTAGTCACGCGAGTCACGTGTAATTAGGACCATTAGATATTGATTTAGTGGTGAATCTTGAATAAACTAACTTAAAATTATGATTAAATGGTCACGCGAGTCACGTATGGTCACGGCACGTTTAGGCACTGCGTGACTCACGTGGCGTGACCATTCGCGTGTCGTGACCACCCCTTAACATTTTGGTCACGGCACAGCACGGCACGTGAAAAATTAACTTGGTCATGACACGGCACGGCACGAGACCAAAGTCACGGCGTGTTAGTCATGGCACAGCACGTTTTTCCCACTCTAGGCATGGTTCACTCTATTTATTTTATTTTATTTTCTATGAAGGTGGCAATTTGGTAATTGTAATGAACAGCGGTGCATCTAATTGTTTTCTTGTTAAAGATATAATTCCTTCGTTGAAGGCGACAATCAGTAAAATCAATAATTGGATTTTTTTTTTAGCATGATATGTTAAAAATCTTGTGGAACAGTATACAGAATAAGCAAAAAAAAAAAAAAATCCAATTATTGATTTTAGTGATTAATAATCTTGTGGAACAGTATACAGAACAAGAAAAAAAAATCGGGCGAATTTTATGCATTTATTTATACACAAAACTAAAAGAGGGAATCAAATAGTTGGTTCACTATATCTTTGAGTTCGAGGGATCGAAAACCAGAGGTATTTTCATTCGTACCTACATCGACACATTAAAATTATTAGATGTGATTTTTTATCATTTCAATTACATAGATATAAAAAGTTAAAGAATTAAACTTCATTTTGATGGCCATTAAGAGACGAAAACAATCAATAAAGTTTGATCAAATTGATATTACTTGGTTTGTGATCTAACCACATTGAATCATGAATAGACAGTTGTCTACTTTTGAATTTTGAAAAACAAATATAGATCTATATATAATCAGATTGTTGCTTATCCGAAGAAAAAATTTTACCTACCTCAGAACAGATAACATATAGTCTAAATTAGCTAATTCACGAGTCTGCAACCACTAGTCGTACTAGCAAAATTTTTTTGCCTACTATTAAAAATCCTGACTACACCTCTCTTGTGATGCATAGCCAAATAAAGTCAAAATAATGCAAATTTTCATGTGCATGTAACAAGTGCATCAAAAATACGGAACCAACTAATTTTGTTATTAAAAAAGAGTAGGGTTAAAATGCACCATTGGTTTTGTGCTCCAATCATGCTCCACATTCTTATTTTTATTTTCAAAGTCCGAACAGTCAATCCGAACCGTTCACTATGATCTTTGTATTAAAATGTGGTTGGAGACCAAATTTTATATTTTTTGGAATTTTTTTACTAATTTTTTTGATAGGTACAAAATCACTGTTTTAAGAAGATTCTAGACCATCGAAAACAGTGATTTTGTACCTATCTAAAAAAATAATAAAAAAATTTCAAAAAATATAAAATTTTGTCTTCAAACACATTTTAATATGAAGATCATATTAAGTGGTTCGGATCGATTGTTCGAACTTTGAAATTGGAGAAAAAAAAAGTGGAGCATGATTGGAGCACAAAACCAATGGTGCATTTTAACCCTACTCATTAAAAAATTTGAGAATAGTAATTTGAAATCCCTCAATGGGTTATTACAACTGAAGAAATTTTAGAAAGACTTAAACAAAAAGCATTAAGCTTATTTCTTCGGCTAGTTAATCCCCATTCTTCCCCTCCTTTTGGGTAATTAGAATAATATACAACAATAAACTCCTTAAAAAGAAGCATCGGACTACAGATCCGCATGAGAAACCAAAATTTACTGCTCTTCTGGCAGAATCCGCTTACGAATCTCAGCAAAGTCCTTCACATCTAAACCCCACAACCTACAACGAATAAGAATGTAAAACTTGTCCTTAAATAAAATAAAAAATAAAAAGTAGACTTGTATTAGAAACAAGCATTGGGTTGTCCCAAGATCCTTGTAACTTCACATACAATGAACTCAGGAAAAAGCAAGTCAAATACCAGCAATTGATTCCGACGGCATAAGCACCTGCCTTGTCAGCCTTCTCATCATCTCCTACGTGTACGGTCTTGCTGGCCTCTACTTTTATTTGATCTATCAACAGGTTATTGAATCATCAAATCAAACTGAGACAAAAGAGATAATTTATGCATCTAAAATTGAGATGAGTGACCTACAGAGGCACTTGACGGTACAGGGACAAGTGCAGGCGTTGAGAGCCCAGTAGAACAAAAGAGATAATTTCAACCTTTTTTTTTATGGCAATATGATTTTGGCTTTATCTAGTTGTTCTGAATCTAAGTTGGATTATCATGCTATAATTTCTAGTAGTGTTTGCTTTGTTAAATTAGGCGGGTTAGGTTAGTTTCCAGTTTTCTTGTTGGTTCTGGCGAGGAATAATGGGGTAATTTTGCTTTGTAAAATGCTACTCAGTTGAAATGGGTACTCATTTGCACAGAAATTTCTCTTAAAAAAAGGATCTTACGAGGGCTTGAGCTTGCAACAGAGAAATTAAAAAAAAATTACTATTACAAGAAATGATGTACCTAAAGCTACACTGAAGATCTCTGGAGCTGGTTTTTCATACCCGACCTCTGAAGATATTATATTGGCGTCAAATCTTAGACAAGAGTAACAAAATTAAAATTCAACCTATCAAATCAGCTTTACATAGAATACACATGAAGGCTAATGAAGTGCCATCACTTTAAGCACTAGTTCATATATTTTGGCAATTAAATATCTTCTCATTAATGACAGAGACTATATATCAAACCAATTATCATCTTCTAAGCGTTATGAGAAATAGCTCCTATTTTGAAGGGTGGCAAGAAGACTTACAAGTCAGCAACACCAAGGTCCTTCAATAACTTCCTTAAGCGAGTATCAAAATTCGAGACAACTGCCAGCTTAACTGTACTAGAAAGAAATAACAAAACAACAAGAAGAAGATCTTAAAGAAGGTTTAAAAAAAGGAAAATAAAAATTGAGGGGAATGATAAGTAAATCGTAGAACCTCCAGCATCTTTGAGCTCATGCAATGTTTCATAAGCACCTGCTGGTAACCGCCATGCATCACCATGTGCAAAGTGCTGGCAACAAGTAACTGTCACATTTACTGTCATAAGGTGCCCTGAAAAGAAAATAATATAAGAGATGCATAAGGTGAAGAGTGAACCTCGTATACTTCTTCAAAATAGCCATTATCAGCACAGCCAGTTGCCTCTGAAACAATAAGCCTCCAAAATGGCCGGCCATCACCCTGTAAATCAGGGAAAGCATCTCTTTAACATGATTTGATAAAACCTCCAGTGGTAATGCCGATTTTAACTATGAGTTGACCCAACACCTTTTTGGGACTTGACCCGATTTGGACTGTTTAAAATTCAATGTATACTGCAGACACATTATATAGTTCAATCAATTTAAGATAAAACTGTATTCATTTTAGTTAGTCTCTTATTAGTATTCCCAACCCAATAAAGAAATTTATCTTAAATTTTGCTACGTTGATAGGAATCAGAGAGAGAGGAGCGGGAGTAGAAACCTCGCTGGAAGCCATGAAAGCTTTTAAGCAGCTATTAGAGAGGAAAGAAAGAGGCTCTTGATACCATGATAGGAATCAGAGAGAGAGAGATATAGAGATAGATTGAGAGAATGATTTCTGTATTGATTAACTTCTGAAATGTTACAATGTCATGACTTATATAGACATTCCAATACACTAGCATCAGCTATCATATACTGTAACACAGAACAGCAGTTGTAACTGATTCTGTTATGCCTAACTACAAGTCTCTATTCTGTCTAATTACAAATCTACCCTTGTGCTATTACTGTTCCTAATATACGTGCAAAGGAACTGAACATTGGATAAGGAAACTAAAGCCTCTGAAATATCGCATCTTATGTGTTGTGCTATTCTATATGTAAGAAGTGGTCCTCAGTTTAGAGGGAAAATGAATGGAGCAAATATGGAGTGGCAGGGAAGTAAAATGGTTAGATCCCATTTTTTGAAAGTAAAATGGGTGAATTTATCAGTTCTCCTATGTTCATAATACCATCCATTCACCTTGTAAGATTTGAACTCACTAGTAAGAGAAAAAGGATTAGGTTCCTCTTCCCGCTCCCCTTCATTTGGGTAATTTCAGAGGTTTATTTTCATTTTCATGTGCTGACAGATTTTATGCCCATGGTTGTTTTTTGATACACATACTCTAATGTTGGATATGGAAATTTTGTTTTTGGGGTAGGTATTAGTTAATGGTAAGCTCAAGTGTATTAAGTTACAGAATTTATTTTGCTTTTAATTGTTCTAGTTTAATATTGGCTGAGATAATGTGCTAGTTTTCAATAATAAAATATGGAGGATCCATCAAAATTAGTGCTGAAGTACCAAATCGGGGACTCATTGAAGTCTCAAATGTGAAGGGTTTCGTTAATACTATTGTTTATCAAAAAATTTAGTGGGCAAGAAATTCAACACTCAGTTCAACAATTTTGCTCGGAATAATTCTGGAAACAAAAATATAGTGGAATTTTTGACGCAACATTAACCTCATAACGAAGCTTCTGTGGCCATGGTGCAGCGAATGCCCTTCTAAAACCCTGCTTTATCTCACTCTCGCTCATAACCAATCCTAACAAAAATAAATAAATAATAACACCGACAAATTTCATGTGTGAGAAAATGGCATTTTGTCGCAATTTGCAGAGGTTGATCAAGAAAAGCAAAATTTGCTTATAATCAGACCATATTTTCTCCCGATTGAAGCATAAGTCGCTTCAACAGGCCTCGCAAGCTGGAGAAGCGTGCCACCGGCGTCCAATAGCAGCCCATCGTACAATCTCCGCCTCTGTGCGCCTGGACCTGGGTTGTCAGAAGGCAATGTAAGTTTTAGAGCATATTAATTTACCATTGTAAACGGGTTGCGGTACGAAGGAAATTACAACCAGAGGACATGCGGATTCGGGTCGGAGGAAATGGAGCAACAGGAGCTCCGCGATGGGATAACTTGCGAGCAAGGAGGCGCAGAGATCTTGTCCCTGAACGGCTTAGACAGCGAGGCTCCATGGATAAAAGAAATTGAACAGAGAATTAGAATGTATAGTTGTTGTTGGTTTTACTTTATTTATTTTCTTGTACAACTGATAGCCGACATTTTTATTAATATCCAAAGTTTAATACAAATTAATAATTATACCCGGCTGCCGAAGGAATTGCGAAAAATACCCAAACCGGCCATTTTCTGGCCGGTTTAGGGAGGGTACATAACCGGCCAGAAAATGGCCGGCTATGTACCTTTTTTTTTTTTTTTTTTTTCCCCCAAAATCTCTATAAAAGAGCACCGAGGCAGCTGCAATTTTCGCTCAAATCCGCGGCAGCTCTACTGTACCTCAACTGTTGAGGTAATTGTTTTTTTTTTTAATTTTTTTTTTTAATTTTTTTTTTTATTTTTAATTTATTATTATTTTTTATTTTATAGATTAATTAATTAGTTAATTATTTACTATTTAGTTAATTGTTTACTATTTAGTTAATTGTTTACCATTTAGTTAATTGTTTACCATTTAGTTAATTGTTTACTATTTACTTAGTTGTTTACCATTTACTTAATTTTTTACCATTTACTTAATTGCTTACCATTTACTTAATTTTTTACTATTTACTTAATTGTTTACTATTTAGTTAATTTCTTTCCATTTACTTAATTGCTTACCATTTACTTTGTTGTTTACCATTTACTTAGTTGCTTATTATTTACTTAGTTGCTTATTATTTACTTAATTGCTTACCATTTACTTAATTGCTTAGCATTTACTTAGTTGCTTACCATTTACTTAGTTGTTTACCATTTACTTAATTGTTTACCATTTACTTATCATTAACTTACCATTTACTTACCATTTACTTACCATGTACTTACCATTTGCTTACCATTTACTTAATTGTTTACCATTTACTTAATTTTTTACCATTTACTTAATTTTTTACTATTTACTTAATTGTTTACCAGTCAATTGTTTATTATTTAGTTACTTGACAATTATTTACTATTTAGTAATCTGACAAAAACTAAGCAATTTTCTAAAATGTAGTTTGTTTACCATGGCCTTTATTTCATTACACTATGGTGGGAAGATGCTTAATAGTGCACAAGGGGCGTACTACAACAAAGATGCAGCTCATTCATTGATGATTCCAGATGACATCTCACTTTTGGACCTCAAATCCATAGTTTACACACACACCGGTTACAACCCAGAAAGGTGCGACCTAGAATTGGCAACCCGATATTGTCATCCCTCCAACGGGAAATGGATTGTTGCGAAACTGGTAGATGAGAGTACGTGGAGAGGCATGTTCGGTTATTTGAGGTCCCAAGGTAATTTTCTAATAGAAATATTTGCTAGAAGAGTTCCGGTAGAGCCTGGGGTTGGAAGTTCGGGCTCTGGATCAGCGGCACCACATTATACCCCACAACCAGAAACTTACAGACGTGACTCCACCTTACCCCTCACCGAACCTGAGCCAGAACCCGACAACTACGTCACTCCACCAGCACCTCAACGAAGACACTCAGTTGCATCCCCACCTAGACACAATCGAGGCAGACCAAGACACTCAGTTTCAACCCCACCTAGATCCGTAAATGCCACTCCTTTACCGTTACCTCCAGTATCACCTTACCCCATACCTGCACCAGTAGACGATGCAAGCTGCCCGGACTTTGAAGATATTAACGAAAACACACCCGTCGTGTAATGACGATGGATGAAATGGAAGGTAGACGAATGGGGCATCAGCCTCGCCGTTCCACTTCCGATAGGCAACGAAGAGGTATGTAACATTCATCCAAAATTATTTTTCTTTTCAATTTATACCAACTTACTAAGTAACACATGCAAATGCAGAGGCAAGAAACGCAGCAAATGCGGCAGAAAATGAGCGAGTACGTGGAGAGGGAAGTGGGTCCGGAGGGTCACGGCGTAGCACAGCTACGAGCCGTTTAGATGCAGCTGCTATGTATGCCGAAGCAATGGGAGATGCGGTTGACATAGGAGGAGAGGCGGTTGGGGTGCAAGGCCAGCCATCTGCCCAACCGAGGAGGTCCACTACTAGACGCACAACAAGGGCATCTACAAGCCAAGCAGGGCCATCTGGAGCCCAGGCCGGCCCATCTACAAGCCAAGCAGCGCCATCTGGAGCCCAGGCCGGCCCATCTAGTGAGCAACCAGAGCCACCACCTAGACCTCGTAAAGCATCTTTTGCAAGTGGTTTACTTCGGGGATTTAGACGTGGTAGTAATAGGTGATTTGTATGCATGTTGTAAAAAATGTGTGGACTCTATTTGCAATTTGTGTGTACTTTATTATTTTGTACGAAACTTAGAAATTAAATATTTGACTCTAATAGAAATCACCTATTTAAAAAAAAAAAAAAAAAAAGGTACATAGCCGGCCATTTTCTGGCCGGCCAAGTACCCTCCCTAAACCGGCCAGAAAATGGCCGGTTTGGGTATTTTTCGCAAAACCCTTGAAGGTCGGGTATAATTATTAATTTGTATTAAACTTTGGATATTAATAAAAATGTCGGAACTGACAGCCACTATCAGTAATCAGTAATTCAAAAAAAAAGAGAATTAGAATTAGAGAGGAAAAGTTTTCCAGATGTCTAAACGGGTTGGTTGGATCCTGCTTGATTTTTGTGGGTCCGGATTCCCTATAGTAACCCAAATTTTGAGTTTAGGTCGGACCGTCCGATCAGAATTCCGGCCAATTCGGCCACGAGGTGGAATGCACGGGGATCCTTTAATATCGTGCCAGAGAAAATCGAACGGTCCATATTCAAAAGCAAAATTTAAGTGACTTTAGGATATTCGAATTCGATTTTGGATATGACCTTTTCTACTATCCGGCCCATTTAAGTAGGCCTTGCGAGTTGCGACAGGCCTCAACACCAACCCAAACGATTTGCGCAAAACCCCGGTTCATCTGTCGTTGTAAAGTAAAACCCTAATTTAACTTTGTACCCTTCCGAGCACCCACCACCCGGCACCAGCCTGCTCTTCCTCTATTCTCTTCTACCATTCTTTTCTCGCGGGAAACCAACGATTTTAAACTGATTTTAAGAGCACTTTTCAGAAATCTACAAGATAGGCGTGCCCAACAGCCGCTACCAGGTAAAATCATTTTCAAACAGTCCATTCACTATTGTCTAGGTTGTTATGATGAACTTATGTTTGTTTGGGGAAGGTGATGGAAACTGGTCTTTGCTACCACCTTTTGCTCACCCACACACACTTACATACACGTATGAATGGAAATACTACCATTTTTCTTTTTACTACGAGTGTCCAGTTGAACTTTTGTTTTATATTTGTTAGCAGGCCAATTATTTAGCGGAGGAGAATCATGTCCTCAAAGTGGCGATCATTGCAACACCGCCACAAGTACACCTACACCTCAGTTGTTTTCCCCAAATCCTACATTGAATCGCTCGATCTCATAGCTTCTGACACCTCTAACTCCAATTTCTTTTCTGAAGTAAAGCTCTTTGCTTCCCTGAACTCCACTTATGCGCAACTAGATGAAGTGAAGAAGCTTGCCTCGTCCTTCACTAATTTGCTCGCCGACCCGCAAGTTTCTGGCGACACAATTTCAACCGCAGCTCGATTCTACTTGGAAATTCTCTTCCTAGAGAACTCCTTGCCTCTTCATCGAACTTTAATATCTGCATTGAACAAATGCCGCAAATTCCACCATGTGATAAGCAGTTGCTTTGCCACGCTATGTGAAGAGTATGGTAATTTGGGGAAAAAGGAAAAGAAGAGGTTTCTGGTTTCTCGGTGCACATTGTCCCTAATTGGTTACCCCAAATTGGGGATTTTAGACGAGATAGTAGAGAAATGTTATGACAGAGTTGCAATGGATGTGGTTTTTGGGTTGGAGAGTGTACTTCTAGATGTTTCTAGTGGGTCCCGCCCATCACCAGTTGTCATGGAGCAGTGCCAAGATGCCATGTCATGCATGTATTACTTGCTCCAGAGGTATCCATCAAAATTTGTTAACTCAGAGAATTCTTCAAATATTTTTAGAACTTCTCTGAGTACAATTTTGACTGTTTTAAACTCATCGTCCTTTTCTCGGGATTGTTTAATTGCCTCTGCAGTGAGTTTCTGTGCAGCAATCCAAGCTTTCATGGGGCGTGCTGAGCTCTCCACTTTCATCTCACATAAATTATTCGGAGCTTTTCCTGATGAACCTAATGGGCCGATTTGTTACTCAGATTTGATTGAAGGAACTAGAGATCTCTCAATTTTGAGCAGGCTTTGCTTGCTTAGAGGGATTTTAACAGCTATACCCAGAGAAGTACTAAATGCTAATGTTACTGGTTCCGTAAATGCTTCACCATGGACTATACTGTATAGTGGAATACTCCCTGAGCTATGCAATTATTGCGAGAACCCTATTGATAGCCATTTCAACTTTCATGCCCTAACCGTGACTCAAATCTGCTTGCAACAGATCAAAACATCTCTGTTATCTGGCCTAACTAATTTCTCCAATGGGTATGAGCCATTCTCAGAGGAGGTAAAAGCCCGTTTACTCAGAATCATCTGGAACAATCTTGAAGATTCATTAAGCCAGACAGTGAGGCAAGTGCATCTCATCTTTGATCTCTTGTTGGATATCGAGTCATCCCTTCCTTCCTCTAAAGATAATGGCACAACCAAATCTTTTCTTTCCAAAATTGCCCAGGATCTTCTCCGCCTTGGGCCGCGTTGCAAAGGAAGATATGTTCCTCTGGCCTCTCTTACTAGACGGTTGGGTGCGAATTCTCTTCTGAAATTGAATTCGAACCTCCTTTTAGAAACGGCATATGCATACATAGATGATGATGTGTGTTGTGCTGTCACATCATTCTTGAAATGCTTTCTGGAGATCTTAAGAGATGGATGTTGGAGCGAATATGGGATTGAAAAAGGGTATGAAGCTTTCAGGGCTCTTTCCCTCCCTCCTCTAATGCAAGGGCTAGTATCGGGTCACTCCAAACTTCGTACCAATTTGAATACCTATGCTTTGCCTGCTGTTTTAGATGTAGATGTTGACAGCATTTTTCCAATGCTTGAATTTATCACTATTGGCCCAGGGATTAGAGAGACCAAATTGAAATCAGATTTAAAACTTGACCAGTGTATAGCAGCCTTGGTTTCTCTAATAAAGGTGTCTCGAACCATGGCTCTAATTGAAGGAGATATTGATTCTGATCCATCTGATTCCGACCATACTGCAATTATTTTGGTTAAAGGTGTAAATGTTAGGGTTCCTGTGGACTGGTTTGTTCTCTCTTTGATGCACTCTGATAATACTGTTAGAATAGATGCAGCCGAGTCACTGTTTCTAAACCCTAAAACCTCGAGCTTGCCTTCAGCTCTAGAGCTTAACCTGATGCGGAAAGTGGTCCCACTAAACATGAGGTGCAGCTCAACAGCCTTTCAGATGAAATGGACAAGTCTTTTCAGGAAGTTCTTCTCTCGAGTTCGCACGGCACTAGATAGACAGGTTGGTGCCTCCTCAGTAGCCTTCTTTTTCTTTATTTCATTGGCATAGAGCCACTCATACAGTTGCAGAAATCGTTAAATTAAGTTTGTTTCATCACTCTTTTAAGACTGTTCAAAATAACCCATCAAACAGACTCCTCCAAACATGTCTAGTACTATAGATCCCCCCCTCCCCCTCAACCCTTATACACCGAATATGAGGAGTAAGAAACAAAAGAACCACAAACCAAACACAGCAAAACAAAACACAGTAACATCAATAACACACTGGAGAGTCTAAAGACAAGTAAAAATACAAGCTAACAAGCCATCTCCAATGACTGCTACACCTCATACCGAGTCAGACTCATCAGAAGAGTATACTCTAAAGTGGCAGGACGTCTAAATCTGCGACCTGTCCAGAACAGGAAGTGTGAGAGAATGAGTGCAATAAAAATGTGAGACGACTGCGCTCTTCCTCAAATCTCAGTAGCTTACTAGATTAATGAAACTTATGGCATGTCTATTTATGTTGATTAAAATTGGTTTTATGCAAATTAGGCCTTTTGTTTGTGATATTTGCCATAATACCCTATATCCTCCTGTTTGTAACTGGCAATCAACCTTTTGGAGTACTTTAAAAAAATATGCAACATTAACAATGTGTTGGAGAAGTGCACTGTGTTAAATGTAACACCTTCGCTCATCCTTTTAATATGTCATTCTTTACTATATCCTACTAACCAAGCTACAACTATTTTTTTGAATTTATTGGTGTTATTTGGTAGTAAGTTGTGTTGTGTTTAATGGAGTTTTCTTATAGGATTTGTGGCGACATTTTTATTTTCTTAGAGCATATTTTATAACTGATTAGCTGTCATTCTGCACTTGACATAGACTAAGCTAGTTTCATCACAGGTTAAACAAGGCTCATGGAAATCAGCAAGTTCCACTGATGAAAGCACACACAAGGCAGAGGACCTTTTCCAGTTCATGAATTGGTTCAGTCGCTTCCTCTTCTACTCATGCTACCCTTCAGCACCATACGAAAGAAAAACCATGGCCATGGAGCTTATTTTAACAATGATAGATATCTGGCCAATAAACACGCTCAAACAAAATTCAAGTTTCCTCTACCCTTATGGAGACGGCATCACCTCACCTGACTCAACCATGTCTCTTGTGGGGTCCATTGTTGATAGCTGGGACCGTCTTCGTGAGCATGCCTTTCACATCCTCTTCTGTTTTCCAACACCTCTTCCTGGAATTTGTGAAAATAATTCCATTGACAACATAATTAGATGGGCAATGAAGCTGGTACATAGCCCTCGTGTTAGAGAAAGTGATGCTGGTGCCTTAACCCTTCGGTTAATCTTCAAGAAATATGTGCTGGGTTTAGGTTGTTACGTGAAATTCTCTACTGATAACAATTCACTCACTTGTGAAATTAAAAATGTTTCCAAAAATATCAGGAACCCTGTAATTGAGTACATTTCATCGCTTGTTGAGTGGTTGCAAAGTGTGGTTGAAGAGGGTGACAGGGACTTAACCAATGCGTGTAAGAAGAGTTTTGTGCACGGGATTTTATTAACACTCAGGTACACATTTGAGGAACTGGATTGGGGCTGTGATGCGGTGCAGTCGAATGGGGCTGAGATGAGGGCAGTGTTAGAGAGGCTTCTAGGACTTATTGTGAGGATCACTTCTCTGGCTTTATGGGTGGTATCTGCTGATGTGTGGTCCATGCCATATGACATGGATGATACTGCATGCGGTGAGGATGATGCGGATGCTTTTCTTGAGGATGGGGTTGTTCAGGAGGAAGAAGCCGGAGAAGGGGAGGCTGAGTTAGGAAGAGAATTAGGTGAAACCGATGCCAGAAAGGATAGTAATGGCAAACCGGCAGAACATGTTGTTATGGTCGGTTGTTGGCTTGCCATGAAGGAGGTATTGATCTTTTTCATTACAATAACTGATGATAATACTAGGTAAATGAAAATCTACCACCCACTCAGTGGATAATGGCTGGACTATTTTTGGCTTTCTTTGTTTGCCTTTTTGCATGAGTTCTGTTTATCTAATAGTTTTAATTGGATTCAAAGAGGATGTGGTACCAGCCTGTTACTGTTTCTATTGAACGTGTTCTGATACAGACTTGTTCCTTTATGAGGTAATAAGTGCTTAGGATCGTCCATTGCAAGTTAAGTTAGCAAGTCTGGAGTGGAACTAGTTTTGTAGTGTACTTGGGTTTGGAGTCTATGTACTTAGATTCTTTTTTTAGATAATTATTCCAACAGCAAACTGTGTTTTTTTCCCCTTCCCAGGTTAGTCTTCTATTTGGAACCATAATCAGAAAAGTTCCTCTGCCTAGCTGTGCAAATTCAGATATTAATGAAAATTATAGCAATCACGAAGAACAACTCATGGACACAAGCACGGAAATTCTTGATTTGATTCAATTGGAAACAATGGGGAACCATTTCTTGCAAGTTCTTCTCAAAATGAAGCATAATGGTGCAATAGACAAGACAAGAGCCGGCTTTACAGCCCTTTGCAACCGCCTTCTCTGCTCAAATGATTCTAGGTACTTTTACAACTCTTTTGCTGATTTTTCTTTCGGCACCCGCATATTTTTCGTTATGAGGGTAAAAATATCGCCGTCTTCATTGCAGAACGTGCTTTACACCAAGTTACAAAAGCATGCAAGTTTAAGTTTACAATTTCTGCGACTTATTAGTGACTGAATCATGAGTACATGCACACAAACTAATAGCCAGTTAAGACACGTTAAATACTTAAATGAAACACAAAACCAGCAGCAAAAGCACGAATTGCATCACATCAGTCAAGGAATGTACTTGTACTGTTCTTGATTTGATGTTCTATTTCTTGAACCCTGAATATAAAAAATTACCTTTGTTCAATTTCCCAGGCTTTGCAAAATGACAGAGTCATGGATGGAACTTCTGATGGAGCGAACCATTTCCAAGGAACAGACTGTAGATGACTTGCTGAGGCGAAGTGCCGGTATCCCGGCTGCATTTATTGCATTATTTCTAGCTGAGCCAGAGGGCATGCCTAAAAAGCTCCTCCCTAGAGCCTTACGGTGGCTCATTGACCTTGCCAAAAAACCCTTATCAAGCTGTGCCAAGTCTCAAAGATGTATTTCAGAAACACCAAACAAAAACCTATCCAAGACAAGGGACGAGGGTGTGGTCCCCACAGTGCATGCATTTAATGTTATGAGGGCTGCTTTTAATGACGCAAACTTGGCATCTGATACCTCAGGTTTCTCTGCTGAGGCAATGATTGTGTCGATACGGTCCTTCTCTTCACCATATTGGGAGGTTAGGAATGCGGCCACTCTGGCATACACCGCACTGCTGCGGCGTATGGTTGGTTTTTTGAATGTGCACAAGCGTGAGTCAGCACGGCGGTCAGTGACTGGGCTGGAGTTTTTTCACAGGTCAGCTGCACTCAGTTACATTTGTGATGCATTTTTTTTTTCACTCTCCGAAACTGACATATTATGATTGCAAATTTGAACTGATGTCTTTTGTGTTTGCAACTCCGTACCTTTTTTCTGGTTATATCAAATATGTTACCACAATTACTAAAAGCGAGGTTGAATCAGTTGAAAATGACCATGTTGGCCCCGATTATGAATTTTGACTCAGAAAGTAAATCACCCCATAACCTATCATGCAAACTAGGAAATTAGCATTAATATTTTGGGATCAAATCTATTTCAATTTGAGGTTACCCAAAATGAAAATAATTAGGTGGAACATCATAATTGTCGATTTCCAGAAAAGTCTACCTTAAGCATTAGCCTGATGTATGGGTCTGTATTAGTTGCAAAAGGACGTTAATTTTTGAGGTTTCCTAATATGATAATGCATACCAACTCTTGGTAGCATAGTGAAATTTACTGATGTTATGAGTTCTTGGAAGTCGGGTTGCTGTCTAACAACTCTCTCTCTCTCTCTCTCTCTCTCTATTTGCAGATACCCAGCTCTCCATCCTTTCCTATCGGAGGAACTAAAGATCGCAACGGACCTTCTCAATCCTAGCAGCTCCACCCACCACAGAGAATCTGACATAGCAAAAGCTATACACCCAAGTCTCTGCCCCATTCTCATCCTCCTCTCCCGCCTCAAGCCCTCTCCACTCAGCTCTGGCTCAGATGAAACTCTAGACCCTTTCACCCTTCTACCTTTCATCCAAAGGTGTGCCACACAAAGCAACTTGAAGATCCGTGTTTTGGCGTCAAGGGCTTTAACCGGTTTAGTATCAAATGAAAAGCTGCATGAAGTTATCACCAATGTTTTAAATTATTTGGCAAAAAATCAGATGGAACTTCCATTCAATTCAATTCATGGTCTCTTGTTGCAACTCTACTCGCTACTTGATAGCAATTGCCGAAGCCTAACTGACTTGTCAAGAAAGGATCAAATTGCAAGTGACACAATACAGGTACTTTCTACTTGTTCATGGCTTGGTAATGGCGCATGTCCTGTGGTTTCAAGCTCATACTTGCGGATATTAGACCTTTTGCTAAGCATTTCTAGGACAAGCAGTGGTGCAAGTGGAGTTACTGCAACTGTGCAGTCTCTACTTTTTGAACTCACCTCACAGCACTTGGATGTAGATATATTGAAAGAACTTGGAATAATGCATGATCCTACCAAAATTGAGTTGCGGGTGCAAGCAACTGTGTCATACTTCAGTTGCCTCTCCAAGGGAAGGTATGATTTCTCTGATGAGGAGGTTCATTTCCACAGGTTTGGTTTTTCAAGGAAAGACCTGGCAGAGATGCCCCAAATAGAGATTCATCCAACTCAGCTTCAAGAGAGAATTCTCTCTTGTGCAACTGATTATACATATGAGCTCAGGGTTGCAACAATGAAGCAGTTGCTTAAAATGGTGGACTGTTTTGGACCTAGCAGTGAGAAAGGTGTTTTTTACCAATGGGCTCTAAATGGTCTGTGGCCTGTTCTCATGGACCGATTGTATGCAGAAGAAAACCCTAAATGTGTTTATTACATATTGAAGATCATCTTCTCATGGAGTTCAAAGGTCAAAGATCCTTTTGAAGCTGATAGTTTGGCTTTTCCCTTTTGGGACAGATTGGTACAGTTGAATGGTACGGTCTTGCGGTCAAAAACCAAGGAGGTTATTATTTGTTGCATGTCCATATGCATGAAGCACTTTGTGAAATTGTTGAAAAGACCTGTTTCATCAGGAGCCTGTGTAGGTGTGAATTTGGGGATGGCTATTGAAGCCATTGATTCGTTTGTGAAATTGGTTAAGGGCCGTAGTGACCCATCGCAACCCGTTAACATGAGAAAGGCTGCTTCTGAGGCTATAATTGCATCATCCTTGCTTGAAGAGACAAATAAATCTGAAAATAAAAGCGTAGTCAAGTTGTTCCTTGATTTGTGGTTCATTTCCATTCAATTGTTGGAGGATGAAGATGAGAGTCTTAGACTGAGGCTTGCAAAATATGTTCAGAGAATTTTATCCAGAAGATTGGATAATGGTTTATCATGTGATGATTCAGTGCCTACACAAGTGGATAAGGTCATTGTTTTAAGCTTTGATTTTCTCTCTTCTGAATTTGGGAATTGGATAGAGTACCTAAATTGCTTGGCTCAAAGGGTTTTAGACACCTCAGTTTATGCAAACTCTAGCGTAGATTTAGTCAGACAAATTTTTGATAAGGAAATCGACAACCACCACGAGGAAAAGCTGTTGATCTGTCAGATTTGTTGTGCCAATTTAGAGAAGCTTGTTGTTTCCTATAATTATAAAGAAATTCAACTGTTTGCTGAAAATTGGAGAAGGCAACTTTTGCAGCAATTGGTGTTATTCGTAGGTGGTTATGTTGATTCAGGAAGGAACATTGGTTGGATTGGTGGTATAGGGAACCATAAAGATGCTTTTATGGTAGTTTATGCGTATCTATTGGGAATTTATGCACTTTCTTCCATAGATTTAAAGGGCGGATTTAATGGGCCCGAGTTGTCAGAGTTGAGTAGTATTATTAGACCATTTCTTGGGAACCCTTTGATATCTAATCTTTACTCTCTGGTAGTACGGGACCGGCAAGAGAGCTCTGTTTTGGATGGGTTCGATCCTTATTTTCTTCTCAGATGAGTTTGCATTTGATAGCAATTTATGGTTTTTCTTTTATATTTTTGATATTTTTTATGTACGGAAAACATGTTCCTGGAAATATTGATTTGTGTTAAACCGGATTCTGTTTCCATGAACAAATTATTTTTTAATAGCATACTCATTGGATACTCATTGACATGTAACTTGCTCTTAATTGGAACTGCGTTGTTCAAAATACTTCTCTTCAGTTTCCTATTTTGTTTTTCCACATGTTATTAATTACTGCTAGGAGAGGAATTAACATGCTGATTGGTTGTGCTACTTTATTTTTCAGATGTGGTCTGTGTACATGAATGATGTATGTGTAGGAGTTGTGCCTTTATGTTTGTTTGCGTAGTGTTGTAAGGTGATAATTGGTTTCTAGTTAATCCCTTGGCGGCCACTGCCAAGTTTTTCGAAAAAAAAAAAAGATGATTTTTTTATGTATATTCCTTTATCAAAGATAAATCATCAAAAGCATGTTGAAAAATAGAAAAATTGCAACAGATTGAAATATTATATATAATTTTTATGATTTTTTATATATATTATTTGGATTATTCCATTTTTAGCTTTTTTTTTGAATTATTTCAAAATTATTAAAAAAAATAGAAAATTTGTAATAAAATAAAAATGAGATATATTAACAGTAAATAATTTGTCGCTCACTTTTTGGACAAAAGCCCAAACAATGGATTTTGTATGCTGTGGTTTATATGGGTTGAATATTTTGGATTCAACAGAAGATTTTTTTTTTTTTTCGAAAACATCCAAGCTCCACAGTTGGATTAAAAATCCAAGGCCCAAATCAAACACAACAAGCAGTCAAGCACACAATTTTTGTTCCTTTGCTTGTGATACCGGTGCTGGATATATTATTTGGAGCTGTATTTGGATCTGTTAGTTTTTACTCTCTTTTTTCTCATTAAAATAATTGTTTCTGTGATCTAATGATGATTCCTACTCTTGACTTCTTCTTTTTTTCAAATTTTTGGTTTGTTAGTTTCGAGAGGTGCTTGGTACTAGGGTGTTCATCGGTTCGGTTCGGTTGAAACCGAACCGAACTAGGCAAACCAAAGTTATAATTCGGTTTCTAAAATAGAACCGAACCGAACCAATTTAGCATTGCAACCGAACCGAACCGAACCAAAGTTTTATTTTGGTTTGTTCGGTTCAAACCAAAATATATTAATTTTTTTTATTTAAAGCAATTGATTTATAATAAACTGAAGTATATTAAGAAATAAACCAAAATATTTAAAGCAATTGATTAAGAAATAAACCGGAGCGGTCCGGACCAAATTCATAATATATAAAAGTTCGGTCAGTTCGGTTATTTCGGTTTTGAAAATTTTCAAACCGAGCCGAACCGAAATTATAATTTGGTTTTAAAAAGAAAACCGAACCGAACCATTAAACCGAAAGACCGAGCCATTTGATCCAAACTAATTCGGTTCGGTTCAAAACCGACTAAACCGGACCCAATGAACACCCCTACTTGGTACAATAGATAATGAGGTGGCGATTGTCATCGCAGAAATGGACTATTCTGTTTCTCTTAAATAGTTTTATTTTTTTTTGTTACCGTATTTTGATTAGTGTTTACAGAGTGAATATAATAGAGGCGATTTGAAGTCTATTTCATCAAATTTTCCTTTTGACAGTAGAAATTATCAAGAAGTGGCTGATAATAGGAAAAACTAAACAAGCAAATGTAATGCATATTTACCTTCTGTTTCTAATGACTATGTTATACTACAAGATATTGTCATTTTGAATCTAATTACTATTTAGTATTCTTATCATTAGATGGTTATTTTTCAATTAACTTGTAGTGCTAAATTTTATTGTATTATGTGTGCAAACAAAGTATGATGATTCTGGCACCGTCCCTGAAATTTGTCTGTGTTACCAATCAGGATCTCTAATGCAACTCAAACAAATCAGTTAAAAAATCCTTGACTACAAACAATGGAAAACAAAAATAAGTAATACAGGATGGGAACAATAGCTTATAGCTTTTTTTATTTCAAGCAAGGACTATGAGAGATTTCAGTACATTGACTTGACTCCCGGGAGGATAAACTCCCTTTCCTTTCTTAACATCACCGCCTCGACTTATGCATAGCACTATTTGTACAGCCTAAAGCTATAAATAACAACTTACAAGGGGGAACCAGGAATGCCATCTAATTAAAAAAGTAGATTGAGAGAACTTATCGGCAACTACCGTCTTGACATTGAATTAAATGACCTCGAACTGCTAGTTCCATTGCTTTTAGAATAATTATTTGGTCTTGTTGGGGCCGGTATGCTGTAAACATATAAATATATATTGCTTAGCTTGTTCCAAAAGATGCAAAGAGAAACTGAAACATATATGTAAACAAGTTACTCGTACCTTCTGGAAATGGAGGTAGAAGAACTTTGAAGTGTTCTCTTCATGGTCTTATGGTTTATAATCTCTGGACTGTTGTTATAGCATGTGAAAATATTCAGCATTAGAAAACGACGATATTTCATGAAAAACAGACGACATGGATTTTGTCATTTAGATCCCTTTGTACAAATAAAGGGAAAACTAAAGAGCATACACTGAGGGAGCCTAAGCAACAGTTCAAATGGTATTGGTATACTATTTCAAGAACGAAAGTACATGATTTTGAAATGGTATTGATACCAGTACCATTTTATAAAGATAATGTACCTTTTTTTTTCTCATGTCAAATTGATATAGCTGATACTGACAATCAATTTACTGAAATTTGATATATTTTATAGACGTTCTTTATAACATACTGGTAGCACCAAACTACAGACATGTTCCACAAAAATACGATTCAGTAAAGATGAAGTATGTTCTTTTTCTTTGTAAAGTCAATAAACTTTAATATTCAAGCCGACTGACTTACAAATTATATACCCATTTGTCCAGTGGATATACTGTCTGTAAACAAGATACACTATTTTCTTTGTACAAGACTCTGCAGCCTATCAGTTTTGGGGTATCAGGTATTTCTTTAACAGGTCCATGGCCAATTTCTTAGAAGCCGAGGAGCTATCTGTTGAGAGAGAGAAAAGAAAAAACATATTTTAGCAAACAGTAGAGAGAGAGTACCTTTTTAGGAGCTCTATCTTTGCTTTCTTCATCAAAGGGCTCTTGTAGTTGGTGGAAAAACTAGGTCCATTTCCTGGCATAAAACATCATGAAAATTTTATGAGAAACCTTGTTGTGATAAGTTTAATGTGATGGTCATACTACATAGTCATGCATGTTTTGATTTCTTTTACCATACAGATTAACACAATTTTTATATGAATGAAACAGATATGGAGTACACACTATTTCGTTCAAGCGGAGGAGGCCATTTGATATTGTAGTTTGTAGTTTCTTTTTTGGCCAAACTGGGAGCTATATAAACTTTTATTTTAAAAGATGCTGAAACTAGGCAGATCATTATATGTGCATGATGCAGTAATAAGGCGTGCCGACCAGTACAACAACCTTGGATCAGTCTACTTAAACTACACTTTCTAGAAGATAGGAAATTAAAACAGAAGTACCTCCCCAAAAGCTTCTTTTTGGAGGTGGTATTTTGGCAGTCATTTTAGTTTGCCGACTTTTCTTCTCTGGATAGTAAGAGAGGAATTGTAAAAGTTAAAAGAGAGATAAAGAAGCGATTAGTAATTAGGAAGCCCATTGAGAAGATATGGAGGTTCTCTTTTCATTTCCATGATAAAGAAAGAGGTTTTGCTATTATTGTTATTATTATAATTTAAAGATCATCTGGTTATTGTACAACTATTATTCTATCAATTTAACAATTCTCTACAGGTGGTCCGACAGATTTCTGAGTGTATAAGCAATACAAAATATATTGATTACGTGAACTAATGGCAAGGAGCAACCCAGAAATCCTGCAATGCCCAAAGCTTTCTCCCTCAATACTGCATGACAATTAACTTCTGACAATCTTTTAGGCAATTCCCGAAAAAAATAAAAAAAAATAAAAGAAGTTTTCAAAAGAAGCAATTGACCCATGCTTGGAATATACATTCACTTGAGAGTCATAAATGACAGCTTCTTAGAGGTGAAAAAGGGAAAAGAAATGTTAAAGAAACTTGTGCAATTTCAAGTTGTTGTAAAGGTATAAACCAAAGAAAAAAATCATTAGCTGGTAGCATATTCTATCAAAATCACAAAATTATTACAAACTAAAACAGGATTACAATAAAGATCAGCTTACCGGCCAAACTTTCAGCATAACTCTGTTTCAGCTTCTGAGATATCTTATTCTCAGCTTCTTCTCTCTCTTTCGTTTTCGCCTAATTTAAGCAAAGAAAAGTTCAGGAGCTACTCAGAAAATTGCCAGAAGTTGTAATATAAAGAAAGCTCAAAGGTATTTGTGCAGTTATTCAACCATTCAAAATTGGAAAAAAATATATAAAATAAATAAATGGCATCTACAACCAATATGCTGCAACCAGCAGCAACCCAAGGAACTTTTAGAATTAGGATCTCCCATAAAGTACAAGATAGTTAATTTCTATAAAAACATACCTCGCTAGGGCTAACAGTTTCTATAGAATAACCAATTGTTTGGTTTAAAATTACCAATTAAAACAAGTCACTGCCCGAATGATTTCATTAAAAGCATTGTGCACCATCAACAAACACCCAACTTCACTAGAACCACAGTTTTAGAAAAGTAATATTAAGTATCCTAAGACCATAGCACAGCGCCGCCACAAATACCCGAATTAGATTTAGAATTAGGTTACATAGAAAGGTATCTTCAGGACCACACTGCCGCTGCCAATATTTAATATCCTAAGGACCATACCACAAAACTGCCACTAAGACCAGAATTAGATTTAGAGTTGGGGTTTCTAGAAAGGGACCTTCAAAACCGCACTACCTCCCCAAATACCCAACTTAAGTTTAGGGTTAGGGAATTGGAATTGAATCCACGATAAACAAAGAAATCAGCCCTCCTCTTCTAAACCAAACAGTTTTTTTCATTGTTAACTTTCCCTAATTACCAAGTACTTTTGGCGAGCTCCGGTGAGTGACCGAAAACACCATAAATAGGTGGTAAGCCTTATCTCTCCTCTACATCTTTCTTCCATTTAGTAGCTTCTCTTAATTTCTTTCTATCTGGACCCTTGGGCTCTAGTCACCACGGGTAACAATAGTCTTTCCTGAGATGTAAATTTTTTAAAGTTACTAATTTAAAACTAGATTCATCTCAAATCTATATAGGAACGGACCTATAAGTCTCATGCAGAACGTCCACATATATTTAACCTTTCAGAGAGTAAACCAAATGGAGTTCCGCGAAAGCGCCTCAAGGTAAAAAAAAAACTAAAAAAAAATTAAGCTATCTATTTCTTCGCTATATGATTTGTTATATGATTTGGTATCTCTCGAAGATAGAAAAATTCCATGCCCAAGTTGAGAGGACCAAAATAAATCCCATCTCAAATTGAAGTGCAAAGTACCTGTCCTCTCTTAAAATAATGGGAACCTCCTTCAAATTTTGGGGCATAATTCTTACTATCCCCATTTCTCTTGCAGCATTCAGTTGGATAGAAGTAGATGTCCACTGGGCTCAATTCGATTTAAGGCAAGGTATTAGCTTTTCTCCAGAAGTAACCTCTTCCTTTCAACCAATTTAAAATGATAAAGAACCAGAACTGCAAGTTGCAACTATCTCGCAATTTATACCTTGATCTGCTAATTCATTTGTTTTAGTAACTTTGAAACTTTCTTCGATAATTATTAGTACATACTTACAGGTTCTCTAAATGCCTTACTTTAGAAACAAGCCATGCATTAGTTTCATTTCTCGTTATCTCCATATTTTTATTCCAGATTCAAACAATAAACTATTTCGAGTTTAAGTGATTTTCTGTGTCAGTGCTAACGCATTACTGGTCTTTTCCGTTTCTTTTTGCTTAAGCAATACTTTCAAATTTGCAACTTGAGTTCGACAAACAGATCACCTCGTAAAGTCGCTTCCATGTAAATTGAACTTGCTTCCGATTCATCCTCTCAATTATCATCTTCGCATTATCAACTCCAAATTCCATCTCATAGAATCTCTTCCATAGTTTATCTGTCACAGGGCTGAGATCTGTACCCTGCAATATAAACATACAAATAATTATCACAGTAAAGAACGCTGACAACATACTTATTAACATGAAGCACTTGATATAATATTGATATTGGGGCTAAGAGAAAATTTGGAACTAAAATTTAGCAGAGATTGTAAATTAGGAGTAAAACGGGAAATATGTAAAAATTATAGCTTACTTTAGTGCAATTTTCTATATGCGCAAGTTGTGTCTTATTGCAGTGAGGCAGGATACGCTCCAGTAGATTGATATCCAATCCACTAACATTGCCTATGTACCTTACATTCTCAATTGCCACGTTGGTGCATAGATCCACCAAGCTGGGCGGTCTCCTCTGTGCATCCATTGAATCACCAAATACTGTATATTGTATTGATCAAATAGAATTTGTCAATAGGAAAAAAAAACTGAAAAAAAAATGATAAAATATACTAAGAAAGATAGATACGGAAAAATCTATGTTTCTTTCTAATAAAAAAGGATTCTTCTCTAATCTTTAGAATTTGAATATTGAATACTAAGATTCAAACACTTTTCAGAAATTTATTGAGCGATTTTCCAAACCGAATTTCCCGCGTTTTGAGAGCAAAAGCGCTTGAATCGGAAGAAACTCACCGATTTTCCTGGTTTGTCTGTGACAGACTGATTATATAGATTTGATTTTGCACCGGTTCTTCAAGTGGATGTGATTGATGATCGGAAGAGAGATTGGGGAGGAGCGCGACGTAGGTTGCTGACGAAGAACGAGGATAAGTCTGCCCGGTGGGACCCGATGTTAAGGAAGAAAAACTTAGACGTGAGGTCAATTTGGGTCCGATGCCCATCGGACTCAAAAGTGAGTTCGATGGGTTTGATGACCGTCCAATCTGCTTAAAGATTCGCGCCCGGAACTTTCGCGTCTGCTTTAAAATTAGTGCGCACGAATCGTAAAGCAGATCGGACGGTACTGAAACATATCGGACCCAAGCTGCTAATTTGAGTCTGTGGACCAGCTATTACTTACTTTTTTTTTTTTTTTTGTTTTTGTTTCTATTACTTTGTTCTATGAGCAATAAATTAAAGATATAAAATATTTTTGGTGAAAAAGAGAGATCAGGTGATATAACTTGTAAGTGTGCAAAATATAATTTAAGGCTATTTTTTGTTGCTACTAAAAATTAAGAAAACTTAATAAAAATTAAGTTGCTTATTTTATTTTACTCTTTATATTTTATATTTTTGACAGCTCAAGCTATAGTTTAAATTAATTTACGTGTTGAAAAATGAATCTTTCTCTATAACAGTGAACTCTACAAGTAAAATAAGTGTAGATTAAATTAATCCGCACATAGAAGTGGAGTAACTTATTTCAAATTAATTCATTTCTTATTTCATCTTATTGGTATTTTACTTTTCATTGGACTATTTGACAGCTTAAGATTTTGTAAGAGATTTACTCCACAGTCAAATATGACCTGTGTCTGCTTTTGAGCAGTAGAGAAAATATTATGGATTTTTTTTTTAACCTTTTCTATTTAGTTTTGATATATCTATATCTATAATTTTTCTTCCTTTATTTATATCAATTAATTGAGGAAAACTAATCTGATGGAAAAAAAATTACATAAATTTACTATAATCTGTATTTGATATTATCCAAGCAAATTATTTTAAAGGAATAAAAAAATATTGAAAAATTTCACTTATTACATCATATTTTTACTTTGTAATTTTGTTTTTCTATTTTTGTCATAATGATGGACTTCGTAGCGTGATATTGTTTTACTTAAAATTATGTTCTTTGGATTAATTTATTTATAATCTAGTTTTAATAAAGTATTTAATATTAGATTAACTTTATATGCAATATTTTGTTTTATTTGTCTTTAAAATTATGATTGATTATATCAGACTTTTTTATTTTTTATACTTGCAATGTAGTGCTAAACTAGTGTTTTACTAGAACTTATTTGTCTTGATATAATTTCCAACAAATTTATATTCTTTTTTAGCACAACAACAAAAGTATTTGAGGAAGTTCGACTTTTCGATATGACTCTGTCGATTTTTACCCAATTGTTCAATTCTAATTTGATTGGCATTCTAATTTTGGTTTCATTTTCGATATGACTATGTCGGTTTCTTTTCTAAAAATATTAATTGTTATTTCGGATATGTTGCCGATTTTATATTTAATAATTCAAAAATGAATATTGAAATTTTAGAAAAATAGAATGGGGACTTCAAAAAATAGAAAGAAAATTTCCTTCGAGTGTTAAAAATATGTTGTGCCACCAGAAAGCAAACACTAGATCAGCAGGAAAAAAAAAGAATGTGTGAGCTAAAATATGTTTCGTTGTTAGAATCATAAAAGGGTTGAGCCATCTGTGGCATAAAAGCAACTATATTTTAAGGGAAAATTATGGGAACATCGACTTATCGTTTTTACAGAGTCCGCATAATTTGGAATTCAGATCTTCCTCCGGTACCGTAATAGGGAATATTTTACAATTACTTGATCTGGATTGTTCTTTTTAACTTGACACGAATCTCAAAGCCCAATAATACTGCCCCTGTCAGCCCGAATTCCAAAGCGGTTGGGAGTTGATCTCAAACCGTAAAGTAAAGTGAAGAAAATCTTTTACAGTAATGGAGAGGATACTTGTCCCATAATTTGAGGATCCGACTCCGCTGTTTTTCTTAGAGAAAAGCAGCAACCTCCTTTTCCGATCCGAACCATTCAAATTTGTTGAAATTTGTGTATGAAAAAGTTGTTTTATCGAGATACGTGAATGCAAATTTTTGAATGGTTCAGATCGGAAAAGGAGGTTGCTGCTTTTCTCTAAAAAAAGCAGCGGAGTCGGATCCATAATTTGAGGTACATGAATCCTGTTGCAGTAGTTTGACGAAAGATTGAAGAAAGATATGAGCCGACCAGATACCATTACCGTCGGCGTCGAGTATCGACCATTTTTTTTTATCTGAATCTCGTACGATTCCAAACCTGTCGGAAGAATCTTCATTTGTGCTTGCCCAGATTCTTGAAAAATCTCAACCATTCAAATACGTTCTGCACGAATCTCAAAGCACAAATAAAACTGCCCCGCGCTATTCCCGAATAGGCACCGTACACGTCGGTGACGCAATATTACTCAGATTCTTGTGCGTACTAAACTTTACTTTTATTTATAATTGTAACAATATTACTACAATTTTAAGTTAAACTTTATTATAAATGATAAAAATCTGTGGGTTTTTTTTGTAAAAATTAGAGGTCAAACTACCCAATTATTATTTAAGACTTCTGTTATTACAACAACAACAAAATTTCATCTGAGTTTCAAAAATATGACTTTCCAAATCAAAGACCATGTGCATTTATCATAAAACTTAGTAGGTTTTTAAAGAGAGTATTCAAGGATCTCCGCTGGATTTTAGTGACTTCATTATATTTTCAGTTTTACAACTTTACAAACAAATTCAAATTTAGATTTTATATAAAATCATTACATTGTGATTTATATTACTATCTGTATACACAAATAAATTACGATATTTCAATATTATTATAAATTTTTTATTGATGTCAAGGCTCGAGAGCTTATAAATATCAAATGGTGTGGACAATTATTGGATGTTTGTTTTTAAGCTCTTCATTCTCATCATAATAATTTTATTGAGTAAATCATCACAATATTGTACTTTTTATGTACGTGTAATATAGATAATATGGTGGTTTAAATTGTTTATTTAAGATTTAGAGTTGTTGTAATATAGATAATATGACAAAGTTATACATAATTTTCTCCATATTATGACTTCTATATCTTAAGAGCCTTATTAAGGACCAACCATCTAACCACTACCGTTGCTATTGTAGTACAGTAGTAGTTTGGAATTAGTACTGACTGAAATATATTTTACTTAATAAATGGCGAGAGCCCAACATTCCAAGTTTCCAACATCCACTTGTATTGTATTTACTACGACTAATTTTATTGTTAACATACTCACAATCTCTTGCATTGTCTGGTAGTTTTGACAGTTCTGGTGACCAGGCTTTTAGGTAATGGGAGGACGCAATATTATTAGAAATTATAAGGTTATAAAATTGCTCCTTTGAGAATGTCCTTTCTATTACAATGCAGATTTACAACAAAAGATGGCAGACAGTAGGCACCAATATGCCCCATTGCCCCTTGAAAAAGAATTGAATAATACAGACAGGTGAAAATAACCTACATGTCTGAGACCAAAAAAACAACATATGAACTAAAATTTTGTAATAATCAGTTTCTTCATAAGAGGAATTGTTCTCAAACAAATCCTAGTTTTCTGACAGCACTGGTGGGATGAAATTGTAACCCTGGAGAGACTGCTCAAAGATGTGTCCCACTCTAAGTAATTTGCCCTACAAAAATTGTTATCCCTTGTTAAGTAATCTGATTTTAGGAATCTTTGCTGCATGTACCATAAAAACACGACGAAGAAGTGTGGGGGTAACAGTAAAAACCCAGAGCTGATATGCACCGGAGATAAGAGGAGCAAGACAAGCAGCCTGGTATGGTATTATAAACAGGTACAACAGTCAAGGTAAACTACAACAGTAGACAAAATCAAGTATTATACTACCTCACTGAAGGAGGAACTGATCATCTGAAGGCCAACTGGGAGGCCAGAGGCCCCACCTTCAACAAATCCACATGGCACTACCAATGAAGGGAGCCCCGCTAAGTTCACATTTACCTGGATGAAAACACAAAAAGTATAAATATAGCATAAACAATGACACTAGTTACTTTCCTGATCAGATCTTTCACAGGGCGAGGTGTTATATTATCAAATTTGTCGCTACAAGAGGCATTATGCCATGCCAGTATATTACCAGTATCATACCAATGCCAGCAAGTTATGATGCAGTGAGTAAAACAATGATTATTGTTTCAAACACTGCCTGCTTGTATAAGATTAGTACTTCCAAAGCTAACAACTTTCATTCAAAATGAGCGAATAATAAGCTAGGAAAACCGTTACTTTATTATAGTCTTAAAATATCAAAAGCAACAAAATTATATAACTAATTATCTGCAGTCTTCAAACCAAGCAATGCATTGAATTAATGTTATGACACAAGTGTTGATTAAATTATGAGTAACTCAATAAAACCCTTATATTCCTCTTTTGAAAAAAAATAATCCATGGTTAGAAATTTGGAATCGATATCAGAGCATTGGACATGGAACAAACCAACCCTTCAGACCTTTTGCATTGAAAAAAATAGAACTGAGAAAATTTCAAAATCCAGTGTTAAAAGGTTGGTCTTTTTTCATTTTCTATAAGTAGAATAATTAAATCTAACCTACCTGCAATATATTTTCCTTACTGGTATGGATTCTATAGGTAGTCTCGCATATTTTTTAATATATATAAATCAAGGTTGCAAATACAATAATAACATAATTAAGATTATTGGAGATAGAGATAAAAACTCTGTACCGTCATGATGTCACCAGCATACATTGCCAATGGATCATTCGTCTTTTCACCTGATGCGGCAGAAGCAATTAGAATTTGCCAAAGGTTTGGGAGGGGAGAGAGAGAGAGAGAGAGAGATACCAATCTTATATGCAGCAGATGGTGCAGCAGGTGAAATGAGAATATCGTATTGATCAAGAGCATCCTTGAAGCTTTTCTGAACCAACGTCCTCACCTAAAACAAAACTATGATTTTTCATTATAACTCACTTTTCATTTGTACTGCTTTGGCTTCATCTATTTTTTAATTGATGAATTCTAATAAAAACCTTTCAGGTTTCAAACTATTGTGGTTATTTACCTGCTGTGCCCTCTTGTAGTATGCATCATAGTACCCAGCGGAGAGAGCATATGTTCCCATCAATATTCTCATTTTTACCTGAACAAATGATATCATAAGATTATTTTCAGGACTCTCTCAACTATAGGTAATTCTAAAAGACGATTATAATTCTACAAGAAAAGAAAGAAAATCAAAGTACCTCATGCCCCAAACCTTTAGCACGGGAATCTCCATAGAGTAAGCTTAGATCATCAGCATCAGCTTGTTGCCCATACCTGGTAAGTTAAACAAGTAAGATTTATCTTTACAACTTCATAGATTCAAAAGTGCTTATAGGCACTGAAGAATAGTCACCTAACACTATCATAGCGTGCTAAATTTGAAGATGCTTCTGACGAGGCTAAGATATAGTATGCTGGTAAACCGAGGTCAAAAGAAGACAATGATACCTGAATTCAAACAGCAAAATTAAATAACATAAATTGTTTATCCAAAAGAGGAGGGTTTAGATGCCTCCACTTTTTATGTCCATAATAACAAAATCTAAATATCAATTAACAAAATAAAACCGTCAGATGCGATCTATATTACTTTCTCTGCATGCACATAAAAAATTTAGACATTTTGACTGAGTTAAGAATCAGAAATTGTCAACATCAATGAATTTGTAACAGCTTTTAACACCAACCAAAACGAAGTCAAAATGTCATAACTTCTAATTTGTGTGTAGATAAAGTGAAATAGATCACATCTAATGGTTTTCTTTGATATTTGAATTTTAGATTTTTGAGTTATTTAAGAAAATGGAGGCATTTGAAACCTCTAATTTGAACAATGGATGAGATCATGAAAGCTATTGATATAAGCAGCAGAAAAGGGACCACTAACCTCACCCACAATAGATCCTAGCTGCTCAAGATGTGAAGAAGCTGCTTTAATCGAAGACACAACCCCTGCTTCTATACCGTTGCCAAGAGTCTCCTTAATTACCCCTATTTTTAAACCCTTCAAAGGCTTTGAATTGAGCTGATCGAGTGCTATCATTTCAGATGAATAATCAGGCACTTCCTACAGAATAAATTGTTTGTTAGAATCAATGTACAATATAATGATTAATGATCTCGCAAAATTGTTTGTATGGTGGAGGACTTTCTCAACACACCAGCATTAAAAGTATCTACTTGTTGGTTTTTGCTAAAACACCCTATATTTTTCATGTCTGCTACCAGTATTAATATTTAAGATACATGCAAATACTACCATCAGATTGGAATGATGGAAAGGTAATGATATTCAAAAACCTAAATCTAGTAAACCCGAGCCAAACTATAATATAGGGTCCAAGTTTATATCAAATTATTTGTGGGAAATTTGGTGGAGAAAATTGTAGGAGTAATTTAGTCATCTTATGTGTGACCTAACCTCAGTTTTTTTATCATCAGGTGCCATTATATGGTTTCAGTTGCAAATACTAGCTCAATGCTATTTGCATGCACAATATCATACAGAAATTAATTTGCAAAAGGAGCTTAATAAATTTATCAGGATCATAAAAAAAATACAGTAATTAAGTGCAGATATGCTTACGTGACTACTGCTAGTGGCATCTAATCTGTCATGGCCCGCAATAGCAGACAATACAATAGCAGTGTCAATAACTGAGGAACCAAACACGCCAACCACATCCAGTGATGAGGCATAAGCCATGAGCCCAAAGCGAGACACGCGACCATATGTCGGCTTCAGCCCCACTACACCGCAAAATGATGCTGGCTGTCTGACACTTCCACCGGTGTCGCTCCCAAGAGAGGCAACACATTGTCTGGCTGAAACAGCGGCAGCTGAGCCACCAGAAGAACCACCGGGCACACGTGATGTGTCCCACGGGTTTTTGGTCACCTACAAGTGAATATCTGTTTTACTTTTTTTAACTTTTCTTTGTGTAAGAATTGGTATGAGAAACATCAAATGCTGTTAGATGATTAGCTTAGTATTTCATGTATCACTTGACCAAGCTTTGGCGGGAACATGTACCAGAGTTTGTATTATCAGAATGATATAATTTTTATCAGCTTATCTTCAAATTATTAAGATTGATTATGCCTGTCTAATTATATCCTAAGTGCTAAATTAGAGATCAGTCTTATTTATCTGAGTCAACTAACTCTCCAAAGAATATATATGTTTCAATTGGAAATTCCCTTCTCTGGGAAAACTACAAACTCCAAAAATTCCCTTCTCAGGGGAAACTAAAAAATAATAATAATAAAACTAAATAGAAAAAAGATTGCATACATGAAACCCGGAGCCTTCAGTGGTGCTTCCCATTCCAAACTCGTCCATGTTTGTCTTTCCAGCAATTATTGCACCAGCCTCTCTCAGCTTTCTAACCGCCGTTGCATCAAAAGCGGGTCTATACCCGTCCAAAATTCGAGAACCGCCAGTTGAAGGCATGTCGACGGTACACAAGTTATCCTTGACCCCTACCAAAACCCCAGCAAGAGGCCCCACATCCTCTCCATTTTCTACCTTCCGGTCCAACTCCAGTGCATCCTTCAATACAGAATCTGACAAGTGGATGAAGCTCTTGAGCTGCGGCTCGGTCAGCCGGATCCGGTCAAGGTACTCTGCCGCGATTTCGACAGCTTTCTTGCGTCCAGAGAGGAGGGACTCGCGAATTGAGGGAATGGAAGAGGTGGTGCTCTGAGGGGCAAGTGTTTGAGGGGAGAGAGAGGGGAGGGAGGCGAAGCAACGGTGAGTACAAGGGGTTTTAGAGGAGAGATAAAGCGGTATACGTGTCGAGGTTAGTAGAAGGCGAGGATTTTGGATAGGAGAAGGCATTTTACGGTTGAGCTCGTGCAGTGCTTCCTTCCCTGCTAATGGCGTTGGGAACAGCTTGGATTCATGGAAGTAAGCCAGCTGAGAGACTAGAATTCCTCATCCTTTGATTTATCAACTCAGGGAAGGCTCAAACCCCTAATGGGCGGTCTTTAGCTCAAAGTTTTATCCAGTCCAATAGACATCCAAATTCGGATTCGGCCCATCTTGATGAAAATAGAATTCGAAATAGGCCCTGTCCATTAGGAGGAAAAAATAGTACCGAAATAATAAAAGGAAACGGAAAGGAAATACGAAGAAGAATAAATTAATACTTACCTTAAAACAGAAATCGATCAGATTTGAGATCTCGTCATCACGAGTTCGGCAAAACATTGGAATAAATAAAAAAGCAAAAAAAAAAAAAAAAAAAAGTGGAATTTGAAATAGGTTTCAGTTTCTCACTATTCTGATTGCATTTGGTTGAAGGTGAAAGAGTAGAAGAGTATTGGTAAATGGTTAATTCTGTGTATTGGAAAAGACGAATTTTTCTATTTCATCATTTTAAAGGTATAAAGATTTGATTCATAGAGAAATAGAGAGGGGACCTAGTTGAAAATTTCAAGAGTCTAATTGCAAAAGTTCATTATCAATTTCACTTTCCTCATTTCCACAATTACACTCATTTTTTTCCCGTCCAGCTAGAATAGTACCTCTATTTCAATCTATTCCTCTCTAGACAAGAAGTGCACGAGAGAGAGAGAGAGAGAGAGAGAGAGAGTACCTTGAGGAGAGGAGGTTTAAAACCAGAGCGGCTAGGGTAGAGCACTAGTGCTGGAGAGGAGGGAGGAGAAAGAGAGTAGTCGATCCAACAAAAGATTTTGGATGTGTTTCAAAACTCGTTTTCTAAAGAAGGAACGTAACAAGGAGAGAAAAAGGTCGTCGAAAATTTATCTCACTAGATGACAAATCATTTCACCTTTGTTACTTATTTCTGAATAGATGCATCAATAGAGAAGAAGAAGAAAGAAATAACAAGATCACTATATTTATAAAAGTACATTATAATATTGCTTTACTATTGAAATGGTGGTAAAAGTTTAAGGATTCAACTTACATACACTTGTGAAATATATCATTTTATATAAATTTTATTCCAGAAATCTAATCCAACACTCTCCCTTTTGGAAGAAAATAGCCAAATTAGAATCATTAGGAGTTTGTAGTGTTACTTACCAACTTGGTGAACAAACACATCTTAAGTTCTGACTAGATGTGTGGGACCACCTATACTCCATAGCTACACAATATCCACAGTTCACTATATGTAGGAACTCTAATATTTCTCTTAATGATAGAGGAATAGTCTCAGATTCTTCATAAAATTAGTACAATATCATTTACTCATGTAATTGACAAGATATCATGAAAATGTGAATCCTCTAGATTATTTTGGCACAACTAGGCTCTAACACTTTAATTTTAAGTGTCGCAACCGTTGCGAACAGTGAACACCTTAAATAACCTTTCAAATTTGGGAAGCACCTCAAAAACCGTGATTTTTCAACCATATTAATAAATAGTAAAAAAATTTCAAAAAATGTAAAATTTGGTCTCCAAGCATATTTTAATATAAATTGAATATCTAACAGTTTGGACTTTGAAAATCGGAGAACCGAACCGTTTGTTCCGGAGGTTAGAAACAAACGTTTGTATCTTAGCCACTCTCTACACACACACACACATATTCACATAAATTACCAACGGCTCAAAATTAGTTAATAGATGGCATAGCTAAAATAACCAACAGACCTGCCAAATGCCAAAGCAGTAAAACATAAGTGACATCTGCGATGGCAATGCAAGAGATGGCATTGAAGGATCAACGGCGTCAAATATTGAACACCGTATGTAGAATCGCCATCGGTTCATTACCAAACTAGATCTGATGGGGTTTCTATATTAAACGACTAATTTAACGACCGAAAAATTATTATTTCCATCTGTCCTTTATTTCCAACCGATGGCGTTGGAGCTGAACGCCATCGGTTCTAGCCGGCTCATGAAGAGTTAAGCACAATAGTTTGAAACCTGAAAGGTTTTTGTTAGAATTCATCAATTAAAAAATAGATGAAGCCAAAGCAGTACAAAATGAAAAGTGAGTTATAACGAAAAATCATAGTTTTGTTTTAGGTGAGGACGATGTGGTTCAGAAAAGCTTCAAGGATGCTCTTGATCAATACGATATTCTCATTTCACCTGCTGCACCATCTGCTGCATATAAGATTGGTATCTCTCTCTCTCTTTAAAAAAAAAAAACTTGACAGTGTCAAGCGCTGAAGATTGGTATCTCGCCCCCCCCCCCCCACCTGTGGCAAATTCTAATTGCTTCTTTTTTTATCACCACATTGTCCTAGCAAGAGGAACAAAAAGGGAAGAGCGACAGATGGAAACTCGGAAAGAGAAGAGACTCCTTGGCTCATGAGCCGGCTCAGCTCGGACTCAGACTCGGCTCTATTAGAGTGATAAAATATGAGCCGAGTCGAATTCGGACTTTATTTAGTTTAGGATCTGGCTCGATACAATTTATTGAGTTGTTCAACTCATTGGCTCATAAGCCGGCTCAGCTCATTAGCAGTCCTACTATTCAAGTAATTAATTAGAAAATTATAAATTCTAGTGATAATAAGACACTTAAAGATATGAAATCAGACATAATTACATAAAGAAATTATAATAAAAAGTTATTTTGTCTCTACATAAAAAATTATAATTTCTGGGTTTTTGGGATTTTGGTACAATTAATGCTAGGTGAATTTCTGTTTGGATTAGTGCTGGACTGAGTCTTTGTTGACAATCAGAAACTATATTTGTATGAGAAATATCAAAGTACAGGTTGCAATTATTGTATAATTGTTGCAGGGCTGTAATTGTTTGAGAAACAACATATTTCTTTTTTTCTTTGTGTATTTTCTTTTTTCTTTTTATTGATTGAGGAGATGTCCTAAAAAAAAAAATCAATCTTAAAATTTTGGATTGCTTAGAGGATATATTTATTGATTATTGGCATGAGAGTAAATTGAATAATATCACAAATTAGAACTTTGGGAGAAACACTCAGGAGGAGGAAGTATATACCCTCATAAGAAAAGTTCAAAATTAATAAAGAAAGTTTTATACATACTTAATTAATAGTTGAATAGTTGGTTTGTTTGCTGAATTAATACTTTAAGACAAGAGAAAAGATAAATATCACACATGGTCCCACATAAAAATGACAAATGAATTACATTGAAAATAAGGTACAACATACATCATAGCACAACACATAAAATGAATTGAATAAAGATAAACCACCGGAACACACACAATTTAAATTGCTTACATGATATAATTAAATAAAAGAAAATCAAATAAGGATACAAGATGATGTACAAATATAGGTGTATACTTAGCTTAGCGCAATCATTGGTTTTTGTAGGTAAGCACACTATATTTGGTTTGAATAAAAGAAAGTACGGTTTGAATAAAAGTAAGGACAAACAATAAGATGTCGCCCACAACGGAGAGGGTTATCCATGGATTCGAGCAGTAGCATCTCTTGAAATATGCATAGTATTTTTTTATGCTGGATCTTTTGTTATTATAGGAGCTCATTTTTGCCGCCAACTTCGTAAATGGTTGAGATTTTTCATTTTTGCTGGATCTTTTGTTATTATAGCACCTCCGACATAGGGATATCATTGGAAAGTAGTATAGTTTTGTACCCTTGTATAGAGCTCAAAACTGTTGGAAACTTGGCTGACTTCAGCAGCCTTTTTCTCTCTATTTCACACAAAACTCTCTCTTTCACAAAAGGAAAATAATTGATTTTCTAAACTGCACAAAAACAGAAACTATTTCATTCACTTTCTATATTTTCTGTTGTTACAAACTTCATCTACTTCATACAAGATTAATATAGCTAATACAAAATCTATCTTTAGATATCCACTACGTCCACAACATCCTAAATTTAACACATATACCTTAATTATTTATGCTAAATAGAGATGTTCCAATTACAACTTCTGACTACTAATCTAAATAGAGAAATATGCCAACTATAGCTTCAGACAACTATTTTTAGAAAATGCTAATCACAGCAACTTTGATCAATTTTTAACAAAACATCCTTTTGGTCCCCTAGTCTTGTGATGATACGTTTGGCTCGCAATAGTGTAACATCTTCTTCTATTTGTACCAACTGCACAATGCATGCAACAAAGGCTGTGACGGCGAACCCACAAACTATGCCATACACCCGTTCAAATGCTAAAAGATTTTTATAAATTTCATTTTTAGATAGAAAATGGGACCAGGGTGGTAATTGGATCACTCCAGATAATATCCTCTCATAGAAAGTCACGTCAAAGCCACTGGCGACATGCTTGTTGAAAACAGTTGTAGATAATTGCATGTATGTTGCACTAGGAATAACATTGATGAGTTTCATTTTCAATCCTGAATTGTTTCATGAAACTTCCCTTTGGGGGTTCGAGACCAATGGATGATGTGTAGTAGATGTTGGAAGCCATCTTGGGGGACGGTAATGCTATTATTATGCAGTTTGGATTTGGGCACTCCTAGAATGATATCCTCTAAGAATGTGATCACAAGTTCATGGATTGGGGTATTAAGCTTGCTGCTTAGGTTGGAATGCTTTGTATATACAGCCTCGACAACAAACCACGGTATCTAGTACTCCATGGTCAACATGTAACGCCCGATACCCAAATGTTCACCATATAAAAATTTCTCTAATTTAGTATACTCAATTGAACGTTCGCATTTTTGTATCCTCATTTTCGGCAGATCCAGAGAATTTTTTTTTGGTTTCAAATACTTTTTTGTTAATAAGGAAACCAACGCAAATATTAAGAAGCAACTATTGACCATTAGGTGTTCTATGAAACTTGTGCTATTTTCAGCACGGAATTGTTCATCGACCCCACAATAGTACCTCCAGACCTTATCTTCATTCTTATGTAACAAGGCATTCACGTACCTTGAGATCAAACGCCCGCTTCATAAATGCAAGAAATTGCCACCTATTGGTTTCAGGTAAGAAAGACATGACATCCCCAAAATCATCCAAACGTTTCCAATTACCATAAATTGATGGTATTTCTTCAATTGCTTCATAAATGCAAGAAATTGCCGCCTATTGGTTTCAGGTAAGAAAGACATGACATCCCCAAAATCATCCAAACGTTTCCAATTACCATAAATTGATGGTATTTCTTCAATTGGTGGTCTGGTTGGTGGTATTTCTTCAGTATCGTAGCCTTCTACTAGAGTTTCTATGTTCACAATCCACTGATCATCCGTCATTATTACTCATTTCTGACCCCCTTCCGGCTGATTAATCCACAAACAAGCTCAAGCTCTTCTGAAATAATATAGAATGTGATTAAATATTGATCATTTTAGCTGCTAATCGAATAAGCATGCAGGTTAATCAAAAGTTAAGCGTTGATTAGATAATTTGTTGCTTAGTTTGACGTGAAAACTAATCAATTTACAGAGGTAAAACAACAATAATTAAGCACCGAAAAGTGAATTTCTTTTTTAGATAGCGAATAGAGAACATCATAAATAATTCGCACTTAAATAACAACGGCCATGCAATAGCAATATGAGATGACAGGTTAATTATATATACAATTCATCGAGATACCTTTCTTTTTTTAGACTAACGAACAATTCAGTCACATTTCAGTATGTAAAATACAAGTACTTGTAAATAATAGTATTTTCCGTTTTGACCAAATTGTAATAATAAATATTTTATTCTAAATATTAATATGCCATTTGACTTAACAGGAGAAACATTAAGCCCTCAACTTTAGAATAGCTCAAGATTGAAACGTAGCGTTTAAGCCTAGTTAAATAATTTTTACAAACGAAGCATTAAGCCCTTAAATAAAGGGAAAATTTCCATGTGGAGATCAGGTTAAGTGATTCAGATCGATAGTTTTGACTTTGAAAATGAAGATATTGATCCATATATAGCACATAACATGCACATGGCTAAGTATCATGGCCGCACTCACTATTTATAAATTATTAGATTTTCATAATTGGTGGATACGTACTCTTTTTGGTTTTTTCTTCTTCTAATTTTGCATTAAATATGCATCTCTTCAAAAGATATAATTTTTAATCATTATACTTCGACTGTCTAGATTATTCAAGATATAATTTCCATTTAGTATGTTTTATTCTAATCAATGTACGTTTAATTTCTATAAGTAATGTTGTTATTTTGTTTAGTAATTTATGTGAAAATAAAGATAAAATGTTAATTCTCAAAATAATCTGTTTTTAAGTAAATTGTCAATAAAATGTAGTGTGAAACACACCTTTCTTTTTTATATTAACTTAAACTTTAGCCACATTTTAGTATGTGAAATACAACTTATAAATGTTAATATTATTTTCCATTTTGTCCAAATTGTGTTATTAAATATTTTAGTCTAAATATAATTTATTGCCATTTGACTAAATTAAAGATTTAAGCCCTTAAGATAGCTAAAGATTAAAACATAGCGTTAAGCTTAGATATATAAAAATTGTTACAAACAAGACACTGCCTAATATACTTCAACTAGAAGTCCAGATCATTATTCAGAAATCTACCGCAAACTAATAAAACTTACAAGCTAATAGATAATAGACTGATCAGTAACATATCTAAATTAACCATATATGAGATGAAAAAGTTGACAAAAAAAAAAAAGAAAACAAAACAAAAGTCACACATTCTCCAAACGTGTGAAAAAAAAATTAGAGAACCCAGGACTTTTTCATAGGGAAGTGGACATGTGAACAAGAGAACCCAGGACTTTTTTATAGTGAAGTGGACATGTGAACAAGAGAAGACTACATCTAGATCCTCTGCTTCGCACTCTTATTAGTCTTTCTGTGTAGCGAGATGTGTAGATTCAACAATTACACGTTAGGTCAACGGATCAAAAATATAATTAGAAGTGACTAAGACATTTTTATAAATAGAAACTAGTAATTTTTTTTTATAATTATCTATAATTTTTACACTATTTATAAAATAAAATTATACTATGCATGACAACTTATACAGCATCTCAAATTTCAACTTTCTTAGTTTTGCACTCAAGTCAGAATTTGAAAGATTCCATAATTTGTTTCAGTCGTCTTCTTAAACAGAAAAAACAAAAAAAAAAATAGCCAATAGGGAGGGAGTCGTATATTATGATTCTTATATTTATAAAGTTATCAACAGCCTGTGTCCAACTCCAACCATGGGCCATATGATTAGATCCGTAGACAGTTGTCGGAAACTTCAATTATTTAATATAATATATGTGAAATGAGTTGCTGCAGGAAATTTTTTGATATGAACACAGAACTACACCAACTCCTGTTCATGATTTAGTGACTCGCCGCCCATGTGTCCATGTCTAGTTAAAATAATAACAAAAAAAATATCATTTTATGTTAAGAATTTAATCGGTTTTCTTTTTGTAGCACTCTATTAAGCCTCAGTTATATCTATATTTTAGTTGGGTTTCACACTATTGCAGAAAACGCTTCCATACACCGTTTTTGTGTATAATAGAGTCTGCAGGAGTCGTGTATAACAGGATCGGTAAATTGTACATAGTTTTAGAACCGTGTATATCTTTTCAAAATAATTGCCGATTTTTTTCTACCAAAACACATCTTGCTCATTTTTTTAAAAGTAAAACAATGTATAATTAATTCAAGCACTGTTCTCTTATGTCCAAGAATTAACATACACGAAAAACATACAAGAATCATACACGGTTTGTATTTAAAACAAGCCGTGTACAAGAATTAACATACACGGTTTGTATTTATATGATAAAAAAATCAAGCACTAGTGGAAAAAGTATAATTAGTGTCGCCCCATCAGTGTCGTGGACAAGAATTAACATACACGGTTTGTATTTATATTTAATATGATAAAAAAATATAAATCAAGCACTGTTCTTTAAAACAAGTCGTGTACAAGAATTAACATACACGGTTTGTATTTACCAGCCATGTATAGTTTACAAAAATCATACACAGATCCCTTGTAGAAACCGTCACTAGTGGAAAAAGTACAATTAGTATCGCCCCATCAGTGTCGGATTTAAGCACCAACCGATACGGATACCTATCAGCAACGGGCATATTACACAGCCGACCTTGATTTCACTTATCAGGAACGGTTGCATTTAAAAACCCGTTCTTGATAGTGCTGGCCAAATCAGGAACGGTCCTTTGTAAAGAGCCGTTCCTGATTGTATCTTAATTAGGATTTGTTTTAAATAAAGCCGTTCTTGATTAGTAGTATTTTGTATCGGTTGTATTAGGACCGTTCCTGATAGGTATTAGGAACGGTTATTTAAATAGCCGATTCTAATGGGCCCTGTATTAAGAACGGTTATTTAAATAACCGATCCTAATAACTCTCCCTCCCCCTGAGCAAAAAACTGCATTTCTCTTATGTCCCTATGCGAAAAACTGCATTTCTCTGTCGCATTTCTCTTACTCTACGCGAAAAACTGTTGATTGAGGTAATATAAATTAATCTTTTTCCTTCATTTAAATCTTTGAGCATATAGCAATTCAGTGGTCGTTTTTAAAATCTTCCAGAGTTACCGATATGAAATGTTCTCTGTGAATTGGTCAAGGACGAAAGTTTTATCTTATTATACTTCGGCTATTAAATGGTAGATCACATATGGGCCGGCTATTAAATAATATAATGTGGTCTACACCGTGAAGTTTTCCAACAATTTTGAATTAATGTGGTATTGGTATTTAGATAATATAATGTCAAAGTCAATAATATATATGTATAATGGGGCGGTACTTTAAAGAGGGAATCCAGTATTCCATGTTTTCTGTGAATCCTATGGCCTCCATTATAAATTAGAAAATTATTTTCTTACATTGATATGAATAAAGCTTTATAGTGGAATGTTTTACTGCCAATCAGACCCCATTCTATCCTATTTAATGTTTTATCATATTTATTGTTAATTAGTAATAAGTATTGTAAAATGGATATACCTTGAGCCAAGAAGGCACGTTACTCCTATACCCAGTGGCCAAAACAACTGCATCAAATTCTTCCATTCGACCATCGATGAACTCTGCACCATGATATACTCCTATTTAGCATTTTCTTGGAATAATAGATATGAAATTGCTCTTATTAGTACTCTTACTCCTTAAAGCTAACGAATTTATCAGAATTTCTCAGAATTCAACCCAAAATTATTAGCTCCGATTTAATAAGAAAGTTGAAACATCCGTAATGTCTTATTCAAACATAAATTCTCTGTTCATTTGAAAGGGAGAAACTTGAAACTTTCCTTTTAGTTTTAACATAAATTTTTGGGTGATAAATGAAAAGCCATCAACCAAGTTTCTCACCGTTACTATTACATCCGTTCTTGATGGTGCTGGCCAATTCAGGAACGGTCCTTTTAGTTGTTGTATTAGCTTCGAAAATACAACATTTTTTATGGCATGCTTGAATATCTCTTCAGTTTTTTTAGTTCCAACATTTTTAGCTTTTTTCATGAAATACTCATGGCATGCTTGGAAATTTCTTAGCTTGAACTTATATGAAAAAAACAAAAATCTGGTTTTGTAGATTGGCTATAATTGAGGGATTTGGTGCTACAAGCTCTTCAGGTCACTCGATCCGTGAGTAATCGATTCCAAAAAATTGTAAGTATATATAATATAAAAACTCATGTTTAATTTTATGCATGGATGTGTATTATGATAAATGTATGTAGTTAATTAAATGTATCTACAGTTGGTAGATATCTAGCTAGCTAGAGTTGTTTAACCGATTCTGATTGAGGAATATTAGTATCGGTTGTTTAACCAACACTGATTAGTCCAACTATCTGTAACAGCTGGGTTAGTATCGCCCTGAGGTCCGTTCCTGATGTGCATTTTTAACCGATCCTGATGTACGTTTTTTCACTAGTGCGTATATATAGTGTTATTATACACAGTAACAATGACCGTTTATAAATCACCTATTTCAGCGCCTTCTTTTTGTAGATTTGACACGGTTGCAAATCCGAGTATCATTAGCTTTTTTAACCTTGTATAGTCACGGTTTCTGTAGTAGTGAGGCACTGAATTTCAATCGTCCAAATGAAATTGTGTCATATTTATTTTTAATTATGTCGGTACCAGAAAACGTGGCTAACAAGGACAAATGTTATAATTTCATAATAAAAACGCACATGCTGTGCATTGGCTGATAAGGACAAATATTACAAATTGACCCATGCATGTATTATTTATTGATTGCAAAAAGATATTAGTAGAAGATAGATCATATATATATATATGTTAAATGTATCCAGATTTCGTAGTATATATTTCATTTTGAGAGCAAAATAACTTTAATATTAGATATACTTCTAGGTTTTATTGATATTTTTTTTGAAACGCAAAAATACAAGTAATATCAAATTTTGTATATAATTAAGCTCGCATTTTTTTTTATTGGTTGCAGTAAATCATTTGTATAGGATAGCGGAAATATTTAAGGCGTGTCTTTAAACCTCACTATACATAGCAAGTTGGATTTAAATTATTTTCTAAATATTCATCTCATCTATACAAGCAGAATGAGTCCAACATTGACTAAATTTTGAGATGATGTGCATAGTTTATTTGTAATGATTTTATTTTTACACCAGATCATTATACAATAATTTTGCAAAACAAATAATTGTATTCCAAAAATTATTGTGCATGCGGGTTTTTAAAATAGCAAGTAAAAGTTAGATATAGGAATTCTAAAATATTATATGTATGCACATGCAATTGCTTTCATAATTAAGAAATACAAACTATATAACACAAGCAAAAACTGTACGCATAACTTTGTTTTGTTGTCTAATATATATATATATATTTTTTAGCCTAGTTCATTTTATTGCTTATGCTTAAACTTCAATTATCTCTCCAGCAACCTCAAATATACTTCACCTAACTTGAGTATAGTGAAGCCAGTGATTGTCTGGACTTAGAGCCTTCGAGCTCGTCTCATACCAGAGCCTAGTACCTCATCTTAATAAGTTGTTTGTACTTTGATACTTATCAAGAATAATATGTACATGAGTTTCATGTTTAAATATCTCGGAGAAGCATAAATGGGATATATTTTGTACGATTTTTTAAAGAACTGTGAGAGTCTGAAACTTTTGTCACTTAATTATTTGTGTTTGGTTCTCTATTTGCAAGAAAAGCCAATTGTGACTTCTGAATAAAGTAACTATTTTCAAAATTTTAAATAAATTAATAACATGATTAAACCGATATTTATTTTTTTAGTACAAATACATTTCAAATAATGAAACCAGAAGTTCTGTATCAAATACAGACTAATGCAGATGACGAACAAAAATCAACCAAAACAAAAGATGAGTTATGCTTAAAGGTTTAAATAGCGTTTATCGCGTCATAGCGGAACGGCTAAAAAAATGGCGCTATGGCCATATAGCGCCGCTATAGCGCGAAATAGTGCGCTATATAGTGGCTCTATATGGCCATAGCGTCATAGCTTTTCTGGTCCGAAAACGCTATAGCGCGCTATTTAGAACATTGGTTATGCTTATTAACGTGACCTGGAAATTTCCCATGGGCATCAAATTAAAAGTTGGCCCGATGTCCGATTTAGATCATTTGATATGCATTACGATCTGTGCAAACAATTTATTTTAAAATCTGGTCCGTATTTCTAGTTTGTTGATTTCGAGATAACAGAACATGAAATTAATATTTTACTGGTAGTAGTAGTACTTTTAATTAGGGTTCCGAATTAAAGCTTCAAGATATATCGAATTGAAGAGATTGAGCATAAAAGCAAGATATACAATATTGAGTACAAAAACTTCAAAATTATGTCAATGTAATTAGCGAGTTATTTTGAGGTTTTTCCTTTTTGATTTTCAAAGCTAAAATCATTGGTTGGTGTTCTACTATAACTTGTTTGTTCATAATAAAACAAGTCCCGTGATCTGTACAGAAATTTTATATTTCCATAAGGGCTGACTTATGGGAGCCTCTCCATCTGTGGAAAAATTGCGGAGGTTCCTATATAATAAAGGGTAATTATATCTTCTCCCATTTATCCATCCCCCATTTCATCCCCCAACTAACTAACTATCTTTTCTAACTATAATTCAAAATTCTAACTACCTAATGGCCCTACAAATTAATTACTCAATTTTTTCCATTTATTTCTTTCCTCTTTCTCCCTCCCTCTCCCACCTCTCCCACTTCTCCCTCTCCACCTCCGCCTCCACCTCCGCCCGCCTCTCCCACCTCTCCCTCTCGGCCTCCCTCTCCCACCTCCACCTCCGTCTCTCACCTCCGTCTCCCACCTCCCACCTCCGCCTCCTCTCTCTCCCACCTCCGCCTCTGCCGGAGTAGATCCATCACTGTCGACCGCCGAGTCAGATCCGAGTTATTTGCAAAGAACAAAGCTTCATTAATGGTGAATTAGAACAGTGCGTACTAAGTACATATGGATGAATACTTAATATTTTAGAGATAAATACTTCAACGTTTATGGATGAATACTTAATATCTTAGGCATAAATACTTTAACTTATATGTATGAATACTTGATATCTTATGGATGAATACTTTTTATTTGTTTGGTATGCACATATGTTTGTAATACTCTTGGTACATTAACTATTTACACTTACACGATGAGGATGAATACTTGCTTAATGCGGGATGAATACTTGTATGACGAGGTGTGAATACTTGTGCAATGGACAACTCGAAAGTATGTCATCATGGATCTCATTTGAAAGAGAAAATTGTGTAGAAGACATTCGTGGTTTTAGATTTGCAAAATTTCTCACAGATCGTCAGAAATATTGGTTAGATTGAACGGAGAAAAAAAACCCATCTCTAAAAACGTGTAATACTCTTGGTACATTAACTATTTACACTTACACGATGAGGATGAATACTTGCTTAATGCGGGATGAATACTTGCATGACGAGGTGTGAATACTTGTGCAACGGACAACTCGAAAGTATGTCATCATGGATCTCATTTGAAAGAGAAAATTGTGTAGAAGACATTCGTGGTTTTAGATTTGCAAAATTCCTCACAGATCGTCAGAAATATTGGTTAGATTGAACGGAGAAAAAAAAACCCATCTCTAAAAACGTGTAAAAGATGAGTGATTGATGTGTCCAAATATGCTTCTATTGCAAAGATGAATACATTTATATAGATGGATGAATGCTAGTTGTGTTACAGATGAATACTTTTTTTGCAAATTTCTAAAATGAGCTGAAGGTAGTTAGAAGTCCCCCACTTAATTAATGCGCTGACGGTTATGCGGTCCCCCACTTAATTAATGCTCTGACAGTTGTGCGGTCCACATACATGTTGTTTGTCTCCTACTTTCTTGTTGTAATATATCCAAATATGTTTCTATTGTAAATGTGAATACCTTCATATAGATGGATGAATACTAGTTGCATGTGCTACATATGAATACTTCTGCAAATTCCTAAAATACACTGACAGTTATAAATTCTAACTAACTAACTACCTTAATTAATGCAACTGACGGGGATGAAACGGGGGATTGTTCACGGGAGAGAGCTAGGCGGACCCTATAATAAAACATTGGATATATATGACAATCAAGACATTGTGTTAATCAGCAATTCAATAAACAAAGCCACTTGTATCAGTGGGTCCTAATATTCACACGTAATGATGAATAAAAAATTTAATGTTCGTTTTGAAAACAGTAGTAGGTGGAGAATTTACTAATATTTATAGGCAATCAACAAAGACAAATTTAACATTCCTTTCGAAAATAGTAGTAGGTGGACAATTTACTAATATGTATATGTAATCAATTAAGACAAATTTAATGTCCTTTTGAATATAGTACTAGGTCGAGACAACTTACTAATACTTTTACATTATCATTAGATAAAAAATTAACACCCCTTTTAAAAATTATGGTTGCTGGAGAATTTAATAATATGTAAACGTAATCAAAATGGGATGCGTCCAAATAAGAGATAAGAAATTAACACCCCTTTCAGAATGTGATGCGTCCAACTAAGAGATAAGAAATATTTAATGACTCTGAGACAAACTTTGGGACCAATATATTTTATAAATAGCAATCTGAATTATAAAATCTTTCGAAATTGTGCCGACCGGGCTGGAGAATGATCGTTCTAATCATATTTTATAGAATCGCCGGTCATCAACCGTAAATTGTGTCGACCGGACTGGATCAATCGTTAGTTGGTGTCATATTAAACTAAGTTGTTCATAGTAAAACAAGTCCCGTGATGTGTACATAAATTTTTATATTCCCATAAGGGCTGTTTTATGGGAGCCAACATCTGTGGAAATATCGCGGAGGCTTCTATATAATAAAACATTGGATAAGACAATCAATACCTTCTGTTAATCAGCCATTCAATATATATACAAAGCCACTTGTGTCACTGAGTCCTAATATTCACACGTGATAATTGTTACCTCCAAAAAGGTATAGTACAAAGTTTCAGTACAGCAAGCTGTACTTTTTAACCTTAAAATACACTTCTGGTTCAGACTGCAAGTATACAATCCTACCGCGTAGTATATCGTCGGGTATCGATCACAGGGACGGTTCAAGTGTTATCCGGACTCTACCTAGGTTAATTAAAAACTAGAAGTTGGAAGGGTTGATTTTGGTTGTTTATGTTTCCTACAGATTCAAGGTAATAATAAAGTGCAAGAAAGAAGATTAAACTGGTTTTAATCAATAATAAAAAGCGTTCCCAGGGTTAAGACTTCATCTCAGTTTTGCCCTCTGACTGTCCTGTCCGGGCCGTGTCATTTCCTACACGGGCCGTATCAGTTTACACGGGCCGTGTCATTTCGCTACACGGTCCGTGTCAGTCTCGGGTTAATGCAGCAGCTATTGTTTCTTTGTATCGTTCCTTTGTGTAGGGTTCTACTGACCGGACCTAATGTTTCTGGACCTCAACTGCCGTTTGTTGGTTCATCAACTTGGTACGGAAACTGCAATATATGCCCTCGTCGGGTTCTAGACCTCAACTTCCATGTGTTGGTCCCTACTACCTAGTTGCTTGATTGGTATACTAAAGGTAACTCCTATCCGCCGATAGAGAGTAATTTTCGCCTCCCGGTTACTACTTGGTTTCACCTTCCGGATCACAAATCCTACCTCATGTACTTAGTTTGGTTGAGAGACGTTAAAGGGCTATAATGCCTTCTAGATGTGCGCATTCATCTAGTAGCAAACCAATATAAGTCAAACACTTCAATCTAAGCAATTAAAATACTACTCAATCAATCAAACACAAACTTCAATACAAAGATTCAATAACTAGCATGCAAGACAAAACATTCGATTACATCAAAACCCTAGAAACAAAGTAAATTACTCACTCATGGTTCTAAAACAGCAAATACAAATAAAGATAGAGTTGATCATGACAAAACCCAAAGTGCAAAGAAGATCAATCGAAAGTGCAAGAAATTCGCTTCTCCAATTCGCCTCCAAGCTTAGCCGCCAAAGACAAACCCTAGAATCTGCTCTCCTGTTCCAGAATGAGCCTTTCCTGGAGAGAAATCCCGATTATATGCTTGATTGGTCGACCTTCCATCAATAGCCTACTTTCCAGATTTCTGGATCTGTTTCCGGATTTGCTTGACACGGGCCGTGTCAAATCTGTCCGGCCCGTGTTAACTTGTGTTCTTTCAGTGGTCGAGTCAGCAGTTGCTTGTGGTCGGATCAGTGGTCGAGTCGAGGTTGACACGGCCCGTGTGGAATGTGACACGGCCCGTGTAGAGACTTCTTGATTCCAGATTTTCTCCTCGATTTCGCCCGAATCCTGCAAAATAAGAATAAACTTGCAGCAGTACCACATTCTAAAGAGATTCAATGAAATACAACTGATTTAATAGATTTAAACACATGTTTGGTACAGAAATTGGTCGGAATTATAGGTCAAATAACGAGACATCAATAATGAATAAAAAATTTAACGTTCGTTTTGAAAACAGTAGTAGGTGGATATAATTTACTTATAAATCTTTCGAAAATAGAAAATATAGTAGTAGCTAGGTCGACAACTTACTAATATTTATACGTAATCAATAAAGACAAATTTAATGTCCTTTGGAAGATAGTAGTAGGTCGAGACGACTTAATGATATTTTTACATAATCATAAAATAAAATATTAACACCCCTTTTAAAAATTATGGTTGGTGGAGAATTTAATAATATGTAAACGTAATCAAACAAGTGCTATATATTATCGGAATGAGGCTGTTCATAATTAATAAGACCAGCTCTTTAGTTTGTTCTGGAATAAAACAAGATCTGTTTTTTGGGAGAAATTTTATAGTATAAAACAAGTCCAGTGATCTGTACAGAAATTTTATACATAGATATAAAATAGTTCACAGATATAAAAGACATATACTACGTTAATTCTTCATCAAATGCTAATACAAATAATTAAGTTTATAATTTAAATGACTAAAAATCAAAAGACATGCAAAATCAAAAGACATGGTTAAGTGATTGAGATATATAATATTTTTTATTCTATACTATTTCGTCATGTTTTATTTTTGTTAACAGCGTAAATACACAATGAAGTACGAGTTAATTAGCCAGAAGCGGATAAGGACTTTATTAAAAAAATAAAAAAATGAAGTAGGATAGAATAAAATATGAAGGAATTGTATATTATGGTTTTATTTATAAATATTATTGTAATAAAAGATAACATCGTTCTGGAAAATTTTCGGACAGTAGCAATATATTGGGCTCTTAGTGAATCGAGTTTGAACGAGTTGGAACAAATAAGAGTTGGAATATATTTGTGTTCGATTTATTAAGTTAATAAGCGAGTCGATTCGAGTTGAAAAGACAATACCGATTTGACAACTCAACTCGTGCGCAGAGACGGAACTCAACTTTGAATATAGAGGTGACATATAATGGACAGAACTATGTATGCAAGGATATATAAAAAAAATAAAGTGTAAAAGAAATTCAAATCATAACGTAAAATGAAACATAAATATATATTAAAATATAATTAAAAATTCAAGTACAACTCTCGCCTTAGAGATGAAAAGTTTAGCTTCTCATGACCATGACAATAAAAAAATAAATAAAGAGAACATAAATTACAACCCAATTGAAGATGAAAAAACATCTGCCTCCTTAGATGACGCCTTCTCTTGATTGGCTTCCAATGGCTATCATTCTCTCTCGAAATAACTTTCTAACCTAACCTAACAATGAGGATTGCTAGCTATAATTCTGAACTTGACACAATTGAACACATACACTAAAACCTATTACAAGAGGTGTATTTATAGTCTTTCTAAGCACTTGTGGAGTAAGTGGAGGTAGTGGAGATCATGGGGGGCTTGGGTCCACTCATGATTTATTAGAATTGTCTAAAAATAGCGTGGCTCATCAGAAAAGCGCAGCTTCTAGAAGGCCCATCAGAAAATCCCAAGAAGGCCTGGCCTACCAACCCGTGTGGCCTCTGGGCTATGCCGCTTACGGCATGGAGGAGGCCACATGATATTCTAACTTTGCAGATTTTCTTGTAATTTCGTTATTTCGAATGTTATACACTTCGTGTGAGGTGTTGCATGCTCCATGTGATGTACCATTTTGACGCTTTTTCAATAATCACCTAAATATGATATTTGCTCTGTTTTGGCCTAAATACGTCACTTTCTGCATAAAATGCTAAAATGACTCAAAAACACATTTGCGGTAAATAAATCGGAAAAATAGCTACTTTTGATTTGTTTTTCTTCATTTTTCGGATAAAAAAAATAGTAATTTTCGCTATATAATTTGATGTGATCACGTAATTTTTATAAATTCTTATGAGCTTAATTTTTTACTTATTTATAATTATGAAAAATATGAAGGTTTCCAATATAAAAATTCCATCATATTATTTTAAACAAAAAAAAGAGAGAGACGTGGCACTATGGCCATGTGGCCTATGCATATGTTGTCTTCTGTTTTTACCACCGTTGAAACTCACTTACATACGAGTCTCTCTCTCAATCGGCTTAGGATGAAAAAATAGGGAAAAATCCAACTAAAGGAAAGAGAAATTTTGATAAGAATAAAAGAAATATTTTGATACAAAATTATGATATTGATAATCCGTCCGATTGAAATTATGACTACGTCGCGTTAATTTTGTATAGTCGTTCCAATCTGATTTGGTTTGCTGGTATGATCACTATCAGGTAACCGGACTTCTTTATAATCTGTGTTTTCTATTAGGCGTGTCAGGTCGGCTAACAAGCTGACTTAACTGGGGCTTAGAAAGCATGAAAGAGACGCATATCTAACGCCCAAATATGTGCTAAAGGACTATATCTAACTGAATTGTACCATCGGATAATTTAAGGCCTAATATTGCATTAACGCGACTAGGGATGTTTGTAGGATATAATAGCCAATATCCGCAACGTGGCATCTCCACAGCTGTCTGATTACTGGGTAAGATTATATTAAAGAATTCAACAGGTGGAGACCCGTTTATCGATCAAACATAAAAAAATTAAAAATCTGTTAATTTACCAGTTAGTATTTTTGTTTGAAGTTGCACGTTCCGCACCTTATTATAAGACACATGTTGGCTCAGATTCATAATCATCAAAGTAGCACAAGCGTACTAGGTTAGAGGCAGAGACCTATGCATAAGTAAAATCTAGGCTTTTACTCATTTTAGTTTTCATTAATAAATCTAGTTGTACACCATTACCAATTGTTTGGTTTTATAGATTCAGCTAAATACTGTCAAATTTTTTAGACTTCAATATTGATAATCCTTCCGATTGAAATTATAACTACGTCGCGTTAATTTTGTACAGTCGTTCCAATCTGATTTGGTTTGCTGGATTGATCACTATCAGGTAATCGGATTTCTTTATAATCTGTGTTTTCGATTTGTTTGGTTGAATTGGATTTTGAATTGGATATTGGATTATGATGCATATTTAACTGGGTAATAGGTCTGAAGTTAAAATTTAATTGGTGAAATGAAATGATAAGATTATGTGTTCTGAGAATTTGTGAAATGATATGATTGTGTGAAATGAAATAATATGTATATTGTGTGACTTGTTTTATTGATAACCTAGACCCAGGTGCTATTGCTGGTTAAATAAGCATGCATAATTTGATGTGAATTTATGTGGATTAATCCAGTATGTTTGAATGGTTATTTAATTAAGCTAATTATAGAGCGCGTCGTTAAATAACCGGTTACTGAACTTTGTAGCTTACTCCATTTTGTTGTTGTTTGTTATTTTTGTTGTAATTTAGGTTGATGGAACGATGGATAGATGCGAGGGTGACCCTCTTGTCACGATCCCAGCCCGGCGGCGGGGTCGTTACATTTCTATGTTTTGGAAATAAAATGTAAGCTGCGTAGGTTAGGAGAAATATACAAAAAAGAAAAAAAATGAAAATACTATCTGTAATTCGATTTGAAAGTGAAATAACAACAAAGGGTGGAGGGAGATTTATGGGAGTAATTGTGTTTGTGTTTTTGTTTATATACTTCTAATAATTTGATAATAATTTATATGTACTTGGATTCTATCTAGAATTAAAGGCCTCAAAATCAACTAATTGGTCTGCTCTAATCCACAAGGAAATTAGAAAGAGACTGTAGGGGTGTCAACGGGTACAGTTAGAGTCAGGTGGAAGCATTTTCATACCCGTACCCGTTACAAATTGTCCTTACTCGTACTCTACTCTTATTCGCTATAAATTATCTTATCCGTACCCTACCCTTACCTATTATGGTTGTCGGATAACGAAATGGTAGCGGGTAAATAACGGGTACTAATTTAACAAATTTTTTATTATTTATTAAATAATACATTAAAACATATATATTTATTTCACACATGTATAGTACTTTATTAAAATGAAATTTTGATCATGCTAAGTGCAAGTAAACCAATTAAAGTACTCTTTCAATGCTTATTAATATATATCAATGTTTTAAATAGCGTTTATAGCGTCATAGCAGGAAGGCTACAAAAAAAGTTATAGCGAATAGCGTAGTTATAGCGGAAGCTATGCTACATAGCGTTTTTTTTTACAAAAAATATATTATATATTTGTACTAAATATCAACATTATCTAAAGTCTCATAGAACAATAAATAATACCAAATTAATTAAGAAATTATAATATTCATATTGAACCAGTACAAAGTCCAAAATGTAGTTCAAAATATCTATAGTAATATCATAAACTATCGATTTTTTTCTATTCAGAATATCTTAAGCATCATGATTCATGACATAATCTATTTTTTTTTCTATTCAAATTTCAAAATAATCTAGACAAGGGTTTCCTTCTCGGTTTGGGCAAATTAAAATATCTATAGCAACAAAGCTTTTAATTGATTTCGGTTTGGGCTTTTATTTAACTTTTTTGGGTCGTTATTTAAAGCCCATATAAATTGCCTAAAAAAAACTCATTATGCATAGCGCGCGCTATTTGCGCTACACGCTATGCGCTATAGCGGTCGTAGCTCAATTAGCGCATTTTGATGCCATAGCTTAGCGTTTAGGGTCCAAAAACGCTATAGCGCGCTATTTAGAACACTGATATATATAATATATATAAATTTTTTTATAATTACCCGATCAGGTAACAGATACAAAATAGGCTTTACCCGTACCCTTACCCGTTTAGATAACAAAAAAAATCTTTACCCATACCCGTACCCGATATTACAAAAAAAATATTACCCATACCCATATAATAGGACATGGTACAGGTCGGGTAAACGGATAAAAGAGTGCCATTGACACCCCTAACCATCCGGTCTAGTACAAAAAAAATCCCTCAAATTGCTGAAAATCACACAAAACACCGTCTAAATTCCAGAAACTATAAAAATCCCTCAAATTCTAGAAAAATCACAGAAAATGCCCAAATCTATAAAAATCATAAGAATTATCTGAATGCTCACAAAATTTGTATAAATTGTTCAAAGAATCGGAAAATTCATACAAAATACCATCCATTTCTGTCCAGAAAATTCATATTTTAGTTTCGCCCCGTTGTAGCTTGCTCCTCGCTAAGGCAGGGGCTTTCCAAAACTCAGACAATTCACCTCCATGATCAGTAAAAAAAGGAGTTCAATTCGCCATTAATTACTTTTTGCTTTTTGCAATTGTTTTAATTGTGACAATTGGGTAATCAAGTCAACACCATCTTTTATTTTTTTTGCTTTTTGCAATATCAATACTTAGCTATATCCAGAATTTAATATTCTTTTGTTGGTACATATATATATCATGCATGTAGTATACAAAAGTCATATAAGATGAACGAGTTAGACCTAAATTTCAAAAGAGAAAATAAAAGGCAGGGGTAACATCATGTATATATTTAAAAAAATTGAACATTAGGTATTTTTGTCATTAAAATACATAATATAATATTTATCCATCTAAAATATAAAATTATAATATTCACATTTTTAAAATTATAAAATTATTGGCATATTTTTCCCCTTCAAATTTGAAAAAATACAAATTTGAAATATCATGATTTTGTGAGATGCAATTGAAAGTTTGGATGTTGCACGGCTCCGGACCTTCCGAATATTGTTTTATAATTCTTATTGCACACGAGTTTAAATATCCCTTTTAGAAATCCACTAATTTGCAGGTACGTTACTGCACCAAACACAACAACAAAGTAGGCACTTATCGCGAGGGATCTCCGTCGCGAAAAGTGCCGTCGCAAATAGATAAAGCACGTTTATGACGGTACTCCGTCGCGAAAAGTCACTTTTTATCCTCGCAAAAAGTCTTTGATTCTTGTTGTGAAACCAAACCACATGGAATGGATGGAATATTTCTAGCACAAAGCCAACTTCGATCAAAGCAGATCTGACCGAAATTTTTATTAATAGAAAATAAAATAAAAAAATATCGACATTGAAGAACGTTTTTGCTGGAATTCAAGATGTAGCAAAAACGTGATGGTCGATAACGTTCATGGCACTGTAGCTGGACGTTATGGTCGATAACGTCCAGTTAATCTGATCGGTAATGATCTCTAATTAACAAAAAATACTATAGCTAGATTTTTAAATTTTCTAAATTTTTTTTGCACAATTTTAAATTTTTTTTTGCAAGCAGTTTCTGACGGACAGGGTGAAATTTTTAGTACTGGAACATTGAAATCATTACAAATTAAGTTATTTCAATTTGTGTGTTCAGGTTAATAATTTGTAGCTCTTTTAATTTAATTATTGTATGAACTATTTGTTTATTTGTTGTAATTTTTAATTGTATGAACTTTTTTATTATCATATTTATTTGTATAATTTATTAATTATCATCATGTTTGTATTAACTTTAGAGGTAATTAAGTTTTATTTACATTGTTCTTGATCAGCTTGTTCTTCATCCTGTTCGTAAAATTAAGTTGAATTAGTGTCGTGCAGTTGAATGATTGTAATATAGTTGACTGTAATTAGTTGAGCATGTTTGACAAAGGGTAGTTTGGTCTTTAACATCTCATCTCATACAACAATACATATTTTATTATATTTAAACTTTAATAAGTTTTGAGAGAGATGATATGTGATGAACAGTATGAATTTTGTATTATGAATTCTGATTTACAAGCTCTCTATACATGTAGTCTTATAGCCTATTCTATTCTATTAGCAGTTGGCTGGTTTCCTTAATAAGAGATTCCTTGATCTCTTGCCTAATTACACCCTAATTACAGGCTAGGTACCAATTATAACTATACAGCTGTATTTTGCATGCTAGTCTAAGAGTTGCCTATTTACAACCTATGATGAATATATTCTGAGGTTATACTATTTCTCAACACTCCCCCTCAAGTGGGGTTCGAATAAATTGATTGAACCCAACTTGTTGAGTATGTTCAGATGACTAGTCTTGTCAAGCGCCTTTGTGAAAATATCCGCCAGTTGCTCTTTGCTTCTGACAAACGGAGTTTCTATTTCTCCAGACTGCACTTTTTCTCTAACAAAGTGACAGTCCACCTCGATATGTTTTGTCCTTTCATGGAAGACCGGATTAGATGCAATATGTCGTGCGGCTTGATTATCACAGTACATTTGCATGGTTCTTGTATGCTCTATCTTCATGTCACCAAGTAATTGTTTAATCCAGATAAGCTCACTCGCTGTGGATGCCATGGCTCGATATTCTGCTTCTGCACTTGAACGAGCGACAACATTCTGCTTCTTGCTCTTCCAAGTTACTAGGTTGCCACCTACAAAGGTACAAAAGCCAGTGGTTGATTTTCTGTCACAGCTCCCGGCCCAATCTGCATCAGAAAAACCAACCACATCATTAGAACCATTTTTCCTCATCCAAATTCCTTGACCTGGAGTGCATTTGAGGTATCTAAGTATCCTATCAATTGCACTCAAGTGACTGGTACGAGGAGCATGCATAAATTGGCTTACCATACTAACTGCAAATGCAATATCAGGTCTGGTAACTGTAAGATATATTAGTTTTCCCACCAGCCTTTGATACTGTCCTATGTCAGGTAGTAATTCACCCTCTTCTAACCCCAGTTTAACGTTCGTTTCCATTGGGGTATTAGCTGGCTTAGCTCCTAGTTTACCAGTTTCTTTTAACAGGTCAAGTACATATTTTCTTTGAGATAGAAATAAGCCTTTGCTAGAGTAAGCTATTTCTATTCCAAGAAAGTATGAGAGTTTTCCAAGGTCCTTAATATCAAATTCATTTTGCAATTGTTGTTTGACATTTTTAATCTCTTCATTATTATTTCCTGTAATGATAATGTCATCTACATAAACAAGAATAATGGTGGTAGAATTCTGTCTATGTTTAATAAACATAGAAGAATCAGCTGTGCTTTTAATAAAACTAATTTTTAACAGAGAAGAGCTTAGTTTGGCATACCATGCTCTTGGAGATTGTTTTAGACCATAGATTGACTTCTTTAGCTTACATACGTGTGATGAGTCTAATGTAGTATTGTGACCTGGATGGAGAGTCATGTAGACTTCTTCTTCCAGAACTCCTTGAAGGAATGCATTTTTCACATCCATTTGGAACAAATTCCAACCTAAGTTGGTAGCTACCGATAACAGAATCCTAACTGTGCTCATTTTAGCTACTGGTGCAAAGGTTTCTTGGTAGTCAATACCATAGGTCTGGGTGAATCCTTTGGCCACTAATCTAGCTTTATACCTTTCAATCGTACCATCACTATTGTATTTAATCTTGTATACCCATTTACACCCTACAGGTTTCTTCCCTTTTGGTAAACAGACAATATCCCATGTATCGTTTTTTTCTAAAGCTTGAAGTTCTTCTTTCATAGCTTTATGCCAAACTGGATTTTGTTTTGCTTCCTCAAAAGTGGTTGGTTCGGTTTGATTGGTTATTCTCCCTAAATAGGCCTGGTATTCTGGTGATATACTGTTATAAGAAATATAATCTTGAATTGGATACATCACCTGATGGGATACATAATCCCTTAACCTGACGGAAGGCTTGGTTTGTCGTATGGATCTTCTTACGGGAATTTCTTCTTGAGGTGATTCTCCACTGGACGTACTTCCCTCATTTTCTCCCCCTGAAGGAATTGTTGTTGTTTCGCCATGGTGATCTTCATTTATAACCTGTTCTTCATTCATAACCTGTCCGTCATTTTGTTCTTCTGGAAAAACAAAAGTATTTGGAGGGGACACAATTGGGTGGCTTGGTGGATTTATATGCTCATTTGTCGGATAATAGGGTTTGTTTTCAAAAAATGAGACATCTCTTGAAAAATAAACTTTAAAATTTTTCGGATCATAGCACTTATACCCCTTTTTTTCAGAAGAATAACCTAAAAATATAGTTTTAACAGAATTTTTGTCTAACTTGTCATGTCTTTTTATGTGGACAAAACATGTGCATCCGAAGACTCGAATATGGTCAAGATCAATTTTTCTACCTTTGAGGATTTCTAGAGGACTCATGTTTTTTAACCTTGCACTTGACAACCTATTGATAAGGTAGGTTGCTGTTAACACTGCATCTGACCAAAATGTTTTTGGGACATTATTTTGAAAAAGAAGTGATCTAGTAACTTCAAGAAGATGACGATTTTTTCTTTCTGAAACACCATTTTATTCAGGGGTATTAATGCATGTGGTTTGATGCAAGATCCCTTTTGACTTAAAAAACTCTAGAAAGTTTTTGTTGACATATTCTGTCCCATTATCTGATCTAAAAATTTTAATTTTTGCATTATATTGATTTTCAACAAAATAAAAAAAATCTTTGAAACATGAAAAAACTTCATTTTTTCCTTTTAAAAGATAAACCCAAGTAGTGCGAGAGAAATCATCAATAAATGTGACAAAATATTTAAAATGGTTATAAGAATCAACCGGGGCTGGACCCCACACATCAGAATGAATTAAATCAAATTTCATTTCTGATATACTAGTAGATAAGGGAAAAGGTAATCTGGTTTGTTTTGCAAGCTTACAAACATCACAATTACTAGAATTTAAATTATAACAAAACAATTTATTTAAAACTTGATCAGATGGGTGACCAAATCTCCAATGCAGTAATTTGTCACGGTCTATTTGACTTAATGACACATGACATTTATTTATGGGTTCTTCAAGAAAATAAAGTCCATTTTTTAAAAAACCTTCACCAATCTTCTTCCCTGATTCTTGGTCCTGAAATATCACTTCGTGTGGTGAGAATATTACTTTGCAATTCAAATCTTGTGTTATTTTGCTAATTGATAAAAGATTTGAATTAAAATCAGGTAGGTACAGAATGTTTTTTACATTTTTTGAGAAGAATTTTGTGGTACCCAAACCTTCAATTTTGACTTTATTTCCATTTGCAACAAGTACATGTTGTGATTCTATAGTTGGTACAATATTTTGCAGTTTATTTCGGTCCCATGTCATATGATCGGTAGCACCGGAGTCAATAATCCATTTACTAGTGTTATGACCTAAATTTGCAAGTTTTGGACTGCTGCTATTAAAAGAAGATAAATTTGAATTATATAGTACAAAACCTGCTGTCTGTTGTTGTAACAGACTGTTCAACTGAGTCAGAAGCTGAGTTAGCTGCACTGTTGATGCCACAGAGGATCCCTCAGTTGATGAAGTTGGTTCGGCTTGGTTTATTTGATCCAACCCTGACCCTTGGCTTGCGCCTCTTAGATCCGACCCCGACCCCTGGCTTACCCCTCCGAATTTCCCTTCATTTCCGCCTTTTCTCGCACCGCCTCTCTCTGCCTTGTTCCGAGACGGCCGGAGATGTGGATGGAGAACCCAGCACCCTTCTCGGTTGTGCCCTGCGCGCTTGCAGTGGTCGCACCAGTCGGTGGCTGTGGTCCCCTTTGTCCTGGCCGTCGAGTTAGGGTTAGGCGGTTGTGCTCGAAAGGCGCGATTTTCTGTGAGGTTTGAAGATTGAGGGTTCATGAGGATCCGCCGAGACTCCTCTTGTTGAATTCTTGCCACCACATCATCGAATTTGGGCATTTCGGCTGAGGCTAGAATTTGAGATCGGATTGCTTCGTAAGTTGAATCGAGTGGAATTCGTATCCTCTCAGGTCACCTGACTCAATAGAATTGAATCGGACGGTCTAAAATTGTGTTGAGTCACTTAGCACGAATCTCAAAGCATAAATAATACTGGCCCCTATGTCATCCCGAGTAGGCACCGGCTGAGAGTAAATCTGGGCCATCCGTGTCAATTCTCTTGAGTCAGGTACCTGGGAGGATACGGGTCCGAATCGAGTGCGCCCAGGTAAGTGAATATGAGGTCTTGTTCGGATCTGTTTTGGGTTTCATTTGGGTCGGTTGTTGGTGGAAGATACACATTTAATTCTTCCCATTTAGACATAATCTCGGTTACTAATTCGTTGTTGCTTTGGCCGTTCTGTTTGATTTTAGCCAGTTCTTGTTTGAGGCTAAAAATATGTGCAAAGTTTCTCTGCTGGCCATACCTTCTTTTTGCCTTGTCCCAAATTTCTTTCGATGTGTCAGAATACATGAGAACATTCGAAATTTTGGGCTCCATGGTGCTCAGTAACCATGACATAATCATCTAGTCTGTAGTCTCCCATTCTTCTATTTTGGTTGTTTCTTCTGCAGTTGGCTCGTTGGATTTTGCTGCTTTTGGTTTTTTCTTGGTTCCAGTGACAAAATTTAATTTTCCTTTGCCACCGAGACCAATTGTGACAGATCTGGACCAAGGGATGTAGTTGCTGCCATTGAGTATTATTGTGGTGAGTTTTGTGATGTCGGATTGTTGCGACATGGTTGATTTTGGAGATACTGGTAAGAATTGAACTTTGCGGAATTTTTGATTGTTGCTGGTGCAGGATCAAACCTGCTCTGATACCATAATAAGTTTTGAGAGAGATGATATGTGATGAACAGTATGAATTTTGTATTATGAATTCTGATTTACAAGCTCTCTATACATGTAGTCTTATAGCCTATTCTATTCTATTAGCCGTTGGCTGGTTTCCTTAATAAGAGATTCCTTGATCTCTTGCCTAATTACACCCTAATTACAGGCTAGGTACCAATTATAGCTATACAACTGTATTTTGCATGCTAGTCTAAGAGTTGCCTATTTACAACCTATGATGAATATATTTAGAGGTTATACTATTTCTCAACACTTTCATTCTTAATCTTGTCTCTACCGAACAATCTCTCGTTAGCAAAGCTTAAATTAATCCTTAAGCTGTACTGTCTTAAGTCATGCTACCGAACAGGTACTTGGGTTGTTAGTCAGTTCATTAATTAATCAAACTGATCAATGCCCAGATCTCGAGGTGTACTCCATTTGTTTAATTCAGATTGCATGTGCAACCAAGTGCTTAAGTGTACTAAACGAGAATAGGAAATGACTTGACAAGCATAGTAGTTTAATGTGCACAAATAATATTCCCCTTCTATTTAAAAAAAAAATCAGAAAGCAAGAATCATTTACTTTGGTCATAAATGTGCTGCATCGATTTTCTATTTATTTAAATAATTCATAGATCTATCAAGCTTGATGCTTTGAGATAGTTAATTTGACCGTTTTCATTTTGTACTTGAGTTTAAACAAGAGCTATATTGACTAAACTAAACTTGAAAAATATTCTACCGTTATTATCCGTCAGTAAATTAAAAATCTAATAAAAACTAAAAACAATATTTACTATATGTATTTCTAAGATAAACTAATTATTTTCTTTGATTTTGTATATTTAGCAATAAGGTTAATAGGAATAATTTGAAGAGAATTTGTTTTGTCAAACCAATGGATTGATTTCTGAAATTATAAAATTAATATATATTGTGGTGAAGAAAGTTGTAAGAAAATCTAAAAGTGAAATACATTAACAAGACTCTAAACATATATAACTCAAACAAATATTGGCAACTATTTTACATTTCTGCATCAAGAATTCAGGATTAATCCATTTGTTGATCTGATATACATTAGAATGGGTGCATCATAATCTCAAATCCATTAATTGTAATAAAACACGTCGATCAGTATATATCTTTTTGTGTTATATCTAGAAACATTATTGGCCAGTTGTTACTGGAATGTTATTTTTTTGTTTTGAATGTTGAAATATTATTTGTTATATGTTTTAAATTTCTTGAATTATTTATGTATAATATTTACATCATAATAATACACGGTACATTATACTCGTTTTCTAGAAAATTCCACCGTTTCTCAAGTAAGAAAGTGCGCTTCCAAATTATACAAGGTTTTTAATAAATTACCGTGTATAAATGTGTTTCAGCATTCATACACAATTCTTTATTAAAGAACCTTGTAAAATTGGGTCCAATTGTACACGGGTTTTTTATTTATTAAAAACCGAATGTTGTAGCGTATTTTCAGAAGCGCGTATATGAATACTCCAACAATTGTACACTGTCTTGTTTTATGATCCCTGTGCGATAAAAAAATACAAAATTTTTCACATCATAGATCCGTTCCTTCTTGTTGTAATGCATCTGTATATATTTTTTCTAAGACATTTCACTAAATCTAAAGCATCTCTTCCGTATACAACTATTTCTCTGAGGCATCTCTTCTAAACAGGCGAGGCTAGAGCGAGGGGCAAGACAAAGCAGGTGATAGCTTCACTGAGAATGCGATCGGAGACGAAGAAACTTTCGTTCGAGTTTCCGATTTCAATGTTCTTTACCACTTTGGAAAGATCGCGAGAAGAAAATATCTAAATTCAAGGACCAGTTAGCTTTTTGCAAATGAAAATTTATAAATTATATCTAATGTTTAATTTAAAAAACACAAAGATTCTGTGCATGAAACATTTTTGAAACGCACACTAGTACAAAAACGCGATCATACACGGCATATCATACACGAATACAAAAAATGTCCATATTAACAGTGTGTAATGACAGGAGGCGCTCACGTGAAAAAAAGCTCCAGCATACACACACGGTCTGAAAGTTTCGAACCGTGTCCGTAAGTCAGGTTTATTTCTACACGATTTGTTAATAGAACCATGTACAGTTGTGCCACTTCATAGATGGTTTCTTATTTAAAGACCGTGCATTCTTTTGCTCAGTTTCCAAACACTGTTTTTTAGTTCAAGTCGTGTACGATTCAGTCGTGTCTCTTAACCGTAACCCTTATTGTACGATCTAGTCGCATCTCTCAACCATAACCCCTGTAAGTATTTAATATCTTGTACGTCTCAACCGCCTCTTCACACACTTACACCAGTTAAGTCCCAATCCCCTCCCTTAAATTGTTTGATGATGTTCCTCTTCATTTCCCTTTTTCCCTCTGACGGTAGTAGGTCGATGTTTCCCTCATCTTCATTTCCCCTCATGTGGATGTGGAACTATGATGAGCTATAAATATCGACTACCACCATCAGACGGAGAAGAGGGGAAATAAATATTATTCAATAACTAGCAATTGTGTTTTCAACCATCAGAATGTGAAGGCTATACAACTTTTCTTAACAAAGGAACCTCTGCATGGATGCGGGTCGACAACCTGCTTCTATGCAGGGTTCCTTGATTGAGAAAAGATCTATCAAGCATGATGCTTTGAGATAGTTTGACAATTTTTATCATGTACTTGAGTTTAAACAAGAACTATATTGACTAAACTAAACTTAAAAAAAATTCTACGGTTATTATCCTTCAGTAAATAAAAATCTAATTAAAATTAAAAAAAATATTTGCTATATGTATTTCTAAGATAAACTAGTTATTTTCTTTGATTTTGTATATTTACCAAGCAATAAGAATAATAGGAATCATTTGATGAGAATTTGTTTTGTATTGTTACTATTTTAACATATTATCTAACCAATGGATTGATTTCTGATAGAAAAAAACTAATAAATATTATGGTGAAGAACAATAGGAAGAAAATCTAAAAGTGAAATACAGTAAGAAGACTCCAAAAATGAAGTCACAAAAAAGTGAGCTTCTTCGAATAGCCTGTCCAAAATTGCTAGTTAAGTTCTGCTACAATTTTAGTATATATGATGATTCTTTCCGAAACTTTTATCAATATATATATAGAAATATAGAGAGAGGAGGGATCAAGTTACAACAAATTTGAGTTACAACAAAGTTACAACAATCATCTTTTACATTTTGAAATTTCAAATCGTCGATCCAAACAGTTCAACATGATCTCTACAATAAAATGTGCTTCCAGATCAAATTTTACATTTTTTTGAATTTTTTTACTATTTATTAAGTATTTTACAAAAACTAGTCAAATTCAGACCAATAAATTTTGTACCCATCTTAATAAATAGTAAAAAAAATTCAAAAAAATGTAATTGATCTGGAAGCACATTTTATTGTGGAGATCATGTTGAACGGTTTGGATCGACGATTTGGAATTTCAAAATGTAGAAAATGATTGTTGTAACTTTGTTGTAACTCAAATTTGTTGTAACTTGATCCCTCCTCATACATATATATATATATATATATATATATGTATGTATGTATGTATGTATAATTTGATCTGGAAGCATACGTATATATGTATAACATATATATTTATATTTGTGTATATATATACATGTACGTATATATGTATATACACACATTTACATAAATACATACATACATACATGTATATATATACACACTCACTGAAAGTACTGCATTTAATCAATTTTTCAAATTGTTTCATGGCAATGCAATGAATCAATAAAAAATATATTAAATAGACATTTTAATTGAACTTGTTTCATGCTTACTAGTTGAAAGTCCACGTGATTACCAATTGTATTTGCCTATTTCCCTACTCTTTTTTTTTTCTTTCTTTTTTTTGGTTCTTCCTATTTCCCTACTGCCTCCTTCTATCCCCCATTAAATCTAGGACAAATAACGAGAAGATGGGCGTTATGAGATCCCATTTTTTTGTAGTAGTGATACCGTAGCCAACGAAATGTTGGACAAGGCTAGAAATAATGCATGTAACCAATATTGGCAATTAGGTCCCTGTTAATTCAAGGTATTGCGGCAATACTCATTTTAATATATTTTAGTTTTTTCTTTCTTTGCAAGCCTAATCCAAATTTGGATGATTAACACATGCCAAACACAAGAATTTTTCATAACAACCTTCAACAACTTTACATACATATATATACATCATCATGCAACAAACATAGCGAGCTAAACATTCGATAAGGCCAATTTTGTGCACGTAACCCATATTTGCATTTAAATCCCTATCAATTCAAGGTAGTGTGACAATTCTCAGTATCATACATTTTTTTCAATCGTAACCTAGATTTGAGTGATTAACACATGTCAAACAACATAGTACCAAACAAATTTGGACATATCGATCAACTCATGATTGATTTCCCTCTTTTCGGTCTGATGGTGGTAGTCGAGATTTATATCTCATCTAATTCCTGGTTATACCTTGATGGAAAATCAAGGTTGCACACGAGGGGGAAATCTCGACCTACCGCCGTCAGATGAAGAAAAGAGAAATGAAGAGAAAATGAAGAGACAAGCGGTCGAGGGCGATAGACTGAAATGAATTAAGTGTGGAGGCAGTTGAGGAGAGATTTCTTCAAGAAATTAATTATTAACAAGTGTTGGTCGAGAGGCACGAATGAGTCGTACACTGCTTTCACTACAAAACTGTGTTTGGAAACTGTGCAAAAGAATACACTGGTTTTTTAGGAAAAACCGTGTACGAAGGAGTACAGTCATACAAGGTTCAAATATAGGTGTGTATGATTCAGCTCATTTTCATGCGAGCGCCCTCCTTATACAATCTCTTTATTTGGAACTATGTTGCATTTGTATTTGAAATACCGTGTATGGTTAATTTTTTTTGTAGTAGTGCTTGTTATATATATACATATAATTATAATGTATAAGTAGGGAAAGAGCAACTTCGTCCAATCACTATTCCCCAAAATCTCCTACCTGTCATAGAACACATTTTGGGCTCACCTAGGGCGCAGTTACCAATCAGATACTTGGGGTTACCTCTAACGGTCAGAAGACCAACAAAGATTGATTATCAGCCGATGCTTCACGCAATACAGCGTCGAATAGAAGGATGGACCTCTGGCCTCCTGTCCTATGGAGGAAGAATTACATTGGTAAAGGCGGTACTATCAGCAATGCCTCTACACTATATGCAAGCTTTCAAGATTCTGGTGGGGGTCATCAACCATATTAACAAAATGAGAAGGAGCTTTCTGTGAAAAGGAAACAATATATGCAGAGGTATTAACTGTTTAGTGAACTGGGAGAGGGTTTGCTCCCTCAGAGAAAACAGGGGCTTGGGTATCATTGATCGGAGCTGTCAAAATGAGGCATTACTTGTCAAGTGGTTATGGGCTATTGACAACACCCCAGAAGGACTTTGGGCAGAACGATTCGATCGTTGTATGGCATTACGGCGGCCTCGCAAATAGATCACCTGGAGACTAGCGGATCTTTTTTCATAAAGGATTTGATTAATGTAAAGCCCTTCTATTCGTGTTCGATAGACATCCATGGAGGTATTAGTAAATGGGGATGGACAGCGACGGGGATTTTCTCGTGCTCCTCTGCGTATAGGGTCTTACATAATACGGGGATTTTATCGGCCTATCATACCATACTGTGGAAAATCAAGGCCCCAATGAAAGTGAGAATTTTTCTCTGGCTAATGCTAGACAAGAAAATATTGACGCAAGATGTTCTGCTTTACAGAGGCTGCAATATACAGTCTGGGTGTCATTTATGTGACAGGGATATTGTGGAGACAAGGGATCATATTATGTGGGATTGCACGTACGCGGCAAGGTTCTGGACAAGCCTTTTCTCGCAATACAACATAACGCCACGAGTAGATGCGGACATACAACAGATATGGCTACATATGGGTAGGCCTCTGTCAACCCAACAACGGGGTCTTTGGAACATAGTTTGGGCGGCAGGGGCATGGGCATTGTGGAGAGAGAGAAACAAGAGACTGTTTACTAACAAACAGAGAGTTTCGAATTATCTTGTTTACGAGATCATGCTGGTGATTGAGAGATGGAGGAATATTTAGTGATATTCATTTCATTGCTTTTTCTTTTTCTTCGAGGGATTCAAAGGACTACTTTATTACACATTGTATAGCTTAGGGGTGTAAGCTTAGTGGTCCTTGATATCCGCTTCTGAAATTAGTAATTAAACCTTTCAACTTCTTTTATCAATATAATCGATCGTTGCCGACAATTGTCGACAACCATAAAAAAAAAAATAAGTAGAGAGCATAATTATGATTTGAAAATGAATAAAATCGAAACCTAGACTTATATGGTGGCACAAGGTCATAGCTCAACATATTCAATAAAAAAACTCTCAAAATTTGGATGCAATTTGCAACCATGTGAAACACGCGTCTGTGAAGCTTGAGGCTATAAATGTTGTACATAAGACCAGTATCCTACCACCGCAAACACACATTCACAGAAAGAAAGAGTACTTCTTGTTGGATTTAGAGACGTCTAATTACAATAATAAAGTTGGACATGCGTGCATTATGATTATGATATCAAATACTGTCGCAAGATTACATTTATGTAATGATTAAAATATGCCAAATAATGTGATTAATTAAGTCATGGCATTATACGTATTTATATATAAGGTTTTGGATACGAATACATATAGAACAATGTTAATCAATATAATTGTTAATGGACCGATTATAGTTAAAATAATAGCAGTAATAAATACAGACTAAATAAGGAAATCAGAATTTATTCTGATCTATTTCGGTTTTTTCTGGAAGTTCCTGATTTCCAGATCCTTGAAATCCGAAATCAAGATTTCTTGGAAAACTTGTTTTCCAAGTATTAGCAAATTCCGGCTGCCCTAGGTTTGGGGTTTTTGCACTGCTATAAAATGGCTGAGTCTCCAAGGCTTGCAATCATCCATCATAATTGTCTGCTCCATTGAAAGACAAGATACTCTGTCATAATATTTAGGGTAGCCAGAGAAAAGGATTGCAAGTTCTTGGAAGGACTCGAGAGCCAACAACTCAAGTCAAGACCAGGAGCGTATCAACCCAGAGCCTTGGAAGTTGTCTGATTGATAGCATACGGAGGCCTTTGAAGATGGAAAGTAAGTTCCGCTGTGCATTAAGTTTAATTTCTTACAAAGGAGTAGATCTTGGTTGTGGTTTAAAGTAATTAGGAAAACTCACAAAGTAAAACCAACAATTGGTATCAGAGCCTGTGCCAGTTAGGAGATCTACTAGAGAGGAAAGATCTACACAATCGAAGGATTATGCATATCTTCAAGAACATGAGTTTGACATTGGCTTGTTTGAAAATGATCCTGTTAATATCAAACAAGCTGTGGAAAGCTCTAACTCTCAATTGTGGATTAATGCCATGAATGAAGAAATGAAATCTATGTACGACAATGACGTTTGGGATATCGTTCCGTTGCCTAAAGGCAAGAAACCCGTTGGTTGCAAATGGATATTTAAGACTAAGCAGGATTCTAAAGGCAATGTTGAAAAATACAATGCACGTCTTGTTGCGAAAGGTTTCACACAGAAAGAAGGCATTGATTATAAAGAGACTTTCTCTCCAGTTTCATCGAAAGACTCTTTAAGGATTATATTGGCGCTTGTAGCACATTATGATTTAGAACTTCATCAGATGGATGTAAAGACGGCATTTCTCAATGGTGACATTGATGAAACGATCTATATGAAGCAGCCAGAAAACTTTGTATCAGGTGATGCAGGGTCTATGGTCTGCAGAATTAAGAAATCTATCTATGGTCTAAAACAAGCATCTCGACAATGGTATCATAAGTTTCACAAAGTTGTTAGCTCATTTGGTTTTGAGTCTAACATAGTAGATGAATGTATATACCTTAAGTTCTGTGGGAGTAAATTTATTTTCTTGGTTCTATATGTATATGACATATTGCTTGCCAGTAACGATAAGGACATGTTACATCAAACTAAGAATTTTTTATTTAAGAATTTTGAAATGAAAGATCTTGGTGATGCATCATTTGTTCTAGGGATTGAAATACTTAGAGAAAGATCTCAAGGTATTCTAAGGTTATCCCAAAGGAACTATATCGATAAGATTCTAACAAGATTTGGCATGCAAAACAGTAAACCAGGAGATACCCCTGTATCAAAAGGAGATAAGTTTAGTCTAAAACAATGTCCCCAAACTGACTTAGATAAAAACATCATGAAAGATATTCCCTATGCCTCAGTCGTAGGTAGCATCATGTATGCACAAGTATGCACGCGTCTGGATATTGCGTTCATTACTGGAATGCTAGGGAGATATTTAAGTAACCCAGGTATGGAACACTGGAAGGCAGCCAAGCGAGTGTTGAGATACCTAAAGAGAACTAGGGACTATATGCTCACGTATCGGAGATCGGAACAGCTCGAGGTCATTGGATATACCGATTCTGATTTTGGAGGATGTGTCGACAGCATGAAGTCAACATCAGGATACATCTTTATGATGGCAGGCGGTGACGTGTCATGGAAGAGCGCTAAGCAGTCATTGGTAGCCTCCTCCACTATGGCAGCTGAATTTGTCGCATGCTATGAAGCATCTAATCATGGCGTATGGATGAAGAACTTCGTCACAAGGCTGAAAATTGTGGATTCTATTCAGAAACCACTCAAATTATTATGTGACAACAATTCAGCAGTGTTATACGCCACCAACAACCGAAGTTCGTCAAAGTCGAAGTACATTGACATTAAGTTTTTGGTTGTAAAAGAGAGAGTGGAGAAAAATGAATTATATATAGAACACATAGGTACAGACTCCATGATTGCGGATCCTCTTACTAAAGGACTGCCACCCAAGAAATTTCACCAACATGTTGCTTGTATGGGTGTAATATCTGTTTAGGATAATTAGAAAATGTGGGAGTCTGAATATGTTTTAAGTTCTGTTTTTGATGTTCTATGTAATGCAATTGTAAACAATTTTGATGATATATACAAGTTGCATTCAGTTTCAGTTTCATTATTTCTTTCTTTAAAGTTTAAATTCTTGGCCTCATACAGTAAAGTGAGGGTGACTCAATTAGAAATAGGCACGTCTAATCACACTTGCGTGTAATTTCTAAACTATATGTCCAAATCAGATTCATGTCATTCAGTTATGTTGGCAGCGTGATTTATGTCGGTTTAGTTGCGAATAAATGTGACAAATGCCGCTTAAGTCCTTTGTTAGCATAATTGATGGACGGAATTGTTTAAGAAATACGATAAGTAAAGACAGAAAAGTTGCATGCAATAAAGTTAAAGATATATAATCAAAAGGTTGCACTTGTCCATGTGGGAGATTGTTGGATTTAGAGACGTCTAATTACAATAATAAAGTTGGACATGCGTGCATTATGATTATGATATCAAATACTGTCGCAAGATTACATTTATGTAATGATTAAAATATGCCAAATAATGTGATTAATTAAGTCATGGCATTATACGTATTTATATATAAGGTTTTGGATACGAATACATATAGAACAATGTTAATCAATATAATTGTTAATGGACCGATTATAGTTGATTAAAATAATAGCAGTAATAAATACAGACTAAATAAGGAAATCAGAATTTATTCTGATCTATTTCGGTTTTTTCTGGAAGTTCCTGATTTCCAGATCCTTGAAATCTGAAATCAAGATTTCTTGGAAAACTTGTTTTCCAAGTATTAGCAAATTTCGGCTGCCCTAGGTTTGGGGTTTTTGCACTGCTATAAAAGGGCTGAGTCTCCAAGGCTTGCAATCATCCATCATAATTGTCTGCTCCATTGAAAGACAAGATACTCTGTCATAATATTTAGGGTAGCCAGAGAAAAGGATTGCAAGTTCTTGGAAGGACTCGAGAGCCAACAACTCAAGTCAAGACCAGGAGCGTATCAACCCAGAGCCTTGGAAGCTGTCTGATTGATAGCATACGGAGGCCTTTGAAGATGGAAAGTAAGTTCCGCTGTGCATTAAGTTTAATTTCTTACAAAGGAGTAGATCTTGGTTGTGGTTTAAAGTAATTAGGAAAACTCACAAAGTAAAACCAACACTTCTTCCCACACTACCTGAATTCACTTTAGTAACATAACATTCAGTCAATGAATTCCTTTTCCTTGAGCACTGGCCCATCCAAGTTGGCACACAGTGCTAACGGGACTGAATATCAATCCCACGAAAGTCTAATGGCATATATGGCCCTAAACGACAGCCATATAGGCATTAACTCACAAGTACCATCCAACTCTGTCAACCCAGTTTGGCGTAACTCCTCCATCACAAATGAGCAGAGACAGGTTATCTCCAGTAGCTACAATGGATCAGCATCCATCAAACTTGATGTCGATCGTCTTCTAGAACTTATCACAGACATCCTCCAGGTGAAATTTATTTACAATTCAATGTATGAATCTTAATTAAATTTATATAATACCATGAAAACTAATTTAGGAAAATCAACAAATATTAATGTATTACTATTGCCTGCCCTCTGTTTTAATATGGAATTGCTATTGCCTATTAACTATTAATTTAAAATATAGCTACACTGAGACTAATGTAGATTTAAGTACAAATATTAATTGTGGCTTCATAGATACATAGTTAGATTTTGACAATAATTTAGTTATTGAAGGATAATTTAATATATTTATAAATTGGTAGTAAAGAAAAATCATAGTTTTAGATTTACAGTATAGGGAATTATCTTTAAACATCAACTAAGTAGAATGACTAATTATACTTTTCTCAATTTACAACTAACAAAGTGGACTATTATCTCTAAATATCAACTAACTAGGTTGAATAAAATACTTCCTTCAAGGTGAAGAAATGTCCGTTCAACTTGTCTTTTATAATATGGTTTTGCTGAAAACACCTATCACATGTCAATTACTTGAACATTTAGCAACTGGGCTTCTCTGCGGATGAGGTTTACACAATAATTAAGAGCTGTTTCCCTCTTTTGGCTTATGCTGATAATAATAGCTTCTTTGGTTGTAGGTTGAAAAAAGACAGAGAGCAATCACAGTTTTGCTCTGAACAGAAAACAACTACAATTAATTCAAGTTTGCTCCACAAAGTTAGATACGAGGTGCTTATTAACATTGTTTAAAAAAAAATTTTGATTACTGTAATTATTTTTTTCATGGTTATTGAACTTGCGTATCATGGATATTATTATTACTCTTTTCTTTAGTTTGTACTTCTTACCGAGGAAAAAATGATTGGATGCAGATATGGTGTGATTGTGAAGAAAGAGGTAATGCCCACCAAAGGGCATGTTCACTGCTGCATTTACTTTCCAACTACTCACCAGATGACCAGGTAGTTCTAGTGCTCGCGGCCTTTGCGATATATTACGGAGATGTCATGATAACCATGAATCAGCATAACGAAAGTAACAATATCGTCAACTCATTGGTGCGTCTGAAAATACTCACCGGCACCCTCGACGGCGAAAGCACCTGGAAACGTCATATTGGAGTTATCAAGGACACTGTAAACATTGTTCTTGACGTTGTGCACTACATCATGGAACTCAAGGGCTTTCACACATGGGACTACATTCTCAAAGAAATCAATATTACTAAGATTATATTTTGCATGGTTACTGCTGTAATCCACTGTGCTTTTACTGTCACCGAATTCTATAGTGGGTAAGTTGTCTACAGAGTGAATTTTCTAGTACATTAATTCTTAAAATCAACCTGTATGAGTAGAATTGGGGTGTTATTAAGCACGCCAATTATTAAAACCTATTGGAATATCTTCATATGACAATTCCAAACCGTTGAACCCGATCTCTACTTCATGAGTTATGCGTTTACATGTCAAATTTATAATTTTTTTAATTTATTTAGTATAAAGTCAAACGGTAAAAAAAAATGTTTATAAGTTTAGTTTAATATGTTCATCTTTTATCGATATTTGACCGCTTAACTTTATACTAACTAAATTTGAAAATTCATAAACTTTATGTGTAGACCCATCACTTGTGAATTAGAGCAGTTTCAACTGTTTGGAATCGTTGTTTGAAGTTAATCCGGTAGGTTTTGAAGTTGAAAAACACTCTAGTTCTACTTCAACTTGTACTATGCAGTAGTGTTTTGATATTATTTCATCAATTCGTTATCTAAATATGTTTCATAAATAGTTCAATCCTTGGTTTTCTAAATGCAAAAATAAAAAAAATAATATATTTCTTAATTATGCATTTCTACTTGTATTTTTTTTGGCTAAATTTTGAGATGCTAAGCTAACTTTCCGATACCCTCTTTTACTTTCCTCAATTTCAGGTTAAGCCTCAACGAAACGACAGAAGTGATGGTTACTAACAAGAACATACGAGATTACCGCCAGGAATTGACTAGGAACATTACTATCTACCGTCGGCGTGAAGGTGTGTGCTCCATAATGAAAAAAATTTACGTTGAATGCCAATTCACACTGGGGTTATTTGTTAGGTTATTTATGATTTGCTTAGCGAGCTTCCTGTTTTCATTTTCTACACATAAGAATTAACCGTGCACATATAGATATAAATTGTATAAATTTGTCAGTATTAGGGTTTCTCTCAAAAGAAAGGGTAAGCTGCATGCACGTACTTTGACAGTTTGTCCCTTAAAACAATTTTTGTTTTACAATCTGATGCAAATCAAGTCCGCAAAAATATAAAATAAGAATTCACTACCCATTATAATTTGAATTTGTAATTTTATCACCTTTAGAAAGATGCTATTGCTGAAAGTGTACTCATAAGTTCAAGAACATTAATTTATACCTCATCATTTGGCATATCTAATTCTTATTTCGATGACTTCTATTTTCACAGCTGAAGTACAAGTAGCATCAAACTATCAAGAACTCTTACATTTGCTACGATTTCCACAAGCAAAAAACATAGATATCCTTTGCTATTTCATCAGCTCCACCATTGACGAAAATATCCACTACAACCCTGGACTGAAGGAACAAACCACATTACGTTCCTTCCAGGAAAACAAAGTGCTGATCCTCTATTCTAGTATTGCAACTGAGACCTTCCAAGAGGAGCTGTCATTACTCCGACGACTTTACAACAATACCAGCACCAAATTTGGCTGCAAAATCGTGTGGGTGCCGATGGTTGATCCGAAGACCACCACCGTTGATAAGTACAGTGAGATCATCTCCCAAATGTCATATTGCTATACACTGACGTACGAGGCAGTACAGCAAGTGAATTCCGGCTTGGTGCACTTGCTTAGAAAGGATTGGGGATTTACCGGGAAGCCGATGTTGGTGGTTCTGGATGAGAGGGGACGAGTGGTGCGTCAAAACGCACTGCTCATGCTCCACTTGTATGGTGATGAAGCATTCCCTTTCACCACGGAGCGTGAGAACCAGCTTCTCACAAACAAATCCATAGGAATGCAATTACTGCTTCAAGTTGATACAACAATATCTCAATGGGTACGTTTGTACTACAATTTTCATTCAGATAATTATATTGTCAAGATGTTGAAACTACATTATCTCACTCGTTATGATAAAAATATTACAATATTTACCAGCTACTACCAGTTTGTCAAAATTGCATTGACGAACCACATTTTCAAAATAATTACAGATAAAGAGCAAGGAGCAATACGTATGCCTGTATGGTGGACCCGACATCGAATGGTGTAAAAGTATGGATGACACACTTAAGACCTTCAAGGAGAAAGGAAAAATCAAGGTAGAGACAGCATACGTTGGAAGGAACAGTCACCACAAGGAAAAAGTGGAAAACAAACTAGAGTCTTTCAAACAGGCTGGTTTGGGGTACAGTATGGAGTTCTCGAACTCAACAGTGTTCTGGGAGCGTCTACAGAAATTCATGTTGCATTTCAGTACACGCGATTCCAGCGATGTCTCGGAACAGTTCCTCTCATGGGCATCTCCCTTGCTTACCTTCGACAAAAGCAAGGTTTCCTGGGTTGCTATCGGCAATGCCGACGATGTTCTAGTCTTCAAAGGCAGCGTTTTCCTCAGTGGTATGAATTTAATATCAATGCAATTTAAGGAGTGGAATAGTAAAGTCACCACTGATAACTTCCTTCGAGAGCTAAATCTGAGGATGAATGAACCTAAGGAAAATGAGCGGAAGAAGAAACACTGCCACAAACTCGAGATTGCCGGAAGTCCGGCATTAATCAGGGGTGACATGCACTGCTCGACTTGTAACCAGCCAATGGAGATGATGATGTTGTACAAATGCTGCACTACGGAAAACTAAATATAAAGCCAATATATTTAAATAACGCTAGTGTGTGATCAATAAACTCGGTAATAGTGAATGAGTATTACCAGATGTACGTGTCTTAATTCCTTTCTGAACTCAAAACTCTTTGTTGTACCTTGTACGCCCCAATTTATTTATCATGTAGACTTTTGTTTCACCGTGTTTACATTTCTGATTGTTATTTTTCTATCACGCTTGGCTATTATAAACTGATATTTTTGTTCTCTGTTTTTCTGCCACACAATTTCACTGTTAAAATATAACTCTCTTTTTCTGCAATACATCATCTGGATCGCAAGTTCCGACACATCTCCAGCCAAAAGGCCTCACCATTCAAATGACAGGTCATGATATTATTCCGGGACGCTTCAACAGGTCTTGACATCGTCCAGGATGCTCATATTTCAAATTTTAGGAATTTTATTATTATAAAATTAGAAGTAAATTAAAACTTGACGGAATTATGAAAAAACTAGAGATATTTAAAACTTCCTCATATTTCAAATATTTGATAAGAGTGTTTTTTTTTCGAAACATAATTCACTGGGCAGGGAATTTTTTGCCAACACAGTCCATCCATCCATCCATCCATTCATGCTTTATACAATCAGGATTAAAATATTAATTTTGTGTTCTCAAAACTCAAATATTCTCCCTACTTCAATCTTGACCACCAAGATCATGAATGGATGGATGGATGAACTGTACTAGCAGGACGAGATTCGGTTCTTTTTTTTCCTTTTCAAGACATTCGCCTTTCCTGATCAGTTCTATACAATTACTAATTAAAAACAAATTTTTATTTCTGAACTTGAAGACAAACCAAAACAAAATATAGAACTTAATAATGAAACTAACAGTCTTTTTATGTGTTTACATTTTTCATCATCACGAGTGAAGCATAAAATTGTAGCTATATATACTGCTTAATGTTGTACCAAAGATAATACAAGTGCCGTGGCATCTCTTAACAAAACACCCATATGTTTGTGTCGCTGACAAGGATAGTTCCTTGCATCTATTTTTGTTTTGTTATGAATTTTGTATTTTTAAGGTGCAGTCATTCCATATGGCTGTCCAAATCAGTTACCAACACTGATTCTGCATGATTAATTTTTGCCATCGGCATGCATGATTAGTAGTAATAATTATTATATATATATACATGTGTGTGTATATATATATATGTGTGTGTGTGTGTGTGTATATATATATAGGCAAATTCTATGAGGGGTCCGATTACAACACTTTTGAGTTACCACAACCATTTTCTACATTTTCAAGGTCCAAATCGTCAATCCAAACCGTTCAACATGAGATCTCCACAATAAAATGTACTTGCAGATCAAATTTTACATTTTTTTTGAATTTGTTTACTATTTATTAAGTTTTTTACAAAAACTAGTCAAATTCAGACCATTGAATTTTGTACCCATCTTAATAAATAGTAAAAAAATAAAAAAAAATGTAAATTTGATTTGCAAGCACATTTTATTGTGGAGATCATGTTGAACGGTTTGGATCGACGATTTGGACTTTGAAAATGTAAAAAATGGTTGTGGTAACTCAAAAGTGTTGTAATCGGATCCCTCCTCATATAATATATACATGTTATATAAACATGTATATATATATATCTAATATAATTAGCGCCACCACATCAAACTTATAAAAACCACCGAGAACCTAAACTAGTGAAAATTCTTTATAATCAAATACATTATTCATGTGGATCGACACTCCAATCATACTACAAGGTAGGATCATGCGCTTGTGATCTGAACGTAAGTAAAAATTAGGATTTACAAATCTATCCTCAATGTCCTTAAGGTAGAGTTTAGCGCTCAAAGTGGACTCTGAAATAGTGCCTCGAAATAACTCCGAATGGACCGTTTCATTATCATGAGACTCATGCGATTAGACCTGTGACACTTTTCCTTTTCCTTATTTTGATCGTACTTCTTGTATCCGTAATAGTGGGACAAGTTTCTCTAAACGCAAGATCCAGATCCATGACACCGAGAACTATCATTAAGCTCTCCTGCTAATACTTGAAATTGGTCTCATTCAACATAGGTATATCCTTAAGACCTGTAGTAATGCTAGCTGATTCACGAAAAACACACCATAAACACGATATAGTCTTAATTCAGAAATTTTAAAATATAAATTATAAATTTTAGTAAAGGCCATAATGCTAAAAAAATATTTGATGATTTTCTCTTATTGTCACAACACATCCGAATTTCACAACCAGGTAAGTCAAGGATCACAAGGATCTGCTTCAAATTTCGACTTGCTTAGACAGAACTTGCCTTGACATTGTTACGTTCATAGTGTTGCAACTTGTCTTAATAAATCACCATATATTTTATGAGTCTTAATACCATCATAAAACCAAAGTATCAGTTTCCATTAAGTAGCTACAGTAACGGGTCAATTTCTTATGATACTTTGGCACAACAATAAAGTACTGATAACCTAGAATATACCGAACAACATACATTCCTTTGGGCCGACAATGTTGACGTATGTGTAAAATTTTTGGTCATCACTATACTTTATTATCACTCACTTGCACAAATAATTTTGTAACCATTACCTTCCTTTGGGCCGATAATGATTGTATCCATTAATTGCACCTTAACTTCCTTCATAAAATGCATTTGAATTAATCTCATCAAAAGAGGTACCTTTGGGCACAATTAAGAATCAATTAATTCAAATCCAAATTACATATCCCTTTGCCTTTAAAAGAACGATAATTTATACCTTAGCCAGAAAACAAAAGTACAATTAAATATAGATATATATATATATATATATATATATATATATATATATATATATAATTGCATCATAATAACTGCAGTTTTAATCTCAGAAAGTATTCTGTAATTTTCCAGAGAGTTGTGTGGCCCCAACGAAATTTTGTGCATCCGCATAAAAAAACCATGGGATTGCATCAAAATCCATGCGGCCGCATCTTTTTCTGTTTAACTGTAAAACTGCATTTACTATGCTGAAATTGATCCATGATCTAGAGAGATTTCTTAATTTTGGAAGCACCTTAAATAACCTTTCAAATTTAGAAATTTAATTCCAAATTTGTATATTTTGTTTTAGGAATATCTATGACATGTTAAACTTAAAAATCTATCGCAAGTCTGAATTTTAATACTTATGCAACAAAGTATTTATATCTATGAAATGAACAATTTTTAAGTAAATAATTGTTTTTCCAGTCAAATATCTCAAATGTACCCGCACCATAAATACCTGTGGGGGACCACTCAAACTACAGGGGGATCATACACGTTTTTAGAGGTGGTTTTTTTTCTCCGTTCAATCTTTTCCATATTTCTGACGATCTGTGAGGAATTTTGCGAATCTAAAACTACGAACGTCTTCTACGCAAATTTTCTCTTTCAAATGAGATCCATGATGACGTACTTTCGAGCTCGTCATCACACAAATATTTATACCTCATCGTGCAAGTATTTATATCTATACTTGCAAGTATTTTTTATATATGATATTGGATGATGTCTGAAAGTATTAATATCAAGTACTGTAAGTATTTATACCTATGTGGTCAACTATTTTTGTTAGAGAAAAGTTGACACAGGAACGATTAGGTAAAGTTGATGTGGTGATACGGAGTCTCCACTACTTCATTAGAGGAATGTTGATGCAGGGACGATTGAGGGACTGGAAAAGGAATGATCATAACAAGTTACGCATCAAAGTATTAATATTTTATTTTTCAAGTGTTGATATCTTATCTTCCAAGTATTTATATCTATGATTATTGACGCGGGAACAAGTGTGGGGACTGAAAAATAGAGAACCATATAATTAGTAGGGACCATAGAGGAAGAGTATTGCAGAGATTTTAGAATAATAATTAGTGGTGACCATATAATTAGTAGGAAGCATATAATATATTTTTAGAATAATAATTAGTAAGGACCATATAATTAGAGAACCATAGTACATAATTTCTCTAAATAGAGTGTGGAAATTTTAATTAAGAATACTAAAGTGCCAGTACTCAAATAATTTTTTTTTTGTGTAAATTTGTATTTTTATATCTTGCAATTTCCATTATTTTCCATAGGCATAATTAACGTTACACAATCGAGTTACTCACGAGTTTACAAACTCCTGTAATACCGACTATGAGAAAATGTCAAAGCACGAGATAAGTCAAGAAAAGAATAGATATATGAAATTAGAGTAGAACTAAGGTATTGCTAAGCTCATCAAGTCTCTTTGTGAGCTTAATTCAAAAACTTATCGGATTGACTTCAAACAATATATTCAAATTGTTGAAACCATTCTACTTCACGAGTGATGTATTTACATATCAAATTTATAATTTTTCGAACTAGTTTAGTATAAAGTCAAGCGGTCAAAAAATAACGAAAAATGAACTCATTAAAATTAACTAGTTCATACTAAATTAGTTCAAAAATTTAAAATTTAATTTGACATGTAAACGCATCATTCATAAAGTAGATCGGTTTCAACAGTTTAGATGCGTCGTTTGAAGTTAATCTGATAAATTTTTAAATTAAGTTTACAAAGAAACTTAGTGAGCTTAAAAACACCTTAGTTCTACTCATGAAATTATATACCAGTTCTTACTTCGGCAATCGACTGTAATGTTTATGCTCATTCACAACAATAAATTAGTATTTGCTGTCGTTTTTTTTAAGATAAAGTGGCAACGTGTCATCCTACGATATTTTTATTAATAAAAAAATATTTACTGATGCCCCGATCTTAAAATTTAAATTATGAGATTTTTATTGATAAAAAAAATATTTAGTCCTCATCTCATAATTTAAATTACAACGCGTTGGTGTTTTTGAGAAGAACACTCTTATTATATTTACAGCACATGGTAAACTTAAACCTTGTATATAACAAATTGGAGTTTTAAGCTTAAAAGCTTCTGACATAAGTTCGACTCTATAATATTTAAGTAGGAGAGACTGATTACTTAACAATAGAAGTGTTCTTAATAGTTCTCAAAAGAATATGCTAATTAATAAAAGAAAATTAATGAGATTACATTAAAATTAACGAGTTAAAAGCATATTCTTTTACAATGTGTCTGATCGATACCAGCACTACAAGGTTGGCATGTGGCAAGATTTCGTTATTAGCATTTTTTTTTCTTTCTAAATTGCTAAATAATGGTTTTCTGACATTGCAAATTTTGATTTAAAAAAGCAAAGAGAAAAAGGAGAACTAGACATGGAAGGAAGGTGTAGAGAAAGAGGAGACAAATCAAGGAGAATTGTCATTTTATTTTCTCATTAATATTATTATGTATTTTAATTAAATAATTTAAGAAATAGGATATTACAAATGAATGAGTTTAGATGAAAAAATAACAAATTTGAAAATTTTAATAGTGAAATATCTAAATTATGAAATTATAATATCTTTTAATTTTCATCTCATGTCACTTTATTATGTCATCAATTAGGCAATAAACTTTAGTACTTCCATTAAAAAATTCAGTGTTAAAATTTTAACGATCACCTCAAATAGTTATAATAATTATAGTTCAGATACAGTGTAACTACTGTAATGACAGATATCCTCTCAGGTAGGAGTGATTAATGAGCGAGCATGAGCGAGTTGGGTATGCTCATGCTCGGCTCATTAGCTTAATGAGCGAGTTGTTAATGAGCGAGTTAGAGCGAGTTGTTAATGAGCAGGTTGTTAATGAGCGAGTTGTCGAGCGAGTTACCGAGTTGTTTAAAATACATCATTCAAAAACTAATTTTCATTTATAGAATTTAACAAATTGTCCATAAGCAAATTAAACAATACATAATTTAACATAAAATTGTCCATAAGCAAATTAACAATACATAATCTGACTCTCTGTGACTTTAGTTTTGCAATTTTGCAGTTTTGCCTCTAAAGTTTTTAGTCTGTGAAAATTTTGCTGCCGCCTAAATAGTTTCAAAAAATTTAGCTACATAACCAAATACTATTTTAGGAATTAGATGTGGCAGAATTTGTGTAACTAATTTCTTAATGAGCTAATGAGCGAGTTATGAGCGAGTTGGGGTATGCTCATGCTCGGCTCATTAAGTTAATGAGCGAGTTATTAATGAGCGAGTTATAGCGAGTTGCTAATGAGTGAGTTGTTAATGAGCATTTAGCGAGCGAGTTACGAGTTGTGAGCGATTTACTCATCCCTACTCTCAGGTATCTGACTCAAGCAAATTGCAACGGCCGGTTCAGATTAATTCTATTTGGACCAAACTCAATTCGGTGTCTTTTGAAACCGTATGAGGTCTGTTTTGATATTTGTGTCATGTTAAATGGAACCAAAATAAGTCCGATGCCCATCGGACCTGCTCTTAAGTGCCAGATGCCACGAGTCACCAACTTTAGAAACAAAACAGCTAACTCCCAGTTAGCTAGTTAAACTTTTCCGGTTCAGAATTTTTAATCCAACTATGTTGCTGGTCCCTGAACCGGAATATCACCATTGAAAAGACGACATTCATGTGCAGTGAATTGCTACACAATAAGCTATACATAAATTGACGGAGAGAATTCGGTTTCACCTTCGTCTCCATATTCTTCTCTCCTTTCGGTAAAATCAGAGCAGTTCGAGCACAGAGAATGAGAGAGTAGAGAGAGAGAGAGAGAGAGAGAGAGAGAGGCGAATGCGAGTTACTGGACTTAATTTTTTTAAAAGATAAAATCGGACAAGTTCGATTGCTTCTTGCTTGATTTCATTAGTTGTCTCTCTCAAGCCATGCTCTCATTCTCCCATATAAATCCCTGTAGTAAGATCTCAAATCGACAATCTCATCACCCATTGCCTCGCTGTTCAAGCATCTTGACTTTTCGAGCTTCTCTACTGAGCAGAAATGGCGAATGCTACAGCTGGGGTGGTGTCACTGCACGGGACAGGAATGTGTGCAGGAGCTCGAGACATGGTTAGGTTGGGGACAGTTAGATGTTGTTATCGTGCCCGGAGGTGGGGCCCGGTGACGTGCGCGGCCCCATCTGGCAGTGTCACCGAGGATGTTGTTTCTAAGCCTCGTCGCCTTCCTAGGTATAATTTACTTTTACCTCTTTCCTTTCAATCCCCTCTCTCTCCTTCGGTTTCACACCTACACCCGAAATATCTCTCTTTCTCTCCTTCTCTTTTGCTTTTATGTGTCGTTTGCGAAGGAGGTAGATGGAAGGGTGGTTAGGCCTAGTTGGTGGTACTTAATTCCTATTTCCCTTTTTCCTCTTTGTTTTGGTTCCTTGTCAGATGGCCATTAATGGCTCATGTTTGGATTGCATGAGACAATAGCTTGAATTTGTGGCATTTCTCACCGGAGAATTGGTTTGATTCCAGTAGTGACTTGCCTTGGCCAAACCCACCCCTTTGGTGGTTTACACCGCAAATATTGCTCAATTTGTGGCATTTCTAATCACATAGTGGTGAACCAGAACAATTCTCTAGTGAAAATTTAGCTGATATTCTCATGAAAAATTTATAAATTCTCTTCTTGATAATATCTGTGGTTCTCTTTGCATTTCTGTTATCTCTTCAAATTAAGTTTCTTGAGGAGTATTTCCTTCATGAATAAGTTCAGGCTTCAGGTTTTTTCTTTCCATACTTTATTGGTACAAGTATGTACCAGTCCTTGTCTTGCTTAGAAGTAAATAAGAAAGCTTGTAGGATAAACTAGTTGCGAGGCGGTGCAATATCTTGTGGTTTCTGGGGCTGTACCAGATCAGTACCAGCCTTGGAAGGCATTCTGGTATGATTATAAGGATTGTTAACAAAATCAAGGACAAAATATCTCATATTTCATATTTTAAAATTGTAGATGGGCTATTTTGCAACAATTGGTAAAATCTGATCTTGTTGATCTGTAGCCTAAATTTGCAATAAAGTCCGATTTGCTGAATTTCGGTGACTTTTGAAATTCAAACTGTTGTTAAAAAATCAATCAGGATTTTAAAATAGTTATATGGATAGCTAACAGGAATACTTCAGGAACCCAAAATAAACAAGACGAAACTCGCACGTGTTTCCCAAAGATAAAAGTGAAGCACATTAATCTAAATTACATTCTTTCTTGAAGAAGAAAATGGCAGATATTCTGAAAATGAAAAGAGACGGATGTGTTAAAACCAACTTACAATTTTTAATTATTAAGTTGAGTAACTCTAAATTTGAACCACTGGCTCAATTTAGTGACACACCTTTAGTTTGTACTATGGAATTTGATTGTTGTGGCATCAGTGTTTCAACTAACATGTTAGATGTGCGCAGAGTAGTTGGGATGGGATCAAAGTTGATTGCATGTGGATCTGCCTTGCCGAAATTTGAGATATCCAATGATGATATGGCAAAAATCGTTGAAACATCTGATGAATGGATATCTGTTCGCACTGGGATTCGCAAGAGACGAGTTCTAACAGGTAGATTATTTCTCCAGTTTTTAGTTGAAGTGACTACCTAATGATAGTCCTTCAACAGCTTCTTATTAAAATCTGTACCAGTCAGTCAGTCCAGTACATTACTTGCTAAAAATAATAGCCTTCACTCTAGGTGTCATTATTGTAATCTTTGCATGAAACAACACTTGGCAAGTTTACTTGGCTCTTACAACTGGTATCAAGCCTGGCCAGTTTAATACCGAGATCGAAGATAGAAACCCTTGACATAGACACAACATTTTGCATGCTTGTGGACTGTGTGTAATTTTTTTTTTTAACATTCATCTGCTCAAATCAGGTGAGGAATCATTGAAAGGGCTTGCAGTTGCAGCAGGAAAGAAGGCCCTTGCAATGGCCCATGTAGAGCCTGATGAGATTGATCTTGTTATCTTGTGTACTTCTACTCCCAATGACCTATTTGGTACTGGGGCTCAGGTAATAAAACCAAGTCATATTGTCATGTCTAGATACCAGTTGATCAGACTAGGTACTTACCTATGCCTTGCTGAGGCTGTATGGATGTGGTTTGAACTATCATGTTATTGTAACTTTTGAGGAATTAGGTTCAGCCAAATAAAAAAGAAATAGTTGTTTGAACAATCTAGCCTAGTAACAGCATTGATTTTCCATGGTAAAAACTGCATATGAAAACTAGACCAAACCACAAATAGGCAGTTTGCAATCCTACAGGAATAGTCATATTTGTTTAAGAATTATAAAATGGTCTTTTGGTGAAATTCAACAACTGTTGACTGAGATGGGGTTTACATTATAATTTATGACAGATTTATGCCATTTACTCCATTCTGATGTGTTTAAAATACTTATTTGATCGATACCCAAAATAAGCTTGTGTTTGGCTGACCATGAACAGGTGCACACAGCCTTAGGTTGCAAAAATGCATGGGCTTTTGATGCAACAGCTGCATGTAGTGGATTTCTTGTTGGTCTAGTCACCGCCACTCGTTTCATTAAAGGTACATGAGTAGAGAATAATATCAATTGGCTTGTTCTTGGGAAATCTATTCCATTTTCCCCATGGCGATAAGCCGATAACACATGATTAATGTAGGTGGCGGCTATCAGAATGTGCTAGTTATAGGTGCAGATTGTCTCTCAAGGCATGTCGATTGGACAGATAGAGGGACATGCATTCTATTTGGGGATGGTGCTGGTGCTGTGTTAGTTCAGGTTAGTCTTATTAGCAGAAGTTGCTGATTCATTTCTCGGATTTATAGGAGTGAGTAGCCAAGTCCGAACTAGTCAAAACTAAATTTGAGTTAGGAGAACCTTTTTTTATTAAAAGAGCTGCTGCTTGTACTTTTGTGGGCATGCTTGTTGATAGCATGTTATGCTATTGCATAATCAAGATAACATCACTAGTCAATTCCACTGGCCTAGGTATTAACTTCAATGTACATCCCCTAATTCTTGTTTTAATCTAATTTTTATTATTTAAAATTTCAAAGGCAACAGCTGCTGGGGATGATGGGTTTCTTGGATTTGACATTCACAGTGATGGCCAGGGTTACAGGTAACATTTTTTTTTTTCTAGATATATGTAGTTTCTTGAAGGGAGTTGCTGGTACAAAAATGTACTGGCTGCATGTGAAGTTACATGTTGGGCCTTTTCCATAGCTTATTTGCCTGAACTTGGCAGATCGCAAACAACATAAATAGATCAAATTGCTGTAGTACTGACTAGACACCATCATTGTTTGATTACAGGCACCTAAATGCTAAAACCAGCGAAGGAGGAACGGAGGAAGTGATATCCAACACCAATGGCTCCACGAATTTCCCTCCAAAGAAACCGGCTTTCTCTTTTATTCAGATGAATGGGAAAGAGGTGTTTCGTTTTGCAGTGAGATGTGTGCCTAAATCTATAGAGGCCTCACTTGAAGAGGCTGCGCTTACCAGCTCCAACATCGATTGGTTGCTCCTTCACCAAGTATGCTAGTCTTTCCCGCCCTTTGTTCATAGAAAAAGAAATTCAGCTTCTTTTTTGCATTTTGTGTGTGGGGGGGTTGTATTGTCTGGGAAATTTCATTTTAAACCTTAAGCTTTTGATACATTTATGTCCAGGAAACAGCTGCAATATGAGTCACCTGAAAATAATCCTGTACTTAACCAGTAGAAATAGTTCCTGCCATTAAATGTTCAGCTCGAAAAAGAAACCAGCATGTATCAGTACAATACCATTACTTTCTGATGAAAGATACTTTTCTTGGTAATATTCTTTCTCAGGTTTTTCTAATTTAGATGGGTTTCTTACTTCTATAGGCCAATCGGCGAATAATAGATGCAGTTGCAACACGGTTGCAGATCCCAGCAGAGAAGGTCATATCAAATCTAGCAAACTATGGCAACACAAGTGCTGCATCCATCCCTCTGGCATTGGACGAGGCTGTACGAGGTGGTAAAGTGAAAGGTGGTGACATAATAGCTGCGTCTGGATTTGGAGCTGGGCTCACTTGGGGTTCTGCCATAATGCGGTGGCAATAAAAAAAGGTTGATTGCGGGTTCAGTCAGTATATAATAGCTGTCTGGATCTGAAGCGGGGCTCACTCGGGGTTTTACCGGCAATAAGAAAAAGTAGATTGATGGGCTCAGTCTTCAGTATTTCTTGGCATTACGGCCTTTCAAACATGGAACTTTGCAGCACCTGTAGTAGTGACTGTTTTCTTTTACCTCTTGCATTTGTGTAAAGGTGCTGAGAACTTGTTACAATAAACTTGGAATCAAATATTTTGGCAAATGGTTTAAATAGCTCTTTTATTTAACTGCAATGATATTTTATCACTGTAAATTAATTCCAGCGTATACCATACACATATCATAGCATAAAAGGTAAAACGTGCAACAATCTTTTTCCCATTCCGTTGGTCACGATTCACGGAAGGTTTTAAATTGTAGAACTGCTTTTTTTTCCCGTCAGAAGATTATATATGCCACCATCGAACTAAATTTTACTGCTTTGTCAAAATGATGGCCGAAAAAATTAAAAATTTATTCCATTGCCGGGATTTGAACCCGGGTCGTCTGGGTGAAAGCCAGATATCCTAACCGGACTAGACGACAATGGATTTGTGATACTTAGTTTAATATAAATATCTATATCTTAATATAATCAATCCGATTCACAAGCTCAGTCTAATAAAAAACAACATGATAATTTGTGATTAATTAATTTAGTAAATAAGTTGTGGCTATGAATTCAAAATGTATTTGACTTGTCGAATTCGACATTCTGAGATTTTTATTAATATCCAACATTAAATAAAAATTAATATATGCCCACGATTTTATAGAAATTATAAAAATGTCTAGACCATTGAGACACTCAGCGATCTAGGCATAAAATTATTTTTTTGGCCAAAACATTCTGCCGAATGCGAATTTGTGATTTTTTTTTTATTTAATTAGAAGATTTTATGATTTTTTATTTTTTTTATTAAAATATTAGAATTTTTTTATATTTCTTTGAAGTATTTCACAGATAAAATACTATAGAATTGAACTTACTAGAAAGACTGCGACAAATAACTTAGATTAACATTTTTCAGTCGGGATTTTTTGTAGCTGTAAGAAAAATTAAAATATATCTTTGTGTGTTACTGTAAAAAAAATAAAAATATTTTGAATCTAAGTTATTGATCCCGGTTCAAAAGTTATCTCTGGATAAATAAAAGAAATTATCGTGGTCCTTTTAGTACATTCAAATTCTAAGGTATTACATCTATTCTTTAGAAGCTATTTATATTTTTAATATTTTGATATTTTCCAAAAATCACTTCTAAAGAAATAGATGAAATGCTTTATAATTTGAATGTACTAGAAGGATCACGATAATTTCTTTATTTACACATAAATGACTTTTTAACAGTTCAGATCGACTGTTTATAATTTGAAAATAAAAAATATAAATTCATAATGCAATTTCATTGATATTATGCATGTTTATACCGTAGCATCACTCAAGTTTTAAATTTTTAATATGTTGTTTATAATATCCTGGACAAAAGAAACTCGGATTGTCCGATATTTTTATTAATACCCCAAAAAAACAAATTATCAAATCTGCCCCCACCCCAAACTTATTTTTAAATCTACCCCAACCGCCCACCCACTGGGCGGTCCAATTTCCCAGCTGACCGCCCAGCAGCTGGGCGGTCCACTCGCATAGCTGACCGCCCAGCTGCTGGGCGGTCCGATATTGTTTTTTTTTTATATGGGCGGTCCAAACCCACTCTCCCTCTCTTCTCTCTCTTTTCTTCTCTGCCTCCCCGCCGCCCAAAACCGACCTCCACCAGCCCCTCTCTTCCTCTCTCCCTCTCTCCATCTCTCCATCTCTCCCTCTCTCTCTCTCCCTCTCTCCCTCTCTCCCTCTCTCCCTCTCTCTCTCTTCCTCTCTCTCCCTCTCTTCCTCTCTCTCTCTTCCAATCTGCCACTCTCTCTCTCTTGCCCTATCTCACCCAAACCCTAATTTTCGGCCATCTCGGCGACAATCCGATTATTTTCGGGTAAGTCTCTAAATAACTTTTTTAATTTATATTTTGTATCTTGTATTGGCATTGGAACGATTGGTAGAAATTGAATTGTTAATTATCTTGTGCGGGTTGTTGATTTTCCCGACACGATTGAATTGTTCAAAATTAGAGTTTGTAAATTAGGATTTAGAGTTGACAAAACTGGAGTTTATATTAGGGTTGAATTGTTAATTATCGTGTGCGGGTTGTTGATTTTTCCGTCGCGATTTAATTGTTAAAAATTAGGGTTTCCAAAATTAAGGTTTGTAAATTATGATTTAGGGTTGACAAAATTGGAGTTTATAAGTTATGGTTGAATTGTTAAATTAGGATTTAGGGTTAACAAAATTAGAGTTTATAAGATAGGGTTTATAAATCAGGATTTATAAGGTAGAATCTTCTGTTTATTGAAATGTAGTATGGTTAGAACTAGAAGGGGACGTGCATGGGATACCCCTCTGGAGACGGGGGAGAGTTCAGATGATCACGGTGCAGAGGCATCCGGTACAGCGGCATCCGGTGCAGAGCCATCCGGTGTAGAGGCTCCCTTTGGAGATTACCCCCCTCACCATCCTGACACATTTAGTCCTCTTCTGTGGACCCCACATGTCAGTCACCGTGTCTCACTTGCATCTATGGAGGTACGTTGGTTTTGTATTCTTAATTTAAATAACATTATTTAATATTATAGATAATCAGTCGTTTAATTTAAAATCACTGTAAAATACAGGACGAGACAATGATGACAGTGAGGCATCGCACCCTCGAGATACCATACGTCCGTCACCCATTGATGGAACGGTGCATCATGCATCTCGGCTTGTATCAGTTGGCCACCATGACTCACAGTAATATTGACCAAGCCCTCGTTTGCTGTCTAGTGGAGAGATGGCGACCAGAGACGCATACATTTCACCTTCCGGTTGGGGAGATGACAGTCACACTAGGTGACGTCAGCGCCTTATGGGGTCTACGGATAGATGGCGACCCCATCGGTGGTGTCTCGGATGATCCTGCCATGACGGGGATGATACCAGAGCTGTTGGGGGCCGCTCCGATGGATTTGCAGAAGAAGAAGAAGAGAGGAGAGGAGGAGGAGTACCGGTATTCTGGGTATTGCATTAGTCTTGCGGCGCTCCGCAGATTCTTCCACTGGCGTAGGATCACCCGCGCTACCACTGACGAGCAGGCCGTTTTGAGGTAATTTATATCACAAATAGTTGAAAATTAAAATATGTTATGGAGTCAACAATAATTGTAGTTATTTATGTTGACTAATTTATATTGCAGGTATGTGAGGGCGTTTGTCATGGATTTATGTGGCAGCGTCATGTTTATCGATTCCAGCCGAAACGCAGTTCCCATTATGTTTCTTTCTCTATTGAGAGACATTGAGCGGCCGTCGAGGTGGAACTGGGGTGGAGCCGTGCTCGCCCACTTATACTGGGGCTTGTGTCATGCTTGTCTGGTAATTTTGTACAAATATTTTAATTTTTTTATTACAAATATTAGAGTTTAATATTTACCAGAATTGCACTGCATGTCTAAAATTTAGGTGAAGAACAAACAGATTGCCGGGCCACTTCTTCTACTCCAGCAGTGGTCCTGGTCGCATCTACCGGTATGTCGGCCTGTTCCTCCAGCTCAGGAGGGGTTATGGATGGGAGATGACCCCGAGAGACGTCCGGCATAAGGTGCTATATGGAGTCCTCCCTACACATACGAGAACACGGGCAAGGGGAGGACCGTGGGGATTTCGTATGTCCGGGGTCAGCTCCAAATGCTTCACGAGACGAGCATCACCTGGTACCCCTATCGTCTCTTCTACGATAAGGGTCTTCAGTGCCGGCTGACATTAGAGCAGAGATATCTCTCGTTTTATCGGGGGTCGTGCGTATGTTTATGGATAGTTGAGTATCACTATCCTGATCGAGTGCCCCGTCAGTTTGGCTTGGATGCATATGTCCCGAATTTTCCAGAGTTAGGCGAGCAGCAGACCACCCAGCTACACAGGTATTCTGTACCGCCTTATTGTTTGTCTATTTTATTACTTGTTCATCCATACACGTTACTAATTAATTTATATTGCAGCACTAAACACAATAAGCCCAAGGTCGACTGGAGCACGCGTTTCTTGGAGCATTACGAGCGTGCTGCATCACTAGAAGATCACTTATGGACCCCGCCTTCAGCTGTTGATGCCTTTATGTCGCATGGGCCTTGAAGATTGAGATATTTAGTCTAGTACCAGAGATGGGGCATGCCGTCGGTTTACCTACAGGGGGACTATGGTGATGCCCTTCGACGGAGACTCACGGGTGAAGGATCTAGGACTTACTTGCCTTTCGGCCCGATCCATGCTCGTTCGGTATATTTATATGAAACTGACATACTTAAAATATTAATAGTTTATTTATTCATCTTCTAAAAATAATAATGAAAAAACATTATGTGCAGATTTTGATCGGTATTAGAGGAGTGGCACACAGCTTGGTGTGCATGGCAAGAAAGAGTTAAAGAGCGATAGGATGTCAAATGCTTCAACACAGTGCACTGATCGTGGAAGACTCTGGCTGGGACGGGCGCCTCGTTGGTATGTTGCAAGATGCTGGGGAGGACATCAATTGGCGCAAGATAAAACCCCCACCACCAAATCCGGAGCAGCCTAGAGTCCCTATCTACGCTGATGAGATGCCACCACCTCCAGTAGGTAATAATATGTCATACACATTATTAAGTGTCTCTTTAAAAGTCCATTCTTATTAATTTATCTTAATTTATGCAGATGATGGCTCGGGTTGGGCGATCCACCAATGGGTGTTGAACAACAACGCATGGAACGCGTACTACAATGAGCATGGAGTTCCAGTGCAGTTCACCGAGGTAGCAAAACTTCATTTAATAATTAATTTATTCGTTATTTCTATGTAGCAAAAGTAACATTGTTTACATGCAGGATGAAGCTGCCGGTAGATTTGACATCTCATTGGATGACCTCGCTAGAGATGAGGGCGGATGGGAGCCAGATAGCTCCCACAGACCGCGATATATGGAGACCAGCAGCACAACGGTGAGGCCAGTGGGAGTGGGGCGCAGACTGCAGATGGCTTTACCTCTGCTATATTTGGCACACCGCCTCCGGCCACGTATCCTTCTACTTGGGAGGCCGTTCCGTAGGTGTTGCGTACAAAGGCGGGGATCCATGAGGAGCATGCATTACACCTGGAGGAGGACCCATGGGCGCGCGACGCCGTACACGATGACATGCAGGTGGATGAGGTTCACCAGAGGCGTCCGCCGTCGCAGAGGAACCGCCGTGCACCTACTAGGTTGAAGCTCTCCGGACCTCGCCCTCGTCATCGCCGTTAGGGTTTTTATATTTTTTTAGTTTGATAGATTTCTAGTATTTTATGTTTGAATTATTATATTTCATGTTTAGACTGTTATGTTTCATGTTTAGACTTACCATTTAGATTACCTACTTTTGTTGTTTAGACTTACCATTTAGATTACCATTTAGATTATCATTTAAAAACATTTAAACATTACACTACTACAAAAACTGGCTTTGTACACTGCACATTGTACACGGATTTGGCAATTTTATTAAAAACCGTGTACCAAATATGATTTTTTACTTGTTCAAAAGATCTACACGATTTCTACACGGATAATTAGTTAATAATCAGTGTAGAATTATTAGAGAGAGCTACACGGTTTATTAGAAACCAAAAATCCGTGTGTAAAGAGGTCCGTGTGCAAATAATTGAGAGAGCTACACGGACTTTTAATACAAAGCCGTGTAGGAATATACACACGGATTTTTGATAATATATCCGTGTAGAAATAGTAGAATTGTACACGGATTTATAACTAAATAGCCGTGTATGTTTAGTTGGAGAGCTACACGGATTTATAACTAAATAGCCGTGTATAAAAGTGTAGGGTTTTAATGTCTTCCCCTTCCAGCGCCGTTTTGATCAAGTCTTTTAGTACATCTCTCTGAACTGAGCTTTTTCCTATCATATTTGTGCGAATTGATCGAGGCCAGCAGCTGAGATCTGAGATAAGATTCGCGATTTTTCGGGCTCATTTTTCGGGCTCATTTTTCGAGCTGAGATCGAGGCCAGTCTTTTAGTACAATTCGCCCATTTTTCGGGCTCAGATTCGCGATCCGACCGTCGGATCTAAACTTTTGGACCTTTCTTTATAATTTTAGCATTTTTAGGGTCTTTTATGTATCTTTTATGCATTTTTGTTTAGGGTTTGTTTTTAAACAGCCGTCAGGACTTTTGGCAGAGGCAGTTGTTGTTTTTATAATAGTTTTATCAAAGAATTGAGAATCTGTGTGATCTCATAACCGAAATCTATCTTTCTATTATTTAGTCCAATTTCTTGATCGTTCGTGCATCATAATCATTTAGTGCATAAGTGACATAATTAATCTGTTTATTGCTATATGAATTTTGTATAAATTTAGTATATGAATTTCTTGCTAATTAATCTGTTTCGAATGAATTTATTGCTATATGGAATTTTGTATAATTTCTGTCGCAAAAAATTGGCTAGCAAAGCTGGAGGCTAGCCCAAAAACAAAATATACAAAAAAAAAAAATTAGCTATTATACACGGATATTTCATAATCGTCCGTGTACGATAGAAAAAACAAAAAAAAATTAGCTATTGCACACGGATATTTAACAAATGTCCGTGTATAATAGCTAAGAGAGCTACACGGACATTTAATACAAATCCGTGTGCAATAGTAATCATACACGGATATTTTAGAAAAATCCGTGTATAATAGCTAAGATAGCTACACGGACTTTTAATACAAAGCCGTGTAGAAAGAGTAAACGTACACGGTTAATTAGGGGATAACCGTGTAGCTCGGTAACTTGGAGAGCGACACTGGCAGGTCTTTGTACACGGTTAATTAGGGGATATCCGTGTAGAAATCATTATAATCACACACGGTTAAATATCCGTGTGTAGTTTCTGACCTATTCATACACCCTGGCTTTAAACACGGCAGGAAATCCGTGTAGCTCTTCCATTAATGTCCGTGTGCAATCTCTTTTTCTGTAGTAGTGTTAACAAACTAAATATAAAACTAATCAATTATATTAAAAACTAGACAATTACATAACATATAAAAGTAATCGTCAATTATAAAAATATAATCGTCAACAAATAATAAATATATATCATATAAGTCATTACAACAATTTAATATAAAACATTCAAACAAATAAATGTACCATATTTAAAACAAATTAAAACTTAAAAACAAATTAAAAAAAAACAATATCGGACTGCCCAGCAGCTGGGCGGTCAGCTATGCGAGTGGACCACCCAGCTGCTGGGCGGTCAGCTAGGAAACTGGAGCGCTCAGTGGGTGGGCGGTCGGGGTAGATTTAAAAAAAGTTTGGGGTGGGGGCAGATTTGATAATTTGTTTTTTTTTTTGGGTATTAATAAAAATATCGGTCGGATTGTTAGATTATTATCTCCGGTAAAATTATAATGAAATTAATAACAGTATTTACCTCTTGAAAGAAATTAACCTCATCTTCATTTCAGTGCACCCAATTTATTTAAAATTAAATCTCACTTCAAACCCCCCTCCACTTTCACCACGTGGCCAATAGTAATTAATTCTTGGACAAGTGGCAATTAGAAAATACTTTTTATTTTTAAAAACTTTCTTTTATTAAGTTTTCTGTACATTTCTACAATTAAAATAGAAAATGCCCATTAAATTTGTAAATAGGTTTGCATACATGCTATGCTCTTATAGATCACTTTCCCATCTTCCTTGCTCTCAAGCAAAAGAGAATGGATGACGTCGATGCCGAGAACACCATTCCCACCGTCGATCTATCTCAGTTCTTCAGCAAAGAGGAAGAGGGAAGAAAGCTGGCCACTGATACTATAGCCCAAGCTTGCCAAACCTATGGTTTCTTTCGAATAATCAATCATGGCGTCCCAGCCGAGCTTATGGCCCGAGCACTCGACTTGTCTAAGCAGTTTTTTGCACTGCCTGATGAGGAGAAGCACAAGGTCAAGCCGATAGAAGGATCGAAAGCGCCTCTTCCAGCTGGGTACGCACGGCAACCGGAGCATTCCAAGGATAAGAATGAGTATTTCATGGTGTTTTCTCCGGATCTTGGGTTTAATCCGTACCCTGATCAACCAGCAGAGTTCAAGTTAGTGATATTTAACCAAACATGCACAATTGTTTTCAATTATTTATCAGGAATGAAGCTAGATGGTATTAAAAGAAATAAAGCAGGTTACATCATTTTACATCTGATTACATCATTTTGTCATTGGTTTTTGATTTCATTCAATGTAATTTACTTTGAAGGGGGGTCATAGAAAAGTGCTACCAAAGGCTGGTAGAAGTAGCATCCTTGATCCAAGAAATTGTCAACAATTGCATGGGCCTTCCACCAAATTTCCTCAAGGAGTACAACAGCAGCCGCAATTTTGATTTTATGATAGCTTTGCGGTACTTCCCGGCAACCGAGACGGAGAACAATGGGCTGAGTGATCACCAGGACGGGAACTGCATCACTCTTGTTTTCCAAGACGAGATTGGAGGGCTAGAAATTTTGAAGAATGACAACTGGATCCAAATTGAGCCTAGTGAGGGGGACATTATTGTAAATTTAGGCGATATGATTCAGGTAAAATTTTCAATTTCACCACTCTCGGAGCTTATCTTGACCAAAATAGCTTATGAGTTGATCATCTCTCTCCTTGGGTGCTAACTGCTTTCATTAAATTGACCAAAGATTGAAATCATTGAATACCAGATTTTGTAATCCTTCTTATGTCTATTTATTTGCAAGGATGTAGTAGATTCTTTTCTTTTGCATTATGACCCCATTGCCTGAACCTCTTCTGTGTCATTCAAAAATCTAAAAGTATATTTTTTTGAGTAATTTAATAATATGATAGGTCTGAGTGTGGTATATGATCAGGTAACACAAGCTATGTATATGAGATAGTTTCTTCTTCTTTTTTAAAAAAAAAATGGTTCTCCAAAATGCTTCTTGTACCAATTAATGCTGACTACAATACTAATTCGTACATGCATGAAAATTAGCTTGTATGCTCGTGGCTGAATCTGGTATACAAGGCCAATAGAATAACCCTTGTTCCCAATTGATAATTCACAACTTTAGTGAAATAAACCTGTTACCTTCTTTTTTTTTCATATAATTGAGGTGCTGAGCAATAACAAATTCAAGAGCGCAACCCACAGGGTTATACGGAAGGGGACACACCGTCACTCTTTTGCGTTCTTCTTCAATATAGATGGCGAAAAATGGATTGAGCCGTTACCACAATTCACCACCAATATAGGTGAGTCACCAAAATACAGAGGATTCCATTACAAAGAATACATGCAGCTACGTATGCGCAATAAGACACATCCACCTTCGAGGCCCGAGGATGTCATCCACATTGCGCATTATTCAATCTGACATGAAGTTTTCATCAGAGGAATTGAAGAGAGGCAGCAGCCTTAACCAAAAACACCAATGATAAGGCTTTTAAATTCTGTGTAAGCCTGCTGTTTCTTTAAATTAAGTACAACCCTTATTAATAATGGCAGTTCAAATAAGTGTTGATAGATGAATAACTTGTGTACGTAATTTGGGAAAAAAAAAAAGAGGATAGTGTCATTACCAGGGTCGAAAAACAAAATTGGTTTGTTCGTTAAATATATAATGTACATTTCTCATATTATTTCCCATTTTGTGCTTGTTTCTGAACTGACACAAATTAAAGTTCTCCTATATTTCCAATGAAAAAATGGAGCAAATATTAAATAGATAAATTAAAATGGTAGAAGGGTTTAAAGAAGACTACTGACGGGATATATACATCACATGCAGCATAGCATGATGACGATCATGATTCATGACTAATAATGAGATTGGCTTTTATCCTGCATATGCAGCTGCGTATTTATTAAATCGTAAGTTATATAAAAAAGACAAACTTAATTAACAACCATAACAACTGTTAAAACAAATCTTTTCTTAAAGTATAACTGGTATAACACAGTTATCGAAATAAAAGAAGTAGAATGCTAGATATGTTCTCTATGATTGAAATAGGCTTTCTATTATATTTAGTGCAAATTTGGAAAAACGATTGATTACCCTTCAAGTGATTTGAAAAATTAAAAGGTAAGTTTTGTCATAAATGATCTAATATAAAACCAATCTAAACTACAAAGAATATCTCTAGCATTTTCTTTTTTAAATTTTGATTTATTTGTCAGCTTTGAATAAATAATATTATCATTTTAATATTTCTTATTATTATGTCCAAAAATGAATCAAAGCCCGTCTAGCTCAGTTGGTAGAGCGCAAGGCTCTTAACCTTGTGGTCGTGGGTTCGAGCCCCACGGTGGGCGTTTTTCTTTTATTTTACCCTCAAAAGCACTTTTTTTTTTGGCTGCCAAGTACGCAATATTACTTTCGAGAATCAGCCATTTCACTCGTTCTCGTTAAGCCAAATTAGCGTGAAAAGTGAAAAACACAATTTCCGTTCTCCAATAACCCGCCTCAAATTCCGCGCGTGTTTAGATAGGATTTTTTTTTTTTATGTTTGTTAGGATTTTTCCGGTCTCCGTTCAAAATTGCGCGCGTGTTCTCATATTATTTCACTTAATCTCAAAATATATTTTATGTTTTTTTAGGATTTTTTTTACTTATTTTTAGATGTGCAGAAAGTCTCTTGATTTAAAAATTCTAAACTATCCAAATTAAGATTTTAAATAGTGATTATCGTGTCATCACGGAAAGACTAAAAAAACATTAATAGCATAGCTATCCTATATAAGAGCATCTACAACAGCGATTGTTTATAAATTGCTAATCTGACGTGAAAGATTGCTAATCTAATTACTGGGTTGTACCATAATTGCTTAATTAGCAAATTTTCTTTAAAAGAAAACATTTTGTTAATGACACCTGGCTAATTGATTGGTTAAAATAAATTCTTCCGTATCTGTACCGCTCTCTCTCTCTCTCAATTGCTAATTGCTGCGTTGGGTGGTTTGCAAAATTTGGCGGAGAAGTTTGCAAAATTTGGCGGAGCAGTTTGCAAAATTTGGCGGAGCAGTTTGCAAATTAAAGTGACGTGGTTTGCTAAAGGTTTGGTCAATTGTAGATGCTCTAACATTTTTTTTTCAAAAATTATATTTTATATTTCTACTACTTATCAACATTATCTAAAATCTCATAAAGCAATAAGTAACACCAAATTGATTAAAAAAATTGTAATATTTATATTGAACCAATACAAAATTCAAATTGCTATTCAATATCACTAATAATATCATAGACTACCTATCTTTTTCTATTCAAAATAACCTAAGCATTATAGCATAAACTATCTATCTTTTTAATTTTATTCAAAATAACGTTAGCATCGTGGCATAAACTATTTATTTTTTTAAATAGAAAAAATATATAGTTTATGTCACGATGCTAAGGTTATTTTAAAATAAATTTGGTCTTTAAAATAAATTTTGGTTTTTAAATAAAAACCTATGTAGCATAGGGTGCACTATTTGTGCTATACGCTACGCGTTATATCGGAGCGCTATTACCGCTACAACGGCCGTAGCTGAAATAATACACTTTTATCCTATAACTTAGTGTTTAAGTTCTGAAAAAGTTATTTATAACACTAATTCAAACACAGTAATTTTCTACCTATCTAAATAATAGTAGAGAAATTCTAAACAATATATAATTGGTTTTTTAAGTACAGTTTCATAAGGATATCATGAAAGAATATCACGACGAACTGTTTGGATCAAATGTTTAGACTTAAAAAGATATGTTCATAGTACGAGTCCATCCATAATAATATGAAAATTGTACAAGAATAATATAGGCAGCAACGACATTATAATCTTTATGTAAATTATGTCACCATAAATCATGATTGTTCTGGCTGATCCAGTGAAAGAGTAAGAAAATAATTGTTGGTCCCTCAGGCATCTAGAGGGGAGTGAATATGGGGCCTTTTAAAATTTAAAGCTAAGTACTTTTAACTAACGTGTGTATGTATTATTCTTGGCGGAAACAATAATAAACTTAAACTAAGCAAGGGTGCGTAAAATAAATAGAAGAGTTAAGAGACACTTGACACGAGAGTTGTTTACGGAGTTTGGCACTAACGCCTATGTCTCTGGGGCTCGCGACCTTCGAGATGACGCGCCTTTCTTTACCCAATGAGAAAGGAGTACAAGGTGGAACCGGTGAGCCCTTACAAAACTAGAAAAGTCACACGGCCCAAACACGAAAATGGCTCAAGAGCACTAAAGGCTCTAATACAAGAGAAGCGAGCACTAAAGGCTCGAAGTAGAAGAGGCGAGTAACAAAGGCTCTAGTGTTTGTAGTAAAGAAAAGATCTCTCACAAATCACTTTAATTATTGCAATGGATTAAGTATAGTGGAGTAGATTTTCGATTGTTAAATGAGTATTGAAGTTTCAAGATCAAGCAACCATGGTGGCTCTCTTTTGCAGTTGAGGAAGAAGTGTTTGACTGCTGGAGCCTCCTTAAGAAAACCTAATATTTGCTTCTATATATAGGGATAGAAGCAAATCTAGGTTTATACACGTTACCATAACTGATGTTTGTCTTCCATGGCCCATAGAGACCCATCAGTTCATAATTTGAATAAAGTTAAAACATGAAAGTTGTAGATCTCGGTCTCTTGGAAATTTCAAGTTTTGATTCACTCAAATCGGAATTCATATGACCAAAATGGAACTAAAATACGAACGGTGTGTAAGCTGCTCAATATCAACCGTTGTAACGGTTTAATTTATCGTTGCAACATAATAAATGATTTCCAGACCAATTGATTTATTCCGTTGTGACCATCATTGCACCGGAACCCAAAACCTTTCAGAGAGCAACCATTGTGACAGCCGTTACAACGCCTATTAATTGTTATAACGCCTAACTACCATTATAACGGGTATGGAATTTCAGCACTCTTTAGCAATCTTCAAACTGGTGCATTTCGGAGTCGGATATCCGATTTTGGCATATGACTACTTTTCGGAAAGTTTGTGAAGAGTAGATATTTATTTTGAAATCTTAGCCTTCATCGAAACATCGAAACAATAATGCAGTCAATTATCTCAAAAACAAAAGAAATAGCCTCAACAAGTTAATAGATCACTGAAATCTATGTCCCAATCAGATTTCCTTCCTTCCACCGGGTTGAAAGTACAAAACGATGACACCGCAACTTAATTAAAGTACAAGGGTAGAACTAGAGTGAACTTAAGTACAAGGGTTAGAGTGGGAAAAATGGCACGCCGGAGCCGGCTCCGTCACGGAACGGCACGGTAACGGCACGGAACGGTACGGCACGCGTGTCATTCGCGTGCCGTGACTCGCGTGTCTCGTGCCGTGACCATTCGCGTGCCGTGACTATCTTTTGAAACTTTGGCACGGCACGGCACGTGAAAATTTTAGTCACGGCACGGCACGACACGTAATCACGCGAGTCACGTGTAATTAGGACCATTAGATATTGATTTAATGGTGAATCTTGAATAAATTAATTTAAAGTATGAATAAATGGCCACGCGAGTCACACGAGTCACGCGGATCACGGCACGTTTAGGCACGGCGTGACTCACGTGGCGTGACCATTCGCGTGTCGTGACCACCCCTTGACATTTTAGTCACGGCACGGCACGGCACGTGAAAAATTAACTTGGTCACGGCACGGCACGGCACGAGACCAAAGTCACGGCGTATTAGTCACGGCACGGCACGGCACGGCACGGCACGGCACGGCACGGCACGGCACGGCACGGCACGCACGTTTTTCCCTCTCTAACAAGGGTAGAACTAGAGTGTTCTTAAGTTCAGTGAACTCAAGTCTAAAACCCGTCAGATCGACTTCAATCGATCATTTCTCCTTGTGCTTTGTTGAACTCAAGTCTAAAGCCATTGGATCGGCTTCAAACGATCCTTTCTCCTTGTACCGCCAGTCCCGCTACCACCATTTCTCCTGACATTTGTCAGAACTCAGAGCGGCCTGCTCCAGAGTCCAGACCACCTACCTTCTCCTTCCTTGGTTCCTCCTACCTCCTTTTCCTCTACCATATTTAAATAATAAAAAAAGAATATTAGCCGATCACACACTCGTTAAGACACTGAAACCCCTTAAAAAATAAAATATAATTCTGATACTTCACACCACTTCGAGTCTTGTGATATTCTCTCTCTGTGAAGATTTAAGTTCTACGCTGAAGAAATCACACTGATCCGAGGTAGCATCTCTCTTGATCTCACTCAGATCTTCAATTTAAAAGTTTTCTTTTCTTTTTTCCTTCCAAATCGAATTTCACAAAAAGGTAATCGCATTCCACATTGTCTCAAATTGAGGTAGTTGAGAGCTAATATTAGCATTTTTTCCATTTTACGATGAAGAGAGCTAATCTTACCTAGCTCTTCTAAAATTAGCGTTAACACTGATCGTTCGTTCGTTCGTTTGCTTTATAGAGGATGGCAGTCGCCTCAAACCCTAAAGCTATCCAATTTATTGCCCCAAAAGCACCACACCGGAATTGCTCGATGAATATCTCGGTTTGCTGCCTTCCCCATTCGAAATCTAGCCTCAGAGCGTACGGAAGGAAGGAAAAAGAGGCATTGCTATCAATGGAGGTTAAAGCTTCTTCTCCGAAAAAGGACATAGATTTCAGTGATCCGAATTGGAAAGAACGATTCCAAGAGGATTGGGATAAACGTTTCAAATTGCCTCATATAACTGATATTCTTGATATTAAACCAAGGCCTAGTCCATTCTCTCTCAAGAAAAGCAGGTGATTTCTTATTTTCTCCCTTCCAATGTTTGTACAGGGCCTTTGGTTTGCTGGAATTACATTTAACACAACATGTTATCACTGTACTATTATCTTAATCACTATATAAAGAGTCTGGTAAATCAATAGAAAGGTTGTATTGCAATTTTACATTATGTTTTCATGTGCAATTGGAATTGCAAGTTTTGACCATGTGAGAATACCATCACGAGCTAAAACTGTGCAAATTGAAGCGACCCTGCTTACTTGCTAACAATTTGGTTACATGGTGCCATCCAATCAGGCATAAGGTGTTTAGTAAAATTTAGGCTTGGTGGCACTGATGTAATATGAGAATCATCTTTTTTTTTTTTAAAGTCACGAGTGCATTTTACGATTTGACAGAATCCCTCCAGAAGACCTAAATGGGGAAGCACTGGACACGTGGAATGGTTATGTGAATAATGATGACAGGGCTCTTCTAAAGGTAAAGTTTATCTTAACCCATTTTTATTTTAGTTATAGATTAGCATTATATGAAATAGTAGGAAAATGGTGTATGAATTATTATGATAACAAATTTCCTATTTTCAACCATGTAATGATGTATATTTTTTTTGTCCTTTGTTTCTGTTACTAGTTAATGCACCTTTCCATTGTGTTGAACCTTTTTTATTCAAGGTAGCTGCTATACCTTTTTCAAGTTGAAGTTATCTTTTATTCTGTGATAATTTTTTGGCACTGGTTTTGGTGGCTGCTTTTATTGGGCCTCTTAATTTTATTGATTTGTTTCACATCTTATATATTTGTCGAAGTTGTTATGCTTTGGTTATTAAACTATTTCATTGACTTTGATCTTGCCCTTTCCTCTAAGAAGTTAGAAAGTGGAGGGTTCAAATGCCTCTATTTTTGGTGCCTCCATTGCGCCTCCATTTTTTAAACCTTAATAACATAAAGTTTAAAGAGTGAGACTATGGTACTATGCATAGCACGGATTGGTTCATAATTCGGATTAATATTTTCATTTTCAAAATCCTAACGGTCAATTGTACCGTTCACCATGATCCCCATATGAATATGTACTCGCAAACCGAATTTTATATTTTTTAGAATTTTTTACTATTTTTTAAGATAGGTAGAAAATCACTTGATCTGGAAATTCTGGACCATCCAAAAACAGTGATTTTCTACCTATCTTAAAAAATAGTAAAAAAATTATAAAAATTATAAAATTCGGTCTGTCATTATATATATATATATATGGAATTATGTTGAACGGTTCGGATCAACCGTTATAATTTTGAAAACGAAAATATTAATCTGTATTACGGACCAATCCGTGCTATGCATAGTACCATAGACTCACTCAAGTTTAAATCTTAAATGTCAAAATAAAACCATTAGATACGATCTATATGATTTTCTTTATGCACGCGTAAAAAAATATAACATAACAACTTTGTTTTGATTGTTATCAAGAGCTTGCAAAAATGGACTGATGTGGATAATTTGTGGAGGTTGATTTTTTAACTTATTGATTCATATATAAACAAGATTGAAAAGTGTTTATTTTTTATGTGCATGTAGAGAAAATAATATAGATCATATCTAATAGTTTTATTTTGACATATAAGTTTTAGAATTATTGTTATTATAAAATTAAAAAAGTAGAGGCATGATGGGGGCACAAAAAATAGAGGCATTTGAACCCTCCTCATTTAGAAATGGTCAACAGTTCAACTCTCAACTAAGCTATTCAGCACTAATAAATTATGGTCCCTTTTTGTCTCAGGTAATAAAATATGCATCACCAACTTCTGCAGGAGCTGAGGCTGAGTGTGTCGGTCCAGACTGTACCTGGATTGAGCAGTGGTATTGTTTTGAGCTTTTTTTGTTTAATTGTCAACTATGCGAATGGTACTGGAAATGTAATTTATGATCTTAAAGGGTGCATCGTGCGGGCCCACGCAAGGATATTTACTACGAACCGAAGGAAGTAAAAGCCGCAATTGTTACTTGTGGTGGACTCTGCCCTGGTCTTAATGATGTCATTAGACAGGTTTGTCTCCGTGAGTTTGAATTTTGGTGGATTATATTAAGTAGTCTGAGATTAAGCTAAGATTTATAGCAATTAGCCCAAAAGTAGCTAAAATTGACAAGTGCTGAGTCAATCCATCTTGGAACCAGTTATACTTCCCGTACCAATGTAATATGGCAAATAAACTAAGTCCTGCATCTTGATGTAATTCAATGCTTTATTTAGTTAGGTCTTGGTTGATTGGCAAAATTTAAATGCATTTTTTACACATCTTTGTTCTCATTCATGCCCCTGGAAAAATAAATTTTGGATTTCTTCAAAGATGTCCAATATTCTTTCTTAAGATGCACTTGCCTCGTGTTTATGTGAGTGCTAGATACCCTATTTCATATTTCATCCTTTTTTGTTAGATTAATAGATTTACAGCTATATAATCACACTTATGAATTTTTGAACTTTATCACTTTTTGTACCTATGTTCATCATAAGATTCAAGTTTGCATATAATAGCACCTGGTTTTTTATTTTCAGATTTGCATCGTTATCCTCACATAATATTGCATGTTAAATTATAGCATCTGTATTCTTCATGCAGATAGTTTTCACCCTTGATATTTATGGTGTGAAGAACATTGTGGGAATTCGATTTGGTTATCGTGGCTTTTTTGAAAAGGGATTAGAGGAAGTGCCGGTTAGTTAATCTTTAACGTATTTCATGCTTGCGTTCTTCATTTTTAAGTGGAAATCTGTTAGATTTAGTCTCTTTTATTGTCAGAAAGAAACCATATATTAACGGGATAGATTATATTGCTGTTAATTTAAATTTGCTACTGAATAATGGACACAAACCTAATCAAAATCAAAACTTTAAATATTGTTGACATGTTCACTGTAATTTAGATAGGCTGGGATGTCAAATTCAGTGCATTGAAAAAAATTAATATACATTTTCAGGAATTAATGGATTCTTTTTATTGGCATTTGATATGTGAGCAAACAATTCTAAAGTTGTACCAAATCTGATGTCATATAATTTGGTTCTCAGTAAATCCCTTCTTTGTATATTATTAAACATGTCTGCTTACTCTCTGTGATTGAAAATATCCTCCAATTCGATTTCAACAAGATTGGATTGGGTCATTTTAGTCCATTTGGACTAAAATTTACATCCAAAGCAGCCAAACCTACTGTTTGATTGTACACTTTGTAGGATTCTTATTTTATATATCAAAGTTTTTGCTGTTCTTTACTCAGCTTTCCCGCAAAGTAGTTGAAAACATAAATCTTGCCGGTGGAAGTTTTCTAGGTGTATCTCGTGGTGGAGGCAACATTGGTGAGATTGTAGATAGCATACAGGTTATTATATTTCTTGTTGCACCAATTTGGATTTTGAGTGTAATAAGGAGATTCTTACACTTACTGTCCATAACATGACTGACCTATATAAACATTTTTTTGGTTAGGCTAGGAGAATTGATATGCTTTTTATACTTGGTGGAAACGGTACACATGCTGGTGCACATGCTATACATGAAGAGGTGCCCAAATACATCAATATGATTTTTGATGCTACCAATTTATTGCTATTGTTATGATAGTAATTACTGTTTTCTCTTCAAGCAGTGTAGAAAGAGAAAGCTGAAGGTATCCATTATAGGCGTCCCGAAAACCATTGATAATGATATACTTCTAATGGATAGGACATTTGGCTTTGATACGGCTGTAGAAGAAGCTCTTAGGGCTATCAACTCTGCATATATAGAGGTGTCCTTTATGGTCCCATTCTTTTCTATTATTAAAAGGCCAACGGGTGTTGTGTACATTTCTGGTTTTGGCAGTAGCTTGTTGGCATTTATATGCATTTTGATGTTTTTGTAATATGCATGTTATCAAGTTATAAATTGGTGATTCGTTTAGGCAAGAAGTGCATATCATGGCATTGGATTGGTGAAGCTGATGGGAAGGAGTAGCGGTTTCATAGCCATGCATGCTTCTCTTTCCAGTGGACAGATAGACGTCTGTTTGATACCTGAGGTCTGTGCTTATTTCAGAAAGAACTTTGATTTATACCAGCGTATACCATTACTGGTTTTGTACCAGAATAAATGGATTCCTCTTTGTTCTTTTTTTTTAATATTGTTAGGGCCCTCATTTTTTTGAGTTCATCTCTTAAATTATCATAGCATGTAAGAGATACTGCAGTACTGTTGGTAAGGGAAACACACAATCTTAATTACTAGAATCGTATTTTGCAATGCAGGTGCCTTTCAAATTAGATGGGCCAAATGGTCTTGTAGAACACCTCGAAAGATTGATTCAGGACAAAGGTTTTGCTATGATTTGCATTGCTGAAGGTGCTGGACAGGTATGTAATTTTGCAAATTAACTGTGCAAATGTGCTAATTGCATGTTAATCCACAAAACTTTGTGGTGTGTTTTGTTCCTTCTTTTAAGGACTGGTTGCAAAAGTCAAATGCAACTGATGCTTCAGGAAATCCCGTGCTTAGTGATATTGGTGTCCATATTCAACAAAAGGTTAGTTTTCTGATTATTTTTTCATTTTGCTACCAGTAATATGGTCATTCTCCTTAAAATTATACCTTTTCTCATTACCTAGTTAAGTGTTGAATCAGTGTAGCACCCAAGCGTGGACATTTTGCTACCTCCCATTCAGAGAATTTCTTGGCAGAAATGGATTTGTAACCTTATTTTAAACAGACACAGTTAAACCCTTCAAGCACCTGCATGGATTTTGGTCAACTACAATAAGTTCGGAACAATTATGAATGGGAGTAATGATTATTGTATTGATAAGAAAATGACAATGCTAGTAACGAGACTCAAACCTACGTCACCATATTTCATGTGGTCAGTAAAAAACCATGCCGGCACAGAAACGAGCATCCTATACCTCTCATGTAGCCACGTAGGGGAATCATTATTTGGTAAGAAGTATAAATGACATTTAAAAAGTCAAATTGCACTTTAACTGATTACATGGATTGATATTTGAAATTTGGAAGCATGACCTCTCTGGTAAACTGCCTGTCAAATCTCAAGTTATAGCAAGGAGGGGGGAAATGTTAAGCTCCTATTTTGTTCTGTAGATGAAGACGCATTTCAAGGAGATTGGTGTCCCAGCAGATGTGAAGTACATCGATCCAACTTACATGGTTCGAGCTTGCCGTGCTAATGCATCTGACGCAATCCTCTGCACCGTGCTTGGACAAAATGCTGTAAGTTTTTTTTTTTTTTATTTGAAAAACTTGGCTGTGGCAGCCAAGGGAAATGCTGTAAGTAATGTTCCATTTTCCCCTATAATGCTTGTATGTAACTTCCAGTTTCCTCCCAAGAAAAAAAAAAGAGAGTGATCCATTGCGTAATGCAAATATCTTTAAGTACAAAATTTAGCTATTGTGATGGCTTTGGCTGGCAGATAACTTTATAATGCATAATTGAGATTTCAAAATCATAAAAAATTTGGGCCCTTTTGTAAAATAGAAAAATTATGCAAAATGGACCACCTAATAGTATAACTATCATTATGGGATAGGATCCATTGACAGTCTTGGAAATGTATTTGTAACAAGGTTAAAAAAAATCAAAAAGGTAATTTATAGATTTGTTTAACAGTTAGATTGTTTAACTATCAAATTTCATGCAATTTAAGTATAGTTTGATAGTCTGTCTTGTGACAAACTGTGAAACATGCATCACATCATTGATCATGTCTGTAAGGTTAAAGGTAAATTGTAGGTTTTTATATATATTGTGTCAAGATTGTCAAAGTATCCTATCCCTACTTGTATATTTAGAGAGTGTCAACCATTATACTGACATGTTGATAAAAACGCAAAGGTTCATGGAGCATTTGCGGGATTCAGCGGTATTACGTCGGGGGTTTGCAATACACATTATGTATACCTCCCCATTCCAGAAGTCATTGCAGCCCCACGCACTGTGGATCCTAACAGCAGGATGTGGCATCGTACCCTCACTTCCACCGGCCAACCTGACTTCATTTAAACCTTTCTCTTTCTTTTGCTTTGTGTTTTATCTATCAAATTTTAGTTAATTGCTCATTCTTGTTCAAGCAAGAATGTCGGAATACTGAAATTATAGTCAACATCTGAGCTTTTTGAAACAAAAGAGTAACTCTCTTATACTTCTAGTTTTGTCGATTTAAACTCTGTAGTAATTAGCTTTGGATCTGTTTAGGAAGTTAATTACTCTTTTGTGAGTTTTTATGTAAAATTCACGCAACTAGGGGGTATACTTGTATTTAACGAGTTGATCGGAAACAAGGTTTGCACTTTTAATAAATAACAAAATTAGATAATATTGTGTATTCCCATTTGATAAAGGAAAAAGGGGGCTTACATTTATTGTCAATCTGTATTTATTAGTTTGGTGAAACCCCACCTTGCATCGTGGCTTTGGTGCTGGTTGATTATTAATACGCACTGAATTCCACACCTGAAGAGACCTGACACCTGATGCATTTAACAAAAGGATATACTACCTCAAAAGGAATTTTTTTTGCAAAAGATAGACCTCCCAAATTAAACTGACAAGCCATATGGTTTACACGGTTCGAGCCATATGCCAATAATGAAACGGCTTGGACCATACCTGGAGGATGCAAATAAACCACTTTATACGGTGCTTTGTTTGAAGCATGTGTTCTGGCCAGTAATGAATTACAATTTTGAGTTGCAAAAGTGATTATGGTTTGGACTTTCTGTCTCCTGATTGTACAGTGGTCATGATAACAAAGAGGAGCTAGTCACGCAGGGACTCAGCTACCTTGAATCTTTGTAAATAGTCTAGGACTGCTAGGAGAGTGGCATTACACCTTTGTAAATACTTTTCTTATTTAATACAATTGTTAGCGGCTTGCCGTCTAACCTTAAAAAAAAAAAAATATGCTAGCTAATGTAAATGGAGTATCCTCCTTTTATTTTGATAGCAGAGTTTTGACGCATAATGGGCATGGCTACGGAGCGGATATTTGTATAATTTGCGATGCCGGTCAATGAGGCCATATTAGCGGTCCAGCAATGCTTGGGTAAGATGATGTTCATTCGACCGAGTTATGTTGTTCTAAATAGAAGATAAAAGACAATTTAACCCGATATACCCTCAGTTGATCCTTGTAGACTACCTGAAAAAAAAAAATTAAATAGTAAATCAACCTTAATGATTGTCCTAGAAATTGCTGTGCTTACACAAATTTTCTGTGTAGTATATAAATACATTTGCTATGCATTATTGTGGAATCACACTCAGACAGATGCTTTAAGAAAAAACAGGATAAAATGAAGATTGAAGAATATTAAGATTACAACATTGAGAACCACAACTAACAGCACACTTGGCTACAACATTGCTCTTCTCGTGGGAGGTAACACGTTCAAAAACCCAATACATGTCACTGGAATGATTTGAGAGCTTTAACCCTCATCTAATGCTAAGAGAAAATTAACTAAGAGAAAATTAAGTTTACAACATCAATTCTATCTACGATAGACTGAGTCCTAATAACAAAATAGCAAGATTACAACAACAGAAACCAAAAATTGGCAGAACATACATTTCTCTGCATTTTACTGGACCCTGATCACCTGATCACCTCACCGTTGCTGGTTTTTGAAATACTACTGGTACTGATCAAACCAGTGCATCAAGCAGCTGCAGTTTGGTTGTTGCCAGCAGCAACCCAGTATTGCTTGACAGCATAGAGGACCTTTTCTGGCACAAGGGGCCCATCTTCATGGTCGACCATCTTAGTGTTCCATCTCATGCCACTAGCCATGCTTTTCACCTTAATAAGTACATCTACATGGTCTCTCACTATAACTGCACCTTCAGGTCTCAATATGCGGTCCATTTCTAAAAGAATGTCCTCCATTTTACACCTAAACACCATCAGTAAGTTATTATTACCAAGTACCATGACTATTAGCTTTTCGGCATAGTGTATTTACTAAACCAGGATCACAAACAAAACATTAATCAGATAAGAACATGGCCAAGAAACTTTACTACATAGATATTGGCCTGCACATATAATTTACAGGACTGGTACTCCCAAGAAAATTTATCAACATTAAAGAGCTAAAAGGCAAGAAACCAATGTACAGGACTAGCATCATGACTGAAAGAAAAAATATAACAATAGAGATATCAAAAGTGCGTACTTATCCTTGTACAAGGTGAAAACACCATTTGCATGGATGAGATCATACGTTCTTGGATAGGTAGAGAAACCTTCACACCTACATTGTGTTTTTAAAATAAGGTACAATGAAACAAAGGTCAAAATGCTGACTGTATGGGACTTAAACATTTTGAGCTAATACGTTCAGGAGCTAATAAAGGTCAAAATCCTGAGCTATACGTTCAGGAGCTAATATGTTAGCTATACTGTATGGGACTATACATTGTGTTTTAAACCCTAAACCCTAAACAAAGGTCAAAATCCTGAGTTATACGTTCAGGAGCTAATATGTTAGATTTCAGCAAAAGAATACAGAAAAGTATGTTGTAATTCAATTGTGCCATGAACTTTATGTTTGCTAAATGTAGCCCCTGAACTTTCAACCAATCAATCCCCTTTAGCTAGATATTTTGGTAACTTGATCTATTATGTTAATTAACTCTGATTATAATGACATGGAAATACAGCATATCACGTGGTGACACAATGGCGATATTATAATATCATGTTTACATTTAGATTTTCTATATGATGATTTGGTATCACAGAGATAATTGCACTACAACTATTACTACAAAATAATCCAACTGAAAAAAAAAAATAAAGGTTCAGGGGCCAACCAAGCAAAATATCAATTTCTAAATGGCGACACTGAACAAACTGCAAAAGTTCAAAACCATCCCTGCACTTCCTAAAAGAGTTATTTAGAAGAAAAAAAAAAGGTCAGTAAATTACCAGTCATGGTAGATACCAATCAGCCCACGCTGATATATAGCACCCAAGGTCGGCATTTCAGCAATGGTGGGTACCACATTCATGACCCACAATTTGGGGGACTCGATTGCAGCCGCGAAGCTGCCCAGGCCGGCATTCATGTCCATGATATTACGATACCGCCCTGAGTCAAGGTACTTGTTGACCCTTTTATATGCCTTCACATGCTTCTTCCACAAGCTATTGTCCTTCTGAAATGATTCGGAAGTATAGCCTGGTATTGAATTGGTAGAAATTCTAGGTGGTACACTATTTAGTCTTGCAGGGAATGGCTTTATCTCTCCGCCTGACACCTCATCTGGGTCATTTACTTGAGGAAGGGGAGTTAGACATGCCTCCATCTTCTCATACCTGGTTATGTTTTATATATAAATAGGTGTAAGCAAGATATTGAAAAGTGACAACAGGCTGCAAAGGTTTTTAAAAAAAAAAGATATTGAAAAGTGTTATTTAACACATTTATAATATAGATCACATAACAAACATTGTTACAAGTCTAAGAGACATGTAAACACACTACAAGAAGGGAAGAGATATGCCCCTGTAAATCATAAAATTTACTGTGAACATGTAGATACACGAGACTGAATTTTTTTGCAAATGTAGGGTAAGGACTTCAAATGGGATATGAGACGAACTTCAGGCCATGGAAGCAGATTGATATCTTTAATACTAATGGCATATTTTAAATTTGCTTCTTGGGTTAAAAAAAAATACGAAGTAAGCTAAAGTTCATTGATGATAATAACAAAAGACCATACCAGACACCATCAGGATCGGTTGATAAACATTTACGGAGAGTGCTCTCATCATTAATGTTAGGACAAGACATGTCATTTACCCTCTTGCGCCAGATGGCGATCTCTCCTTTCTCGGATACTTTCTCCCAGCAGAGGAGGGAAGCTACTTCTTCAATCTTACTCTGCTCCACTTCCAGATCCTCCTTTGTTCTCTGCCATGCCTTATAGTTGGTTCTCCAGTTAATAGGTGGGCCCGACAGGATCCAATATCCACCAGGTCTCAGGACCCGATCCACCTCCACCATGTACATTCCATCTGAACGTCAAAATAGGATAAATAACGTTACTGCTTGAAGTCCACAAGGAACATCACTCCTTTTTCATTTGTTTTCTTAATTTGGGAATTAATTGAGACTTGAACAGCCAGCAAAACTTGGAATCATGCTGGCTTGATCCCAAATTTGGTTCTTGTACAAGTACAGGTACTTTTGGTGATAGGAAAACTCAATTGTATTATTATTTGCAAGAGAGATGCTCGAGCACAGCTAGGATATATGTAACTCCAGCTTTAACTGTGCATGATACTTTGGGTCAAACCTAATTTATTAAACCTGGCTAAAGCAAAATGAGGCATAAAAGTCTGAAACAAGTTTAACCCCTGTTTGACCTCTATTTGACACAAACAAGACGAAGAATGGCTAAATAAATCCTAACATTTCAGCACATGTAATTGCACACTTGCATCACTACTGGCACTTAACAATAACAAATTAAATGGAATAGAGAGAGAGAGAGAGACAGACTCACTGTTGGCTCCCCATGGGATAAGGCACCTGGAGCAATGAGCCATATCAAAAGCCCTAGCAGGATAAGGAAGCTTAATAGTGCCAAAGACCCCAATCACAGCCGGGACCCCTCTTTCCAATGCAAATTGCACCTGTGCCTCATGTGAGTCTCTAGGAGCAAACGACATCGCTAACACATTTCTCTTCAGCAGATACGCTCCCCAACTCGCCACCTAGCATTTCAAAGAAAACTAAAGCCATTTGAACACTTGCAAGACATGCCAAAGTCAAAGTCAAATCTCAATTGATTTTATTACCATCTTTTTGCAGTTTTTAATAGTAAACAATACTCAAAACAATTCCAACCTTCTAAATCGAGCCGGCCTGACCCAAACTGCTAATAAGTGGATATAGGTTTCTTGAGCTAGCTGCTCAGGCTCATGCCAACCTGATTTTGTTTCTATGAAAAAAATAGTTCCCAGCTGGACCCATCTATACCCTTGTTGAACAAAATAATACTGATCTAATTATAATTTTTGAGAATGATCTTGCACATTTTTGTTTTTTCACTTTTAAAATACATAGTTACTGACTAACTTGCCCTTGATTCTGGCTTAAAATGTAAAATCAGGAATTAAAAAGAATAATCATCATACCCCACAGCCAGTATCGAGAGCAGTTCTGACGGTACCATTGGCAATCGGTATGACAGAAGCAAGCTGATCAATGTATTTATCTGCCCCTTGTGGGAACTGGGTCCCGCCTCCAGGAAACCTAAACACATTCCCCTCATATTGCACCCAATTTTGCACTGCCTTCTCGACTGTCAAGCTCTTATAAGGCACATTTGCATAAGGCACAAAGTCCCGGCTTTTGGGCCAAGGAAATGGGGCAACATACCCCTTAGGAGCAGGTATTAGGCAATATAGCTTTTCATTTTGGGCTGGGCAGTGCCTCTCTCTGTAATTCATGTTTTCTCTGGGGAATTTCATGGCACGGTTTTGGTCTTGGCATGGGGTGTAGTCAGTGTATCGGTCTTTACATGGTTTAAATTTTTTGACTGGAGTGGAGAGATCATGCGTAGATTTTGGGCCCGCATGGTGTGTCTCGAAGTTTAGGTTTGGCAAAACAGTGCAATCGGTTCTTTTAGTTACTTCAACTGCTATAGTGTCACCTTTGCCAAAACCGCTCTTTTGCCAAGCACCTAGTACATAGAAGAAGCAACACATGCAAATAACTATAAATATGGAGACAGAGCTCCTTGTTCTGTTGTCGGTTGCTTTTGGAGCCATCCCGTGACAAATAAATTAAAACAACCTGATAAAAATGAGAAAAATTTTATATAAATTTAATCATGCAGATCTAGATGAATTTGATGAAAGAGCAGAAAGGGAAAACAAAAATGACTATAATGTGGTATTAATTTCAGATCAGATAAAGAATTGAACAATCATCGACCAGGATCAGTATTTAATTATAATATTTAGCTATAATGCTTAACTCCCTTACTAGTCAGAGAATATTTAAGCAAACTGCATTGAGCCATTGACAGAAGATCGGAAATATTTTCAAAACGCCGCTCGGATTTAAGAAAATAAACTCCGCAGCACTAAATTCCGACATAGTTTTTCCACAAATTCCAAAACAAAACGTACTATAACTAACAATTCGTCGATCGAAGATGAGTAGCAGCAGTAAGGTAAGAAAAGAAAAGTAGGACACCATTCTGGAAAATCTACCTGGAATTTAGTAGGTATTATTATAAAGGATATCTCTTACAGATTGAAAGTAGAACAGATCGTGGATCCCTCCAGCTCTTCACTGGAGATCACTACTCGCTTCACTCTTAAGTTCGATTTAGCAAATGAATTAAAAATATTTGGGGGGAAGGGATTGCAAATACGGCGCGTCAATTCATTGGATCGGCTCGCCTTTGGATTTATTCCCTTCCCTTCCCTTTACACCTTGGATGAGGAGTCGAGGAAGGGAGGAGATGGAAAGAAAAAAAAAATTCCGTCCAATCATGTTTGGTTGACAAAATTATGATAGAAGTGATTTTACAGGAGGTGAAAGGTTTAATTTTGTATCATTATAATCAATAAAATCGGTTTTCCTCCCAATTTGAGGTGTAACGAATAGAAATAAATTTTATTGTAAATATTTTTAAAACAAAAAAAACAAATATACAACTCTGTATCTTACTTATATAATTCTCATACAAGTTTTTTATCATCAAATTTCTCATTAACTTTCTAAATTTCAATCAACCAATCAAATAAAAAATAAAACGGAAAAGAAAATTAATTTTTTTTTCTCATTAATTATTCAAATACAAAAAAGTTAAATATATTAATCTTTCTTTCTATTCCATTCTATTCGCTTTTATTCTTCACCTCTCGTTCCTCTACTCTTCCTCCAAACAAGGTGTTAGGAAACAGTAGTCTTTCCGACCTGGATTCCATAATTGCCATTACGCGTTTATTTATTATCATTCGACCCGTGCGAGTTCAATTGTTCCTCTCATATGGATGAAACTAATGACGACAGATCAGGGTCGTTAGTCAAGTCAGTTTTGAACTAATTAACGGTTGTGATTGACCTTTGACAGGAAGGACGGGAAAGAGATTGGAGCATTTTGTGGATTTTGAGTTTAGTATTAATTAAGAAACAAAGATATTTGTTTGGGCCGCTAATAGAATCTCGGTTCTGTCGGTCACCATCCGATAAGAACAACCAAAATCTGACATCGGAAGTAATGCTCTGCGGTACTGCCGGATTTTCTGTGAACAATTTCATTAATATTTGTGCAAACTACACTCTCTTTCTTCCGTTTATTCACTTTTACGTGATACTTTCTTTGATAGATTAAAACACGCTAAATATCTTTTAAGTGTCAGTAACCAAAATGCATAATTTGCATATTTCAACAAATATCATAAAAAGTAAATATATGTCATATGATATGCGAATATCTATTCTGAAAAATATTCAAACTTACGAACTAAATATAATTCTAGGTAAAATTTAGTCAAAAATTAGAAAATACAATAAAAAAAAGCTAGTATACTAAACGATAGAGTTATATTATCAGTTTTATATACCTAACATAATGAACTTTTTTGAAAGAAAATTAGAATATGTTATTAAATTAATTTCAAATATAAACTATTGCGGATCTACATTCTCCTTTATCAGATTTTTCTTTTCAAATATGAGAAATCAATAACTATAATAGTAAATAACATCATAAAAAAGATTACAAGAGAAACACTATAGATAAATTTCTTTCTCCGAAATTTTTAAATATACCCCAGCTAAAAAAAATAAACTAAAAGACCACTTGGTTTGGAGAATTTGAGATTTACCCGAGCCGCAACATGAAATGGCGGCCCCATTTGAAAACCAAAATTCGGCCAAAACCAAATTTAATATATTTGTTTAATAATTTTCAAAAATAGAAAGAACAATTAATAATTTAAATATGTTAGAAAGAATATCAAACATAATAGATAAAATTATAAGATATACTAGAAGAACTCCGAAATATTTTCAGGCATGATTTTTTCTGGTTGTAAAAAAAAATTAAACTATTTCTTGGTGTGTTACTGGAAAAAATAAAAATGCTTTGAATTTGAATTATTTATTCTAATTCAAAAGTCACTTCTAAGTAAATAAATAAATTATCGTGATCCTTCTAGTACATTCAAAAAAATTATTTGACATGTTGTAATGATGGTAATTTAAAAAAAATAGATGGAGTATCTTACAATTTGAATGTACCAAAAGGCCGCGACAATTTTTTTATTTACTAGAAGTGACTTTTGAACCAGGATCAATAATTCAGATCCAAACATTTTTATTTGTTTCCAGTAACACACCAAGAAATAGTTTAATTTTTTTTACAGCCGGAAAAAATTTTGTCTGAAAAATATTTCAGAGTCCTTTTAGTACATCTAAATTGTAAGATGTTTTACCTATTTTGTTTGATATTCCTTTCAACATATTCAAATTATTAATTATTCTTTTTATTTTTAAAATTATTAAACAAATATATTAAATTTCAATGGTGTTGGCCGAATTTTGGTTTTCAAATGGGCCGCTATTTCACGTTGCGGCCTGGATAAATCTCGAAATCTCACATATATGTGGTTTTTTAATTTTTTTTTTTTAGCAAGGATATATTTAAATATTTCGGCTTCTTTCTTTTGTGTAACTTTGTAATAGAACACTTCCCGACATTTTTATTAATACCCTAAGTTTAATACAAATTATTAATTATGCCCACATTCCCAAACTTTTGCTAAAAATGCCCAAGCCGGTCAGAAAATGGCCGGCTTAGGTACCAGAGTAAACCGGCCATTTTCTGGCCGGCTTACTCCATTTTTATTTTTATTTTTATTTTTTTTAGAGAGAGACACTATGAAGATCAAAATATTGAAACCTAACTCTGAAAATTTGAAATTTTTGTTTAAATTATTTGTTATATTACTTCTTTTGATGTATAATTAGCATATTTATACTAAAATACGTTAGATTACTTGAAATTATGTTGAATTACACTATATTACAGTAAATTATGTTCAATTATACTAAATTACGTTAAGTTGCAATAACTTCGCTAATTATGCTGAAATACGGTAAAAAAAACACTAAACTACACAAAATTACGCTATAGTAGACTGATTTTGCTCATCTTTCATGAATCATAAAAAATAGTAAAAAAATTCCAAAAATAGTAAAAATTGGTAATCTGCAAGTTCATTATGTAACTAATTTACTGAGCTACTTGGATTGAATGATAGAAATGAAAATCTTAATCGGAAACTTGAACTCAAGTTTTGAGGCTCTTCCCTTTGTTTTTTAGCAATTCTGAATTTCAAAATCCAGCATAGCTGGCACGGACGCATGCGCATTTTCGCAAGCTTTCCGAAAAGTGGTCATTTGCTGAAATCAGACACTCGAGCGCTGTTTTATGACCGTTTGAAGTTTCATCGTCGTTTTTCGCCTTTTCAGTGAAGATATCGTCCCTATTCATTCGTAATTTAGCGTAATTTACCGTATTTTAGTGTAATTTAATGTAATTTAGCGTAATTTAACATAATTTAGTGTTATTCAACATAATTTCAATTAATCTATCATATTTTAGTATAAATATGCTAATTATACATCAAAAGAAGTAATATAACAAATAATTTAAACAAAAATTTCAAATTTTCAGAGTTAGATTTCAATATTTTGATCTTCATAGTGTCTCTCTCTAAAAAAAAAATTGTCTGAATATGACTATTTTTTGTAAAATACTTAATAAATAGTAAACAAATTCAAAAAAATGTAAAATTTGATCTGGAAGCACAGTTTATTGTGGAGATCATGTTGAACGGTTTGGATCGACGATTTGGACTTTGAAAATGAAAAAAATGATTGTTGTAACTTGATCCCTCCTCAAAGAAGTAATATAACAAATAATTTAAACAAAAATTTCAAATTTGCAGAGTTAGATTTCAATATTTTGATCTTCATAGTGTCTCTAAAAAAAAAAATGGAGTAAGCCGGCCAGAAAATGGCCGGTTTACTCTGGTACCTAAGCCGGCCATTTTCTGACCGACTTGGGCATTTTTAGCAAAAGTTTGAGAATGTGGGCATAATTAATAATTTGTATTAACTTAGGGTATTAATAAAAATGTCGGTTCGTACAGAAAGCTTTAAACTTCGTGCATGTCTGTTTTAATTTTCGTGCACACAAATCTTAAATTAGATCGGACGGTCATCATGCTCGTTGAACCTAAAAGTAGGTCCGATGGGCATCGGACCTACTCCATTCTCCCGAACATGACTTTCTCTCTGGAAATTGTTTTCTCAAATGTTAACAATCGCGCTCTTGATTTCTGTGCTCAATTATCCAATAGAACCAAGCATTTCCTCGGTTCGTTTTCTTTCGCTCTTTTTTATTTTATTAAATCACTTATAATTCTTTCGATACCGTAATTAATTTTTGCCACTCCATCATTCAACTTACTTTTTTTTTAATCATTTTTTTTTCATTTTGTAGCTCCTTTTTTCGACTTTAACCATTTCATTTCTCTTTAGCTTTTCGCAACATACATTGTTCTCATTTATTTTTATTTTTTTCCTCTTCTTGTTTTATTTTTTCTTTATTATTTAGAACACTTTCATCCTATTTGCAAAGAAATTGTAAATGTTGATGTGATATTTGTAATTGTAATTGTAATTGCAATGATGTGAGATATTTACCAATTTACCAATTTTGCTGAATTAATAATTTATGTTTGAATGTCACATATAAGTTTCAGCAATTGCTTTGAAAGTGATATGAGCATTTTCATCCTATAATTATAAAATATTTCTTTCTTATCTAATTCTGACAATTAATTTATTTGTCATTTTAGCGAAATTGAAATCATAGAGATAAAAACATTCTGAAATTAATACAATTTTTTTTATTAATTACTAATGTTACAAATAAAATTTTATTTTTTACAATTGCAGAGTGATACTCTTAGTTTATTAAGATCTCATCAAACACTGACACAAAACTATACAAAACTATTGCAATTTGCATTAGATTAAGTTTTATTATACATATTCCACATATATATCTCTATTAGCCTTGGTTATTTGTTCATGCTACAAAAATGATATTATCATTTATATATGTATAGACCCTAGTGTATTGATTAAACCCGGGCGGGTCGACCCGGACCGACCAAACCCGGGACCCGGACTCGGACCCGACCTTGAACCCGACCCGAACCGTTCTAAAGGGTTGGGTCGGGTTTGAAACGGGTCGGATGCGATTTTCTGGGAGAAACCCGACCATACCACCACCTAATTACTATTATTCTAACCCTTCATATGGAGCAGGTACTGCTTCTACAGGATCGACTCAATACACCGCCCATATTGGAGGTACTGCTTCGGGTGGATCGAGCCAATACACCGCCCCTATAGAAATCACTCCCTCAACAAGTGTCCCAAAAATTCAAGTCGAAGTTGTCCCCGCAACCCAAGCCGAAGGTGTTGCTCCCATGGAACCACCGAAGAAGAGGAAAACCAAGGCGCCCGAATACAAGGCGGATTTTTGGCGGTATTATGAGAAGACATTTCATGCGAGTGGAGTTGTCCGTACTCTAAAATGTAAGGTACGCGGTTGCAAGGTTATTTAGGAGTATAAACTTGCAAATGGTATGTCCACATTTAAGAAACATGCCGAAGGTCATGCGAAAAAGGGTGAGCTACCACAAGAACATGCGGACCCGCGGTTAGTCCAAACCCTTATGAACCCGGATGGTAGTAGAACCCATCAAAGATATGATGAAAAAATAATGCTTGAAGAATTTGCCCGATATATTGCCCACAAGGAACAACCAATTAGTATGGGTAATTATAGTAGTTTTGCCCGGCTTGTAATTCGGGGGTGCGCTCAACCATTGTATAAGAAAATTCATCATAGAAAAATGGTACGTGAAATTAAAAACCAGTTTATCCAAAAGAAAAACGACCTACGGGCTATATTTGGATATGCAAATTATAATGTCTCCATTACCTCCGATATATGGACTGCCGGTAAACACGACCTAGGGTACTCTTGTATTACTGGTCATTGGATCGATGAGAATTGGGTTTTACAAAAACGGGTTTAAGTTTTCGGGTGTTAGATTCCCCGCACACTGCACAAATTATTTAGCATTCAATTATTGAGGTTTTACAAGAATATAATCTCAAAAGGGATTTACGGAACAAGATTTTTTCTATCTCATTCGATAATGCTAGCAACAATGTAACGTCCATCGATCATTTCATCCGGTCCCTAAACCCAATCATGAATGGTGCACTGTTTCACCAAAAGTGTGCTTGCCATATACTAAACCTTACCGTAAAAGATGGTCTTAAGGTAGAAGCCGTAAAGGACTTGATAATTAAATTCAAGGGAGGTCTTGCCCATATTTATTCAAACCAAGAAAGAAAACAAAATTTCGCAGCTTTGTGCGAAAAAATAGGTTTGGGCAAAATGAGGGTACCTTGGGATATAGACACCCGTTGGAATTCCACCTACAGGATGCTGCACCGATGCATTCCTTACAAGGCGGCTATAGGGGAGATGTTAAGATCGACGAACGAAGGACAAGCTTTGGAACTCACCGACCCCGAATGGCAGCGAATAATAATGCTTGCACAATTTCTTGGAACCTTTTTCACCGCAACCGTCAAATTATCTTGCTCGTACTCACCGACGGCACATGAGTTGCTGCACCATCTCTACTATATTTCCAAGGTGTACCGTGATATGGAAGATATTGATAGTGAGGATTCACCTCTCCATCCGATCGTAGCAGCCATGAAGGTAAAATTTCTTAAATATTGGGAAGAGGTACCCCTCTTGACCGTTCTCGCAAACTGCCTCCATCCGGCATACAAGAAGAAGTTCACGGTAAAAATACTTCAACAATACAAGAGAAATCTAAAATTAAACTGGAGGGACGAAGAGCCCCGCATACAAAAGGCATTGGAGGACATGTTTGCCATATACAACGAAAGAAGAAATGCCGACCAACCGCCTTCGACCGGTGGCGTGAGGTATGAATATAAATATACATATGTTTTTAATATTTATTATTTATAATATCTACATTATTTGTCCACTAATTTTTTCTATTGTTTTAATAGTCTATCCACACACAACAGTACTGGATTGTTAGGCGATTTCCAGGATGATGACGACCCGACGGGATCCCAAGGTAACACGAACGAGTTAATGAGCTACTGTTTGGGGACCAACGAAATTGAAGGAGTTGACTTCATGGATTGGTGGAGGAGGAATGCAACTGCCTATCCAACACTGGCGATGATGGCCCGCGACATATTTGCCGTGCCCGTGTCAACCATCCCTTCCGAATCCTGTTTTAGCTCGGCGAACAGGATCCTCACCAATAAACGAAGTAAGCTGGGTGCACATGTTTTCGAGAGACTTGTGTGCTTGAAAGACTGGATTGATGCTGAAAATCGCACGCAACATGCCATGGGATTGGAAGCGTCATTGATACCTCGCATATTTAGTCTATTTTAGGCCTGTTTTCGTACCAGATTCGTGCCATAATTCACCAGAATCATGTGCATTTCATAGATATATCTTTAGAATTTGGTACTGCTGAGTGTTTGTTTGTTTTCTGCAGGTTTGGAGCAAAACACACGAAGAAACGGCGATTCAGATGATGAGGTACGACCCTTACAGGCTTGGTACGGGTCTCACCAGACTTAGCCGTTTTCAGCTCTTCACGCCTGGTACGGCCAGGCCGTACCACTTTGGTACGGGCCGTACATAAAGGCGGCCTGACAGATTCAAATTTTGGCAGAGGCTATTTAAAGCGGGGAACTCTCCAATTTCGACATACATTCCATTCCAGATCTATTTGAGAGCACAGTAAGAGAGAGAAAGAGAGCTAAGGAGCTAGGAGCAAGAAGGAAGGAAGAGGAAAGAGGCGAAACTCGACGGATCTAGCTTCCTCCTCTCGATCCCTTCGATCCATGGCTATCTCTATCCCTTTTATTGTATTTTTAGATCAGATCATGTGCTGTGAGTAGTTATTTTAGTTTCTAGGGTTTAGAGATGGATTCTTGATTTGTTTTGACTTTCTTTGACTTGTATCTTGTATGAACTCTTTTGATTGATTGATTGTGATTTCTTTGCTATCTTTTGCTTTGATTGCTGTGATTGTGTATGATGAACCTCTAGGTTTAGATCGAACCTATCAAGGTCATGTGATCATCTCAATCTCTCAACCAAATCAATTGTTTAGGGTAGACTTGTTCGAATTGAAGCCGAGAGGTTGAATTCTCCTCTAATCGACAGATTAGAGGGTGCCTTAGGTCTCCAATCAACCAGTTAGGGTAGATCTGTACCAACACATGAGAATTGAGGTGTAGAAATCCCTAAAAGGCAATCAATTGCATTCCAACCTAGATCTTGATCCAACACACGACGGTTGAGGCTTAGGAACCTTAGGTATGGTCAATTGAACCTTTCTAAAGAGTTTAGCACAAGGTACCAGCAAGAAATGCATCAACTCGAACGGGTAAGCTATGTTCTGGCAAGCCAGTACGGGTCTTACCAGAGTGGTGCGGCCTTGCCTTACCAAGTTAAGTACGGCCTAGCCGTACCAACTTGGTACGGGCCGTACCACTAGAGGCAGATCACAGATGAAGTCTGAAACCCTGGAAACGCTTTTTATCCATAATCAAAACACAATTTACATTTCTTCTAGCATTTTATTACATCTTTCTGAATTGTTTGAATTGTTTGAATTGACCTTTTTAGGAAATTAAATACCAAACCAAATCTTTCTCACTTCTAGTTTTTAATTGAGTTTGGTAGATTTTAACCAAGTAATTGCCCGTCCCTGTGGATCGATACCCGATTATACTACTCGATAGGGGTTGTGCACTTGCAACCCTTACTCGTGAAGTGTAAACGCGGTTTTAAAAGGTACGCCCTCAAGCGTACCGAAACTTGCGTTGCGCTTTCGCGCGAACAGTCATCATCCGGTGTCGACACTCAAGAAAGTGGTACCGAGGGACCTGAGCCTAACGAAGATTCGGACGGTGAGCAAGAGAACGACCTATGGTATATGCACAACAACTACTATATAGGTAGTGTCGGTATAAAATTCTAACCTCTTTTAATCTTTATTGTTATTTTTTTAAATTATAATTTCTAAATATTTCAATTGTTTCATTTTAAAGAATAATTACTAACAAAAAAAAAGTTAGAACTCCGCCTATGTTATTTTACATAGCCGGTCCCAAGCCCGGAATAAAGGAGGAGGGTAACTTTTGTTTTTAAATCTATTGTTTTAAAATAATTCGGTTTTAAAGATAAGAAATAATTCGGTTTTAAACTAATTCGGGATATCTTGGTTTTAGAATAATTTGGTTTTAGACTAATTTGGTTTTAACAAAATTTGATTTTAACTTAATTTGATTTTGTTATAACAAAAATATATTGAGTTCAAATAAAAAAAAAACAGATGAAAACGTCTCTGGAAACAGAAAAAAAACAGAAACAGAAAAGAAAAAAAAAAAACCGAACCGGACCGACCCCCGACCCGACCTAACCCGCCGGGTTTAGGCCGGGTAAGGATCGGCCGAGTCAAACCCGAACCCGACCCCCCTACCCGACTCAACCCGTTGACCCGGGCTAACCCGTGCCCGAGTCAACCCGGGGACCGGTCGGGTTTGGACCGGACCGACCCGACCCGGACCCTTTTCATAACACTAATAGACCCCCAACACAAGGTTAACTTGATGCATTTAACGACGCTTATAACAAGCAAATCTAATATGAGCTTAAGTTTAGCAAAGAGAGTTGATGAATTTAACTTCAAAAAATCATCTAATCACTTCAAATTAATGATAATTTTAAATCGTTGACAAGTTAAAACATTTACATTATAGTTTTTTTTATTTTTATAAGTTTGTTTTGTGTAAAAAGAAAAGATTGAAATATGAACTTATCTTAGTGTGCTCATTAATTGTTGAATAATTTTATATATATATTTTTTTTTAAATATGGGTTGTGGGTAGTGTATTGACAAAACCCGGGCGGGTCGACCCGGACCGTGCAAACCCGGGACCCGAACCCGAACCGACCCCGACCCGACCTTGAATCCGACCCGACCCGTTCTAAAGTGATGGGTCGGGTTTGAAACGGGTCGGATCCGGTTTCCTGGGCAAAACCCGACCTTCCCCCCGCCGAGTCAACCCATCTACCCGAACCCGACCCGGACCGGCCTAAAACCGACCCGAACCGTCCGAACCCGACCCAAAACCGTCCGAACCGTCCGAACCGACCCGAACCGTCCGAACCGTCCAAACCGACCCGAACCGTCCGAACCGAGTCAACCCGTCTACCAGCCCCCCCTCTCCCTCTGTCTGGACCGTTCTTTTTAACTTGGCACGAATCTCAAAGCACAATAATACCGTTCCCCGCGCCAGCGCCAGGCCCCCCCCCCCTCTGCATTTATTCCCTTCACTTTACGAGGCAGAGCCTCTCTAGGGAAGCCACAAAATATCCTCTCCATTAGTGTAAAAGATTCCCTTCACTTTACGGTTTGGGATTAACTCACACTGCTTTGAGATTCGGGCTAACGCAGAGAGCATTAAAATTGGAATATTAGTACACTGCCCCACAGTGCCCCCCACTGTTCCGAATTTTGACTGAAATCCCCCAATTTCACACCCAGCCAGGCCCCCACAGTTCCGAATTTCCCCATAAATTAACCCCCAAACCCACTCTCCCTCACTCACTAAATTTCTCACTCTCCCTCACTCACTAAATTTCTGATTTTCCCTTCTCATACTCTCTCTCACTCATACTCTCTAATTCTCTATCATTTTTTTTTTATTTTTCAGAAATTAATTTAATTATTAGAAAAAAAAAATAGTTGGAAATTTATTTTATTCCGCAAAGGCGCGAGATACGGTTGAGCAAGATTATTTCATCCCGCAGAGGCGCAAGTTTTCATCTCGCAAAGGTTAGATTAATTTTTTTGCATTTATTAAATAAGTTAGATTTATTGTTAATTTTATGATAAATAAGTTAGATAAATTTTTAAATAGCTTAAACATGTTAGATTTTTTGTTAGTTTTATTATAAATAGGTTAGATTAATTTTTAAAGTAGCTTACATATGTTAGATTTATTGTTAGTTTTATTATAAATAGGTTAGACTAATTTTTAAAGTAGCTTAAATATGTTAGATTTATTGTTACTTTGTTAGTAGAATTGGTTTGATTTATTTCAAAATATATTAGATTTACTTTTGAATAGGTTAGATTTATTCTTGAAATAAGTTAGATTTATTTATAAATAGCTTAGATTTATTTTCAAAATAGCTTAAATAGGTTAGATTTAATTTTTAATTCGGTTTTTATTTTTAAGTAAGTTAAATTTTATTTTAAATAGGTTTTATTTGTGCTAAATAGGGTATATTCATTTTAAAATTAGTTATATTTGTTTTAAAAATGGTTTTTGAATAGGTAGTTTATTTTAAAATTGGTTAGATTTATTTTTAAAATATGTGAGATTTAGTTTTGAAATATGTGAGATTTTATTTGTAAGTAAGTTAGATTTAAATAAGTTCTATTTATTTTTAGAATAGGTTTGATTTATTTTAAAATATGTTAGCTTTATTTTCGAATAGGTTAGATTAATTTTTGAAATATGTTTAGGTTAATTTTTGAATTGGTTGGATAGTTAGATTTATTTCTAAATATGTTATCTTTATTTTTAATAGGTTACATTTGAATATTTTCAAATATGTTAGATTTTAGATTTATTTCTAAATATGTTAGATTATTGTATTTAATTTTGAAATATGTTAGATTTTACTTTTTCAAATAAGTTATTTTATTTATAAATAGGTTAGATAAATAGATTTGTTTGATAAATATGTTATATTTTATTTTTTAAATTTTGAATATGTTAGATTATTATATTTTATTATTATTTTCGGATTTATTTTGAAATAGGTTAGATTTTATTTTTTAAAATTCGAAAATAATCTTAAATAGGTTAGATTTTTTAGTTATTTCTTATTTTTGAATTTGTTGGATAGTTAGATTTATTTCTAAATATGTTATCTTTATTTTTAATAGGTTACATTTGAATATTTTCAAATATGTTAGATTTTAGATTATTGTATTTGTTAGATTATTGTATTTAATTTTGAAATATGTTATATTTTACTTTTTTCAAATAAGTTATTTTATTTATAAATAGGTTAGATAAATAGATTTGTTTGATAAATATGTTATATTTTATTTTATAAATTTTGAATATGTTAGATTATTATATTTTATTATTATTTTCGGATTTATTTTGAATATGTTAGATTATTATATTTTATTATATTTTAGTCATTTTACTTTGTAAAATAAGTTATTTTATTTATAAATAGGTTAGATAAATAAATTTGTTAGATAAATATATTATATTTTATTTTTTTAAAATTTTAAAATTCGAATTAGATTTTATTTTTTAAATTTGAATTAGATTTTATTTTTTAAATTTGAATTAGATTTTATTTTTTAAATTTGAATTAGATTTTATTTTTTAAATTTGAATTAGATTTTATTTTTTAAATTCGAATTAGATTTTGAATTAGATTTTAGTCTTTTTTTTTCTTTTTCTTTTTCTATTGAAGTTCGGCCTTTTGTTTTTTTTTTTTTTTGAATTAAAATGGAAGAACTTCAAAAATTAAAGTTCGGCCTTTTCTTTTGAAGTTCGGCCTTTTGAAGTTCAGCAGAGGGCTAGAGCCTAGAGGATGTGAAATTTGAATTTTAAATTTATATTTTAAATATGTTAAATATATTTTAAATATGTTAGATAAATTTACATTTAATCTAATTTATAATTTATATTTATATTTATAATAATTATATTTATATTTTATATTTATAATAATTATATTTATATTTTATATTTATAATAATTAATATTTTATATTTATAATTTATATTTTATATTTATAATAATTAATTTACATTTAATCTAATTTATATTTTAAATATGTTAGATAAATTTATAAATTTGTTAGATAAATTTGAATTTAAATAATTATATTGAATTTATTTTGATATGAATTTGGTTTTAATATGTAGAACAAATGGACCCCGAAATGCCCGAATGGATGCGTATTGCTAATAGAGCTTCCGCCGATTTTTTCAACCCTACGCCCGATGGCCAACAACAAAATATGGAGGCAATAGAAAGTAGGATTCAACCACAAGAACCACCTATTTATCCACAAAATCCCTCCCAAATTCAACCGCCGTATCAACAAAATCCCTCCCAAATACCACCACCTATTTATCATCAACAATATCCTAACTATTATCCACAAAATCCCTCCCAAATACCACCACCTAATTACTATTATTCTAACCCTTCATATGGAGCAGGTACGGCTTCTACGGGATCGACTCAATACACCGCCCCTATAGGAAGCGGTCCCTCGACAAGTGTCCCGGAAATACAAGAAGAAGTTGTCCCCGCAACCACCGCCGAAGTTGTTGCACCCATTCCCATGGAACCACCGAAGAAGAGGAAAACCAAGGTGCCCGAATACAAGGCCGATTGGTGGCGGTATTACGAGAGGACATTGAATGCGAGTGGAGTTGTACGTACTCTAAAATGTAAGGTACGCGGTTGCAAAGTTATTTACGAGTATAAACTAGCGAATGGTATGTCCACATTTAAGAAACATGCCGATGGTCACTTGAAAAAGGGTGAGCAACCGCAAGAACATGCGGACCCGCGGTTAGTCCAAACCCTTATGAACCCGGATGGTAGTAGAACCCACCAAAGATATGATGAAAAAATAATGCTTGAAGAATTTGCCCGATATATTGCCCACAAGGAACAACCAATTAGTATGGGTAATTGTAGTAGTTTTGCCCGGCTATGCATTCGGGGGTTAGCTCAACCATTGTATAAGAAAATCCATCATAGAAAAATGGTTACTGAAATGAAAAACCAGTTTAGCCAAAAGAAAAATGAGCTACGGGCTTTATTTGGGTATGCAAATTATAGTGTCTCAATTACCTCCGATATATGGACTGCCGGTAAACACGGCCTAGGGTACTCTTGTATTACCGGTCATTGGATCGATGAGAGATGGGTTTTACAAAAACGGGTTTTAAGTTTTCGGGTGTTAGATTCCCCGCACACTGCAGCAATTATTTACCATTCAATTATTGAGGTTTTACAAGAATATAATCTCAAAAGGGATTTACGGAACAAGGTTTTTGCTATCTCATTCGATAATGCTAGCAACAATGTAGCGTCCATCGATCATTTTATCCGGTCCCTAAACCCAATCATGAATGGTGCACTGTTTCACCAAAAGTGTGCTTGCCATATACTAAACCTTACCGTAAAAGATGGTCTTAAGGTAGAAGCCGTAAAGAACTTGATAATTAAATTCAAGGGAGGTCTTGCCCATATTTATTCGAACCAAGAAAGAAAACAAAATTTCGCAGCTTTGTGCGAAAGAATAGGTTTGAGCAAAATGAGGATACCTTGGGATATAGACACCCGTTGGAATTCCACCTACAGGATGCTCAACCGATGCATTCCTTACAAGGAGGCTATAGGGGAGATGTTGAGATCGACGGACGAAGGAGTTAGATTGGAACTCACCGACCCCGAATGGCAGCGAATAATACAACTTACACAATTCCTTAAAACCTTTTTCACCGCAACCGTGAAATTGTCTTGCTCGTACACACCGACGGCACATGAGTTGCTGCACCATCTCTACTACATTTCGAAGGTGTACCGTGATATGGAAGATAGGGATAGTGAGGAATCCCCTCTCCATCCGATCGTAGCAGCCATGAAGGTAAAATTTCTTAAATATTGGGAAGAGGTACCCCTCTTGACCGTTCTCGCAAACTGCCTCCATCCGGCATACAAGAAGAAGTTCACGGTAAAAATACTCGTAGCGTACAAGAAAAATCTAAAATTAAACTGGAGGGACGAGGAGCCCCGCGTACAACGGGCATTGGAGGACATGTTTGCCATATATCACGAAAGAAGAAATGCCGACCAACCGCCTTCGACCGCTGGCGTGAGGTATGAATATAAATATACATCTTTAATATTCATTATTTATAATATCTACATTATTTGTGCACTAATTTTTTCTATTGTCTTAATAGTCTATCCACACACAGCAGTGCTGGATTGTTAGGCGATTTCCAGGATGATGACGACCCGACGGGATCCCAAGGGTTAACGAACGAGTTAATGAGCTACTGTTTGGGGACCAACGAAATTGAAGGAGTTGACTTCATGGATTGGTGGAGGAGGAATGCAACTGCCTATCCAACACTGGCGATGATGGCCCGCGACATATTTGCCGTGCCCGTGTCAACCGTCCCTTCCGAATCCTGTTTTAGCTCGGCGAACAGGATCCTCACCGATAAACGAAGTAAGCTGGGTGCACATGTTTTCGAGAGGCTTGTGTGCTTGAAAGACTGGATTGATGCTGAAAATCGCACGCAACATGGCATGAGATTGGAAGCGTCATCATCCGGTGTCGACACTCAAGAAAGCGGTACCGAGGGACCTGAGCCTAACGAAGATTCGGACGGTGAGCAAGAGAGCGACCTATGGTATATGCACAACAACTACTAGATAGGTAGTGTCGGTATAAAATTCTATCCTCTTTTAATTTTTATTTACATTTTTTTAAATTATAATTTCTAAATATTTCAATTGTTTTATTTTAAAGAATAATTACTAACAAAAAAAAAGTTAGAACTCCGCCTATGTTATTTTACATAGCCGGTCCCAAGCCCGGAATAAAGGAGGAGGGTAACTTTTGTTTTTAAATCTATTGTTTTAAAATAATTCGATTTTAAAGATAAAAAATAATTCGGTTTTAAACTAATTCGGCATATCTCGGTTTTAGAATAATTTGGTTTTAACAAAATTCGGTTTTAACTTAATTTGATTTTGTTATAAGTTATAACAAAAATATATTGAGTTAAAATAAAATGCAAAAAAAAAAAACAAAATTTGGTCTCTGCCGCTGCTCTCTGCCTCTGGAAACAGAAAACCAAAAAAAACTGAAACCGAAAAAAAAAAAAAAAAAAAAAAAAAAAAAAAAAAACCAAACCGGACCGGCCCTACCCGGACCGGACCGACCCCTGACCCGACCTAACCCGCCCCGGCCTAACCCGCCGGGTTTAGACCGGGTTAGGTTCGGCCGAGTCAGACCCCAACCCGCCCCCCCCTACCCGACTCAACCCGTTGACCCGGGCTAACCCGTGCCCGAGTCAACCCGGGGACCGGGCGGGTTTGGACCGGACCGAACCGAACCGGCCCCTTTTCAAACCCCTAGTTGTGGGTCAAGCCACCCAATACATTTCAAACCCCTATGTATTAATATAGAGAATTTTTCTACTTTGTGGGTTTCGAACTCATAACCTCTCATATAGGAGCCATGTGTCTTTGTCACTAGACCAAAAACAAGTTCTTAGATATAATTTTATATCTTATTCTTTTACAATAAAATCTAAAAGAAAAAAAATAAAACAATTGGAAGTAAACATTTAGTACTCGTTTCTGTCAAAAAAAAAAAACATTTAGTACTCGAGTAATTAATCAGAGTCAATCCATTTCAAATCCGTGCGTTTGAAGCCAATTCTAATATTTTATACTCTTCTAATATCATATAAAAATGAGTAAAACTAGAGTGTTCTTAAGTTCACCGATATTTTTGTGAATTCAACTCTAAAATTTATTGGATTGACTTCAAACGACGAATCCAAATTGTTGAAATTCATCTACCTTACGAGTGATGCGTCTATATGCGAAAATTATAAATTTTCGAACTAATTTTATATAGAGTCAAGTGGTAAAAAACGTTCAAAAAAATGAATGTATTAAAATTAATTTATAAACCTTCTAATTTTAACCTCTTGACTTTATACTAACTTATTTTAAAAATTTAAAATTTTTGCATGAAAACGCATTACTCGTAAGGTAGATGGATTTCAACATCTAGTATTAGCCGCTCTCTTCATGTTCTTTTCTCCCGAGCGAAACAAATAGAGAAAAAGTAAACCCTAACTCTAACCCTAGCAGCCGCCGCTATCTCCTCCTTCCTCCACACCTCTATTCCGCCTCTCTCGTCCCTTCTAGTTTTCACATCCGACATAGCGATACCCTCCCCCTCTCTCATCTCTATCTCCTCTAGCGGAGAGGAGAATGAGGAAGAGGGGAGGGAGTCGAGTCGAGCGGAGCCAATAGTGCGGTATCGTCGGAGCTCGAAGCGTAGATTCTTTACTACCATCTCAATCGAAATGCTACGGTGAACAAATCCAACCGTCAGAGTGTGATGGCTATCGGACAAAAGCGGATCCGGTCGTTGAGAGAGATGGAGAAAAAGATAATGAGTGTTCAGGAGTGTAAATAAGTAGAATTAGTTGATTAGAATAATTTACATTATTTTATGATAATAAATGAGTTTAGATCTAAGAAAACGGATCATTTGACTTGTTATAATACGTTTTTTTATTAATGAAATTATTAATAGATATTTAAAGCTACTAATTTTAATAAAAAAAACAACTTGAATTCTTCGTTTGAAACCAATTCGATAGATTTTAGAGTTGAGTTCACAAAAGGACTTGGTGAACTTAAAAACACCTTAATTCAACTCTATGAAAAGATGCACAACCAGCACATTTCAATATTATTCTAGGAAAACTAAACGGCTAAACCATTAAATATCCAAAATCAGGTACATTCATTATATTAATATTATCCAAAATCAGCACATCTTTGGCCGGTTGCCAAATAAATTATGTTTAACAAAAAAAAAGTTTGAAATATATTAGTGCATCTAAGGAGTGTGTTACACTTTTTTTATGTCACAAGTTTTCATAAATTTCTCTTTTATATTAATATTTCCTTATTTGAAAGCTTCAGAACTTAAATAGAAATCAAAAGCAATTAATCTTCTCAGGTGTTACATGGAGGCTTGTATTTCTTTAAAAAGAAAACTTGATCACAATAAAGAAACTTTTACCATGCTTACCTTTTTTTTTTCCTCGATTGTAAATATGCATTCACATTGAATGAGGTGTAGAAAATGAACTTTCTAAGGAACAATTTGAACTGATTAATTCTTAATTTGGCCAATTTTTCCCGACTACATATTTTATTTGATACATGAGGAGGATCTGGTTACCACAATTTTGAGTTACAACAAAGTTATCACAACTATTTTTTACATTTTCGAATTTCAAATCGTCAATCCAAACCGTTCAACATGATCTCCACAATAAAATGTGCTTCCAGATCAAATTTTACATTTTTTTGAATTTTTTTACTATTTATTAAGATGGGTACAAAATTCAATGGTCTGAATTTGACTAGTTTTTGTAAAATACTTTATAAATAGTAAACAAATTAAAAAAAATGCAAAATTTGATCTGGAAGCACATTTTATTGTGGAGATTATATTGAACGGTTTGGATCGACGCCTCAAAATTTAAAAATGTAAAAAATAATTGTGGTAACTTTGTTGTAACTCAAAATTGTAGTAACTAGATTCCTCCTCTTGATATATATTATACGACCCATATTATGGTGGTTTTGTGGAGTCATGAAGTTATATTAATGTGACGGAGGTTGTGCATTGCTATCAATAACAAATCAGCCAGGCGAGGATAATTTATTATATTGTCACGTTTTGTCATTTAAAGTAGATCTGGGACAGAAACATGTAGGCAGCTTCCATGCTTATTTACCTTGCTAAATTTGGAATTGGATTTATTTATTGTCACGTTTTGTCATTTAAAATATATATGGAACAAAAACATGTAGGTAGGTAGTCCATACTTATTTACCTTACTAAATTTGAAATTGGATTTTCTATAAAGAAATTTGGACAAATTTTATTTAAAGTCCGGTTCAAATCGTCTGTATATTGTTGCGAAAAATTTAAAACTTAATAAATTAAACGGTTCTATAAATTTAAACCGTCTGTATAATATTTGACACCGATCATATAGTTTAGACATGACTTTGAATAATATTTTTGTCCTGAATCATTTGGACAACCCCATCTCCTAAATTTTAGGAGTAGAACTAGGGGGTTTCCCAAGTTAACCAATTCCCTTTATGAACTCAACTCTAAAACCTATCGAATTGGATTCAAACGACGAATTCAAACCGTTGAAATCCTTTACTTTACGAGTAATGTATCTACATGTGAAAATTTTAAACTTTCAAATTAATTTAGTATAAAGTCAAGTGGTCAAAATTAGAAGGTTTATAAATTAATTTTAATGCATTCATTTTTTGGACGCCTTTTGACCACTTGACTCTATACAAAATTAATTTTAAATTTCTATTTTTTGCATGTAGACGCATGACTCGTAAGGTAGAAGGATTTTAACGATTTGGATTCATCATTTGAAGCCATTTCGATAGATTTTAGAGTTGAGTTCACAAATAAACTTGGTGCACTTAGGAACACCCTAGTTCTACTCAAATTTTAGCCCAAGAGCACAAAAGGAAATCGATCTTTTAATTTAATTCCCTAAATTCAAACTTTTCTTAAAATGCTTTTAAACCTAGAGCGCAAGTGAAATCATGAAATATTCTCGCCCAAAAGGAGATAAGCTAAATACCATGACAGCCACAATTAGTACGCCACATGAGCTAATTCCAAGTTGGGCCGATACAGATTAGGGTGTTCAAATGGTTCGGATTGTTTGGTTTTCAACCGAATCGAAAAATTTCGGTTTAAATGGTTTGGTTGTTCTGTTTAAATGGATTGGTTCGGTTGAATTTTTAAATTATTTCGATTTAAATAGATTAGTTCGGTTTGGATTTTTCAAAACCGATTAAATCAAACCGACCGAATTATAATGGTTCAAGTATGATTTATATTTTGTTCGGTTCAATTATTGTTTTCTTTCTTCCATTTTGGTTTGGATATTTTAGAGCATTTACATATTTTGTATGAAATTGAATATTGTGTGTAATATTATTTTGATATTTATTTCTATACAATTATTAATTTATTGATGTATGCATTAAATTTTGATTTTAAAAATTTACTATTTTATTCGGTTCAACCGAACAAACTGAAATTTAATTCGATTTAACCAGTTCGGTTCTTATTCGGTTGGTCATTTTAATCCAGTCAGTTCGGTTCTTATTCGGTTGGTCATTTTAATCCAGTCAGTTCGGTTCGGTTTTTAAAAATAAAAAAAATGGTTTGCATATTTTATTTCGATTTCAACCAAATCGACCGTTTGAACACTCCTAGATACAAACCTAAATCCTAACAATGATCCCTAATCAGGCGCTCAAGATATGAACTCAGTGGTGTTGGGTACCTACGCGCATGCAGGCATCTGCGCCTGTTGGATTTATATGTGTAATAATACAAGGAGGAGGGATTCAGTTACACTATTTTATGATGACACATTTTGAATATCATATGTTCATAAGTTATTTTTGTGATTTCAAAATTTAAATAGTCGATCCGAACCGTTCAACATGATCTTCATATTAAAATGTGCTTGGAGACCAAAATTTACATTTTTTGGAAATTGTTTACTACTTATTTATAATTTTTAAATTGCTATTTTTCAATGATCCAGAATTGTCTGAAAATAACAATTTTGTACACATCTTAATAAATACTAAAAAGATCCAGAAAAACATCTTAATATGGTCCAGAGTAGTTCTTCCCATTTTGGGTTTCTAGGTTCAAATAAATTCTGATAGTTTCTGTTTTTTGTAAGTTGTTTCGTTGCTTTCCTTTTTGTAAATTGTTTAATGTATCTCAGACAAAATCTTTCCATAAAAAAAAAAAAAAGATTTCACAGAAACCTTAGCCCTTAAGGTATTTTTTTTTTCGGCCTAAAGGAATTTATCATGACCGTAGCCTGTACTGAACTCGCCATCAGACTCCTCTACTTTAGAAGCTTCATATTCTTTATTTATTTAAGGAAATCTGATTGTACCTCTTGCTGCTTAACAGATAACTTTTAAAATACTAATGATAGTAGGTTAGCTAGATACTATTTAATAAGAAGATTTTGTGCGCTTACTTTTTTACAAATAAAATAAAATCCGGTGGATAATAACTTCATGATTGACTTTCTAGAGTGGAAAAAACGTGCCGTGCCGTGCCGTGACTTTGGTCTCGTGCCGTGCTGTGCTGTGACCAAGTTAATTTTTCACGTGCCGTGCCGTGCCGTGATCAAAATGTCAAGGGGTGGTCACGGCACGCGAATGGTCACGCCACGTGAGTCATGCCGTGCCTAACGTGCCGTGACTCGCGTGACCATTTAATCATAATTTATGTTAGTTTATTCAAGATTTACCATTAAATCAATATTTAATGGTCCTAATTACACGTGACTCGCGTGACTACGTGCCGTGCCGTGCCAAAGTTTCAAAAGATGAGCACGGCACGCGAATGGTCACGGCACGTACTGACACGCGTGTCGTGCCGTAACCGTGCCGTTGCGTGACGGAGCCGGCTCCGCCGTGCCATTTTTCCCACTCTAATTGACACTTCATAAAAAGAATTAAGTTTCCATGATTTTTTGCTATGTTATATCATCAATAAAATATTGAGGAGGGTTCAAATATTTTGATTTTTTGTGCCTCCATTATGCCTTCATTTTTAAGAACTTCAATAATCTAAAATTTAAAACTTAAAAGTCAAAATAAAATTGTTGGATATGATCTACTTCATTTTATCTATGCACGTGTAAAAAATTGTGACATTTCAACTTTGTTTTGATTGTCATCAAGAGCTTGTAAAAACGTACTAATGTGAATAATTTATAGACGTTGATTTTTCAAATGATTGATTCACATAAAAATAAAATCGAAATGTGATATTTTTTTGTATGAGCACATAGAGAAAATAACATAGATCACATCTAACAGTTTTATTTTGACGTTTAAGTTTTAAATTTTGATTTATTAACATTTTTGAAAATAGAGACATGATAGAGGCACAAAAAATGAAGACATTTGAACCCTCTTCATTTTTATTTGATACATTTTCTCATTGTTTTTTAATCGGACGCCTCTTGTATAATGCTTCGTTCTTCTAATTTAAAATATGTGTGTGTTGATGTGCTTAGTGTGCATTATAACTCTTTAAATAATGTAATTTTTTTGTGTTCTATGTTGAATTTCTACGCGGCTAAGCTAACCGTATTGTTTATCATTATATATGTCTTATTTTTTTCAAATAAAGTCCAAAAAACAATCCTAATTTAAGGTAATTAGTAACATTTATCACTTATGTTAAGGCTCCGACCCGTTCTTATCCATTACCTTTTCATTTGTGCTATCACGTTCAGGCATATTCCAAAGTTAATCTAGGTTGTTTCAAATCTGATGATGGGTTTAATTCTCCCCTTTTGTTTTCTCTGCAGATGGATTTTGCACCTTTTGATAAAATTGTTTTTGGTTTATCCCATTTTATCTGCGTACAAATTTTCCCGAAATTTTTGTTTATAACATTTACAAAAAAAAAAAAATCAAATAACCATTGTTAGGTGAGATTTCGAATTCTAGCACAGCCGCACCGGCATTCTGCGGACCCAAATGTTGGAGACCGCACAGGCATTCTGCGGACTCATTTTTTTTTTGTTTTACCGAGGCACCAGCGACATATCTCAAATTTTTGGTTTTTTAATATTTTTTGGTTTTCTAGGAATGCGTGCCACACATATATCTCAAAGTTTGAAAACGGGATGAAAAAAAATGGGTCCTCAGAATGGTTCTGCGGACCCATTTAAGAGTCCGCATCGGCATTCTGCGGCCCCGCTAAAATGGGTCTGCAGAATACCGGTGCGGCCGTGCTAGAATTCGAAATCCCACCAAACGATGGTTATTTGGTTTATTTTTTTTTTTAAATGTTATAAATAAAAATTTCGGCAAATTTACAGTTCATAAAAAATGATCACTTTGCTGTTTAATTAAATGCCTTCTTATTTACTTTGGTGAGATACTTGCAATAAAAATTTCTCGCAAGAAAATAAATAAATAAAACCTATCAAGTTATCAAATCTGATCCCGCCATTGGACTACAATTCTCTAATTATTTTTTCTTGTCGGAGCCGGAGGCAATGAAAATTCTATTCTTGAGGCAGAGAAGAGCTATGCAAACAAAGGAGCCGAATTCCATTGTTTGTTCTTTCTTTTTCTTTGCTATCTTTTTCTTTTATCCAAAGTTAAAGGGAAAGCCACCTGGGTTGAGCTTGCTTGACTTGGACCATGACCATTCCAGCATGCATTCACAATTTAAGCTCTTAATATTATTATCTTCTAATTAAAGTTGAAGCTTATTGCGTGCTTTAGGAATCCAAGCTGCATGCTATCATTTATTCATATATTTTTAGTTTTAATCTCATGCAGAACAATGTTTGAATAAGATTAATGGGCCATACTATTCTAGGCTTTAATAGGTATACTTGTTGTTTACAAACAATAGTCTTTTTTAAATTGCGACAAAATGTTATTGGTAGTGAAGTATATAATTAAAGAGGTGGGTTCAAAAGTTTCAATTTTTGTCTCCATCATTTCTTTTTTTTTTTAATTTTTTAATATCAAATTTTTTGAAACTTATATGTCAAAATAATACAGTTAGTTGTGATCTATATTATTTTCTCTACATGCATATAAAAATTATCACTTTTTTATTTTGATTTTATATAATCAATAAGTTGAAAAATCAATGTTAAGAATTTATTCTATTTTTGCAACCTCTTGATACTAATCAAAACAAAATCGAAATGCCGGATCTTTTACGTGTGCATAGAAAAAATGATATAAATTATATCTAATGATTTTATTTTGATATATAACTTTTAAGTTTTAAGTTATTAAACTTTTAAAAATAGAGGCACGATGAAAGCACGAAAAATAGAGGCATTTGAACCCCAACAAATTTGCATAATTGCAATCTTAAAACAATATACTTGTATGATCTTATCTGTTAAAAGAAGTTCAGATTATTTCTTTAAAGATATGGATCTGAATCTTTTTTGGTTAATTGTCTTAAAACTCAGAAAAATAAAATAAAAAAGGAAAGAGCTTGGGGATTCGGTAAATAAAGGAGAAAAGGAAGTTATCTGGGGTGCAACAATGATAAAAGAAAAGCATAAAGAGCCTCATTTAGCACAAGAAACCAAGGATCTTATTTTCTTTTCTTTTTGCATGCATGGATAATTGTGCTTCTAAGTTCAAATTAGAACTACTAAAGCAGGTGAGAAGTACCCAAATGGGATAAAAGCAAGGGTATGGTTTATCCAGCACTCTATCCCCCCTCCTCCAAAAGCTACCTATATAGATTTTAAGTTTTGTGCAAATTAACCCGGAGTTATATCCTATTTGCAAGAGAAACCCCTATTTCTTCTCAAATTTGTGTAAACACGAAATGTTATAACCCTTGCAATTTTCTATACACTGGTGTAAGTAAAACAAACTTTAGATTACTTTATTATCAAAGTATTTCTTTTCTCAAAATTGTTTTAAATGACAATGTTATAACACCAACCTTCAATATTAGCCAGGAAGTAAACTTTTTTCTCTGTTATAAGGTTATTTATATCTTGGTAAATATTAATTGGGATGAATTCAAATACAACTACAACAACAGATAATTAAGTCATGTTCTACTCAAGTTAACCACAAAAGCAAATATGAGAAATGTCAGGAAGAATTTGCAAAATGTTGGAATGTAAGGGTGTAATTGGAAAAACATCACTAGCCGAAAAGATATCTCAATAGAAGGGGACAAGGGAACTGGTGAAATGATTCTTAGCTTCCCAAAGGATTTGTGTTCTCTCTTTATTCATGCCCTGTCAGAACCTTCTAAAACAGCCTCAACTTCCCTTATGATTGAGGTGAATCTAAAATCCTAAATTGTTTTCTTCTTTTCTTTTTCTCATTTGGGTCTCTTTACTTTTTGCTTTTGGACTCTGATCATAACAGGGCTTACCATTAGGTGCCTATATGTACCAACAAATGAGGCATTTGGCATAGATGGAATTGCCTCTTTCCACTTCAGCTCATTTAAGTGGCACTAAGCAAACAATCTGAAGCCTAGGGGGTACCAAACAGAAAAATGAGTTTTCAAACCCTTAGACTACTAATGGTTTTTGTTTGTGTGTGGCTACTGGTATTTCATGAACAAGACGTAAATGGCATGAGAAACATTGATCTTGTTCTCAAAAGGCATGAAAGAAGGATGCAAGAAGCAAAGAGAGATGTTGTAGTAAACTTTCAACCAAAGAGTTCTTCTCAAGGAGTATCTACGTCATCTGATCTAGATGAGGAAAGCAAAAGACGGGTCAGAAGAGGATCTGACCCAATACACAACCGATGCTGAAAAGGAAATTATGAGGTGCAAAATCATGGAAAAAGGTTTTCTTTGGTTCCTCAAGAGGCTTTGTTTTGGTCTTCTATTTTTCTTTCTTTTTTCCATCCTTATTTAATAATTTAATTAAAGGTTTTTTGTAATAGCGATACTTGTACAAAGGTTCTCAAGTAAAGAATTCAAACTGCCACCATGCTTCTGGTTTATGATACATTATACTGGACTTCTTTTACATTAAACAAACTAATAAGCAAATTTCATCTGATATTATTTCTCCCATTTCGCGCCACACATATTCGCACTACTGTTGTACTTACGAACAATCATTTTTTATCTTCAAAGGTTCTGCTGTTGTTTCCATTTGGTGGTAGTATTTTTCAAAGATGTCTGATAGTATCTTTTATTCCCACTACCTAGCACATAAGTGTAACCCAAATAGTAATTATCCTTGCTCTTGGCCACCCTGCCAGTCTGTACCAGTAATTTTCGATTTGTTTGAAAATTTGGACTAATTGCAGCTTTTAGTTAGCTAAGGTCTAACATAATTTAAAAGGCAAGTTTCTTCAAAGCATCTAATATAGATTTTGTTAACTAAGGTCTAACATAATTTTAAAGGCAATTTTCTTCAAAGCACGTAATATAGATTTCTCTTGTACCAGAATCGTACAACTACCATGCCACAAACTGACTGGTACCATGAGCATTCAGTTTTAACTGCTGTAAACAGTATTAGTTAATAAATCTGATTAAAACCTCTCTCCCTGACAATGGATCAAGCTTAACTGATTCTTAGAATTTAGTTTCTTTGTACAAAATTTCCTAAACTGAAAATTCTCGTGTAACTATATCCGATGCCAGCACATCCAGCACTAGTATATGTTGACAGAAGTCTAAATTTACAACCCCAGATAAGAAAAACATTTAATATCAGCAAAGTACCATCCATCTAATTTCACGCATATATTGCAAGCTAACAGAAAATAAATAAAGCAGAAAAGATACTTAACATAGCAACTAACCACTCTTTCCCAACCCACCAAACCTACTCCGCCGATGCATATCCAAACGGATGGCTGAGATCTTCCTATGCACAGCGCCCCATATCATATCCACTGCATCTCCTTCAATAGATGGGAACTGGTACTCGAAATGCCTTGCCACCTCCCTCAGCCGCCACCACATCCTCTCCCACTCCTCCCTCCTGATTCCCCGCAACACGTGCATCAAAAACCGCTCCCTCACCGCATCTGTAGCACGCACAAAAACACAAAACTCAGAGTAATCCAAGACATCCTCATAAGGTAGCTCAATTTCATCGCTTATGATGACGGGCACACAATGGCTGACGATGGCATCGAAAAGCCGGTTTGAGGATGGTGTGTCACCGGCAATGTTTAGGCAGAACTTTGAGTTTGCCATACCCTTAGAGGCATTTTTCACTCCATTCTGGCGTACGCTGCCATAGGTGAAATGCACATCCTTTTCGTCCTTGAGGAGTCGGTATAGTTTCTGCCGAATCATGCCACCCTAGAGGAAAGACATTATTGTTATTGGAAAGTTCTAAGTAATATTCTTTTTACTTTTTGGGGATTTACTATTATTTGGTTTTGGTATGATACTGGCAAGGACTGTTGCTGATTCTACTTTACCAACTTGAACAGGAACAGGCTCAACGGTTTGCTTTACTATGTTGTTTTTGTTCTGTTTAAATGAGGTTGATGAAATGATGAAATTAGGGTTTAGATTAAGCTACGGAAATGATGAAATTAGGGTTTAGATTAAGCTATGGAAATGATGAAATTAGGGTTTAGATGGAACTTTGCAAAAGTATCACAACTAAACAGGTCAGATCAGTACCATGACAAAATGACTGGTACGACAATAATTAAATGCAAGGTCAGGCTATTCAAACTCAAATTATATCCCTAAAAAGACAAACATAAATCTATCAAGACAGTTCGAAACAGGATCCATAGTTTTAGAAAGTAAAGTGAACAGTATTTAACTAGCCAAGTAAGAAAAACAGAAAGTGTAAAAAACCAAAGCAATTTTGTGCTAACTTACATCTTTCCTATAAATTGCTCCTTGGAAGTATGCCAAAATCGACCTCTCTTCAAATAAAGGTGACTTGTTCCCAACTGACTCGACCACATGCCTATATGGCGCAATCACATCCTTTTTCAAATTTGCAATCTCTAACGGGTACCGCCCAAAATCCGCTAAGAGAAGCATAGCAGATCCGAGCCGTTTTCTTGCATCCAACATGCTATTTGGGTGGTGGGCCGGTACAAAGTGGTCCTTACCGTCTCCTCTCTTCCACTCCTCTCTGTGCGATAAAAACTTCACCAGTTCATCCTGTAGAAATTTGTTTTTACTGATTTTCTCCTTCCCATGAATTTTGGAGTGCCGGTTGTAGCTTAGAGAAGAGAAGAATGGTACGAAGAATACGTCTGCTAAATTCGGATCCATAACTTGGATTGCAGTACAGGGCCGTTTAAAACCCGGTATGGTCGAAGAGAGTAGGTCTAGTATAAGCCAGTACTCTATGCTGTGTTGCAAATTTAACCCACCAGGGTATGTTGGGACCCGATTAGGGTTACTGACATCAGGCCATGTCTGATTAGCTTTTCCTTTCCAACCCAACATGCCAAAATGAAACATTGGTGGTAGATCATACATGTACACTTTTAACAATGCTTTGTTAACATTGCACTCATTTGAAAATTTCGGAACAATTGTTTTGGGTAATACACTGTTAATGCTGTTACCTATGTGCTCTGATGTATTATTGGTGAGGGGAGAAAGAAGAGATAAATCGGACATTGTGCAATTATCACCAGATTTTAGACTCCAGCATGAAACTACCATTACTAAAATGGCAATGGAAATAACACAGAAGAGAAGTTTTTTCGATTTCAAGTTCAAAGTTGGCATCTTTTCTCTGAATAGAGGAAATTATATATCAAATCGAAACTATTCAAGTAACTACTCTTCTAGAAATTAAGGGCAATCGGATCTCCCAATTACCACTCCAGCTAGCTCCGATCCCTAATAAAGGCAAAATTATTGACAGTCTCAAATCATGCCTATAAACAATTTAATTTATTAAGCTACTAAGTGCCCACGTTTTCAAATAAGAGATGTGAAAGAAAGAAATTGCAAATATATATTTTTTTCTGTCGTACAAACGGTTCAAAGACGAAAACTAACAAAATTGTTGGGTGGAGGTACCTGAGAGAGAAAAAGAAGCTTCATCCAAAATTGAGGATGCCATGATTTTCAACTATCCAAAACCCTAATTAAAGAAGCATAGATGTCGATAGTAATGCGATCAGGATTCAGTTTGGGGAGGAGGTGCGATGCGATATATCCGTGTGAGAAAGAGAGGAACGCATATCAAGAGGTCATGGATCCTGTGTTTCCGTGGGGGAATTAGATAAATTAGTTTTGTTTTTTACTCATTTAATATTCCAATTTTTTATTCTGTAGCATTTTAAAATAAAATTCTAAAAGTAATCTGTATTGTGAAAAACTCGAAAGACAGCATTCACATTTAATTATTATTTTTTCTAACAGTTCGCAAACTTTTTTTTGGGTACAATCTTACACGTTTTTCCATATTCTTTTTTGGAAAAATTTCCGGTGTGCCCAATGTAAATTTTTGAAATAGCCAATTTTCTCATAAAATCACTATAATATCCAATATTCCCACAAAAAAAATAACTTTCTTTCTTTTATCCCCTATTAATTCTTTTACAGTTTATTTAATTATTTTAAAAATTAAATTTGACCATTATATCCTTATATTGAAATGGAGATGTCCTGTTATTCTTCTAATCGTCTCCTCGCTGTACCTTACGCCTAGTATTTCTCTCATGCTCTCTCTCGCTCTCATGCGCGTGTTGGACCCAGGCATCGACGCTTCCAATTGCACCCCCACCCAACTTGTTCATGGCATCGACGTTTTCAGTGCAGCAATGAGAAGAGAAAGAAGTAGAGACTGAGAAGATTAAAGGGGATTCCTTCATACGCCTCCATTTGGGAAAGTTCTCACTTTACGAACCAATCTTGCCATTTGAGGTATATCAGTTCAATTATGAGCGTTTTGTTGTTGGATAAGTGCCCACGATTTTAGTGGAGACTGACATTTTGAGATGCATATAAGGTGTTTGATCTTTGTCCCCTAAGAGTAAGGAATACACTTCTTTTTGTGACTGGTAAAACTGTTGTGCCATATGACAATTAGAAAGCATTTTATAATCGTGTTGGTATGTACCGTCCTAGCCTGTTCTACATTTAGTGAAGTGCTTTGTTGTAAGGCAAGCAAGGGATCATTATACCAACTGACACCAGTACGGATCATGGCTTGGATTGGATTTGCTGTTACATTATTCTCAAACCTAAAAGCCTCCAAGCTGGCACTGTGTTGCTTGTATGTATTGTTACAGTTAATCACTGTGATACCGTTTGATCGTGATTTGAGCATAAGTGTTTTTGAAGCTTGGTTTAAGCACAAGTTTAACTTGTTCTTTTTTGAAGCAAGTTTGGCTTATTCGATGAAACATCAAAGCTAATTTCATATGCTCTGGTTTTGCATGTTTAAGGCCTTTAGGAAGACCCTGGATGAAAAAAAAAATTATCTCTGTTATTGGTACGAGGAGCAATTTCAATCCTATTTTTTTCTGTTATAAATCTTTGACTAGGCATTAAATAGTGACCCTTAAGTGAGTTACAAAGTGTATAAAGGCAGGTTTTGTTAAGTTGGATGCCTTCATTTTTATTTCATAAATGATAGCAATGGTTATGAATATGAGCGACTCAGCATTCATTGATTGACTGAGTGTGTGTTTTTTATACCTCTTCTTAGTGGATGACTGCAATATGCAAGAAGCCGATTATTCTCAATTTTGGGCTGTTGCGAAGGTAATTCCATCTTTTCCTTCTGACTCTTCTGACCAGACAGAAACTGCTCGTTTTGTCTTGTTTAGAACACATACTGTGTTGAGTTGAGTCACTCTTGGAGTGAAAGATATGCCATTGTTAAATAACTTATTCCATATGCTCTGGTTTTGCAACCACTTTTTGACTCGAATATGACAGTAAAAAGGACCAAAAAGGGTGTTTAAACTTTGGGGATCAAAATGGTAAATGGCTGGTACACTATGGATTTATGTATTTTTCTTTCTTTTGATGTATATAGGTTTTCGAAGCTCTGTGAAATATAAAGTTCACCGTATATCCTGATCTAGAGAGCCATCGGCTCCGTGAGGCTTTAGGTGTTGATTTAGGTCTTAAATCGGAGTACATACTTGCGGTTGCTGTGATGATGAGCTTATTGATTTTATCACGAGGTCATACTAATAACTAGTTCTAATAATCCACTAATTATATAATATAATACAAGTATTACAAATAGAACATACTTTTTATTAGTGATGCAGGCTAGTATATTAGTGAACATACAAGGCTTGTCCACACATTATTCAAAGCCTATACAATATTTATTGGTGCTTACAAAGATTTAAAGTCAATTACATATCTCTATATCCACTTTAATAATATAGTACAACTATTTAAAAATTAAAAAACTTTGATAAAATTAAATTGTAAATCTTGTTTTTCCAAAAAAAAAAAAAACATGTTACATACATAATAAAAATAAACACGTTGAGAATACACACATAATTTTTCTCAATTAAAAAAGGAACTTGATAGATTAATTTTTCGTTTTTTGCAAAATATCAAAATCAATCACTTGTTCTTAATGACCTTTTAACATTTAACATTGCATTGTGTTTGGTCTTAAATTTTAAAATATTAAATTAATAGGCCACTTGGTTCCCCAATCCTCGAGAATCGAGTCCAACTAAAAGATTTTAAAAGCTACAGCAAACACCTTTTATATTAATGGGTCCACACTGTCAGAAGCTCCTCTTCCCCTTATCCTTTGCGATGGAGCTTTCCCTTCGCGATCTATTTCTTCATGGTGATTTAGCTCTGAATAAAAAACTTAAATGAATGTGTTTTGAACCCGTTTCTCCGAATAGTTCAGCGATTTCTCAGTTAAACCTGGCCGGTCAAACCAGTTTTGACCGGTTTAAGTGCACAAATGATTCTTTAAATGAACCAAACCGGACAGGTCACCGGTTTCGGTTTTTTCCGGTCCAACCGACCGGTCCGGTCCGGTTCTGATAACACTGAGGTTCAAGAAAAAAAATAAAAGAAAAATTAAGGAGGACTGGACACCTCTGTTTAAAATAATAAAGGGTATAATGATCAATTTAATTTTAAAATAATTAAATAAAACCTAAAATAAATAAGAGGGATACAAGAAAGAAAGTTATATTTTTATGGGATATTGGATATTACTGTAATTTTATGGGAAAATTGATTATTTCAAAAGTTTAGATGGGTATACCGGAAATTTTTTCTTCTTTTTTTGGGTACAATCTTACACGTTTTTACTATTAATAGCTTAATATATTTTGTGAATGTTGATTGAATTGATACTCAATACGTAATTGAATAATTTAACTGCAAATATTCTTTAAAAATTGTTCACATAAATAAACACGCATCAGAAGCAAATACATAACGGATCAAGACATTAAATAAAAATAAAAAGATGATTAACTTAATAAGTTATGCATAAATCTAAATAAATAAATCCGAAATTTTTAAATTTAACATACCAAAAAAAAAAACACAAATCATATCGAATTCGAAAAACACCACAGACGCAACGTGTGGTTGCGTTCACATATTGGGTGGCCTCAACGTGAGGTTGTGTTCATGTTAAATGTGTCCACGCATTTAACATGACTCTCATATTAAATGTTAAATGCGTGGATGCAATCTCACGTTGAGGTCATCAAATATGTAGATGCAATCACATGTTGTGTCTGTACCTATGTGGTGATTTTCAAATTTTACATAATTCATAGTTTTTTTTTTTGTGTTTATAGTTGTTTGGGTACGTTAAATTTAAAAATTTCGGTAAATAAATTAGTGAAAAAAATCAACGCCCTTGTTGCTTGATAATATCCCTACAAAATTTGACGAAAATATAAATTTTGCGAGTTATTACACAAGTTTGATTTGATGGAACGCAAACTTAGCGTTGCGTTTCTATTATGTTTCGAAAATTTTTTTTCAACCGCAAGCTACTTTTAGAATTTTATTACTTTAAAATAATACAAATAAAAATTTCGGTCTAATATTATTGGGTCTTGCTTAGCACTTTTAAAAGAATTCATATACTAACAAAATATTTTTGTTTGGACCACGGCTATCTAATTGGAATCTGGGCTAATCTGGTTGAGATGAACGCACAGGTCAAGTCGTGCGAATTCTGATCGGATTGTCCAGATTCAAACATAAATATTATTTTACCTTAGGTGATTCGAATTAACAGAATTCATATCCTCTGAGTTAGCAGAATATTTCTGTTTGAATCACGGCCATTCGATCAGAATCCAGACTAATCCAGCTGAGATGAAAGCACGGCCGAGTCGTGCGGATTCTGATCGAACGGTTGAGATCCAAACAGAAATATTATGTTAACTTAGGTGATACGAATTCCATTTAACGCAGCAGCAACTCTTCCCGACATTTTTATTAATATCCAAAGTTTAATACAAATTATTAATTATGCCCAGAATCGGACCCAATATCGAAAAATGCCCAAACCGGTCAGAAAATGGCCGGCTTACTTTTTTTTTTTTAACCCGCATTTCACCCTATATATACCCCCTTTTCTCTCTCCTCCTCACAACTCTCTCATCTCACAACCGGATTTGAGCTCTTCTTTGAGGTAATTTTTTTTTATCTAATTTAATTTGTAATTTATTTATTTTAGGGTTTAGGATTTAGGGTTTAGGTGTTAGAATTTAGATTATATTGTTATAATTTAGTGTAATTAGCTAAGTTGACCAATATTTAGTGTATTTTGGTAATTTTGACCATAATTAGGCTGATTAAGCGTAATTTTACCAAAATTAGCACATATGACCAATATTTAGAGTATTTTGGTCTTTTTTTATCATAATTAGGTTCATTAAGCGTAATTTTACCGAAATTAGCACAGATGACCAATATTTAGGGTATTTTGGCCTTTTTTTACCATAATTAGGTTAATTAAGCGTAATTTAGTGTAATTAGCTAAGTTGACCAATATTTAGTGTATTTTGGTCATTTTGACCATAATTAGGCTGATTAAGCGTAATTTTACCGAAATTAGCACAGATGACCAATATTTAGGGTATTTTGGCCTTTTTATCATAATTAGGCTCATTAAGCGTAATTTTACTGAAATTAGCACAGATGACCAATATTTAGGGTATTTTGGCCTTTTTTTTTACCATAATTAGGCTAATTAAGCGTAATTTAGTGTAATTAGCACAGTTGACCAATATTTAGGGTATTTTGGCTTTTTTTACCGTAATTAGGCTGATTAAGCGTAATTTCACCGAAATTAGCACATATGACCAATATTTAGGGTATTTTGGCCTTTTTTTTTATCATAATTAGGCTGATTAAGCGTAATTTTACCGAAATTAGCACAGATGACCAATATTTAGGGTATTTTGGCCTTTTTTACCATAATTAGGCTGATTAAGCGTAATTTCACCGAAATTAGGTTATTTTAGACATCAGGATGCCTAGAGTACGGTCTACCCCGCTTCCAGTAGTGGACGAGCCGATCAGTACCAGCAGCACGGAGCACATCAGTCCTCTCCTGTGGATTCCCCACAGCGAGCACCGAGTCTCACTGGCTTCTCGTGAGGTACGTTCTTTTTCTTATATTTTCTTTAAATTTTGTTGAGTTTAAATTTTATTATGTTATCACCATGCATATTATCTTTTTCAACACAGGACACGAATCTTCTAGATGTGAAGTTGCGGTGCGTTCACATGAAGTACTACGATGTGATGGAGCCGTACCTCGTCAACCTGGGTCTCTATCAGGTTGTGGACATCGTGCGGACTGAGAGAAGCATCATCAATGCATCTCTCATCGCTGGATTGGTGGAGCGATGGCGTCCTAAGACGCACACGTTTCACATGCCATTCGGAGAGATGACAGTGACTCTCCAGAATGTGAGTGCTCTCTGGGGTTTGCCTATCCGTGGCACACCCGTCGGCGGCGTCTCTGACAGCACCAGATTCGCAGGTTATGTCGAGGAGTTGTTGGGAGCTGAGCCTTCCTATATCATTGGGGAACATGGGAGGTCGAAGTTCCATTTGCGAATGACGAGGTTACGGTAGCACTTCATCGCGGGTCTCTCGGCAGATTCCACCGAGCTGGAGATTCAGAGGTAAAATTTATAACTTGTTTGTACTAATCAATTTATAATACGATGATTCTATTAGAATTTTCATATGTTTTGTATTGCAGATATACACGGGGCTACGTGATGGATCTTTTTGGTTCTGTCATGTTTCCTGATTCCAGCGGTGACCAGATGCCGATGATGTATCTCCCGTTGCTGATGAACCTTGAGCGGCCGTCGACGTACAATTGGGGTGGGGCTGTCCTGGCGTATCTATACTCTCACCTGTGCCGTAGTAGTGAGGTAAGTCACCAACTCTTATTTTAGTGTAAATTATTTAATCAATCAATCCATCAAAATACACTGACGTGTAATGTTCTTCAAAATGCAGCCGAAAGTGAAGCAGATGTACGGGCCGGTACTCCTGCTTTAGCACTGGTCGTGGTCACGGCTACCGGTGGGTCGTCCTATCCCCAATGAGGCGCCGGATTGGGGAGAGCCATATTTGTTTAGATGACCGGCATACGCCAAGAAGTGGTACGGTTTCCACCACTACTTGGATCGAACCCACGGTGCTATCGTTGGGATCAGACCTGTCCGGTCAGAGCTTCAGAGTTTGCCTGAAGCTCTTGTTGAGTGGACGCCGTACGATCAGTTGTACGCGGAGTACCTCTTGCCGGGCAGTGTGGGTGATGAGCAGGAGCGGGTGATGTGGTTCTATCGAGGTCCACTCATACACTTCTGGACAGTGGAGGACCACTATCCAGATCGGGTGCTCTGCCAGTTTGGTCAAGCGGCGTTGATTCCTGCAGACCCATCTTTGCCGAGTTCCACGCACAGAGCCCTGCACAGGTAAGTCGTAGTCTATTGTATTTATTGTCAAATACATCAAATTACTTAATAGCTTTGTATTGCAACTAACGTCTTCCTTACAGCGTAAACCACCGAGGGCGACTGGATAAGGACTGGAGCACCCATTTCGATCCATACTACAAGGCGGCCCAGGATCCTCAGTATCTGGACTTCTATCACGAGCCAGATGTGCTTCTGCAGACCTAGGGGGATCCCCAGTTGAGGTACGATGTTTGGTACACGCAGGTCTGCATGACGAGTGTCTATCTGCAGGGCGATGACGGTGCCCATCTCCGCGACAGGATCAAAACCGATGATGGTTACCATTCCAACGGCCGTGCATGGGCTCGCCAGGTAAAGCAACTAAAACCACATAGTTTTGGTCTAACTTAGTAGTTCATCAAGGTTTGATCTGACATGCCAAATTTTTTTCAGCTTCTGGCCGCGATCAAGGAGTGCGGGCATGGGATCGCCATGCTGGGAAAGAAGAACTGGAGACAGCTTGGGTACCGTACCCTCAAGAAGAATGCGAATGTGGTTGAGGATGCCGGGCACGGTGGAAAGATCATCGGTATGCTGTGAGACGCCGGAGAGAACATCAACTGGCGTGAGATAAATCGTAGGAGCCCGACCCGATCCCGGTTCTGCTAGATGATATGCCATCTTCCCCCGATTCACATCCAGAGTGGGACTACCATCATTGGGTATTGTCCAGCATTGGGTGGACGGCATGGTACGATGAGCATGGACGTCCGGTGCAGACTCAGGTATGTCATACTTCAGTATCTGTCAGGTTTTAATAAATTTCTTCATTCAGATCAAATTTAATAATTTATGTGTATGATTGCAGGGTCCAGCAGAGATGCCACCACCTGCGGAGACCGATACTTCTGAGTACGAGTCCCTCTCGTGCAGTCTCCATGAGTTCGGGGTATACGAGGAGAGTTTCATGTCGGCACCGGCATGGCCCCGATATGGCACAGAGATGCCGCATGATGGAGAGGCTAGTGGTAGCGGGTCTCATACTCAGCCTGCCTTTGGGACTGGGTTTGCCGCATCTATCTTCGCTACACCTCCGCCAGTACCGACAGTCTCCACGGGCGATGCCAGATGGGATACTGCCGAGCAGATACTCAGGTCTGCCGATGCCCCAGATGAGCCCGAGAGAGACGGAGTCTGGCCGCGCTGGCGCCGGGCAAACGCCGGAGTACCGCCTCAGCGATATTCCCCCTCTCCGTTTTAGTTGTATTTTTACTAGTTTTGTACTATTTATATTTGATATACTATTTATGTTTGGTATATTTGGATTATCCTATATTTCGGTTCTTATGTATGTGTGCTTTTATGGTACTATTTTTATATTTTACAGATTAAAATAAATTATCAATATTAAACAGAAAATATTACAACATTAAAATAGTAGCACAACATAACAAATAAACAGAAAAAATAAACTCATTAAGATTAAACTGACATTTTTATTAATATTCAAAGTTGAATAAAAAATTTTGCGGGTTAAAAAAGAAAAAGAAAAAAAAGAGTAAGCCAGTCAGAAAATGGCCAGCTTAGGAGGGGAGTAAGCCGGCCATTTTCTGGCCGGCTTGGGCATTTTTCGATATTGAGTCCGATTCTGGACATAATTAATAATTTGTATTAAACTTTGGATATTAATAAATATGTCGGCAACTCTTCCCACCCGGACCAAGCGTAATTAAAACAAATGGGCCTGAAAAACCCGGCACGATACAACACTCGGGCCACGACTCTTACACGAATCCAATTAAGGGCATTGTCTCGATCGGGCATGGTCTCTCGCACGCGCGATCTCTGAGTCATGGAAACCCCCGGCGAGCCGTGCCGTGCGACCGAAGAAAGCAATCCGATGGACATCCTCGGAAATGCATTCTTTGATAGTGATTCCGACGACGATGACAGCTCCTCAATGGCAGCTAAAGTGCGCGACGATGTTGAAGGAAGCAGCTCTGCCGGGTCTCTTCTCTCTCTCTCTCTCTCTTAAAATTTGGCAGAGGCTGCTAAGAACTCTCTTTGTCCCACCCACCCACCCACAACACAAATACATACTCACTCAAGCACACACTCAGACGCGCACGAACCCAACAGATAAAACTCTTTTGAAAGATATCTGTTTGTATGGATTTGTGCCTCCAAACGGGACTTCGTTTGAGTTTTTTTCTATCAACTTTTGTTTTTGATGATAATGCAACTCATCCTGGTAGATTCTACCAGTTCTCAATTAGTGGAGAGAGAAGATAGAGGCGACAGGTTCCAATTGTAACAGAGAACTGGAAAATGGGTTTATTATTGCTGCTTGGCCACTAATTTGTTCTTAGGTCCGGCAGTCAATTATTAAATTTAGATGAAACAAGTTTTTTTTTTTTTTAATTTAATATTTTAATTAACAACCATGGGTGGCTTAAAACTGCTATTTTTCATTCCCATATGCAACTTCAGAGTAAAATAACCCCAATGGAACTCCTTTTATCGAAAACAAAGAGAATACTCAAAATTTAATCAGTAACTTTCCTTCACTCAACTATGCCTTTTCTGTTCTCATTTTGTGTAGAAACAGAAAGTTGCCGAAAACTTGGCAGCCACTGCCAAGGTTTAAAAAAAACAGAAAGTTGCCCATGAAGCCGATAGATTACCAGAGTTCACAGACCACAGAAATATGGGAAGACAAAGAGAGAGAAAGAGAGACCGTAAGCATCTTTCAACATCACCTAGAGCCTCCATCCGACCGCCTTATTCAGCCGCGTCCTCTCCGCCCAGAATTTTTATTCAGGGGAATTTCATGTATACCCTCGAAAACTTTAAAATTACTTATTTTCTCTCTAAACTTAAACTTTAAAAGTACGTCTTTTCCTCATATTACTCTTTATTAAAAATATAAAAAAAAATTATAGCTTGTTTAAGAAAAATATCAGTCTTGTATTTAATCTTTTTTAGAAAAAAAATGAATATTTTATAAAGGATAAAAAGTATAATGGATATCTGATTATTGATAACAAAATGAGTATTTATAAAGGATAAAAGACATAATGAAAATCTTATAAGATTGATATTGAGAAATGGGAAGTATATCTTGTTTAACTATGACTAAAGGAGATTATGGTTAATGAAAAAATGGGAACTAGATACTTATTGATTTCTAAAAAAAAGTATGACTAAAGGAAAAGGGAAGCGACCAATTTAGTGATGTTCGAACCCTTGAGGCTTTTATTTATTTTATGAGCCTTTTCGGATTTCCGATTGGAAATTTGGGATTTTACTTTTCGATTTTTGAAATAGAGAAAACTAAGTATTTTATGAAAAACATATTTTTTAAACAAATGAACTATTTTTAATCACATGATAAGGAAGTTTGCAACTGTAATTTTTTAGGTAAATGTTGATTTAGTAAGGTAACAAAATATTTATTCACGGAGAAAGGTGTAGTATAATAATATGCCGTGTTATCTTTTCAAAAATCTATTGAATAAATTTTAAATGGTGAATATAAACGGTTGAAACTGATCTACTTCACGAGTAATACAATTATTTATATAAAATTTATAAATATTTGTATTCATTTAGTATAAAGTCAAGTGGTAAAAAAGTAATGAAAAATAAATGCATTAAAATTAACTTATAAATCTTCATTTTTTGACTACTTGACTTTATACTAAATAAATTAAAAAATTATAATCATTGTATGTAAATGTGTAACTCATTTAAGTGGATCGGTTTCAACAGTTTGAATTCGTCGTTGAAGTATATCCAAATAGATTTTTGAAGGGATAACACATCATGTCACTATGCTACAAGTAGTACACTAGCCTTATTTTTATTAATTATTATATAAACTCTGCCTAATTTTCAATAAGATTCAATTTATGAAGAAAAAAACAAAAAAATTATAGCCAAAACACAAAATAAGATATAATTTGCAAAAGTTATTTTTTTGGATTATTTCAATTATTCAAAATAAATTATTAACCATAACGGTTTTTTATATTTCAAATTTCGCCAAAAAAAGTTAATTATTCTTGATTTTTGTTTTTTCTATTAATAAAAAAAATCGGTGAGGCACACGCCCATGGTGTACTTTAGAGCACGCACGCTGGTCACGCGACACGTGTTTTCTGGTATTATACGACAATTGTGTACGAAACTTGTAGCAAGTTTCTTTGACCCATTATAAACCATTAAGGGCCTGTATCGCAAGCTAATTTTAAACTATTTTAGCTTAATCACAATTTAATGATATAATTGGGTCATGTCGTTGATGATCTCATGTGCAAGTTAATTTTAATTTAATTAATTTAATAAGCATTGATAAGTATAATCCCTCTTTTAATTAATTAATAAGCAAGTTAACTATATCTCTTATAAATAATAAATCATGTAGTTTAATTATTAAGCAAACACTTAGTTTAATTAATGAACGAAAGATGTAACATATTCCTCTTATTGCAAGAGCTACGCCATTTGAAAAAAAAAAAACAGAGCTCCCAGTCAATTATTTTTTCTCCATAAAATTTGAAGCGGACAAGGGATATAAACCCATAGGAATTGTAAAATGGAAAATAAAAATTTAACACCGAACAGCTAATAGGGAGAATACCTACATATCTACTTTTCCCAAAAAAAAAAAAACCATGGTAATTGAGCCACCGAACAGGCCCTAAATGACTCTTACATGTGTATATGTAAATTTATTGTTACAGAGATCCTATAAATTCAGAAAAAAAATTTAGGGAATAATCGTTGTAGCGTGGCTCAAGCGGAATAGTAGTGTGAGAAGAGAGAAAAATCATAGAGCAGAGAGAAACTGAGAGGCTGCTGAATTACTATGATGAGTTGATGACAACAATAAGTCTCGGTGATTATACACAATATTTTTATTTTTTGATGTGACTTCACATTGGAGAACTTTCTCTATGTATTTATTATTTTTCGAAGTAAAATCTGATCCTGCATTTGAAAATGCTTTACTGGTCTTTTCCTAATGCAAAGATGGTTCAACTTAGTTTTTCTTTTTTTGCCATTAAAATATCTTTTCCTTAATATACTTTCTGATGATTTCACATATGCAATGCAGTGAATAAGGAATATAAAGAAAATTAAATATACGGTAGTGTCAGAAATAAATAGAGCCTTTATATTGGCTATTACTTTTAATTGCTTCAAAAATCATCAGAAAGCCTTTGTTTAAAAGTCAATTCCATTTCATTACTACCCAAGTATAAACTAATTATTTAATGTTTTCTATTTATTTGATGTTTTTATAAGTAAAAGTCTGATCCTGCATTTGAAAATGCTTTACTGGTGTTTTCCTTGTGCAATGATGGCTCAACTTAGGTTTTCTTTTTTTGGGCACTAATATATATTTTCCTTAATATACTTTCTGATATTTTCAGAATATTACAGCAAGCATATATAGCAAGCAGTGAATAAGGAATATATAGAAATTGAATATATTGTAGTGTCAAAAATAAATTGAGCCCTCTACATTGGCTGTTACTTGGCTAACATTAACCTTTTAATCCATATTGTGCTGTCCAACTAGTCTAATTTTGTAAAAGAAAACAAATGACTAGAATATTAATGATGTCAGCCACATCGCACAGATACATTACTAAATAGTAATTAACACCAGAAAAGTTACTATTCAAAATAAGACAATAACTATTACAGATAAGCTGTTACATCTCCAGTTAAATTAGTACTTAGCAACAGTCATGATAACCTACATCAACCGAGTAGCAGGGGATTTGTGCAAACCGTTATCAGTTTTCACCAGCTTCCTTGTGGACCTTTTCATTCAACCAGATAACTTTCACCTTAATCTTACCAAGATGGCAAACCAGGACGATCTTGTAACCTATCAAACCTGTCCATCTAACCTACTTCTCTCTAATGTCTAAACGCTGTAAATCCGGCTCTTGGTTGTCTATTAGGATCTGTGACAATTAAAGTTTTGATATTAATTGTTAGAACAATAAAATCAAAATCTTATATCAATTGTTACAGTAGCGCAAAACACAAGTACGACAAACAAGAAAACAAACTCACAAGACAAGACACAAATTTTTGATGAATAACCCTTACTAGGAGAAAAATTACCACTTACTAGGTAGTCTTTTCATTACAATCAAGAAGATACATATTATAAACACATGTAACACCCAGAAATTTAATATTATTTTAAAATTATTTTGAATTTATTTACAAATTAGAAAATTACCAGGTTTTTTTTTAAGTAAAAGAAAATTACAAGATTTATTTCTAACAAAAAAATATGGTTGCCACGCGGTCGCATGCATAACAAGCTCCTACTTTCGTCCCAACCACTCATAAAACTACCTCAAGTACCTCTCTTAATCACTCATTTCAATTTTATTTTCTTTTGATAAAAACTCATGAGTAGAACTAGGATCTTTTTAAGTTCACTAAGTTATTTTGTAAATTCAATTCTAAAATCTATAAGATAAGTTTCAAAAGACGAATCTGAACCATTGAAACTCATTACTCATCTAACTTACGTGTGATCTGTCTGCATGCGGAAGTTTTAAACTTCCAAATTATTTTAGATACAGTCAAGCGTTCAAAATTAAAAGATTTATAAATTAATTTAAATGCACTAATTTTTTGAACGTTTTTTTACCACTGGACTCTATACGAAATTAATTTGAAAATTTTAATTTTTTGCATGTAGATGCATTAGATGAGTTTCAACGGTTGAAATTTATCATTTAAAACAAATATGATAAAATTTAAAGTTAAGTGTACAAAAAAACTTAATGATTAATGAACTTAGAAACACCTTAGTTCTATTCAAAACTCATTTATAATTTTGTAGGGAGAGGAAAAAAACATCGGAAGAAAAAGAGAAAAAAGAAAAGAAAAAGTAAAAATTAAAAATAAATTTCGTAATTTGTTCGATTGTAATTTTGATGCCACATGTGTTTGTAATTCTGAACGATTGATTGCAATTTCATTTTAGTTTTCTAGAATATCTCAATATCGTAACCGAACTTCTCTAATATTTGATTTGTATAATTTTAGTTGGAAATATAAATGAAAGTTAGAATTTTTATCTTGCTGTGTTTGGAAATTTTATTTTTTAATGCTAAAAAAGAAAAAGGTCCGGACCAGGCGTAGTGTAAAACAATGGGCCTGGAAAGCCCGGCACGCTACGATACTCGAGTCACAACTCCTACACGAATCCAATTAAGGGGCATCGCCTCAATCGGGCATGGTCTCTCTCTCTCTCTCTCTCGCTGTATCGGTCGCCCGTCTGTTCGACCTAGGTGGAAACCCCGCAGAGTCGTGTCTTGCGACTGGAGAAAGCCGTCCGATGGACATCCTCGGAAATGCATTCTTTGATGATGATTCCGACGACGATGACAGCTCATCAATGGCAGTCAAAGGGCGCGTTGCTGGAGGAAGCAGCTCTTCCGGGTCTCGTCTCTCTCTCTCTCATGAACACACACATACACATACATACTTACACAAGCATATGCTCAGACGCACACATGCCCAACAAAGTAACAACTTTTGAAAGAGATCTATTTGTATGGATTTGTGTATCCAATCGGGACTCTCTTTGAATTTTTTTATTAACGTTTGTTTTGATGACAATGTAACTCATCCTGGTAGATTTTACTAGTTCTCAGTTTGTGGAGAGAGAAGATAGAGGCGACATGTTCCATGTAGAGAGGTGGAAAATGGGTTTATTTCTACTGCTTGGTTACTTTTTTTCTTAGGTCAGAAAGACAACTATTAAATTTAGATGGAAATAACTCTTTTTAATATAATATTTTAATTATCAACTGGGGGTGCCTTAAACCTATTACTTTTCATTCCCAAACACAACATCAGAGTACAATAATTCCCAATGGAACTCATTTTATTGAAATTAGTTTTTATTTAGAAAACAGAAGCTGTCTGAGCTAGCAAATTTATGAGTTGAAGACAAAGAGAATACCCAAAATTTAATCAATAACTTTTCTTCACTCAATTATGCTTTTCTGTTCTCCTTTTGTGTGGAAACAGAAAGTTGCCTATGAAGCCGAAAGGATCCCTTGGAGATGGCCCGAGCAAGGCGCAATATACGGTTTGGCAAGAACTGGCAGAAATATTTTCTGTTCGATTCCTTGAATTTGAAAAACTGGATTTCGAAGATATATATGGAGTCATCTTAGCAGCCGGCCATTATACTTATGTTATCTTTGAACGGTATTTTGGAGATCCTCTTCCATGCATTGATTCAGAGGTTAGCCTACCGATATTCCTTCTCTTGTTCTCGTTTATTAAGAACACAAACATACAACATATGGTTCATAGAGGTAGGGGGAGGGGGGGAGCGAGAGCCGAGGTTTTCAGAGAGAGAGAGAGAGAGAGAGAGATGCGACGACTGCCTGGTCGAATGAGGATTACACCTTTTCTTCCTCTGCTTGTATGCTGTAACGGCCTGGAACAAAATATCAGTCACATTTCGTTGCCAGATCATGGTGCCGGAGAGTTCAATTCAGCAGGTATGGTTCGCTTGTTGGGATAGGGTGCGTAGGCAAGGGACTGTACAGGGGGCAAGAGACCGGGCGTCAAGTTTCTTTTGTACATGCTGGCACATTTGGAAGCATCGCAATGTCAGAGTGTTTGGTGGAGTCGTGCGCAGGCTGTGTCGCTGGCTTATAAAATCCTAGAGGAAATTGCGCTATGGTAGATATACTGCCGACGCAAGGGATGAGGGACAAGGTTAGGAATTTTGGAATGGATGCGCTAGGCTAGAATATAACCGCACACAGATGGTTGCTCAGCATACATCAGTATACAGCCAGGGGAAGTAAACATCGCATGTAGGTAAAGCTTGTAATAGGATGCTGTAATTGGTAGGGTAGAGAATTGGGTGTAATACTGGTAATGTGTATAGGTAGCTACACAGCTAGATTGGATGTATTCTAAACTGTTTTTATTTTTAACTACAATCTTGGCAGCCACTACCTTTGTTATTTTATTTTTTATTCACCTTTTCCTCAGCTTTAAATGTAAGTTTATTTTTTCTTTGTATTTAGGGTTACATCAGATTGACTGGACCAAGACGGGCAGTTGTGGCATCATCTGGTCTTACATTGAGGTCATGTCTGTTCAACTCAAGAGTGATGGAGCACCCCTGCTGTCAACGTGGTGTTATGTGGTCATCAATGCATACATCCTTTGATCAGTTCATGTGTGAGGAGATTGAAAGTGATTTCGGCCCTATTGAGGTTCAGTATGCTGTTTATGAAAATAGTGCAGAGGCTATTCTGGAAGTTACTCTCATTGACTGGGAAGGGAAAGGAGAGTGTGCCAAAGTTGAAATATTTGGGACCGTCACTGCACGGAACAATAAGGTTACATATTATGGGGCTCAGAGTTTGCTGTTTTACAAGAAGAGTGAGGAGGCTATATGTATTGCTTGTTCAGATGCCATCCCTCTCCCTCTGTCACGAAATATTACAGTACTCCCGGTTGGATCGACTCTAATGGTTGATCTGTGTATTTCTGTGGATGGAATACTTGTTGAAGAAACGGTGCCATTTGATTCAAGTTTAACCGGTGAGGAGGAGAAGATTGTCTGGGGAAAACGTGGTAAAATTAAAGTGAAGGCTACTTGGAAGGCACCGGTTGCTTGGCAGGAAATAGAGGGAATTTTGTAACCAGTCAACCTGTCCATCTAACCTACTCTGCTCTAATATTTGAACGTTGTAAATCCGGTTCTTAGTTGTCTATTAGGATCTGTGACAGCGGAAGTTTTCACAATAAAATCTTATATCAATTGTTACAGCAGCGTAAAACACAAGCATGATACTCACAAGACAAGGCACAAATTTTTGATGAATAATCCTTACGGGGAGAAAAATTACCACTTACTTAATAGTCTTTTCATTACAATCAAGAAGATACATGTTATAAACACATGTAACACCCGGAAATTTAATACTATTTTAAATTTTTTTTGAATTTATTTATAAATTAGAAAATTACAAGATTTTTTTAGTAAAAGAAACTTACAAGATTTATTTACAAAAAAAAATGTGGTTGCCACGCGGTCGCATGCATAGCAAGCTCCTACTTTCGCCCCAACCACTCATAAAACTACCTTAAGTATCTCTCTTAATCACTCATTTCAATGTTTTCTTTCTTTTGATAAAAACTCACGAGTATAACTAGGATCTTTTTAAGTTCACTAAGTTCCTTTGTAAATTCAACTCTAAAATCTATAAGATAGGTTTTAAAAGACGAATTCGAACTATTGAAACTCATCTAACTAACGGGTGATGTGTCTACATGTGGAAGTTTTAAACTTTTGAATTAATTTAGATACAATCAAGCGTTCAAAATTAAAAGATTTATAAATTAATTTAGAGTTGTACTAATTTTTTGAACATTTTTTGACCACTTGACTCTATACAAAATTAATTTGAAAATTTAAATTTTTTGCATGTAAATGCATAACTCGTAAGGTAAATGAGTTTCAACAATTAAGATTTATTATTTGAATTAAATCTGATAAATTTTAAAGTTAAAGTTTTACACAAAGACTTAATAAACTTAAGAACACCTTAGTCTACTCAAAACTCATTTCTAATTTTGTAGAATGAGGAAAAAAACATCGGAAAAAAAAGAGAAAAAAGAAAAGAAAAAGTAAAATTTAAAATTAAATTTCGTAAGTCGTTCGATTGTAATTTTGATGCCACGTGTGTTTGTAATTCTGAACGGTTGATTGCAATTTAATTTTAGTTTTCTAGAATATCTCACTATCGTAACCGAACTTCTCTAATATTTGATTTGTAGAAACCAAAAAAAAATATTTGATTTGTATTATTTTAGTTGGAAATATAAATGGAAGTTAGAATTTTTATGTTGCTGTGTTTCGAAATTTTATTTTTTAATGCTAAAAAAGAAAAAAATCCGTACCAGGCGTAATGTAAAACAATGGGCCTGGAGAGCCTGGCACGGTACAGTACTCGAGTCACACCTCCACGAATCCAATTAAGGGGCATCGTCTCGATCGGGCATGGTCTTTCTCTCTCTAGGTGGAAACCCGCGCAGAGTCGTGTCTTGCGACTGGAGAAAGCCGTCCGATGGACATCCTCGGAAATGCATTCTTTGATGATGATTCCGACGACGATGACAGCTCATCAATGGCAGTCAAAGGGCGCGTTGCTGTTGGAGGAAGCAGCTCTTCCGGGTCTCGTCTCTCTCTCTCTCATGAACACACACATACACATACACATACATACACAAGCATACGCTCAGACGCACAAATGCCCAACAAAGTAACAACTTTTGAAAGAGATCTATTTGTATGGATTTGTGTATCCAATCGGGACTCTCTTTGAGTTTTTTTATTAACGTTTGTTTTGATGACCAATGTAACTCATCCCGGTAGATTTTACTAGTTCTCAGTTTGTGGAGAGAGGAGATAGAGGCGACATGTTCCAATGTAGAGAGGTGGAAAATGGGTTTATTTCTACTGCTTGGTTACTTTTTTCTTAGGTCAGAAAGACAACTATTAAATTTAGATGGAAATAACTCTTTTTAATATAATATTTTATTTAACAACTGGGGGTGCCTTAAACCTATCACTTTTCATTCCCAAACACAACATCAGAGTACAATAATTCCCAACGGAACTCAGTTTATTGAAATTCAGAAGCTGTCTGAGCTAGCAATTTTATGAGTTGAAGACAGAGAATACCCAAAATTTAATCAATAACTTTTCACTCAATTATGCATTTCTGTTCTCCTTTTGTGTGGAAACAGAAAGTTGCCTATGAAGCCGAAAGGATCCCTTGGAGATGGCCCGAGCAAGGCGCAATATACAGTTTGGCGAGAACTGGCAGAAATATTTTCTGTTCGATTCCTTGAATTTGAAAAGCTGGATTTGGAAGATATATATGGAGTCATCTTAGCAGCCGGCCTTTATTCGTATGTTATCTTTGAACGGTATTTTGGAGATCCTCTTCCATGCATTGATTCAGAGGTTAGCCTACCGATATTCCTTCTCTTGTTCTCGTTTATTAAGAACACAAACATACAACATATGGTTCATAGAGGTAGGGGGAGGGGGGGAGCGAGAGCCGAGGTTTTCAGAGAGAGAGAGAGAGAGAGAGAGATGCGACGACTGCCTGGTCGAATGAGGATTACACCTTTTCTTCCTCTGCTTGTATGCTGTAACGGCCTGGAACAAAATATCAGTCACATTTCGTTGCCAGATCATGGTGCCGGAGAGTTCAATTCAGCAGGTATGGTTCGCTTGTTGTGATAGAGTGCGTAGGCAAGGGACTGTACAGGGGACAAGAGACCGGGCGTCAAGTTTCTTATGTACATGCTGGCACATTTGGAAGCATCGCAATGTCAGAGTGTTTGGTGGAAGTCGTGCGCAGGCTGTGTTGCTGGCTTATAAAATCCTAGAGGAAATTGCGCTATGGTAGATACACTGCCGACGCAAGGGATCAGGGACAATTTTAGGAATTTTGGAATGGATGCGCTAGGCTAGAATATAACCGCACACAGATGGTTGCTCAGCATGCATCAGTATACAGTCAGGGAAAGTAAACATCGCATGTAGGTAAAGTTTGTAATGGGATGCTGTAATTGGTAGGGTAGAGAATTGAGAATTGGGTGTAATACTGGTAATGTGTATAGGTAGCTACACAGCTAGATTGGATATATTCTAAACTGTTTTTATTTTTAACTACAATCTTGGCAGCTACTACCTTAGTTATTTTATTTTTTATTCACCTTTTCCTCACCTTTAAATGTAAGTTTATTTTTTCTTTGTATTCAGGGTTACATCAGATTGACTGGTCCAAGACGGGCAGTTGTAGCATCAGATGGTCTTACATTGAGGTCATGTCTGTTCAACTCAAGAATGATGGAGCACCCCTGCTGTCAACGTGGTGTTATGTGGACATCAATGCATACATCCTTTGATCAGTTCATGTGTGAGGAGATTGAAAGTGATTTCGGCCCTATTGAGGTTCAGTATGCTGTTTATGAAAATAGTGCAGAGGCTATTCTGGAAGTTACTCTCATTGACTGGGAAGGGAATGGAGAGTGTGCCAAAGTTGAAATATTTGGGACTGTCACTGCACGGAACAATAAGGTTACATATTATGGGGCTCAGAGTTTGCTGTTTTACAAGAAGAGTGAGGAGGCTATATGTATTGCTTGTTCGGATGCCATCCCTCTCGCTCTGTCACGGAATGTTGCAGTACTCCTGCTTGGATCGACTCTAATGGTTGATCTGTGTATTTCTGTGGATGGAATACTTGTTGAAGAAACCGTGCCATTTGATTCAAGTTTAACCGGTGAGGAGGAGAAGATTGTCTGGGGAAAATGTGGTAAAATTAAAGTGAAGGCTACTTGGAGGGCACGGATTGCTTGGCAGGAAATAGAGGGAATTTTGTAACCAGTCAACTTGTATGACTCGTTGCTGGGACTGTGGAGTAGTTGTTTAAGCAGTTAGTTCCTTCTTCTATGTTTGTACTTCTATGTCAGTTTGATATACTAATTATTAAGTATTATATGGGACTTTAACAGGTTCTGATTTTGTTGTATAAAAATATGGTTGGTTGTTTGATTTGTGTAGTTTGCTTTTGGAATTTGGATCTATGTAACTATGTAAGCATGTGTAGCAGACATCCTGCGTAGATGTGCTTTTACTGGTTTATTAGAGTCGTTGGCAAGTTCCCTTCAAGCTGGGAATTATAAACTGCCTTGTGTAAACACAGAATTATTTGATGCTTAGAAATGTTAGTATTATGACTGCGCGTTGTTATAAGCCATCTTATGTTAAGAAATTAACAAATTACAGAGTTAAAAAGTGTCAAAGCAAGTTGCGCCGACTGAACTCTGACGCTAAAATGTTTCACAGGAAGCCTTCTTAGTTTTTATTTAACTGGAACCAAATCAAGAATGGCGTACAAAAAAAAAAAAAAGGTAAAGAACGCAATGCAATAAAAATAAGAGAGATTATTTAGAAGCATAATCAATGTAGGAAGAGACAAAGAAAGCAATGATACTTAAAAATAAAAAATTTTGTATTTGGTTGAAATGTTCTCAAGATCAAATATAAATTCTTTATTTTTAAAGTAACTATGAAAACATACTCAGGAAAACCAAAGATTTCCTATGCACCATCAAGAAATTAAAAATAACGCATTTCATCCAGAATTTATGATAGCCATGATTTTTCTTTTGGATTAAAAGGAACAAGATCAAGCATAAGTGCAAGGCCTCATGGTCAATTTATCTAACAAAGAATAATACATTTCTTGCAGCCAAATCTCCCATAAATGAATAAATCATTTATCTGTCTCGTTTGATTGAAGCGTCAGTGAGTGAACAAAATGTTTGGCAATTTTCATTTCAAAAAATAAGGTCGATCTAACTTTTAATTGCTTCAAAAATCAAAAGAACACCTTTGTTTAAAAGTCAATTCCATTTCATTACTACCCAAGTATAAACTAATTATTTAATGTTTTCTATTTATTTGATGTTTTTATAAGTAAAAGTCTGATCCTGCATTTGAAAATGCTTTACTGGTGTTTTCCTTGTGCAATGATGGGTCAACTTAGGTTTTCTTTTTTTGGGCACTAATATATATTTTCCTTAATATACTTTCTGATATTTTCAGAATATTACAGCAAGCATATATAGCATGCAGTGAATAAGGAATATATAGAAAATTGAATATATTTTAGTGTCAAAAATAAATTGAGCCGTTTACATTGGCTGTTACTTGGCTAACATTTTGTAAAAGAAAACAAATGACTAGAATATTAATGATGTCAGCCACATCGAACGGATACATTACTAAATAGTAATTAACACCAGAAAAGTTACTATTCAAAATAAGACAATAACCATTACAGATAAGCTATTACATCTCCAGTTAAATTAGTACTTAGCAACAGTCATGATAACCTACATCAACCGAGTAGCAGGGGATTTGTGCAAACCGTTATCAGTTTTCACCAGCTTCCTTGTGAACCTTTTCATTCAACCAGATAACTTTCACCTTAATCTTACCAAGATAGCAAACCAGAATCAGCTCCTCATCCCCAGTTGATCTGGCTATAAAACTCACAGACCCTTCGGCAAAGATGGTACCGCAATGCAGAAGGCACACATCAACAATAAGGACTGAACCAAGTGGAAGTACTGTTACTTGCCTTAAAAGAGGGAGATGGGTCACTTTTCCAGGATGGACACTGATGGCCTCCTCACTATTACTGTCAAACAACAAACTTCTGGCCTTTGGGTCAGTAATCTTGCTGTTTCGCACGCCCACGGTTCCATAAACTTCGACCTTTTCTCCTTCCCAATCGATGAAAGTTACATCTAGATGGGCCTCTGCACCATCTTCATAAATTGCATAATTCAACTCCATAGCACCGAATATGCTTTCCCATCGGTGGACCATGAGCTGGTCATTTAAGCTGACATTCCCTTCCATGTCAGCTCTCCATATATCATGTCTGGGCTGCCTGTCAAACACAGCCAATGCTACATGGATCAGGATAGGAATAAGGGAAACATCGTCATTTGCTTCTATGCCACGCTCCGGTCCAGTTAGCCTGACAAAACCCTGCCAGCATGATAGAGTCATTTAATGTATCTGGATAAATGAGAGAGGATAAAACGTGAAAACATGGATGCAAGGAAGTCAAGATCTCTGTACATAAATTAGGGGTTTAAATGTTAAACAGGAAGTATACGAATTCAGACTTAAACTAAATGATAACAGCAATAGACAAGTCATATTAATATGAAGTTGCAACAGTCAACGAATGCCCTTCTGAAAGTTCAAGTTACACATTCTTCCTAAAATTTAAAAATCATAATCATATTTTGCAAACTTGAGAGACTCAAATTTACCCATCCATTAGCTATTCTATTTAAATCACCTGCATATAAGGGGGCCCACTTTCATCCTCCCTCGGTCCCTCCCACATCAGTGCTCCTATGCACAACCCCCCCACCCCCCCGCCCCCCCCGGCGCACTCATCACCCAGAGAGGCATTGACAGGAGAAGATCCTTCAAGTACCAACCCTATACAAGGACGAGAGATGCAAAAGAGGCAAAATAGCTACTGAAGGCTTTGCATGATTTTGCAAATTTTAAGTTCCTCTTGTGTAATAGTGCAGTTTCTATTTCTATGATACCCAGGGGTTATGGTACAACTGTTATGGGGCTTTTAACTTTTAATGATTAAGTTTTGGTTGTGTGGGTGTATTGAAATGTCAACGATAGACATGGTTACTGAGGTTCGGCCATTCTCTTTGATCCAGATCATAGCCTATACGGGCTGACAAAGATTGCAAATGAATAGGTCAGGTCAAGGAAGTAGTGCTGACTGCTGAGCCCTATATGAGGCCCTTTAGAAAGAAATTAAGATAGCAAAGGTTGTCTTACATCTTGATCAATGATCTGGGGATGACCAATGCTGCGTTTAAAAAGCATGTATGGGACAGTTGGGGTCTTGAGTAGTATAGTACCAAAGATACACTTGAAATTGTGTTCTGTGAAACCAAGGAATTGAATTGAGAACACCTCCAAAAGTCTCCTCTTGATCCTTTGGCATGGTTCCAAGTGTAGCACATGCAGTGCACCCTTCTGTTTCCCCAAGCAGCTGACATCAGTAGTTCTGCACAGAGTTCAGAGATAGTGAGCATTTCCTATAACTAAGTGTATGAATTAAGATGGTTTATTATTTTTTTCTGTTTATTTCTTCCTTTCTTCTTCTTACTTCCATATGATGTTTTTCTTTGTATATTTCTTAATCACTGGGCAACGGAAGAAGGAAATAGTTATATCATTCTGGTTTTTCAAAGAGAAAAAAAGAGGAGTAATTTTGAAAAAGGAAGAAGGGAACTTTTAATCAAATTAAACTATTCTGAGATTACCAGAGTTCACAGACACATAAATGTGGGAAGAGAGAGAGAGAGAGAGAGAGACCTTAAGCATCTTTCGAAATCACCCGGAGTTTCCATCCGACCGCCTTATTCAGCCGCGTGCGGCGTGCCTCTCCCCGAATTTTAGTTTATATCTTATCAAACTGTAACTAATAGGAAAAGGGAAGCGACCATTTTAGTAACGTCGGAACCCTTCAGGCTTTTATGAGCCTTTTCCGATTTCCCATTAGCATCTTACTCTTCGGCTTTTTTAAGTGAAGCCCATAGGCCGTATATTAACTAACTGAGTCTTACAGCCCAATGAAGAGATACAAAATAACAGAAAATAAAATAAAGCCTAAAATAACATAAGATAACTGAGTCATCCCATGAAATGCCTTTCTCAAAGCCTAAAATAACATAAGATAACCGAGTCATCCCATGAAATGCCTTTCTCAATTCTCTTCTTCCTGAAAACTAATCTATCCAATTTACTCCGATCTGAAGCTCCTCCATGATTCATGAAGTTAAGCTGCCTACCCCTTGGACCTTGGTAAATCTCGGAAGCAGTTCTCATTTCTTCTGGCGATGTTGGTAATTGTGTGCCGCTCTGAGATGGACGGTGCTTCAATATGCGTGCTTCTGACCAGCACTGCTCAAAGTGGCTGAGATCTGCACTATGAGCTCTGTCTTTCTCCAGGACAATGTTTCCACCTGAGCTGCATTAGCTTCCCTGATAAGCGTCTCGCAATTGCTGAAAATAATAACCCCTCGTGGATAACGACTCAGCATGTCTCCCTAAGTGACCGCTGTCAGGAGAGCCATTGATTCTTCAGTATTATACATCTATGTTCGTAATACATTTTTTATAATTAGAAGCAATTTTTCAGTATTATACGATTACTATACTTTGAGAAATTGTTTAAAAGCAAGACATTACCAAGTTTCGTGAAAAATAAAAATTGGGTTGGGTCTTGAACTAATTACCAATATCTTTTTCATTTATAATACATAAAATAATTCGGCCAATTTGTTTCTCGGTATCTGATCCTATTCTCCAAAAAACAATTAGATTTGAATTTGGTTCATATTTTTAGTGACATTACAAGCACCTCGCTTGTATAGTTTTTCAGAAAGAATTCTATTAACAATGCAATGGTATTCTTAGGATACGTGTTTCTAAGGAGATTATAAGTGCATATGAGTACTCCAAATTAAACCCGATGCAGTCACAAATTCCCAAATTTGATGTACAAATGCCTGTAGTGCTAGTTTGTACAATTTTCTGCATATCAACAGTACATGCCTCGTATTTTATATTAAAATCATAATTTAGAAAATAAAGTACTAGAATTTCAAAAAATCCCCAAAACTGTTGTACCGTTATAGTACCGGTACAAATTAAGCAAGGTAACAAAACACGTAGCAGTCAAATGCATACCAACGGATCCACCATCACCACCAACATTTAAAAAAAAAAAAGAATGGTTTTTGCGCACCCATACATGCCAAATTCCACAACTTCACCACAAAACAACAATAAAAAGAAAAAGAAAACTGTAAATAACCAATTAATTGAGCCTCTTACCCATTCTTGCCAGCTAAAAGTTTTTAATCCGTCACATTAGTTGAGTCTCTTACGTCTTTCTTGCCAGCCAAGATCTGTTCAAATAAACAGTCATAAACAAAATTATAGTAACTTGCTTCAGTTAGAGTCCAATTAAATACATGAAGTGAATATAAAATAATATTAAATGAACCAAGCTAATATTTGGAATTCTATTGGCAGTAGATATAAGAAATTTTTTAGCTGTCAGATGAAATATCAATTATAACCTGTGGGGTACAAAAGAAGAGCGAGCATCTATGGGGATAGTAGAAAAATCTCCAATTAGTGAGCCAGTGATAATGCCTCTCGAACTAAGTGGCAGTTCAGGAGCTGGACCTTTAGCATAGTTGAACGATTTCAATAAACTACTCCTTGAAGATAATCGAGGATTTTTTGATTTAGATGGTACTTCAGACATTGCAATTGGCAGTTTCATCAAATCTCTTACAACTGGTGAGGCACACAGAAGGTGCACCTGCTGGAGATGTGAAAGGTAGGAACTTGTGGTGATTGTTCCTATGGCGGGGGCCTGCTGCAGAACAGGTAAGATGGATCTCAGCACTCCACTTGGAGGCGAGGTGTTCCTCCACCAATCTGCATCATAATTAATCATTCAGTATGTTTAGTTAATACTTAGTTAAGATAGATCTGAATCGTTCAACATGATATCCATATGAAAATGTACTTGAATACTAAATTTTACATTTTTTAGAATTTTTTTAGATAGGTAGAAAATCACTTGATAAAAAATTTCTAGACCATTCAAATTAGTGATTTTCTGTCTATCTAAAAATAGTAAAAAAATTCTATAAAATATAAAATTTAGTATGCAAATACATTTTCATATTGAAATCATGTTGAACGGTTCAGATTGACTATTTGGACTTTGAAAACCAAAAAAATGATCTGTAGTACAGACCAATCCATGTTATGCATAGTACCATAGCCTCACTCATAACATATTGTCCATTGATAATTGGTTTCATACTAATGGTCAATGTAGGCTCATTTGAGTTAAATTGAATTCTAGTTTCATAATTCGGGATTAATGGAGGTTAGGGCCCAATATTATAACATATTGGGATGAATGTATTGACTATGAAGGGTCTGACCTGCATGAAACTGAATTGCTTGGTGTGGGGTCGGGAAATTAAATTGTGGTCGGAACAAGAACTCCTTAGCACCTCTGAAATGGTTTAATATCTGGAAAGTAACAAAAAAAAAGCAAGCTTTCATTATATGTGAAACTTAAGATATGGTTCGGAACATATGAACCCTATGTACTGCTGCAATATAATAAAATCCTCACATACTAGCTTACTGTATGAAGAAGCTGGTCAGCATTAAAGAACATTTATTTAGATTTTATACTTTTTGGTTTGTGTTTTTTTTTTTATTGCTTTTAGCTGTTTAGCTCCATCTAATTAAGCTCTTGAGCCTAAATTGGATCTGATTCGTGCTTCTTCCCTCCAATAATGTAAGCCAAAATGATACCAATAAGAAAAAAATAAAAATAATAATGAAAATAATGAAGACCCAAAAAAGACTAATTAGAATTTCAAACTTTTCTAACTTTACTGTCACACCTTGTGTTGATGGCCTTGGTAACTGTCCACCGTGTGGAGCTGCACCCCGCTTTCATTGTTTATGATTAGACTATCAGGCGAATTGGTGGTCGGCAAGCTTCTCTTCCAAGCCAGAGGGTTCATGCAGTCTTCATATATCTCTTGCAATTTTGTCAACTACAAATGCATGGAGTTAAAAGAGGAAAGGGAGGCAAATTAGGCCTCTCTGCTAGAGTCCGATGGTTGGGTGAGTCTATGATACTATGCATATCACAGATTGGTTTGTAATAATAATCAATATTTTGTTTTCAAAATCCTAACGGTCGATCCGAACCGTTCAACATGATCCCCATATGAATATATACTTGCAGACCGAATTTTATATTTTCTAGAATTTTTTTTATTATTTTTAAGATAGATAGAAAATCACTGTTTTTGGATGGTCCAAAATTTTAAAATCAAGTGATTTTCTACCTATCTTAAAAATAGTAAAAAAATTCTAAAATATATAAAATTTGATATGCAAGTACATATTCATATAGGGATCATGTTGAACTGTTCGGATCGAATGTTAGAATTTTGAAAACAAAAATATGGATCCGTCTTACGGACCAAACTGTGCTATGCATAGTACCATAGACTCACTCTTACTTTTTTCTACCCCAAGCATACTACCATAAAAGATAAAAGTCTATATTCACCCATAAACCAAAATTACATATTTAACATAATAACTCTTTAGTCAAAACTGCAAAGCCATGATCATATTTACATTTGTCTTTTTTTGGTTCAGGTCAATATGAGAAGAACTCTGAGAATAAGGATGTATTGGTAAAACAACATAATCTATTGAAGTCAGGTGAGGAAAAGTGACTCTACATTTTATTTGATATTGAGGTAGCATGCTATTGGCTTAATATTAGAAAGTATTCTTTTAATGATTTTGCATAAGATTTTTATTATTGTAATATCTATGAAAAAATGAATATAAAGGATATAGCCTCTTTATCATACATATATCCTATTAAGAAATACCCATTGTTCAGCAGAAAGACGATAAAGCTATATTAACCGACTTTTTTAAGTATTTTGTCAACTAAAATCTTATTAACAAATAAAAGCATGATCTAACAGGATCAAATGTTTTGTAAAGTATCTCAGGATATTAAAGTGACCACTAATAGTGTATTACCTTAAGATCCAGAGGCTGTAGATGAGCAATAGTATGGATTATTTTTCCTTGGTAGGCTGCAATTGTATATTTTCTCCCCTTGATACCACCACCATTCTTTTCCTTAGACCTAGAAGTGGAACCAGAAGTGGAGCCTTTAGAAGTCGAACTAGAAGCGGAGCCTTTAGAAGTCGAACCAGAAGCAGAGTCTTTCTCATATTTATGGTGACCATCTCTTCGACTACCACTACCTTTGCCATTATTTGGGCCATCAGCCCCAGCCCCTTCACCGACATTCAGACCCCTACTTTTTACTCTGCCTATTGCAACTTTTTTTCGAACATCACCATGCGAGAAAATGCCATATTCATGATAAAGAGAACTAAAATCCTTAGAAAAATATACATTTGTAATGCTGTACCATTTTTTTAGCATTGTTGTCTGGATATAGGTAAACCTAGGTGGTGGCATGTTATAGGTAAATCCAGCTAGTGGTATGGGTTTGGGTCTGAAGAAACGGCGAACGCTCGCTTCAATCGGATAAAACCGAGTGGATTCACAAATTACCAAAATCAATTTTAACATTGACAATGGAACCTCTTGATTCCTCAAATCACCATTATAGTTGCTTAATACATAAATCACATGACTTATGCTCTCTCGTGTTAAATCTATATTATGCAGTTCACCCCCACCGGCCTTAGCTAATAAATCATCATAAGAACCATTATATTGGAATACACTTGCTTCGCCAAAATTGTCAATGTCGGGATAATTCAACCGAAACCATTTTCCACGGGAATTTTGAAATCCATGAAAATAAAAGTCCCTTGAATTTATCTTAACTTTCACCTTTGCATGATTTGACCGTAGTTCAATTGTGCACCACCCATAGAATATGCCATCAAATATGTACAAACCGTCACGCTCCGACAAAATTTTACGCAATTTCTTTCTTAATTTTTTGATAAATCTATGGAAGTTTCCTTCATTCACATCAAATGAACTAAATATACCATTGTTAGCATTATTGTCACACCCCAGGACAACCCGCCGCGCATTTATGCGCCAGGCGTTAAGCACATCACATACATTATCAATAACACAACCAAATAAGCCAATATATTAAAAATAAACAAGGTTCATAAACACACAAAGGGGAAAATATGTCAGACATGGCTAGTCAAACAGTTACCGCCATGTCTGCATCATATATGATTCATACAAATATAAATTAAAAACAAATAGTGGCTACTCTTAATAGTTTCCGCTAAATTTTCTCACTCACGGCCTTCCTCCATGTCTCCTTCTTCATTTCCTGGAACCCACATAAAAGTGGAAACAAAACGGGTGAGAGATCGAACTATCTCTCAGTGCGGGATTTAGTTCCAGCCCGGTGCTTTTACAAATGAATGCATTAAATACCCAAATAACATAAAAGTAAAGGTTTTGAAATAACCCCCAATTTTCCTATCAATTCAGACATGCAATCTTTTCAAAACATTCTCGGTTCTGTTCCTGTTTCTCTTTAAAATTCTCACACTCCGGGTTCGCCACACATGGACAATCCGGCCTTTCTCCTTTGGGAATCCATGCCCGTACATGAAAACTTAGTTGGAGTCGCCACACGAGGACGAGCTGTTCTGTTCTGTTCTGTTCTGTTCTTACTCCGGATCACCACACACGGATAATCCGGCCTTTCTCTCTGAGAACCCATGCCCGTGCAGGATAGCCCAAAGAGTCGCCACACGAGGACGAATCTGGAAGGGTCGTTGCGGGGACCCAACCGGCAGATCGCCACACACGGACGATCCGATTTTCGAAAACACATGCAGAACCGCCACACAGGGACGGCCCCAATTTAAAACAGTTCATTAAAACTTTCCTTGTTCACATTCACACTATCCTGTCAGTTCAAATCAATGCATCCAAAAAAGCTCCTAACATGCAATTCTACACAAAACAAAAGAGAATTCGACATTCTCAACATGCAGATCATCTACCAGATTGGGAAAAAGGATTACCTACCTTAATCCACGCATTTCTTATTATTTGTAAAAAGACCAGGAAACCCGCACCTGTATTCTTAGTGACCTCGCGTGTGTCGGGATCTCGCGTATTCTCAGCGTCTCCTAGAACCTCGCGGTTTGCTCCTAAGTTTATAAACGCTTGATTAGGTTCTTATTTCTATTTGTATTTAAATCAATTGTCATCCAACAACTTAACACAAAAATCATTTAATAGGTTAGTGAACTTCGGTCTAGGGTCAGGGTTTCGACTGAGTAGGTACGGCCTGGTCTGACCTAGTTGGTACGGCCTGGTCTGATCTGGGTAGGTACGGCCTAGCCGCACGGCCTGGTACGGGCCTGGTATGACCTAAGTAGGTACGGCCTAGCCGCACGGCCTGGTACGGGCCGTACCTAACTTAAGGTTTTGGAGTTTGGCCGGCCAAGAGAAAAAAAGAGAAAGAGTGTCGGCCAACAAAGGAAAAAGGAGGGGGAGAGGCCAGAGGGTTGCGGCTAGGGGTTTCCTTCGGGTCTAGGCTGCAGGGGTTTCGGGTTTGGTTATAGGGTTTCGGGTTTGGGTCTTTGGGGGCCGGCGGCTCAAGGGAGAGGGGAGAGTAGAGAGAGGGTTAGGGTTAGAGGAGAGGGCTGCGGTTTGGTGGTTGGCTGTCGGCGGCGGCAAGGAGAAGAGAGGGGGCTGTGGCCGGCGGCAGCAAAGCCAAAAAGGAGGGGTGTTTCGGCCAAGAAGTTTCAAAAGAGAGAGAGAGAGAGAGAGAGAAAGAACTTACAGGAAATTTGATGGGAGAGGAGGTTTCAACAGGAAATGAAAGATGAGAAAGTAGGTTTGTCTTGGAGTGCTTATATCATAATACATGGGCTAAAACTAGATTGACAATTTTCTAATCTTGGGCTTTCAAATTGGGCTATGTGTATAATTTAGATATTAAATATAAACATGAGCAAAATTTAGATATCAATTATTTCAATTTTTATACAAATCTGCTATTTATTTCTTACTCCTTTTTATACGTTGTCTTCATATATATATATATATATATATATATATATATATATATATATATTTATACATATACATATTTATTGCTAATTTAGAATTTAATAATTTAATTTTACCCTGATTCAGAGGTGTTACATCCTCCCCCCCTTGGAAATACTGTTCAGTCCCCTGAACAGACTCGGCGTCCATCTCTTCAAACACTTCCGGGTATGTTGCGCGCATGGTTTCTTCGATTTCCCAAGTAGCTTCTCGGTTGGAGTGACGTCCCCATTGTACCAATACTTGTTTAATGGTTTTACGTCGGAGACTGATTTCCTTAGTGTCCAGTATCTTCATTGGTCGCTCTTCATACACTAATGTTTCGTCAAGTCCCAGATTTGAAAAGTCGAGTATGTGAGAGGGATCCCGGATATATTTCCGTAATTGAGACACGTGGAAAACTGGATGTACTTTGTCTAGGGCCGGCGGTAACGCTAGCTCATAGGCAAGTGGTCCGATGCGTCGAAGAATTTCAAACGGTCCAACAAATCTAGGACTTAATTTCCCTGCTACACCGAACCGTCTTACTCCCCTCCTTGGAGAGACCTTCAACCAAACATGGTCCCCGGTTTCGAATTCCAATGGTCGTCTCCTCAAATCCGCGTACTTCTTCTGTCTGTCTCGAGCAGTGCTTAGTCTGTCTAGGATCAGTTGAGTTCTGTCTGCGCAATCCTTTACCATTTCTGGCCCTGTTGGTAGTTGTTCCCCGTGGTTTCCCCACCACAAGGGGGTTTTCCAACGATGTCCACACCAGGCTTCAGATGGTGCCATGCCGATACTGGCATGGTAACTATTATTGTATGCGAACTCGGCCATGGTCAAGTGGTCTGCCCACGAGCCTTGGAAGTTAATAGCACACGCTCTTAGCATATCCTCTAAAGTTTGAATTGTACGTTCTGACTGGCCGTCGGTCTGAGGGTGATGAGCGGTACTGAAATTGAGCCGGGTTCCCATTGCCTCCTGGAAGCTCTTCCAGAAATGCGAGGTGAATCGCGTATCCCGATCTGATATGATGGTTTCGGGAACTCCATGGTATTTGAACTGACATTGAAGAAAGAGCTCTGCCAGTTCTCCACCCGATGTAGGGGTTCGTAGGGGTATGAAGTGAGCTACCTTGGTCAGTGTGTCTACAATGACCCAGATTGAGTCATATCTCTTTTGGGTTCGCGGTAGCCCCGTGATGAAGTCCATGGTGATGATTTGGAACTTCATTTGTGCCCTGGAGTTTGGGTATAGCAACCCTGCCATCTTCCTCCGTTCTGCTTTCACTTGTTGGCAGGTGATGCATCTAGCGACAAATTCTGACACATCTTTCTTCATGTTGGGCCACCAAAATTGGGTACGGAGGTCCTTATACATCTTTACTTCTCCTGGGTGAATGGTATATCCCGATTCGTGGGCTTCTCGTAGAATTTCGTTTCTCAATCCCCCCTGTTCTGGGACACAAACCCGCTGGTTGAAATAGAGGAGCCCATCCTCGTTTTCCTTGAAGGTCGACATTGGATTGGTACGGGCCAATTCCCGGTACCTTTGATGTCGCTCGTCGCCTTGGTCTGCGTCCCGGATTCGAGACTTCAGTTCTGGTTGTACCGATATAGCCGCTAGGGTGAGTACCGCATCCTTCGCGGTTCCCTTGATGTCAGTTTCTTCCTGAATCCAGCTGGCCGATACACACACTCCCAAATTCATGTGTCGCATTTCTTTGATCAGTTCTGTCTCTTGGGTTATTGCCTCTGCCAAGTTTGACGCCCCTTTCCTACTGAGCGCGTCTGCCACCACATTTGCCTTCCCAGCCAAGTACTGTATGTCTAAATCATAATCCTTCATTAGTTCCAGCCACCTTCTTTGTCTCATGTTCAATTCCTTCTGGGTAAACACATATTTTAGACTTTGGTGATCCGTGAATACTCAGCATTTCGCCCCATAGAGGTAGTGTCTCCATGCCTTGAGCGCGAAGATTACTGCTGCTAATTCCAGGTCATGTGTGGGGTAGTTTTGTTCATGGTTCTTCAATTGCCGTGACCCGTAGGCAATTACTTGTCCGTCTTGCATGAGCACACATCCCAGGCCGTTTCTTGACGCGTCCGTATACACTGTGAATTCTTGGTCCGGTTTGGGTAATGTTAATACTGGGGCACTGGTTAGTAGTTTCTTCAGGGTTTGGAAACTCTCTTCTTGACTTTCCGTCCATTTAAAAGTAGTTCCCTTGTGCAGGAGTTGGGTCATGGGTCGGGCTGTCTTTGAGTATCCGGGAACGAAGCGCCTATAGTATCCCGCTAACCCTAGGAAGCTGCGTATATCCGCTACGTTCTTGGGTTGAGTCCATTCTACCACTGCTTTGATTTTATCTGGGTCCACCCGGATACCTTCTCCCGTCACTACGTGTCCCAGAAATTTAACCTCTTTCATCCAAAATTCACACTTGGAGAATTTGGCGTACAACTGGTGTTCACGTAATCTTTGCAATACTGTACGCAGGTCCTCGGCATGATTCTCTTCCGTCTTTGAATAAATCAATATGTCATCAATAAAAACGATGACACAGCAATCAAGTAGGTCATGGAATACCCGGTTCATCAAATCCATGAATGCTGCCGGAGCATTGGTTAACCCAAATGGCATGACAGTAAATTCATAGTGCCCGTAACGGGTACGAAACGCTGACTTTTCTACGTCTTGCGGTTGGATCTTCAACTGATGATACCCCGATCTCAAGTCAATCTTGGAATAGACCGCCGCCCCTTGGAGTTGGTCGAATAGGTCTTCAATTCGCGGAAGAGGATATTTGTTTTTGATTGTGACTTTATTTAACTCTCGGTAGTCGATGCAGAGTCTCATACTACCATCTTTCTTCCTGACGAACAGCACTGGTGCGCCCCACGGCGATGTGCTTGGTCTTACGAATCCCAGTTCTAGAAGTTCCTCTAACTGGACCTTCAGTTCCTTAAGTTCCGCCGGTGCCATTCGATACGGGGCCTTAGAGATTGGACGGGTACCAGGTAGTATGTCTATGTGGAATTCGATTTCCCGATCAGGGGGTATTCCTGGCAGTTCCTCCGGGAATACATCGGTATACTCTGAGACGATAGGTACCGACGTTATCTCTGGTTTTCCCGTCTCGAGTTTCATCACGGTGACTAGGAAGGCGGAACAGCCACTGTCGATGAGTCTCCTTGCTTGGTTGGCAGATATTGTAGGGGTTCCGCCTCCTCGTTTCCTGAGCCGGATAGTGAGGTCATGGAGACCGGGCCTGTTGATGACCATCCTTCCCTTCAGGCAGTCAATCGTCACGCCGTTTCGAGTGAGCCACTCAAGACCCAACATTAGGTCATAGAGACCCGTCTTAGAGACTATGGGATTTATCGGGAATTCCCTCCCCGCTAATTGGAGTTTTAACCCTACGCTTCGAATTTCCGGGGTAGTATATTGCACTGCGGGGGTACTTATAGTCAATAGTTTACCCGAGTCCCGGGTCGGTACCCTGTGTTTGTCTACCCACTCCCTTCCTATGACTGAATGACTACAACCAGTGTCTATGAGTACAAAAGCAGGAATTCCAGAAAGTTCAAACGTACCAGTTAGAAGGTCAGTAGCCACATCCTCTTCTTCGTAATATTCCTTAGTCGGGTTCACACCCATCTCACAACTGCAACATTCATGCGCATGCACTCCCACCCTTTGGTTTCCTTGGTTCCCGCTGCGGTTGTCATTGGGAGGGTTGTAGTTACCGGTCCCTCTGCCAAGCGGTGCCCGTGTAGGTGGAGCTGCGTTTCCCACCTGTTGTCGGGAATCATTTCGCTGCAGGGGGCAGTCCTTGATGAAGTGTCCATGTTTGTTGCACCGATGACACACCCCCAAACGGAAGCTGCATTGTTCCGTTGCGTGGTTACGGCCACAATAATTGCACAGAGGTGCTGGGTTAGTTTGATAGTTGGGCCGGGCATTCCCGAAATTTCCTCTATTTGGGGCCGATCTCACAGGTTCCTCCACCTTGGGTCGTACATTCCTCAATCCCCCAGCTTGACCGATGCGGCCGTCATATGACTCCGCAGTAGTTGCCCTTAACATTAGATCCGACAGTCGGTTGGTCCCCGGAGTATCAATGATCTGAGCAAGACGGGGGTTCAGTCCCCCGAGGTATTGTTGTCTGAGGCGGAATTCATCTCTCACGATATCGGGTGCATACCTCATTAAGTTCTCAAACTTGGAGTTATACTCCACCACTAAACTGCTCCCCTGTTTCAAGCTTGTAAACCGTTGTCGGAGTGCCTCTCTTGACATGGTGTCCATATAGCGGCGTTCGAATTGCCTTTCGAACTCCGTCCACCCTTTTTCCTCAGCGGTTTCACCCCACCCGCGTTTCACCTCTTGCCACCAAAATCGAGCATGACCCTCCAGTAATTGAGTAGCTAGCTCCACTCGGTGTTCCTCAGGGGCTCTCAAGATTTGAAGTTTATCCTTGATGTTTGCGACCCAGTTCTCTGCTGCGGCAAAGTCACCTGTCCCATCGAAGGTCGGGGGGCGCAATGAGGTGAACGATCGGTAGTATTCAAAGAACGTGTCGGCCTCTCTAGGCTGTCGCTGTTCGTATTCCATGGCTACCCTGGTCACCCGCTCTAGTCCCTGCAGTAGGGCATTCAACTGAGGGTTCTCCAGTGGAATCCTAGTGTCGCCATCTGCGTCGCTCGTGTTTGAGTTAGTTCTGGTTCCTTTCGCCATCTCTGACTTCGCTGCGCAAAGGGTACTTGATGTGAGTTTTTCATTCTTCCAAGTTTTATATATATACATATATACTTGTATTGTTATTAGTTACCGAGTTCATCGCATGACTTATAGATATTCAACTCAAGGCAAATAGACGCAATTTAAAGAAGGGATTTCAAATTACGAATCAAAATTTAAATTTCTTTAGATTATAACTACTTATTTAAACATTCAACGAAATTACAGATACATGTGAGATTTATAACTATATCATTATTTTTTTTTTTTTTTTTTTTTTTTTCTAAAGTGTCCTAATCGGTCTCAAAATATCCTTTGAGTATGTCTTTCCTAACGTGATATGTCCAGTCGTTCCGAACTTCTGACATTGTGAATGGTTCTGCTTCCATTTCCGCTCTTATAGTTGGGTCTTCTTCTTCCTTCTGGGGCTTTTCCCCGATGAGCTTGTTCTTGTTTCCCGACATTCTCCGCATTTCCGCTCTGACTGGTTGTTCGTGAGGCGGCCAGAACACTAAGCTACGGTGCGCGCAGTCTATTAGCACGTGGTGCTCCTTGAGCCAGTCCATTCCTAAAACCATTTCGTATGCTCCGGTGTCAGCCACGATTGGGTCCACTCGCCATTTTCCATTCTGCGTGTTCACATGAAGCTCCGGACAGTATTGCTCTTCCACACTATGTTCGAGTCCTGCGAAGAAACGGCGTCTTCCGGTATGCTTCACTCTGAATCCGCTAGCCTCCACTACGTGTGGCGAGATGACGGAGTAAGGACAATTGACAGAGATTGCAGTATTGACGGTGATTCCGGACACGTCTACCCATCCGACCATTTCCTTGACTTTTGCGGTGGTTGCGAATGTCCTTAGCCAAGTGGGCTGTCCGTTACGTTGATTTGCCATCTAAGGAAAGAATCTATTTGGTTTATTTTCTACAAAATTACATTAGTTCAATCTTTCAAAAAGAAACTATCCTTGTTATATTTCAAAATAATTTGTATCGTTACTAAAAAGCATAATCCGTCACTAAATATATATACATTTGTTACTAATGGTACGCTCGGTCCACATGGTTTGGTCTATGACCTAAACGCCGCAGCCTATTGCTAACGCTCTCTTAGCGGAAGTTTATTGATATTGTATGTGCTGGCTCTGATACCAACTTAGTTGTCACACCCCAGGACAACCCGCCGCGCATTTATGCGCCAGGCGTTAAGCACATCACATACATTATCAATAACACAACCAAATAAGCCACTATATTAAAAATAAACAAGGTTCATAAACACACAAAGGGGAAAATATGTCAGACATGGCTAGTCAAACAGTTACCGCCATGTCTGCATCATATATGATTCATACAAATATAAATTAAAAACAAATAGTGGCTACTCTTAATAGTTTCCGCTAAATTTTCTCACTCACGGCCTTCCTCCATGTCTCCTTCTTCATTTCCTGGAACCCACATAAAAGTGGAAACAAAACGGGTGAGAGATCGAACTATCTCTCAGTGCGGGATTTAGTTCCAGCCCGGTGCTTTTACAAATGAATGCATTAAATACCCAAATAACATAAAAGTAAAGGTTTTGAAATAACCCCCAATTTTCCTATCAATTCAGACATGCAATCTTTTCAAAACATTCTCGGTTCTGTTCCTGTTTCTCTTTAAAATTCTCACACTCCGGGTTCGCCACACATGGACAATCCGGCCTTTCTCCTTTGGGAATCCATGCCCGTACATGAAAACTTAGTTGGAGTCGCCACACGAGGACGAGCTGTTCTGTTCTGTTCTGTTCTGTTCTTACTCCGGATCACCACACACGGATAATCCGGCCTTTCTCTCTGAGAACCCATGCCCGTGCAGGATAGCCCAAAGAGTCGCCACACGAGGACGAATCTGGAAGGGTCGTTGCGGGGACCCAACCGGCAGATCGCCACACACGGACGATCCGATTTTCGAAAACACATGCAGAACCGCCACACAGGGACGGCCCCAATTTAAAACAGTTCATTAAAACTTTCCTTGTTCACATTCACACTATCCTGTCAGTTCAAATCAATGCATCCAAAAAAGCTCCTAACATGCAATTCTACACAAAACAAAAGAGAATTCGACATTCTCAACATGCAGATCATCTACCAGATTGGGAAAAAGGATTACCTACCTTAATCCACGCATTTCTTATTATTTGTAAAAAGACCAGGAAACCCGCACCTGTATTCTTAGTGACCTCGCGTGTGTCGGGATCTCGCGTATTCTCAGCGTCTCCTAGAACCTCGCGGTTTGCTCCTAAGTTTATAAACGCTTGATTAGGTTCTTATTTCTATTTGTATTTAAATCAATTGTCATCCAACAACTTAACACAAAAATCATTTAATAGGTTAGTGAACTTCGGTCTAGGGTCAGGGTTTCGACTGAGTAGGTACGGCCTGGTCTGACCTAGTTGGTACGGCCTGGTCTGATCTGGGTAGGTACGGCCTAGCCGCACGGCCTGGTACGGGCCTGGTATGACCTAAGTAGGTACGGCCTAGCCGCACGGCCTGGTACGGGCCGTACCTAACTTAAGGTTTTGGAGTTTGGCCGGCCAAGAGAAAAAAAGAGAAAGAGTGTCGGCCAACAAAGGAAAAAGGAGGGGGAGAGGCCAGAGGGTTGCGGCTAGGGGTTTCCTTCGGGTCTAGGCTGCAGGGGTTTCGGGTTTGGTTATAGGGTTTCGGGTTTGGGTCTTTGGGGGCCGGCGGCTCAAGGGAGAGGGGAGAGTAGAGAGAGGGTTAGGGTTAGAGGAGAGGGCTGCGGTTTGGTGGTTGGCTGTCGGCGGCGGCAAGGAGAAGAGAGGGGGCTGTGGCCGGCGGCAGCAAAGCCAAAAAGGAGGGGTGTTTCGGCCAAGAAGTTTCAAAAGAGAGAGAGAGAGAGAGAGAGAAAGAACTTACAGGAAATTTGATGGGAGAGGAGGTTTCAACAGGAAATGAAAGATGAGAAAGTAGGTTTGTCTTGGAGTGCTTATATCATAATACATGGGCTAAAACTAGATTGACAATTTTCTAATCTTGGGCTTTCAAATTGGGCTATGTGTATAATTTAGATATTAAATATAAACATGAGCAAAATTTAGATATCAATTATTTCAATTTTTATACAAATCTGCTATTTATTTCTTACTCCTTTTTATACGTTGTCTTCATATATATATATATATATATATATATATATATATATATATATATATATATATATATATATATATATTTATACATATACATATTTATTGCTAATTTAGAATTTAATAATTTAATTTTACCCTGATTCAGAGGTGTTACAATTATGCATCTTATCCTACAAAATAATTTGAAAATTCACCAATTTTAGAATTACAGAATTGGTCAAAACTTCAAAAAGATATCAACTATACTTGTTTGGTTGCTAGAGATGCAACTACTTTGTCTTAAATACAGTAAAAGTATTAAAATAAGTTAAACTTTGTCTTTGGACCACATAGCCTTAAACACAGTAAAAGTTTAAAATAAGCTAAACTTTGTCTTTAAACCACATAGCGCCAAGTTTCCTTCCAAACTCAGATTAATCCCACTTTTTCAAAATGCCACCTTTTGAGACAGGTCCAACTAGCTGTTTAATGATAGATTGATTGTTTTAATGTTAAATTAACCAAACTAACCGTTTTGCACCAAACTAACACAAGAGACTCGTTTTATTCTAATAAAGTCTTTAATAGATATTTGGTCGAAAGAGACAGTACTTGAACTCCATTGACTCCATTTATTAACCAAGGGAAGTTACCTTGTCGGCGCCACTGACTCCATTTATTAACTAAGGGAAGTTACCTTGTCGGCGCCATTGACTCCATTTATTAACTAAGGGATGTTACCTTGTCGGCGCTTTGATAGTGGGCCTGTGGCGACGAAGTTTCTTCTACAATTTCGCTTTCGCATGAACACAGAGATCATCGCACCGTACGAGACGGGATGGAGCTCCGGTTTAATTCATTTGCTTTTCGTTTTCACCTCCGAAAGTTTGCACATATATCCAAAAATATGTAAATTCAAACATAGTCTCGCTTTCCAATTCTGGGCCGTGTTATTTTTCAGCGTAAAATTGTGGAAAATTGAAATTCTGTTTTCTTTAGAGTAAACTTAAAGAGTGAGATTTGCCCTTTTTTTCAAAAAAAAAAAAAAACTTAAAGAGTGAGGCTATGGTACTATGCATAGCGCAAATTGGTCCGTACTACGGATCAATATTTTTGTTTTCAAAATTCTAACGGTCAATCTGAACCGTTCAACATAATATTCATATGAATATGTATTTATAAACTAAATTGTACATTTTTTACAAATTTTATCTATTTTTTTAGATGGGTAGAAAATCATTGTTTTTGGATGGTCTAGAATTTTCAGATCAAGTGATTTTCTACCCATCTCAAAAAATAGTAAACAAATTTTAAAAAATATAAAATTTAGTTTACAAGTATATATTCATATGGAGACCATGTTGAACGGTTCAGATCTACTGTTAAGACTTTCAATCCAAAAATTGAAGTCCATAACATGAGTCAACATGCGCTATACATAGTACCATAGCCTCACTCAAACTGAAATATCCATATTTATACAAAATGACTGTTTTGGATGGTTCAGATTGACTGTTTGGATTTTGAAAAATATAAAATTTGGTCGCCAAGCACATTTTAATATGAAAATCATATTGAGCGGTTCGAATCAACTTTCAAATTTTGAAAACAGTGCTAAGAATATGGAGCATGATTAAAGCACAAAACCAATCACTACTACACAAAAACACTTCACCGTCGGGCGAAATCGCTATCGCCCCGATAGAAAAGGTATGCCCCAATTCTGGGCCGTGTTTTTTTTCCATGTTGAACGGTTCAGACCAACAAAAAAACACTTCACCGATGGCTATCGCCCCGATAGGAAAGGTATGCACATATGTCATCGGTTGAAAATAAATGATAGATGGAAATAATAGTTTTCGGTCGTTAAAGTAGCAGTTTAATATAGAAATGCCATTGGATCTACTTTTTAATGAACCGATGGCGATCCTACATACGGTGTTCGATATTTGACGTCGTTGATCCTTCAATGCCATCTCTTGCGTTGTTCAACGATGGAATATGTCATTTACGCTATTTGTTTTACTGTGTAGGCATTTGGCAGGATAGAGTTGCTATGCCATCTGTTACTAATTTTGAGCCGTTGGTAAATTATGTGAATATATATATATATATATATATATATATATATATAGAGCTGGGCTATGGTGAGTTGTGAAGTAAGAGGTCATTTTTACTTCACGCTCATATTTTCATTTTGAAAATCCAAACAACCGATCCGAACAGTTCAACATGTTCTAAATATTGAAATGTGCTTGGAGACTAAATTTTACATTTTTTGGAATTTTTTTACTATTTATTAAGCCACTTTGAAAATCGCTGATCCGGTGATCCAGAAAATTTTACTGTTTTTTTACTGTTCACAGTGGATCAGCGATTTCAAAGTGGCTTAATAAATAGTAAAAAAATTCCAAAAAATGTAAAATTTAGTTTCCAAGCACATTTCAATATTTAGAAAAAGTTGAACGGTTCGGATGGGTGTTTGAATTTTCAAAATGAAGATATGGCGTGAAGTAAAACGACGTTTTACTTCGCAACTCACCATAACCTATCTCTATATATATATATAGATAGAGGTTGGCTAATGTCATAACGTTATAACTTCGGCCGAAGTTATAACGAGTTGTTTTTGCAATTTTAAAATCCAAACAACCGATCCGAACCGTTCAACATGTTCTAAATATTGAATGTGCTTGGAGACTAAATTTTACATTTTTTGAAATTTTTTTACTATTTATTAAGCCACTTTGAAAATACTGATCCGGTGGTCCAGAAAATTTTACTGTTTTTTTACTGTTCACAGTAGATCTGCGATTTTCAAAGTGGCTTTATAACTTCGGCCGAAGTTATAACGAGTCGTTTATTAGTTTTTAAAATCCAAACAACTGATCCGAACCGTTCAACTTTTTCTAAATATTGAGATGTGCTTGGAGACTAAATTTTACATTTTTTGGAATTTTTTTACTATTTATTAAGCCACTTTGAAAATCGTAGATCTGCTGTGAATAGTAAAAAACAGTAAAATTTTCTGGACCACCGGATCAGTATTTTCAAAGTGGCTTAAAAAATAGCAAAAAAATTCCAAAAAATGTAAAATTTGGTCTCCAACCACATTTCAATATAAAGAACACGTTGAACGGTCCGGATCGGTTGTTTGGATTTTGAAATTGCAAAAATGACTCGTTATAACTTCGGGCCGAAGTTATAACGTTATGACATTAGCCTATCTCTCTCTATATATATATATATAGGACAGTGCTACGGTGCTACGCATATATAAGGGCCCTCCGTGCTACGGCTCACTTTTTGAGTTTTCAAAATCCTAACGGTCGATCCGAACCGTTCAACATGATCTCCATATGAATATGTACTTGCAAACCAAATTTTACATTTTTTAGAATTTTTTTACTATTTATTAAGCCACTTTGAAAAAACACTAATTTGTACACAACAGTAAAATCTGCTGGACCATTGGATCAGCGATTTTTAAAGTGGCTTAATAAATAGTAAAAAAATTCTAAAAAATGTAAAATTTGGTTTGCAAGTACATATTCATATGGATATCATGTTGAACGGTTCGGATCGACCGTTAGGATTTTGAAAACTCAAAAAGTGAGCCGTAGCACGGAGGGCCCTTATATATGCGTAGCATATTAGCCAGATTCTATATATATATATATAGAGAGAGAGATGGGCTATTGTACTTCGCGAAGTAAAACCCCCGTTTACTTCGGGCCATATTTTGTCATTTTCAAAATCCAAACAATCGATCCGAACCGTTCAACATGTTCTAAATATTGAAATGTGCTTGGAGACTAAATTTTATATTTTTTGGAATTTTTTTACTATTTATTAAGCCACTTTGAAAGTTTCTGATCTGGTGGTCCAGAAAATTTTACTGTTTTTTACTGTTCACCGTTGGATCAGAAACTTTCAAAGTGGCTTAATAAATAGTAAAAAAATTCCAAAAAATGTAAAATTTAGTCTCCAACCACATTTCAATATTTAGAACATGTTGAACGGTTCGGATCGGTTGTTTGGATTTTCAAAATGAAAATATGAGCGTGAAGTAAACGGGGGTTTTACTTCGCGAAGTACAATAGCCCATCTATATATATATATATATATATATAGAATCTGGCTAATATGCTACGCATATATAAGGGCCCCTCCGTGCTACGGCTCACTTTTTGAGTTTTCAAAATCCTAACGGTCGATCCGAACCGTTCAACATGATCTCCATATCAATATGTACTTGCAAACCAAATTTTACATGTTTTAGAATTTTTTTACTATTTATTAAGCCACTTTGAAAATCGTTGATCCAATGGTCCAGAAAAGTTTACTGTTGTGTACAAATTAGTGTTTTTTCAAAGTGGCTTAATAAATAGTAAAAAAATTCTAAAAAATGTAAAATTTGGTTTGCAAGTACATATTGATATGGATCATGTTGAACGGTTCGGATCGACCGTTAGGATTTTGAAAACTCAAAAAATGAGCCGTAGCACGGAGGGCCCTTATATATGCATAGCACCCTAGCACTGTCCTATATATATATATATATATATATATATATATATATATAGATGGGCTATTGTACTTCGCGAAGTAAAACCCCCGTTTACTTCACGCTCATATTTTCATTTTGAAAATCCAAACAACCGATCCGAACCGTTCAACATGTTCTAAATATTGAAATGTGCTTGGAGACTAAATTTTACATTTTTTGGAATTTTTTTACTATTTATTAAGCCACTTTGAAAGTTTATGATCCAACGGTGAACAGTAAAAAACAGTAAAATTTTCTGGACCACCAGATCAGAAACTTTCAAAGTGGCTTAATAAATAGTAAAAAAATTCCAAAAAATGTAAAATTTAGTCTCCAAGCACATTTCAATATTTAGAACTTGTTGAACGGTTCAGATCGGTTGTTTGAATTTTCAAAATGACAAAATATGGCGTGAAGTAAACGGAGGTTTTACTTCGCGAAGTACAATAGCCCATCTATATATATATATATAGAGAGAGAGAGAGAGAGAGAGCTGGGCTATGGTGAGTTATGAAGTAAAAGGTAATTTTTACTTCATGCTCATATTTTTATTTTGAAAATTCAAACAACTGATCCGAACCGCTCAACATGTTCGAAATATTGCAATGTGCTTGGAGACTAAATTTTACATTTTTTGGAATTTTTTTACTACCACTTTGAAAATCGCTGATTCGATGGTCCAGAAATTTTATTGTTTTTTACTATTCACAGTGGATCAGCGATTTTCAAAGTGACTTAATAAATAGTAAAAAAATTCCAAAAAATGTAAAATTTAGTCTCCAAGCACATTTCAATTTAGAACATGTTGAGTGGTTCAGATCGGTTGTTTGAATTTTCAAAATGAAAATATGGCGTGAAGTAAATAAAACGTTGTTTTTCTTCACAACTCACCATAGTCTATCTCTATATATATAGAGTTGGGCTATGGTGCATTGCAATGTTTATGCCTTCTTGTACATTGGACTGCAAATCGTTGGATTTGAAGTTCAAATAGTCGATCTAAAGGGCTCAACATGTTCTCCATATCAATATGTGTTTGGAGACCAAATTTTATATTTTTTGGAAATTGTTTACTATTGTTTTAGAATTTTTGAAAATCATTGTTTTCCAGAAATTTCTGGACCATAGAAAAACAGTGAATTTCAAAAATTCTAAGAAAATAGCAAATAATTTCCAAAAAAAATGTAAAATCTGATGCCCAAATACATTTTAATATGGATATTAAATTGAATGGTTTGGATCGATTGTTTTAAAGTCAAAACCAACGATTTAGAGTCCAATGTACAAGAAGGCCTACATATTGCAATGCACCATAGCCCAACTCTATATGTGTGTGATCTAGCCTCTGTGTGTGTATATATATATATAATCACTAGAAAAAGAGATTGCACACGGACATAAATGGAGGAGCTACACGGATTTCTTGCCGTATAGGCTGTGAGGGTGTAAGAATTGGTAAATAATTACACACGGATATTTACCCGTGTGTGATTATAACGATTCCTACACGGATTACTTTATAAATAGCCGTGTACGAACACTTGCCTGTGTCGCTCTCCATATTACCGAGCTACATGGATATCCGTGTACGATTACTCTTTCTACACGAACTTTTAATTTCATATCCGTGTAGCTCTCTTAACTATCCTACACGGACATTTATAAAATAATCCGTGTACTTATAAATTTCTACACGGATTATTTGATAAATATCCATGTAGGAAACAATCCTACACGGACATTTTTTAGAATTTTTGAGCCATTGGTAACGCCATAATATTATTAGTATTAGTATTGACTTTTTAATCTGTTATTGAGCCATAATATGACTTTAGTTATCAATTGATCAATTATTTGTTGCAGTTTTGTGATCAGGATGATGAAGACTTGCAAAGACCTGTAGTTCCAGTCCCACTGGTTGAAGCATCTGACATAAGAAATCTCACCAAGGTTTCAGTATCTCATGTTTGGCAAAGGGCAATTGAGAAATTTTACGAAATATGCTACAAAGATCACTTAAAATGGTCAATTCTTTGGAGTACAGTTTCGAACAAGGGATTGGGTTATACCGAAGGGGATTGGCAAACTGTAGACATGCTATTTGGTAATTATTGTTATTTAGGTGGACAGTTTACTTTGGAGTTATTCTAGCTATAGCTAGTTTATATATGGATGTTTCAGCATATTTTGTGTATGGATGTTTTGTAATATATATTGGGATCTATTTTTGATGTTAATTTGGTAATATTAATATATACCACGTACTAGGTACATTAGTTCTGTTACTCTTGGTTTCATGATCGGCATTGTGAATGGTACCGAAAACCTATAATTCCAGTCCCAGCATCTAACAGAAGAAATCTCGATATGGTTCAGGTTAAATTTGGAGGTTTGATACCATGGTACGACGAGGGATACAGTATCTCATGTTTGGTAAAGGGAAATTGAGAAATTTTACGAACTTTTCTACAACGCTCACTTGTTCTCATCATGGGCATTTTACATGACGTATCCAACAAAAAATGTTTCGGGTTATAACCATTGGGAATGGTGTTTTATAAACATTTATATTGAGCGATATGGTGAAATTTGTTGTCTGAAGACTTTGGAGTTTGATAGGCCCATGTACCGATGGCCCTCCAAAGGCCCAGGCCTGGCCCGGCCAAACACCCCCAGATATAAATTCATAGCAAATCGGCCCAAACAGGCCAATGGCCCAAAATAGCGACTCAGGATTCGGATCCCCTCCCGGGGCCAACCTGAGAATAGAAAACTACTCGGGATTCGGACCCCCTCCAGGGGCCAACCCGAGCCCAGAAAACTACCCGGGATTCGGACCCCCTCCCGGGGCCAGCCCGAGGATAAACACAAACCGAGCCTCGAACCCCTCCTCTGGGCCAGCTCGGAACCAAACAAAACGGGACTCAAAGCCCGGCAAGCCGAACAGCCAAGAATGGTCGACGCACGGCCCCGCTGTACGGCCTGAGATAAACTATGCGAACATTGCAGCCTAATATGCAGACGTCCCCTACAGTATGCGGGGCATCGTCATTAATGCTGACAAGACCCCGCTACAGTAGGGCATACCCTATATAAGGCAAAGAACCCCCCAGAAAAGGGGATCGCATTCATCACATCTTGGAGAGGTATTATAAAGGGTTAGAGCGTTAATACCCCTCCGACACCCCGCGTGTCCCCCGGCTCGACCCGCTTCACCTAAGGCGGGACGGGCTGCGCGTTCTGTAACCGGCCTCCGCACGGCCTGCTTCCTGAGAACTGGGCGTGCTCTCTCCTTACTGGACCGAGTCCAAGTACGGCCCGGCCCCTTCGGGAAGGGACGTATCAACTACCGTGGGGCCCCCTGCCTCAACTGAGCGAGATGACTTCCGCAGCGAAACAGACAGACATAGGCAAGCTTACCCCCGAGGAGATGGCTCAGCGGACGGAACGATCCAATCCAAAACCTGACAAGGTAAAACCCCTGACCAACCCAGCCTCGGGCCAGAAACCCAAGGAAGCTTCAAAGGGAACCCTCCCAGGTAACCCGAGTACATGGGCGGCGAGTATAGACCCTCTTCACAAGATGAGCCGAGAAGCCCCTGGCGTTGTAATTCCCCCGAATTGCACTTGGGGGATGCCGCGAGAAGAGATACCAACCGCCCAATCAGGGAAGGGTTTGGAGTCCCTTCCAACTTCCACACCCATTATAAGGCCAGTCGATTCAACTATAGTAACGGCCCAGGCCACCGGGCCGATTGGGTCGACTCCTCAAAATACCCAAAACCAGATGCTCTATACTCAATACCATTCCCCTTACTTTCCACAGAACGTATATCCATCTCCCTATAACTATTCTCCATACCCCCAATATGCTCCCCCGTACTCACAGTACCCGACTGCCCATTTGGTACACTACCCCCCGCAAACCGATCCTAACTTGATGTACCATCCACAGACCCCCACTGCGGCACCTGGTGTGCGAATGATCCACCCTCCGCCACCTGTAGTACAGTTACTTCATCCGGCACCTGGGTTGAACGATCCGGAGCCCGGTCCACACCACACGGAACTCGATTCTGGCAATCCCGACCCCGAAATCGAAACCCTCGTCGGCGAGGAAGAAACTAGACAACATGGCGGACCAAGGCGGAGACTATCCTTTGGGGTTGAAAGAGAGGAAAGTGAAGGCTCATCCGCGGCGGCCAGCTCGAGAAGGAGTGCTGGCCGAGTAAGGACGGAAAGAACTCGAGGAGACCCTGACAACCATGCCGAAGGGCACTCTCACCACTCGAGGAGAGATGACCAATCCCATCATTCGAGGAAAGACAATCATTCTCGCCATTCGCGAGAAGAGCGCCGCCAAACACCACCTAAAACGCGGCGAAAAACACGCACCACAACCGAGGCCGCAGGGATAGATATGGCAACGATAAACGCAATGATCAAAAAAGGAGTGGAGAAAGGAATAGCTGAAAGGGAAAGAAAGAAAGCAGGGACTCGTTCCGGGTCGACGAATATTTTGGAAGGACCATTAGCCCCGGAACTTTACAAGGTCCCCATGAATGACTTCAAGTACCCCACCGGTCTTCCCTATTTCAGGGCAGCGGGGATAGTCAGGATCCTCAGAACTTTGTGCATGGGTTCTACGAAAGGCTCCGGCTGCATGGAGCATCAGATGCAGTCGCGTGTCGTATCTTCACCACCTGCTTAACCGGGGAAGCTTGGGAATGGTACATGCGATTAAAGCAAGGATCGATAAAAACTTTTGACCAGCTAGCAAGAGCCTTCCTGGCCCGATACGACATGATCCGACCCCCGCGAGCGACCTGCGACTCCCTTCTAAAATATGTGCAGGAACACCAAGAGCCAACTCGGACCTTTGTGAACAGGTTCGTAAAGGCCTCTAGGGAGGTCCGAAATTACAGCGAAGACATCGCCTTGGCAGCTATGCTGAATGGACTTCGGCAAGGAGGACCGGGCACCCTCAGATACGATGCCTGAAAAAGGGAGTTTAAAAGTTTACCGGAACTCCTGGCTTTCGCCTAGGGATACATCCAGGCCGAGGAGGATGCCGTCCAGTTCCCCATGCCACGGTCTCGATCACCAAGGCCGCAACAGCGTGACCGACAACTCGGTGGCGGCCCGCCTAGAAGACGAGAACCACCGAAGAGAAATACCGTGCTGGGGCCACAAACAGAAAGGCGTGAAGATGGCAAGGAGGGCTACCGACCGCACTATGTCCGATATGCCCCCTTCGTCAAGAAGAGAAGCGAGATGTACCACATAATAAAGGACATGCCCGACGTCCCAAGACCGCTACGCAAGGATATTTTCGGGAAGAAAGATGGGACTATGATGTGCTCGTTTCACGGCACTCAAGGGCACTCCACAGGAGATTGCCTCCAGCTGAAGGATATATTAGAACGGATGGCTAGGGAAGGGAGATTGATCGAATACATCATGCCAGAGTTCTTCAAAAAATTTACCAAGGAGTACAATGGGGAAGTCGAGCGCCAAAAGAAAGCTTCTTACCGAGATGATTACAAGGGGCCCCGACGCCCGGGGCCAAGGTCTGAAGAAGATAAAGGAAAGGGGCCGGCAACGTCCGGTAGGCGACCGAATCTAGAAATCAATGTCATCAGCGGGGGACACAAGGTGCTGACCCCCGAGAAACAAAATAGGAGTACCACCAAGCCGTACCCTACTGTACTCAATGTTGAGAGGCCCCTTGGGAGAAAGAGACCATGCACGAAGCCATATGCTTCTCCGAAAAAGATTTCGGCACCGTTGTGTGGCCTCATGACGACCCTGTAGTACTGAGGCTTGAAATGGGAGAATTTGGAGTTAAGCGGATCCTCGTGGATACCGGGAGCTCGGCCGATATCCTGTACCTCTCAGCTTTCGAGAAAATGGGAATTCAGCTGAACGAGTCACGAAAGAAGGTAACACCACTAGTGGGATTCACCGGTGACTCCCTTCAACCAAAAGGGATGGTACGGATGAAAGTGACATTCGGCCCCGCACCACCGAGGCCATGGTGGACTTCCTTGTGGTAGACGCCCCTTCTGCCTACAATGCAATCATCGGCAGGGGCACTTTGAACAAAATCGGAGCCATAGTGTCCTCCCCCCACCTGAAAATCAAATTCCCTACCAACCACGGTGTAGGTGAGGAGTGTGGACAGCAACAAGTAGCCCCGGAATGCTACCAACCTCTCTGAAAGGGCAAGGAGGAGCAATCCATCAAGTAGATGCCAAAATGGGAGCAAAACCAGGCCTCGCTGGCCCACGCTTACGATCCAGCAGAGAGTTCCTACCCCCGCACACACCCATGGTGTTGGATCCCACTGAAAAGGAAGGGCTCAGTACATCTATTGAACCGGCTGACGAGGTCGACCGAGTCGACCTCGGAAACGGGAAGTTCCTGAACATCGGTAAGGCTGTCCAAGGAAGCGCAAGGGAGAAATTAGTCGATTTTCTCCGAGAAAGCCTGGCAGTATTTGCATGGACCGTCGCAGACATGCCTGGGATCCCGGGGTCTATAGCGAAACACCGGCTGCACGTTAAGCCGGGTGCAAAACCGGTGATCCAAAAGAGAAGGAATATGAGAGCGGAGAGGCGTTCAGCGGTTAAGACCGAGGTGACCAAATTGCTAGACGCTGGGTTCATTAGGAATGTGACCTGTCCGGAATGGTTGGCGAACCCAGTACTTGTCAAAAAGGCCAGTGGAGAATGGAGGATGTGCATCGACTACACCGACTTGAATAAAGCATGCCCCATGGACCCTTTCCCTCTACCCAAGATAGACCAACTAGTGGACTCCACCTCCGGGCACGCGTTCCTAAGTTTTATGGATGCATTCTCGGGGTATAACCAGATCAGAATGTGCCCAGAAGATGAAGATAAAACTGCTTTTACCACCCACTCCGGGTTATACTGCTATCGCGTGATGCCCTTCGGTCTGAAGAATGCAGGGGCTACCTTCCAACGAATGGTAAATAAGGTGTTCCACAAGCAAATCGGCCGGAATGTAGAAGCCTATGTGGACGACCTCCTGGTCAAGAGTATGTCCGACCTGGATCACGTCTAGGATTTGCGCGAGACTTTCGCGACCCTAAACCAAGCTGACATGAAACTCAATCCGAAGAAAAGCTTCTTTGGTCTCACAGGAGGAAAGTTCCTCAGATTCATGGTGTCCATGAGGGGCATTGAGATACATCCCTCTAAATCACAGGCCATCTTAGATATGAAACCCCCCCGAAACCTCAAGGAACTTCAAACACTCACAGGCCGGCTGGCGGCGTTAAACCGGTTCATCGCCCGATCCGGCGATGTCTGTTTCCCCTTCTTCAAGGCAATGCGCAAGTCAGCCAGATTCGAATGGACAGAGGAATGCACAGAGGCTTTTGACAAGGTGAAAGAATATCTAGCCAGTCCGCCTTGCCTCAGCAGACCCATAGAGGGAGATACATTGGTAGTGTACCTAGCCACCACCAACCATGCGGTCAGTGCCGCATTAGTGCAGGAAGAAGGGCGCGAACAGCGTCCCATATATTTCGTATTCCATGTGCTCCGAGATGCCGAGACTCGGTATACACAGATAGAAAAGGCGGCTTATGCCCTTATCATCGCGGCGAGAAAACTGAGACCATACTTTCAGTCTCACCCGATCAAAGTATACACCGCAGTACCCCTAAAGAAGGCCTTCGCGAACTTCGACTCCTCGGGCCGCATATTGGCTTGGGCACTCGAGCTAACAGAATTCGACGTCTCGTTCCACCCCCAGAATGCCATCAAATCACAAGTGTTCGCAGATTTTATCGCGGAATACTCAGGAGCTCCCGAAGAAGTGAATGGTAGGTGGACACTCTATGTGGACGGTGCCTCCTCCCATCAGGGAGCGGGAGCCGGAATAGCCCTCACAGGCCCTCAGGGAGAAACACTCAACTACGCGCTCCACTTCCAATTCCCTGTGACTAATAACACCGCCGAATACGAGGCCATGATAGCCGGCCTCAAGTTAGCAGCGGGACTAGGAGCACGGGAGGTCCATCTCCACAGTGATTCTGAACTAGCAGTTAGACAAATAAACGAGGAGTGCCGTGTATATGATGACCGATTGCGTCGATATCATGAACAATTCCATTTCTTAAAAGGCCAATTTGAGAAAGTGGTCATCGAGCACGTACCCAGAAACAAAAACTGTCAAGCAGACGCCCTCTCGAAATTAGGGGCAGCAGGTAACCTAGACAAGAACCGCCCTGTGATAGTAATGGATGTTCCCGAGTCAAGCATCTCGGGCGACAGAAAGGAAGCATGTGCCATCAACGAACTCGGAGACACGTGGTATGCTCCTATGTTAGCATACCTCACCTCGGGGACCTTACCGGAGGATCCGCTCGCGTCCCGACGGCTAAAAAAGATAGCGCCCTTATACTCCATATTTAACCACCAGTTATATAAGAGAGGATACGCCCGACCGTGGCTTAGATGTATCGGAGAAGTCGATGCCCGGAAAATGTTGGAGGAAGTCCACGAGGGACTTTTTGGTAGCCATCAGGGAGCCAAAACGTTGGCAAAAAGAGTCTTACGCGCAGGATACTATTGGCCCACAATGCAACAGGACGCGGCCACTATGACGCGAAAATGTGACAAATGCCAATATCACTGTCGATTATCGAGCGTCCCAAGCTACGACATGATCACGATCTCGGGAGCTTGGCCCTTTGACCTCTGGGGGATCGACATTCTGGGCCCCTTTCCCAAGGCCGTCCAGCAACAAAGATGGATCATTGTGGCTGTGGAATATTTTACAAAATGGGTCGAGGCCAAGGCGCTAGCCAATATCACGGCAGAAGCCGCCAAGAATTTTATATGGCGAAATATAGTGTGCCGTTTCGGCATACCACATGCGCTGATCTCTGACAATGGCACGCAGTTTAATGCAGATGTCACCATGACCTTCCTAGAGAACCTAGGTATCCGCAGCAACTTTACTTCGGTCAGCCACCCCGCTAGCAATGGGCTAGCCGAAGTCACCAACAGGACCATTCTGGATGGATTAAAGAAGAAAGTGGCCTCCAACAGGAAAAACTGGCCCGACAAACTAGATGAAATCCTTTGGGCATACCGAACCACTCCCCGTGAGGCAACCCAGCAAACGCCGTACTCCCTGGTATATGGCATGTAAGCCGTCACGCCGCTCGAACTCATTGCACCTTCCCTTAGGATGACGGCCTACACCATGGAAAGCAACCCAGAAGCACGAGCAATGGAACTCGAGCTAGCGCAGGAACTCCGAGATAAAGCCCGCATCCGAACCACAGAATATCAACGCAGGATAAAACGAGCCTTTGATAAGCGAGTATCACCCCGGACATTCGAACCAGGAGATTTGGTGTTAAGAAAGGTCGAAGCTACATGACAGCATGTCGGTAAACTGCAACCCAATTGGGAAGGCCCTTTCCGGGTAATCCGTGCCCGCGGTAAAGGAGCTTACGAACTCGAAAGTCCCGATGGGCGCATCCTCGCCAGCCCCTGGAACGTGGCTCACCTCCGGAAATTTTATGTTTAAAAAAAAATGATAGTAGAATAGGTATAGCAGCGGGAAGGCTGCTTGTAAAAAGTGTAATTACTATCTTTTATGCCCTTTTCTTTTGGACCTACACGGGAATGCCCGTGTAAGGTCAGGGGCATTGGTGCAACCTTATAAGCACAGCCCGGTACCTTGCACTTTTGGACCAGCACGGGAGCAACCGCGCGTGGTCAAGGGCGCCTGTGCGATTTTATAAGCACGGCCCAGAATTTATGATATTGACTAACAAATTCGGGGCCGATGGCACAAAAGTGCCGTTGGGACCTCTTTTCAAACAACTGATTATGACAAGGACAAACGAAAGTCCACGAACAAGGAACGCTTTGATAACAGAACAAAATTATTGCGCTAAAGAGGATAAACGAAAGTCTACAAGGCAACGAACGCCTCCGCAATAAAACAACATTTATACAACAGATCTTAGCCTATGAGCGACAAATGCTAGCTGACAATTATAAACACTAATTTCGGACTAAGCAGTATGAACAAATATACGCGGCTCGCGAACTTGGCAATACAGGCACGAATCATAAAAGCATGAATGAAAACTCTGCAAAAAAGTAACGAATACACATGATTCGTAAAACTAAAGGGACAGTTATGCAAAAAACGAACGACCTACTAGCCTAGCGAGACAAATGATAGGCATGACACGATGCCCGAACAAAAGTCTCACAGGAATCGATCTACTGGCCTCGCGAGACAAATGATAGGCATGATACGATGCCCGAACAAAAGTCTCGCAGGGATCTTTTTACCAACCCTCACGAGAAAACTGATAGGCATGACACGATGCCCGAACAAAAATCTCGCAGGAATCGACCTACTGGCTTCACGAGACAAATGATAGGCATAATACGATGCCCGAACAAAAGTCTCGCAGGAATATCTAAAACCGGCTCTACAAAAACTACCGACAAGATAATAAGCAATATCTCGAATTACATCAAATACCAACAGGAGTGCAGAAGCCCCTCCCCGAACACGCGCAAATGTGCCTGTTCGGCCGACAAGTTATACCGGATGAATGAAGATAAATCTACGAGCACCAGGGACCTGAAGAGACTGCGAGAAGGAGAGCATCAGAGACCTGAAGAGATTGCGAGAAGGAACTGCGCGAGGTAATAAAACTCTTTCTCCTTTTTTATTGAAAAACAGCTACAAAGCTCGCGGAGCCAGCAATTGGTGACGATAAATAAAGAAAACCAACACCAGGTAAACACACAGGGTGCGGAAGTAATCCTGTTAAAACCCCGCGACAGGGGAGTAGGACAAACCTACCCGAGATTGGTTTACCACGTGAGACATCACAAATACCGCAAACAAACATAGTAAAACAAGAACATACATAAAACGTAATTGTCACTTGGGCGGTCGAGCAACAGTCTCGACCAAATTACCCGACAAAAGTTACAACAGATCTGTTTTTCCCCCAACATCCTGGGGATCCTACAAATAAAAGAAATGAAGAACGAGACAAATAAATTAAAATCTTGATCCCGGCAATAAAAGGATACGCTACTCAACGGTCCCCCGAGCTGATGCCCCACTCCCCCGTCTACGACCTGCACAAAAAATAAACAACAGATTAGAATCGCCCTGACCTAAAGTGCCGAACGGATATACACATATGTGTCAACAAAAGCAAATAAAGATTCGTACCCCTCCTACTCGCCACCCTTATCTTCTTCAGTTATTACCTCGAGGTCTTGCGCATCGTCTCCCCCAGAGGGAGGAACGAGGGAACAAGTCGCTGCACTGCTCCCCGCCCCATCACCAGTGCCGACCTCTGATAGAGGACGCACCCAAATATCATCCGGCCAAGCAGCAACGAGACGCCAATAATATGGAATCGCCACCGGCTGCTTCCAGAGTAGACTCATCTGGCCCGTCACCAGTTCACCCGCGGGGTTCCGCAGCCGATCCTCCGCCCTGTCCCACTTATACCCGGTCAGAACCCTTGGCTGTGCCTCCTCGTCCTTGACCTTAGCGAATCCCACCATCTCGGGGGCAAAGGGATATATAACTTTCCCAACTTTAACATTTCCCCGTACACAAAATGGCGCACAAAATCCTCCGCGCACCTAAATCCATAGCTGCGAAAAAACTCATCCATCAACTTTTTCGGCAACTCCTCCAAATCGGCACGCTGTTGCTCGACCTTCCCCTTCTCGGAAGCCAAACCCTCGGTCAATTTCGCCTTTTCCCCTTCCAGCTTTTCAGCCTCAGCCATAGCACTCGCCAACCTCGTAGCTTGCTCAACGGCTTTCTCGCCCCTCTTAGACAACTCTCCCTTCAAACGCCTAATCTCTTCATCGCGAGTCTCGAGATCACTCTGCAAGGTCAGCTGATAATCCAAGGCCTCCTTGTAGCGCTCTTCCAAGGATCCACCATGGCCCTCCACATTCCCCTCTCCGTGAGGCGCGTTCTTCGGCCTCGACGTGATGTCATCCATAGCCTGCGTTTGTCCCCCCTCCAGCATACGGTTCTCCAACAACTTTGCCATAACACACCCCACTTCAAAATGCCGACCCAAACTGTCTAGCAGCAGTTGGTCTGGGTTTTCCCTCATGAGACGCCCAACATAAGCCGGCCCCAGACCAGTATAGGCCCCGAAAGAGTAAGCATTCAAAGTGGGCGGCCTCCGACTAGTCCCAATAGTTTTTTCTAGGAAGGGGACAAAGAGCCCGCAGTGGTTCGGGTCTTTGCCTGGGCACGGATGCTCCCAAATCGACCCTCTCTCCAACTCCCAGTCTAGGCTGGAATCATCCCCCCGAGGCCTCCTATCCTTTCCTGAAGCCCCACCCCCAGTCACTCCCTCAGGAAGAGCCGCAATTTCGGACGCTAGCCCCGGCCCGCCTAGGGCAACCTTACCTTCCATCATAAGAGGAACTTCCTCCACCCTTGGCTCATTAGCCCGATCCTTACCAGAGGCCTTCTCCACAGCGGGACCCTTCCCCTTATCGGACGGGCTGATCTGAGCCGTGGACCTTGCCTTCTTGACCGAGCGCTTCACATTTACCCCACCCCGCTTGTTGGGGGCCTTTGGAAGAGATGCCTCCCTCTCTTCCACCAGAAGCCCCCCGTCCTCTTCCGAGACCTCCTTCACCTCCTCGGTCATCGACGGCTCCCCTCCCTTCGCTTTAACCCCACCGGGCAAAGGGGGGAGGGGGACGATGGGTTTCGGATCCGCGACGCCACCTCAATAAGCGAACTCCATAGATGTTTTAGCTGCCAAACAAATAACACACGAATGTATATCAATGGTTAAGGAGTTGATAAAAATAGAAACAGGAAGTTAGAAATCTACCACACAAATTGTTAAGAATCTCTAAAGCTTTCCGATCATCCGCGGTCATCGAAAAACTAAGAGAGGGCACCGCCCCTTTTCCCGACAACCGACGCCATGTTTTCCGAACACCTTTCAACGACTCAATTTTATCTGGGTCGGGCAGATATACCCAGCCCCGATTCCAGTCGTCTATCTTATTAAGCTTAGAGTTTCTGTCAGAATGAAACAATATGGCGTGCGGGCCCTTCCGCTTAAGGGCCAAGAAGTCCCCGGATGTCCTACCCATACTAAAATACTGCGAGAACAGACCCATGGACGGCTTCAGCCCCTGTAATACATGTGAATAATCCGAGAACAACCTGTCGAAGCTCGCGACATAACACCAAGCCTTGCTAGTTAGTTGGGACGGCGTTATCTTCAAAGTCTTAACAAAAGCTTGGCAAAATTCCGACAGTGGTAATTGAAACCCACATTTCGGCATCTTCCAATACACACACATCCCCTTGTCATGGTCGTGTGCACGATCGACCTCAGTAGGCATTCGGAAATTTAAGACTTCCCATGTGATAATTCCCCGTGCCTCTTCGCGCACGAACTCACCATAAAAAACACTCCGCCACCATTCACTGGAACGGCATAAGGGTATAGACGGCCACAGGCGGTCCACTTCATCAAAAATACCGACCTCATAAGTGGACCGAGACACGTACTTTGGCCCGTCTGGAGTCTGAGATAGGGCACCCTTGCGACTAACCTTTTTCCCTTGCGCCTCCACTGCGCGGAGACGGAAGCTTCCCGCGAAGAGACAATGCGACTCTCATGCAGATCGTCTTGGCCATCCCCTTGCGCCTCGCTGAGTCCCCCGGACGCAGCAGAATGTTGAACAGACAATGTATCTTCAGAAGCTTGATACCTGGAATCACTAGGAGACAACGGCAACCGCACCTGTCCAGACATATCTTGATCACGATTATATATATGTTTGGCTCTATTACCGCTAGGAAGCACTACTTGGCAACTCGCAGAACCCTCCATCTCGGCCGCAAGTTTAGCCAAAGCTTCGGCTCCTTTTCCTGGACCAGGCGCCCTCAACACCCCCCGACTAGAAGAATCGATATCCAGAACACCCCGACTCGGAGAATGGCCTCCCGAGCTCCCCCCAGCCATAGTTAGAAATAACCTAAGTTAGACCAAGGCGGTCAGTTAAAGAACCTACAAGAGAAGTATAAGATAATGGCCTCCCCATGTCAACCGAGAAACCTGCTCGGAAGTTCTAACAAAAACTAACCCTACTCGCTAAAACACACTTCACAACCGAATTGGGGACGGTAAAGGTAGTTTCCCCAACCATGTACTGCAAAGCTCTAAATAGAGGGTACCTTCCCGAAGACGAAGACACGACCGCAATAAACCAAGCAGAGCGAATCGCTTAAAGCAACTGTCCGACCACAACTCTCGCCAAACTCAGCAAATGAAAACATCCCCAGACAGTCGCGAACGCCTTTATATAGGCATCCGTGCATGATCGTAAAGACGACTGGCGCTCCCCTCGAGAAGTCCCTCTTGTTGGGTTTTGAGGCTACCCAAAGCCATTAGGCTTAAGCTGCGGAAAGACCGTAAAATAAAAATTTTACTTCTAACTCAAGCCAAAAGGATTGAAGTAGTATGTCGGATAATCTACCGAGAGTTACATACCTGTTCAATCCGTTTCTTAGATTAAAAACCGTAAGTAAAACTTTACTCATTCAGATCATAGATTAAGTAGTATGTCGGATAATAACCGAGAGTTACATACCAGATTAATCCTTTATAGACCCAAAGTAGTAAAACCGTATTTACTTGTTTTTAATCAGTTTATAGATCTACTCCTTTGATTGATTTCTAAAAGATTAAATCTATTTAACAATTAAATAGATTAATATTTAACATTTATACCTTGTATCCAAATTCCAATTGGATTGTAGTCACGTCTCGTAGCACCAGACGTCTGATGCCTCTATCGGTTGTCCACCAGGAAATAACCAGAGAGCGATTATTTCTTTTGCCAGAAATACTATAACCGCGTTTTTCGCAAATACACTATTCACGAAAAATCCCGAAAACACTATTCACCGCAAACACTATTCACGGCTCGCAAGATATACGTAATCAAATTACGTATTCTTTCTTCTCTTACGAAAACACTATTTGGGAAAGAAAAACTCGATTCGATTCGATCCGATCTGATTCGGTTCAAATGGAATTCTGTATTTTTCTCTACCCCTACCCCTCTATTTATAGTTTTTGAAAATATGAAAAATGACCAAAATGCCCCTATAGGTCGGCATGAATAGTAGCCGACTTTAATTTTGGGCTTTTTGAATTTTGGGCTTTTCAATTTGGCCTTTGACTTTAATTAATCCTTTGACCTTATTCAATTAATTTCGGTCAATGAAATGGGCTTTAAAATATATTAATTCATAATTAATATATTAATCCATTTAATCAAATGAATTTGATTTCAATCAAATTCGGCCAAAACGGGAAACCCAAATATATATATATATTAATTCATAATTAATATATTTATTCATTAGTTAATTATATAATTGTTCTGAACAATTATATTTCTTGCGGTCGTTGTTTCGGTAAATTTATACAACGTGTCGAACACGCTTATAAATTTAATGTGTTTAAGCTTGTCATCTCTATGACATTTATTTATTAATTATAACATTTATAATTAATCAAATAAATTAATTCTCTAATTACTTTCCTATTGGTGTGACCCGATAGGATCTGTGTTATGTTGGTAAATAGAATTAAAATCGTTTTAACTTCTATAATCATGAGAGGCATCTGGCAAAACGCATCATGACCATCCAATTACACAGATGATGCTGTACTGTACAATATCACGATCCAGTAAACTATTTTACTTGTGTTTAATTCTTTCGTCTCATAGCTGTCAGATTAATTTCAAGGTAGGTTTGTGTCATCCTTGCAAATTAATCTTTTCTTGATTTTGAACAGATTATCAAATATGATTAACTCTTGTTAATCATACCGCATGCAGATAATCTTATTCTATCAAGGGGCCCAGTGACACTATAACTCGTATAATAAATACGAGGGACAATAGTACTTTTGGTAGACCATCACTACCTCAGCTAAGTTATGTATACCGAAGAGCTACCGTTATAACTACTTTTTACAGATAGCGTTAGGTAACAATCACACATACACATTTCTTAGTTAGGAAAGATGAATACCTCATACTGTAGAACTTAACACTGAATGAAAGCATTAATGACACGAACACAATTCCGTATAATGTTTCATTCGGGGTCTGTCAAATATCATGTTCTCTAACATGTATCTATGTGATTAAATTGACAACTCCTTGTCTATGGTCAGTAAAACTTAACCATCATTTAATCCACATACTAACCTTTAATTGGGTAATTAGTGTTCTTTGCTAATTACCTCGGTCAGTGACTATTAAGAGTATTTATCATCTATATTATGAAGTTCTACTCATTTCGAATCCGAATGCCGAAATGATCCATAATTCGATAAAACTCAAAGAACAAAATGATATTTTATTAATCATTCAATTCATGAACAAAGCTTTATATAATTAAATTATCGTATTATTGACTTCTAGATTATTACAAACTAACACCTCTACCCACCTGGCAGGCCCGGATAAGCCTTGACCTCGAGACGTAAAAAACCGTAGAAAATCGGGTCTGCACAGTAAGCACTAAGGGCCGCTAAACGGCGCGTCAATTCAAAATTTGGCGCCCTCTCTTCCAAAAACCCTAACCGAGAGCGAATGAAGAGACCCCGTCGTCCCGAACACCAGTACCTTTCCTCTCCCCCGAAACGCAGCACCGCTCCCAAGACACGCAGTAATGACCAGATATAATTATGGCGACAAGACGTCTGCATTAATTGCAACCAACTAATGACCCCTATATATACCCCCAGCAATTGTAGGGTCAGACATCTCTCTCCCAAACATACCGAGAAGATGCCTCCTAAACCCCGAAGCAATAAAGGAAAGAAACCAGTCGATGCAGGTGAACCGAGTCGCCCGAAGCCGAGACCCCCAACATGCGTCCGAGACCTACCAGAACAGGTCCGCAAGAACTGGCTTCGATTCTTCGACCGACAACACCTCAATGCTCTACTCGCGAAGCCCACCCAAAAACTGAAGGACTTCATTGACTACTTGATCGAACTGGAGCTGCGTTCTTATGATCACTGCCCGTGCTGCCCAAAGAACCGTCGCGACCCACCAGCACCCAAACCTCCCAACCGCCTAGCACCTCCCAAACTGTCTACATACCGCTCCTGCCACATCTGCAGGAAAAGGGTGAACCAAACCAAGCTGACCCGATGTGCTAGATGCGGCGAATGGTTCCACCCGGCCTGCCAACCCGACGAGACCACCTACTTGTTCCCTACTCCAGATGCCCAACCTTGGTACTGTGAGGACTGCCAAGCCACCCTGGACGCCCTAGGTGGAGGGGACGAGGACGAGGATGAAGACACCGACCCCTGGTACTACAGCAGTGACCACGGAGACACTAGTCCCGGTTCAGATTATGCCGCCTTCGGAGAGGACTCGCCCACTGATGACGACTTCAGTGGATAGGACGCAGGGCAAAGTTCAACCGCTCCCGTATAATATTTACAGTATTTTAGTTAAGATATGTTTTCAGCGGGCCGCTTTTTGTTGTAATATGTCCTCGTAAACTTTTTTGAGAGAAGGAAAACTCTAGAAACCACGTATAACACTATTTTGTTAAGTACTGAAATGATTTCTTACAATGTATAGTCCCGAGACTATGATCTCTTAACAGATCTCCCCGACTACAAAATATACCACAAAAACAGCTCAGGGAATTCCCATTCGGACAGCTCCATCGAACAAAGTTAACCACACCGCATTACGAAACCAATACCGCACTAGTGCTCCCGAGATTACACTCGGGCGAATGAACACATGAAGAGCGAACCTAGTTAAGTCACCACAACAACACATCCCCCCTAATAATCTTCGGATTCCCCCGAAAACAACCACGACAGTATACAGGCGCTTTTGCGGGCCCTAGTAACCTAAATGGACCAATTTTTATCCGAACTGTCGTCCACCGATCCCCGCACATCCAAACTTGTGCCCGGGATGAGATACGCCCCGACACACCTTTGCTATGTCTCCCGAAACATTCACTGGCTACCGCTCGCCGCAAAAGAGGGCCCTAACTAAATTAACACGCCCCAAATTAGAATACATTAAATAACAAACCTCAAAAATGACAAACCCCCTGCCAATAACGCCTCGAAACAGCTGTTCAATAAATTCCAAAATGCCTCAAAACCAACGCTGGTCAAACGACAGGCCTACGTTCGTCCCGTTAAATCGCATAGCCTCAGCTTTTATGACACAACGGGACCCGGGCGCGATAACCAACGGCGATACTTCGCCTATATATTGGCACCCTCAGCAACGAGATTTTCCAAAAAACTAAATACCTTCTCTCAACCCCACAAACGAAGCTCTCACCCTCCCTCTACCCTCACGATGTCGTCAAGCGACTCGGTTAATAAACCCGAGCAGCGACGCCTCAACATTACTCTCCCCCGTGATTCACCTGCCTACCGACCTCGCCCTAACCCCCCGCAACCACCACTGCGAGCCCTCTCAGAAGGCGAAAGGTGGGTATTGTTGCAAGACATATCCAGCCCGGACCTAGGATGGATGCTAGCCCACAAAAACCTCCGAATCCGAGATTTCCTCGACTTCAAGCTGAGCTCATGCCCGAAATTCACCCCGGAAGACGAGAATGCCATCCAACCTACGGCACCATCGTTGCGCACATGCTTCATATGCGATGATCAAGATCCCAAGACCGAGATGGTCAAATGCCGAACATGCTTCGAGTGGCGCCACATGTATCATTACGATATCAAGGGCCGCTCAGATCCCCGCCGTCGGTTTTGGCGATGCCCCAGTTGCATCGACCTCAACTTCGGAGGACCAACCTTATATACGGCTACCAAGGAAGAGCTCGAAGAGGACAATAACTATGAGGACACCGACAACGAAATCCTCGCCTGAATGCTCCCTAGGTAGCGACATCACACCCGTCTTTTCTCTAGGGCGGCTCCTAGAGTGCACCCGACCGAAGTGGAAACACTTCTTTCGCCTGCCTCAGATCCCCCCTCGGAGCCATGCGGGTATACCGGGAACTAGTCGCCCTGACTATAATAATGCATTAGTAAAATTGTATCTGTTGCCATGTCCCCTTTAGGACAAACTGCACACAATGTATCAGTTCAATGTATCAATTTCATGTAATACTTCAATGATTGTATGATTTTAAAATATCACTGCATGCTTACAATCATTCGGTAACCTCAGTTACCTACTACTCGCAAACTTGCCAGCCCTCCTTCGGGCGTAAAAAAAAAACAAAAACAAAACCCGCGCTTAGTTATCTAAGGATAATAAGCACACCACCACGCCTAAAAGATATCCGAGACTCATAAAAGGGACAACATAATCACACCGAACGTAAGCACTCGAGAAGAAAAATAGTAAAAATCCTCAGTTACGAAGGACGACGTAATTACAACTTTCCCAAGTAAGCAAGTAATAGCACAGACCACAGCTATTTCAAGAACACAGGAAACCCGAGGCCAACTCGGGAACCACTAAACAACAAGACCGCGAGACATGGTAATGAAACATAAATCGGTATAGATCATAAGTATCACAGCAGGCAGTACAATGCAAAACAACGCGACAAAAATCCTAAAATTAACCGAAATACGAATAGGGAAAGCCCCAAGGGTAAATCGGGGACTGATAATGAATAAATACCCCACGAGACTACCAGGATCGATTCGGGGACAAAAACCCGAACATTAAACAAACTCAGAAATTGGGATAATAAGAACAAACTCATAGAAACAAAAAACAAGGCCAAAACCGCCACGATCACCAAAGTTGAAACCCGAAAGCATCACGCTGATGCATTTCGACTTCGGGGGCTAATGATAGGCCCATGTACCGATGGCCCTCCAAAGGCCCAGGCCTGGCCCGGCCAAACACCCCCAGATATAAATTCATAGCAAATCGGCCCAAACAGGCCAATGGCCCAAAATAGCGACTCAGGATTCGGATCCCCTCCCGGGGCCAACCTGAGAATAGAAAACTACTCGGGATTCGGACCCCCTCCAGGGGCCAACCCGAGCCCAGAAAACTACCCGGGATTCGGACCCCCTCCCGGGGCCAGCCCGAGGATAAACACAAACCGAGCCTCGAACCCCTCCTCTGGGCCAGCTCGGAACCAAACAAAACGGGACTCAAAGCCCGGCAAGCCGAACAGCCAAGAATGGTCGACGCACGGCCCCGCTGTACGGCCTGAGATAAACTATACGAACATTGCAGCCTAATATGCGGACGTCCCCTACAGTATGCGGGGCATCGTCATTAATGCTGACAAGACCCCGCTACAGTAGGGCATACCCTATATAAGGCAAAGAACCCCCCAGAAAAGGGGATCGCATTCATCACATCTTGGAGAGGTATTATAAAGGGTTAGAGCGTTAATACCCCTCCGACACCCCGCGTGTCCCCCGGCTCGACCCGCTTCACCTAAGGCGGGACGGGCTGCGCGTTCTGTAACCGGCCTCCGCACGGCCTGCTTCCTGAGAACTGGGCGTGCTCTCTCCTTACTGGACCGAGTCCAAGTACGGCCCGGCCCCTTCGGGAAGGGACGTATCAGAGTTATACTAACTATAGCTAGTTTATATGTGGATGTTTCAACATATTTTGTGTATGAATGCTTTGTAATATATATTGGGATCTAATTTGGTATTATTAATATATACCACGTACTAGGTATATTAATTTCTTGGATCTGTTTTAATTTAACTTTCTTATATAGTTCTGTTACTCTTGGTTATGAACTTATGATACCAATGAGTAGTCACAATTGAGCTCAGTATTCTCTAGTAAGCTAGTGAGATGTTACTCTTGTTTATATATGAACCTTTTCTGTTAAAACATTATTACACAAAAATTTCAGGAGCCAGGGGCGGATCCAGTGTAGTCCAGGGGGGGGCAGCTGCCCCCCCTGGATTTTGAGTTTTAGTGGAAATTTATTGGTTCCGACCGATTTTGCCCCCCCTGGATTTTTTTTTGCCCCTCTCTAGACGTTTAATTTGTAATTCGAGTTAAATTTAGGGTTAAAATTGAAATAAATCTGTTGAATTTTGATTGGTAATTAAAATTATAAGTCAGATCATCAGAAATTACAAGTCAAAACATTGAAAAGTATAAGTTACAGCATTATTTTTTGTCGAGTACCTAATTGGTTAATGGATTTAAACCCGATTAGGTATTTAAACCCGATTCGATATTTTTTTGCCCCCTCCTGACGAAAATCCTGGATCCGCCCCTGTCAGGAGCCAGTTAATCCTAATTAGTTAATTAGATATTATTGAGTTGGTATTATGTATGTTATTAAATAATTATCTCATTATAATTGCACAGTATAGCTCCAAACTTAATTACAGAATATATCAGAATCAATTAGTTGAATACATGAGAGTGTGGTTAATTAATTTATGCCAAAATCTAGGTTCCAAGTATTTACAGCGTTGCCCTTCAGAACATCCCCATCGATTCAAAAAAAATCAGAGTTGGTATTGATCAAACTAATACTGACGGCTCATTTACATCACGGATGGTAAAGGTCACCACATCTACACTATCGGTATAATAACCCAACCGATATCGCAGAGACACTCAAAATCAACGGTTGGATATAAAAAATGGATGGCAAAGGAGGGGGGCCATCAACGCCATCGGTTGGTTAGACCAAACAGTCGGTAAAAAGTTCGAATTAATTACAGCGCTGCCACTAGTTACATACACCATCCGTGCGGAAGGACACCCGATGGTAAAAGGGCGATAGTAAATATGTTTTTTGTAGTAGTGAATGATACATATCAACCATACTCATATTGATATATATTGTATTAAATATGTGACGTGACATATTTTCATTCTTATATTAAGCACATAGATGTCTTAATCTGCCGACAATTTTAATTAAAAAATAAAATTTCAGGTTGAATATCAACCCTCCAATCAAATAGTTTGTATTATTTTAATTTTATACATATTTTTATGTTTTTTTCTTACGTGTAGAAGTCTAATTTATTTAGATACGTACTCGTCACACGCACTTGCCACATATAGATGTTCTGATTTTTCTAATAATTTTGAAAAAAATTCTTAAACACCCTTATTTAAGTCGATTTTTTTTTTTAAATATCATTTAAAGATACAGATTTATTGTAATTTTTTATTTCGTTATATATCAATGTGTCATGTGGTTAATTAGTATGCGATTCAAATTCAATTGATTAAACTTTCTATAAAAAATAATAGGTTTTTATATATCTATATGCCTCGAAATGTACTTGATGATGGAGCACTGCCAGAAGTATATGTGATAAGCTATAATTGTCGAGCCTCTGGGGCTCAATTGGGTTTGGTGATCTATTCTTGTATTTGAGCCTCAGTCTCAACAAGCCAGAAAGGTAGGATAAAATAAACAAATAAATAAATTCCACAAAAAAACAGTACAATTTTCATCATTTATAGTCTATCAAAATCATGCAATCTCACTTTAAAAATTGCATCCACCCCTTACTTTAAAAATTGCATCCATCCCTTATAAAATGATCCAAAAAGCTTCGAATACAGAAATTATTTTATATACTATTGTAATTTATTTTATTCTTTTGTTTCTTGAAAACCTCCAGCACATAGTTTTATTTAATGGTAGATACAAGACCTTACTAACAAACTCGTATTTTTTTACAGAAAAAATAATAAATAAAGACTTGCAATTCAGAAATCACGAGTGTATACTAAAAATATAGTTTACCGTGAGATATTGAATGAGAAATAAGATATGAACCATATTAATTTAACATTTTTAATTTTATTATATTTTTTCGATTGTAACAATTGAATATTTGTTTTCTCTTTGACAGATACAAGATTTATAATATAGATATTACTGTGATATCTTCCATTTGCAACATAATCGACGTTATTTCTCATTGGACTTTATTATATTAATTAACTTTTTTTTTATAATTTGAATTTAGAATAATCTATTTTAATATCATTCATGGATATTGTTCAATAATTATTCTTCCCATTGGTCTTTTTTTTTATGAAAATATATTATTTTGTATGAAAATGTTTTTTTGTTCTGTTATAATATATGTCCCGTTGCAACGTACAAGCATGATACCATAGTGTATAAAATATGTCATAACTCAAATATGGGATGTGACGTGATTTTTTTCTCACATAATGTCAAGTGTTAACAAAAATGCAAAAAAATATGTTGCGTTTAGTCACGTCGTGATGTAATCGTCTGATGAATCTTCTTATTTATATTAAGATTCATGTGAATTTGATGTGCATGAAATTTGAAACGAAGTGCAGACATCTCAATGCAAATCGAACGGCTCCGATCAGACATTAAACTGATTTTAGTCTAATGTCCATTAGAATTTTCTTTTTTGAATTTGTCGATTCATAAAAAATAGAATAAAATCTCGAGAATTCACAATTGAATTCTCGTCTTTCTTTTTTAGAAAAGAGTAAGATTAAAATAAACAAGATTCTTCATGTTGGGTATACCATATTCTTTAAGAAGTCTGAATACCGCTAGTGTAAACACATAGGAACAACATAAACATATAAATTGTTAAACTTTATATGTTTATTTTAATAATTGATATGATCATTTCTGAGTACGAATAGAGTTTATTATTTCTATTAATAGATGATGAGAAAAATTCAGTCAAAACTCAAAAAGTACTATTAAAATTCAATGGATATAAACGCAGTTAACTCATTGCTCTTACCACTAGTATTTTATATATTTATTAGTGGTATTTGAGTACAAGCTTTTTTTTTTGGTAAATATTTGGAAGCAACTTCTCGATCAAAGTTTGAAACCAACATTATTTTGTTGATTCAAGAAAAAAAAACTGTAACGAAGGGGATCGATTGATATTTGAATGATTAAAAAGTATTTTTTTTTTATAACAATACTACAGTAAATATCCGAGATCAAGTAACTATACGCCCTCGTCTTCCATTATATATCAAGTTTGGCATAGTATGTCAAATAAATTGTTTATATTTTGTGAATATATATGAATTTTAAACTCTGTCTCTCCTACAACAATCTAACATCTCCAGGGGCGGAGCCACATACAATGAATGGGGGTGACCCCCATTCATTTTCAATTTTTTTTTATATTTATGCCTTATTTTAATATTGTTAAACTAAAATATTATGGATAGTGTGAAATTGACCCCATTCATAGTAGAAAATTTTTATATGCTTGACCCCATTCACGTTTGACCCCCATAGTCTGAAAGTCTGGCTCCGCCCCTGAACATCTCCATTCTTATATTAAGTAGAAGTGCTATCAGATCGAGTAGGATTTGGATAATATTATATTTTGATCCATATCATATTCTAAAAGTATTCGGGTCCGATTTTTTATCCATATATTTAAGAGAACGGAGTAGGTCCGATGCCCATTGGACCTACTTTTAGGTTAAACGAGCATTATGACCGTCAGATCTAGTTTAAGATTTGTGCGCACGAAAATTGAAACAGACCAGCACGAATTTTAAAGCGTTCCGCACGAATCTTAATTCAAATCGACGGTGATTAAACCCATCGAACCATAGTAGGTCCGATGCCCATCGGACCTACTCTCAAGTGTATATTTAATAGTTTCAAATCAGGTCGGCTCCGGATTCCAGTCTTTTGGTTGCGGGTAGATAGGTATCCATAACTTGTTTGTGGATTATCGAGTCCGATCCGGATCCGGAGCAGATACATATCACAAGCATTTGAGAAACCCTTTACGTTTAAATATAATTATAATTTCTTAAACATCTCACATAATATATCATTATAATATAATTATAATTTCTATGGTTCCAGAAAACCATGAATGGAATATTAATACAAATTTGTTTTAAAATAGTGAAGAGAGCAACAAATTTTTGTGACCGGTAGATATATGGTAGACAAAGAGTTCAAGAAGGAATTAATTAGCTTGAAAAATTTGAAGGCAAAATGTAAATGTGACATTTGATTTTAATGATATGTGCGAAAAGAGCAATAAATTTTATTCAAGAAATTAATAGGCAAAATGTGAGTGGCGTGATATGTAGATATGAATGAATGAATTAATAAATAGTAAAAAAATATGAATGAACGAATGAATTATTAATTAAGATATGATATATATTATGATTGGTTCCTTAAAAAATACTACAAATGATTGTATTTTTATGTAGTTATTAATATACTAGTTAAGTGCCAACGCGTTGCAGTGGAGATTATAGTATTATATTATTATAAGAGGAGGGATCAAGTTACAACAACCGTTTTTTTCATTTTCAAAGTTCAAAATCGTCGATCCAAACCATTCAACATGATTATTTAAATAAAATGTACTTGCAGATCAAATTTTATACTATTTATTAAGATGGATACAAAATTTAATGGTCTGAATATGACTATTTTAAAAAAATACTTAATAAATAATAAAAAAATTTAAAAAAATGTAAAATTTGATCTGCAAGCACATTTTATTGTGGAGATATTGTGAAAATCATGTTGAACGGTTTGAATTGACGATTTAGACTTTGAAAATGAAAAAAATGATTGTTGTAATTTTGTTTTAACTCAAATTTGTTGTAACTTGATCCCTCCTCTTATTATAATTATTCAATGTATGAAAATTAAGATGACATGTAACAAATTATAAACTCTTTACGAAAACTATCTTTTCTTTCTTCTTTAATTTCTTAGCTCCGAAATATTTTTATTCGTAAAGACATAAGATATGTCTAAATTACAAAAGTCAACCCACACAGAAAATTATTTGGAAGTAAAATAAGTAGAAAAAACTTAATAGAACATTGATATTTCGTTGTAAAATTAACAGAAAAAAATAGTTGAGTCTCCATTCAATGTATCAACAAACACACACAGAACAAATTATAAACAAAAAACTACCGTTTTTTTCACACAAAAAAAGAAAATTTATTTAATAAATTATTCGACTCAATTATTTAAAAATGCTAAAAACAAAATCAAATACTTATAAGTCCAAGTAATACAAAGGCTCCAATAAAAGACTACGATGAAGTGCTCCTCTAGCATCAAATACTATCAATTCATAACAAAAGAGTTCCTTGACTTTCTTCAGAGATCTCCCAATCGGGGGAAAGACCTAGTCCAATCTCCTCCCTTGAATCCACCATCTGGATTTTACCCAAAGGATAATGCAAATACATTGATTCTTGTTATAAAAGGTGCAGTCAGCCTTTGACACTAACATGTTTTTTTTTTCCACCCAAAAAATCATGCTTTGTGTTCTTACATTTACTGACAGATCATTCTTTTTGTTCGTTATTTTTTTCCTTCCTGGTTATAACTAAAACCAAGAATGTTAGACTCTGCATCTTTTACCTACAATTAACTCATTAATCCTCTCTTGACTATATCTAAAAATGTCATACTAACGACACTTAAACTCCATTTCAGTATGGAAATATCGCTCCTTTGTACAGAGCAAGGTTAATTAGTAAATAATAATTTATTATCACTCACCTAACCCAATCAATTTGTACTATTTTTACACAGAGATGAAAGAGTACTGATATATGCCATTTTGCTGATGAGTTTGCTTTGGGAAACTTAATACAGGCCTTTGAGTTAGACATACACTTATCATAGAATTGGTAGTTGTGGGGCATCTTTGTAAAAACATTTACATAAAAGGATGTAATTTTGATTCATGAGGAATATATGCATGATGCATCTACAACACATTAATTAGGAAAAGACATGCATACCAACACATGTTCAATAAAGAAACTCTTGATTACAAAATTTTAATTGTTGGAAACACTCTTAATAACAACATTTTACCTTAAGAACAGCTACACCGCCAAAAAGTTTTGCGAGCCTCTCTTGTAGTTTCTCCTTGTCATAATCAGACATGCTCTCTTCAATGGCACCTCTCAGCTATCAAAACAAAAAAAGGAAGAAAAAAACATACACAAGTTTTATCGATGTGGTATCTCATGAAACAGGTGAAAGAGAACAAGTAATAGTAACAAATACCAACCTGCTCACATATTTCCTCAATAGCTTTCTTGTCTCCAAATCCATCAAGAATGACAGTATTGTCTTTGGACACAGTGACCTGCAACATTCACAGACCCAGTTAAAATAAAATATATTATATCCAAAGTTGAGCACCTGAACCTGATTTAACAATGAAAAGAGTAAACCACGTTACCTTCTTGCATTAACCAAACATGCTAAGCTCAACCTTTTCAAGGTTCATGCCGAGATCTTCTGATATTACCTGTAGCAGTATCATAGGAGTATACAAACCATTAGGAGTTACCCTACAAAATTAGCAAGGGCATGCACCGGAAAGATCTTATGTTAATGCTTGAGTTAAATAATAAAGCTTACTTCGCCACCGGTAAGAATCGGAAGGTTGTGCAAATAATGGAGATTGAGTTGGATAAAACTAATTCAATACCTTAATGCCATCCTGAATCTTGTTTAGAATGAGAGTTGCTAGTGCATCACTTTCAACATCCTCAGCAATAATGAGTAGAGGCCTTTGTTTCTATATATAAGAAAGAATAAAATTAGATACCATGTTTGCCTATGCAGGAAGGTGAGGAATACTGGAGATTAAGATAAACAAACTTGCCGTCTTGATAGAAAGGTTCAGGTCGGTTATCACCTGCACAGCCTCTAGCAACATGTCGTGCTTTCGTCCACTGTCAAGAAGGAGATCGAGATCATGGTCGAGATCACTGAAATTTGGAGGAGAGATATATAGGTGAGATATATAGAGAGAAGAGTCGATGAAATTTGGAGGAGAGATCAAAGCCCAAAAATAGTCTTAAGCCCATGTTCATTAAATTTCTCTTTTTTTATTCACAAGTCTAAAACCCCACTTCTATCTAAGATCCAATTTCAATTCCAGTAATTAAATTTCAGCTGAGCACAAGGAACCAAAACACTAAATTTACAGAACCAACCCTTCAAATTGAGAACTTTACAAGTCAGTCTCTAGAACTTATAAGAGAATATACCATAAATCAAGATGCACTGGTACCAGTGTCAGAACTGCTTTAGCAACTTTTAACAGAAGTTGCATATATAAAACTGGCCACAAGTATGTTCAAATCAAGGTTACAATTATCTATACTCTAAAATCAATACAAGTTTACTGAGCTCTCAGGAAGGGTTTACAGATCACTTAAATATGGATTTAAAGGAAATGGACGTCATGAGTTACAAGATGTGTTATATAAACCTTGCTTAGTCTTTGAAAAATTATTGTTGAACATTTGTAAAATATATGCAATAGCTTATTACTAAGTTTGTATTATTTAAAACCTTGCCTAAACCGATATGCATGCATGAATGACTGGTACTGTCGGGTACCAGTAAACAAACTCAGGTATAAACCTCTCTAAAATATTCTCATACCGGTTACACAAAATAATAAAAAAACTAAAAATAATTCAATCACTAAACAAAGACATAGCTATAGAAGCTATAGAATTAGAAAAAAAATTGAGTAAAAATATAAATTGACACAATAAATAAACAGAAAAAAATGCAAGAATTACGCACAAAAACTCCAAAAATAAAGGAAAAAGAGGGAAAAAAACGGCTCCCCATCAAATTGGATGTCAATATAAAGCATTTCCGTGTGAACTTCTCTAATGGCTGTAATTTTCATAAGAATTCAATAAATGATTGTTGCAAATGCTCACAAGTCTTTTAGAATCATACAAATAGAAAAGGAGTTAATTTAAAAAGAACTTACACAGAGGAAAGTGAGTGAACCAACTCCTAGTCCTAGAGATCATCAGGTGAAAAACCAACCTGATCAAGAAGAACATGGTAGTGAGTCAGCCTCGTAGTTCCCCGGCTGGAAAGAGAAAATCAAAATTAGAAATGTAAATAGTGACTGATAAAAAAGACAATGTTCATTTAGGAGAAAAATAAGGGTATGATCATCCTACAATAGCACCCTTGTGAGAGCACATGTAGAAGTCATAGTTTCTCGGGTGGCAAACTTTGTTTTCAATCAAAGTACCTACATGTCATATGGGCAATCAATATATATACAGGTAACAAACAAATAGAACCAGGAGTACATGCATAAGAGTCGACCAAAAACAAAACCTGCCATCCATGCTAAAACCAAAAAGCAGGTCCATAGTAGAACTAAAAACAGAAAGGAACGTCTCAAAACAACAGTACTAACATAATACATGCAATAACTAAAACATAGCTTTCTCAGAACTAAGCTACAAAAGCTGAACTTGGATCATCTGCATCATCTGGTGGCTGATAAACCACCATTTGTAGTCCATCAGCATCACACTCTTCATCAGGGTCCCAAATCTGTAAAGGGAGTAAATCAATTCATATTCAATTCACTTTACACGCATTGATCAATACTACAAAGCTAGAACAAAGACAAATTATTAAAAAGTCAAATCATGAAACAGTGGATCAAATGAAAGATAAAAAGAGTCAAGAAAAATCATCTAAACACCTACAAAGCTAGTACAAAGACATTAGCCATTTATATTGTAGAACAAACTATTATATCAGAGTGTCACACTAAAATATACTTGACAGAAAAGGAGGGAGGAAACAATACTTGTTGCTTAAAGATACCGAAACACTCATGCTGTATCAGTACCCACTCCCTGAAGCTCATCAAATTTTCTAGCTCTCTCTTTCAGAATACCTATGATTTTCTCAGACTCCTGATGAATCACCTTAGGCAGGAACAAATCCATATTATCAAACCATTCATCAAGTGTCATTTTTTCAAAATCAACCCTGGCTTCTTCACTATTCCTCTCTCCTTCCTCTTCTCCTTCCTCTTCTATAACCATAGAAGAATCAGTACTGGTTCTGACCTTTATTCCCTTTCTGAGTTCTAGAATGGCATCATGGTCAGGATCAGAACTGGGACTATCCAATTTTAATACTAAATTGTCATCATTTTCCTTTTCCTCCTCTAAAACAGTAGATGCTGTGCCCCTTCCTCTCATTATCTTTCTCTTCATACCAACCTCCTTTACTTCCAGAACTGAATCAACCGCACAATTCCCATCTACTTCCTTCAAAACCCTAGAGGACTTAACCCTCCTAGGATTTATTCTCACCTTTGCATCTCCGTTGTGATCTGATTTTTCAGTCTCTAAGTGAGAAAACGTCACAGAATCCCTGGACTCCTCTTTTTCCAAAACCCTAGCAGTATGCCTTGTTACAATATCCCCCATACCTTTTGCTGTTCCCTTCTGGCCCATTTCAACCCCAGAATCAGAAACCAAATCAGGATTTAAAGCTTCCTCTTCTTTATCCAAAACCATAGTAGAAATAGGTCTAACATTGTTCCTACGACCCCTTACCGGAGCCGAGACTTTAGATTGAGCCCCTTTCAGCCCTATTTCATCTACTCCGGCATCCTCTTCTCCTTCCTCTTCTATAACCATAGAAGAATTAGCACTGGTTCTGGCCTTTATTCCCTTTCTGAGTTCTGGAATGGCAACATGGTCAGGATCAGAACTTGGACCATCCAATTTTAACACGAAATTGTCACCATTTTCCTTTTCCTCCTCGCATTCCCTTTCTCTTCATACCAACCTCCTTTACTTCCAGAACTGAATCAACCACACAGTTCCCATCTACTTCCTTAAAAACCCTAGAGGACTTAACCCTCCTAGAGTTTCTTCTCACCTTTGCCTCTCCGTTGTGATCTGACTCTTCAGTCTCTAAGTGAGAAAACGTCACAGAATCCCTACTCCTCTTTTTCCAAAACCCTAGCAGTATTCCTTGTTACAAAATCCCCCCTACGTCTTCCTATTCCCTTGTGACCCACTTCAACCCCGGAATCAGAAACCAAATCAGGATTCAAAGCTTCCTCCTCTTCTTTATCCGGAACTACAGTAGGAAACAGGTTTAACATTGTTCCTACGACCCCTTACCGGAGCCAAGACTTTAGATTGAGCCCCTTTCAGCCCTATTTTCTCTCCAGAAACCCTAGATGAATTATCCCTCATATTAACACTTACCGAACAGCCTCTTCTAGTAACCCTCCTTCCCCTTACATTGTTACCATCTCTTTTCCCTTCCGAAACCCTTGGTGTCACAATTTTTACACCGAGCTTGGTTTTCGCACCAATTTCAATAAGATCCCCATCTGAGATGGATACGAGCTTGGACGCTTGAATTCGCGACCCATTTACGGTTGTGCAATTGGAGGTGTTCAGGTCATATACCCAGCAAAAAAACCTGCCACCAGATAGATCAGTTTAATAATTTTTGGATCTACATTTTTATTTTTTCATTTTTTATGTGGAAGTTTATGCAATTTTGACGTTAAACTGAGATATTTGGTCAGGCCAAATTGAGGCTTAAACAGCAGTTCTGGCCAAAAATACATAAATGCATTTTTTCATAAAATGAACTGGCCTGGCAGGTGTGGTAATTATTGATTAGAAACATTTGATAAGTGGTAATATACAATGAATTAAAAAGTAAGATAACATACAGAGAAAACAAAGAGCTCCCCGATTAAGTCAACAGCGGCTTGAACAGCCTTTTCCTCATTCAAGGGTCTAACCTCAGCAGTTGTCAAATGTCCATCCAACTGCCTTTGTAGAGTTGTAGTAATTCGGTGGTTTGCCTAACGAGCAAATAAAGCAACAGATTTAATAAATAAAACATAGCTATTAACTCAATTTGATTGCATAAAGTTCAAGAATTCAAATCTAAGATGCAATTACCATAAAAATGTAAAACATTTAATAAACACGATTTGTCCTCTGCTTGGAAAACCACTCTCAATGTTGCACATTAAAACATTCAAGAATTCGGGATTGCAGACAAAAATTTCGCCATTTCTGGGGCCTTTGAGCACGGTTATTTGGAGAATCGGAGCCTCCATAGTAGATCGGAGGAAGAAAAGCAAGAATTGGGGAGGACTGGAGGGAGGCTCAAGGATTAGGGGTTTTTTTTCGTCGGAGGCAGGAGAGAAGGAGATAGAGAAAAGAGATGGCAAGACACGCTCAAATGGAAACCATGGCCGCTTTCCGGATGATCATGAATTCGAACTCTAGGCGCTGATCAGCTTCACTCTCGCTCGCTCTCTCCTTCTCTCTCTCTCGCTCTCTCTCTCTCTGCGCTCGCTCTCCTCTCTCGCTCTCTCTGTGCGCCGATACGCTTCACCCTAGGTCGGTTCTGCGTGAGAAGTCGGTTCTCTCTCTCTTTCTGCGCGCGGGGAAGGAAAAAAGAAAAAGGAAAGAGAAGAGTCGGTGGGGAGCACACGCGTGCGCGCACGTGGAAAGAAAAAAAAAAGACGCGTATTTGCTCGGGAAGAAGCAAAGCGCGCAGGAACTTAGAAACAAGTTAAAAAATTTGTGGTCAGTATCAATGATTAATTAAGAGGATGGTTTGTATTGAAATGGTGTATTGAAATGGGTAGATTTTTAATTAACATTGTATTTTCTCTCTAAAATTCAAGGTGGTTTTATAAGGAGTAAAGATGATTTTACATTAAATAATTATAAAGAATGATATTATCATTTTATCGAGTATTTATATGGGTATCGGGTCGGGTTCGATTATGGGTTTGATAATTAAATCAAACATATATCTTATCCATTACAATATCGGTTATGGTTCAAATCCGGATCGAATATTAAATTATTAATTTTGTAACTATATCTGTTGTTGTAAGCAATCTTCTGTGTTATTTGACTAATTTACAAAACATATAAACATTGAATTTTACAGTTTTTTTGTTTGAGATATATGCATGTTTAGCTGTTATGTCTGAAGTTCAAAGCAAGTCAAAGATACATATCATGAGAAGTTGATGTGACAAGTTACGTCCGAAGGTCAAAACAAGTCAAAGATACATATCATGACAAATTGACGTAACAAGTTGTACAAATAATTGGATGCATGATCTCCTCGAGCTACAAGGAACGATTTGATACAAATGATCTGATGGAAGATTCACACGAACCATTTGGAATGTCGAATATTAATGAGATGCTGAATCATGAAGATTACAGAAGATCATAGAGATCGAGATTATGAAGATCACACTTTACCATTTTGTTTTATCAATTTTTATCAATTATGAGGTTGTGACCACCCGCGTCTAGCCGTTGCTTGGCTAGAAGTCCAAATTCAAAATTCAAATAACCGGGTCTGGTCAATACTGGAAACTAAGCACAAACTGTTGGTCCCTAAAGGCACTAGAGGGGGTGAATATGGGCCTTTTGAAATTTTAAACTAAAGTAAATTAATATTCACCACTAATGATTTTAACTAACGTGTGCATGAGTTATTCTTAGCGGAAGCAAGTGTGCGTAAAGTAAATAAAAGAGTTAAGAGACACTTGACACGAGAGTTGTTTACGGAGTTCGGCACTAACGCCTACGTCTCCGGGACTTCGCGACCTTTGAAATGGCACACCTTTCTTTACCCAATGAGAAAGAAATACAAGGTGGAACCGGTGAGCCCTTACAAACTCTGAGAAGTCACACGGCCAGAGCACGGAATTGGCTCATGCACTAAAGGCTATAATACAATAAGCGAGCACACAAGGGATCTTGGGTTTGAATAAAGAAGAGATCTCACACAAATCACTCTAATTCTTACACAAGATTGAGTGTGGTAGAGTAAGCTTGAGATTGTTGAATGAATATTGAAATTTGATGCACAAGCAACAATGAGAATTCTATATCTGAAAAGAATACCAAATATTGCAATTGAGGGCAGCTAGATCCATCCTCCAAACCTAGATTTTGCTTCTATTTATAAAGAGAGAAATAAAATAAGGTAACTGGCATTAACCGTTGCAGCAGAAGATTAAGCGTTGCAACGGCTCACCCCAGTTAGCAGGTTTGACTGCTGAGAAACCCTAACACTTATAAGCATTACAACGGTGGTCACAATGGAACTCTCTGAAAGTTTTGGATCCGAAATTGATTTATTCCGTTACAACATTTCTTTGAGCGTTGTAACAAAATAAATCAATTATGCTGTGGATTTCGATCTATGAATTATTCTATTGTAACGGTCCATTAACCGTTGTAACAGTTTGTGCAAATTACCTCAATCTCAAGCTTACTTTACCAATTTTACAGATTTCTAATCAATCATAATCTTGAGTTGATGCTTTTCAGTCCAATGCTTGATTCTTCATGACTCATCCTTAATAAGTATAGCAATTGATAATTCATCCTTGATATATGTAGCAATTTACACTGTCATGAACATGCACATTATCTCAAGACAAGAAACTGTAAAATTCAACAAATATATGGTTTGCAAATTTAGTCAAACAGACAAGTAGATTATTGCACAATCCAACACAAACAAAATAGGCTAAACCATTATGTTGTAGATCTTGTGATCTGCATAAAACCATTGGCTCGTCTTTGAATTCCACTATAAATAGTGGGCTCTATTGTCTGTCTAAGTATGATAGAGAATACCCTCACAAACCTTACACTTTAGAATCCTTTGAGAGGTTTAGCCTAATCCATTATTGCTTGTGCCTAAATTTCAATTATCTTTCCAGCAATCTCAAATATACTTTACCTAAATTGATCAGTGTGAGATTAGAGTAAAGTTGGTGATTGTCAGGACTTAGCTTTTGTTGCTCGTCTACTCCAAGCTGTTGTGCTTGTTCTTTGATCAGAGTCAAAATAACGATGATTTACGTAGGGTTTTGGCTTAGGTTTTGCATATTTTCTCACACTTATGTTTAATTAATTAGAGAAAAAGGCTACTGTCACCATTCTTTATGTTTTATTGCAGAAAATAGGTTTTGGGACTATTTTACATCAAATGGAGCTAGAATCGGGTCAATCGGATCAGCGACGCTTATCGACTAAGTCTCTGTTACGGTCCGTATTGCCTGATACGGACCAGGCCTAGCACAGACCAGAAGATAGCGCTGGAAGCATTAAACCCTAACCGTCGAGGTCCTAATACGGACCGTATCAACTGATACGGTCCGTATCCGAAGGCATCTCTTGGGGAATAACTGCCGACAGCTGTTTTCAGATCAGTTTCTTAGCCTCTACTCAACCTCCACACGTCCCTCCACTCCTATATAAGGCCCCTGGGCAGAAGGAATAGTCATCTTTGTAATTAGGGGTATTTGAGAGATCAGACATTTGCGTAAGAAAAATCGCAGTGTCTTATGTAGAATCTCGGTGAAAGATCTGTCATTCTTGCGTAACATAAATCGCAGTGACCTTGGTGTCTTTCATTAAACAACAACAGGAAATCAGACGCAACAGGAATATATTGTCAAGGCGGATTGAGTGGCAATGGTGTGCCGAAACCCTAGGAATTCTCATCTCTATCTTTATTTTAATTACTTTTAATTGCTTCCTAATTTACATTGATCACAACAACATCTCTCAATTTACAGATTTCGTCTAGCCTTTCGAAAGATTGTGATTCGATCGCTCAAAGCATTGAACTAATATTCCTTGTGGATCGACCTCGTATATACTACTCGATAGGATTGTGCGCTTGCAGTCCGAACCGATAGCATTTCCGAGTTTATAAATATTAAAAGAAACATTGCTCTCTTTGAGTGATCAAGCTTTTTGGCGCCGTTGCCGGGGAATAACGGTTCATTGTGCAAGGCCTCGCAAGACGTCCTTGCTTTGACCATTGAATCCAATTAACTAGAAACGCCTAGATTTCTTTTTATTTTCTGCATTTTTATTTTTCTTTAATTTTCAATTTCGTTTTTCTTTTTATTTTCTTTTTATTTTCAGTTTTTAGTTTAATTTTCAGATTTTCTTTTCTTTTTAGGACACTGCACGCTGGCCGAATCATCCGTACGAAGATCCGAGAGGATTGCTAGTAGGAGAGGACAATTCGCTTCCACATCACCGATAAGAACCAATCATAGTTCTTCATTGAGTAATTCTGAAAGCGAAGAAGACTCAAATTTGATCAACATGAATATCCCACCGAACGAACCGATTAACAATGGAAGACAAGACAATGGTGATCATGGAGTTCACAATGCAGCAAGACCCAAACTTCTACGAGACTATTACGTACCGCGCGCGAATGATCCTAATTCTAGTATAAACCCGCCAACTGTTACGAACCGTAATTTTGAGATCAAACCTGCTCTCATAAATATGGTTTCGCAACAGTAATTTGGAGGATTTCCATATGAAGATCCACATCTTCATTTGTCAATCTTCCTTGGGATATGCGAGACGATAAAGATCAACGGAGTTACCGATGAAGCAATCAGGCTAAGGCTATTTCAATTCTCATTAAAAGATAAAGCAAGAGCATGGTTGTTTTCCTTACCAGCCAATTCCATTCAAACTTGGGACCAATTGTTTAATGTGTTTATTGCAAAATATTTTCCACCATCCAAAACTTCAAGACTTAGAAAAGCAATTACTAATTTTGAACAAAGGGATGGTGAATCATTGTGTGAAGCATGGGATAGATACAAGGATATGTTAAGGTGTTGTCCACATCATGATCTAGAAAGATGGTTGATTGTTCAAACTTTTTATAGTGGTCTAAACCCTACCGATAGGTTGTTTATTGATGCTTCCGCAGGAGGAGCAATCATGAACAAGGAACCTAACGAGGCTTACAACCTAATTGAAGAGATCGCGATCAACCAACACTACTGGACCCCTGAGCTCAAGAAGCCAACTCCAACACCTGGCATACACAAAGTAGATGAAATATCCATGCTAAGCGCGAAGATCGATGCTTTGCAACTAGCACTCAACAAGCAGACCAAGCAGCGAACGGTAGTAGCAGTCAATGCCGCAACAACATATGGCTATTGTGGAGGAGCGCATGAGATGACCGAATGTATGAATGTGACGGAAACTGAGGAAGAAGCAGAGCAAGTAAACGCCATCGACAACAGCTTTCGACCTCAGCCCGCCTACAATTCGTACCATCCGAATAACCGAAACCATCCGAATCTCTCACACGCAAACAATGAAAGACCTGCTGCATCTCAACCGAACTACCAACCGATGCAGTACAACCAACCACAGCAACCTAACATCACATCATTAATGGAGAGATTCCTAGAGAAGCAAGACGAGACAAACACCGCAATCACGCAAACGGTCAAAACCTTAGTAAGCCACGTCAAGGACTTGGAGGGTCACATCTCCAAGATGGCAAAAGAACTCTTAAGCATCACACGCGGAAAAGGCAAATTTCTGAGCCAACCGGAAGAAAATCCTAAAGAGAGTTGCAAGAACATCACACTAAGGAGCGACACAGCTTACAACGGACCTCCTATGCCCGATCTAACTTCCGATGAGATACATGAAGAACCATCGCATTCCGAAGAATACGAGCCGCAACCACCGGAGCCGTTAGTATTCGAACTGCAAGCAGACCTTATTGAGGAGCAGAATGACACCGTAGGTGGAGATGAGCGACAAACCGAACCTGAATACATTTCACCACCACCCTACAAGCCACCTCTGTCATTCCCTCCAAGGCCAGCCAAGCATAAGATGGAGCCACAATTCGCGAGATTCATGGAGACGCTCAAGCAACTACAAGTCACAATCCCCTTCACTGAGGCAATTGCAAGCATACCCTCGTATGCTAAGTTTCTAAAGGAGATCCTTTCAAATCGCAACAAACTCCAAGACTTCTCAACAATTCCGCTCAATCGGGAATGTAGTGCGCTCGTGCAAAGTAAATTACCAGAAAAGTTGAAAGATCCGGGAAGCTTCTCGATACCATGCACAATTGGCACGATGAATTTTACGAGAGCTTTATGTGATCTGGGAGCAAGTGTGAGCCTAATGCCAAAGGCGGTGTTTGATAAATTGGAATGTGGAGAACTTTCACCGACACAAATCGCACTGCAACTGGCCGATCGATCAATTCGATATCCTGAAGGTGTGTTGCTGGATGTACCGATCAAAGTTGGAGACTTCTGGATACCCGGAGATTTTGTTGTGGTTGACATGGAAGAAGATGAACACATTCCAATCATCCTTGGAAGGCCATTCCTTGCCACATGCGGAGCAATGATTGATGTTAAGAACGGGAAAATTTCACTAAATGTTGGAAAAGACAAGGCGGTCTACGACATAAACAGAGCTTTGAAATACCCTTCTGACATTGATCGTGTCTTCAATTTGGGTATCATGGATGAATTTGAAGAGGAAGAATATCCATATGATGAATTGGGAGAATCCATGGGTATGGAGGAATTGGACAACCTTTTTAGAAGGGAAGATGACGAAAGACAACTCGAGCAATACACCATCGCTGAACCTGATGAAGCCTACGCTGAAACTTGCGCGAGATGTGCCACTGTCATAACAAAAGAAGAGGAAGAATTCCCCAAATCTAAAATTCTGCAGTCCGTGTCGCCTAGCATGGTCAGTAGCAAAGTGAAGAAAGGGGAGAAGACAACCTCTCATCCACAACTCGAGCTCAAATCTCTTCCATCCAACCTCCGTTACGAATTCCTAGGACCCAACCAAACCTACCCGGTGATTGTCAGTTCTCAGCTTGATAATGTTCAATCCAACAAGCTCGTCAACATCCTCAAGATGCACCGAAAGGCTATTGGCGACAAAATAGATGACATCAAAGGCCTTAGCCCGACCATCCCCATGTACCGCATCCTACTTGAAGATGAGACAATAGAGGAAACGCAAGAATTAGAAAAGAGTTAGTACACACAACCACATGAAAACAAGCTTTCCAATCCTCTGTTGACTTCAATTTCTATCAAACCGGAAGAAACCAAAGTTCCAATCACATAATCAAGGCCTCTTCCAACAGTTCTCAACATTATCACACCAAAAAGTTCTTGGGAGAACTACGATGCGGTCCATGGTCGGAAGGTGAAGATAAAATAGTTCATGGTTCATCCGGAATCTCAATGAAACAAGGGGTCGAGCTAATGACTTTAAACAAGCGCTTCTTGGGAGGCAACCCAAGGCCATTTTTATATTTTTCATAATATTTATTTCTAGTTTATTTGGGACCTTAATAAGAGAAACAACTCATACCCACCTTTTTCCTATGATCAGGTGAACATATCAGAGGAAAGACTCGATCAAAGACACCACAGAAGACAAGAAAATACCCTCTGGTACGGTCCATATCAATCAATACGGACCATATTAGTGGATACAGGGTGAAAGAAGGAGAGTAAGAAGAGAGGTGGTGAATACGGCCCGTATTTCCCAATACAGTCCATATTCAAAGAAGTTAAGACTGAAGGCAGTTATCGGTATTATGCATAACGGAACAAATACGGACCGTATCACTCAATACGGTCCGAATGAAGGCTAATCCGGGAGATGCAAACTCGTTAACAAAGAGACATTTGAAAACCCGCGAGAATCACATCTCATAACCGTTAAACCCTTTGGTTTGAACTCCTAAACCTCCCTCTCTCTCTCTCTATTCTCTCTCCCTGAATCTCTCCTCTTCCTCCCTCTTCATTCCTTACCGAGACCGAGCCCACCTCCTTTCCGCCGATCACCATCGCACCGCACTCATCACTGCCTCTCCTTGGAGCCACCGCCGCTGCCTTCCTCTCTGCACCATCTGATGCCCCTCAGAGTGGATACAACCGAGTTCTCCAAGCCGTCCAAAGAGTCAACGCAAACATGGAGAGGTTCTCCATGGACACTAGGACCACTTATGCCCGGCTTGACCAGCAGTATGACACGGCACGTCACTCTGTAGGTCAAGTTCGTCAGGGCATGGACGAGCTGCGAGGGTATGCTGCCAACAACAGGCGGGAAGCACAGCAGACTCGCTACATGTCACAGCAGTACTATCAGCATGCCCTCACCACCAGTTTGCCGTACCAGCCACCACCATACGGACTCTTCGACCCGTCATTCTACGAGGAGATCCAGCGACCACCACCACCTACACCACCTCAGGATTGAGGTGTAGTGAGTTGTATCTTTCCCCGGTCTTTTTACTATATTACTTCCTTTATTTTTTATCTCTCGAGCATTGGGGACAATGCTCAATTTTATTCGGGGGGGTAGGAAAGTAAATTGACCATGTATCTTTAAATTTTTTGCATTTTAAATTCTTAGGTGCTAGTAGTTTTACTCAATTTTTGACTAGGATTGGAGGCTTTACCGAAAATCCTAGAATGATTAGATTGAGCTTTTTAGCTAGCTTGCATTTTATTTTTTCCTTAGGAGTAGGTTAATCAAATAGGAATTGTTTTAAATTGAATTAGGCTAAGGTTTAGACAATTGGCCATGATATAAAAAAAATTGGAATTTTTAAAATAATTAGTGATTTCAAAATGAACAATGAATTGCTAACCATGAGAGTTGATCAAAAATCGCAAACCCTAGAATTTTTATTTATTGAGTAATTTATTTTTGCAAAGTCTTTTAAATTTGATAGTATTTTAGAATACCCATTTATTATAGAGAGACCCCTAGCGAAACTATGCAATAATTCCTTGTATAAATGAATACTTGGAATTGTGTGTAATCATGGTGCTTGTGACACAAAAATATTTTATTTTTCAGAAAAATACAAAAAATACAAAAAAATCAGAAATGAGAAAAAACCAAAAAAATAGAAAAATCCAGAAAAAGAAAAAAAAATAGAATAAAAGATGGAGGATAAAAAGAGTACGGGTGCCTACGCAAGACTGGTTACCAATAGGCTCGAGAAAACCTCCCAAATTTAAATTCTTGTACATATTTAATTTTTCAAGAATAGTCACAAGTACCAACACACTTAGTTGTCATACTTTGCTCCAATCAATTAGGAAGGAAAATCAAAATGTATATCATTAGAATTCCTATTGATTGGAAGGGATCCATTTATAATCGAAGGGGAAATTAATACTCTCAATTTTAAGGATATTTGTGAAATGGATTGTTCAAATAATAATTTCTCTAGGGTAAGCATAATGAGGTCAATCATGGGGTGAATAAATTGTTCAAGGGAGAGATCATGAATATTTTAGAGTTCTAAATTTTTATTGTCATGTCAATTGTACCAAACCCAAGTTCCAATTTAATTTTTAACAAATCCTTGAGATTGTATGGTTTAATCTAGACCGGATCTTTGACCAGCTGGGATGTCGTTGCTTGAGGACTAGCAACAATTCAAGTTGGGAGGCGTGATCAGAGTCAAAATAACGATGATTTACGTAGGGTTTTGGCTTAGGTTTTGCATATTTTCTCACACTTATGTTTAATTAATTAGAGAAAAAGGCTACTGTCACCCTTCCTTATGTTTTATTGCAGAAAACAGGTTTTGGGACTATTTTACATCAAATGGAGCTAGAATCGGGTCAATCAGATTAGCGACGCTTATCGACTAAGTCTCTGTTACGGTCTGTATTGCCTGATACGGACCAGGCCTAGCACAGACCAGAAGATAGCGCTGGAAGCATTAAACCCTAACTGTCGAGGTCCTAATACGGACCGTATCAACTGATACGGTCCGTATCCGAAGGCGTCTCTGATCAGAGTCAAAATAACGATGATTTACGTAGGGTTTTAGCTTAGGTTTTACATATTTTCTCACACTTATGTTTAATTAATTAGAGAAAAAGGCTACTGTCACCCTTCTTTATGTTTTATTGCAGAATACAGGTTTTGGGACTATTTTACATCAAAAGGAGCTAGAATCAGGTCAATCGGATCAGCGACGCTTATCGACTAAGTCCCTGTTACGGTCCGTATTGACTGATACGGACCAGGCCTAGCATAGACCAGAAGATAACGCTGGAAGCATTAAACCCTAACCGTCGAGGTCCTAATACGGACCGTATCGGCTGATACGGTCCGTATCTGAAGGCGTCCCTTGGGGAATAACTGCCGACAGCTGTTTCCAGATCAGTTTCTTAGCCTCTACTCAACCTCTACACGTTCCTCCACTCCTATATAAGGCCCCTGGGCAGAAGGAACAAGCATCTTTGTAATTAGGGTTAGATTTGATAAAAGAGAGAAGAGAGGAGTGCTTGTAACAATGTCGTTCCGCGGCTAAGTTCCTTTCCTTAGGGCTAGGCAGTAAACCTTGTTACTCTTGATGTTTTGATATATATATTTCTGTTGTTTATGATCTCTTGTTGTTGAAACAAAATGCTTTTGTGATTTACTATCTCTTCATCTAATTTCAATGATCTAGTTTGAGTCCGTTAGGGTAGTGACAGTACTTTAATGGCAAGAGAAACTATTTGTATGAATTAGCCTCGTTGAGATCTATTAGATTTATGTGAAGAAAACCTTAGCGGGGAAATCATAAACCAGACCAACAAAACGCGTACCAAATTCCATCACTTGCGTAAAGTAAATCGCAGTGATCTGTGTAGTAATTTGGGGTATTTGAGAGATCAGACATTTGCGTAAGGTAAATCGCAGTGTCCTATGTAGAATCTCGGTGAAAGATCTGTCATTCTCGCGTAACATAAATCGCAGTGACCTATGTGGTGTCTTTCATTAATCAACAACAGGAATCAGACGCAACAGGAATATATTGTCAAGGCGGATTGAGTGGCAATGGTGTGCCGAAACCTTAGGAATTCTCATCTCTATCTTTATTTTAATTACTTTTAATTGTTTCCTAATTTACATTGATCACAACAACATCTGTCAATTTCGGATTTCGTCTAGCCTTTCGAAAGATTGTGATTCGATCGCTCAAAGCATTGAACCAATATTCCCTATGGATCGACCTCGTATATACTACTCGATAAGGATTGTGACCTTGCAGTCCGAACCGATAGCATTTCCGAGTTTATAAATATTAAAAGAAACATTGCTCTCTTTTAAGTGATCAGTCTCTTGGGGAATAACTGCCGACAGCTGTTTCCAGATCAGTTTCTTAGCCTCTAGTCAACCTCTACACGTCCCTCCACTCCTATATAAGGCCCCTAGGCAGAAGGAATAGTCATCTTTGTAATTAGGGTTAGATTTGATTAAAGAGAGAAGAGAGGAGTGCTTGTAACAATGCCGTTCCGCGGCTAAGTTCCTTTTCTTAGGGCTAGGCAGTAAACCTTGTTACTCTTGATGTTTTGATATATATATTTCTATTGATTATGATTTCTTGTTGTTGAAACAAAATGCTTTTGTGATTTACTATCTCTTCATCTAACTTCAATAATCTAGTTTGAGTCTGTTAGGGTAGTGACAGTACTTTAATGGTAAGAGAAACTATTTGTATGAATTAGCCTCATTGAGATCTATTAGGTTTATGTGAAGAAAACCTTAGCGGGGAAACCATAAACCAGACCAACAAAACGCGTACCAAATTTCATCACATGCGTAAGGAAATTCGCAGTGATCTGTGTAGTAATTTGGGGTATTTGAGAGATCAGACATTTGCGTAAGAAAAATCGCAGTGTCTTATGTAGAATCTCGGTGAAAGATCTGTCATTCTTGCGTAACATAAATCGCAGTGACCTATGTGGTGTCTTTCATTAAACAACAATAGGAAATCAGACGCAACAAGAATATATTGTCAAGGCGGATTGAGTGGCAATGGTGTGCCGAAACCCTAGGAATTCTCATCTCTATCTTTATTTTAATTACTTTTAATTGCTTCCTAATTTACATTGATCACAACAACATCTCTCAATTTACAGATTTCGTCTAGCCTTTCGAAAGATTGTGATTCGATCGCTCAAAGCATTGAACCAATATTCCCTGTGGATCGATCTCGTTATACTACTCGATAGGATTGTACGCTTGCAGTCCGAACCGATAGCATTTCCGAGTTTATAAATATTAAAAGAAACATTGCTCTCTTTTGAGTGATCATTCTTGAGCAAAGGACGTCTGAAAGAAAGAACATTTCTTCTTCTTCACAACCTCAATCCAACCATCTTGGTCTTTCATTTTCTTATTTATCTCATTCTTGGTGTTCTCTTTTATTACTCCATTTGTTTTTGTGTTGTTCACTTTTTCCACCTTATTATTCGCTCTGTATGCTTCTTGGATCGCCTCATTCGCCTTTTATACCACCTCGCTTGTCTTTCGAATTGCCTCTTGAATTTTTATCTTCTTTCTCTTCAAATTTCTTTACAAATTTGACCAAAAGTAAAAAAAAAATCAATATGCTACTCTCTAGTCAACACATGAACAAGAGAAAATGATCATTTTCAAGATGATACTCTAGTCATCTCAAAAACATAAGAGAAAAACATATTTTTTATCTTTATTTCAATCATTTTCTCTCTGATAGTCTATATCTGAATATAGCAGAGTAGGTTTAATGAACATCATATCTATATTTGGATTCGATAAACTCCAAAACCATCATATCCACTTTAAATTTGTGCACACAGAACTTGAAGCGGGCACCAACAAATATTAAAGCGGAGCGCACATATTTTAAAGCAGATCGAATGATCTTGGAACCTATCAAACCTAGGGATGTAAACGGATCGGATATTATCCGCATTCATCCGGATCCGAATTCGAAAAATTCCGAATTCGAATATTCAGATACGGATCCAGATTCAGATAATTTTTTATCGAATACGGATACGGATACAGTTCTAGATATTGAATCGGATACGACAACTTATTTAATTCGGATATCTGAATTTCACTCCGATTTCTAGTCGGGGCTCAGCCTTAATTCCGTTATTAATATCTCCCTTCTGTTTTCATGCAATCCAGATTTGCTGCGCTTGGATAAACATAGAATTATTTTGCCGCGAGTCACGGAAAATAACCTTATTCAATCCGTTATATGGATTGCTACATAGAAAGTATTTTGGGTAGAAATTTGGCAGCTAGCTTTTGGGTGCGCGCTTCCTTTTCGAAAATCAAAATAAAGCGGAGTAATAAAATATTAAAAAGAAATAATAATACGAAAAGTATTCTCTGCAGCTGGAAAGTGGAATCGGAATGTTGTGTTGCATCGGTGACCTTCAAAGTTTCTATATTTGTACCCTTGTGTACAAAAATTGAGGGATGCTTCTATGGACATAAGGACCTATTTGTAAAATGAACATATTTTCATTTTCAAAGTTCAAACAGTCGATCCGACCGTTCAACATTATCTCCATATTAAAATGTACTTGGAGGTCAACTTTTACATTTTTTTGAAATTTTACTATTTATTAAGATCGATACAAAATTCAATGGTCTGAATTTGACTAGTTTTGTAAAATACTTAATAAATAGTAAAAATTTCAAAAAAATGTAAAATTTGACCTCCAAGTACATTTTAATATGGAGATAATGTTGAACGGTCGGATCGACTGTTTGAACTTTGAAAATGAAAATATGCTCATTTTACAAATAGGTCCTTATGTCCATAGAAGAATTTGCCAAATTAAAATACATACATTCAATTAAAAATTGGCAGATGTATCATCAAGTCAAGCTCTGCTAAAATTAGTTATTAATAATTACCTTCTTATCTTTAATTATATGTCACCAATAAGTAGACCTGGCCTATGCAATATGCATGCATGGCAATCAACGTTCTTATTTTGTCATTTCTTTTTCCTTGTTATTTGGTTTTATACATAAGGTGGGGCAAAATCCTACGGTGCGAGAAGTTTTGCTTGTCTCAAAACAGGGGTAGTTTAGTCTTTTGTGCAGTAATTTATTTTTAATTATCCGAATTATATTCGTATTCGTATCCGTTTCCGTCCGATATCCGATCCGTATCCGTATCCGTTTAATATCCGATCCGTATCCGAGACTGTCCGTATTCGTATCCGTATCCGAAATTTTTTAACGGATACGGATACGGTACGGCCACTATCCGATCCGTATCCGACCGTTTACACCCCTAATCAAACCTGTCCATCTAACCTACTTCCCTCTAATTTAAACGTTGTAAATCCGGTTCTTGGTTGTCTATTAGGATCTGTGACAACGAAAGTTTTGATATTATTGTTAGGACAATAAAATCTTATATCAATTGTTACAGTAGCGCAAAACACAAGTATGACAAACAAGACAACAAGCTCACACTACAAGACACAAATTTTTGATGAATAACCCTTACTAGGAGAAAAATTACCACTTACTAGGTAGTCTTTTCATTACAATCAAGAAGATACATATTATAAACACATGTAACACCCAGAAATTTAATATTATTTTGAATTTATTTACAAATTAGAAAATTACAAGGTTTTTTTTTTAAGTAAAAGAAAATTACAAGATTTATTTCTAACAAAAAAATATGGTTGCCACGCGGTCGCATGCATAACAAGCTCCTACTTTCGCCCCAACCACTCATAAAACTACCTCAAGTACCTCTCTTAATCACTCATTTCAATTTTATTTTCTTTTGATAAAAACTCATGAGTAGAACTAGGATCTTTTTAGGTTCAATAAGTTCTTTTGTAAATTTAACTCTAAAATCTATAAGATAGGTTTCAAAAGATGAATCTGAATCATTGAAACTCATTACTCATCTAACTTACATGTGATGTGTCTACATGCGGAAGTTTTAAACTTTCGAATTATTTTAGATACAGTCTAGCGTTCAAAATTAAAAAATTATAAATTAATTTAAATGCACTAATTTTTTGAACGTTTTTTGACCACTTGACTCTATACGAAATTAATTTGAAAATTTTAATTTTTTGTATGTACATGCATTAGATGAGTTTCAACGGTTGGAATTTATCATTTGAAACAAATTTAATAAAATTTAAAGTTAAGTTTACAAAAAACTTAATGATTAATGAACTTAGGAACACCTTAGTTCTATTCAAAACTAATTTTTAATTTTGTAGAGAGAGGAAAAATGTTGAATTGTATAAAATCTGAGGAGATAAAATTGTATTTCATTCACAGTGTATATTTTGGTACAGTAGAGATTGCTATATTTATTACAATGGCTTATTTAGCCGTTGGTATTATACCGTTGCCTATTATCTATTTTCGGTATCTCTGAACAGTGTACCGTTGGTACTTTTGCCTAAAATAGAATTTGCCTTTTCTACTTTTAATCCTAGCCTATTGATCAATGATGGATGACTGAGATCAATTCCCTCTATTCTTAATCATATTTCCAACACCCTCCCTCAAGCTTGGAGTGTAGATATCGTACAATCCGAGCTTGCTTGTAATATCTTCAAATTGTCGAGGATCTAATCCTTTAGTGAAAACGTCGGCCAATTGTTCTTTGCTTTTAACATACGGTGTTTCTATTTCCTTTGATTGAACCTTCTCTCTAACGAAGTGGCAATCTACTTCTATGTGTTTAGTTCGCTCATGGAACACCGGATTAGAAGCGATGTGTCGAGCGGAGTTGTTATCGCAATACATCTTCATGGGTTGATCACTAGTAATTCCCATGTCTTTGAGTAATTGCTTGAGCCATGTTAATTCACTTGCGGTTGATGCCATGGCACGATATTCCGCCTCGGCGCTAGATCGTGCCACAACACTTTGCTTCTTGCTTTTCCATGTGACTAAATTTCCGCCTACAAATGTGCAAAAGCCGGTAGTGGATTTTCGATCGAAACTTCCGGCCCAATCTGCATCGGAATAGCCACATATATCATTAGAATTATTATTTTTCATCCAAATTCCTTTCCCGGGGTTATTCTTTAAATATCTTAAAATTTTATGTATGGCCTCTAAATGTGGAGTTCTTGGTGAATGCATGAACCTACTAATTTGGCTTACCGCAAATGAAATATCCGGACGGGTGACCGTAAGATAGATTAATTTGCCTACTAATTTTTGAAAATGATTGATGTCTTCTAATGGTTTACCATCCTCACTATTTAATTTACATTTGTTGTCGGTTGGGGTAGAAGTTGGTTTACAACCTAATTTTCCGGTTTCTTTTAATAGGTCCAAAGTGTATTTTCTTTGTGAAATAAAAAGGCCGGACTTAGAGTGTGCTACCTCTATTCCTAAAAAATATTTTAAGTATCCAAGGTCTTTAATGTCAAAATTTTCTTTTAATTGACTTTTAATTTTCCTAATTTCTTCTATGTTGTTTCCGGTAATTATTATATCGTCTACATATACTAATACAAGGGTTGTGTTCCCTTTATCAATTTTGGTGAATAAAGAATGGTCGGCACTACTAATTTTAAAATTACAAGAATTTAAATAGGAGCTAAGTTTTTCATACCATGCCCGTGGAGATTGCTTCAATCCATAGATTGATTTATTTAACCTACAAACTAGATTAGATTTGTTTTCCAATTTATGACCGGGTGGTAGGTTCATATAAACCTCTTCTTCAAGTGTTCCTTGAAGAAAGGCATTTTTCACATCCATTTGGTATAGGTTCCAACCATTATTTACCGCAATAGAAAATAAAATTCTAACGGTGTTCATTTTTGCTACCAGTGCAAAGGTTTCATTATAATCTATTACGTAGGTTTGGGTATACCCTTTGGCCACTAACCTTGCCTTGTACCGTTCTATGGTACCATCACTTTTATATTTTGTTTTGTATACCCATTTGCACCCTACGGGTTTTTTATTTTTTGGTAATTGTACAATTACCCATGTTTCATTTTTTTCTAAGGCATTCAATTCTTCCCTCATGGCTTTACACCATATTGGTTTTGTTATGGCCTCTTGATAATTTAGTGGTTCTACTTCCTTACTAACCGAGGTAAGGAATGCTTTGTATGACAAGGAAATGTTTTCATATGAAACAAAGTCTTGTATGGGGTATTGTACGGTGTATGTTACAAAATCTCTAAGTCTTGTAGACGGTTGAGGTATTCTTGATGACCTTCGCACTACCGAATTTTCTTCAATTTCATTATCACTATTATTATTTTCACTTGTTTCTTCTTCATGATCATTGATATGATTTATGTTTTCTAAGGGTTCTTGTTCATTTATGTGAGGTACTAGGGGGCAAACTTGACCATTAGTGTTTGGCTCATCAATTATTTCTTTGGTTTTAAAATATGGTTCCTCTTCACAAAATATAATATCTCTAGAAAAATATAGTTTTTTATTTTTTGGATCATAGCATTTATATCCCTTCTTAAAAGAAGAATATCCAAAAAAAATAGTTTTTGTTGACATATAATCTAACTTATCCTTTCTTTGAATTTTTACCCAACATACACAACCAAATACTCTTAAATAATTTAGATTATATTTTTGTTGATAAAGAATTTCTAATGGACTTTTATTATTAAGTACACTACTTGGCAATCGGTTAATTAGATGAGTGGAACAAAGAATGGCATCCGACCAATATATTTTTGGAACGTTATTTTGAAATAATAATGCTCTTGTCATTTCTAACAAATGTCTATTTTTTCTTTCCGAAACTCTATTTTGTTCAGGTGTATTTATGCATGTTGTTTGATGTATAATCCCTTTAATTCTAAAAAGATTTGTGAAATTTTTGTTTATGAATTCTGTACCGTTGTCGGATCTAAAACTTTTTAGTTTAGTATCAAATTGATTTTCTATTAAATTTAGAAATTCTTCAAAGCATTTAAATACTTCATCTTTTGATTTTAATAAATATAACCAAGTAGCTCTTGAAAAATCATCAATAAATATAACAAAATATCTAAATCCATTATATGAATTAATTGGGGCCGGTCCCCATACATCGGAATGAACCAAATTAAACATGGCTTCACTTCTACTATTTGAATGAGAAAAAGGAAGCCTTGTTTGTTTGGCCATTTTACAAATATCACAATTGATACAATTTAAATTTGGAAATGCTACAATACTAGTTAAAATCTTATCGGAAGGATGTCCAAGTCTTTTGTGCCATAGATCACCACTAACTAATTTTGCGGAACCACCTAAACTCAATTTTTGTAGATTCAAGATGTAATGTCCATTTTTAAGAAAACCTTCCCCAATCGTCTTCCCGGTTTTCCGGTCCTAAAATATAACGTTTTTACAGGAAAAAATTGCCTCACAATTAAAATCTTGTGTTAATCTTTTAATCGAAATTAAATTTATAGGAAATGATTTTAAATATAGTACATTGTCAATTTTTTTGTTAAAAAGGTTGATTTTGCCTATGCCATCTATTTTTGTTTTCATACCGTTTGCTACCATTACATATTGATTTTTATTTGTCGGGTCTAAATTGGTAATCAATTGTTTATTACCAAACATATGATTGGTAGCACCACTATCTACAATTATTTGGTCAAATAAATTAAATTTTTGGAATTGAGAAACAGTACCGCATGAACCAGAGGTGTTCTGTTGAGTATACCACACAGAGAACTGCTTCAGCATCTGCTACATTGGATCCTCAGCTTTGTAACCGCCTGACCCGCTAGGTGCTGACCCGTTTCCGAAAAAGTGAGGTCCCGGTTTAATAGACTCGGTTTGAGTCTGAGCCGAGAAAGCCCGATTGGTTTGGTTTTGTGTGGTTTCGGTTTGCGTTGAGTAACCCCTGTGAGGAGGCGCTTCATTTCCGCCTCTTTTTTCTTCGTCTCTGTCGCCTCCTCTCCCCGATCTCTCAGCTGCACCGTTCTTCCATTTTTTTGGTTGAACGTGCGGATGGAGAAACCAGCACCTCTCGTGAGTATGGCCTTCTTTCTTACAGTGAGAGCACCTTTCTTTGGAATTTTGCCGGTTTTGAAAGTTAGGGTTTTTGAAATTTCTAGCGGCGAGGCCGTGGGTCTCGTGTCCCTCGCCGGTCTTGGCTTGTGGACCGCCCATGGTCTCCCGTCTAGTCTCTTCTCGGTGTATCATGGCAGCCACGGCTGAGTAGGAGGGAAGTTCGGCCCCGAGGAGTATTTGTGACTTTACGGCTTCGTAGCTATCGCCTAAACCCGCGAGGTACACAAAAATCTCATCCTCTTGTTGCCTTTTTTTGGAGCTCTTTGAGGTCTGTTGTGAGAGGTCTATAGATTTTGAGTTCATCGAATTTTTTCTTAAGATGGCCAAGGTATTCGGTGTTGGTCATTGTGCCTTGCTTTGCTGTGTGAATTTCTTGTTTGAGTTTGAATATGTGTGCATGATTTTGTTGTTGGCCGAAGAATGCTTTGACATCTTCCCATAGGCCGTGTGATGTGGTACTGCTGTGAAGGAAGAGGTCTGAAATTTGGGGTTCCATGGAATCTAATAGCCAAGCCATGATTTTGTGATCTGTGGCTTGCCATTGTCGCATTGCCTGTTTTTCTTCCTCTGATGGTTTTGCTGGATTTGTGAATTTTGGTTTTGTTTTTTCTCCGGTGATGAATTCGATTTTTTCTCTTCCACTCAGGGATAAGATAGATAATTTCTATCATTGAGTAAGGTATTGGTGAGTCTCGAATGGTTGGTAGCTTCGTTTGAGTGCTGCCCCATTTGTGACATCCTTGCTTTTGTCAGAAATTTCTTCTTGTGGATTTTTCAGTATTCTTTGCTACTGATATTGGATTATGGAGATTATTGGATTATCGAGCCTTGCTCTGATACCATGTTGAATTGTATAAAATCTGAGGAGATAAAATTGTATTTCATTCACAGTGTATATTTTGGTACAGTAGAGATTGCTATATTTATTACAATGGCTTATTTAGCCGTTGGTATTATACCGTTGCCTATTATCTATTTTCGGTACCTCTGAACAGTGTACCGTTGGTACTTTTGCCTAAAATAGAATTTGCCTTTTCTACTTTTAATCCTAACCTATTGATCAATGATGGATGACTGAGATCAATTCCCTCTATTCTTAATCATATTTCCAACAAAAAATATATCGGAAGAAAAAGAAAAAAGAAAAGAAAAAGTAAAAATTAAAAGTAAATTTCGTAATTCGTTCGATTGTAATTTTGATGCCACGTGTGTTTGTAATTCTGAACGGTAGATTGCAGTTTAATTTTAGTTTTCTAGAATATCTCACTATCGTAACCAAACTTCTCTAATATTTGATTTGTATAATTTAGTTGGAAATATAAATGGAAGTTAGAATTTTTATCTTGCTGTGTTTGGAAATTTTATTTTTTAATGCTAAAAAAGAAAAAGTCCGGACCAGGCGTAGTGTAAAACAATGGGCCTGGAAAGCCCGGTACGCTACGATACTCGAGTCACAACTCCTACACGAATCCAATTAAGGGGCATCGCCTCAATCGGGCATGGTCTCTCTCTCTCTCGCTGTATCGGTCGCCCGTCTGTTCGACCTAGGTGGAAACCCCCGCAGAGTCGTGTCTTGCGACTGGAGAAAGCCGTCCGATGGACATCCTCGGAAATGCATTCTTTGATGATGATTCCGACGACGATGACAGCTCATCAATGGCAGTCAAAGGGCGCGTTGCTGTTGGAGGAAGCAGCTCTTCCGGGTCTCGTCTCTCTCTCTCTCTCTCTCATGAACACACACATACACACATACACATACATACTTACACAAGCATACGCTCAGACGCACACATGCCCAACAAAGTAACAACTTTTGAAAGAGATCTATTTGTATGGATTTGTGTATCCAATCGGGACTCTCTTTGAGTTTTTTTATTAAAGTTTGTTTTGATGACAATGTTACTCATCCTGGTAGATTTTACTAGTTCTCAGATTGTGGAGAGAGAAGATAGAGGCGACATGTTCCAATGTAGAGAGGTGGAAAATGGGTTTATTTCTACTGCTTGGTTACTTTTTTTCTTAGGTCAGAAAGACAATTATTAAATGTAGATGGAAATAACTCTTTATAATACAATATTTTAATCAACAACTGCGGGTGCCTTAAACCTATTACTTTTCATTCCCAAACACAACATCAGAGTACAATAATTCCCAATGGAACTCATTTTATTGAAATTAGTTTTTATTTAGAAAACAGAAGCTGTCTGAGCTAGCAATTTTATGAGTTGAAGACAGAGAATACCCAAAATTTAATCAATAACTTTTCTTCACTCAATTATGCTTTTCTGTTCTCCTTTTGTGTGGTACAGAAAGTTGCCTATGAAGCCGAAAGGATCCCTTGGAGATGACCCGAGCAAGGCGCAATATACGGTTTGGCGAGAACTGGCAGAAATATTTTCTGTTCGATTCCTTGAATTTGAAAAGCTGGATTTGGAAGATATATATGGAGTCATCTTAGCAGCTGGCCTTTATTCGTATGTTATCTTTGAACGGTATTTTGGAGATCCTCTTCCATGCATTGATTCAGAGGTTAGCCTACCGATATTCCTTCTCTTGTTCTCGTTTATTAAGAACACAAACATACAGCATGTGGTGCATAGAGATAGGGGGAGGGGGGGAGCGAGAGCCAAGGTTTTCAGAGAGAGAGAGAGATGCGACGACTGCCCGGTCAAATGAGGATTACACCTTTTCTTCCTCTGCCCGTATGCTGTAACGGTCTGGAACAAAATATCAGTCACATTTCATTTCCAGATCATGGTGCCGGAGAGTTCAATTCATGAGGTATGGTTCGCTTGTTGTGATAGGGTGCGTAGGCAAGGGACTGTACAGGGGACAAGAGACTGGGCATCAAGTTTCTTATGTACATGCTAGCACATTTGGAAGCATTGCAATGTCAGAGTGTTTGGTGGAAGTCGTGCGCAGGCTGTGTCACTGGCTTATAAAATCCTAGAGGAAATTGCGCTATGGTAGATATACTGCCGACACAAGGGATCAGGGACAATGTTAGGAATTTTGGAATGGATGCGCTAGTCTAGAATATAACCACACACAGATGGTTGCTCAGCATACATCAGTATACAGTCAGGGGAAGTAAACATCGCATGTAGGTAAAGCTTGTAATGGGACGCTGTAATTGGTAGGGTAGAGAATTGAGATTTGGGTGTAATACTGGTAATGTGTATAGGTAGCTACACAGCTAGATTGGATGTATTCTAAACTGTTTTTATTTTTAACTACAATCTTGGCAGCCACTACCTTTGTTATTTTATTTTTTATTCACCTTTTCCTCACCTTGAAATGTAAGTTTATTTTTTCTTTGTATTTAGGGTTACATCAGATTGACTGGACCAAGACGGGCAGTTGTAGCATCAGATGGTCTTACATTGAGGTCATGTCTGTTCAACTCAAGAATGATGGAGCACCCCTGCTGTCAACGTGGTGTTATGCGGACATCAATGCATACATCCTTTGATCAGTTCATGTGTGATGAGATTGAAAGTGATTTCGGCCCTATTGAGGTTCAGTATGCTGTTTATGAAAATAGTGCAGAGGGTATTCTGGAAGTTACTCTCATTGACTGGGAAGGGGAAGGAGAGTGTGCCAAAGTTGAAATATTTGGGACTGTCACTGCACGGAACAATAAGGTTACATATTATGGGGCTCAAAGTTTGCTGTTTTACAAGAAGAGTGAGGAGGCTATTTGTATTGCTTGTTCGGATGCCATCCCTCTCCTTCTGTCACGAAATGTTACAGTACTCCCGCTTGGATCGACTCTAATGGTTGATCTGTGTATTTCCGTGGATGGAATACTTGTTGAAGAAACCGTGCCATTTGATTCAAGTTTAACCGGTGAGGAGGAGAAGATTGTCTGGGGAAAACGTGGTAAAATTAAAGTGAAGGCTACTTGGAAGGCACGGATTGCTTGGCAGGAAATAGAGGGAATTTTGTAACCAGTCAACTTGTATGACTGGTTGTCTGTGACTGTGGAGCAGTTGTTTAAGCAGTTAGTTCCTTCTTCTATGTTTGTACTTCTATGTCAGTTTGATATACTAATTATTAAGTATTATATGGGACTTTAACAGGCTCTGATTTTGTTATATAAAAATGTGGTTGGTTGTTTGATTTGTGTAGTTTGCTTTTGGAATTTGAATCTATGTAACTATGTAAGCATGTGTAGCAGACATCCTGCGTAGATGTGCTTTTACTGGTTTGTTAGAGTCGTTGGCAAGTTCCCTTCAAGCTGGGAATTATAAACTGCCTTGTGTAAACAGGGAATTATTTTATTAATGTTGAAATGTTGAGTTGTACTATTATTTGATGCTTAGAAATGTTAGTATTATGACTGCGCGTTGTTATAAGCCATCTTATGTTAAGAAATTAACAAATTACAGAGTTAAAAGTGTCAAAGCAAAAACCTTCTTAGTTTTTATTTAACTGGAACCAAATCAAGAATGGAGTACAAAAAAACGAAAAGGAAAGAATGCAATGCAATAAAAATAAGAGAGATTATTTAGAAGCATAATCAATGTAGGAAGAAACAAAGAAAGCAATGAACCTTGAAAATAAAAAATTTTGTATTTGGTAGAAATGTTCTCAAGATCAAATAAATGAATAAATCATTTATCTGTCTCGTTTGATTGAAGCGTCAGTGAGTGAACAAAATGTTTGGCAATTTTCATTTCAAAAAATAAGAAGGTCGGTCTAACTTTTAATTGCTTCAAATCAAAAGAACACCTTTGTTTAAAAGTCAATTCCATTTCATTACTACCCAAGTATAAACTAATTGTTTAATGTTTTCTATTTATTTGATGTTTTTATAAGTAAAAGTCTGATCCTGCATTTGAAAATGCTTTACTGGTCTTTTCCTTGTGCAATGATGGCTCAACTTGGGTTTTCTTTTTTTGGGCACTAATATATATTTTCCTTAATATACTTTCTGATATTTTCAGAATATTACAGCAAGCATATATAGCATACAGTGAATAAGGAATATATAGAAAATTGAATATATTGTAGTGTCAAAAATAAATTGAGCCCTTTACATTGACTGTTACTTGGGGCTAACATTAACCTTTTAATCCATATTGTGCTGTCCAACTAGTCTAATTTTGTAAAAGAAAACAAATGACTAGAATATTAATGATGTCAGCCACATCGCACGGATACATTACTAAATAGTAATTAACACCAGAAAAGTTACTATTCAAAATAAGACAATAACTATTACAGATAAGCTGTTACATCTCCAGTTAAATTAGTACTTAGCAACAGTCATGATAACCTACATCAACCGAGTAGCAGGGGATTTGTGCAAACCGTTATCAGTTTTCACCAGCTTCCATGTGGACTTTTTCATTCAACCAGATAACTTTCACCTTAATCTTACCAAGATGGCAAACCAGAATCAGGTCCTCATCCCCAGTTGATCTGGCTATAAAACTCACAGACCCTTCGGCAAAGATGGTACCGCAATGCAGAAGGCACACATCAACAATAAGGACTGATCCAAGTGGAAGTACTGTTACTTGCCTTAAAAGAGGGAGATGGGTCACTTTTCCAGGATGGACACTGATGGCCTCCTCACTATTACTGTCAAACAACAAAATTCTGGCCTTTGGGTCAGTAATCTTGCTGTTTCGCATGCCCACGGTTCCATAAACTTCGACCTTTTCTCCTTCCCAATCGATGAAAGTTACATCTAGATGGGCCTCTGCACCATCTTCATAAATTGCATAATTCAACTCCATAGCACCGAATATGCTTTCCCATCTGTGGACCATGAGCTGGTTATTTAAGCTGACATTCCCTTCCATGTTAGCTCTCCATATATCATGTCTGGGCTGCCTGTCAAACACAGCCAATGCTACATGGATCAGGATAGGAATAAGGGAAACATCGTCATTTGCTTCTATGCCACGCTCCGGTCCAGTTAGCCTGACAAAACCCTGCCAGCATGATAGAGTCATTTAATGTATCTCGATAAATGAGAGAGGATAAAACGTGAAAACATGGATGAAAGGAAGTCAAGATGTCTGTACATAAATTTGGGGTTTAAATGTTAAACACGAAGTACACGAATTCAGACTTAATCTAAATGATAACAGCAATAGACAAGTCATATTACTATGAAGTTGCAACAGTCCACGAATGCCCTTCTGAAAGTTCAAATTACACATTCTTCCAAAAATTTAAAAATCATAATCATATTTTGCAAACTTGAGAGACTCAAATTTACCCATCCATTAGCTATTTTATTTAAATCACCTGCATATAAGGGGGGCCACTTTGAACCTCCTTCCTTCGTATGATTTGCATATAATTCCAGACAAAAGTGAAGGGATACCAGAGGCAGTGACAGGAAAAGATCCTTAAAGTACCAACCCTATACGAGAAGAGATGCAAAAGAGGCAAAATAGCTATTGAAGGCTTTGCATGATTTGCAAATTTTAAGTGCCTTTTGTGTAATAGTGCACTTTCTATATCTATGATACCCAGGGGGGGTTATTGGGTTTTTATTGATTTAAGTTTTGCTTGTGTGGGTGTATTGAAATGTCGATGATAGCCATGGGTACTGAGGTTTGGCCATTCTCTTTGCTCCAGATCATAGCCTATACGGGCTGACAAAGACTGCAAATTAATAAGTTAGGTCAAGGAAGTAATGCTGAGGCAAGGGGTCAGTACCACATAATTTTTCTTTTGACGGTGCTTTGTCTTTTGAGGGATCAGATACTGGTGACAAACTTGATACTGTAGTGTCTAGGTTGTTTCAAATTATTGAAACAAATGGTATAGTTTGCTACTTGAAAAAAAAAAAGTGCTGTAAGGACCCTTGGTAAAAATATGCTTCATCTTAACTTTAACAAATTTCTAAATTTAATCAAAAACTTGATATCTTGGACAAGTTTGATGCTATTTAAGTTTTGGATGGTTAATATGAGATTTTTTGCATTTTGAAGGGGTATATGTATAATTTTGATTTTTTTAAGGGTAAACAAGCAATTTGAGTGTTTTAAGAAGGATAAATTATGCCTACTAAAAAACATGGAGATAGAGACATACGTCCACGTCCAGGGGCAGAGCCAGACTTTCAAACTATGGAGGTCAATCATATAAAATTTTCATGTTGCGAATGGGGGTCAATCATATAAAATTTTCATGCTACGAATGGATGTCAATTTCATAATATCTATAACATTTTACTCTAAATTACATAGAAAATCTTGTATAAATAATACATTTTGAAAAGAAAAAAAAATACTTTTGGATCTGCCCTGCATACGTCATACATTTTTCAGCCCTATATGAGGCCCTTTAGAAAGAAATTAAGATAGCAAAGATTGTCTTACATCTTGATCAATGATCTGGGGATGACCAATGCTGCGTTTAAAAAGCGTGTATGGGACAGTTGGGGTCTTGAGTAGGATAGTACCAAAGATACACATGAAATTGTGTTCTTTGAAACCAAGGAACTGAATTGAGAACACCTCCAAAAGTCTCCTCTTGATCCTACGGAATGGCTCCAAGTGTAGCGCACACAGTACACCCTTCTGTTTCTCCAAGCATCTGACATCAGTAGTTGTGCACAGAGGTCTGAGATAGTGAGCATTTTCTATAAGTAAGTGTATGAATTAAGATGGTTTATTATTTTTCTTTTTATTTGTTCTTTTTCTTCTTTCTTCCATATCATGTTTTAATTTGTCTATTTCTTAATCACTGGGCAACGGAAGAAGGAAAGATGCTTCTAATAGTTATTTCACTCTGTTTTTTCCAAGAGAAAAGAAACAGCAATTTTGATAAAGCAAATAACTTTTAAGCAAAATAACCATCTGGTGGTGTTTGGTTGAGGCTTAATTAGTTATTCTAATTTAGACCGGCCTGAGCTATTCATGTTTAGTTCAGGTTTAAAGTTATATCATGACCTAAGTTATTAAGAAATAGTATAGAGGGGAAAAAATGGAATAGTCGCTGTCAATGAGATCGTAGAGGGACTAACTCTTAAACCACCTAGAGAGGTGTTTTAAATTAAGAGGCTTAACTTTAGAGTTATGTCAACCATAAAAAAACTTAGACAGAGAGACCTTAAGCATCTTTCGCCTTGATATCGTGAGCATCTTTCGACAACACTTGGAGCCTCCATCCGACCGCCTTATTCAGCCGCATGCCTCTCCGCCTAGAATTTTTATTTATGTTTTGCGGGAAGCGACCATTTTAGTGACGCTCGAACCCTTGAGGCTTTTACGAGCCTTTTCCAATTTCCGATTAGTATCTTATTTTTCGTTTTTTTTTTTAAGTGAAGCCCATATAGCCATATAGGCCGTATATTAACCGAGTTTTACAGTCAATGAAAAGATACAAATAACAGAATTGTGCGAGGCTCGGGAGTTAACAATCATCCCGTGAATTGTCTTTGTCAATTCGCGCGCTCTCTCTATCTCTCTCTCTATGGGATGGTATACCTTGAGAAGTTTTGCAGTATTGTACAATTACTTTGAGAAATTGTTGAAAAGCAAATAAAGAAGCGAGACATTACTAAAGTACTAATTTTCTAATGGAAATACATAGAATAGAGTGTGGCGTAGGTTTTATGATTTCTAGAACTGAATTGTATTATGCAGCTTCGGCATACTGTATTGCGGCCGTACCGTTTCTACGTATTCGGAACAAAGTCGTGCCGTGTCAACATGTTAAGATTTCTAGATGTACTGTGCTGTGCTACAGTGTCGGAGATGAACACACGTTTAATAGCATGACACGGTTTGGTAAAACGTGCCGTGCCAATTTTTTCTTTTTTCTTTTTAGATTTTGGTAATTTGTTAGTTTAAAAATGTGTAGACGTTCAAAATAAATAATAAAAAAAATCCAGAAAGTCGGAAATAAATTAGATTAGTTTTAATTTTTTTTAAATATTTTGTAGTATTTTTGTTTTTGGAACAAAATTTCAAAAAAAAAATCTAAAAAATATGAAAATTAGACGTACCATGTCATATCATATATGTGACGTACCCAAACTGTGTTGTGTTTATACGTGTCGTACTTAACAGTGTCGGTTTCAAGAAAATTTAGACGCAACATGGTTAAAGACATGGTACAGACGTACACATCTTAACACAACACGTCTTACAAAACATGCCGTGTTCTACCATGTCCTTAGAGCATCTCCAACGGTGAAAGGCTTTACAATTTCAAACAGCACAATTGCAATTGCAATTCATTTTAATTTCACCGACTCATCCATAAAATTAAATTTAATTTAATTTTGACTGCCACATCAGCAATTTCTTTTTTTGGTTGACCTCTTCATTTCTTCTCCATGCGTTTTTGTTCCCTTTTTTTCTTCCGTTCCTTTTTCTTCTCTCCTTTCTCTGCCTCACCACTTCAGAAAACAACTCTCTCCCTCTCCTCTCCACGATGACCAGCATAAGCCCCCTCTCTCTCTCTCTCCTGTCCCCTCTCTCTCTCCATACATTCTTTAGTGGAGAGGACCATTCCTGGTACCGGTGCAAGCTGCCCGTAAAATCAGTGAATAAGCCATCCACTCCAATATTTCGTACCCAAGGCAACCAATCTTCAGAACCAACAATAGAAAAATAAGGAGATTAAATAATTAAATAATATTGGAAAATCTAGAATAAAAAGTTTGATCTCTCTCATTACTACAAGATCAATCATTTCTTGTGACAGTGAGTATGCTATTTAAGGATCATAAGTTTATTAGTGATGGTCTTCTTATAATGATCAATAGGAAATCAACATAAACCCCAACTTGTTATGAACTCAAATAAACACTAAGAAATTCAAATGGAATTACACTGATGATAACAATAAAATAAGAAACATTGTAATTAAACCTGGGTTTCGTTAAAGTTTTAATGAAATGGGGCTGTTCCAGCCTTTTTTACCAAAAAAAATAAAAATAAAAAATAAAAATAAGAAACAAAACTGACGCTCGACTCACCCGTGGTCTTAATGAAAGCCTGAAATTTGAAACCTACCACTCCAATTTGGCTTCGGATGGATCAAGGGGCAACCGATAACCAAGCAACCTTGTGACGACTATTGCTTTTCTGACGTGCTTTCGTCTGACAGTCTTAAACATCTTGACCTTATGTCTCCCACTGTGGGCCCACCTGTCAGGTCATGTATTCTCTATAAATAAAAATATATTGGTATACTACCAGAAGGGAGGTCTTATTACAATGGCCTGTCAGGTCATTCCTGGTAAAATACATGAGCAAGGACTTAAAGGGATGTACCAAATTGTGCACTAATAATAGATTTTGTGTTTTGTTTTTTCCTTCTGTTACCATGTCTTGTGTTTGAATTCAGTAAAGAGGCTGAAATTTGGTCAAAAAGGAGACGTTCTTGTATGTTGATACCAGCATGTACCACACATTATCCACCACTATTGTCACAAAGTCTCAGTGAAATGTTCAATAGTAAAATTTCAGAGGGATGTAAAGTGGTTATTTTCATGAGATCAGACAAATACCATAATTAAGAAACCAGCATATTCATTATATATTCAAATTTTTATACTTCCTGTAACTATTTGAACTTCTCAAGCATGGCCCTTCAATTAAATTGGAATTAAAATGTTTTCTCAAATTGATCCAAAATTATGTGTAATTGATTATTGCCAGAATTAAATTACCTCGTCCAGCCCAAAAGGTAAGAGAGGAAACTCCACAGAAGGAGCTCGATTTGTAGTACAGTAGCTCCTCAATCGGTGGTGAGCTGAGGTGAAATTGGGAAAGTGGACAGATGCGCCTCCATTTGAAAGTCGGTATTCAGGTTTAGAATTTGATGCGAGGGAAGAATGACTACAGAAGGAAGAGTCACTCCGTGTCTCATTGAAGAAAGTTTTATTCACGTAAGAGTTTGTGGAGAAATGGAAAGATAATTCATGCGGGAGGGAGGGGAGAGGAGAAGGGAAGAGTGGAGGCGGTGGCGACAGACTCGGTGACAACGGAGGAATGGGAACGGGAAGGGGGAGAGGAAGAACGGTAGTGAGAGGAAGAAACGATGGAGCGCAATAGCTTCGTTTGGGAGAGGAAAGGGGGAGAGGAAGAAGAGTTCGATAATTTCATTGGCTATTGTCCGCCAGCAAGGAAGATTGAGAGCGAAATGAAATTCCTTGCAAATAATGAAAGCTTGAAAATTTGGAAGAACCGCTCCATCGGTGAGAACTCAAATAAAATTGACACGTCGGAGCCACGTCGGTATTTGCAATTCCATATGCAAGCCGATGGAGATGCTCTTAGCTATGCACACCAGTACGTATGTCCGACACACCATGCGTACCGGCACATGTACCCAACACACTGTACTTTTACAATACACTACTTCCGCATATAAAAAAAATGAGTTGCAATTTTAATTGAACCCACACTACTTACGCGTATAAAAAAATGGGTCGCAATTTTAATTGAACCCGGGAGGACCCGTATTTTACGGATTCCCATAAGTAACTCAAAATTGAGTTTGAACTGTATCTTTCGATCATAATCTAGATCAATATCTAGATTAAAATTTTCGTGGTCTCTTTAATATTTGTGTAGGATTTAATCGGACGACCAGATCTAAACTTAAACTTTGTGAGAAATGAACTCTTAGATAATCTGAATTCAGTAGCTATTACGTATGAAATTTGTTTTATTAATGTATTGATATTTTCTATTAAAGGACCTTTTGTTACGATAATTGAAATATCAGTTCGGTCTAGAAATAATTACAAATTAATTCGGTCAATTTGTTGCTCGAAATTTGATCCATTTTTGGAGAAATTTTTTATTGGTAGAAATTAATAAAAAAGAAGAGAGACAAATGGTAAGATTACAGTAATATTTATATTGGTAGTAAGATCGGTAGAATTTATACCGATCTAAACCAGTTGATTTTTTTTTTCTTTTTAATTTTTTTTAGTAAAATATTTTTTTTACAAAAATAGATAAAGTATCTTAAAATTTAGATATATCAAAAACATTCCATCTATTTTTTAAAAACTTTTCATATTTTACTATAAATCAAATATAAAAATTCTCTCCATCTATATATCAGATTAAAAAAAAGTTAAGATCAGTAGAAATTCTACCGATCTTACTACCAATATAAATATTACTGTAATCTTATCATTTGTCTCTCTTCTTTTCTATTAATTACTACCAATAAAAAATTTCTTGTCGGAAAACGGGAATTACATGAAAATGAAAAAAATAATCTAGGAGGTGGACAGGTGGTCGGTGTCATTTTTTAAATATGGGATTGAATTTTTTTTTTTTTTCCATCTTCAGTCCCATCTCTTTACAATTTCATGGGAAAAAAAAATGAGATAAAACCAATTTTTTTTTTCCACCATCTCTTGCTTCACCTCTCTCCATAAAATCTTCTAATAAAAAAATGTTGTACTCAAATGTTGAATAAATTATACTTATTTATACTTGCATTCAAATTTTATAAAAATTATCATGATCACAAATTACTTATTACTTATTTAATTTTCTAATTATAAGAAATACTTTCAATTATCGAAAATCATAATATTTGTTCTATTATTTTAATGTCATTTATATAATTTACACAACTAACCAAAGATCAAAATTATATTTTTTTTATACTTGTACAATTTTTTTATTTTTCTAAAATTTCTTATATGTTAATTATCATACTTTAGATTATTAGAATTGGCATAAAACTATTAATAACTATTCATCACAAAATTGGTATTTATATCTTAAAAAAGATACAGTTTTCATGAATATCTTTCTCTAATTAGAATTTTCCACAACTATTTTTACGGACAAAGGCGGATACACTAAGAACTTATGGGGTCCCAATTGACTCCATTAATTTTCAAAATTTTTGTTCGACACTACAAACACGCTCATGAGTTAAGGATAATATGTTCTTATAATCCAATTCAACTGTTCAGTATAGGTCTTCTATAATTTAACCAGAAGTTCAATCCGTAATCTGATGGATAACTAAGAAAATATTTTATATTCAAGTAGTAAAAAGGAAATAAGAAATAAGGTATGGAAGAAACCAAGCGATTTTTTTTATGGCATAAAAATAATAAATAAAATGTCTAATATTGTGAACGTCTACTATATAAAAATAGCGAGGTCAATTTGGGTCCGATGCCCATCGGACTTAAAGTGAGTTCGATGGGTTCGATGACCGTCCGATCTGCTTTAAGATTCGCGTCCGCAATTTTCGCATCTGCTTTAAAATTCGTGTGCACGGATCTTAAAACAGATCGGACGGTCCCGAAACCCATCGGACCCAACCTGCTCTCAAAAATAGCATGGACACTGACGCTATTAGAGTTAGGTTGGCAATACAAGAGCCCAATTGATGCTTGCTTGAAAACTAAACGCTGCATTTCCTACATTTTTTTTATTTTCAGCTTGATTGCTTGTATTGGTATTTTAAAAGATATAACGTCCCTTATGTTATATATTTAATTATTTTTTTTTATCATGAGAAAGAAAAGGAGAAACGAAGCTTGTTTTTGGATTATTTGCCAGAATAATTTTGACATATTTAGCTTATTCGAATAAATAACTTGCATAAACTTTATATATAGATATCTTAACGGGGAATCCCATCATATTCTCTGAGGTAACGAAATATTTCTGTGTAGATCAGAACCGTCCGATCAGAATCCGGTCAATCCGATCCGAGGTAGTAAAATGCACGGAACTCTGATCGACGTACTTTACTGGCCGGCCATTTATAAATAACTTCTTTCTGCTCCGATCATCGCAAAAGCAAAAGATTGATCGACCCTGCTCTTGCTCTTACGGTACGTCTCGGTTCGACCTACATGGAAACCACAGGAGAGCTATCCTTTGCGACTGGAGAAAGCGATCTAATTGAAATCCTAGGAACTGCGTTCTTCGATGATGATTCCAACGACGACAGTTCCTCCAAGGCTGTTAAAGGTCGCGGTGATGATAAAGGAAGCACTTCTTCCAAGTATCTCTCTCTCTCTCACACACACAAGCACACGCACACGCTCAAGTACCTAAAAAAAAAAAACGCGCCCCCTCTACCCTAGAGAAAGCTCTTTTCAAAGAAATCTGTTTGTATGGATTTGTGCCTCCAAACTGGAGCCCTGTTGAGTCTTTGATTGACATTATGTTTTGGTGTGAAGGTAACTTATGATGGTAACTTATAATTAAAGAAGATGGAGGTGATTGATTCTAATTGGTGAGAGTTGGAAAATGGGTTTATTTTTGGCTGGTGATTACTTTTTTCTTTAGGTCTGGAGAACTTTGTTATCATTTTATATGAAAGACACCTTTTCAATTTAATTTTATAAATTAACAACCAGGGATACCTTAGTCTGATTACTTCCATTCATATTTGTATCTTCAATTAAAAATAAACCCAATGGAACTCATTTTATTGAAATTTGTTTAGTATTTTTAAACAGGAGCTGTCTGAGGTAGTAATTTTATGAGTCTAAGACAATGAGAATATTCAAAATTGAACAAGTAACTTGGCTTCACTCAATTATACAATTTTTGTTCTCCTCTTTTTGTATAGAAATATAAAGGTCTCTGTTGGAGATGGCCCATGCGAGGTGCACTACACTTATCGGCGACCAGTGACAGAGATATTCTCTGTTCGTTTTCCCGAATTCGAGAAACTAAATTTGGAAGATTTATATGGAGTCATCTTAGTAGCCAGCAATTATCCTTATGTTATTTTTGAACGTTTTTTTGGAGATCCCCAGTGCAGCATTGATTCAGAGGTTAGGCTGCTGATTTTAGTCTTTTCTTTCCCTGTATGATTGAGAACACATACATTCTAATACAGCATGTGATGCAAGGATGTAGAGGGAGGGGGTTGCCAAGGGAAAATTCCATAGCAACTTTACAATTTCTCTCTAGTATTTGTCCTATTTGTTATTTTAGTTTTAATGATGTTTTCCTCACCCCTATTTGTATTTTTTTTTTTTTTTGGCATTCAGGGTTACATCAGATTGGCTGGGCCAAGACGGGGAATTAGGACAGCTGACGGTCTTATACTGACATCATGTTTGTTCAACTCAAGAGTGAAGGAGGTCCCCAAGTATTACAGAGATTCGATGTGGACATTAAGACATACGTCCTTTGATCAGTTCATGTGTGAGAAAATTGACACTGATTTCGGCCCTGTAGAGGTTCAGTATGCTGTTTATTGGAATGCTGCAGAGGCTGTTCTGGAAGTTACTCTCATTGACTGGGAAGGGAAAGGAGAGTGTGCCACCACAGAAGTTCAAATATTTGGGACTGTCACTGCACAGAACAATAAGGTTACAGATTATGGGGCTCAGAGTTTGCTGTTTTACAAGAAGAGTGACGAAGCAATACGTATCGGTTATGGGGATATCATCCCTCTTCCTTTGTCACGGAAGACTACAGTACTCCCGCTTGGATCAACACTAATGGTTGATTTATGTATCTGGCATCATTCCATCAACTTGGCTACAGAAGGGGTGCTGGTTGAAGCAACTGTGCCATTTGATTCAAGTTTAGCAGGTGAGGAAGAGAAGATTGTTTGTGGAAATCGTGGCAAAATTAAAGTGAAAGCTACTTGGAAAACAGAGTTCACTCTGCAGGAAATATGGGGACATTGGTAACCAGGCTAACCAGCCAAATTGTTCAATTTGTTGTATTTTTGTGCGCACAAATCTTAAATTAGATCAGACGGTCATCATGCTCGTTGAACCTAAAAGTAGGTCCGATGGGCATTGGACCTACTCCGTTCTCGTGAATTTTTTGTTTATTCGACTACCTAAACAACACTAAGTTTTGAATTGTGAAGATGTTGACATTCTCTGAAGCAATGATCAGACACTTCATAAGCATTCATTCTCCCATCTAAGTAAATCAAATGGCCAAACAAAAAATGGAATATTCAGCCCAACGATGATCCAAATCAATGTAGTTCATATCATACATATAATTTATACCAAGAAACGAAATGCTAACACAGAAATAAAGAAACCTAGTTATAATATAAGAAAAACAGTAAATCAGGGATGCAGATCTTATAGCTAAACTTTTGATGCTGTACTTCTTGTATGCATGTGCTATTGATCAGATCTTGTGTGATTGCTGTCAGTGTGGTTTTTATCTGGTACTGATATTACTTTGAAGATTAGTCGGTACCATTTCTAGGTGGGATTTGTTCACTCCATATATATAACCAGGCTATGAGCTTTCTGACATGCTTGAGTTCGCTCCAATTTTATATCCCTTTGCTGAGATTGGCAGCCTGGTTACTAGAGGGGTTCCATTTAGGCATTTCGCATTTCGCATCTTATACTGTTGTCACTTTTGCTGAGAACTGGATATTGTAATATGAGGAGGGTTCAAATGCCTCTATTTTTCATGCCTTCACCATGCCTCTATTTTTAAAAACTTTAATAACTCAAAATTTAAAACTTAGAAGTCAAAATAAAACCGTTGGACATGATCTACATTATTTTATCTATGTACTCATAAAAAATTATCACATTTTGATTTTGTTTTTATGTGAATCAATAAGTTGAAAAATCAACGTCTAGAAATTATCCACATTAGTACGTTTTTAACAAGCTCTTGATGACAATCAAAACAAAATTGAAATGTCATAATTTTTTACACGTGCATAGATAAAATGATTTAGATCATATCCAACGGTTTTATTTTAATTTTCAAGTTTTAAATTTTGAGTTCTTAAAGTTTTTAAAAATGGAGGCATGATGGAGGCATTTGAACCCTCCTCTTGTAATATATATTTCGTTTCAGTAGAAGCTGGCAGTATGAGATTATACAGTATGAGAAATTTTGCCATATTTGCCATTATACAGTATGAGAAATAATAGTAATAATAGAATATGTTGAAAACTGTTTCTCATAGTTTCAGTAGAAGCTGGCAGTGGTACAAACAAACTTCATAGTTGACAATGAGATTTGCTATATTATTCATAGTTGATAGTGAGATTTGCTATATTAAGATTCTTATAATCTTTCTTTGTTTACATTTCTTGACAATTGTTTTGGGGGTACATACTACTTTTCCATATACAATTACACTCATATTCATCACTACAAGTATAAAACCCGTTCACCAAACAAAAAGGAATCTACAAAACCAAACCCTCTATAAACCGCATGTTAGTATCTATCTCTACAACAATAGAAGAAAACAACATATGAGCTAATGAATGTATACAACATCTGCACCCCTCATTTCATTTCTTGATCCAGCCAACGCACAAGGGCATCTCACCTGCCTCGTGGTAGGTTGACTTGGTGATGCCATAACAGCCATGTGAGAAAACGTAACCCCACCGAGCAAACCAAGGCTGGCCATGAGAGAGGGAATAAAAAAGGCATAGAGGTAAAGAGCGGGAATTAACTGACAGGTCCTCAACTGATATGGACCGAGTGCACAGGGAGTGACAGAGGCGATCCCAGAAGTCCATGAGGTCATGGCCTCTGAGGCGGCTGCCAGACAAGCAGCCACGGATCGAGAGAAGGTGGCCAAAGCCGTTGCAATGGAGAAGACCATGAAGAAGGTGAGTTCGCCAATGGATGAAGTTCTCAGGTAAAGGCCGGGGTCTTTCCCACTCTAAGGAAGGGATGATTAGGTGGTATTGCCTCCTCGACACCAAATGGTGGCTCCAGCCTGAAAATGCAAATAAATTTATAATTATTCATTTAAAATAATAAAAGGATAAACATGACTAATTAACGTTAATCATAACCGAATTTCTGATTGCCCCACCAAAGTAAGATTTAAATAGAGCAACGACTTATAAATTGCCAAATTAAAGGCAATAAATTAAAAGAGCCTTCAGTCGTCCCCCAATTTCTAAACAACCTCGTAAGAATAATTTTAAAAAGTACCCCCACAAATTGAAAGCACTAAAAGTAACTTCCATTTAATTATTTATTCATCAACAATAAACTTCAAAGCACAAGCAACGTTTGCATTGGAGCTAACAACAATTACAATAATGTATACATTACTGATGCGCATGAAAATCAAATCATTCTATATCAGATAAATGAAACAAGCACTAAAACTATACATAATATAGACCGATGCAAAAAGGTTCATAAATTGAGCTTTTAGTTAGCAAAACCTGATATTTAAATTATCACATAAAGTGTACCAAAATTGACATGTAAGTGTTATTACTGGTATCAACCAAACAGTAGTCAACCACTAGTGATACTAATAACGACTATGACCTGTAACAGTGTATGCTTGAACCGTAGAAATGAAGTACTGAGGTGTTCAGAGTTGATGACTATCATGATGCAAGCTATTAAGGAGCAGCCCAAAAAGAAAAAAGAGGGGCTAAGACTACTTACGAACACAATATTTTTGAATTAAGGGCAAAACTGTCCTTTTAAATTTTTATTAACATTAATCTCTATTTTTTTAAGTGATTTAAATAAGAAATGGGGATATTAATAAAATTAAGTAATTAAGTATTTTTTTAAGTGACCTTAATTTGATTGTGAAATTAAAACTAAAGAAAAATTTGTTTGACCTGAAGAATGCGGCCTAAAACCTCCACTGGTTGATTCTGATGCAAGTCCTGCTGTCAACACTTCAACCACCAAATCAAGGTCCTAATGAAATCAAATAAACGTGAAAAATTAAAATCTTAGGAGATGAAGTTTCTATAATTATATATGCTTTCAGATGACTTAGATATATAGACTACTTATTTGCTTCTGATTATCCATTTTTGTGAAACTAAGGCGTCTTGTTATTGCTTACTCAAGTAAACACCAGAAGATGTAACCTTTTGCATTTTATATAAATGCCCCCCGTTTCAAAATTTCTCCAAACTAAATTTCTAAACAAATTTCTCCAAATTAAGTTCATCAAACAATAGCATTAAAATTGCGCTGATGACATCAAGTCCAATTTCAGATATTATGTGAAATACAGCATATATCATAGGAGGTGCGTGGTTTAATAATTAGAAATTAAGCTACTGATCGAGTAACCCTGCCCTATCTTGCTCAAATTCCAACCAATCAAGACACTTACAATGTGTCTTTGTGGCAACAATTATAATTAGGTCAAGCTAACAGTCAGATTATTGGGCTTTGAGATTCGTGCCAAGTTAAAAAGAACGGTCCAGATCAAGTAATTGTAAAAGATTCCCTGTTACGGTACCTGGGCGGATCTGAATTCCTTTTCTACCCAGGACCCAGCATCAAACCCAATGTAGATCAAAATTCAAAATCAAGCACTGATTCATTAAAGAGAAGTGAGATTATATTAGGATGTATCTCTGGTAGAACTTACGCTTGAAGTGCTCGACAACTTCGGGTCGCATGGCCATATGTGGAGGTAAGAGTACTTCGATCTGTGTGGGTTTCCCTGGTAGTCGTACGCCGCCGCCTGTTTGGTGCGCAGCTCCGCCTACACCGCCATAGAAATTATGGGGGCAGTATTATTTGTGCTTTGAGATTCGTGCCAAGTTAAAAAGAACAATATTGAGCAGTCCGATTCAATTGTACTCAGTCCGGTAACCTGAGGGATGTGAATTCGGGGCAACAGAGAGAGAGAGAGAGAGAGAGTGGGGGTCGCTTTTTGGGGAAGAAAGTAAATAGAAAATCTGATTCTATTCAGACGGAGATAATAATTTTAAATCCGAGCATTACAGAATTCGATAATCAAGTTACCAATAGCGAAATTGAGAACGGACGGATCAAATGCATACATCGTAAAAATAAAAAATAATATGTATTAGACAATATTTAACACATAACTGTTAACTTTATTGATTTAATCACTCGAATTGACTTTAGAATAAGTTCCAAATTGAATTTAAGCTTGGAATTTAAAATTTCAGTATAAAATAATATATAATGGTGCATTACCTTGTCAATGCTCCTGTGAGTTGCGGAGTTAATACTGTCGCATCTCTTCTTTGACCAAGTATTTCTGCTTCCCCTATCTTTATCGTCACCGGGTCCCTCTTCTCCTCTCCCGTCGCCATTCTGTTTATGTGTTTTTAGACCGAATGCAACCTTTTTTTTTACATCATAATGCGAAGAGATGCCCACAGTAGAGAGATAGGTATAGTCGCCACTAAAATACGCAGCTGAGATGGTACTCCAGTTGATTATCATTCCTTTATCTAAATGACTAAGCCTTGGCGGCTGTATCTCTGTAGACATTGGTCCACGTACACTTCTTCTATACTGTTGAAAAAATCGGTGCACTTTTGATTGTATAGGATAGAAGCGAACAGATTCGCAAATTACAAGAATCATCCTCAGCATGGCCAAAGGAACCTGCTGATCTTCAAAATTTCCTTGGAAGTTACGTAGAACATGGATAGAATGAATAATACTCCCTGGTCCAAGATCTATTTCGTAAATTTCATCCACGCCGCTCTTTCTTAACAAACTGGTATACGACCCGTCGTATGTAAAACTATTCGCTTCACCGAAATCATCGTTATCTGTATAAAGTCAGTCGCCACAACTCCTCACCTTGAAAACAGATAAAAAAGAAATCTCTCGTATTAATTTTGAGGGTCACGCTAGCTGATTCCGTCTGTACATTTATGGTGCACCACCCTCTAAATTTACCGTCGAAAACATGCATTCCATGGTGTCGTGGTAGAAGGCGCCGTAGCTTTCTACGCAAACGATTGATAAACTTCCGGTAGTTACCACGTGTGACGTCAAATATAATGTATAAGTCACCCCCTTCATTTTCCATTTCCTACATGATAGGGTCATGTTCCACATGCCCTTTTACTTGTTCTAAATTGGGTCATGAAAGACTGGGATTCGGACCTTTACAAGGCCAACCCGACGTCATATGAAAAAGCCCAAAAGCTCGTTAAGCCGGGGCCGAATATGCCGACCCCAAACCAGAGCCTTAAAATAGGCCCATGCCAACCGACATACGGGATAGCCGGGAAAACGGCTAGCTTTAATGCCGATGTCCCAGTAACGGCTAGCTTAATGCCCACGTCCCAGTAACGGACGACATAACTGCACACGTTCTCCCATAAACGCCCGAGATGGCAGTTATGGCTAGACTATATAAGGCAGTGATTCCCATGAAACGGGGGATGCAATTTTTCACATAGAGAGATGATACAGGTTAGAGTCAGAATCTCTCACAAACACCCGAGTATATAACTCAATCCATACCCCGAGTTCATAACTTAGATTGCACATCGACCTGTCATCCCTGGACAGGACGATCATCACTTAACTCAGAGTTACCATACGGCCTCATCTCCCGAGATAGGACGTATCAACCACCGTGGGGCCACGCCTAGCTCGCTCGACGAATTAGATGGCTCATCAACCCACATCGACCCTTCTCCCTCCGGGGGTGACGACCCCTCCAGGAGTAACAATCACACCCCCTCCCGGGGTGACGCCACCAACAGTGAACACTTCGCAGAGCCAACCTCTAGGGGCGAGGCCTAGCAGCTCAATGATGCGACCCCATGGTCCCCAATCTGCTCAACCTCGTCGCACAAGCCCCGACGTCACTCGACCTCTGTTCACCGAAGGAAACACTACCATGCCACTCCACACCGAGCACAATCAAATTGCTGGTACATTTCACAATCAGGTAAACGGTACTTATTACAATCCGATAACGGGTACCTATCAAATACCGTACATACCGTACTACCAAACACCGTTGTACCAATATGGTGCGACCCCCTACACGCCTTACACTCCAACTGGCCCCCAATACGATACGATCCCATATGTTGCACCCTCCGGACAATGGGGGCCGGGAGGTGCCCAGGGGATGTACCCCATGACGGGTCCCACTCCATATTCTCAGCAAATGTCAATACAGCCTACAAATCCAATTGTGACTCCCAATATGCCTATACCTCGGCCATTATCGGCAAATCGTGTCCACAGCCGAGCAGTAAATGTCTCCCCGAGGAACCTGGGCTCTCGATTTATACAATGCCGAACCGGTAACGAGACAGATACACCTACCCCATCAGCACAACAGGTCCAGTCCGAACGCAGAGGCCAGAATGTCCTACCAACAGGGGTATATCCCGATGAAGGAAGACGGCCGGAAGGGCAGGACGAGAACAGGGAACCTGATCCCGAAAGACTGCCACACCGCAGAGGTCCCGAGGTTCACCACAACGACGAGCGAGAATCAGCTAATCACGGCAGAGGGCCCAGACCATCCCGCAGAGAACAATCTCGCTCCCGTAGAGAACGCGAACGAAGCCCACCCCGAGGTCGGGATAGAGCTCGCCGTGATGACAGAAGAAAGAACCGGCGATCACCTACTCCAACCCGAGGTATCAACATGGCTCAAGTTGAAGAGCTGATCCAAACCAGACTTGCGGCCAAACTAGCCGAACTCGAATCCCAGAAGACAGGCACCTACTCTCGGCCTATGGGAATCGAGGATGGCCCCCTGTCCAGAGACATCTACCGCCAATCAATGACGGATTTCAAGTATCCGACGACCCTTCCAAGCTTTCGGGTAGCGGCGACACACAAGATCCGCACAACTTTGTGTACGGATTCCTTGAGCGACTCCGCCTCCTTGGAGCCACTGATGCCATCATGTGCCGTGTCTTCACCACTTTCTTAACTGGAGAAGCATGGGACTGGTACATGACACTACCTCGGAGGTCCATCAACAAATTCGAGGACTTTGCGAAACTGTTCTTGGAGAAGTATACGATTATCAAACCGCCGCAAGCAACATGTGAAATGCTCCTAGATATTGTCCAGGGGCAGCGCGAAAGAACAGGTGCGTTTGTTAACCGTTTCATACAGGCATCTCGGCGAATTCAGAACCTCAATGAAGAATTCGCCCTAGCCGCCATCAAGAAGGGACTCCGCAAAGGAGGTCCAGGAACCTTGCGTTACGAAGCCCACATGAAGAAGATGACCACTCTCAGGGAATTCGTGACCTTTGCGGAGGATTACATACGTGCGGAGGATTACATAGGCCTAGAAGATCCACACACTCAATAGTGAGCCCAAATCATGTCGAGCTCACGACGTAAAATTGAGCACTTCTTGGGAGGCAACCCAAAGTTTTTTTTGTTTATTTGTTTTTCTTTATTATTCTGCACTTAGTTTAATTTTAAATTTCCAGAATGTCGATTACCTAACTTTAGTGGGTTTGCAGGACGAAAACGCATATAAAACAACTGAGTGCGTCCGCACTAAACATCAGTGCGTCCGCACCACCTACTTAGAAAATTTTTCAGACAGGTTTTATCATAAAAACTGGCCAGACCGAGCGCAATGCGTCCGCACTGACTTTCAGTGCGTCCGCACCAACAGAAACTACAGGACTGCGCAGTCTAAACAAGACCAGTGCGTCCGCACTGAGGATCAGTGCGTCCGCACCCGAGGTACGCTACATTTAATTTTCAGTTTTTTTGGAAAATCAGAAAAATTTGAATTTTTGTGTGAGTGCGGATGACCACCCGCACTAAGGCCCAGTGCGTCCGCACTCGGGCTTCTTCTCCTTCTTAAACCGACCCCCTCTCTTCATTTTCCTTCGCGCCTTTTCGATTTTAAAACCGAAAAACTTGATTTTTCTCTCCCAAAACCCGAAAACCTCGTTTCTCTTTCAAAATCTCCCTCTCCTCTCTCTTCTCTACCCCTTCTCTCTTCTTTTCTCCCTCTTTCCCTCTTCAAAAACCGAAAACCCACTTTTTCTCAATTCTTTCAAAGCGCCGCTTCGCTAAAACTCGGATTTCTTCGCATTTTTTCGAAATTTTCGCGATCTACAACAAGGTTTGATCTCTCCTTACTCTAATTTTGTCAATTACTACTTAGATCTGTAAAAATGGTACCAAAATCGGGAAAATCGACCAAAAATGGTGAAATTGGTTCAAATTCTTACCCATTGCGGATGCCACCACCCGCACTGCTAGACAGTGCGTCCGCACTAAGCTTGGGGGAAAACCTAACCAGCCCAAATTTTCAGTTTTTTTGGTTAAGTCTTCAATGCGACCAGACCACTCGCACTGAGAGCCAGTGCGTCCGCACTGCGCTCGGACTTTTCCGAAACAGCCCCGAAATGTACAAAAATTTGGTTAAGTACCCACTGCGTCCGAACTGACCACCAGTGCGTCCGCACTCAGCCCAAATTATATCAAAAATTTCGAAATTTTAATTCTTTCAAGTTTTCTAGAATGCCGAAGAAATCGAGTGCAAAGAAACAAAGGATTGAGAGAGGACAGGGCAGTCGCCAACCACCTCCTTATCCACCCGCCTTGCCACTCAACGAAGGTCAAAAATTGCGGTATAACCTTCTACAGTCCCGCCGGACCCTCGAGCCATCTCGGTGGATATGCCGAGAAACACTCGAAACACTCGGACTCCTTGAGTCGGTGCAAATGCTCACCGAGCGGCTTGGCTTGTGGGAGTTTCTATGTGACGAGGTCGACACTTATGAAGGCCTCACGATCGAATTCCTCTCCTCCTATGAGTTCGACCGAGGTTCACGAACGATGACATTCAACCTTGGAGGCTTCTCACATATGTTGCACACCACCGAACTCATGACCGCACTTGATCTATCCACCGAACATGTCAGCGAGATGCGCACCATTCTCGACTTCTACCATGACATGAGCGAGGCCCAATTCCGCGTCCTAACATGCCACGACGGTCTCCTCGGCCAGCAGAGGGTCAAGAATGTTCTCCACCCGGCCCTCCGATATCTCCAGCGGGTACTTTCTCACACTCTCTTTGCCCGTGGGGAGAGCGCATCAGTCTTCAACCTCGGCAACATGGTATATGTTTGCAGCATGCTTCGGCGCAACAATGGCGAAATGGCGTACATGCCGCACATTGGATACAACTTGGCCAAACACATGCAAAATGTGTCGCACAACATGCGATCGGGCGGGATGATTCGAATTGGCGGTATCGTCACAAAGATTGCCCGACACTTGCAAATACCGACCGTTGGTGCGGTGGTGCCCGGTTACACGCTAGTGGACCTCGACGGTCTATTTCGGGCGAGGCTCATCCGTTGGGACGACATTGAAGAGGCTTGGATCAATTTGGGCCCAAAAGACAACATTCGACACCGGTTGCCTCTACAAACTCAAATCGATCCCTTGGATACCGATACTTGGAAAATTGTCGATGAGCCGCTCGAGCCACCGCTACCACAGCCGGCACAACCACAACAACCTCCACAACAAGCCGCACCCGATGCCGCACAAGCACAAGGTATGCCATCCAACCAACAAATCTGGGATTTTATGCAGATCATGAACACCTCCATCAACAACTTGAGCATCAATGTTGGAGGGCGTTTGGATAGCATGGACGGCCGAATGGATACCTTTGATCGCCGCTTTGATGAGGTCGAAGCCGAGGCCGCCCGAGCGACCTACTATTCCCGCCGAGGATGCATGCACGCAAACCCGCACTTTGAGGATGATCCACCTACACCTCCATACCAAAGACGGGCCGCTCAAAGGAGAGAGTACGAGATGGCACAAGAGCGTGAAGCGGCAAGACAAGAGCAAGAGGCGGCGAGACAAGCACAAGAGGCCGACAACAATGAAGATGAGGAGGATGAGATCGAAGACATGGTTTTCGACGAGGATTGATCCCGCGCAATACCACCATATTACGCCAGTAAAGTAGTTCATGTTTCTTCTCTCTTTTTAGTTTATTTTTCGCATTGAGGACAATGCTTTATTTAAGCTTGGGGGATGGGAAGAAATTGTATCTGCATGCATATTTATTATTCAGTTTTTCGAAACTTTTTAGGATTTATAACCTTGTTTTTTACTTGACCACGAATAGGATTTGTGATTTTGAACTTAATTGCTTGCGATTACGAATTTGTCAAGACGTTTTACGAGGTTGTGAAAAATAGAGTCTTGCATAATTGGACTTAATTGTCTAAAAATGCATAAAGTATAAAATCATGTTTAAAAAAAATTTCTTGTGTTAAAAGTTGGCAAAAATAAATTTTTTTGATAAACTTGAGTGATTGACAAAACTTAAAAATATTCTTGCACGATTTTTCAAATTTTTGGTAAAACCCTTAAAATAAATTTGAAATGACGACATAGTTCGGCGAAAAACTTTGTGGAAATAAAGGTATTTGAAAATGAGAAATTAGAAATTCAAATTTATTAGAAAAGCCATTTAGATTTAGAAATTTTAAATTGGGAAAAATTGAGATATCCGTGTGTATTCATGGTATATGCATAAATGTTGAGAAATTGGGTTAAATTTGAAATTTTAGGAAAAAATATGCGACTCCAATGACCTATGTTACGGCTTCATGACGTACTTATGGTTATGAGTCCTTAGCACTCCTGCTCCACTAGTCTCCCGATAAAATTGACATTCATGTTAGTAGAAGGATTAGACTATGAGCATGCAAAGCACCCTTGAATTAGAACGGTTGGGTACGGTTAACTACTTGTAACTAACCGATGCTTAAATGAGGATGGGGAAAATAGTGCTAAAATCGTGAAAAAGTGTTCAAAGTGAGAAAATCAAAAGCAACAAAAACAAAAGAATATGCATGTATCAACACACGAAGTCCGTAATTATTCTTACCCAAGTTTGATTCAAGCTTGGGGGTATTTGAAAATTCTACATTCTAAATGGCATATCTTTTAATTTTGGGTATACGAAGTTCACAAATTCAAAACCTTTAAGGAAATTAAAGTTAGAGTAATCGAATTGTGGGTTGATTCATAATTATTCGAGGGTTGAACTTGAGATTTGGGGAATACGCATGAAGATTTTAAATTTTGGCAAGATCATACAAGTTTTTCAAATTTTTGAGAAATATATACTTGATATAGGGTTGAATTTTAGATCGAATTATATTTCAAAGTTTAAATATTGCTTAGGGACAAGCGAAGTTCAAGCTTGGGGGTATTTGATAGGTGTATTTTATATACACCGTCGATCTAGTTTTTATCATAAAATAACACCAAATATCTTATATTTTGGATATAAAGCGAATATAATACACCAAGAATCAAGTTACTGCGTTCGCTCGATGTTTCAATGCAGGAAACAGTGCAAAATGAAGAAAAACTGTCCAGTGCGGACGCATTCTCCACCAGTGCGGACGCACTAGGTACTTAGCCGATTTTCCAGCAGCGCAGACCTCACAGATAAAAAGTCCGAGCGTAATGCGGACGCACTGACCTTCAGTGCGGACGCATTCACTACTTAGCCGATTTTTGCGACTTTCAGAATCTTCCGAAATACAGAAGTTCAACTCCAGTGCGGACGCACTAAGATCCAGTGCGGACGCACTCAGTACTTGGACTATTTTTGAAATCTTCGGTTCTTTGGAAAACAGAAAACAACATGCCAGTGCGGACGCACTAAGATCCAGTGCGGACGCACTCAGGAAATTTTGCAGAAAATCCAGAAAAGGAAACTTGGAACCAAAGGGGATTTGGAGTCGGTGCGACCCCGACCACCCGCACTCAACTCCAGTGCGGACGCACTGGACTCGCAGACAGCCAGAAATTCGCATTTTCAGGGGGTTTTCTATTTTTGGCCAACAAGGAACACGTTTTAGAATGCCAAAAATAACCATAGCAGTCTGAGGAGTGCACCCACTAACCCCACTACTATCCTCTAAATTGGGCAAGGCCTTTGGCTATAAAAGGAGAAGAATTTCATCTCTCTCATCATCCATTATCATATATCCATTATTATATCCATTTTCCACAAAATTGAGAGAGAGAGATCCTGCAGAAATTCTTGAAGCTTTCAAGGAAGGAGAAGGAGAAGATTCAAGCAAGGAGTCGGCAAGATCGAGGTTTTAGATCTAAGAAAGGGTGTAATCATTTCTTTATCTTATTTCTTATTGTTTTTGCCAATCTTTGTTATGGATCTCTCCAAGAGAGAGTAGTTCTCTTTCTAGGGGTTTAGGTCAATGCATGAACTTGTTTAATTCTAGATTATTCGGATATTTGTTTTTATTATGATTGTGTTATCGGATTTGATTGTTAATTTCTGTGATTTATTCTTTATGAATTTCATTAATACTCGTTCCTTTGAGTTCACCTGGTTAGGGTTTATTGAATTGAAGTAGTTTTGAAATCGCGTTGATCGTGTTTTTCCGCTTTAAATTTATTAAATTCCGGCATTGGTCATGAGGAGACTACTAATTGAAACCATAAAGACACACCTTAGGGTTGGGTTAGAAGCGACCGTACTTTGATATCCAATCCGGAACTATAGAAATTAAGGTTAGGATTTTGGTGAAGGACCGAAAGGAGAAGGCAAATCCTAATTAGGACACCTTAGAACAAATATCGATATATGCTTTGAAGCATGAGATTAAATATCCCTCTAGGTTAGTGACAGCCCTAGAATTCGAGGCACATTAATCCATAAAGCGCAAAGTATTTGTATTAATATTTGTTCCAAAGGCTAACATAGGTTAGAAACCTCATCAAATCAAACGTGAATTTAAACAAACCGAATAAATAGAATTAGCAAGGAATTGTAGACCGAATACCCCTAGATCTCCTTAAACTTGAAAACAAACCAATCTTTCTTTCCGTTATTTTATTTATATTTATTGTTTAAAACTCCTCTCTTTCGGGTATTGAACCCAACCTTAGGATTTTAGAACAAAACCCCCCCCACTTTACTTTTATTGTTTAATTTTAGAAGTAGTTTTCTTTATTAAAAATTAGTGTTTCCCTCTCTCCCTGCGGATCGACACCTAAATACTACAATCGATAGGTTGTGCGCTTGCAACTAACCTATTTATTGAGTACGAAGGTTTTATAAATATTAAAGGCAAAAGAGTACAAAATCATTATATCTAAAATACTCATCAAGCTTTTTGGCGCCGTTGCCGGGGAGAATAGGATAGATACTAGTTTTTATTTTAGGAAAGTACTTTTAATTCTTAGTTTCCTTATTTACTTTTCAGAAAATTAAAAATCCAAAAATATTTTATTTCCTTTTTTACAATTTTCTGCACTTTACTATTCTCTCTCTTTCACATCTTTTCTTCTCTCATAGATTTGAGCGCTGGCACCGGTCACAAGGAGCCAAACCGCGAAGATCAAAGCCGACGAATCCTCTCTTTCTCAACCAATGGCAGGTCTAGATCCCGAACTAGGCATGCCACGCAACTTTAGAGAGGATGAATTTCCGGAAGGTCTTATCAACCCAAACTTTCACGATCTCAATAACCTACCACCACCACATCCAAACAACAACAATGATCCACCTATTCTCAATAACAATCCTTTGTTCGGTGTCAATCCAAACAACGGAAATGGTCGTAACCGCCAACAAGGCCACCGCTTCGGTTTCATTCCTCAAGGCCAAGATCCACGCGAAATCAAGCCATCTCTCATCCACTTGCTGGGCCAAAGTCAGTTCGGAGGAGCCCTAAACGAAGATCCACATGCCCACTTAGCGGTATTCGAAGAATCTTGTGGCACATTCGCTCGAGAAGGAGAAGAGCTCGACAACCTCAAGCTAAAATGCTTTCATCTATCCCTCCGTGACAATGCAAGGACATGGCTAAGGACCGTGAATCGTGACAACATAAGAAGATGGGACGACATGGAGAAGTTATTCTTAGGAAAATACTTTCCTCCATCCAAAACCCAGCACTTTCGAACGAAGATCACGACCTTCAAGCAAGCCGAGGGAGAATCTCTGACCGAGGCATGGGATAGATGGGCCGAGCTTCAACGCTTGTGCCCTAATCATGGTCTTGACATGTGGTTGCTCTTCCAATTCTTCTTTGCAGGTTGCACAATCGCCACAAAAACTCACTTGAATTCCGCAGCGGGAGGTAATATGTCAAAGATGGACCCCGAACAAGCCATGCTAATGATCGAAGACATGGCAATCAACCAAAGGGAGTGGACGGCCGAAAGAGGTGGACGAACCCAAACCACGCCGGGAGTCTTAAAAACCGACGAAGTCACCGCCTTGAGAGCCCAAATAGAAGCTTTGCAACATCAAATGGCACAAATGCAAAACGCCAAATCCGTGACAAAGAAGGCTTCATGCGGCATTTGTGGAGAGGCGACCCATATCACCGCCGATTGCCAAGTCCTTATAGAAGGAGAAGAAGTCGAACAAGCCAATGCAATGTTCTTCAATCAAGGTGATAAGAGGAACGACCCGATCTACAATAAGGTTAGGCCTAACGATAATTTCAATTCGAATACATATAACCCCAACACAAGGTGGAACCATCCCAATTTCAAGTGGAAGACCGAGAATGACAACTCCAACCAATACCAAGGTAATTCCAATCAATATCAAAACCGGTCGAACCAAAACTCGTATCAAGGACCTTCTCAAAATAGTAAATTAGAAAAAATGATAGAAGGACTTGTTCTCTCTCAAAACGAGTTCATGAACCAACAAAGGAACACCAACACCGAAATTTTGGATTCCTTGAGGAACTTCAACAATAGGTTCGAGTTCCTAGAGACTAAGACAAAGATGCTAGAAAACCAAATAGCACAACAAGCATCTTTGTCATTTCGTCAACAAGGCACTCTACCGGGCAAAACCGATATCAATCCAAGGGAGCAAGCAAAAGCCATAACCTTGAGAAGCGGCACGGAATACGAAGGACCAAAGATGCCCAGCGGAGATGAGTCTCAACAACCACCGAATGAGGCACAACCACCTCAAAATTGATGTAGTCCGAAGGGACGAAATGCGTCTTGGTTAATAATCCCGAGATACACAACATAAATTGATGTAGTCCGAAGGGACGACGAATGGATTTCATTTTAGATTAAGTCGGAAACATTTATCGAAAACCCCTTGGGGGTAACGCATACGTTTTCACGACATCTCTTTCCCCCGATGTTGACCATTTTTGTCAAAAAAAAAGAAAAAAAGGGGGGGGGGGAAATGATATACTATCAAGCACATTTTGCTTGCTTACAAAGACATTCCGAGCATACAACCGAGATAAATTTTTAAATGATAAATTTTTACATCATTCAACTCGACACTAAGTACAGTAACACATTAACTTCGGGATGCTTACCCGAGATGGGTACACGACATGTTCCAAACCCAAGATGTTACATCACTGACACATAGGTAACATTAATAAAATGTGTTTTATGAGTTATCCACTCTCAAGTTGAAAGCATCTCGCTGATGCATTCCGACTTCGGGGGCTAATGATAGGGCCATGTTCCACAGGCCCTTTTACTTGTTCTAAATTGGGCCATGAAAGACTGGGATTCGGACCTTTACAAGGCCAACCCGACGTCATATGAAAAAGCCCAAAAGCTCGTTAAGCCGGGGCCCAATATGCCGGCCCCAAACCAGAGCCTTAAAATAGGCCCATGCCAACCGACATACGGGATAGCCGGGGAAACGGCTAGCTTTAATGCCGATGTCCCAGTAACGGCTAGCTTAATGCCCACGTCCCAGTAACGGACGACATAACTGCCCACGTTCTCCCATAAACGCCCGAGATGGCAGTTATGGTTAGACTATATAAGGCAGTGATTCCCATGAAACGGGGGATGCAATTTTTCACATAGAGAGATGATACAGGTTAGAGTCAGAATCTCTCACAAACACCCGAGTATATAACTCAATCCATACCCCGAGTTCATAACTTAGATTGCACATCGACTTGTCATCCCTGGACATGACGATCATCACTTAACTCAGAGTTACCATACGGCCTCATCTCCCGAGATAGGACGTATCACTACAAAATACAAATCCAAAAATTAAATCATCTTGCCAGTTAATATTTTTTTGTTAAACAGTGAAAATAATATCAATTCTCCTATGATAAAAGCAAAAGAAATTACTTTCATGGTATAATTTTTCAAGCAAAGCTAGCATAAAACTAAATTTAAGGAGATCAAAATTATGAAAGATGAAAACTTCTCAAACTTTCATATTTCTAAAATCAATTTTTTTTTGTTTCACGTCAAAATTTCATAATCCCAAACAATAAATGGTGAAAAATGAATGCATTAAATCATTTGTGAAGCTTTATTTTTTTTGCCTGCTTGATTTTATACTAGATAAATTAAAAAAATTTAAAATTTTGCGTGTACATGGATCACTTATAAAGTAGATCGGTTTTAACGGTTTGAATTTGTTGTTTGAAGTCAATCCGATAAATTTTGAAATTATGTTCACCAAGAAAACCTTATTGATGAACATATAGCACACTTAGCTTTACTCTATTTTTATCTATAAAATGTAAAAATTCAGATTAAAATCGGATCGTCTAAAGCCTAGGATTCTGAAAATAAAAATTGCTTAAAAAAAAAAAATCCAAAAACAATCATACGGGAGAAAATTCCAATAAAGAAAAAAAAAAGATACATGTTTCTTGGGTTATTCTTGTTTTTGCAGGACATGCTTGAAAAGCAAAATTTGAATTCTCTATTATAAAAGCAAAATTTTAACTTTAATAATAGTATAACATTTCCAACAAAGCTAGCAGAAAATTTAATTTAAAAAGATCAAACTATGAAACATGAAAACTTCTCAAACTTTATTTCATATTCCAAAATCAAATTTCTTCGTTTAACGTCAAAATTTCTTATTCCAAAACAAAAAACGATGAAAAATGAACACATTAACTAACTTACAAAGATTTCTTTTTTTACCGCTTGATTTTATACTAATAAATTCGAAAAAAATTCAAAGTTAAGCTCACCAAGAAAAATCTTCTTGATGAACATATAAATAACACACCTAGCTTTACTCTATTTTTCTCTATAAAATGCAAAAACTCAAAAGTAAAATTGAATTGTCTAAAGCCTGATTCTTGTTTTCACAAGCATTGTTGAATACCTGTTTAAAAATAACATGCATTAATTTAACCTAAAACAGTCATACGGCCGGAAAAAGAAAATCCAAAGGGAAAAGTGGTACCAATTAAATTCTTGGGCTTGGCCGGAGTTTTTTGGGATCTGCTGAAGCACTGGAACCAAATTCTTGGGCTTGGCAGGAGTTTCTTGAGATATAATGAAGCACCGATTACTTGATCGATGTAAGTCGCGAAATAATGAAGGAATTAAGAGGAGTAACTTTTTTGTGTTTAAATTTAATAACATGCAGCTTATGGTCTCTTTATATAAATAACAGTACACTATCTTTTCTAACAGAGCATGATCTATTCTAATAAACTAACTATTCAGTTAGAGTTTGAGAACCTCCTCTGTTACACAACTCGTCCAGCGTTTATTCATTGGGAAAATCCCTTCCCGCTCAATGGGTTTCACATTTGAACTAGACATACAAAGAAATATTGTTTACATTTTGTGTGTTCTAATTTATCAATTAGCCAACTAATTAGGATTGTCCGGGAGAAAATACATTTCTTTATCTCAAACTAATCAGAAAATTCCAAGCACTCGCTACTACAGAAATGGGATTTCCTAATGTCTATTTTCTAATCGTTTAAACCGATCTTGATCTGAAGCCGATAGACTAATGGAGTTATGGTAAATTAGTAAATAAGTTGATATATTGGTTGCGTCCTAAGATCCGATAGGAGATGTAGGGGCGGAGCTAAGAAGTATGAATGGGGGTCAATTGGCCTCAATTTTTTCAATTTTTTTTATATTTTATGTATAATTTTATATACAATTTAGTGTAAAATGTCATAATACTGTAAAATTGACCCCCATTTTATGCAGAAAAATTATATATAATTGACTCTCATATGTATACGACCCTCATAGTTCGAATGTTTGGCTCCGCCCCTGAGGAGACGTACCCCACTTTCTTCTATTGGTCAGTGGTGGACTTAGCTTATTGTAGCGGTATTGTTATTCTAATGGATTAAATACTCTATTGATCTTCTCATATCGGTCCATACACTAATATCGATATAAGCCAGACCAACTTGTTATGTCGGTTGTATTTTGAACCGTTAGAATATAAAGACTTAATTTCGCGCCTCTTCATTGGAGGTGTTAATTTTTGTAAGAGAGAAAAGATGTAAGAAAACAACTTATTATTGCAATCTTATTTTTAACTTTACATGTGTCTCTATTTATAAAAGAAAATAAAAACTAGTCGTTGTACTATTAATTACAACCACTAACCACTATCTCCTAGGCTATTAATTACATGACACTAATCCCTATAACTAGCCATTATAATTCAAATTTGTAGCTAGTCATTATTTTTAACACTCCCTCTCAAGCTAGGAATGTATATATCGTACAATTCTAGCTTCCTTGTAATTTTCTCAAATGGACCCGAATCCAAGCCTTTAGTGAAGATATTCGCGAGTTGATCTTCACTTTTTATGTACGGTGTTTCAATTTTTTTTGCTTGAACATTTTCTCTAATAAAGTGGCAATCCATTCTATATGCTTTGTTCGCTCATGAAACATGAGATTTGAAGCTATATGTCGTGCCGAATTGTTGTCGTAATACATTTTCATTGGAGCTTGAGTTTTAAATTCCATGTCTAATAGGAGTTGTTTGATCCAAGTTAGTTCACTTGTGGTTAATGTCATGGCACGATATTCGGCTTCGGCGCTTGATCGTGCTACAACATTTTGTTTCTTACTTTTCCATGTGACTAGATTTCCGCCTACAAATGTACAAAAACCGGTTGTCGATTTTCTATCAAAGCTTCCGGTACAATCTGCATCGGAATAGCCACATATATCATTAGAATTATTATTTTTCATCCAAATATCCTTCTCGGAATTATTTTTTAAGAACCTCAAAATTATATTTACCGCTTCTAAATGTGATGTTCTTGGTGAGTGCATGAACTTACTAATTTGGCTTACGGAAAATAAAATATCCAGACGAGTAACCGTTAGATAGATCAATTTTTCAACAAGTCTTTGAAATTGATTTATGTCTTTTAAATGTTCACTATCTTCACTATTTAATTTGCATTTGTTGTCAATTTGGGTAGAGACTGATTTACATCATAACTTACCAGTTTCTTAACAAATTAAGTGTATATTTTCTTTGGAAAATAAAAAGTCTTTTATCCGAAGTGGCTACCTCTATTCCTAAAAATAATTAAGGTATCCTAAATCTTTTATGTTAAATTTTTCTTTTAGTTGTTTTTTAATTTTTTGGATTTGCTCTAAATTATTTCTGGTAATTATAATGTCATCTACATATAATAAAATGAGAGTTGTTTCGATACCGTCACATTTAGTAAATAAAGAATGATCGACATTACTAATTTTAAAATTACAAGAAATTAAATAAGAGCTAAGCTTGTCATACCATGCTCATGGAGATTGTTTCAATCCATAAATTAATTTATTAAGCCTACAAGTCAAGTTAGAATTGGTTTTCAATTTATGACCGGGTGGTAATGTCATATACACCTCTTCTTCAGGTGTTCCTTGAAGAAAGACATTATTGACATCCATTTGGTAGAGGTACCAACCATTGTTTACGGCAATAGAAAATAAAATTCTTACGATATTCATTTTTGCCACCGGTGCAAAGGTTTCATCATAGTTTATGCTATAGCTTTGGGTAAATCATTTAGCTACAAGTCTTGCCTTATACCTTTATATGGTATCATCACTATTATATTTTGTTTTATATTTTTTGGAAGGGGAACAATTTTTCAAGTTTCATTTTGTTCTAAGACTTTTAGTTCTTCATTCATAGCCTTACACCAAATTGGATTCTTAATTGCTTCTTGGTAATTTTTTGATTCTAATTCTTTTTCAATTTTAGTGAGAAACGTGTGGTATTCGGTTGAAATATTGTCGTATGAAACAAAATTTTCTATTGAATATTGTACCGAATAGGTCACATAATCTCTAATTAAGTCTAGTTGATGGTTGTCGTTCTCTAGATGATCTTCTAACCGTTGAATTTTCTACTATTTCATTTTCATTTGTATCATTAATAATCTCATTTTCTTGATTATTATTCTCAACTTATGATTATTTCTAGGAATAAAATTTAAATTATCTAAGTAAGGCATTACTATATTATCATTTTGATTATTTGTGTATATTTGATGAATTACTTCTTTTTCTTTGAAATATGGTTCATTTTCAAAGAATGTAACATTTCTAGAAAGATATAATTTTTATTTATTTGATCATAACATTTATAACCTTTTTTGTAAGATTAGTATCCTAAGAAAATCGATTTTTGTGATATAAAATCAAGTTTGTCATTTCTTTTGATATGTACGAAACTTGTACAACCAAATACTCTCATATGGTCATAAGTGATTTTTTGTTGGTAAAGAATTTCTAATGGACTTTTGTTTTCTAAAATAATTACACTAGGTAATCTATTGATTAAATGAGTGTCACAAAGTACGGCATCCGACCAATAAATTTTAGAAACATTATTTTGAAATAATAAAGATCGTATCATCTCTAATAAGTGTCTATTTTTCTTTCCGATACTCCATTTTGTTCGGGAGTATTTATACAAGTTGTTTGGTGTATAATACATTTTTTTTAAAGAGACTTAAATTTATTTTATTTATAAATTCGGTTACATTATCCAATCTAAAGATTTTTAAAATTTTACATTAAATTGTGTTTCTATGAGATATAAAAATTCATAAAAACAATCAAACACTTCATCTTTAGATTTAAGTAAATATAACCAAGTTGCTTTTGAAAAATCATCAATAAATAAAATAAAATATTTGAATCCATTATATGAATAATTGGGGCCGGTCCCCATACATCGAAATGTACTAAATCAAAAAATAACTTTACTTTTGCTAGTAGAAAGAGAAAAATGAAGCTTTGTTTGTTTTGCTAACTTGCAAATTTCACAATTAGTATAATTCAAAATTTTAAAATCTAAGATACTACTTAAAACCTTATCAGAAGGATACCCAAGTCTCTTATGCCAAAGGTCAGAGTTAACGACTTTTGCGGAAGCACAAAAAATTATTTTGGAGTTCAAAAGATAGTGCCTATTTTCAAGAAATTCTTCACCAATCTTGATGCCGGTTTTCCGGTCCTGAAATATAACATTTTTATAAGAAAATATTATATTGCATTACAATTTAATTTTTGTGTTAATTTATTTACAGAAATTAAGTTTACGGGAAACGTTTCCAAATATAAAATATTTTTAATTTGTTTACTGCATAAATTAATTTCTCCTATGCCATTTATTTTTGCCCTCATACTGTTTGCAACCATGACATAATTATTACCATTGGTCGGGTTGAGGTTTGACAGTAGTTGTTTGTTACCAAACATGTGGTCTGTTGCACCACTATCTATAATAATTTGATTAAAAAATAAATTTTTTGAGTTAGAAACAATACCACATGCGATGGGAGTGTTTTGGTTGCTTATCAGCGCTGAAAGCTGCTATAAAACATGTTGCATTTGATCCCCATGGCTCGACCTGCTTGAAAATGACCTGCTAGCGCCTAAAACAATGTCTGACCCGTTCCAGGATGACCCGCCAGCGCCGACCCGTTTCAAAGTGACCCACCAGTGCCCGGAATAGAGGGTCCATTGGAGGTAGGGCTGCTAATGAGCCGGGCCAGCTTATGAACCAATGAGTTGGAGCTCAATATTTTATATTGAGTCGGGCCCTAAGCTTAAAAAAGCCCGAACTCGACTCGACTCAAATTTCTACGTTTGAACAGAGCCGATCGAATTGAGTCTCCTCGTCTTTCGGGGATGTCTTATATTGTGCTAATCGATACTGTTCCTTGAGCAAGCTGATGAACTGCTTGTTTTGTTTGTTGCTTATAGGAAAACAGATACAGGTGACAGTGTGCCATTTCTTGCAAAAAAAAGTTAATTTACGTATTGTTTCTGTTCATTTAGTGTAAAAGTCATGGTAACCTTATATCGTTTCTGTTCATTTCTTACGGATAATTAGCACACAAACTTCTGACTTCAAGCAAACTGTTTCAGGTTGAACATGCACCTGTACTCGATCAATGTTTACAGGCTGTTCGATTGTAGTACCATATTTTAATGAAACAAAAAAATTAACTTTAACATTATAATAAATAATATTATGGTGAAAATTCTGATTGAGGAACTTATAAATTAAATGAAATTAGGGGGATATTTATCCGCAATATCATGAGATCATTTTCCTTCACATCTTAAAATTGTCTCCATTCAATTTTCTGAAAAATTGAAGGTGCATGTAGCACCCTAATTTGAAAAAAATTAATAAAAAAATATCTAAGAAAAGAAGTTGGTTTCTAACGCATAGCATTAACAAATAAGTTTTACACCGAGTTGGACCCAAATATGGTCTGAGCCGGGCCGAGCTGAGCCGAGCTGGGTCTTTTCTTTCCAAATCGAGCTGAGCTAAAGACGGACCGTTATGCTTCTCTCATTGAGTCCGAGCCGAGTCTGAGCCGAACCAAGCTCATTAGCAGGCCTAATTGGAGGTCTCCTTATTGGGTCCGCCAGCATTGGAATTAAATCCATAAGCAGTTTGGCTAGTGTTATTGGGTCCGAATCCACTTCCAGACGAACCCACCAGCCCATTAAACCCTTTCCCTTCATTAGAAACAACATAACTTCTATTTTTTTTGTGTTTTTCTCTCAATTTCGATTCTGATCATTAGATTTGTATTTTTTTAGTCTTAGATGTGAGAATAAGAAGGAAGAGGTACTGTGGTCATGATTTGAGATCTTATGGCTTCATAGCTCGGGTTTAGACCCGCGAGGTACTGAAAAATATCATCCTCTTCAGCCCACTTATGTAGTGTGGCTAGATCTATTGTTATTGGCCGGTAGGATCGAAGTTCATTGCGTTTCTTTTCAAGAGCACTAAGGTACTCCATATGACTACTCGATCTTTGTTTTTCTTGTTAAATTTCCTGCATGAGTTGATAAACATGTGAGAAATTATTTTGTTGACCATGCATAGCTTTTACCGCTTCCCACAACTCATGTTGTTTCGGCCATCATTAATAAGTCGGATACAGTCAACTCCATGGAGTTTAGTAGTGAGGTGATGATTCTATCATTTGTTGTTCTCCATTGTTTTGTTGACGTTGTTTCGTCAGGAGTTAGCTTGTTTGCGTCTGCAATTTATGGTTTTTCTTTTCACCAGTGATGTATTCTAACATCTCTCGACCACTCAGGGCCCTGGATGCTGCCCTTGCCCATGACACGTAATTTTTGCCATTGAGCAAAATATTTGTTAGCTTCAAGAAGTTCATCGCTTCTTCTTGAGCCATTTTTCTTTTGCTGAATTTTGTTGCTTTTTTTTTATTTTTCGGTCATAGAGTCTTTTGCTCTGATACCACATACATTGAATATTTATTATATTTTAATTTGAAGATAAACTGTTTAAATAATTTATTATAATATTTAAATGATGTTATTACGTATTTATACGATAAAAATACGTTACTTATATAATACGTAATATATATTGCTATTATTAACCTCAATTAAATACTTGTAGTATAATCGTTCGTTTTCTAATTAATTACCTATAATCAATTTAATTTATTCCTATGTACGTAAATAATTAAAACAACTACTAATCAACTATTTTATACTTTTTAAAGCTAAACAATTTATTTAATAATTCGTACGTGATACTTTAGTTAAAAATTATAGAATATAAAATACGTTGACTATTTAATCATTCTACTTAATAAACATTTGTAATCGTTCTAATCGTTCGTAATGAATAGGTTGTTTAATTAATAGTCCTTTATTAATGAACAACATTTTTATATTTAGAAATTAATTTCTTAAATTATAAATCCTAGCTAATTAACTATGGTGTATTGTAATTAATTTATTTTAATTTGGTGTGTTTCGGGTCATATATTGTCCTGTCAGATAATCTAGTATCTGCTCATAGTATGTCATGAGGCATGCATCCAGGACTTTTCTATTCATTTTCCGTCTTTAAGTGAAAACTTCGGATCGAGCCAAACCAAAAGGAGACTCAAGACCAAAGTAATTTATCCAATTTTACTTCACTTATTTTGCAAAAGCCCACTTTTAAAATTTGGTTTGGGCCAAGCCTATTATTTAAATTACCAAAGCCCATTCTAAAAATTAAATTAATTAAATCACGGCCCAAAGCCTCTCTCTAATTAAATAGCCATGGCCTAATAGCAAAATAGGCCCAAGGCCCTCTTTAATTTAAACAACCAAGGCCCAAGTTCAAGGAGGCCCAAGCCCAACATTCAATATTCCATATTTTCATTTAAGCCCCTAAATTTAAACAATTCACACAAGGGCTTAAAAATTTCCAATTTCAACCCTCATTTATTTTATTTCACAATTTGGTTGCTATGCTATGAACTTTAGGTCATTTGAATTTGCATGATAAGTAGAAGTTCAAAACTTATTCATGTCTTGGTTGTATGGCATGACGTGACATTTTGGTGCATGATAATATTTGCTTGAACTATTATTTGCGCTATTTGTGTTGCATGCATTGTTATGCTATTTTTGAAATCTATATTTACATTGCCATACTATTTGAAATGCGTGTATTATTTGTGTGGTGCTATGTAAATTCCTTTATTTTGTCGCTGCTCATATATTCCAAAATTGAGGGGAATCCATATTTGGAGGGGTGCACTCATAACTTGTGCTATTTTCTTCCCTTTCGTCGATTTTCAAAAGGGGGAGAAATTGCAAGACATGCAAAAACGACAATTGAGAAAATTCAGATTGGAAAAAATCAATTTATGTACTTACTTGCGATGTATGTTTTGCAAATCGTCAAAAGGGAGAGATTGTTGTTGTAAGCAATACTCTAATTAAACTATTTGACTAATTTGCCAAACATATAACAATTGAATTTAATAATTTCCTCGAGTTGAGATATTCTGCAGGTTCAAGACAAATTGGAATAGCAATATGGATTAGTTGAACCGAAGAAAACATCAAGATATTTATCAAGAATTTAAATTGTAAAAATTATGAACTTGCTAAAGTAAATTTGATGTTGAAACATGGATCAATCGTTGGCAACGATTGACAATCGTTGTAACGATTAATGGTAGACTAAGCTGTCACTGCAAACAGAGCTCAATCATTGGTAACGATTATGGAAGTTACACATAAAACTATTCAAAGCTAAAACCATAACTTCACACAGCTCAATCGTTGCTAACGATTATATATCGTTGTAATGATTATACAAAGTACACATAAAAACAAATTAGGGCTGAAACCTAACTCTAGAAATGATCAAATCATTGGTAACGATTATAATCATTGGTAACGATTAGTGACAAAATGCTCCTTCCGAAGCTGCCACTATAAATAGAGCTATTAGGTTTTTCAGCCAAATCACTTTTTAGCCGCCTCAACGATTCAAAAGAAATTTTTCTGTGTGCTTAAGTCAATCCATTGTTGTGAGAGCTTAAAACTTCAAAATTCCTCAACCAACCTCAAATCCACTTCACTAATCTTGAGTTAGATTAAGTTAGAATCAGTTTTTGAGCGTTTCTCTTGAGACTCCAAACTTAGAGACTTCGTTCTCTATTCAAGTTGGCTGTGTGACTTCCCATTGGTTGTAAGGGCTCACCGGTTCACAAGTTGTAACATTTCTTGTTGGATAATAAAAAGGCGCACCGAGAAGCGGTTGCGACTCCCCAGAGACGTAGACATTTTAAGCCGTACTCCATTATCATCCCGCGTGTCAATTTCTCTAAACTCATCTATTTATTTTAATTACAATTATTTTTCATTTTTTGAGAATTGACGGTGCCTTAGCTTTAACAAACAGATGTGTACTTTGCAAGGTACAGCTGGAATCAATTACACATATGCTTGATGATCTCAAAATCAGTATATTCAGCGCTAGCCAGCACCGTACCGGCCAAGATACCGACCCTCACAAACAACACACCAACACAAACACTGACAAGTGCGAATATACCAAAAATCCAAAGAGAGACTATGTTCATTACACAGTTTATGATTTGGAGGGAGCATAGCGCTCGTACATTCACAGAAGCTAGCAAGGATGTACAAGACATCAAGAAAGAAGTCCTATGGCAATTGCAATTTCAAAAATCAGTGACAACAACCATGAGAGGAGTAACATAGAGGAAGAAAGATCATGGTCTCAGCAGCTTCATCTATTTACTTGTTTTGCTTATTTTATTTCATTTACTTCTCTAATTTTCTTTTGTAGCTTTTAATTACTTTTATTTGCTCAACTGTTTTGAGCACCATTGCTTTTTACTTTTACAGTTACACACCCAATGTAACAGAACATTTTCTTTTCAATTAAACAAGGGCTAGACCCATATTTTTCATCAAAAAAGATATAATAAACAACCAGCCAAACTCCTATCTCAAAATAATACAAGAAGTAAACAAAGAAGCAGTCATATCTCCAGGTTCCTTAACAATTCGCGATAGTGATTACAATCTATGGCAAATTAATTAAACAAGCAGGGGATTTATGCAACCTTTTATCAGTTTTCACCAGCTTCCTTGTAGACCTGTTAATTCAACCAGGTAGCTTTCACCTTAATTTTACCAGGATAGCATACCAGAATCAGCTCCTCATCCCCAGTCGATCGGGCGATAAACCTCACAGTCCCTTGGGCAAAGATGGTACCACAATGCAGGAGGCACACATCAACAATAAGGACTGATCCAAGTGGAAGTACAGTCACTTGCCTTAAAAGAGGGAGATGAGTCACTTTTCCAGGACAAACACTGATAGCCTCCTCACTATCAAACAACACACTCCTGGCCTTCTGGTCAGTGATCTTGCTGTTTCGCACGCCCACGGTTCCATAAACTTCAACTTTTTCTCCTTCCCAATCGATGACAGTGACATCCAGATGGGCCTCTGCACCATCTTCATAAATTGCATAATTTAACTCCATAGCACTGAATATGCTCTCCATTTTGTTGGACATGAGCCGGTCAAATAAGCTGACACTCCCTTCCATGTCAGCTCTCCAAATATCATGCCGAGGCTGTTTGTGAAACTCAGAAAGCTCCAAGTGGTAAATGAAAGGAACAAAGGAAACATCACCATTTGCTTCTATGCCACGCTCCGGGTCAGTTAATCTGAAGAAGCCCTGACAATATGAAAGAGGAAATTTAATGTCTAGAGAATGAGAGGATAAAAGATAACACATTAAAAGTTAGCTGCAATGGAAGTCTTTAGTCTCTGTATATCAGGGGTGAAAATAGTGCACATGTGAAGTATACAGAGTCAGACTTGAACTAAATAATCAAACCAATATAGACACAAGTTATAATATAAAGACACAAATTTCCATGTATACCCTTCCAAAACTGCAAGATCACACATTTATTCTTCATAAATTAAAATATCATATTCAAACTGCAGGATCACACATTTATTATTCCTGAATCGGGTTCGAATTCATTAGCTAGTCGGATACTAGATAAAAAATAATGCTCCGACTTGTAATTTCTAATGCTCCGATTTATAATTTTCAATGTTCTAACTTCTAATCCAAATTATCAAATCAAAATTAATAATTTATTCTAATTTTAATCCAAAAATTAATCAAAATTACAAATCAAGATTCCAGAGGAGGGCAAAAAAAGTTCCAAGAGAGAGACAAACTCGGTCCCGGCCTATATATTTATATAAAAGATCAAAATTCATGGGGGGCAGTAGTCCCCCCCCCCCCCCCCCCCCCCCCCCACGATACATGTGGGTCTGCCCCTGCCCACCACCACCACTACTAATAAGATTTGGTTGAAAAATTTATGCAAATGACAAGATGCTCGTGTTCTCAAGAGTAAGATGCATTAACATTTGAAATCAAATTTTTAAATTTGATGTTTTGGTAAGTTCTGGATTGGAAATCTTCTGATTTTTTTGCATTTTGAAAGGGTACATATATAATTTTTTGAAAGGGTAAACATGCTATTTGAATATTTCAAGAGGATGAAGATACTAGCCCAAATCTACTGCTACCCGTTAGCAGCAACCAAAACAAATCTCTTAAAGTGTCTTAATAACATCAAAGCATAACACATATGCTATCACCCATAGCTTGCCTAGAGTTAACACTCTTTAACCTCTAAAAACATCAATCCAGGGAACCGTTTTTTAAAAGGAAAATCAAGTAACAAAAATTCTCTTACGTCTTGATCAATGATTTGGGGATGATCAATGTTGCGTTTAGCAAGCGTGCAAGGGCCAATTGATGTCTGAAGTACGATAGTACCATGGATCGAACGAATAGTCACTTCATCGATATCAAGGAACTGAATTGAGAACACCTCCAGTAGTCTTCTCTTGATCCTCTGACATGGCTCGCAGTATTGCCCAATTGTTGTACGATCCGTTGTCCCAAAGCATCTGACATCAGTAGATCTGCACAGTGTTCCTGGAGCTTCCATCCGACCGCCTTATTTATTTGCCTAAGATTTTATTTATTAATTTATCTGATTAAACTAGAAGGCAAAGCCACCCGAGGCTTTTAGAGGTTTCTTCGAAGCTGGAACCCTCTTCCCTTCTTAGTCGGTTATCTCACCTTGCGAGATTGGTGCTATTTTAAGATGAAGTATCAGCAGCCAATTTGGGAAGAGAGAAATATATATCCGGCAATTGTTGGGAAATATCAAATTGCAAGAACATCGCTGTTTGAAGCTGAGGTGCTAGCTACCGTGCTAGTCGTAAAATTGATACGAGAGAAATCTAACCATAACAATGAATTGGAAATTTCTTCCTTTTTCTATATGACATACAATCTGGAAATTTTTTATCAGTAGTAATTAATAGAAAAAAATATAGACAAACAGTAAGAGTACAGTAATATTTATATTGGTATTAAGATCGGTAGGATTAACTTTTTCTTTTTTAATTTGATGTATAGATGGGGAGAATTCTTATATTTGATTTCTAGTAAAATATGAAAAGTTTTTCCAAAAATAGATGAAATGTTTTGATATATCTAAATTTTGAGGTACTTCATCTATTTTTGTAAAAACAAAAATATATTTTACTAAAAAAAAAAAACAAACTGGTTTAGATCAGTAGAATTCCTACCTATCTTACTACCAATATAATATTACTGTACTCTTAATGTTTGTCTATATTCTTTTCTATTAATTACTACCAATAAAAAATTGTCTACAATCTGCCAATTATTGGCTGGTAATTATTTATTATTTTGTTGTTTTTTATTGTTATTTTTTGGTGAAAAAGTCTATGGATCGTTTCCAATTATTAACAAGTAAAGTTTCTATATTTTTTTCTCGGCAAGGCCCACAGTCCAAATTTGGAGAAAACAGCCATCCAACAAATCTAGTTGATGATTTTTTTCTTTTTCCGTTTATTTGTTTATAGACATGTACCAAAATAAATATATTTTTAGAATCAATGAAATATAGCCAAGTAATTCCGATATCTTTTTACAGGCCAACAAACATGGAAGTCGCATTTAGAACAAAATTTTGAATTTTGACATAATTAAGCTAAATCAAGCGAAACAAAAACAGTAAAAACTGAAATATGTAATTAAAAAATGAGAGGTCATTAGAAGTTCTGTAAATAAGAAGAGTTTTGCAAAAACATATACCACTAAAATAGGAAATAGATAAAAAAAAAATACTGAATAGTTAAAATTAAAAATAAAGACAAAAATTAATTACATCAACAAAACAGTACAAGATCAACCAACTTAAACGTCCAACAAAATATTCTATAGAACCCAGATCAGTTGAGCAAACGGAATTCATTTCCACTTTCTTTTATCGCAGTTCCTTCTATCGATTGATTCCTTACCTTTGTAAATGAGGTGAGGGATTGAGTTGTCACGGAGAGGCAAATCCCCGTATCAGTGTATGCACTTGAGAGTAGGTCCAATGGACATCAGACCTACTCTGGTTCAATGGATTTCATCACCGTCAAATTGCTTTAAGATCGTGCGGTACACTTTAAACTTCGTGCGTGTTTGTTTCAATTTTCATGCACACAAATCTTAAATTAGATCGGACGGTCATCATGCTCATTGAACATAAAAGTAGGTCCGATGGGCATCGGACCTACCCCGTTCGCCAGTGTATGAGTTCGCCTTGCTAAAGTTACTAATATCTAGGTAACTCGAAACATAAGCAGATTTATGTTAGATTGAATGGGGTCAGTTGACGACGGAAGGAAGGGTATCCCCTTAGATATTGTACATGCAATATACATAAGGAACGGCCGATATTTAATTCCAAATGGGTCAAAAGAAAAATTATGCCTATTGTAATTATAGGGGGTATGCTTTGAGATTTGTGTCAGGTTAAAGAATGGTCTGAATATAATAATTGTACTTCAGGTAATTTGAGGGGATGTGGATTCATCAATTCACCTCTATTTTTTTTAATCAAATTTTGTATATCTATGTCTGATTTTTTATATAATTTATAATAAAATATTATTGGTACTGTAGAATTATTTTTTATTTTTAGTTTAAATTTTTTACATAATTGATTATTGTATGACATCGGTGTCATACAAGAATGGTCCGGCTAGTATGATAACGGTATCATATGACACCAACTACAAAATTGATTGGATAGACTTCAAACGAATAATTCAAACCATTCAAACCGATTTACTTTATGAGTGATGCGTTTACATGCAAATTTTTTATATTTTCTAGTTATTTTAGTACCAAATCAAGTAGTCAAAAATGTTAAAAAAATGAATGCATTAAAATTAACTCAAAAACTTACACATTTGACCGCTTGACTTGATACTAAATAAATTCAAAAAATTATAAATTTTGCATGTAAACGCACAACTAATAAAATAGATCGGTTTGAATGGTTTGGATTCCACCATTTGAAGTCGATTCGATAGGTTGGAGTTGGTATTATATAGGCTGAAATGACACTGATATCATACTAGCCAGACTTGTTATTGTGTGCAGGGGCGGAACAAACTTTTGATAAGGAGATTAAAATTTAAAATATATAATTTGTGGTCAGTATTTGAACTAGAACGGGGATAGCGACATAATATATAAAATCTTAGGAGTTCCCCTTGACCTGGTTAGACCAGGTCAAACTAAGATTTGACGCCGGTTTACCGGATCGAAGGTTGTAGTAAACGGCGTTCTTCTGGTAGCGGTAAGCGGTTCCATTTGAAGAGGTAAATCGCTAAGCATGAGGCCGCTCTAAGGAGGCCAAGTTTCTCATCAAAAGTAGAAGCCAGCCGCCCTCGCCCCCCACCCCCCCGCGCCAAGGATCGAGCTGGTTGATCGGCCCTCATCTATAATGACGGCTCTATCCATTTGATTTAAAGAAAGATGTACTAAATTTAAAATAACTCAAGTTTTTATAATAACAAATTGAAATTTTTTATCACTAAACTACAAGTATATATGTGATAATTTATAACGAGGCTGAACTATATAATAACTTACAAATAAAAATTTAATTATATTTCTATATACATCACTAAAAAAATTGAAATCATGAGAGTGGCTTAGCACCCTATATGAGCTATATGTAGGATCTGTCGTTGATTGTATGTTTGACCCCATAGTTTATAAACCTGACTCCAACTCTAATTCAAACATTGTTGGTTTTTCATATTGAAAATTAGTGAAAAATAATTTTTTTAAGTTTATTTTAAGGTCTACCTTTCAAAATTGTGTCCGTAGTTCTATTATGTATTGTTGAAACTTTAATATGAAAACTCATTCTATTTCAATAAGTTTGCTTTAAATCTCCTTTTGTAATACTAATAAATTTGAGTGCTGAACCGAACATTTAATATCCAATTAATTGAAAATTAAAGAGGCACCTGGGCACTCTCTTTGTATTTCAATCTTTACATTTATTTTGATTCATAAAAAGTCGTTGTTGATAAATACCTTTTCAATTTTATTGAATTCTCTCACTTAACTCCTTTTTCAGTTTTTACACAAGAGAGAAAATTCTAAAAGGCGTTACCTGTAGACACCTTAATCTCTCATTAAATACTCTAATCACAAACCTTCCAGAAACTCTCTTCTTTTTGTTATATAAGGAGGTCAACATATTTTTCCCCTAGGAATTAACTTAGCTCTCTCTCATTTTTGAGATATCTCCTCTTATTTCATATCCCAAAATTTTTATTAATACCATTCCTTAAAAAAAAATCACAAATTTGACAGAATTTGAAATTTATCAGAGCCGCAACAACAATTGGCAGCTAAGGGTGTTCATTGGGTCCTGTTTAGTCGGTTTTGAACCGAACTGAATTAGTTTGGACTAAACGGTTCGGTTTTTTCGGTTTAATGGTTTGGTTCGGTTTACTTTTTAAAACTGAATTATAATTTCAGTTCGGTTCGGTTTGGAAATTTTCAAAGCCGAAATAACCGAACCGACCGAACTTTTATATATTTTGAATTTGGTCCGGACCACCCCGGTTTATTTCTTAAATACTCCGGTTTATTTCTTAATCAATTTCTTTAAATACTTCGGTTTATTTCTTAATATCCCGGTTTATTTCTTAATATACTTCGGTTTATTATAAATCAATTGTTTTAAATAAAAAATTAATATATGTTGGTTTGAACCGAACAAACTGAAATAAAATTTTGGTTCGGTTCGGTTGCCATGCTAAATCGGTTCGGTTCGGTTCTATTTTAGAAACCAAATTATAACTTTGATTTGCCTAGTCCGATTTGATTTCAATCGAACCCCCTATTGGCAGCCCTATTCTTGGGGGCTGTCATTTGTCGTTGCGGCTCCCACGAAAACCTAAAAAAACTCAAAAATTTCATCTGATTCCCCTGATTTTTAATATATTATTTTAATAATTTTTAAAAATAGAAAGAATAATTAATAATTTAAATATGTTAGAAAGAATATTAAATAAAATAGATAAAATATCTTATAATTTAGATGTACTAGAAGGACTACAAAACCTTTTTTAGGCAGAATTTTTCTCGGCTGTAAAAAAAATTAAATTATTTCCTGGTATGTTACTAAAATAAATAAAAATGCTTTGTATTTGAATTATTAATCCTGGTTCAAAAGTCACTTTTAGTAAATAAAAAAATTATTGTAGTCCTTCTAATACATTCAAATTCTAAAGTACTCTCGACATTTTTATTAATACAAAAAAAAAAGATTAGCAAATCTATCCTCAACTCAGATATTTTTATTAAAACTATCCTAACCGTGAAAGATCTTTTTAAGTTTAATTAGACATCCACTTCTGGTGATCAGCCTCATGTGTACTGCACTGCAGCCATCCAGAGATGTTTCTTGAGAGTTTTTCCTTTATGTCTAGCATTAAAGTAGTTCTGATGACGGACACAAATCTGTGCTCGGCCCCCCGGAAAAAGTGTATTAAGAATTGGATGCTCGAATAATAGAACAAGGAAGAACATGGAGCATACGATTTAAGCACGGGTCCGGATCTCCTAAAGTAACTCAATCTTTAGGTTTTGGATCAAGACCGTCCGATTCGAATTCGTCGCTCGAGATCGTCTCAGAATTCGAATTCGTTGTCGGGATGTGTGCGCTCACTTTGGAGGTGGATTTTCACGGATTCGAATCGGACAGTCTCAATTCAAACCCAAAGATTGGGTTACTTTACAGGATCTGAATTCTTTAAGCACGCTACTAAATCAGATGCTCGAGTAGAAACTAAGTTGTATGCGGAGCTAGACTTGGTAAGTTTCAGTAAATAGCTATTGCCAAAATTAATAGTTATATATCCTCGTTATCTGAAGAAGAACCGGAATCAGTAAGGAAACGAAACATGATGAGAGAGCCAAGGATGACGTTGACCCCAAATCACTGTTGGATGAAGGTGAAGGTGAAGGCGAATTTCTGCAATCGCAACAAAATCATCTAAGAAAATTGCATAGGAATCTGAATCACCGTTGGATGAAGGTGAACTTGAATCACCGTTTTACTGCTCTAAAAGAAGCATAGGAACCGGATGCTTACCGGGATCAATACATTCATCCTATTTGTCTTGGATCCCTATCCCTCCTAGGTACTGACTCAAGCAAATTCAAACGGACGGTCCATATTAATTCTATCTGAGTCAAACTCAATCCAGTGCCTATAGACACTGTAAGAGGTCTGTTTTGAGATTCATGCCATGTTAAAAGAACCGTCCGATCGTAAATATCTTCAGTCAGGTACCCTGAGGTGATGTGAATTCATTTGTCTTTTCCATTTTTTCCAACCGATAATTTCTTGTTGGAGATTTATGGTCAGATTAGGGGTTATCACTCCAATTGGCTAATAGAAAAAGTTATTTAATACTTGTAAGATAGACCATTATAATTGACTAATAGAAAACATTATTTAATACTTGTATACACATAAGAAAGAGCATTTTCATTACCATCGCGTACGGTACGGAGCCCACTAGATTCACCGGGAAAGACAGGATTTTGAGTACAAGAGTAGGAGCACAGGATTTTGAACAAGGGTAAAATTGTCTATTTAAGTTCTTATTGTTATTAAAATATATTTTAAGAGATTAAATTAAGAACGAGGATATTAATAAAGTTGTTAAGTTTAGATGGGGAATGAATCAATCAAGTAGTATCCCAAAATCGAATTGAATGAATGACTCAAAAATATATATTTTTTAAAACTTAGCAGAGGCTCCCAAGGTGAATGACTCAAAAATATTAATGCACTAAGCTGGAAAATCACCGGGGCCGGGGAGAAATATTGTCCACAGATGCAGAGCAACAACATAATACCCTTCTTATCGGCATTTGAACAGATATAACGTGACAGAAAACAATCTCAGTGGTACCAGTAAGAGAAAAACAATTAACTGTGGGTAGAGTTGAGAAAATCGCTCATAACTCGTGACTCGCTCGCTAATAACTCGTTAATAACTCGCTTGTTAATTTAATGAACTGAGCATGAGCAAACCCTAACTCGCTTATTAAGAACTGAGTTATATAAAATCACGTCACATCCAATTCTAACTTGCAACTGAGGTTTAGTTGCAATACTGGTTGCAACAAATTTTGGATCGATGGTTTTGGGATAAATCTTGTAAATTTCTGACAACTGATTTGATTCTATTAATATTAATTAGTTTTTGAATGATTTATCTATATTCTGTAAAGAGAACCTGATTATGATAATTGTTTTTTATTTTTTTATTTATCTAATGCAATTATTCATTAATTATGTAGAAAGTAGGGCTGCAAACGAATCAAACCAAATCAAACTTATTCTAGTTTGAGTTTGAGTTTGAATAAGATTCGAACCGAATTGGTTTGTTTGATTTGTTTCAGAACGAACTTCAATCGAACGAGTTAATTGTGATTTTTTTTTCGAATCGAAGTCAATCGAATCACAAACTACGAGCTTTTTTGGCAGCCCTATCACCCTTAGTTATTTTTTTGAAAATTGAATAGTTTAAACTAAGCATTGCATTGGATTGACTATTTTTGTGATTTGAATAGCTTTGTACTTTTAGGGATTTTGATGTTTTTATAATTTGGTTTTGTAAATAACCTTTTTTAGTATCAATATATCTGTTGGCGGCACCAACCATAAAAAATTGCATTGGATCTTACCTAATCATATCAAGTACCTATTTGTACATATTTGAAATGAAACCTTGATTTTGCACTGAACCAGTGGCGTTGCTCTAATTTGAACGGTACATGTTAATTTGAGATTCGAACCTAAATAATTTGTAAACCAATTTCGAACGAACTATACCCAATTTGAGTTTGAGTTTGAATAAGAGTTGAACTGAACTGGTTTGATTTGTTTCAAAACGAACTTCAATCGAACGAGTTAATTGTGATTTTTTTTCAAATCGAAGTCAATCGAATCATGAACTACGAACTTTTTTAGCAGCCCTAGTAGAAAGCATATTGTTTATATTGCAATATTAAGACACGCTGTTTGGGTTGATGAACAAAAATAAATTCAAAACAGTATGCAAATATTTTGTTTTATGTGAGTACTTGTAAAATACAAATATTTTTTTTTGAAAAAATTAACTGTCACTTGTCAGTTTGTCTAGTTCTGAAACAAAAAACTCAAAATAAAATTAAAAATTACCTACATGCTTGTTCTTAACGAGCACGAGTCAACTCGATATCATCCTCTCAACTCAAGTTGACTTGCTCATTAATTTAATGAACCGAGCACGAGCATAACCCATCTCGCTCGAACTCGGATCATTAACAGCACAGTTCTGTGGGTGAATATATAAATAACCAAAACAGTGCGATTTACAAGGATCCAAAAGCAAAGTGCGCATGCTAACCCATCCAACATAGTTTTTTTATACAACAATAGAGGACCTGTTAAATTCAGATATAACGCTTAATTAGTAATACAACAAACAGATGAGAAGTACAAACAAATAGAAGAGGAATCTGACTGCCTAAAAGATCACAACCCCAGATACAGACAACAAACTAAACAATTTGGCTGGTTACCAATGTCCCCTTATTTCCTCCCGAGTGAACTCTGTTTTCCAAGTAGCTTTCACCTTAATTTTGCCACGATTTCCACAAACAATCTTCTCCTCCTCACCGGCTAAACTTGAATCAAATGGCACAGTTGCTTCAACAAGCACTCCTTCCGTAGACAAGTTGCTGGAATGATGCCATATACATAAATCAACCATTAACGTCGATCCAAGAGGGAGTCCTGTAGCCTTCCGTGACAAAGGAAGAGGGATGACATCCCCATAACCAACACGTAATGCCTCCTCACTTTTTTTGTAAAAAAGCAAACTCTGGGGCCCACAATTTGTAACCTTATTGTTCCACGCACTTACAGTCCCAAAAATTTGAACCTCAGTGGCAGCACACTCTCCTTTTCCTTCCCAATCAATGAGAGTAACTTCCAAAATGGCCTCCGCACCATTCCTATAAACGGCATACTGAACCTCTACAGGACCGAAATCAGTTATAAACTCCTTACACGTGAACTGATCAAAGGATGTATGCATTAAAGTCCACATCATACCATTGTAACACCTTGGGGTCTCCTTCACTCTTGAGTTGAACAAACATGACGTCAGTAAAAGATCGTCTGTTGTCTCAATTGCCCGTCTTGGCCCGGTCAATCTGATGTAACCCTGCGTGCAAAAGAAAAAAAGAAGCATAAAATTAGAGCTGAGTAAAACATCATTAGAACTAAAATAACACAGATGACAATTATGAGAGATAAATTGTAAGGTCACTATGGATTTTCCCGCTGACACGCCCCTCCCTCCCTCCCTCTGTGTCTGTGCATTAGAATGTATGTGTTTTCTTAATCAAACAGGTAAAGAAAAAAAAAAAGGAAAATCAGCAGCCTAACCTCTGAATCAATGCGCTGCGGATCTCCAAAAAAACGTTCAAAAATAACGTAAGGATAAAAACCAGCTACTAAAATGACTCCGTATACATCATTCAAGTTCAGTTTTTCGAATGCAAGAAAACGCACTGAGAATATTTCTGTCAGCTGTCGACAGTAAGTACAGTGCAAAAGGGCCCCTTTAGTCTTCAACATGAAAGTGCCACCAACAGGGACCTTTATATTTCTATACAAAAAAGGAGAATAAAAATGTATAACTGAGTGAGAGCAAGTTATTTATTCAATTTCACTTTTGGATATTTTCTTTGTCTTAGACTCGTAAAATAATTACCACAGACGGCTTCTGTTTTAAATAATTGAACTCAATAAATGAGTTCCATTAGTTTATTTTTAATCAGACTAAAGCTTCCATGGTTGTTAATTTAAAAAAGTAAATTGCAAAAGGGTCTTTCGTATTAATTTAATAACGAAGTTCTCCAGATCTAACAAAGAAGTAATCAGCAGCAAAAATAAAACCATTATCCAACTAGAACCGATCACCACCATCTTCTTTCTACACTAACTACCAAAAGAGAAGGGAGGAGAACTACAAAATTTACCATCATGAGTTACCTTCTCACCAAAACAAAATGTCAATCAAAGGCTCAACAAAAGACTCCCGTTTGGAGGCACAAATCCATACAAACAGATTTCTTTCAAAAGAGCTTTCTCTGGGTAGAGGGGACGTGTGTGTGTGTGAGAGAGAGAGATATATATATACTTGGAAGAACTGTTTCCTTTATCATCATCTCGACCTTTAACAGCCTTGGAGGAGCTGTCGTCGTTGGAATCATCATCGAAGAACGCAGTTCCAATGATTTCAATCGGATTGCTTTCTACAGTCGCGAAGGAAAGCTCTCCTAGGGTTTCCATCAAGGTCGAACCGACGTACAGTCAGAGCAAGGTCGATCGAGGTATTGCTTTTGCAATGACCGAGAGAGCCCGAGAGGCGAGAGGCGAGAGCAGAAGAATAACTACTTATTTATTTAGAAATGCCGGCATATCTATTTTTTGTGATTGTGGTCTAAAATTAAAAAGATTTAAGTCAGTTCATCTTATTTCAGTCAGTTCAAGTTATTCATAGATCTAAAATTAAGTTATGATTTAAATTCTCTTTCATTTGATTGAAATTATGATCAAGTCCTAATTTAAGTTACTTTTTTTTTGTCTCGTAAAATGTTCCCTAAATTTAAAATCGGATGAGTAGAACTTGGATGTTCTTAGGCTCATATAGAGTTTGGTGACCTTAACTCAAAATCTATCAAATTGATTTCAAACGACAAATTCAAACTGTGAAATCTAATTTAATGTGCGAGTAATGAATTTACATGTAAAATTTATAATTTTTCAAATTAATTTAGTATAAAGTCAAGCGGTAAGAAAATGATGAAAAATAAATGCATTAATATTTTCTTATTAACCTCCTTTCTATTACCGCTTGAGTTTATATTAATTTAATTCAAAAATTTATAAATTTGACATATACATGCATAACTCGTGAAGTAGATCGATTTCAACATTTTGAATTTGTCTTTAGAAATTAATATGATAAATTTTGAATAAGCTCACTAAGAGATTTGGTGAACTTAAAAACACCCTAGTTTTACTCAAATAGGATAATGTAAATAAGAATAATATTAAATAATATGAGAAAAATGACATCTATTTAAAATTTCAAAGTATGGACTATGGACACATATTTAGAAAATAAATTAACAATAAAATTGAAACATAACATAAGAGAATTAAAAGCAAACATGTTTGTGATCATAATAATCAGCTGTCTGGCCCAGACATTTTTATTAATATCCAAAGTTTAATAGAAATTATTAATTATGCTCAGATTTCGGAACTTTTGCTAAAAATGTCCAAGCCGGCCAGAAAATGGCCGGCTTAGGTACCCCAGTAAACCGGCCATTTTCTGGCTGGCTTACTCCTTTTTTTTTTTTAGATTTTTAGAGACACTATGAAGATCAAAATATTGAAATCTAATACTAAAAATTTGAATTTTTTTGTTTAAATTATTTGTTATATTACTTCTTTTGATATATAATTAGCATATTTATACTAAAATACGCTAGATTAACTGAAATTATGTTGAATAACACTATATTATGTTAAATTACGCTAAAATACATTACATTACACTAAAATACGGTAAATTACGCTAAATTACAAATGAATAGGGACGATATCTTCACTGAAAAGGTGAAAAACGACGATAAACTTCAAACAGTCATAAAACAGCGCTCGAGTGTCCGATTTCAGCAAATGACCACTTTTCGGAAAGCTTGCGAAAATGCGCATGCGTCCTCAAAACTTGAGTTGAAGTTTCCGATTAAGATTGTCATTTCTATTATTCAATCCAAGTAGCTCAGTAAAATAGTTACATAATGAACTTGTAGAATACCAATTTTTACTATTTTTGGAATTTTTTTACTATTTTTTATGATTCATGAAAGATGAGAAAAATCAGTCTACTATAGCGTAATTTTGTGTAGCTTAGCGTAATTTACCGTATTTCAGAATAATTAGCGAAGTTATTGTTATTTAACGTAATTTAGTGTAATTGAACATAATTTATTGTAATATAGTGTAATTCAACATAATTTCAAGTAATCTATCGTATTTTAGTATAAATATGCTAATTATACATCAAAAGAAGTAATATAACAAATAATTTAAACAAAAAATTTAAATTTTCAGAGTTAGGTTTCAATATTTTGATCTTCATAGTGTCTCTCTCTAAAAAAAAAAAAAAAAAAAAAAGTGGAGTAAGCCGGACATTTTCTGACCGGCTTAGATATTTTTAGCAAAAGTTTGAAAATCTGGACATAATTAATAATTTCTATTAAACTTTGGATATTAATAAAAATGTCGGGTCCGGCCTTGTAAAGAAACACATGTAAAAACAAAATGTTTTTAGCGAGAAAAATATTTGCTACTGTTATGAAATAATAATAATAGACATTTCTCCTTCTCCAATCATCCACTATCTATTAGAATTTTATATTAATTATCTTGTTAATTGTATGGCTTTTCATTTGCTTTCTCTAGCCTATAAATAGAGATTATGTAAATAGTTGATGTGGATATATATATGGAGATATAATATAGAATAAGATTTAGCCTCTCCCAAGTTGTGTTTTGTTTTGTTTTATAATACGTTATCAGCACGAGTTTGCTCTAGTCAAGTTGCGACGGGATTTCATAGAAGCACACCTAGAAGGTACTCTTTAGATTACATTTCATTAACATTACTATTAGTAATAATATTTATTTCTTGGATGAAATTTTCTTATTTTATATTTAATGAGAGTAATATTTTCATTCCCCAAAGAGAATGATAAAACAAGTACATGATAATAGCCAGAAGCTTTTGTACATACTATAGCCAGAAGCTTTTTCTAAAGAGAACCTGAAGTTTTTTTTTTCTAAGAGAACCTGAAGTTCTTAATCATAATTTTTTTTTATACAAGAGAATCTGAAGTTCTTAGCCAAAGTAAAGTAAAAAAAAAAAAAGGACAAGGTGCGATTTTCTGTTCTTAACCAAATTTCTTCTCTGTTTAAAAAAAAAAAAAAAAAAATCTTCTCTGTTTATTGCGTTTTTTTTTTTTTTTACTTCTTTACTTATTCCCTTGTTTGTAGCTGTACGGTTGTTGTGCAATATGAACCAGAAGTTCTTAAATAAAAAAAAAACAGAGAGACTAGAAGTTCTTATATGAACTAGAAAGTTATTAATATTTATGATAATCGGAAGTTATCAAATTAATAAAATGTCTCCAATATTTAATTCTCTTAATAACATGAAGTTATTAAGATTCTTTTTCTTCAATCATTTTTTTTTCTATATCTAACACAAATGCATATTTAATTCAATTTGTTAATAATAGTAGCATTTTTTATTTTGTAGTCCTTATGGCAAACCTTACAAAACTTGAGTTCACTGCCCTTGATATATCGGGCAAGAATTATCTCCCGTGGACTCTCGATGCTGAGATCCACCTTACCGCAAATAATCTTGGAGAAACAATAAAAGCTGAAAATAAAACCTCCCAGCAGGAGAAAGCCAAAGCAATGATATTTCTCCGTCATCATCTCCATGAGGATTTAAAAACTGAATACTTAACGGTGAAAGATCCGTTAGAACTGTGGACAAATTTAAAAGAAAGATATGACCATCAAAAACAAGTACTCCTCCCAAAAGCTCGTTATGAATGGATTCATTTAAGGTTACAAGATTTTAAATCTGTGAGTGAGTATAATTCCGCAATGTTTCGCATAACTTCTGAATTAAAATTATGCGAATAAAAGATTACTGATGAAGACATGCTAGAGAAAACATTCTCTACATTTCATGCTTCGAATTTGCTCTTGCAGCAGCAATATCGAGAACATGGTTTTAAAAAATATTCAGAATTGATATCATGCCTTCTTGTTGCGGAACAAAATAACAAGCTACTGATGAAATCATCAGTCACGACCCACTGGTTCTAGTCCATTCCCTGAAGCGAATGCGACATCATTCCCTGGAGAGAAAATAACATCATTTAAAGGAGGTCGTGGAAGAGGACGTGGTCGCGGCCCCCGAGGAGGTCGTGGACGTGGTCGCAATAATATTTGGCGACGTGATGGTCATAATCCTAAATCAAATGAAAATAATGCGGGGAGATATGAAAAGGGAAAGAACTCAACATCTTCTAAGAAATCTGAAAATAGTTGCTATAGATGTGGTATGGAAAACCATTGGTCACGCACATGTCGTACTCCTAAACATTTAGTCGAACTCTACCAAGCATCTATCAAGAAAAATGGACAAGCAGTAGAAACAAATTTGGTTGAAAATGACCCAAATGATTTTCTTTTGGATACACACCTAGATGTTTCTGATTTCTTTGAAAATGTTGATGAAGAAATTAATATTATGAAATAGTTTTTGTTTCTTTTGTTTTAGTCTTTATAATAAGTTTAGTTTTTATTTATATGTTGTAAGTCGATGTTTCTCATGAAATAAAATTAGTTTTCTTTTATTTAATCTTATACATTTTCTTTTTATGTTCAAAGGAGAAAGAATATGATTGGAGACTCCAAAAGAGCTATGGTAAATATTAGAGATGAATGTCTAGTAGACAGTGGAACAACAAACACAATACTAAAAAGCAAGAAATATTTTTCTCTATTGTCTTCTGCAAAGACACATGTTAATACAATTTCTGGTATTAGTAATTTAATTGAGGGCTCCGGAAGAGCTTGTATCTTGTTACCTGAAGGAACAAAATTAATTATAAATGATGCATTATACTCTAGTAAATCCAGAAGAAATTTACTAAGTTTTAAAGATATTCGACGTAATGGTTATCATCTTGAAACCATGACTGAAAATAATATTGAGTATCTCCAAATTACATCTATTGAATATGGCCAGAAGATCATATTGGAAAAGCTGGAAGCTTTATCCTCTGTATTATATTGTACGAACATTAATCCAATAGAATCAAATATGGTAAGTAACCAGAAGTTACTTGACACAAAGATGTTCACTCTGTGGCATGACAGATTAGGTCATCCAGGTAACATTATGATGAGGAGAATAATTGAAAGTGCAAATGGGCATCCCCTAAATAATCTGAAAATAATATTATCAAAAGATTTATCATGTGCAGCATGTTCTCTTGGAAAACTGATAATTAGGCCATCTAAAAATAAAATTGAAAATGAATCTCCTTCATTTTTGGAAAGAATTCAAGGAGATATTTGTAGGCCTATTTCTCCTCCATGTGGACCATTTAGATATTTTATGGTTTTAATTGTGCATCAACTCGATGGTCACATGTTTGCCTATTAGCCACAAGAAATGTTGCATTTGCTAGGCTATTAACACAAATAATCTAATTGAGAGCAAATTTTTCAGATTATCAAATTAAGAGTATCCGGCAATGCAGGAGAGTTTACATCCCAATCATTTAATGATTATTGTATGTCAATTGGAATTAAGGTAGAACATCCAGTGGCTCATGTACATACACAAAATAGTTTGGCTGAATCATTAATTAAAAGATTGCAACTGATTGCTAGACCATTACTTATGAAATGTAATCTACCATCTTCTGCATGGGGACATGTCATTTTACATGCTGCTGCACTTATTAGATTAAGACCAACTGCATATCATAAATTTTCTCCATTACAATTGGTCTCTGGAAGAGAACCAAACTTGTCCCATCTTAAAAATTTTGGTTGTGCTGTGTATGTTCCAATTTCTCCACCACAACGTACAAAAATGGGACCACAAAGAAGATTGGAAATTTATATTGGTTTTAACTCTCCATCAATTATTAAATATTTAGAACCATTAACTGGAGATGTTTTTACAGCACGTTTTGCTAATTGCCAATTTGATGAGACAATATTTCCAATCTTAGAAAGAGAAAAAGAAAAGCTGGTAAGACAAGAAGTAACTTGGAATGCATCCTCAATATCTTATCTTGATCCCCGAAGTGGTCAATGTGAATCAGAAGTTCAAAAGATTATACATTTGCAAAGAATAGCAAATGATTTACCAGATGCATTTACAGATACAAAAAGAGTGACTAAATCACATGTACCAGCTTTAAATGCAACTGCTCGAATTGATGTAATTCCAGCAGAGGTTACTATACAGAGAAAACGTGGAAGACCAATTGGTTCCAAAGATAAAAATCCACGACAAAAGAAAGAGCAGAATAAAGCAGTTGGTGCAACTCCAGAAGAGATTAATAAAATCCCAGAAGAGATTAATAAAATCCCAGAAGAGATTGATAAAACCCCAGAAGAGGTTGATAATGTTCCAGAAGAAACTCAGGTACCTAGTGATTATGAGATCTCAATAAACTATGTACAGAATGGTACAATATGGAACCGAAATGAAACATGTACTGATGAAATTTTTGCATATGCTATAGCAATTGATGTGCTAAATGAGGAAGATTATGTGCCAAAAACTCCTGAAGAGTGTATGCACAGAAATGATTGGCCAAAATAGAAAGATGCCCTGAAGGCTGAATTAGATTCGCTTGAAAAGTGCAATGTTTTTGGACCTGTAGTCTTCACCCCAAAAGATGTTAACCCTGTAGGTTACAAGTGGGTATTTGCAATAAAAAGGAATGAGAAAAATGAAATTGTGAGATATAAAGCAAGGCTTGTGGCACAAGGTTTTACACAAATACCAGGAGTTGATTATGAAGAAACATATTCACCTGTAGTGGATGCAATAACTCTTAGATTTTTAATCAGTCTCACAATCACTGAAAACCTTCAAATGCGCCTCATGGATGTAGTCACAGCTTATTTATATGGATCACTAGATAATGATATCTATATGAAAGTCCCTGAAAGATTAAAAATGCCTGAAGCATTGAAATTAAAACCTCGAGAAATGTATTCTATAAAGTTAAAAAAATCTTTATATGGACTAAAACAGTCAGGTCGAATGTGGTATAATCGACTCAGTGAATGTCTCGTAAAAGAAGGATATAAATCTAATGTAATTAGTCCATGTGTTTTTATTAAAAGATCAATCTCAAATTTTACAATTATTGCAGTATATGTTGATGATTTAAATATCATTGGGTCTCCTGAAGAGATCGAAAAGACTGTAAAATTATTAATGAAAGAATTTGAAATGAAAGATCTTAGAATAACAAAATTATGTCTCGGCCTGCAGATCGAGCATTTGTATAATGGTATTATTGTCCATCAATCAAACTATATCCAAAAGATGTTGAAACGTTTTAATATGGACAAAGCTCATCCTTTAAGTACACCAATGGTTGTCCGATCACTTGATATAAAAAAGGATCCTTACCGTCCCCGAGAAAAGAATGAAAAAGGTCTTGGTCCAGAAGTACCATACTTAAGTGCAATTGGGGCTTTGATGTATCTTGCTAATAATACGAGACCTGATATTGCTTTTTCTATAAATGTACTAGCAAGATATAGTTCTGATCCAACACGCCGACATTGGAACGGAATTAAACGTGTATTTCGTTACCTTTGCGGGACACGTGATATGGGACTATTTTATCAAAAAGATACAAAGTCCAAATTAGTTGGGTATGCAGATGCAGGATATTTATCAGACCGGCATAAAGCTCGATCACAATCCGGATATGTGTTTACATATGGCGGTACTGCAATTTCATGGCGATCGACAAAACAGACACTCACGGCAACATCATCAAATCATGCCGAATTAATTGCTCTATACGATGCTGGTCGAGAATGTGTCTGGTTAAGATCAATGATC